>CM056815.1:69558599-70808599 GCA_029852735.1 Persea americana
GAATCATGTATGGATACAAGAGATGTCACACCGATCGTGCTGTATTTGGTGGTTGTGTAAGTTGATGATATTGTAGTCACTGTTAATGGTGGTGATGAAATTAACAAACTAAAAGCATATCTAAGAAGTAAATTTAAAATCAAGGATCTTGAAGATATATAATATTTTCTTACAATTGAGGTTACTAGATCAAAGAATGGTATTGTCATCTCACAACGCAAGTTTGCCCAGGACTTTCTTGAAGAAACGAGAAACAAACCAGTTGATACTCCAGTTGAACAGAATCATAAGCTACATTCTCACAAGAACTACTTTGTGACCAAGTCATATCAAAGGCTAGTGAGAAAGCTAATTTACCTAACTAGGATTGATCATTTGGCTGCAGCTCACAAAATTCTTAAATACTTAGAAGGGTCACCAGGATAAGGTATCTTATATAGAAAACATGGGCAGGGTCATTGCTTTGGTGCAATGGTAAAAATCTCAGGTGCCATGCATGATAACACAGGTTCAAGACCTACGAGCAGCCACTTCGTGCAAAATTGCCAAAGGTTAGATTTGTCTCCAGTCTGGACCCTACTAGGACCCTGATTCGGCAAGACCGCACTAGGTGATGACCTTTTTATATAGAAAACATGGGCATGTAAGGGAATAATATTGATGCTGACTTGGCTGGATCTAAAATAGACAAAAGATCTCCTACAGGATATTGTATTATGGTTGGTGAAAAACTTGTTTCTTGGAAGAGTAAAAAACAAGTAGTTATGGCAAAATCAAGTGATGAAGCTGGGTATTGGGCTGTGGCTCATGGATGCTGTGAATTGGTGTGGCAAAGGATATTGTTAAAAGAAATAGGGTTCATGCAAGGTGGACCCATGGTTTACCATTGTGACAATACATCAGCAATTAAACTAGGCAAAACTCCAGTATTACATGAGAGAATAAAGAATGTGGAAGTTGATTGTCACTTCATCCGGGAGAAAACAGACGAAAAAGATATGGTTTTGGCATATACAAGTACAGTTGATCAACTTGCAGATTTTCTTACAAAAGAAGTTAGCAGGAAATAGTTAAATGATGTTTTGTCCAAGCTTGAGGGGGAGTGTTATGAGATAAGAATGAGATATGGTTGTAATTAAATAAAACTCAGGGGTGTCTATGTAATTTAGGAAAATACAAGACGGTTTCTGTAATAGTTCAAAATATAATAAAACTATCTATTGCCAAGGTTGTCTAATTTAGAGCAACTTGGTTGTGTCGTTCTAGTCCCTTGAATCCTCTTCTTTCTCCTGTTTTTCTTCATGTTTCCTCTTTCTAGAAAAAATCTAGATTATATTACAATGAACTGTACAACTCATGAATGTAAATAATAATATGACGTAATTGGATTCAAGCCATAGCACATGGCACATGGTTGTCAATTTTGTTTCAAACAACATCAGTTTGGCTCCAAACTGAAATGTTTCATCCATTTCAATGTTTCATTTCAGAGTTTTATTTCAAAGAATAATGAAAAATAATTATACATATATATATGTGTTCAGAAAATATGAAAAAAAGAAAAGTGAAAAGAGTATATAAACTATATGAAATTCATTCTATTATAAATCAACAATGTAACCTGTCGTGTCTATATCATATAAATGAATCCCAATTCCTTTTATAATGAAATAGTCAATAAAAAGAAGAAGAAGGATCCACCTAAGTTGCAAAAGGAAGAAGCCAACTTTTTGCAGAGGTGGGAGGACCCAATGAAGAAGTAGAACAAAGAAACGGCCAACTTCTATGACATAAACCACTTGCTGTGTGAAGTTGTAAAGAGCTAAAAGCCTTCACTTATAAGTGAAAAAGGACCAAAAAGGAAAAAACCATGCATATCCATCCTTAATGGAGGGCATATTGGTAAA
Organism: Persea americana; assembly: GCA_029852735.1. Classification (NCBI taxonomy): domain Eukaryota; kingdom Viridiplantae; phylum Streptophyta; class Magnoliopsida; order Laurales; family Lauraceae; genus Persea; species Persea americana. The sequence goes on from CM056815.1 coordinate 69,560,507, forward strand.
AAAACCATGCATACTCAGCCATAACGGAGGATATATTGGTCAAATACCATTCAAGCGAAAACCAAGTCAAGAAAAATGGGGGGAAAGTCCTTGCCCTTGTCAAATTTCAGCGGATATCTCCAAATTCACAACCCTATCGAGAAGTTCAGCCAAATAGGACCGAAATCTTTCAAGGGATTGTTCATTTCAATCTATTGACCAAAACGAATAGTTTCAGCCAGTTCGGCCAAAACGAATTGAAAGTGACAACTAGGTTGCTGCGTCTTTTGAAATTATATACTTTCTTTTGGAATTATATAATTGAGATGACATACATAAGACCATACCTGAGGCATGGGGATCTCTGACCGGCTCCTCGTTCTGGTTGAAAAGTAAAAGCAAGGAAAATCAGGAAGTATAACAAAAAAAAGTCACATTACCTTTGAAAAAAAAAATCAGTAGAAGAATGCTAAACAATCTCAATTCATATGGTGATATAGCATAATAATCAAAACACTAGAGAGCTTGAGAATAGTTTGAACTAAATTGCATGAGCACGGGTACATGTATTAAAATTTGACACCAGAACAAGATGTCAATTCAGCAGGGCCAAAAAAAAATCATGGACTCAGTTATAAATGTAAATAAAACTGTAAACAATGAAAAAAAAAAAAAAAAGTCAATGCACAAATCTTACTGTAAACAATCAAGTGATAAAAATATTTTAGTTAAACTTTAAAGGCAAAATTATATTTTGTCACCAACAAGAAATGCTTAAATTAGTGACAGAAGATTCTAGTAAAGAATCCAAAATGGTGTCATGCTCGGTACATGCCTAACACCACCACATTGCTCAATATAGAGAACCAGGCAACGTAGTTTGTAAATGAGAGGATGCCAACTACAAGAAAATTCTTAAAATAGCAGTAGAAGATTCTTCAAAGAATCCAACGTCCAAGGATAAAAAGTCGGAATCAGGACCCAACTCAGTCAGGCCAAAGTCCAAGTCGACTCGGCCAAGCATGGGACTCGGCCGGGTTGAACGGTAAGTCCCTTGTTGCCTTTATTTTAAGTTTATATTTCCTTATATGGTAGTCCTTGGTCCAACTCTATCCAGGCTCCAGCAGGTAAACATGGGGGCAGGGTTCCAGTTTGGCTAGGTTGTACTGGTAAACAAATGTACCAACAAAGTTTTCGCATATCTTCCTATGAGCTGTTTCCATGGACAAAGACTCAAAGTGTGTATGTCATTATAGAAGACATTTATAACTTCTATATATATATATATATATAAATATAGAGAGAGAGAGAGAGAGAGAGAGGAATATTCATATGCATCCATCCCTCGCTATAAGGTGAGGGACACCTACACGGCTTTCCTTCTTTACACATGAGCATTCCTCATTTGCAAATGACCATATATAGCTTTTCCTCTTTTGCATAAGAATATTTCCAATTATGTATATATATATGAGGAATGTTCATAGGGTGATATATGCATAATGCATAATGAAAACATTAAGTTCGTGGACCATACTTTATTTGCTTGGTTCTTGTTTTGTATCTTTGTGTCAATCAAATCCCAAGTTCTCCACATTGGTCAGAGCCAAGATGCTGCAGACTTGTAAACACTGATATTTCTTCAACATAAACATGTTACATGCTTCTATGGTGAAGGGAGCAAATACCAAGCACAGAGCCCTGTAGCACACAATGTGTTAAGTGATGGTTGGTTGTAGCCAATGGAGAGAACATTGTGGCTCTGCTTTCAAGATAAATTTTCAGCAAACTTTTGATAAGAGGGCAAAAAAGATGAGTCTCGGCAAAGTCAAACGGGGACTCACCCGAGTCACATCGAACTCGGGTCAGGTCCAAGTCCCAGTGGACCTGATCTGCTAAGGGCCGAGTTCGGCTCGATTCAGTCGAGTCAACTAGGAGTCGGCCAATTTTTTAATCCATGGCCACATCTGATATGTGCCAGACAACACCACATCGCCCAATTCTTGAATTGGTTCCAATCCAGTCTTTACTGATTGCATAATTAAAAACATGTTAAATAATTGGACAGATGAAATCTTTGAGAATGTATCGCACTCATTAAGTCACTGTGGCTATATTTACTGATCTAGTATGCATATTTTCTAAATCCTTGGATGGTTGCTGAAAATTGAAATGAATGAAACAAGGCATTTTTGGATGGTAGTATCCTGTTCTGAAAATTTTATTCGTATCACAAACCGATAAAGGGGTCAGATCAAATCGAACTGTATATCATAGGATATTTTTAATTTTTGTAAAAAATTGATAAATACTGAAAATTAAAAGATAAAGAAAAATAGTATCTATTCATAATCTATACATTTTCTGTCCACAATAGCATCAATGCAGTGACAAATACGACTGACACAATCCTATTAAGAACATCACTGACACGTATCAATGTATTTTGTATGATACATGTGAACAGTTGGGAGAGGGGAAAAAACAGAGATTTTAATGCCTCGGAAAGATTGTTGCTTACAACATTCTGAACTGAGCTTGTACTGGGTGCTGCCACTGGCATTGTTGCATGACAGGAGTCTGGTTGGACATTATGCTGCTCATCAGCATTGGATGAACTGAACAAGTCAACCAACAAATGTGGCCGTGTCCGAACATCAACAGAAGAAGGATCCAGCTTGAAGACCTCTTCCAAACACTCTCTAACTACCTCGAGCCCTTCAACATCAATTCCAGGAGCAGGCTCAACTGTCCTAGAGAAAACAATGGTATCAAAACAAAAATTAAATGTCGAAATCTAGGCAGCCAGTCTCAGAGACCCATATAGTAGTTTTGAGAGATACATTCCAAATCACAAAAATACCATGGTAGTCTCTAAAAGATCAACATGAAAGTTCAATAGCAAGGGGATCAATAACTAATATTAAAAGAATGGCATTACTGACAGTACTTGCTACTGTTTAGGGAAAAGCCCCACCTTGAAGGGCACGGGTAAGCAAAATAAAGTAAATAAAGCATATGAGAAAGTAATCTCAAAACTTCAATCAGGAGGAAAAATCTCATGGTACACATTCTTAAAAAATCAAGAACGACGAAAAACAAAAAACTATAAAGGTATACAGTTCCTAATTCCTATCAACTTTAACAAACATTTAGAGATCTGACTCGGTATCTCATACCATATGATATAAGGAAAACTCAAATCATCAACATCATTCATCGAAGACTTTTCCAACAAATCAATATATTTTTAATTCTCATCCATCACAAAGGAAACTCAAGAACGAAGCACTAATCATATTCATGGTTCAAAATAGAAGCCACTACGCTATATTATTGGTTGTAGCAGTTGAGGCCGCTACACTATTCTGAGAAATAGTGGCACTACGATCTAAAACCTAGTAGAGGCAAGCAATTTTAATTTAAAACACTATTTTTTCCATTGCTTCTCCTTACTAGCCTTTCATAAAGTTGTCTCTACCCTTATATGGTTCCAAATCACTAAAAAAAACACAAGATTGGCTGCTACAAAAAATTTGAATTTTTTCTCCACTTGATAAATCCACACCGCTAAGCCACTACGTAGCATTTTGGCCACTAACTGGTACGCCCACCTCAACCACTAGTTTGATCAGTAATCACATTCAGCTTCACTTTAAATGTTAAGCATAGAAAACTTCAGATTTCTTATTTTAAAAAATTACAACCGAACATTGATCAAAATTATCATTAAAAAGAAAGAAAAAGAAAAAAAAAAGAAAAAAGAACCTGATCAAGATGTAAATACTAAGTATTAAGAAGAGGCCTCAAATAACAAAACAAAATAAAGTAGCATAAGTAACAATGCCGATGCCTCAAAGAATCAAAGGGAATCCCTCAGCAATTTAACTAATAAGATCTCTGCATGGAATTGCTGAAAACGCCACCAAAACCATGTATTCATCCCATTTCATTGGTTTCTAAGCTATTTACAATCCTTAAAACACCTAAAAATCACTAATACAGAAAGTCTAGATAAGGGGAAAAAATAGGTTTCGTGCTCCTTTGTGTTCTCTTCAGATAGTTCAAGAAAAACTTGATCATTGCATTATGTCAGATTTAATCCATGTTTTTTAGTCATTTCATAAATTACTGTTGATAGAAACCACCTTGCATTCAGTTTCCCAACCTGTCAACAACATAACCAGTTGCGACAAAAATCAAGAATCATTCTTCTTTTTCTTCTTCTATTTTGATTCAAAGAAAGCATATCAGACACAAACTGCTTAACCCAAAATCACAAAAACATAAAAAAGGAAGAGAAATAAGCCAACAAGCGATTAATGATTAATGGGTCCTCTTATTTACAGTAATAGAAGCAAACCCTCCGTTTCAATTTCGGGTCAAAACAACAAACGATGTTCTTATTTAGAGACTAGCCCTTGCAAACCCATGCAAATGAAATCTATCTTTTCTTACTTGAAACCCAATCCTTGATTGCATTTTTACTATTGTCTCGTGTATCGACAGTTCCACTTGGGCAATCAAAAGATTCTAAAAGAAATAATCCATCTATGAGATATATATGTATATATCAAGAGAAAGAGATAGAGAACCAGAGTTGAGGAAATCCAAGAAAGCGAGAACGATGCGACGAGAGATTGGTGAGTCAGTTCTCAGGTTCGCCATGTTTTTAGCTCGGCGAGAGAGGTAGCAGGCGCGTCCGGTCGACTGGTCGGGAGTGGGGACTCTTAAAAAGGGCCAGTGGGGGAGAAATGAAACTGCCAGGAGGTGTCCAAGAGCCACCAGGCTGTGGAAGTGCTGGCCCTTCCCATCTTTAGTCAATAGGATCCTTTCTCGTACTATCCTCATTGAATTAGTACTAATCCTAGTTTTACTTTCTTTTTTTTTTCTTTGATTTGATTTGAAATTTATAACTACAAATCTGCACCATGTATGATTATTACATTTTAAGGAATTAAAACTCAAGATTACGATCATTTGATCAGTCTGATATCCCGCATTTCCTTCGCCTGTGTTCGAATGATTTTTATTATCATGGCTCCTTGATTGTCATGCATTGCTTCCGCTGAGCTAGAGCACCCAGCAATGGTTAACGAATAGGTAAATACAGGATTATGATGTGCATCAACCCTCAACTCATTTTCCCGACAATCCTTTTTCGGGTGAGAAAGTTCACCCATGTTGGCCTAGTTCGAATCTAACTTGTGTGACAATCCTTAAAAAGACTACTTTTGCATGACACCATAAGTTTCCTCTTCTACGGTAAGGATCTTCCCATTGAAAGGGGAAGGGAAGGGTGGGTTGGACTTTTGTTTCCTCGTGAAGAAAAACCAAAAGTTTTTTAAGTTTTCCTAAATGCATTAGCATTGCACCACGCATGGGAAGTGGTATGAAAAAAGAAAGACAAAAGACTCCATTCCACTTCCGTGGAAAAAGGGCTACACAAAGTTGCCTGAAAAACATCAACGGGAAATAAGCTCGGGCTAAAAATCTTTAATGACTTATTGCATCTCTATTAAATGTTGGTGTTTTTGTCTTAATATCGCTTTTAAGAATTAATTGGGAGGCTTAAATCCTTAATTTAAAGTCTTTTTTTTCTTTTTTTTTTTGCCTTATCCAATTATGGGATTAGCGTATCTCCTAATTCTTTCATTGCAACGTTCTTATGCACCGACGTATTATGTAAGTTTTCTTTTTTCTTAATATATACTTGCGTTACTGTTCCAAATACAGGGCTCCGGCAGATTTTGAATCTCCACCATAAAATTTATGCAAGAGTCTCAAGGGGAAAAAAAAACCATGCATTTCTCCATGTTGATCTTTACCTTAATCCAAATACTAACATGGCTACACATTAGGATGAATGTGAAATTAATAGGGGCTAACCCATGGGTCCCTATTGAAAGTGAGGAGTATATGCTATTGTCCTAGTCCAACCCTCTAAGAAGGGCTCTTGGCGACCTTGCCCACTAAAGCCCGCAAAAAATGAAGAGAAATTTTTTTTTTTTCACGTCTCAAAGCTTGACCGTTAAGGATTCCTCATTTATCATTTATTTTATTTATATTAGGAAACCTATTTTAAGTTGAGCGATAATAAAACTCGAAAGACAAAGTTCTTGAATAGGGAAAATAAAATATTATAATGTAGCCAACACTCAGTTAAATGGTGTTGGCACCTTATCACTCTAGTGGCCGGGGATTTATCCCTAGGTCCTCAAGTTTTCTCGAGTCCTGACTAGTAGAGTAGCAGTAGCCCAACTTAGCAACCCAAAAAAAAAAAAAAAAAATTGTGAACAACATGAGCCAAGTGGAAATCATATATGATAGTGTACAGGAGGACCTAATTAGACATAGGTCTGCCAACTTCCAATCCTCGACTGAACTGAAAGTCCTCCAAGTCGTTTTCTTATTGACTTGGGAGTTTGGGCTACTTCATCTCATTAATCAGCGCTGGTAGGGTTCAATATTGATTTCAAACATTAGACAACTCCATACCAATCATCAACATTAATGGGTTCCACTGTATCATCAACTTTAGATGTGTCCCGCTGTGAATTCTGATATTAAATGGGCCCCAGCTGTGCTAAGACCTCGGATGGGTCCTATCATAATTGTGCATATTAGATGTCTTCCAAATCCCAAAGGGTTGGCTGAGTGGTCAGGATCACGGTTTTCCCCTTTTCTGGAGCTAGAGGTCTTGGTACCGATCCCCAATTCCCCTTTCTTTAGGAACCAAAGGCTAAGTCCACTAGTGCTACCACCAAGGGCCATAGGGGTTTTACCTGGTTTTTCTCTGGACCCGGTGGGATTAGTTCAGTCTAAAGGGTTGGAAACCCTCCGTCAGCAAGAGGAAAAAAAAAAAAAAAAAAACTTTAGATGTCTCGCATGACTAATTTAAATGACCCCCGGCACAATTTTTCCATTAGTCCCACATGACCACAAATATCGGATGGGTCCTTCGGAGGATTTAAGCACTCGAAAGGTCCGAAGATGAGTTTCAATTTATGTCAAGGGTGCTCGTGAGCCTGAGTGGGGACTCTTAAAAAGGACAGTGAGAGAGAGAGTGGAGGAGATCAAACTGCCAGGAGGTGTCCTATCTTTCTTTAGTGAATGCAATCCTTTCTCTCATTGTCCTCATTGAAATAGTACTAATCCTAATTTTACTTTTTTTTTTCTTTGCCTTGAAATGTATAACTATAGATTTGCACCATGTATGATTATTATTATTATTTTATAGGAATGTGATTATTAAATTTTAAGGACTTAAAAATCGAAATTATGATCTTTTGATCAGCCTGATATCCCACATTTCCTTCACCTACATTTGAACATTTTAAAAATCATGCATCCCTTGATTGTCATGCACCATTTTCCATTGGGATTGAGCAACCTACAGTGGTAGACAGATAGATGGATTAAGGTTTATGATGCACATCAACCCTCAACTCATTTTCTCAACAATCCTTTTTAGGCGAGAAAGTTCACCTACGTTGGTCTGGTTCGAATCTAACTTGTTTGGCAATTATGGTGGAACCAGACTTAGAAATGTTAATGAGAAGATGGAACCATGATTGGAACTGAAACTAGTTCGGAACCAGTTTCCAAGTTCCATAATCGGAACCGTTAATGAGAAGATGGAACCAGAATCGGAACCGTCAATGAGAAGATGGGACTAGAACTGATTCCGTATATGGGATAGGCTTGGGTCCAGGCCCGAGTTTGTATAGAAAATGATTTAGAAGCAAAAAAATAGGTTTATGTTGAAATTTAAAAAATTGAGGTAATATGTCAGGTCCTAGGTTCATGGGCTTAAACAAAAGTGGACCCAGACTTGGACCCATTTACTTATCGGGACCTAAATAAGGACCAAAACTTGCTCATTAACAAGTCAAACCTTCTGGATAATTAGGGAATCCGGGACCCATATACATTCCTAGTGACAATCCTTAAAGTCAACTTTTGCATGACACTATACGTTTCCTCTTCTGCAGAACTGATTTTCCCATTGGAAGGGGGAGGGACAGGTTGGACTTTCGTATCCTCATACCAAAGGTTTTTGAGGTTCTTCTTGATGCATTAATGTTACACCAGGCATGAGAAGTGGTATGGAAGCAGAAAGACGAAAGAATCCATTCCACTTTCATGGCAAAAGGGGCTACACAAAGTTGTCCAAAAATCGTAAACAAGTAATAAGCTCGGGCTGAAAATCTTTAATGTCTTATTGCATCTTTATTAAATGTATTCATTTTTTGTGTTGATATCTCTTTTAAAACATTAAATAGGAAGCTTAAATAATTAATTTAAAGTCATTTTTGGCCTTATCCAATTACGGAATTAGCGTATCTCCTAATTCTTGCACTGCAATGCTTTTATGCATCGGCGTGTTAGTCCATAGGCTATAAGCACTTCCTATGAGTTTTTTTCCATATAGGATAGCGAGATTTTGAATCTCCGCGCATTAAATTCATGCAAGCCTCAAAACAAAAGAAAAAAAAAACAAAAAACCAAGCATTTCTCTATGTTGATCTTTATCTTAATCCAAATACTTATATGGTTACATTTTAAGGTTACGTTTTGTTAAGAGGTATCTCTCGGGACCATGTGAGAGGTAAAAATCTAAGACCAATGGCCTCTTTGGACACATGCTAATCGTTAAAGGTAGCGTGATGGAAAGGTCTCATTTTCGGAACAAAAAAATCATCTCAAATGGATCATAGCAACAATTTATTTATTAGCTTTAAAATCTAACGAATTTTTAAAGTCACACTTCTTTATGACATTTAATCCAACAGTATTTATAGTTCAGATGAATGTGAGGAGTATGCCCACTAAAGCATGCAAGTGAAGAGACTTTTTTTCCTTGTCTTAAAACTTGACCATGAAGGATTCTTTATTTATCATATATTTTATTTTAATTAGGAAACCTATTTTAAGTCGAGTGATAATAAAACTCTAAAGACAAAGTTTTTAGAAAAATATAAAATAATATTATGCAGCCAAAACGCGTATTGGTACGTGGTGGACCTTATCACTCGCATGCGGGGGGGATTGATCCCTGTAGTAGTAGCCCAACTTAGCAACCCAAAAGGAAAAAAAACAAAGTAAAATAAATAAATAAATAAATAAATATATATATATATATATATTAGTATATTAGTGCATTGGACGACCTGATTAGGCATACATCCTCAAGTTTCAACCCTCGCCTGAACTGTGCGACATCCAAGTCTCCTAGTTATGACTTGGGAGTTGGGCCACGTCCACCCATGGTTAAAAGGCAATGCCTTTCACCTTTGCTGTGAAGTTTTTGTTACGTTTACTCTTTGATCTTATCATCTAGGAAATAAAGTACTTTTGTCAAAGTGGATCATTCTTTAAAAAAAAATAATCCACCTTACCCTATTCATTGAAGGAAAAAGCATCGATGCTTCGTCTCATTAATCAGTTCAAACATCAGACAACACCATGCCAATCATCAACATTAATGGGTTCCACTGTATATCAACTTTACAAGTGTTGTATTGTCATTTCTGATTTAAATGTGCCAGTTGAGCTGAGACGTTAGATGAGAGTAGGGCTGTCAAAGGGTAAAAGCCCATATCCTACCTTCAAATATGTGGTTAGGTCGAGCCAAAGCACTGGGAGCTATAATATCGAAGCCTATGGCCGAGAAAAATGATGTTTTTTTAATATTATTATATATAATAATTTTTCTATACTATAATGCTAACCCTCTTTTATTTGAGGTGCAATGCAAAAATCAATCTTTTTGCATCACTTTTACAAAAATGCATAAACAAATTATTTTTTCCTTTTATAAATATATTATTTAGAATTAAAAAAAATAAGTTAATTTGATAGTATTGTCATATGAAATTAGGATGTGGAAGACACTATTAAATACATTACACACTAGCAGTAGTTACATAGTTTAAGTAATGTGCTTAGTTTTGTTTGTCGTCGGGCACTCGGGCTATTAATAAGATTGTCTCGGTTGAAGTTCTGCTAGTTGTAGCCTTTTTTACCAGTTCATGTACTATATATATATATATTAATTATAAAGCTATAATATGGAGCATTAGAATTTGTTTGGCAAGTTTCATATGATTCAATTAGATTTATTTCAAATATGCATTAGACATTTTCCAAATAAATTATTTAGTATGTGTGGTTCAAATAAACATTAGATCACTCTTGAATTAGCATTAACTTTAACTTTTAGTTCTTTGAAATATCATCACTTGATTTTATAATATATAATCACTTGATTTTATAATAAAGTAATTAAACTTTGACTACTGAACATGAATGACACAGATGATTTGATATATTAGTCACAAACTTTAACTCTAAGCGTGGGTTCCACTTGAATGAAACAACAACAGTCATAAAAGTAGGGGGACAGAAAGAAATTGGCATTGATCATTGGCTAGTAGGTGAAACGCAACCCCACTCAATGATGATATTGATGTTCATTCATCTAAACTCTCAAACATTAGTTGTTTATATTGGTGAAAACCATTTTGATGAATGACAAACTTGAATTCCCTTTTCATTGAAGAATATGTCCATGTTGGACAAATGTAGAGTCAAATATATTGTTTAAAAGAAAACATAGAATCAAACATAGGTGGCAGTATTGTGAGTTATGGGGATGTCTATTAAAAAAAAACTCCTAAGATCTGATTACTATTATTTGATAAAATATTAAGTTGCTAGTGAGAGGAGTTCTTTATAATTTTTTTTTTTTGTAAAAATCCCTATATATTCTATTATATATATTATTTATTTTATTTATTGATAGACGAAGGGCAAAGCCGAGCCCCTTCCAGCCAGCTAAGTCAAGCCCTAGCTCAGCCATTAAGGTTGCAGGGTTTCTAAAATTGGGCCTTACTTTGCTCTCGCGCTTTAGAACAAAAAGAAAAGCCCTTATTTTGAGAGCTAACATGGCCTGACAGCCCTAGATGAGTCCCACCATAACTGTCGACATTAGATGTCTCACGTGACCAAAGTAGATGATCCCCACTACAGTTTTTCCATTAGTCGCACATGATCACAAGTATCGGATGGGTCCATAGAAGGATTTAAGCACCCGCAAGGTCGGAAGATGAGTTTCAACTTCTATCAAGGGTGCAGCCTCAGCCTGGACCATATTGAGCTGGATTTGTGCTCTATTATTTGGCCTGTGGCCTACAGCCTAGCATAACCATCTAGCTCAACTGTTAAATGTGCTGGGTTTGTGCCATATCTGCTTAAAGTGTTGGCCTGGTCTGGCCTAACATTTTGACACAATGGACCGTTTACATTTTGCAAACAAGATGGCCCGGGCTTGATGATTGGCCCGTCGTCAGGAACGAGCCTAAATTCTAGGCCCAAACAATAAATGATTGGGCTCGAACAAGCTCTGGCCTGGCCTGAAGCAGCCATGAAGACCCTAGTCATTAGATGGGTCCCATCATGATTTTCAGCCATGTATTAAAATACGGAACCAGATCCATTGGCCTGGAAAGAAACTGGTCCATCTTATATTCTTATTCCATATCAAACCTTACTTTATCTTTTTTATGAAGTGGGCACGCCTATCATCATTAAAAAGTCAAGACCTTAAACACACACACCCATCCTTGTGAATGACATTAGCCCCAGCCCTTGCAATTCCTTGAAGACAGCTTATGTTCTTCCTTTCTACATTGTCAAAATGAACCTATTCAACAACAGAAGCTTTCCATGATTTATAAAACCTGTAAAAGTGCGATTCCTTGAAGACAGCTTATGTTCTTCCTTTCTACATTGTCAAAATGAAACTATTCAACTAAGCTTTCCATGATTTATAAAACCTGCAAAAGTGATTCAAGAGTCGAATGGAAATGTTGGACAAAAAATGATTGGTAAACAATGGGCTGTGGGATTTCAGTGATAATGTCAAGTTCAATTCAGAATACAGAACTACGAAACGTAACTTTTACATTTTACTTGCTAAAAGAAATGGAAATATTTCTGAGTTTCCCGAAGGAGGAAAAGTGGAAGTCGAGCTGCCTGCCATGATGTAAGGGGATTCATATTCTTGGAGTTGCTTTTACAAAGGACTTGGCAACAAAAACTGGAGGAATGTCGATTCATTCGTCGGGTGCAAAGTCCTCGTCTGAGCCACTTTCCAGAAATGAGCCGAGGGATTTACGCAGAATGTTGAAGGACTTGTCATCCTGAGTTTCAGAATATAAGAGGAAATGATAAGACTAGCTGTATAAGAGAAAGTTCATTTGCTCTTTCCTTAATCCATTAATAACCCAGTACCAAAAAAAAGAGAAAAAAAAGTTTGATGGAACAACCAAAAACAAATGAACCTGACTAAATGAAAATGATTTTGGGTGATTTCTCTAAGGTCTCATTTGTTTGCTTGGAATTAAATACATAGGAATTCATGGTCAAATAACCTCCAACAAAAGGATTATTAAAGAGGTTATTTTAAGTAGGACATTAGGCAAGATGTAGATAGGCCCTTAACTTTTATAGGATTTGAATGACTAGGGTAAAATGGAAAAAAAGGGGCCCTAAGAGTTAGATGCATGAGAAGATAGCACTAAAAAACTGAATGGCGGTAGTAAATGCAGCATTTTATGCTGCTTGGGCAGTTAAAATTCTATTACATTGAAACATTTGAAAGCCAAAATGCTAACCTGCTTCTTCTTTTTCAGAGAATCCTCTACAGCAGCTACCTTCTCTGTGCATGACTTCTCGAGTTCAGCCAGCATTGACTTTTCTCTCTTCCCTGAAAACAATAACAGTCCTGCAAATTAAGTGAACATTCTATCTTTTGAGTAACATAAGTTTTTAAGGAATATGAGAATTGAATTGCTTACTCTGTTGCTGAAAGCGAACAAACAACTTTTCCTTTTCATCTTCAAATTTGGAAAATATGTCTGCAGAAGGCATTCATTTTATATTTAAAAACCAAAACTAGGAAAAATGTTTAGAAACCTGAGTTTCCAAAAATATACATATTGATTATAGGACAGCTTCAGATTCTGAAAGGAATGACATTGAAGGCCATTGCTATTTATGAAGACAAATAAAACCAAGAGATACCAATAAAAATTCTAGTTTTATGAGGACTTGTTTTTAGAATAATTGGTATTCTATTACTATTAATTAATTGAGGTAATCTGTTGCTATCTTGCTTAACATTTTGATCGCCAGGTTCCTGCCTGGGCAAAGCCTTGGTGACTCCAATGCAAAGGAAGAGCAGCTCATGGCTTTTGATACAAGAAGAAAACAACAAGATGGTTAGCCTCAGTATAGAATGCATTGGATCAGTGGTAAAACAGCTGCCCTGTCTTGGGACAGACTTGGAAAAGCTTGCCAACTGGTGGCAAGTAACACGGAGAGCAAAGAAAAATAAAGTTAAAATTGGATTTTGCCAAAAAGGACAGTGGAAACGTCCTAGGCTATTTGCTCAGCTGGTTAGATGTGTTGTGTGTGTGGGTGCATGAGTTTGAGTCCTTTATAAAGCAAAAATTAATTAATTAATTAATTAAAATTAAAAAATACTGGAAACACATACAGTGTTTCGAATTTTCTTTTCCTTGTTCCCTGGAGCTGAGCTTCTGTAAGGCGCTCATAACTCATTGCAATACTTTTGAAGAATCATGTCCTAATTTCACTTGCTTTTGGTAAAGCATATAATCTAGCACCCAACAGCACAGTGCATTGGAAGATACAAAATGTTGGAAATAATCAAGCAGGAGAGCAAGACCCAAAACACTCCAACAAAGGAGATCCAGGGTATGGTTTTGTTTTCAGGATAATTACACTAGGTACCTAAAATAGTCAAAAGACTATGGGCACGTGCCTATGTCATGACTTGGTTGTATAATGTTTCTATATCAGATAACTTGAAGCATGTTTCTATATCAGATAACTTGAAGCTGAAGGCATACAATTTGATTACCATTTTCAGGTGATATTGAAAAGAAGAAAAAGAAATAGAAAAAGCTCACAGTTACCTTTAAAAGCCTGTAGGTGTACTGCTTTTTCCTCCCTGAATTTCTCAAACGCTGCTTGGAACTTGGCAGACTCATCTTTCAGAGAGCATTCACACTGAAACTTATGCAAATATGAGTTCTTCAGAATGGAAATAATTGGCACTACATTTTGAACCACTGTCCACACTCCATAGTCCAATTTATAATGCAATAATATGTAGGCAGTGTACCTCTTTAGAACTCTTTGAAAGTGCCTTTACAAAACTTTGCCTAAAGAAGAAAAAACATCTAAAACAGTGCTCATAACAAAAACAGGAACAGAGTAATAGATATTTAAGAAATATTTGGGAAATAGAACGCATGCATTGCTACTTATGTAACAGTATATTAATTCAAAACCATGTTCAAAACATATGTTTTCACGTTGTAGCTTCCAATGTGAGAAGCTGTGTACTGGTTGGTATTGCTGTATCCATTAAAAAAAATGCAACATTCTCACCTGTCCTTCTCGAGTTTTGACTTTGCATCATCCAGCATAGATTTCACCTCTGCAGCAACACTGTCAATAAAGTAACTTGTCACTATTTTTTTTTTTAATTGGTAAATCGCGATCTTATCATACAATGAACTCAAAAGTACAAGGATTAGGAAATGTGAGTACTTTCAACAGAAGGCTGAAAAAGCAGAAAGTAGAATACAAGATAAAAAGATCAGTCTCAAGTACCCGTAAGAGCCAGTGCCACAGTGGATGACTGGATGGTACTCACTGTTGCAACTTTGAGGTAGTGGGTTCAAGTATTTTTACCAATAAAATAAGCATCAGTCTAAGTATCATTATAATATATTAAGCTAGAAGGTTTTGGATCTAATTTTGACCAGAAGTTATTTTCAGTTTCTACAACTACTAGCAAGTTATTTTCGGTTTCTACAACTGCTAATATACTCTCTCTCCACTTTCTACTAATATACTTCCCCTACTTATGGACTCCCATCTTTCCCCTTTCTAACATACATAGAGTTCTATCTCTTCATGCATACCCGTGATTAGCACGGGTTTATGTGCTAGTTTAGATTATGCATTCACATCCTAGATTCTTGTCCATGAGCTGACCTCAAGCCAACATTTGAAAAATCATCCCAGGAGATCATTTTTTAATGGAGAGAGCTATATATACATTGTATGGTCAGTTAATTTGGATATTAAGGGAGAAGTAGAGAAAATCGGTTTCATAATGAGAAGGAAAAACAAGTTTATGTTTCATGTAATTACAACCGATAATTAAAAAAATCATCAGCAAAATAAGACATCCAATGAATTCACAAAAGGACCAGAAAACATAACATTCTTTTGACCCTAAGTACAAAATCAAATTATTGATCCAATCCAATTCACAATTCCAATGAGAACATTCATTTTAACAAACAGAAACACAGCATTTTCAAATTCACTATGCCGTGGATGAATAGAACTGAACTATAAAGTCTAAACCCAATCAAGTTCATCATAAGCTCAAATCAAATCATTTATCAGTTTGAGAAACCCTCAATTTCAGTTCAAATCCAGCACAATTTTGTTTCAGATGAACACAACAGAAGAATTCACAATCAATCACCAAAAGCAGACATCAAACAGATCAACTTTCAAAACTAAAAGCACAGCATCCTATTGATCCGAAAGAAGAAAACATTTCCTAGATCCAATCTAATTCACAATCAATCACCAAAAGCAGACATCAAACAGATCAACTTTCAAAACTAAAAGCACAGCATCATATTGATCCGAAAGAAGAAAACATTTCATAGATCCAATCTAATTCACAATTCAAATCAGAACATTCATTTGACATAAGCAGTTCATCATAAATTCACTTCAAATCCAGCAAAATTATGTTTCAGATGAACACAACAGAATAATTCACAAACGATCAGCAAAAGCAGACGTCAAAGAGATTCAATTTTTCGGAACTAAAAGCAGACATCAAAGAGATTCAATTTTTCGGAACTAAAAACAGACAGCATATTGATTCAATACACAAAAAGATTTTATATATCCGATCAAATCCGCAATTCGAACAGATCTACCACAAGACAATAAGAAGATCATTTAACGAACAGATCTACCACAAAACAATAAGAAGATCATTTAACGAACAGATCTACCACTAAACAATAAGAAGTTCATCATAAATTCACTTCAAATCCAGCATGATCACTGCGAAATTCTTCCCTGATCAATCAATCAAACCGATCTACCTTGCAATAGTCTCCTCATTCTTTTTCTGCCCGTCCTTCTGCGCCTTCTCTCGGATCTGCTGCAGAGCTGAAATGATCCCTTTGATATCACTGAAAACTCAAGCAAATCTCAATCTCCCTTTTCATATCGAAGGATCAAAAGCTGAAAACAAGATGCAGGATTAAAGACATACCTCGAGAGATCTGGATCGAAGTCGTCGACTTCTCGGCCCTTTTTCTCTGGTCTAAGAGCTTTGGATTCCTTTCCTCGTCTCTTGCTGCTAATTCCTTTCGCTGTTGACATCAGATCGAGCACTGAAACTCGTAAATTCCGGATCTGGAGCGCTAATGCAGATGATTTCCGGTGGATTCTGATGCACTAATTCTAGGGTTTTGAGATCTAGTTTTTGGGTTTTTCGGAGTGGCAGAGAGAGCTCCGAATGGCGGGAGAGACAAGAAGATTCAAATCAAACGAGGAATCGCGAGGACTTCTGGTTATTTATACCGCTGGAGTTCCATATGTACAGTGCACGGCCGAGAGAATATTAATACAGTAGTAGCCACTAGCCAGACCGTACACGTGGCCCAATCTCTAGCGGGTGGTTGTTTGTCCTATGGGACCCACCCACCACTAATATGTCTAATTACAATATATTAAGTTCGAGGGTTTTCAATCTAATTTTGACTATATTTTGTAATTTTAACTGAAATTACTTTGGATTTACACAACCGATAACGTACTTTCTCTCTCTGCTTTCAACTAATATAGTCTCTCAACTCACAATCATCTTACTGTATACAGTAGCTTGTGAATTCTACTTTCATTTTATTCAACATCTTTTCCAATAAGCCTTCCAATTCACGATTTTGAGAAACCGTCACAAAAATCATGTGTTTAAAAGAGTTTTTTTATCCTATTCTTATTGTATATATTTTTGAGCAAGTGTGGTTTTGCCTATTCCTCCCATACTAACTATTCCAGTCACATTTGAGGGCTCATGTGATTTTAAGACCCACTTTTCGACCTGTGAAGCATCATCTTCTAATCCTCTTCAAATAAAAAGGAGTAGTTCAATTGTTTGGTCGAACAAGTTTAAAGTTTATATGCATCCGTATTTAAGAATGGCGAAGATTTCTTACTGCCCAAAACTCAGAAGTCATTTTCTCTTGATGTGACTCAAGTCGATATAATTAGAAGGAAAGAAGATGATGAGCATCAATCAAGCGTAAAAGCTATAAAAAATGAATATCAGGAAAAAACTCATCTTTTGTGTGTACTTGTTATTAGCGCTTCTTATTCTATTGTAAACTGACTAATGTGGTGGTGTCTATTCATTCTCAATGTAATAAATATTTGCAGTTTCATAAGATTGTCTTACATTTGTGCTTATTTTGATGTAATCTAATGCAACTTGGGAAAACTCGGCTCCCATCCACCGACCCCTATAATAATTTTAAAATCCTACTTCTTTGAAAGTGGGCTACGCCTTCATAAATCTAAACTGCTCAAATGCTCGTACCCCATTCTCACTGTAGAGTCAGATTGATCGCGGCTCCAATCAGTGATTTGAAACATAAATAAAGAGAAAAGAAGAGGAAGTGAATCGAAGGTTTTACGGGTCATCAATTTGAAGGCAAGCCCAAATTGACTTGGGCTAAAACTTGATCCAACATTAAATTCTATGTTCTTCTAGAACATGGACTGCAAGCTTGTTTAACCCCAGCCTTTCGAGTTATAGGGCTCAGTGTTCGTTTCTGATCAAGTCGTGGGTGCTGGTAGTCAGACATAGGCCGCGACGTTTGAAGCATATTAGGCCCATTTGTCAACTCACATGTTGTGAGCCAGGGTAAGCCATTTCAATGCTTGATAATATGGTAGAGTATCTGATGAAGTGTGCCTAAACCCGCTATCAATGATCATCCATTTTGTGGGCTCTAGATGAATGCCTCCTGCTATTGGGCCATCATTCTATGAGGTGAAGCCTACAAATCCCTAGGGACCTCACATTCAATGGTCTAAGTTGAGAAGAGGGCTCCACCCAAGGAGTATTGAAAAGTATTTATACTGCCTCTACAAATGCCTCAAAGTTTTGGTAGGGATGATTAGCTAAAGAATTTTAAAATGGCATCATAGACAACCGGTTGTGAGTTTGAATGCCAGGAGATATGACTCGGCACAAAAAAAATATGAGAAACTAGTTACCAACTAAACATTGGGCCAATTTCACAATCAAGTCTATTTTGGACTCAGACAACACAGGTATGGGTCTAACCGAATCAGGTGCAAGTCTCCCAGGACCCCTTCCAAACTGAACTCATGTTCGTGCCTTATGCCAGACATGCAAAAAAATGGACACAAGAATGGACTGCCAACAGCCTAACCAAGGATGTATTACATAAAATATACTTACTTTAATACACTCCTAATTTTCCAAAGGATTATAGAACAGGTATATATAACACAGTTTTCTAACATAAACAAAATTTGAGAAATTCTACTATTTATCATTAATATAATATTTTAACACCTATTGCCATAAAAACCAGACTTGTTACTGTAATTGCAGCCTGAAGCAATTTACAAGCGGCTAGAAAACTGTTTTTGTGCCTCTTAGTCTTAATGCAAACAAAGAGGCACAAACAAAACCTAATGATTACTCAAAACTTTGAGCCTTCGACTCCTTCGAACCTCCTGCAAGTAATACAAGTCAATAAATGGGTAAGAAAACAGGAAAGAAAAAGTTAAAAAAAAAAACAGGCGGAGAGAAAAGAAACAGTAATGCAGAAGAAAGAACAAACTAGCTCACAGCTGTTGCAGCTTCATCAATGACCTTGGATGTTTGTCTCATTCTCTTTATGGGAAGTGGGTGTTCAGTGTTCTTTTTCCTCTTCTTAGTTGCATCTGAAACATCAATTAAAAAATGACTTCCAATAACACAAAGTGCAATAAACCTTCAAACCTTAGTTTAAGTAGAAGTGCCGAGGTTTCATCTTCCACATTGATTTAAGTAATCTATAGAAACATCCAATTTTAATTAGTTGTATATTTACAAGCACAAGGTTCATTACCATTAATTGATGCACAGCTGGAATCTTTTTCCAGCACTCACTAAATTGCCAAATTAATTATATAGCATCCTAAGAAAGATGCATTTGAATAATACTTCTACATGGATCACTGTAAATGGTAAATATGATTAAAAGAATAAATAAATGCACCCATAAATGAAAGTATAGTATTAGTAGAGAAAATCTTCAATATAATCCAAACATTGCCATAAGTAATATTGAAAATGGGCATTCTGTTCTAAAAATGTTTACCCGCAGCAGAATAAACAATTTCCCTATGAAGATTTCCACTTCCTGTCTCGTCTTTATCATCAGAAATACTAATGACTTCCTTGAGGCCAGCGAATGAGGTTTCCATCCCAGGTTCACTACAAAAAAAAAATGTCATTTTGTTTCCATTCCACACTGCAACTGAATGTTACACAGGAAAAAAACAAGAGGAAACAATCAATATTTTTTACCAATATGCTGAAGACTCTGGCTGCACAAATTTTAATTGATCGGAAGCATCTAATAACCTTTCTTCTTGGCATTTCCTGCAATAGTAGAACTGTGAGACAAATATAACAAACTGCCACCATCTCAGTGGAAATAATGACTGTCAAACACTCGCACTAAGCAAAAACTAACCGTATTTTCATTTCGATGTTCATGATAAAATACTACTGAATAAGTAGACAGCAAACTTAAGAGTGGGGAAGTAAGCTATAGTAGTCAACAAGATTCCTAGGGGTTGTTCGGATGTGAGGATTTCTTACATGGAATTTTCAAATTCATATCAGGAATCTCACATTTGGACATACAAGGATTTACCTTGTTGCAGAATATATGGTTGGTGAATCTACAAAAAGTGAGGATTTGGAGCCCAATAACATCACCCCTCAGACCTTGTTATTTCAGGATATCATTGCCCAAAATCCATGGCCCATATTTTCTTCACAGAAAAGATCATTCCCACACAAGGTTGAATATCTATGTACCCCATGTGAATAATAATATGATATTGTCATGACTATAACAATAAGCATATATTAGATAGGGTTGTCACTGGACCCCTTACTGCCTAGTTATGCAAAGGAACCACCTGAAAAAAAAAGAGGGAATGTACAAAAACAATAACAATAATAATATCATTGCAATTATATTTGTTCTTATTTTGAGTTTTGAGTTGAGCCCAAAGTCGAGTTTGACCATCGGTTTGAGAAGATAAACCAAACCGATATCCATGATGAGACATTTTCATCTTCCCCCTACACTCCCACTATAAGTCATGCATCTGGAGGCCCATAAGGACTGCATGTGAATAGCACTGCAGTCCTCGTCCTCTCATTGAAGAAATCTTCCCCACATAACGCAAATGTCCTTCAAAAAGGAGCGAAGCTTCGCGCCACATGCCTGAAGCATCCAAGACACGTTAGTCAGGTTTAAATGAATGCATCACCATCATTTGGAATAGTAGGATCTAACAGAATATCTTAACGGCAGGGACCTTGCTCGAATTACTTTCGGATCTTAAAGATTATTTTAGAAATACTTCTGCCCTAGGTACTATTTTCAAATTAAGTAAAAGGATACTTAAAATATTTAAACTATTATTATTTAGTTTAAGAATATTTTATAAGGCTAATAATAGTTACACATTCAATTTGCAGATGATACCACTCTTTTCAGTTCTACTAGGTGGGAGGAGGTCGTGGTGTTGAAGAGGATTCTTATAGATGTTTTAAGCTGTCTTTTATGTTAAAGATCAGTTCATCCAAGAGTATGATGGTGGGTGTGGGGTAGGCCTGTCAATTTGGCCCTGAGAAAAGGGGCCCGGCCCTGCCCGGCCCTCAAAAAGCCCTTAAAATGAGGGCTTTTGTTTCTAATGAAAAGCCCTAGGGCCGGGCTTGGATAATTTTTTGCAGGCCATACGATTTGAGAGCCAGGCTCGGATAATATTAGCCCGGCCCGGCCCTGGCCCTGGCCCTCTTACATTTATTTATTTTATAGATAATAGACTCATATGTAAATATATACTAAAATGCCCTTATCATAGGCACTTTGTAGTAGTATTGGAGATATATATGAAGGCAATTTCATATCCACTTACCCATTAAAAAATGTCCTAAAAATCCATACATACTTGGTTCATTTCATTTGTATTTAATTATTTATGTTATGTATTGTACTTAATACATAATCAATAAGTGTTGCACGGTTGCTTCTGATCCCTTTCTTTTAGTTTTATTGCCTCTTATTTATGCATTTTATATTATTTTTATAAATCATTGTTAGTGCAAAAGTGGGTGTACTTATTTTTATTAATAATGAGACACTTTTTCCTCTATAGAGTTGCTTAGGATGTCAACCAATTCATAGAGTTAGTTTGTATGTGGAGTGATCCAAACATCCTTTTAATTAGATAATTATAACTCTCAATTCTTAAAATTTTGAACTAAGAGTATTTTTTAAGTGCATTTATTTTTGCGACTGAAATCTAAGAATGCATACTAGTCAGATCAGTGCTTAGTAAAAAAATAATGTCAATTGATAAAAGGTATGTGATTGTAAATGGTTTAAAACTCTCAAAGATAAGACACTATTGTAATGATTTCATATGTAGAAATTCATATGAAAGTCATATTAAAGGTGTGAAACATATCATACTATTTAACCATTTTCCTTCTTTGTCAAAATAAATAAAATCATATGTCCAAAACCCAACCCAGGTCACCAAAGCATAAACGACTTTATCCGATATAAGAAAGTTCTTAGAGATGACTTATATTCTCCCAATGTTTTCTTAATGGTTCGTTTGCAATTGAGATTAGACAAGATAATTGATGTTTTCTTAATGGTTTTCTTTGCAATTGAGGTGAGACAAGATAACGCTCGATCACACTCAAATTTTGGTAACAATGTATAAAAAAATAGTTTTCTTGTTTTGAAGCCCTGAGCCCTGCCCTGGCCTAGCCCTGACCCTTAAGGGCAAGGTAAGGGCCTAGATAGTGAAGGCCCTCCAAGGGCTTTGGATCGCTCAAGCCTGGCCCTACATATATTGAGGGCAAGGCTAGGACAAACCCAGGCCCGGCCCGGCCTAGCCCGGCCCTTTGACACCCCTAGTGTGGGGTGGTGGGTAGGGCTGGCAAAACATGGCCCGATGCGGAGACCTGACCCTAACATGACCCGTATATGACCCCACCTAACCCAATCTGCATAAAATACGGTTGGTCATGGTTCAGTGTTTCCTAACCCGACAAATAAGGGTTGGGTCAAGGTTGACCCTGTCAAACAGGACCCAAGACCAGTTGCTCAAAATGCCTCGCGTGTATATTTTCATGGTCAAACAATACACCTATACACTCTTTAGTTAGGAAGTGTTTACTGTTGAATCTTTTTGTAATTAAGTTAGGAGAGTTTTGCTGTAATGATACTAATGTAAACCTTGATTAAGGCAGTGATAAACATTATAAAGAGGTGTCAATCCTGTGGAAAGTACACACAATTTCATCTCAAGACTTCTCATTGTCACTTCAGTTCCTCTCATCTTCCTTAGGCTTCAATGAATGTTATGCTATCAGAGCCTCTAGCAAAGAAGGGTCTGAATTTATTTCTTAGGAAGGGTCCAAAGTGTGATTCAAAGAGAAATCACTCTTGCTTGTGATGAAGCAAAACAGATCAGGGGTCTGTTTCCAGAGATCAGTCTCCAGTCAGGATCTGCGAAATCCTCTGATCAACTGTGGCCCACCTATGATCATCACGGGATCTTCTACAACCACTCCAGCAAGGGTCGACTGATTTTTCTAAGTTTTTTGGCGATTGTTTCAGAAATTTTCGACACTGCCAGGTTGGTCTCTTGAGCATTCTCGTGGTTTTTCAGAAGCTCTGATACTAGTTTTAATCTAGACTGTCCAGAATCTTGGATCTCAATTGGATTTGGACCAAACTTGTTCCAGTGGAAGAAGGAATAAGGGTCTTACTCAGATCTGTTATCTGATTATTGTTCAGATCCTTCAGTGGGGTCCACGTTGGGATTTTTGTGTCAAAAATAGGGTCGTCCTCTCTCTGAGACCTGTTTGGATAGTTTTTTTTTTCTTCACTGGTCAACATATCAGATCATTGGATCCTTGCATCGTTGCTTCTGTTCTCCAATATCAGGTTCATATTTGTCATTAAGACATCACCACGTTGACTGAATTTTCGCTCACACAGTTGCTGGACTTTCTGATTCAGTTTTTTTGCCATTATCATCAAAGAAATGGAGAACTCTAAGTTTAATCTGATTAAATTCAATGGTAAAAATAGCTCATTAGAAGGGTTTTTCGTGTTATGATCCCCTGGCGCATTTGTGTCTCTCGCAACGTTGTCTTCTTCAAAAATCAATATTTTTTCCAACACCACGTTGACAATCCTGATCCTATCTCTACTGTCCCTCTTCTTGGATTCTCTGATGATGAAACATTTGTTAAATTTAACCCTAGTTTTGTATATCACAGGCGGTGCAATGAACCAACCATAGGCGATCCCCCTCTCAAACCCCTGCCTGCATCAAGTCCACCTATCAGTCTTGCCTTGCGACGTTCCACTCATGTCACCAAACCTCATGATCGGTATGGTTTCTCTCATACTTCTTTAATGGCCACCCTTTCCTCCACTTATATTCCTCACTCTTACTCACAGGTTGTTCAACATGAATGTTGGAAACAAGCTATGCAGAATGAATTTGATGCCTTGGCACAAAATCATACTTGGGACATTGTCCAGTGTCCTGCTTCTGTTAAACCTATCAGGAACAAGTGGGTCTACTCTCCCAAGCTTAAGCCAGATGGTTCGCTAGATAGATATAAGGCTCGCCTTGTAACTCTCGGCAATTGACAAGAATATGAGATTGATTATGATGAAACATTCGCTCCCGCTGCTAAGATGACTACGGCTCAAGCAATTCTTGCAGTGGCAGCGTCTATAAATCCTGGCCTCTCTATCAAATGGATGACAAGAATGCTTTCCTCCACAGGGATCTTAGAGAAGAGGTCTACATATGACTTCCTCAAGGATCTCTGTCTACCTCCAAGGGTGTGGTTGCCAAACTTAGCAAATCTCTCTATGGGTCTCATGCAGGCTCCTAGGCCATGGTTTGAAAAGTTTCGAGATGCTTTTCTTCACTTGGATTTTCATTTAAGTCCTTATGATCCCTCTAAGTTTCTGCACCGTACTTCCACGAGAATTGCAGTTCTCCTCGTATATGTTGATGACATTATCATCATTGGTACAAATATTGCCATGATCCATCAACTACATGCATCCCTTCATCAATCCTTTCACGTGAAAGACCTTGGCGCTTTAACCAATATTTTAGGACCCGAAGTTTATCAATCTACACAAGGAATAGCCCTCAATCAGCACAAATATGCTTTGATCTAATTGAACTAGCAAGATTGCAACATTCAACTCCGATTGCCACCCCTGTTGAGGTAAATGTCAAACTTCGTCGTGACGAGGGAGATCCACTTCCTGATTTGACATCATATCGACAATTAGTTGGCAGTTTGATCTATTTAACCAAAACTCTTCCAAACATCTCATATGTCGTTGATTTAATGAGTCGGTTCATGACTAACCCTCAGACATCTTCACTCGGCTACTGTTCAACGAATTATTATCTTTCTCCTTCGAACACCAACTTGTGGTTGAATTTTTTTTTTCCAACAAGCACACCTCTGACACTTCAAGCATTTTCAAACGCCGATTAGGTTGGCTGCCAAGATACGTGGCTATCTACTATTGGATGGTGTATGTTCCTAGGTAACAACTTGATTTCCCGGAAATGTAAGAAACAGGACAAGGTCTCCAAATCCTCTACAGAAGTCGAATATCGTGCTATGTTTGCTGCTTGCTCTGAGATTCTTCGGCTACGTGGTTTGGTCTTCAATCTTGATTTTCCTATCAATGGTCCTACTCCTCTCTATGCTGATAATACCAGTGCCATCCGAAATACAGAAAATCCAGTTTTCCATGAGCGAACTAAACACATTGAGGTTGATTGTCATTTCATCCGTGATGAATTAAAACGACAGGTCATCGGCCTTCCTCATGTGTGACATCATCACAAAAGGTCTTCCAAGACTTGTCATCAGTTCTTAGTCGGCAAATTGATGCTTACCCGCATCAATTTGAGGAGGGAGGGGCCCGCGGGGTGTTTTGGGGGGGTGTGGGGGAGGGGTTGAGTTTCAAGCTAGGCCCAAGCCTAGTTGCTTAAAATGCCTCGTGTATATTTTCATGGTCAAAACAATACACCTGTACACTCTTTAGTTTGGAAATGAATATTTTAAAAATTGTTTAAGTTACAAAGTTTTGTTGTAATGTAAGCCTTGATTACCATTATAAAGAGGTGTCAAACCTGTGGAAAGGACACACGATTTCATCTCAAGACTCCTCATTGTCATCTCAATTCCTCTATCTTCCTTAGACTTCAATGAATGTTAGACCCACCTAATCCACTAAGAATAAAATGTTTAAAAGTTGCATAAAAATATTTAAAAAAAAAACACGACTCTCCCGAGTTTCCCGTTGACTCTATCGGAGTTAATTTTTTTACATTCGACGAGTCGAGTCCGAGGCACGAGTTTTCCAACCATGGGATGTAGTGACAAACGAAACTGCATCTTACGAAGTGGTAGGAATGATGTCACCATGTCTAAGGTGGCGGGGAATTTAGGACTAGGAGAGAGTGTAAAAAGTGGGCTCATTTGACTAAATAGTGGTGGAGGTTTGCTGAAGAGAGGAAGGCCTTATGGAGAAGAGTCATTGTTGCAAAGTATGGTGAGAATGAGTGGGGTTGGGAGCATAGTTGTGAAATTCGTTTTGTATCGAACGAAATTTCCAAAAAATTTCGTTTCGGTCCACATACTAAAACGAAACGGCATTGCACAACTTTCCAGCAAACTTTTCGGTCAATTTCGGGAATTTCATCGATCTCAGTGGATTTTGGCTGATTTCGGCAGAATTCGAAAAATTCGGCCAAAATGAATTTAAAAAGGACTTTCTGTGATTTTTTCCATATAAAAAGCCCAAACCCCTATCCTAGGCCCTTTTTCAAACAAAAATAAAAAGAAGAAGAATTCCACTTAAAATAAGTTTCCTAATCAAATTTCACTTTAAATAAATCCTTCATCAAATTTCTACATGTATATGTATATATTTAAATTTATATTTTATCCGAAACATAAGCCCGAAAAGTTTCATCAAAATTTCTGAATCGGCCGAAAATTTTCATTTGGAGACCAAACTGAAACGGTGTCCGAAACGAAATTCACAACTATGGTGGGAGCCTAGTAGAGCCCAATATACTACATGTTGGTATTCTCGAGAAAAATATTTTTAGGTTTAGGGATGTGCCTTTTTTGTGTGTCGCCTTGGGTTGGGCCCTTCCCCATAAGGCCCCATCAACGGAGCATAATGGCCTTCTTATGAAGGGTGAATCAATTGCAGCAACATCGCTTGCATCACCCTCCAATTTCGCATCCGTCTTCTCACTAACTCTTTCAAGACAACTTGCTTCAAAGTGCGGGAGGGAGACTCTAAGTCCGTTTTTGGTTTGATGATTATGTGGGAGCCGAGTTCTTTACATTTGGTTTTTTCCTAGGTTATTTAGGGTTGTGGTCAATAAGTGGGATTCAATTAAAGATTGTTATGTGGGTGAAGGGGTTTTGGTCTCATGGGTTGTTCTTTTGTAGAACCTCACGTTAGCATGGGGAGTTAAGAGTTCCAGGTCTTAGTGAAGCATTCTCTAACGTTTTCATTCACAGGAATGTAGGTGATACTCAAATTTGGAAATCTTGTTCATCTGGTATTTTCTCATGTAAGCCCTCAAAAGCTAGAAGTGGTGCCAGAAGTCAAAGCCACTTCTTCTATTGTTTGGTTTAGGTTGGCTCCGCCAACTACCCAGAGTGGAGGCATTTGTAGACAATCTTAGGAGGGGAGGCTAGGTTTCAGTGTGTTTGATGTTTAGGAATGAGTAGGAGTTGGTTGATGCACTGTGAGTTTTCTCATTCCTTGCGGTACATGCTTTTAGCCCTGTGTGGTGTCCTTTGGTGTAGTTTGGGGTCATTCATGGGAATGATGATTGAATAATGGGATCGCTCTATTTTTGTAGGCTGTGGGTTGATCATTTGGAGACTAGAGACTCATACCATTTGCAATTTTGTGGTTGATCTAGGAAGTGATGATGCTAGAGTGTTTAGGGGGTCCTCCATGTCTTTGTAGGATTTTGGCGTCCTTAGAGGTGGTCTATATAGCCAAATGGACCTCAGGAAGGAGCAACTTTGACAGTTCAAGTGTAGCTGGTGTGTTACACAATTGGGAGCCCTCTTTATTCTGTGGAGTTAAAAAAAGTGAAGAAGTTGGTATTTCAGGCTCCTTCATGTCTGTTAAAATTTAATGTCGATGGGGATGCTAGGGGGAAGCCGGAGCTTGCAGGTGTAGGACAGATACTCTGTAATAGCAATGTTGTTGTTTTCATTATGTTGTGGAAGCATATGGGTTATATGGACTCTAATGACGGGGAGGTAGTAGCTATCCTAGAAGCAATCCAGATTTATAATTCTTCATCATTGCAATCAAAGTTGGTTCTGGAAAGTGATTCTCTCAATGCAATGTCATGGTTGACGTCAGTTGACAAGACTCCTCAGAGATTTCAGTTCTGTTTTAAAGAAATTAGAGCTTTGTCATTGTCAATTCAGGTGGAATTTCAACATGCTAGGTGAATGGCTAATGGTTTCCAAGATTCATTGGCTAAGGGGTGGATAGGTCTTCTAAGATGGTTGCTTTTACTTCGTAATTTGCCTTTTTGTCCATGGTATATTTCTCTTATACCATTACGGCCCCAGTTTCTGTGGTTTTGGGGTTCGCTGGTAATCAGAAATAAAATAATAATAACTATTCATATCCATGAATGTGCACCAGCAGAAAATGGAACATAAGGAAGCTTTCATGTTCTAGACTAGGATGAAACAAAACAATCGAATGGCCTAATCATTTGACTTGCTGGTCATTGAAGCCATGTTGACAATGAAACAACTTTTCTAAAGCAAATCCCAACAAGCAGAGAAATTGAAGATGAAATGACACCATAGTTCACATGTAACAAGAGTGAGAATCAAACAATTTATTAAGCACTCACCAATCCTTCAAATGGAAATTGGTTGCAACCTGCATAGATACGATTTTTCCTTGTGAGTCAAGGGTTGCAAATGCAAAAAGGACACCATGTCAGTAATCTTATACCTTCTCTGTCGAGGATGTATTGCTAATAACCTCCCACTTTTCATTAGCCAAGCATAACCATTCAACCTCACCACCATCATAGATGACCTTCCAGTCAATATTCATTTTTTCAGTACACATATTAAACACCACAATGGCCCGTTCAACTGACTGATAACATCAAAACAGAGCAATGAAAGCATGCCAACAAAAATATGCAGACAATTATTTTAATAATCACTTTAGATAACAACTGTCAAAAAGAGGAAATACAACTGCTTTTGGTTGGTGTACCCCACAAGTGTAGCAAATCTAATTAACATTCTTAAGCCATGATGCCTACATACGGCATGGATACGGCTAGGATACACCATAGACACGGCAAGGACATGGATTTTACACATAAAATATAAAGTATCAAATACGACACGACACAATACGTTACCCATTTCGAAGTATCCGTGCATCATAGTTCTTAAGCAATTTTATTGGCCAGAGAGGTTATCTTGGAGATTTAGGCTTCTGACTAAGGAGATTCTTGATTGGCAAGAGATAGCAAGGTGATTTTTCAGCTCATTCTTGATAAAAGGTGCGTGAGGAGCAAATATCAATTAAGCTCTGATTGAGCATTTTAATTCGATACAGGTGCACCAAAAGTAGTAGTCCCTGTGAGCACCACTATATGAGTTGGATAGAATCTTTCTTTCTTAGACTTGTTCTCCCTCATTTTCCTGTAGCTACGAGACCCTTCAGTAATCTCATGACCTTTCACCTTGATTTCGTCCATTTTACTCTAGTTAACACGGTATCAGAGCCCCTGGTCCTCTGATCCTTTCATTTTCTTCTCACAGCCCATGCAAATGAAATTTTAAATCTCCAAATATCTTTCATTCCTGTAATCTGCTCTCTGATCTTTGGTTATTCACTCACCTGAAATAAACATATAGGCACAAATACACATATCGCAGGTGCCTGATCTGTCCATTCTCCAAGTGACCATCAGATCTCAGGTGGGCCACCTATATCAGCAAGGGGTATTGTTATTCAGAGTCCCATTACAGAAAGGAAAGCCTGTCTGCAACTCTGGTTGCATCTTCTTTCAGAAAAACAAGCCTCTTGTTCATAACTGAAGGAGGTGCAAGATTTCAGGTGGGGGCCACTCTTTGATCAGTGATCAATGAAACTCATAGTGTTAAGGTCATCCCATTTTCTGAGAGTTTTGGCATATTTTCCAGATTTTAAAGGTGCAAAAGGTTGGTGTTGTGCACCTTCCTTAGATCAGTCAATTCTGCAGACAAATTTCATTTCCACAGTGCAAATTATTTGATTTTTCAAATTTCTCTCAAAATTTACACTGTAGTGCGAAAAGTACACTCAAATTGCATCCAATTTCTTAATTTCCAATTCAACTCTGTTCTGAAGGACTTTTCATTGTTTCACCCAAAAAATCAGTGGACATCGAGTCCTAATTTTATATATTTTGTCTTCAAATCAGCCCCTGTTAAGCCACACCTGATCTGATCCAATCTTATGGCATCAGAACCTACTCATCCTGTCTCGGTGAAATTAAATGGACTAAACTACATAACTAGTCCTATATAAATAGCAATTTCCTCATGGGAAGGTGATTGTGGAACAATGCAAGTGATGTGACCTCTAATCCTGCCTCTGACAAGGCTAAATAATTAGATGAAAGAGAAACAAACAATGCAAAAATATTTACATGGATTGTAAACTTCGTAGAGCCATCCATTGGGTTTCAATTAGCAAATTTTGAAACTGCAAAATCAGTTTGGGACTATTAGTCGAAATTATAGACTACATGTTTAACGACTGACTTTATCTCAAATCCCTAAGGTGATTTCATTAAGAATAGCCAATGGCTATTCATAACAGTACAACCAAAGATATCAATTCAAACTAGCAAGCTTAATCAACAATCCTAATCATTATCTCATCACAACTCTATCCTAAATTAACTCCAATAATTACATATAAACCCAATGGCACCAAATTACGAATAAACCCAAATATTTCTCAATATTCTCAATACTATTCGGCTGGATTATACATCCAATCCAATTTTGCTAAGAGATATCACATAGAGTTGGATATTCGGTCTCTCAAGCAAGATGACAAACGTGTTCAAGAGTTTAATTTGTTGATGGCAAATTACAGGGACCAACTTGCCTTAATGGACCCACAATACCCAAAAGCAGAAGTATCAATATTTT
Source organism: Persea americana (assembly GCA_029852735.1). Taxonomy (NCBI): domain Eukaryota; kingdom Viridiplantae; phylum Streptophyta; class Magnoliopsida; order Laurales; family Lauraceae; genus Persea; species Persea americana. The sequence goes on from CM056815.1 coordinate 69,591,249, forward strand.
GACAGCATCAAGAATAAATTTGATTGGTTCAATTTCTTAAGGCCCATCGACCTGAATTTGAACCTCGGGCTCCATCCTTCATCGTTCTCCATTACCTACCGTTGATGCAGCACTTTCTGAGCTCCTCAGCCCTCATTGAAGAGATCTGTCTTCAGTCCTTAAATATGGTTGCTCCATCTTTTGACGTTGTCTTCTTAGCCCATCATAGATGCCAACAACATCCACAACCAGAAAAGGGAAATACTTAACGACCGGATCTACCACTGAAGAGTGCCATTACTGTCACAAGATGGGTCATCACAAACGGAATCTTACTATGAGCTATGATGCCCAGATACAACAGGGACATGCCATGGACATGTCAAGGAGTGGGACATGACTATTACATATAGAAAGTGAAGTATCAGATACAATACAACATTATACGTTGCCCATTCTGAAGTATCCGTGCATCATAGCCAATAAGGCTGCCACCCGAAGGAAAGTCTTCTTCGGGCAACCCATGCACAACACTGGCATTGCAATCATGTATTCCTCAACCATTGTTGAGACCATGCCTGCTGTTACTTTGGACTCCGTAAAAACATGATTTCTGCATCTGTTGCTGAGTTTCAACAGGTATTGTATGTTGGGAAAACCCCACATCCCACATCGCCTTTGACAAGGCTTCATATACTTGTTTGGGCCTTCCACCTATGAGCTTAAGCTTTTGGGTTGGTACATGGTATCTTACATGGTTTCAGAGCCAAGTTCCTCGTTCGTGTCTAGCTCACGTGTCAGGCCCGTCCATGAAACCTGTTGGGCTTGCACGTGAGGGGGAGCATTGGGAAAGTCCCACATCCCACATCGCCCAAGTAATGGGTTTGATAGGGCTTTATAAACCTGTTTGGGCCTTCCACCTATCATCTTAAGCTTTTGAGTTGGTAGTTACTTACATAAGAGCGACAAGAACCAGCTCTGACTGGTCAATGCGCTTTTTGCAACACGCAGATTTTTTTTAAGCCAAGTCGTTCCTCCTAGGATTCAAACTCGTGACCGGTTGGCTTTAATACCATCTTAAATTTCTTCAGCACACCATTCATACTAAAACCTCGAGGTGTTACTAGAGGCAGCATAAATACTATTCAATAATTCCCCTTGGGTGGAGCCCACTCCTCGACATTGTAGTCCCATGTGGGCATGTATGGATCAGTTGCCACTACCATGTTTGGATCAGTAGCCAACCCAGGTTTGTCCCCTGCATCTCAGATTGTAGACCCCGGCACTTCATCTCATAGGACATCTGATGATTCTTACTTTATTCAAAGTAAATATATGCCTAATTCTTGTATTTTCTTTATTTGTCCCCTGGCCACCATATTTCTTTAACCAATGTTTTTCATGTACCTAATTACCTGTCCCTTAACCTTCAGTCTCTGGGCCAACATGTCGATTCTGGCTTTGATGTTCTCCTTTTACTTTGGGTTATTTTGTGCAAAGCCTGTGTACAAAGAAGGCAGTTGGGACAGGGCATAAGGTCGGTTGACTATTCTGTTTTGAACATCTATCCTTCCCTCCTACTGCTACTACAACCAGTGCCCTCTCTGTTTATGCTTCCCAGGCTCATTTGATGTGGAATAAACAACTAGGACATGCATCGTCTTATGTTTTGCACCGTTAAATTTCTTTTGGTTCAATTTGAAAAGCTCCATTGTCTAATATAGTCTTGTACAGGTTGTAAGTTTGAAAAGTATTCAATGTTAACGAACAAACTAAATGGAACTGCATCCATTTCTATGGTTAATCATCTCAAAAAAATAAAACTAAAAAGATAAATGTGTATGGAATATTTTTTGCTCTAACAAGATCACATTTTTCTTTATAACACTTTAATAAGATCATATTACTAATTAAAAAACTAATTTTACTTGGTACCTTTTAAAGAAAAATTTTTTGGGGGTAAAACAAGAAAATGTTAGAAAGCTTCAAATGCAAACTATTTGTATGATTTGTATCTAGTAAAAACTTCCATTCCACTCATTTTTATCATTTTTTTATCAGTAAATCATTTTTGCATATCCTTGCAATAGGTATTTGCAAATTCTAGTTTCCTGAACTAGCAAGTGTTCTTAAACCAGCCAAGATTGTACTTGCAGTCAAGTTCTGTTGATACTTCTGCAGAAACATTCTGATGCTACTATTTCTATTAGTATTACAATTTCTTTTACAGAATAAAAATGAAGATCTGCAGGATACGCATGCAGAATAGCAAATAATAACAATAAAAAAATGGTAATGATCTGATCATTTCTCTGGAAACAGTAATGCCTGACTCACAAAAGAAACAGTATAATAATGCCAAAATTTGCTCTGCACCCAACTTTTTTTTTTTTTTTTTAAAAAAGGCTGTGCACCCAGATGTCAACAATTATAACCAATTAAATCAATGGAGAATGTTCCCCGACAATGTAAATGTTTATTCAGGAAGCTCGCATGAAAGAAAATACAAACTTGTACAGTCATCAGGGATCTCAATGAACCTCCAGTCCCAAAAAACCCAGATATGGGCCCTAATTTTGGGCCCTATAGATAGGGCCAGGTCTACCTGGATCCATACTCAAACATCTAGACACTTGAGTCTTTTGTATAGAAACACAATATATTAATTAATAAGTATTTATTAATATTATTTTATACAAGAGTGGAGAAGACGAGCTTACAGAAAGGATGGGATGCTCATTTACATCCCTAACATATTTCATCATCTCATGCAGAAATGTACCTTGTGAGTACTGTTTTGAGAGTCAAACTCATCGACTGTGCCTGAATAGAAACTACAGAATGCGAGGTATCAGTTACTCATAAGAATTATAAAACAGTCATAATCTTGAGTCTTGGAATTGTTAAACTCACCACTTGTCCACTAGTGACCAGAGTTTGATTTGTCGCCCAAGTAGTGACTCGCACCCATATTTAAACTCCTTTCCAATCTATAAGACAATTCAGAGAAAGCTGCTAAAAAACCAGCAGAGCTGCTTTTTTGTCTTAACAATGAGAAAGAGTAAAGTTTTATAATTGGTCAAAAATTATAAAATATTTACCTTTGCGTTTTTACTATGAAGTTCATGATTTCCTTCTGACATTCTGCAAATTTTAATAGAAATTCTGCTGTTTGTACTTGTCATGTCCTTGTCCAAATCAATCCAGTTAACAAGTTCTTTCCCCTTGTTTGAAGCCTGTGAATCAGATAATGCTGGTTTCGTAACTACAGAACCACAAGAAGATAAAAGATGCTCTCTCAACAGGTTAGGCTCAGCATTTTGAGGTGACTCATTTCTGCCCTCACAGACAGTAGAAACCTGCTGAAGTTCAACTGACATACAAGCAGTAGACGATAGAACTGCCTCATTCATTTCTCCAGTACTTTGTTGCTGCTTTGTTGTTCTATTGAGCTGCTTCCCAGGAGCAGAAGAATAATCACCCTTTGTTTTGTCCATCAATGGATCTGTTTGCTTTCTCAATGACAATTTCCTTGTGTTATATCTTACATCCAAGTGCATAGAATCTTCCTGAAGTTTTCTACCTTGTTTAGCATCAGGACTAGTCGGCTGCTACATGAAAAACGAAATATCAAACAAGTTACTTCTTCACCTGAAGAGAAAAATCATATAAGCTTAACAAAGGTTTAGTAAAAAACAAAATAATCATTGAAGGAAAACTACTAACAAGCTACCTGAGCAATTTGCCAATTAATCATATAATGGACCCTCTCAATGAAACTTTTGTCAATGGAACATTTGGTAAGAATACTTGAACTTGACTGCAAGAAGTCAATGGGATGACATGGAATTTTAGGATTACCAAAAAAATAGATATTAATGTTTACATACAAAATGCTTATGATCTACTAGAAAACTTGCCTTTTCATTTTTGGTTTTGTAACTGGCCTTATAGAATGATGATGGCAGCAAAACCAAACCAGAAGTATGAGGTGAAGATACTTGAGTATGGTTCAGTGCTTTTATGATAAGCGTACCAATGTCTGAAAGAACATGAAGTTTCTGCGGCGGCAAAATTAAATTCACTTATTAGCCACTGAAAGCAAAGACTCCAGACAAATAGCCCTTGTGTACATTAAAAATAACAAGGTGCGACCAAATAATAGTCACAACACTTACAGAAGTCCCGCAAGAATCAACAGCATCCTCTGCCAATTTAATAGCCCGCAAAATGCTAAGTAAAAATGATGCAGTTTCATTGACATCATTCTTGTTGCTATCAACACAACTGGGACCGGCAATTGCTTCTAAGAAAACAAGTAATGGGCTGAAAGAAACAGCAAAAGATGGTAGCATTGTGAAGAAGAAAAATAAATATAAATCAGCCGGTTGAAAAGAACTCAGCTACCGAGAAGGAAGTGACTGTCCATGAGCCAAGTAAATTTTCAGCTGAGGGACATGGCATGGCATATTGGAGTCCACGAGCCCTAGCAGACACATGTGGTCCACAAGCCCCACATATTCATCTGAACTAAGGATCTGAAATAAACAATTGACATGACATCATTTTGACAAACCATATCATTATAGTACATCAGATAGGCTAGAAATTTGGGTAGAGGGGGGGCGGGGTGGTGTGTTGTGGTGGTGGTGGGGAGGGAGGGATGTGATACCTAATCACAGCCCGCCCATGCATCTAGCAGGGCCAGTGACTCCACAAATTTGCCAAGTGTCTCAGATGAGAATTCTAAACAGAACAATCAAACTCTACTGTTTATTCTTTTTAATTTAGAATAAGAGCAACAGGTGCGTAACTATTAACATTTCAATGCATTAGCATTTGCACAGTGTCCATATGCATCATTATACAAATTAGTCCATGGATTGTGGACAGTGTATAATATAAGCAGCCCTGCCAAAGAGGCATGCAATGGAAACCTTTCCAATTAGATAATCCTATTTGTACAGTGTTTAGACTACAACGAAGTGACTGTCAGAATTCAGAACAAGACAGGAATGTTTCCTGTATGGATGTAACTTGGACCCAAGATGGGATGAGTGGAGAAGAGAAACACAGACCCCCCTTGGAAAGAAGGTAAGTGTCAGGATGATGTACATGTCACCTAAAAAGAGGATAGTGGACATGTCCTGATAAGTAGTGATCAAATAATTACCCTCAGAACAAGTATCCTACCTGCAAAACCTAGCATAAGAATCTTCGTCCTGACTTTCAGAAGGAAAGTCTGGATGGTGAGCAAGAACATGAATCAAGAATACCACAACATACTCAGGACAGCTTGTCATTGTTCTTCCTGGAACCTGCACTTCACGATTCTGGCAGATTCGAGCCTCTTGACTGTAATCCTTGATAAACTCAGCTAGGTATTTTGTCGACTAGATTGACGAACAGAAGAAAGCAGGAAAACAACACTGAGTGACAACTGCGTACTGCAAGCGAAACACAATAAAAGAAAACCAAACAGCATGATAAATATGTTGGAAACAGACATACATCTCCAATGCAGTCTGAGGCAGCCAGTGCAAAAGCACAAGCATATCTGCTAGGAATGGAGCGTTCCCTCAAAAGTTTATGTATTTTCTCCAGAAAAGATCTGCGCACAAGAGATGAAGGATCCTGGAATATTACAGAAGAAATTGAAGATTTTTTGTAAGAGCTAAGGACTTGCATGGACTTCAAAAAATAAAGTCAAACCAGACAATCTATCGATACATGTTTCATATACCACGACATCACAGAAGAAAAATATCAGATGGTTTCAAGAAAGATCTTAGAGACCTTCACAATTCACACACAGCCTTTTAGGGAATTACACCCACACTATTAGCCATCAAAAATTTAAAACTGTCTGAACTATAGTAATCTTAGGCAAGTGAAAAGTTACTATTATTGTTATTAGCAAGCAAAATGAACGTCTATTCTCATACATAAAATATTTGCATACCCTGGCCGAATATCAGATGGTTTCAAGAAAGATCTTAGAGACCTTCACAATTCACACACAGCCTTTTTGGGAATTACACCCACACTATTAGCCATCAGAAAATTAAAAACTGTCTGAACTATAGCAATCTTAGGCAAGTGAAAAGTTACTATTATTGTTATTAGCAAGCAAAATGAACGCCTATTGTCATACGGAAAACATTTGCATACCCTGGCCATTAGTATTACTAAATGAAAAACTGGGGGGGAAATATATGAATCCCATCTTCTAGCCAGCCGGAGAAAGGATTTTGCCACAGCTAATCTAACGTGAGCACTGTCATTTTCACTGCACATAATAGAATAGTATCAATAGCTGAATGCCGAAAAGGAAGGTAAGAGTTACATAAAAAGTCAAGCACTATCTTTGATTATTTGTATGCTAATATGCATAGATGAAGGCGGAAAAGCAAAGCAATAAAAATGAATCATCACAAAGACTTAACCCAAATATGTCAGGAAAATGAATCATAATCATGCTTCAAAATCATGGTGCCGGTCACCAATGTGGTTGACCCTGAAAATCGGTACAGCACAGTTCACATCCACCATAGCCCATCGCAGTGTGAAATTTTTTTACCCTAACAAATCTCAAAAAATACCCAAACATCCATAATCTTAGAAAATGCTAGAAAACCAGTTTTTTTTTTTTTTTAATAGTGCACACTATAAACAAAAATATCAGGGTCGTTGCTTTGGTGCACTGGTAAAAGTCTCGGGTGCCATGTGATGCAGACCAGAATAATGGACCCCGTCTAAAGGTTTATACCAGAAGGCCAGAGGCCCACAAGATCCAGCAATGAGGGATTCCCCAAGATTCTCTCCATCGGCAGTTTCTAGTTTTATATCTTCTAGTGGATTTCCTAGATTTAGTAGATTTCCAAGATTCTAGTAATTGCTGTGATTTAACAATAATTAGGCAGTTTCTAATTTTATTCTTGCTTGATTGCTAAGTTAGTGCTTAGCCTACAATTATATAAGCATGTAATTCCCTCTCTTTGGGACATTACATTGAATTGAAGAAAAGATTGAGTTTTCTCTATCGTCAGTTTGCTTCTTGTCTTTGGTGTGAGACCAAGACATCCACCCTAAGCCCTTTGGCTTGGAGTCTAGCCCGTTGGCTAATCTCCTCTTCCCCGCGCAGAGTCAACGTGCATGATAATGCACATCCGAGACCTATGAGCAGCCACTTTGTACAAAATTGCCAAAGGTTAGGTCCATATCCAGTCTGGACCCTCTCAGGAACCTGCTTCGGTAGGACCGCACTGGGTGATAACCTTTTTTTTTTTTTTTTACTATAAACAAAATTATTGGTCCATCAAAGTCATAACATCCATTATAGATATTTAGTCTTTATCTGTTTAATATGTTAAATTATAGTGTTTAATCTCTGGGCCCATCCTAATAATTTATAAATCAATCAATGTAGCTCATATCTAACATCCAAATGACTCAGAATATCTATCAACTCTTATATCAGCTTCGTGAAAAATCTCACACCAAATTTCTTACTGTTCACTAAATGAATTTGGTAGGAAGCTGGCAAAACCCAATTTCACTCTAATTCAACATGGCCCAACAATATTGCACAGAGCACTACAAGACAGTTGAAGTTTAGTTAACATTTTATTCACATGTCTTATAAGTGATCAATATGACCATGGGCACATTTCCTATCTTGACAGTTTAGATTTTTTAATAAGTGGGCCCTATCAGAGGGTACAACTGGAATTGGGTCAGACTTGAAGGAATTCAAGGCTCCATAATGCGACCCACTGATTAAAAATCTAAATTTCTGAAAATAAATGCCCTCTCTTGTATGGGTTCTGGAGAAATTTCACCATAATAGAGATGGATCCACGGAGATTGATCGATTATATATATATATTTATATATATATGAGAAGGGCTCTCCTAAACTGGAGCTTATGTTATCCTAAGCTGAAATTGTCTTCAAAATCCTCTCCATCGTAAACTGCCTGAAATCATCGTGTCCAAAATCAAGCTAAATCCAATCAAAACTGGATTTCCAGTTCCATCAGGCCAAAAACAGAGATAGTCGACTTTGATTTGTGGGACCAGCACTGTTTCAGCTTAGGAGAGCCGGAAACAGTATGATGTATTTATATCCTAGATATTCCAGAAACTGGAATTATTGGAAATTCAAAGGCTTATTATATAAGGCCAGCTTGTTAAAAATCAAAACTGCTCAAAACAAAAGATCCCACAATATGTCATTGTCATATTTAAGATTTAATAGAGACAAGAAACAACTAAGTCTATGCCTTAACTTGGACAAGAACCTCTATGTGCCGGTCATCTAAGTATCACACCAAAGACAAGAAACAACTCAAAAGAGAGAAGAAACACAATTTTCCATACAACTTTCAAAGTTCGACTAAGAGGGGATTACAACTCTTAATATATGCTAATCTATGCCTTTACATGGAAAACAAATCTTAAAGAATATAGAAATTCCTAATTAAGTTATAAATCTCAGCAATTAGTAAAAATCAGGAAATCCTAAGAAATCTTCTAGAAAATTGCAAAAGAGAGAAAGTGTAGCTGGGAAAGATATTCAGGGAATTTTCTTCTCCATTGGGGTTGGACCCATTCAGCTGGCCTACATCAATTCTCCCCCTCTTTAAGAGATTTCAACCTCAAGTTTCATAAATGTCCTCCTGGGTTGAAAATCAAGCATACAACTTTCCAATGCTCTTAATCTTGATTTTCTTTGCATTAGTTAAAAGCTCAGCACAATCTTTTCCTCCTAGAAGTAGATTGAAGATGTTTCTCCTTCTGATGTCTGAATTGAGCTAGAACATGTCATCTGACCATTAGATGCTTGAATTGTTGAGTCTATTCCAATGGTCAATCTCCAAAGATGAAATCAATGTGGGGAACCACAATGGCTTATTCTTCGTTTGCAGCCTCATGGGTCATAGCTTTGCCGTCTGATGAGCATATTATTGGCTTTTCAAGAATTCAGCCTATGATTAGAACCATCAGATCATCAACCTCCTTGCTAACCATATCCAAGTCTTCAGTGCTTGTGTCGTGTTCCTTTGATGCATGCGTCTCCTAAGCGTCTGTTCATCAACACTGACAGCTCCTTTGTCTCCAAGATCTTACAAAATCAGATCTTCAGAAGTTGAGATTATCATGAAATTTTCTGGCTTTTGCTCTTGTATCTCAATGTCAGTCTTGTTATCTTCTACCAGTGGTTCCACAACACAGGCTTTCATTATTTGTGGAGACTTTCCTTCTTGACACTTACCTTTTGCAGGTGAAACTGTTTAAGCATGTGCTCAACACAAATAGCTTCCCAATATGCTTCATAAACGGTCTTGCAGTCATTCATATTTTGCAATATATTTGGTCTCAAACCTCTGATAAAGCTATTCAAATCATACGGCTCACTTTGATCAACTTCACAAAGTTGTTGCAGCCTTGAAAATGGATCAGAATATTCGTCAACTGTCGAATCTCCTTGTCTCAGATATGGAACTGCTAAAAGTAGACATCATTCTCATAATACCAATCTCCATATTCTTGCTCATATAAATTTCTTTAAACTTCATTCATTGTCCAAAAATTCTGATGATGACCTGAATGTAAGGACATAAAATTGTAACTGCTTTTGAAGAATGGACTCACCAAGCAACCGGCTATGTAGATCCTCTTATACGAGTATGCAGGCGAAATCGGATAGTCAATCAGATCCTAGATGATCAAGATGTCAGCAAAACAAGTATGGGCCATCCAATTTGGTCAACTTGTGAATTTGTGCTTGGGCTCTCAAATCGGGCAAGACTGACCTGATATGGACCTAGACCTGACCCAAAATGTTCTCCCCTTTTGTTACTACTACTTGGATTCGGGCGTAACCCGAACTGAGGCCCAAGAGATCTGCGTTAAGTCATGTCATAGACACGTGACTGCTCTCTCCTTGAGCATTGTGCACGAAGAGAAGAAAAGGAGGAGGGCCTTTGGGGATATTTCAAAACCCTCCTACTCTGCTGCATGCTGATGGGGGACATGGGTGCCAAGTACTCTCAGCCGCTTTCTTTTTTCTTTCTTTTTTTTTACTCAGATTGTGGAGTGGTAGTTTGGCTCTCGTGAGTTCGGGTTTATTGGAGTTGGGGCTCTCTAGATGGGTTCTTAGGGATTTAGATAGGTTGGGGAATGGGTGGAATCGACTGTGGCTTTGGGATGGGAATAACGTTTCTGTGATCAGACAGGGGATAGGGTTCGAAAGACTTTGATTGAGGGTTTGAAGGGTGGATTCGGTTCCAGATAAGGGATTTGGATGGACTGGAATTGATTGGGAATGTGGTTGGGTTCCTACAAAAAGGGGTTTGGGAGGAATTGGGAATCTGGTCTAGGGCTTTGGGTAATTTGGGAATTTTTTGAAAAAATGAGTAGATTGAGGCTCTGCAATTGTGAGTAGGGTTCTGTTGGGCTGGTTTGGTGATCGGGGGTTTGTGGATTTAGGGGATTTTGGGTTTGGTTATAGATGGGATTCAGCAATTAGGTTTGGTTAGGCGCAGGTAGAGATGTCTAATGGGACGGGCCGGTCCGTTCCGCCAGTCAACGGCCCACGGGATGGCACGGCCCATGGCGGCCGAGGGAACAGGCACAGCCAGCCTGTTTCGGCATGGCCCGCTACAGGCTGACCCATTCCTAACTATTAGCCCGCCAGGCTTGCCCCACGATCGGCCCGCAGGAACTTCCTCTTTTCTTGTAATATCCTAAGTTACCCGGGCCCAGGATTAGATTGGCTCAGGTAAGACCCTTAGTTGTTTTCTTATTATAGAATAGGAAGTTGTCTCACGTGTGTGGTTTTTAGAAAGGAAAGGTGAGGAGTTGTATGACAACTCTAATTAGAGATATAAGGGAGACTAGGACTCTGCCTCATCCTTATGTATATAAACAAACCAACGACCCTCTTAGGGTATTTTCTTCTTCTTCTTTTGGAGAAATTTTGAGAGAGAGAGTTTGGTGTGCTGAAATTCAGGAGAAGAAGAAGAAGGCAATCATCGGCGGACGTCCTATTCGCGTCCACACATTGCAAACACAACGATCACGTACAAAAGGTGAGTGGATCTTCCTAAATACCTACATGCTTTAATCAGGAGATGGATGATGGTGTATGATTCTATTGAATTAGAAATACTGTAATTACAGTAATGGTAACTGTACCCCTGGATTACATTAGAAACTCTTTTGTGAGTCATATAAATCTCGACTGTGAAGTATATAACTTCCCTGCCGTCAATGACAAGCAGTGACCGTAGGGGGCTGTGGGCCCCATGGCCCACTAGATGATGAATCTGATCCAGGGATCCATGAGGGGGACCATGGGCGACCCTTAAGGTGGAGGACCCATGGAGAGTGGACCCCACTCGGGCCTTTATCAAATCACCATGATGCGAGGGAGGCGTTTGTCACAGATTCTGTGACTACATGTCGTTAGGCCCTACTGGGACCCACCTGGTCACCTGATTGGAAATCAGGTCCAGTCGTCAGGTGTGGGACCCCTGGGCGATCTTGGAGAAGTGGGAGAAGTGGGACATCTGGGTTTTGGACCAATGGGTCCCATTGCCCAAGAGGGTTAAAGAATTCCAGGCGTGAGTTTGATGGAAACAGGGCTACAGGTCGACATGGACTGTGGGACCCATTGACTGACCTGATCAGAGATCAGGTCCCCACATCTTGAAGGGGACCCATGGGTGAGCTGGCTGATGGTGGTCCCATGTGGAGTGGGCCCCATCTGCCCCACTATCCAGAGATTTCAAATATGGGTATCGTGAGGCTCTTTTATGGAGCTGGGTGTAATTGCTAGGGCTGTGGGGCTACATGATGTGGAAATCTGAGTGGTAGGAATTGCTCTGGGGCACTAGGCAACCCTAGAGATCAGGGTTGATCATGTATCAGATCAGCGGGACCCACTATTTGGGTAAACAGTAGTTCTGGATGGTGGTTACTCTAAGTTGGAGGAGTTTTGTATATTAGGTGTTGCTTGATTTTGAGTTTACACTTACCTAATATCCTCCTAACTCTTGGAACTCTTATTTTAACTTTATAATTGTTTTTGTACCATATTGTTGTATACTGCATACTTTGAGCACAAGTTCTGTAACTTTATGGAATGATTAATGATGGAAAGGGTGGGCCATCCTTACACTTGTTATCAACCGTTATGATTAGAAGGGGGCATTGACAAGAAAATTGTGTAAGGGAGATTGAGCCCACACTGCTGATTATGTGAATTGTTAATAACACAGAGTTGTGGCTGTTATATGATTGTGAGGTCCCAGACGTGGGATGTTCGACTTAGTGTCCTGACCGTTATAGCGGCTGGTCCTTGCTGGACGTGTCTGATGAGACAGGGCCATGGTGGCCGGTATACATGTATACGATAAGCCTTGGAGGCGTGGTAATGTGCATGGGCACGAATATGTTTATGGATGTACTTTTTTTAATGGTAATTGATTTATGTATTCAGATTTGCTTTTTATGCGACATTATGTTTTATGCTGTTTATGTAATTAGGAAAATTCATTCACCAGTAATACTGATGTTGTGTTGCCCCCTTCAGGTAATCACGTTGCGGGTGGGGCAGAGCAAAACGGCGTTCAGCACGTTAATTTTGGCATGCGTGGCTGATGGGAGAGAACGAGAAATATTCAATTAGTTGATAAGGGGATTAACCTTTGTTTAGAGAATTTTATTATATGAACTGAATTAGAATATAGAATTTGGTTTACTCAGAGATATTTGATTTTGTTCGACATTCATAATTTAATTAAAGTTGTATTTGATCTACATGCCTGATCTCGTAAAAGTCATTTGATGAATGTGTGGTGAATATTTACTAAATAATCACGATCCAGAGTCCGACAGGGCCCCGGAATTTGGGTCGTGACATTTCTAATATAAATTTTCACAATTCAGTTGAGTAATGTACCAATAGACATCCTACAAATTTTTTATCTTCTTATCCCAATCATCCTAAATCCCAATTTATATAGAGGAAACTGAAAGAGAAACTTTAAACTCAAATTTCTCACCTAATTTCTGTTTGCTAGAGTCCATCATTGTCGAACATTGATGTATATGATGAGATCGTGAAGTTCGTATGATGCATGGACAATGTATATGACCTTGATTTTTATACAGAACAACAAAGAAAAATTAATCGGAAAAAAAAAAAATTAAAGAGGAACGTTGAGCACGCCCAGCACAGAGCGGGCTATGCTATGCAAGGCCTTTTATGGGTTGCTGTAATGGACTGATGATGATGATGAACGGAAACTCAAACAATGAAATCAGATTCACGGCTAACCACGATTTGGCAAATGGAGTGGCGATCTGAGAAATGGATTTTTGCTCTGATACCAATTAACGCAACATCGGGCATGGATCAAAATAGCAGCTGACTGCTATACTAAACTGAGTTTAGTGCGCTTTTCCGTAGCAGCCACTACGGCCCGCTACGGAGTGTGAATGATTGCTACTTTCCAAAAAATTTTGAAATACATAGTAAGATTTATTTCTTTCCTTCTTCTCTCCAAACAACATTTTTACGCAACTCTTCTATCCTTCACCAAAACACAGGATCTCACTAAATTGAAGCTGAGGCAGAGAATTTCTCTCCAGGGGTCTTCATTAGGACATGTCCTGGCAGACACCCCCTTTGTTACCCCAAAAACGACTCCCCTTAGCATAAGCCTTGTGGGATGACTTGCCAAAAGACTACTCGCTACTAACTAAAGGTGCGACACTCATGCTTCTTTCGAGGAAGCCACTTTGATGCCTCTACCAAGGTCCTACTCATATGGTGACTATGGTCAAACTCAATATAGATATCCACCTCCTCCAAGTTCCTACGATGCCTTCTTTGTATTCCAGGATCCTTTTGCCTACCAATATCAAATTCAATATGTTGGCATATGCAATATGGTAGTTGCACTACAAATGCTAACAATGATGGGAATGAAGACAACAACATCATATATCTTGGTAGACATTCCCTTCGGTATTAGAGCCGACCGACCAAGGTCCCTCACCAACTCTATACTTTTTAAGTGGATTGTTTTTTTATGAAGTTATTAATTATTATGTCATTTCACATTTGTTGTATTGGATGCTGACTGTTGAGTATTGGATATTGACTGTTCACGTTGACTGTTGAACCCCTAAGTCCTAACTCTTAAGTCTTAAGTCTTGACTTGAAGTTCAATACATTATTTATTTTTATGGTAGTTCTTCATGACATAGTTTTTTCTTATAAGCCTTTCATTAGTTTCTATGTTAGCATAACTTAGAAACATGAATATGTGGAAAAAATGGTTATTACTACTATATTTTCTGTGCATACAGCGATAATGGACCTCATACAATGAGGGGACCGCTAGGCCCCCTTATTTTAGTTACTTTTGCAAGAAAAACGCATATTCTATCATTTTCCAATATTCTGGATTTTTTTTTAAATTTCTTCTGAGTTTTTTGATGATTTTCCCAAATCACTCTGCTACATAGCTTCCACTACGCCCGCCACTACCACTATTTTTATCCTTGGTGCCGGGTAAGGAAGAATAGCCAACGGGCTAATCTCCAATCCAATGGCTTAGGGTAGGTCATCTATTCAACTTGCAATGTTCAACTAATAGGGGATTACAACTCTTTCTATAGGCTAGTCTATCCCTTAAACTTCGAAAACATTTCTTATTAAAAACAGAAATTCCTAATTTTGTTCTAAATCTCAGCAATTACTAAAAATCAGGAAATCCTACAAAATCTTCTTGAAAATTGCAAATAGGGAAAGTGTAACGAGGAAACATATTCAGGAATTTTCTTCTTCATTGGGACTTATTGAGTTTAGGCATTCGGGCATAGATTTTTGGGTTAGACACATGTCTGGCCTGCGTCAATATACCCTTGTCTCGCCAGTTCCTTGTCTTTTTCTCCGTTACTTCCTTTTTCTCATCTTAGGGTTTTTCATACACCTGAGGATAGAACCCTAGATTAAAAGCAGTCAATCTCCCTAACTTGATATCAAAGCCTCATCTACAGTAAAAGACACCCAAGCAAGGAAATCTAAGGGCTGTTTGGAAAATTTGCTTGTTTAGTAGGAGGGAGTTAAATGTCACATCACATCATTGGAAATTAGTGAAAGTGGAATTGACTTTTTGGTTAAATGAGAAAGGTATTTGGATGATTGTGGCAAAGGAATAGCATTTGGATAACTCAAGAGCAGTAAAGAATTAAAAATCTAAAATAAAATGGACAAATCTAAATTCATCGTGGGGCTCACATAGAGATCATTTGGACCGTTCAATATGAATCCCATCTCCTTCAGTGAAATATCTTGACATTTCACTTCAATAAGAGTGGGTCCTACCATCGAATTGAACTCATCATTGAAAACGTGACTCGATGCTGACATAGTATTGCTACTGACATGGAGTTAAACATGTTTCCATGTTGCTCTCAATCCAACGGTAGGACCCACTTCTATTGAAGTGGGATTTTATGATATATCATTGGAGGGGATGGCATTCATTTTGAACGGTTCGGATTATCATTACGTGGGCCCTATGATAGAGTTCTATAGACCTATTAGTCTATTACATGGTTGCCATGTAACAGTTGTGACAGAATGACCGGACTCAACCAGATCATATAATGTCCCATAGTAACTTGAGGTTAAAGATTCATTTTGTGTCTGCATCAACTTGTCAAAAAAGTGACCATGTCTCTAACCTAGATGCACACCAAACAGCATGAGGTAAAAAATAAAGCCGTTGATTGTACGGCCTACTTAACTTCTATTACCCTGTGCTTTACCAAACAGTCCCTAAGAAAGCAAATCGAAGAAAGAGATGCACATTAAGCCCCAGCCAAAACTTTCCTGAAGATCGCCGGTTCGGCATCAACATTTTCTTTGAAACTGAGGTATTTTTGGACCTTTTTATTTTTCAACTGGTTAGAAGCATAGGGGTGATCATTCAATCAGAACTCCAAGAGTTTGGTGGCAAGATCTGCCAACTGGTGCTAATGTCAACAGTGGTGTGCAGACATAAATGAGGAAGGCCTCTCAATCTTTGGTTCTATGTAAATCTTAGGGCTATCAATGTTTCTTGTGTGTTTTATTATAACAATTTGGCCTAATTTGTGATGGGGAAAAAGTCCTCCCAGGTATACGTGTGCATTGTAGACGTCATGGTTAAATCTACAAAATTGTTGAATCTACAAAACTAAGTTTTTAAGTAAAAGCATCCAAGAGTACAAGAAACAAACCTCAATTTAGTATCATCTGAAATATCATCTTCTCTAATTAGTTCTAACAAAGTATTCACCAATCTCTCAATTTGAAGCTTAACATGAGTTGTTTGGAAAGGCAAAAAACTCCTAACAAGTGCTTTAAGCCCATAAATCTGCAAAGAAACAGACCGTCAAGATAGAAGGCAACCATTTAAATCTCTTGTTAAAATGAGACAACAAAACAAACATATGGAAGTGGAATGGATAATGGAATGATACAATAAACCAATCACATTAGATCAAACAGAACAAAATAAAAAAATATAATGTGGAAATAAATATTCAAGATCAGAGAATAGCATTGCTTACAAAGGCAAGAGATTTGTAAAATCTTCATAATTGAAACCTTGTTCCATCATTTAAGGTCTTCTTTGCATGTCAAACATTTCCATTCAAATATACTTAAAGCATTTCCATTTAAATCTTCATAACTACTTTATTAGAAGTCTTTACAGGCCCACCCCGCTTCTAACACTTCCATACTCCATATAGCAATTGTTACTGATCTTTCTATCGGACATGCCCAAACAATCTCAAACCAATGTTTTAAAACAGTAAGGTGTGAGGTGAGACCTTCCAATTGCCCAATGTGACGTATGGTGTGTGAAACCCATGAGTAATTCTTTTCAAAAATAAATAATAGCACAATATATAGAGAGAATCATCATCATCATCAAAGTCATGTCCCAACCATGTCAGGGTCGGCTACAAGAATTCTGTTTCTCCATTCCAATCTATCTTGAGCCAAATCCTCAAATAAGTTACACTTCTTCACATATATTTTTACTACCTCCATCCATGCCCTCTTTGGCCCTACCTCTTCCCCTTGGTGGGCTATCAACCTTCATGGCCAAACTTTTTGTTACTGGCATCGTTACCGGCTTAAGTTAGACACGCCCAAACCATATCATCGTTACCGGTTTCTCCAATTTTATTCCCTATTGTTGCTACCTCGAAATGCTCTCGAAAGAACTCATTTCAATTTTATCCTTCTCAACATCCACCTCAACATTTGTGTGTGTACATAAAAACATGGAAAATTATCATATGCATGTCGTGCCAACCTGGGACTAGACCTGCGGGCCCTTTTGTTGGAGCTAATTGTAAATTTCCTATTATGTATGGCCTTTCTAGTTACTCCACACATTCAACCTAGCTTCTTGGAAATTTTTTCATCACTTAACAACATTAGCTACACGACAATCACACAGCACCCCACTATGTTGTCTCCAGTTTGCCCACCTTACACAAAACTTATTTACAATATCCATGTCAAATCTTTAATTTTTCTTTTGTAGTTGATAATTGCAATTTAGATTTCTTTTTTAAAGGAAAAATAACACCATCAAACTTCAACTAGCTCAATGAAAGCAATTAGGTAACCTAAGGTCATGCCTAAATTCCATAACACATGTCCTAATGAAGCTTGATTTCCCAAACAGGCCCATGCGTGTATCAATCAAATCACAAAATCATCTTGTTAAGGAATACCAACTCCATCCTAAGCTTCCACTCGTACATGTAAGCCCATCACACGCCACCACATCCAACAAACCACACTTCCCCCAACAAACACCCAAAAAGAGAGAAAAAAAAAGGCAACCGTTTTCATTCTATTTATTTATGAATAGATTCCAAGAGAATCATGTGCAGAGAATGAGAGAAAATCTATGCATCCTTGAGATTGACAATTTAACAAAAAAAATTAAAAAAATGTGCCGATGTCGTCATCAAAGCCTTGTCCCAACTATGTTAGGGGTCGGCTACATGAATTTCGTTTCTCCATTCCAATCTATCTTGAGACAAATCCTCAGATAAATTACACTTCTTCATATCCATTTTTACTAACTCCATCCACATCCTCTTTAGCCTACCACTTCCCCTTAGTGGACCATCAACCTTCATAGCCAAACTTTTCCTCACCAGCACCGTTGCCGGCCTGTGTTGGACATGCCCAAACCATCTCAAATGGATATAGATTTCTCTAATTTTATCCCCGCATTGATGCTACCATTAAATTCTCTCGAAAGGACTCAATTTTAATTTTATCCTCCATAGTTTTACCACATCCACCTCAACATTCTCATCTCCGTTGGATCCATTTTGTGCATATGTTGCTTCTTGATTGGCCTACATTTTACTCCATAGGTTGTAGCTGGTCCAATCACTGTCCTGTAAAACTTTCCCTTCAATCTTGTTGGCATTCGTCAATCACAAAGCACTCCAGAAGCAAGTTTCCACTTCAACCATCCCGCTTTTATCCTATGTTCGACATCTTCATCAATCTCTCCATCCTTACTACTTATAGAGCCAAAGTAACGGAAAGAATCACTTTGTGGTATCTCATTGTCTTTAACTCTCACAGTAGTTTTAGCACTTTTTATATGCCTATTGAAGTTACAATATATATATTGCGTCTTTATATAACTGATTTTAAAGCCTTTGGATTCTAAAGCCTCCCACCATCTCTCGAGATTTGCATTCACACCATCTTTTGATTCATCTACTAACATTATATCAGTTGCAAATAACAAACACCGAGGCACCTCTTCCTGAATTTGAGCAGTTAACTCATCCACAATCAATGCAAAGAGATAAGGGCTTAGGGTTGATGCTTGATGCAAACCTATTGTCAATGGGAACTCAACTATCACTCCACAAGTAGTTCTCACACTCATTTACGCTCTTCCATACATGTTTTTAATAATTTCAATACAACCTTTTAGAACATTCCTTTTATCTAAAACTCACCAAATTAAATCTCTAGGTACCCTGTCGTAGGCTTTTTCTAGATTGATGAAGACCATATGCAAATCTTTCCTCTTCGCTCTATATTTTTCCATTAATTGCCTCAGTGAGAAGATAGCTTCCATAGTTGACCTCCCTAGCATAAAACCAAATTGATTTTCAGATATCTTGGTCTTCAATTTAAGTCTTTGCTCCATTACTCTCTCTCATATATTCATAGTATGACACTTAAGTTTAATCTCACAATAGTTGGTGCAGTTTTGTATATCGCCCTTGTTCTTATATATATATATATATATATATATATAGGTACTACAACACTTTTTCTCAATTCATCCGACAGTTTCTTTGTCATTAATATCTTATTGAAGAGTCTAATAAACCAAATCTCTCTAACAGCTTTTTTTTATAACCCAAGGTATCTTCCGCCTAGCTCAACTCAGGAGCCTTTGGTCTTTGAGCCCAAGAAACACTCGATAGTGGACAACCGAGAACTAATCCCTAGGGGCACATGTAAACCCTCTTATCCATATGCACCAAGTAAAACAATGGGAGGTGGCCAACAAAAGTAAGTGTCAAATATAAGACCTCTCCGCTTCATGAGGCGCTGAGTCCTTGCCCAACTGAGCTACCACTGTTGGTAACCAAATCTCCTCAACTTCTAAGCATTATCAAGCCTCAAACGGAATGTCATCTGGACCCATAGCCTTTCCTCTCTTCATTTATTTCAATGCTTCCCTCACTTCTGCCACCCTAATTGTATGAAAAAAAAGTATGCTTTTGCTAACGAAATATCATCTTTTGTTCTTATGTCTCAAATATAATATTCATTTAAAAGCATGCTGAAATATTCCCTCCACCTTTCTTTGATATCATTGTTATCGTTGTCCTTCACTAGAACCTTTTGGTCATTGCTCTTAATACATTTGATATGATCTAAGTCCCGACTTGATTTCTGTACAAATACTTCTTTTTACACATTTATTTAATTTTTTTTAATTTTAATCAATTAAATTTCTTTTAAAAGTCTAAAAACAAGTATTTGCACAAAAATCAAGGTTGATGCATTCAAAGGTTTTAACAGTATACTTAAAGCGAATTGATGTTAATACAGTATAACACATAATAAAGAGTCAACCACCAAAATACTCCGAAGAAACTAGTTTCACACTCAATTAGGAATGATATACAGTGAATCTAGAAAATTCAAGCAAATCATCTCACTCTCCCAAGTACCTTCAATTTACAACAGTTGCTGAAAAAAGATTCATCATTGAAGGAATTCCGTCCAATAGATAACTGTGGCCAGAAAAATTAATGTCAATGTTTGAACATTTAGCTTCCAAAAAACAATACATGGCAAACAAGAAATGCAGCGCTAGCTAGTAGTTTCCTACATGAATCAAATTAACTGTAAAGAGTAAGTTCTTTAGGATAATCATAACTCACATTTGTAGAATAAAAAATCTTATTTATGATGAATTGTGTCACCTCCTCCTCTCGAGACTCATAAGTGGGTACAGAATGCTGTGCAATATAACCCAATGACTGTAACACAGTCGGGATATTCCGGCCATTTTGAAGAGAGTCCACTAGTTTCTGGAGAAGAAATAACAAAAACAATCAACAAAAGCTGTAAATAAGGTACAGGTGTTATCGTGGGAAAAGAGATTTTACAACCACCATTTCATATTATACAACAAGAATTCACAATGCAATTGTTCAAGGAAATTTTCTGTGCAATGCTTCTAAGCATTTACTAAGTTGACAACATTCAGAAATTCTGAAAGAAAATAAACATGAAACTGTTTTTCATTATAAAAGGAACACGGGAAAAGATAAAACGACTATGGACAAATTCCAAGGCCATCAGGCCCATCACTAAACATGAAATATAGATATATATATGGGAAATTCTCAAAAGCGCCCCACTTTAAAAACGCCCCTTTTTTCCACCCCTCTTATTTTTTGTCATGAGGCCCATGTTGAGTCAATCTAATCTTTTCACACACACTACACCCCATGAATAGTCACAAGTCCAAATTTTACACTCATCCAACTTTTCCTCACCGTTGGATTGAAATAATGATAAAATGATGGCTCTTATGGATCAAAAGGTTAGGATGATCTTATGGACTCAAGATTTTGCACATAGGTAGGCCTCATATGGATCTTTCCATATAATGGACTTCCATGATCATCCGGTAGACCCAACTAGGAGGGGCGTTTTCTCAAAAAAAAAAGCGCTCTCCTACACGCGCACATTCATATATAGAGATATATATGTAGGGTAATATTCAGGTGGGAACTGTTCTCACATATTATGTGAGAACTTTTTTGTGGGGCCCAATTGTGGGCCCCATTTGGGGAAGGGACCTGGTGGGGTGGAAAGATCTATGTGAGACCACCCCAAGGATCAAGTTTGGCCCCAAACCCATGCTCCTAACCCCTTCATCCGTGGCCCACAAGTTTAATGGCTTCATATTCAAAAAAAATTCAACCCTCGATCCAACGGTTCAGTTCATTCGGATGTGTGCCAATCCTTAAGATTAGTAACTATCAGGGGGGTTCCCTATTAATTGCTAGGTTTGGATGGGTTGCTAGTTCGGCCCCGCAAAAAAGTTCTCATATAATAGGTGGGAACTAGTTCTCACTTGAATATTTCCCAATTATGTATATACAACACATATATAGTGTAAGCGCGCGCGCATGCGTGGGCAGGGGACGGGTGTGTGTGAGAGAGTAACTCTCACTCTACTATGAAAGTAAGGGGGGAGGACCCTCATATTTAGGCTATTGGCATTGGATATGGATCCAATGGGTTGGGTTCCCCCTCCTCTCCCCCCCAAACCCCCCCCCCCCCCCCCCCCGGCGCGCTCTCATAGTAGTGTGTATGGGTCCTCCCTAGCTCTCATAGTAGTGCGCGTGCAACCACCCCCCCCCCCCCCCCCCAAAAAAAAAAAAACAACAATCCCGGGGTTTGGCATGCATCTGAATGAACAAGACCATTGGATCAACTGTGCACTCGTTTTAGAAGGTGAAAACTCATTGGCCGTCAATCAAGTGGTTAGGATTGTTGCCCGAGCCTCCGTCAACGTACACAGGCTGTGTGTGTATGCATGTGTGGTGACTTTCGATCCCCCCTGGTCCCACCCCTAGGTGGGCCCCACAAGTGTTTGACTTATTAGAGCATGAGCTCAGGCGCAGCAGAGGGGTGCGTCCGTGTGTGTTGTAATCTGATTTCTAATGGGATTAGGTCTCTTGACTATGATTTCTCATTTGTCCAATAACATGGGTTTTCTATTTAATAAAATGGGTTGAGTGCTAGCTCTCTAAAGTTCACAAGATATTAGAGCCAACCCTCCATACCCATTGTTCATTCCATACCCCACAACCACCATTCATCTCTTCCACTATCAGTCAGCGTCTATTGTTGTTGCCATTCATCTCATCCTCGTCCACTCCACCATCACCAGTGCTCTACCACCCTTTCTGCCTTTGTGGGACCTGCCCCTCAATCCAACTCCGACCATTCGTGTTGCTCATGGAGTATGTCCCCTCCACCCATGAGTTGTGTCCACCAACTAGAGAAAATCATGTCTACTACAGTTTTCAAGAGGAATATGAAACTTGTGACAGAATGAGTCCACCGTTGGAGAACTATTACATGGTTAAAATGTGATATGAATCCTTGTTTTCATTGTTGTTGCTAAATCCTAATGTCTCCTAGAACATGTATTAAGATCTACGATTATTCGTTATCATGTATCCTAAGCACTTATGCATGAAAACTGAAGAGTATTTATACATAAACATACTATATTTTATTAATTCAAATCACGTGATATAGTATGTCTTACAATCCTAATTTAATTACACAAGTCTGACCTACAAATTCAGATTAATGCCTACAGTTAAGACATTTACAATTAAACCCTACATTTAAACCTAAATGACGAATTCATGCAATTACATATGATTGTGTTATGTGTGGCATGCTATAATGCATAAGACTAACCCAATAAATTTATCACTTTGGAATCGAAATTCAAGGAAACCCTAGCAATAAATATCAATTGACTATTTCTGGGTTCAGGTCCTTACAGGTTGGGGCAGAAAATAACCTCAGTTTACACCAGTCAAAGAATCAAAGATATTAAAAAAGAAACAAGAAAAAAAAAGGCTGATAATGGAAGACACGTCCAGTACAAAATTTAAAAATGAAACCTAGGAATTATATAATAGCCATCAATACAACATAAAAAAATTATGGGCATAACTGGAGGCTGACCTCAGAAGTAATGAAAAGAACAGAGTGTGAATATATACATTGTATAAATCAGAAAAGACTGACTGATTAGAAGCCCCAGCTAATGCAGCAATTGCAGCAACAGAGAATTTTGCCTGTATACGCGTTCCCTCCATACATACCCGCTCCAAGGATGGGTAAATATCACTGCAAAAATCAACAACTAAAATGAAAAATCAGATATCTGAATCATCAGAAACATTTAAGTCAGGACCAGTGAAATTATTGGAAGGAAAAATATGATACAGGTTACTTAAACCAGCAAAATAATTACACTGACAAGCAATTCAAAGGGCAAATATCATTCTCAGATATCTTCTCCAGTGATCACTTGTTCTTTTATAAATAGTAATTTTATTGATGAATAAAACTAAAGAAAAAAGAGAAGCCTCAGAACATTCCCATTGAAGATGCTTCACCAAATGACCATGGCAATCAACCCCATCATGCAATGAGGAAACTGGTGAGCTTTTTTTCTAAGGGGAGAAAAGGAAAAAGACAGAAGAGGAAGAAGAAGAATAGCCAAACAACTAAAGAAAGAAATCCAAACTTAGCAGAAGAGCCAAACTACTAAAAAAAGATGGCAGAACTACTAAAGAAGAAAGATAGCTTAATTCAGATTACGCATTGTCTGATAGCCAAACTACTAAAGAAGAAAAAAGAGAAAGATGACTTCAGAGACATTATGCAATGTGGATAGCCAAACTATTTAAGAAGAAAAATAGCTGAATTCAGATACATGAAGCATTTTCTTTCTTCTAATTTTCATTTGCCATCTCCGCACTACTAAAGAACAAAGAAAGCTGAATTCAGATAAATTATGCATCTTTGTTCTTATTTTAACAGAATTCAAGCTGAAGAAACACACACACACACACACACACACACACACACAGAGCACAAACCCTTCATGAATTACTCGAAGAAAGTCTGCCAAATTCAGAAAGATTATGCACCTTCTTTTGTCCTCATCTGCATTTGCCATCTCTCCTATAACAAGATAATATTAACTTCACATTTGTCCTCCTCACCTCTTGTACACTCAAATGCAACCCCTTTAAAATCCTTCAAAATTAATCAGAATGCCAGATCTAGAGTTTTAGTTAATGTGTTTCAGCAATATGATATTTAGTGTAAACATGGTTCTAAAGGACCTGCGAATCCCATGTTTGGTTGCAGCTAAGCTTCTTATCATCCAAGTAGATGAAACCAATAACCTAAGCTAGATTAGACAATTAATTGACTTCTGCAAGAAATATCAAATTCACGACAACCCTTTAAGGCCCTCTGGGATCGGTAATAAGGCCTACCAAACCTATGAATTTTATTCTATTCCCTAAATGCACATTGAAATCGGTTCTCAAAAAATCATTAATTCCATTATCACATGATGATGAATCCTCATTGGCCCACCCCATATCCAAGCCTTTCAATCCATGTGACTCACCTTCCACATTTTTTAACCCATCAATGGTCCAATCTTTGCACCGATTCACTTTTCAAGTTGGCATCCTGAGCAGACTTAGCATCAAACATTCAAGGTGACTCACTCATCTTCTTCCTTGGGTTCAAATTCCATAAAAGCATTGTTTCTATAATAGAGCCTCACCCCTACTGTTTTCTCTCTGAAAACGTGGTGCACACATCCATTCACTGAAAGGAAACTGAATATACTTGTTGTTTGCACCACGGATAGGAATTTCCTTTCACTCCCAAAGAAGAACAGGAACCTTGGACTGACCAAACATCCATCCACATTCTTCACGCCCATTAAGTGATCAAGCCATGGAATTTACACATGGAGGGATGCTTCTCTTACTTTAAATAAATCCAACATCCATCTTTCTTAAAGCTTGACTGCAGGAATGAATATCTTCCTCAAGTCCATCACAATTCAAGCTCACTTAATGGCAGCATTAAAATTGTCTATCAGATTGTAAAGTTTCATCAATTTGTCTTGTTATAATTTGGGAATCTTTATTGTTATTATTTGGGAATCTTTATTAATTAAAGTGGAATTGTTTAGATAAATGCTCAATTCATTATAGAGCTTTGATTTGACCTATGTATGTGAATATGGTGCTGCATATGATTAGTGGGCCCTGAATTTCTGGTCGTGAACATTCCTTGTTACAGATCAAGAATCACTCAATGAAACAATCAATGTCCCTTATCCCACACAATGTCAATCTTTTCTCAAGCACCGAATCAAATAGCAAACCGCCCGTTCACAAGTAATTCTTGATTGACTTTCCAAGTATTGTTCAAACTGAAACAAAGTCAACGACACCTAAGTTGCCTCAACATTCAGTTCTCCATGCACTAAGAATAGACAGACATCTTGGGGAGATTGATTTATTTAAAGAAGGGAGATGCTCCTATGAGAGACATCTCTCACCTTATATGAGAGATGGGGTAGGGGCCCTCACATCCATATCCAATGCCAACAACTTAAATGTGAGGGCCCCCACCCCTATCTCTCATATAAGGTGAGGCATATCTCTCATAGGAGCATCTCCCTTTAAAGAAATACCTTCTTGTATTTCTTTATCCCTAGTTAGTAAATAAAAAAGGAAGAATGAATTTATCCTATAGTGTAGAAGATACTTGGAAAAGCAATCCTGATTGCAAACATAACCATTAAAATATTCTTTTACAAGCAAATCATGCCAGAATACAGTTACCTGAGCTTGAGTGAAATATGAGGGCCTACAACAGCTAACGTTCGAAGAAGTTTATCATTAAATGGGCAACTCTCCCTAGAGAACAACATCAAGAAGCATTCTTCTGAACCTCTTAGCAACAATGGGAACATGCTCACAACAGTCTAGCATTAGAAAAACCGATTTTCAGAATCTGCAGATGAATAGGCAATGAACAACATATTATAGTGTAAAACAAACATAACATACACACACAAACAACAGATGTTCCTAACCTGTTCTCAAATAAGAACTTTGACCACTTTTTTTTATGACTGCCAACAAAATAACATGAATCAAAATGTACGATAATGAAAAATCATAAGCAGTGTAGGGTCGGTCATAGGGAGCCTCTTTGCGCAGACCACAGGGGCCTTGCTTGACAAGGAGTTCTCTTCATCATCTAAATCATTCAGCTTATATCACCATCAGAAAAGCAGGTCACTCTGTTTAGCAAGAAGCCTTCCCCAGGAGATGGTGTTTCATTCAGTACATTCAAAGCAGTCAGTAGCTCATGACAGATCAAAAGATAAATCCCTACAGTGGCAAGAGGATGGCATTTCGAGTGGGAATATTGGTGGGAGGTGGGAGTTTAATTTGGTGAGATGGACAGAAACTGTTGGCGTTTAATGTGGAGAAAAGGACTATGGAGTGAATTAAGGGGTATGCTTTATAAGTTGGAGAAAAGAGAAACAGGTAAAGAGGATCGGCATGGTGATCCATGTGATATATAGAGTAGGGATTGAAGAATCTAGAAGCTTATGCTAATCATTTCAGAGGACTGAAAGGCAACAAAGGTAATTGAAAAGAGCCCATCACAAAGCTGAAAGGTGCCCAGTTTTGCAGCCATGAGGTTGGAGAACCAAGTCACGATGATGCCAGTAAGAAAAGGTTATGTCAATCCAGATGAATGAATGTAACACATTGAAATAATAGGAATGGGAGATTTCATTTCCATGGAAATTTCCGAGCACAAGATTTCTGTGAATAATGTCCGATGATCTCAACGTGAGATTTCATCTTCTTATACACGGTATTCTTTTTCCATAAACAGTTAGTGCAATAAATTTACAATCCCATTGATAGGGCAATTACAGTTAATGACTATGTAATCAAATCTCCTAACAAGGAAATATACAATTGTTCATGATTTAATGTTTGACCACACGTGGAGAATAAGAATGTAGTAAGTGGGTTTGGGCGGTGTGATTAACAATGGGACGGGGCCCATGTAGTTTCCAAATGGACCTACATTAACAGGAGAACCATTAAAACTTGTTTAAGAATGATAAAGCTACAGGAGGACCAAGCTTCAGTCTTCCCATGCAGCTATCACCCACTCAATTTGGAGTACCAAATGCAATTGTCGGAAGTTTATGAATGCATGTCAACTGAGTTATTTCTCTCTCGATCTCTAAAACCCAGTCCAAACAGGACCCATGGATAGGGGAATGCTAAATGTCAGTGGTGCTATGGATCTAAAACATAGGGGTGGATCTAAACAAACATACATAGCACTGCAAATAGAAATAAAGCCTGACATTTCTGGCAAGAATTAGATAGCATTGGGAACAGATGGAACTAATTTATATGTTGAAGTCTCAACACCATTAAACATGGAATAGAGAGCTGAGGGAAGACCAGAGGAAGGGAATGACTGAATTTGTAGTGCAGATCAATAAACATCAGCGGACATTGATAAAAAAAGATCAACTTTTGGATCGAATTTTCAAATATTTGATTTCTCATGATGAGGCGTATGGGAACCAAACACCCTTAGAGTGGATCAGAGATTGAATGGAACTCAAACAATCCCCATAAATTTAACGAAATATGATATCAAGGTCTGTTTTGAAAAAACTGGGAACTGCAGGTGGGTTTCTGCAAATTGCAGAAAAAAACCTGCAAAACAAGTGGCTTTCAGGCTTCTTTAAATGGACCAAAAACAGGCTGGATAGGTGGTTGGGAGATAGACCATTGGTTGACCAGTTCCCAGAGCTGCTTTGCTGTGTTTGTGATCAACAAGTTGTGGTTAGTAACTACCTCTCTTAGAATCAGATTGTGTGGGGCCCCACTTTTCATATAAATTTTATTGAGTAAAAGCTGCAAGTTCAAAGTCTATTGGGCATGCTTGGTACTATATATACTTATTACGAAGACAGAGATAGACAAATTTGGGAGAACTGTCTTGCTATCAGGAGATTTCAGGTGATGGCACCTCTCCTCCACAGCTGGCTAGCATCTGGAAGATCAAAGTGCCCCGCAAGTGGTGGCTTTTGGTTGGTTGACTGTAATTGGTTGCATTCTTAGTAAGGATAACCATTGGACCATAGGATCCTCATCCCAAATGCTTGCCCCCTCTGTCTAGCTGATGCAGAATCAATTGTTCATCCTCTTAACAATAAAGGAGTCTCAACATTGTGGTGGAAACTTTCCTTACATACACAATGGAGTCCTCTGGCCCCTGGTATTTTTAACTTCGGCGGGAATGCAATGAGTAACCAGGGTCTGAAAAGTGTTCATCAGAGGACTCGGCCGAGTCCTAATGCGACTCAGCCGAGTCTCATGGGACACGGCCGAGTCGCAAGGGACTCGGCCGAGTCCCTTGCGACTCTGCCAAGTCGCATGATTCGAGTCCGGGTCGTATGTGACTCGGCTCGGTATGTGCCGAGTCCGAGTCGTATGCGACTCGGCTCGATATGTGCCGAGTCCGAGTCGACTCGGCCTCGGCCGATTTTTTAAACCCTGGTTCAGACCAACGAAGGATCTACTTTGATGTTGCTTTCAGGTCTGGTGGGTTGTCAATCTGCGAGCAGGAACTAGAAACCTTGAGGTTTAAGCCTCCTAGAAATTTGCTGGTGCAATTATCCCTGTGTAATGGTGGAAGGCAATTCGACCTGTGCTATTAAGAAGGCTTCGGAACCTATAGTGCTCCATGGGCCATGGAAGATGTTGTCGAGGAGGTGGACTTATCAAAGGACATGGTTGTTTCCATCTCTCATGCTGAAACCAATGCAAATTCATCAGCATAGTATTAGGAGTCAAAATTATTTTGGGGCCAGTTAAAAAAAATTGTTAGTTTTAATTACTGATTGGGATTTGGACTATAGATTTCAAGTTAACAGATTTTTGAGAAATAAAATTTGATGTTATTAGTGGGTCAGTAAGAAATCTTTAACTAATCAGTGGGACCCATGGGAATAACCCATTAAGAAATTAGTTTTGCGTGGATAATCTAGGCCCACGATTGGTGTTATCAAAGAGAATTAGTTTTGTAAAGAAAATTGAGACCATGTTTTCATTAATGATGTGTGTCATTTAAAGTTATAGAGCAAGGTCATGATTTGTGTAACAAGAGAGGGTGTGGCTTGCGCACAAGCCCAAGCCCCCTTTTTCACTTGTCCAATTCCTCTTCACTCTTTTCTCTTAACACTTCTCCATCCAAAACCCTAACTCCATTCTCACCATTGGAAGTTAGAGGAATGACGACTTGAAGGCAAGCAAGGACAAGAAGGATTGGGAGGGAGAACCACCACCTTGGGAATGACAGACAGTTTCCCTCAAGTGATTAGAGCAAATGTTATATGTAGCTGGTCCCGTTATGTAATTTTTGTACTGCCCTTGTAATAAATTATGTGAATCTTGATGTTACAAAATCTGATCACCAAGATGGAATCCGACAACCATAAAAGGGTGGGTTATGCAGCTGGCCTCACACGCAGTGGATACCAATTTTGAAACGGATGGGGGCAATTGAAAATCCAAGCAGGGTGTCAGAGGCCGACTGCAGAAGCCAACCTGTAGGTGTTGAGAACAAGGATGATCGTAAGTTTATGCAAGGTGGCGATATAACTGAAATAGGTGAATGAGATAATAGTGGGATGACTTAGCTGAATGAAGGAGGCCCCTCTAGACACCCCTAGATTGCTAGCACCATACAGAGCGATGCTCCCGTCGAAGGCCCAATGAGGTTTATATGATGCTTTAAGGACCCTATGTGGTCAATGATGATGTTTAAAAACCTTCAAGGTCAATGATGATGCTTAAGGACCTTCAAGGTCAATGATGGTGTTTAAGGACCCTACGTGGTGATGATGACTTTTAAGGACCTTCACACTCAATGATTATGTTTAAGGACACTACGTGGTCAATGATGATGTTTAAGGACCTCCATGGTCAAAGATGATGTCTAAGGACCCTACGTGGCCAATGATGATGTTTAAGGACCCCCATGGTCAATGATGATGTTTTAAGGACCCTAAATGGTCAATGATGAGGTTAAAAGACCCTTTGTGGGAAAGTGATGCTTAAGAACCCTTTGTGGTCAAATTATGTTAATGGGCTGGTGCTGCCAAGCAGTCAGGCGGTTGTCATTAGTTGCGGCATCACCCCATTTAGCGACATTTAAGTAAATTATAAGTTGTCTTTTGTATATTTATGCGTAGTTCTCTCTTAACATGTTACTGCTCACACATACAAGAAGATTAGGATATTTGCTCATTCAGTTTCACTGATTTCTTGTTTGCCCCTAGCAAGTAACCAGCTTCTATAAGTCAGAGCTGACCGCTATGATCAAGAGCTAGGATTTGACATCTGAGCCTGAGTGACACAACATATAGTTTCAAGACTAACTAACTTATATTTTGGGGGCATTCTTTTGACAAATATAGAATATTTTGTTGTGCTTTTGTATTTTTTGGGTTGGGTTGTACTCAAAGTGAATCTTTTGTTGGAATAGACTCTAATTATCGAATGCAATTACTTATGCCCTGAAACTCTTACCTTGTTATTGATTTGACTTATGTAAGTGTGATACAATATAGTCACGACACGGAGTCCGAGGGCTCCAGAATTCAGGTCATGACAAAGCATGCAGCCCACTTTTGAGGGTCAAACAATGTCAAAATTCAACGATCATTAGTACAATGGTTTCATATTGTCGAGTAGTTAGAAGTCAATACAAAGACCATTAAATTCGGACATAGGATGTAAAAAAGTTTTAAACTGTGCAAGGTTACAAGTAAAAACTGTCTAATTCAGTAAATTTTGTTATTGGTCCCTACTCGTATGCTTAAGAGAATCAAACCAGCAGATTTGATGTAATTTGTATAAACCTAGTGCTTCAAATTTTTCCCATACTAACAAGGTCACACAAATCGAATTTAGATACCTAGCTAACTTGATAAGGAAATTTTGTGAGGTCACTTGTAAATGGTAGATTTTGTCCGACACTCAACTAAATGTAGAATTTGTGGATATTTGTTAATTGTTTAGAGTAGTTCCCTAATTGTTCGATAAATTCGTATATCTTTGCCGGATACCTTGACTCTTAATGAGTCAGCACCACTAAGTTGCATTTAACCTAGCATGGAGGGGACACCGTTTGTGTAGAGGTTCTTTCAGATTATTATTACTCTCAGCAAACTAACTTTTGTAAGTGATTACTGTCACTTGGTACCAAATTTTTATTTGATATTTGATGCCCATTATTCCTATGGGGAACTTTTGGGTACCACTTATAACCATCTGCTGAGGGGGCTAAAATACCTGGCACTTAGACCTTCCAGTGGAGCTAGAATACACCATTATAGCTCATGCGGATTGCATTGGTAGTTTACAATCTGATTATCTTGTAATACTGTAACTTTATCTACCACTAGTCTTACATTGTTCTCCTCACATTGACTTCATACAATCTTCACTTGCCTGTACTCTTATTTGCATGATTGTATGCGATATTTTGAAGGCTTGTTTACTTGCTAAGTTTCCCCATAATGGAATCATGTGCAATTTTTATATAACGAAGTAAATCCAGAAAACAAGGACAATGCATATTGAGGACAAGCCTGCGGGGGATCAAGAGTAGAGTGCCGACAGCGTTGTCAAGGCATCTTATAGAGACGCCGCAAAAACATTATTTTGATTTAGTTATTTAAATTGGGTGACTGTAATAAGAGTATAAGATCCTCGAATTGGTCAAGATATTTATTTAGTTTGATTAGTTTATATTTGGTTAGACAATTTGATTTAATCAATATATTAGAATTTATTAATTACTTGTGCTCCGTTATGCAACAATTGCTGATTTTAAAAATGTATATATTCTACTGCAATTTGATTTGAACAATTCTCACAATTGCAGAAATTACATTCTTGGTATGAAATACAGACTTCTAAGAAATCTGGGTTCCGAATTGTGGCAAGCAAGAAGGGTATTATGCCAATATGCCTGAGAATTGATTTGATAGAATTAGTTTAGTTTAATTATTCAGTTTTGGAAGAATGTAATTTAAAGACTTTTAGTCAGTTTATTACTTGATTCAAACTTAGACTCTATTAGCTTATTTGTTTCAATTTATTGACAAATTTAGACCGGTTTAATCTAATAAATAGCGTTATTTAGTTAAGCTTTTTTTATTGTCTAATCATGGGACTTATAGTGATGTCTGAAAAAAAAAATCCACTGCAATGACTAGACCGATCTCACGTATGTATGAGCTCATGATGTGAAATTCAGTATTTGATGTATTTGGATTTTGGGTTGACACCAAGGCCCAAGCCCGCACCCCTATTTCAAATTATGGCATTGGGGTTGTTATTTTACTGTTACCATCAATACCAAGTTATAAATAATTACTATATATAGATAATTTCTTGCTCAGTATGTGTTCAATGATCTTTCCACAAACCACAAGTGACGAACATCACGCTACCTAAAGAAAAAAATGAATATCACTATAACTGATTAAAGATAGAATTAAATTATCAAATTTACACACTTTTAGCATTTTTTCTATTATTTGTTAATTCTTCTTGATTTTTAGAAAATCTTTGGTAATATTTTACGTCCGCCAACCATATGTCGATCCAGCATGAGTGGCACCAACTCAACCTAGTCCTGACCAGCTTGAAGCCCGGCACCGGGATTTAAAACCTTGATTGTGATACCTCTTATTATCAAATTGCAACAAATATTGTCAAATTTAATCATTCATTGCAATATCTCTTAGTGCATTTTAGGGTCTTTGAGTGGAATGATTGAAGTGTAGAGGGTAACTTCCTTTTTCAGATGTGGTTTCAGATGTGGGGTAGTCCTTTCAAGACTTGAGTTATGATTCCCATTGCCATCCGTTGGTTTGTTTGGAAGGAGAAAAACAAGAGGATTTTCAAAGGCTCAATGATGTCTTTTGTGATCTTCTATCAATACCGATCTTTTTACTTAGAAACAAGGAAAATGGGCTACACAAAGAAAGAGTGAAGATCTTAAGTTATACAACATTATTCATAATTGGGAAGCTAGCTTATGTTGCATCCCATCTAAGATGAGAAAATTGCATTGTTTGTCTCCTTCCCATATCAGAGTTCTAAAGTTCAATGTTGATGGAAAAGCTAGAAGCTAGGTCCGGCAGGTATAGGAGGGATGATCGTAATAGCAAAGGAAAAGTGGTATAGATGTCCTCAAAGCATGTGGGTGTTCAAGAGACAAAATGAAACCAAGGTGATGTCCATCTTGGAAGCTCTTTGGATTTATTAGTCTTCATTTCATGATGAGTTAACCGTGGAAATCACAGAAAAGTGATTTGTTAAATGTTATTTCTTGGGTTTCTTCTTCTGATGCAGGCCCTTAGAAGCTTCCCTTTTATCTCAAAGAAATCAAATCATTGTCTTTTTTTCAAAGGTGTTTAAGCATGTACGGTGGTTGGTTAATGGAATGATACATTCCTTGGCTAAGGTTTAAATAGGGAAATTCCATTGGTGGCTTCAGAATGTAATTTCCTTTTGCTTTTACATATGGTGTAATGCTCTTATGCCAACAATCTCTAATCCTTCAGATTGGATGTTTTTGCTCTTGTTGCACGCTCTCTTATTAATATCACTATCTGTAACCAATAAAAAAGGAGTCTTACAATCATCTAAAACGGTAATGCTTCACAAAAGAAGACAGTCATTGTAATAGACGTAGCTGTAATATACTTCAGATTCCATCTACAAGCCAATAGCAGTTTTCATTCAACAGCTTAACAGGGTGTTAAAAATTTTCAGTCGATTTATTAACAGTGCACACTGCACAGCATAAAATAACATTCACGAGAAAGTAATGAACTGCATGCAATATCTGAGAATAACACGTGCCAAATGACATAATAGGCATCATCCTACATGGAGAAAGATAAGAACAAAATTCTAAGTCGTAAATATTTTTTGTTTAAAAGATGCACTCAAAGCAACACATTTCATACCAGAAGAAGGTCAATGCTCGCCGTTTGCAAGTTCTTCTTTCTAGCAGTCTGCTCAGATAAAACATCTAACAGAATACACTGTACATGCTCTGCGTTAAATAAGGTATATGAGCATTTTGCAGAGAGCAATCTGAGAAAATCATAGTTTGGATGCTTCTTCCCGACCCTTTCTAGAAAAGCTTTCTGAAAAAACGTATGTGTTAGAACAAGTTAGGAGGCAATCCGAAAAAAAAAGGGCTAAAATCAAGCTGTCACCACTGTCTTGAAGATTGACACACTTAAAAAATGAAAAATCTCAAGTCATTTAAGCCACCGGTGGAATCATGAACCTATTTCATAGAAAAATGAGAAAATTTATATCGCTGTGAGTAGAACAAGAAACTACGTTCATTATTTCGACATGAAGAGCCAATTTGGAAGAGAGAGAGGATGATAAGCACCATGTCAAGTGAGTCGGGCTATTGTTTTGAGCCCGATTTCCAGACTCAATCACGATTCTAGAGGATGAAGAAGTTAATCAGTTAGTGATGCTTCTTCAGCTTCTTAGTGATGCCTTCATCCCTATGCAGGGAAAAATAAGAGAACTGGTCAAATACTTAGAGAAAAATCTTCTTGCAGGCAGAGATGAACCCCCTAGTCCCTTGAAAAAGATGAGAAAGGATCACCTTCACTTGCAATGCAAGGTTGCCAGAGACATTTCAAAATTCATCCACTCATGGTCCGGGGTTAGCTAGATACAACATAATGAGCTTGTAGACCACCAAGAAGGATGGAGGCTCAGTGTCAGCTCTGTCCCATGGTAATGTACTATGGATGCTATTCCTATTTCGAAGGCGGTCTTCTCCTCCTCCTCCTCCAACAACTGTCTTCAATTGAAGCTTTGATGATTGTGTGTTGAAGAACCAAGGGCGGAAGGGACTTTAAGGAGCCATCTGTGACTCAAACTCGATGGCGGTTAGAACCAGAAGCTTTTCCAGCCTTGTGGGTAGTCCGATGTGTCAATTAAGCAGAAGCCTCTTGATTAATGTCCCAGAGGCAATTGGCTCCATCCCGAAGCCCCTTGTGGTCGAAGGTGATTCTTCCTGTCCAATCAGATCAGCTGTAGGTTCTTTTAAGGCCCATGGTGTCCAGAAAGCACTTTTATTGAATTAAATGATTACATCCAGCATTTCCCAAACTCCTTACACCTCACTCTTAGAGTGCAAATAGTGTTAACAGATGCCCTAGCCAAAGGCGTCTTGACTAGATTATATGTTTTGGAGATGTAATTGCATGGACTCGATACAGAGCTTTGTTGTCTTTCCCTCCACTTTTTGGTGGGATCAATCTCAGGGTTGGCCTGTCCTTTGCAGACTCTTGTTTATTCTTTTCCAGTGATACTGGTCACCGTCCAAAAAAAAACCTATTTGGAATATTTGCTTTTCATTTCTTCTAGCTTAAATATTTTCTTTTCTTCTAGCTTAGATATAAAGAAAATCAGATCAATATCATTTAACACAAACTTCTAACCAATTGCTAAATCCACAAAAGAAGAAAAAATGCACAAGACACAGAAATTTCTGGTATAATAGATAAACAAATACAGAAATATGAATGAACTTCAACTATGTCAACATGTCCATCATTCAAAGAAGTAAATGCACAAAGAGCCACTTAAAAAATAAAAAGTAAAATAACCGCTAGAATCACCTATCCAGGCTGCAGTAGTCTTAATGGGAGAAACCTCACCTTGTGCTCAAGTAGAATATTTCAAAAAAAAAAAAAAAAAAAAGAAAGCATCTTGTTCATGTTTCTTTTTCCAGCTAAAGTATAATTGAAGAAGTAAGATCGACGCTATGCCTATAAAATTAGTTAACCAATTACCAGAGACAAGCTTGAAGTATTTAATATAACATGTACATGATTCATTCAGAAAATACATCAGGCAAACGTATCCATTATTACATCTACATCCACAAAATAGCTGAATTAATCAACTTACACGAATAGTTTGAGCAGTTACAGTTGTCGTTCCACCATCCAACAATTGCAGGAATGCCTTAAACATGCTAGTATCTCTCATCTGGTGCAACTTTTGGAAGCACTCTTCAGCTTTAGATGGATCAATAAATGAAGCTGACATTCTCTTAAATGAACCTAAAATTCTCTTCTTCACTTCTTCTGAGTCATTCTCCTACATTACCAGTTGAAAATATAACATGAATATAACTTTCAAAAAGGATAGCAGGTTAGTTAATAAAACACAAATAATACAAAGGCAAACATGCATGCATGAAAAGACAGATATCAAAATCTAGAATGGAGGAGGTCAAATGTCGAAATATCCACGAATTGTTTTGTTGAAATGCCCAAAAAATTATGAATGAACAATCCATAGTTGCAATGTCAACGGAGATTTGGACTTTTTTTCAAAGTACCGTGGTTCTTTCCAAGCCAAATCAACCATAGGACAGCAACAAACTTGCAGCTCCAAAGAAAAGACATTTTTCCTGAAAAGTACTCGTACCACCAATTCTCTGTAAGGTCTTTCAGCAATTCAGGCATCAGACATATACCCAAAAGGGTTGGAGAAAATAACTTCACACCAAATTAATATCTTGCCCAGAATAAGCAAATGGGACACATCCTATATGCTCCACCAGACCCAACAGGCACACATTCACAATATCAATTTTGCTTTTGCACTTTCAGAGATCATCAGTTATTAATATCCTTTTCAAAATAGCTTCCCAAGAAAACATGATTTTAAACTCTGACTCAGCACACCAACCACACAGAGAGAAAACGCTAAATGACTGCTTCCTTTGGGAAAAGGGCCAAAAAAAAATCCCCGATTTCAAGTTGTGAGAAGATGTGGGACTGTGAGAGGCTTTCAAGCCCTTTCTGCGCTGATTTCAAATATCAGAACTACATTTTCCTTAAGATTTTAGCATTTCAAAGAACAAAGGTAATATTCATTCAACTCGATAAAATTATAAAAAAAAAAAAAAAAAAAAAAGCGCCTGCTTATTACTACCTGTTTCAATGCACATAAAAAATGCACAGAAATAGAAAATTATAGAACATAATCTTTAATTTTCTAACATAAAAATCTTGCAAGTTTGGCAAACCAAGTAAGAAGAAAATATCTTTTCTTTCAAAAAGTCCAATATTTTCTCCTACACCTCCCTCCTCTCGAAAATTTTCTACAAGATCAAAATCTCTTAAAAAGTTAAAATGCAAGCATTAAATTAAAATAAATTAAAATAAAATAAAATAAAATAAAATAAAATAAACTCATCTCTAAATCCTACTTAAGGAATGAACTAGCGGTGGTAACAACGATGGTGTGGCAATGGTGATGATGATGAAGACTATGGAAATGTGATGGTGATGGTGATGATGACAGTGGTGGTGGCCGTCATGATGATAGTGGTGGTAGTCGCCATGATGATAACCAACAAGGCTGACTCTCTAATTTTAGTAGGATACAAGAGCTGTCCTCCTTTCCTATTCTTGATCGACCACTACTTTCAAATTCATTGTCCTTTCTTATAATGAGAATACATTCCGTATTAAATCACTTCTCAAGGTCCCATTAATATCTCTCAATCCCCAAATTAGAAGTCCACCAATAAAATACAAACTATTTAATATACAAAGGGTCCTACCAATAATTGCAAAAGACTTGATCCTATTAACTTAAAATCAATGGGTCCTAGTGTCCTACATATGCCTAATAACTTAAACCCAATTCAAAAGGAGAGACTTAATCAAAACAATTTAATCATTCACACACCAGATAAGCAAAATAAAGATTACATTAAGTCAAAAATTCCAAAGGAATTGAAATTGAGCGAAAAACTATACCTCAAATTTTTAACTTCCCAAATTCCTTCTAAGGGCTCTAGGGTATTACAATGGATAAGCCCAACCTTAGCAGCCCAAGCCTCCCAGCTTATGATGGGGAACATTAACCCTAATTCCCCCAATTCCTTTAAGATCAACAACAACAGAGCCGCGGGATCCTGGATCGAGCAAAATCTATCAATGGATGAGCATTGCCCAAGCTTCGATCACCATGAGAATGAAAATCCATCATTGAATTGTTATTCTGACAACAATTAACAGGTGGATCTCGTCGAATCTAACCTCTGATGAATGCAAGGCCCCATGTGTGCAATCACCTTTAAGGCTCCACACTGGGAGTGCCACATGGGAAGAAAAAAAAGGGTTAAACGACATAAAGAGGGGCCAACAAGGGAGGGGCCTATGTTTTAAAGAAATAAAGGAGGGGCCCGCAAGTCCTTGTGCATGAAATCCTATGCGCAAGTCCTTGTGTCGACTTGCTTTTCTTTATTTTTTTAATTAGTGGCAATGTCATCATTAAGGTCATGTTTAAGCTAGGTTTAAAAATTGACTCAGACTCGACCATCACTGAGTCGGGTTTGCAGTGACAAGGACTCAGCCAGGCACTTGTATTTGACTTAAAGTGTAAAAAAAAAAACGACACAAAAGGGTTTTTTTTTTTTTTAAGTACTTTAAATAGAGGGAGGGGTAGAGAGAGAGAGCAGTATGAAAGAAAAAGAAAAGAATTTTGGGCAGCGGGCAGTGAGTGGAAAAAAATCTGCTGCTCTGCTGTGCTGGGTGCTTGCTGCTGTGCTGTGCTGGCAGTGTTGCTGCTGTTGCTATTGTGCTGCTGCTGCACTGCTGCTACTCCTGTGCTACTGGCTGGCTCGCTGGGACTAGTACTAGCCTGGTAGGCCTCTTCTTCTTCTTCCTTGTTATTCTCTATATTTTTTTTTTAGCAATGTAGATACTCTATCCGACTCGGCCAAGTCTAATGCGACCCACCTGAGTCAGGCGAGTCGACTCGGACTCGGCCATGGGCGAGTCGGGTCCCGAGTCTGTCTTTCTAAACCTTGTGTTTAAGAGACCTTTATTGTATCCTTTCATTTTCATGATATGTTGTGCTATGCTATGGAATGAAAACCCTCTTTTTGAGTTCTCCATGAGTGTCCATTGTTCTGCTTATCAGACCTTTGGTAACGCCTCCGAATCGGAGTTTGGTGAGAGCACTAGTAAAGGTATCTTCTCCTCTCCTTATTTCTTTTCCTTCTGAGTTTTCCTTTGCACTCAAAACCTAGAGCTACAAATCTCATCAACCATCAGCCACCTAAGATTGCAGATCTACACCATCTCCACAATTAGATCACCTCCAAACCACTAGATCCATATGATCACCAGTTCTCTTCATCTCATCATCAAACCCTCAAATCCAACCAACAAAACTTTTGATCCAGGCCATCCA
The DNA here is from genome assembly GCA_029852735.1 of Persea americana. NCBI lineage: Eukaryota > Viridiplantae > Streptophyta > Magnoliopsida > Laurales > Lauraceae > Persea > Persea americana. Next base: position 69,630,845 of record CM056815.1, read on the forward strand.
TAATATTTATTGTTAGTAATAATATTTACATATATCTGGGGGCTTCATGTAATTTTGTGTGTTGGACCACTTCTGTAATTTCATGAAATGTACTCTTAATGAGAAGAGGTTCAGCTCTCAATTAGGGCTTGAACCATTCTGCCCCATTCTTCTCTCTGCAATATTCCCAACCGGTGACATGGCATCAGAGCAAGGGATATTGATCGTGTGATTCTTCTTCTTCTTGCCTTGCTGCTTTTCTTTATTTCTTTTTCCTTCCTCTTCCCTTCTTCCTCCTTCCTCTCCATTTATCTTCTCTCCTCGTTCCCATTTTGAGGTTCCAGAATCCAGCTAGGTCTGTGCAGGCCAAGCCGGCAGTCGCCTGCACAGGTCGTGATGAGCAGCCGGCGGTTTGTGGTGTTGTGAAAGTTGCCCCAGTCATCTGGTAGTGAGTAGTGCTTCTTCTTTTTTTTTTGCCACATCTTCTCTTCGTCAAGGAGATGTACGACGGTCTCCACCTTCGTTGGTATGTGATTAACTTCTGTTTGCAGGAATCATAGCAAGCTGTTGGTCTGTTGTTTGCTATTGGTGTAAGTCTGTTGGCCTGTTGTTTGCTGGTGTGACTCTGTTGGTCTACTAGAAGACTCTGCTGGCTGTTGTTTATTGTTGGTTGTTGTTTGTTGTTGCTGGAAACCTCATTGCAAGTTGCTGGTTGTTCTTTGCTGTAAGACTCATAGAAAATCATTAGTCTGTTGTTTTCTTGGTGTTAATTTGTTAACCATTGTTGTAATGGCCGAATCTCCTTTTTCTGGAGTTGTGATTGATAACATGGAAGGAAGGACCATGTTGCGACTAGCGAGTGAAAATCCAAACATCAAGATTACCAATGCTCCACTAAATATGACCAATTATATTCAGTGGTCAAGGCCGGTCAAAATGTATTTAGGTGGAAAGTTGTTACTCGGATATATTGATGGAAGTGTTGTAGAACCAGATGTTACCAACGCAAAGCACGCTGAATGGAAACCACATAATATGATGATCATGTCTTGGATGTTGAATTATACAGAACCAGATGTAAGTGAAGGGTTGTATCAATTGAATACAGCCAAGGAAGTGTGGGATACTATGTATGATTTGTATGCAAATAAAAATAATATGGCGCAAATATAAGAGGTCAAGCAACTAATTGCCAATCATAGGCAGAAAGATAAATCTGCATCTCCTTATTACACAAAGTTGAGCAGTTATTGGCACGAACTTGCATACCTGAGGAATATTGAATTTCATTGTCAAAAGGATGCAGAGGAGTATAAGAAGAGAGTTGAAATGGACCAAGTGTTTGATTTCTTGGCCAGGTTAAACTCAGCCTTTGAACCAGTTCGTGCTAAAATATTGAATGAGACTGTCCTACCTTCACTCAGTGCAGCTTATACCTTAGTTCTCAAGGATGAGAAACATAAAGCAGCAATGTGTACAAATCCTCCGGAGGGCTCTGCTCTAACAGCAGTACAAGGAAGAGGTCGAGGTAGAGGTTAAGGAAGTGTCGATGTTAATGTTACCTTTGGTCGTGGAAGAAATCAATGAAGAGGACAAGGAAGAGGTACTGGTTGTGGTCGAGCTAGAGTTGAGGATCGGGTATGTACACACTTTGGTCGCAAAAATCATACTGTTGATACGTGTTGGGACTTGCAGGCAAACCGCAGACACGAACTACTAACATTGCTGCAACAGAGGAAAATACGGGAGAGAATACATTTACGACACCAAGTCTTACTCCAGCTTTTGATGAAGCTTCTCCCTGATGGGGACAGCAACTCAAGATATGGAAAGAAATACCAAAGGTGTAAGAAGAAGATGGTTGGTACGGCTTCCTTGTGGTTGGATCAACTTTTCATGGGCTTGATACATTACAATCATGAAGATCTACCGTTGGATCAGCCTTTGGGCGAAGATACACCGTTGGATCTTGATCCGGGCGTGCTAGAGGCCTTCGGTGGTGGACCCGCGGAAGACCCCACACTGGGATAGTCCACAGGAGATCAGCAATTGAGGAGTCATCATTAAGGTTTAAAGACTGGCAAGGGACCCATGGGAAGTAAAGGGTTTAAAACTAAAGACATAAGAAGAGGGGTCCCGGGGGCCCACAACTTAAAGTATCTTGTATAGGGTTTAGTGCACAAGACTTGCGCACAAAACCCCATGCGCAAGGCAGCCCTTTCCACCTTGTCGACAGCCACCTTTTGTTTATTTATTTTATTAGTTTGGTTTTATTTGCTTGGTTTTATTTTATGAGACAAGATCTAGATGTTTAATCTGAACCATTGATTTCTAGGGTTCTCTTATTACTCATTATTAAGGTTGTATCTCTTGGAGAAGAGGAAAAAAAAATAATGAATGAATGAATATTGATTTTCTTCCAAAGGCCTTCTTGAGATTTCTCTTGCAGGATCTTCTTCTCGCACGCGAAGGGGAGTTTGGTGCGAAGCCAAGATAATACGCTATCTTCATCATCAAGGTATTTATCTCCACCGTTTGCCCTTTCCTTTGATACCCATCTTACACTTTCCTGCCCATTTTCTTTAATGGTGGAATCCTAGATCCAGCCCAAAATCCAAATCAACTCCACTAAACCATTTCAGCCCTCCAACCAGCCCCGTATCCATCAATCTATCACAACTGTCCATCTCCCAAACCTCCAGATCTGATCAGGCCAGCAATAGATTTAGAATGGCCAGCACCAGATCTGGTTTCAAACCCATTACAACCCATTTAATTCATGTTTTCCCTGCTGAATTTCAAGTTTAACTTCATAAAGTTGTGGGTGTATTGAATCAAATTTTCATTTAAAAACTATATTCAGTCAACTACTATTCAATTGTTACCCCAAGTTGAGCCTGGCTGTCATTCAAATCCTCAAGGATCTTGATCATTTACTTGACTCGGCAGATCCCTAGGCAAGGTGGAGGTTCTTACTCTCCACTTGGTCCCTTCCTCACAACTTTGGGGCCCAAATTGCAGGACTGTAACAAGAATTGGCTTTCCTCTTAATAAACTTAGTGGATTTCAGCATGGAATGATGTGTCAAACATGTTTCAATTGATTCATTATAACTATTTTTTATTGTTATTGATCTCACCTTGCATCATTTAGATTAGCTTTCATTCTGTCCTGCATCACTCCCTCAAGTGAATCTGTGCAGGTATCCAGAGCTAATTTGGATGCTCTTCTTCAAAGAGTGTCCCGTCTTGAAGGGTCATCAACGCCTTCCACTCTATGGCTCAGACAGGTATATCTTCTGCATTCCATGTGTCTACTCCTTCTGACTCTTGGGTAATTGACTCAGGAGCCACAAATCATATATCAGGTACTATTCAGTCTTTTCAATCTTTTGCTAAAGATAAAAATCTTGGAAAGGTGAAATTAGCAAATGGGACTCTAACCACTATTAGTGGAAAGGGAAACATTCAGCTTTCACCTTCTCTAACCACGTCATCTATCTTGCATGTTCCAGATTTGTCCTCGAAATTTATTGTCTGTTAGTAGCCTAACAAAAAATTTGAATTGCTGTGTAACTTTCTTTCCAACTCATTGTGTTATCCAGGACCTGCGGACGAGGACACTGATTGGTGGAGCTAGTGAGGATCGAGGGTTATATGTGTTCCACTCCAAGAAACCATAAAAGTTTATTGGAAATTGCATGGTAGTTAATGAGGGAGAACAATATATGCAGCATTGTCGTTTGGGACATACTTCTGGTCCTGTTTTGAAAACTTTGTTTCCGTCTATATTTAAGAATGATGACAGCTTGAAATTTAATTGCGAAGTTTGTGTTTTGTCAAAACATCATCGGAATGTTGATCCACGTAGAAATAGAATGTCCAATTCTATGTTTCTATTGTTTGTTCTAATGTATGGGGTCCTGCACCTATCAATCCATTGGTTATCGTTACTTTGTTACCTTTATCGATGATGCATCTCGAATGACTTGGGTATATTTATTGAAAAGTCGGGATGAAGTGTTCTCTGCCTATAAAATCTTTCATGAATGGGTTAAGACCCAGTTTCAAACAAAAATACATATTTTTCGTCATGACAATGGCAAAGAATACTTGTCTAAAGCTTTTCTCGAGTATGTGCGGGGAGATGGTACAGAGTCTCAAACTACGTGTCCTTACACTCCAAAGCAAAATGGAGTGGCGGAGAGAAAGAAACGGCATCTCCTTGAAGTCACCAGAGCATTGCTTATTGGTATGTAGGTCCCTAAGTCTTTTTGGCCTGATGCTATTTTTAATGCTTGTTACTTGATTAATAGACTTCCAAGGAAAGTGTTAAATGGTCTGTCTCCCATTCAATTTTACTCAAAATTCCTTTCTGTATCTGATATTCCCTTAAAAATATTTGGTTGTGTTTGCTGTGTATAATCATGACCCACATAAGAACAAGTTGTCAAATAGGGCTATCAAATGTGTTTTTTTGGGGTATTCTTCATCTCAAAAAGGATACAAATGTTTTGATCCTGTTACAAAAAGGAAATATGTGTCAATGGATTTAAAGTTTTTGAAGATGTTCCCTATTTTTCGGACAAAGGGAAAAGCCTTTTATCTGGTGAACCTGAACCACATAATGTTGTCCTTCCTACTCTTGAGTGTGTGCCTGACAACATATATCTTGAAAGGGGGTCTACATCTGTTCTAGATAATGCTACAAATGATGAATCTACCTTAGAACTTCAGCAATCTGATAGGCCTTTGCAAGTTTGTTCGAGACGAACATCGCGTAACCCTATCCTCATTACCTCGCAAGATCAAGTGGACTCGAACAATGGTAACTCTCTTTCTCTTCCTTCCTCTAACTCTCCTGTTGTTACTGACCCAGTTTCAAGTCCTACATTACAGCTTCCCATAGCCCTTCGTAAAGGAAAGCATTCTAACACTTCTCATGTATATCGCCCAATTGAAAACTTCATTTCTTATCATTGTATTTCTCCATCTCGTCAGGCTTTTATTGCTGCAGTTTCATCAAAGTCAATACCTACAAGCTTTGCAGAAGCCTCTCGTCACCTTGTATGGTAAAGGGCAATGGAAGAAGAAATGAGAGCTTGAGAAAAATCAGACTTAGGAACTGGCAGATTTACCAAAAGGGAAGAAACTTGTGGGGTGTAGATTGGTGTACACAATTAAATACAATCCAGATGGGAGTGTTGCGAGACGCAAGGCGAGGTTAGTGGCTAAAAGCTTCACTCAGATCTATGGTGAAGATTATTCTGAAACATTTGCTCCAGTTTCAAAGCTTAATTCAGTACATGTAGTTATTTCCATTGCTGCTAATATGGGATGGCCATTGTTTCAATTGGATATTAAGAATGCATTTCTTCATGGTGAACTTCATGAAGAAGTCTACATGTCTTTACCTCCCGGGTTTGTTAGTCAGGGGGAGAAAAACAAAGTGTGTCGACTAAAAAAGTCCTTGTATGGATTGAAAAAATCTCCTAGGGCGTGGTTCTTCAAGATGAACTTCATGAAGAAGTCTACGTGTCTTTACCTCCCGGGTTTGTTTGTCAGGGGGAGAAACACAAAGTGTGTCAACTAAAAAAGTCCTTGTATGGATTGAAACAATCTCCTGGAGCGTGGTTCTTCATGGTGAACTTCATGAAGAAGTCTACATGTCTTTACCTCCTGGGTTTGTTTGTCAGGGGGGAGAAACACAAAGTGTGTTGACTAAAAAAGTCCTTGTATGGATTGAAACAATCTCCCAGAGCGTGGTTCCTAAAATTTAGTGGTGCTCTTTTTAATATTGGCTTTCGTTGATGTAATTCAGATTACTCTGTGTTTATTCAAAAAAGGGGAAAATGAACTATCATTTTGAGTGTGTACGTTGACGATGTTGTCCTGACAGGAGATGACCAAACTGGGATTCAAGAGCTAAAAAGGTATTTGGGAAAAATCTTTGAAATCAATGAGTTGGGTGATTTGAAGTATTTTCTAGGAATTGAAGTTTTAAGATCAAGTAAAAGCATTTGCTTGTCACAAGTATGCCTTAGATCTTCTTAGCTCAACTGATTATTTGGGAGCTAAGCCAGCTGATACATCTGTTGAGATGGGTCATAAACTGTCCTTAAAGAATGGAGACTTGCTTGAGGATGCTCAAATGTACCTTCGACTTGTAGGTAAACTCATTTCGCTTACAATTACACGGCTAGATATATCACAGCCTGTTAGTATGGTGAGTCAATACATGCATGCTCCTCAGACCTCTCATTTAGAAACGGTAAGGCATGTACTTCGGTATATCAAGAGTTCTCTAGGAAAAGGGATTTTTTATGCTGCTCGTGGACACTTGAATATAGTTGGCTATTCATATGCGGGACTGGGCCGGTTCACCGGATGATAGGCAATCTACAACAGGGTATTGTACTTTTGTTGGAGGGAACATAGTTACTTGGAAAAGTAAGAAGCAACCTGTAGTTGCAAAATCAAGTGCTGAAGCTGAATAACAAGCAATGGCAATAACAAGCAATGGCAAAGACGGCTTGTGAACTTATTTGGTTACAAAGTCTTATGAGTGAATTGGGGTTTCATGTGAAGGACCCTATGCACATGGATTGCGACAATCAAGCAGCTATCTATATAGCCTCCAATCCAGTGTTTCATTAACGGACTAAACACATAGAGGTAGATTGTCATTTCATCCGGGAAAAGGACACTCGGGGTTTAATAAGCACGCCTTATGTGAAGTCAAAAAATCAGTTAGCAGATATGTTCACTAGAGCATTATCGAAGAGTCGAATGTCCTTTATCTAAGGCAAGCTGGGTATGATTGACATCTATGCTCCAACTTGAGGGGAAGTGTTAGTAATAATATTTACATATATCTGGGGGCTTCATGTAATTTTGTGTGTTGGACCACTTTTGTAATTTCATGAAATATACTCTTAATGAGAAGAGGTTCAGATCTCGATTAGGGCTTGAACAATTCTGCCCCTTTCTTTTCTCTGCAATATTCCCAACCGGTAACATTTATCAGCCATTTAATTACCCAAGCACTAAGATCCCTTCACTGGACCCAAATCCCATCATCCGACCCAATCTGACCCTTCACTGGCCTACAGCAGTCCAGCAAAACCAAGTTTAGCCTTGAACAGCCCCATCCGAATCTCCCCGTCCGAATCTGATCACACCCATATCAACCGTTGACCACATCCTAGACTCGCATAATTTGCATTAGTTTCCACCTTTTAACATCACCATCCCTAAATTATCATTAAATCACTTCAAAATTTAGTTTGGGCCTAGCACATAATGTGGGAACATTAATTTCATATCTGAATTTAATAAATAGCCCCATATTACACATTGTTAAATTGCACCCAAGTTGAGACAAGCCCTTTGTTCAAATCCTCGCAAACGGGAACAAGAAATCTGTGAATTGGCCATTCCCTAAGCAAGTAGAAGTCCTAATTTTCATTAGGATCCTTCCCTCTCACTACTAGAGGGGTATTTATTGCAGGACTTGTGACATTGCCTTTGATCATTATAAACTACCAACTTAATTTCAATGCTAGATAGTGTGGATGGTGTGGTTCATGGTTTAATTTTACAAATTAATTCCTAAACTGGTCTTATTTTCCATATTAAGCTAGAATTCTTAGTTGTCCGGCATCATCTTACTACAGATCACACTTGGATAACACCCACAAAAATCTGCAAACATTGTTGGGCCCAATACAGATCTCCATCAAATACAAGGGTCCGAGCAGGATCAACCCAAAACCCTGTTCCTCCAATTAAGCTCCTTCTGTTGGGCATTGCCTTTGTCACACAAAACTCCATCTCTACTAGGCAAAAAGATAAATATGGGCATGATGGGATGACAATAGTACTCACCCACCACCCACCGCTTCTGTTGACATGTGTCCCTCTCCCTCCTCGTGGAACGTGCCCTTTTCTCCTGAGACTAAAGATGAGAAGCTTCTTTTCCTCTATTCAGCCTTCACTTTCTTTCAATGAAAGGATTTCAAAATCTTCTCTATCGAATGAAATCTCTCAGCACCTCCATTCAATACCCAAAGGATGAGAGCTCGAATCAATAATCTCCGCATCACTGACTTAAATTGGAACAACAATGATTGAGTTAACACCTGCCAACTTTGTCACCATTCTCCGTACATCTTATTGAATGACAAACATCCTTGCCTCTAGAGAACTTCCTATTTCATCCTCCTTTATCCTAAAATGGATGGATTACGAAATCCTTGTTAAGTATGGAGGATGAGAATTTTCAGTTTGACTCAAAAATAAAGAGACAGAAAAACTCTCTCTCTCTCTCTCTCTCTCTCTCTCTCTCTCTCTCTCTCTCTCTCTCTCTCTCTCTCTCTCTCTCTCTCTCTCTAAACTAAAACAAATCCAAAGAATAAGAAGTCTATGTAACCTGAATGAACTATCCTTACAGCTCTGTATTTTTATTTTTATTTTTTGAATAATCTTACAGCTCTATATTTAGTAGGTGAAAAATGCAGAAAGTATGAATAACATATCCTGCCAAAATGATGGCATACAATTGAGAAGTTTTACATTACCTAAATAACAAATACTTCGAGATATTGCAGATGAAAGTTACAAATGTTGATACACGTCAAATAAATGTATGTATGGGAACTTATTTTAGAATGGAGACCCGCAGAATGATACCTTCTCTTTTACTCGAAGAGTTAAATAGACTTGCATCTCCATCTGCAACCTGAAAGAAGTTAAATATTCTAAGGAAACAAAACTTGCACTGCCCACTGTGCTAGCAATTTAGAAACAATACCTTCGTTTTTGAGATAAGATGGAATTTAATGCCTTCATGTGAGCTGACGTGAAAAATGTGAATGAAGAAGTCCAGTGTCTGGCCCTCTCCTCAACAGTAAGAGTGGCTGGGAATAAATCCTCTGCAAGCACAAGCTCCATGCTCTGGGGCCTGTAACATTATGCAAACAAATCATCACACTTCAGCACAAAAGATCTACTTTAATGCCGTACAGTGTAAATATGCAGACCTGAACTCCTTACAGTCTTTGTCAAAGCAAAGAGCCAAAATTCTACTTGGAATCTGCTCAAAGTGGTCAATATGTGTGAGGGAACCTTCAGAGCACTTTGTACAGTAAGACCGATACAACTCCAGCAGCTTTTGCATGGCATTCTTTCTAACAGAAACCTGCAGAAAAAAGGATGTACACTTTCAAAGGTCAGCACCACAAGGTCATGAAATTGATCATTAATTAGGAAAAGGACAACTCTGCCACTCTACTAAATAAATTACTTTCTTGTCTCGAAGTCGCTCCATAGCTTGCAATATAAGTTCAGATCGAATGCTTCTTGGGTAAGATTTAGCCAGATCACAGACTGCATCAACAGCTTTGGTTCTCACTTTATCGTCAAAATCTAGCAGCCGTCCTTCAAGTGCAGCTGCCACAACATGCAAGTTGCTGCTCAGACATAAAAAAAAAAAAAAAAACCCAGATAGCAGCCATATGCTCAAGTGAAAAAACTTAAACAGCAGAATAGCTTACTGAGAACTTCAATTGCTTCTGTCCCAGAGGGATTGACCATATAGCAAGTTTTAGCACATTCTACTGCACCGAGTCTAACTTCTACTGACTTGTCAGAGAATCTTTTCAAAAACTCTACAAAGAGTTGACGGTATTCATTTGCAACATGGTGCCCAGGAACTGAAAAAAGCCTCCCAAGCAAATTAACTGCCTTTATTCGGACATCAACCTGATCAGTCTGAAAATGGAGAGACTTATAAAATCAACCGATAAATGCCAATAGAACCCAAGTGATCAAGTGAACAAACAATCTTCATAACAAGTAGAAAGATAAGATCCATCACCTTTCACCAAATAATAATAACAATGACAACAACAACAATAATAAGACCCATCTAAATACAATGCATCAATCAATGTTCGAAAAAGAAATACCCACGTACTAGTAGTTCTTGAGTCAAGTTTGGAATGACAGCAAGAAGCATCTGGGGTGCACATTTAAAAATTTCAAGAATAATATCATGGTAAAATGCTTTAAGTTCACTCCCTTCGCTATCTTTTTCCTCAATTGAAGATATTAAAAAACTTTGAACAAGGGGCCCCAGCTTTTCTGCACAATTTTGAAGGACTGAAACAGCGAGTCTATAGGAGGAAGGAGGGTCATGCTGCAAACAAGGAACATAAATGTTATCGACATGGTCATCACAGAGATATTTCTACTATAATCCAAAAAAAAAAAAGAACGCCTTTTATATGAATTAGGAACTGAAGAAATATACAGAATTAATCAACATAAGATATTGTTACACACACATAATCAAAAACACCGAAAAGCATCGCAGTAAAAAGGAAGGCACTTTATCATAATGAAGTAAAAAAAAAAAATAGCACTTGATCCTGAAGATGATCAACTGCCATAAGGAGATGAGAGACCATACACCAGAAGTAGCAAAGACCACACAAAGATCATTGATAGAATTTACATCATTTAAGGGAACTAAATTTCTTCACACAAAACACACAGCAAACACAAGTGACTTCAATATGTAAAGGAAGAAGACAAGTTAGCCGATTTGTCAATTTGAGGAATTATATCTGGAAAGAAAAAGGAATTGGATAAAGTAGGTTTCAAAAAGAAAATAAAGTAAAACCTCCAATATCAGAGGAAATACTAAATGACCATAAATTTCACCGGGATCAAACTTCTGCAACTTATGAAGAGTTGATATAAGCAAAAATAAGGAAAAGGAGGTGTGAATGCATCACAGATTCACAGTACCCAATACAATCGAAAAGGAATGCAGTCAGCTCAAGAAGTTCTGGAAGAGCTATTCATCCTTGGAGGCTAGCGGATTGGGAGGAGGAGGTGCAAGATATTTCGAGTCTGTTGGGTGCTTCTTTCCATCATATTTTAAGAGAGGCTAATACTATAGCGGACGGTCTGGCCAATGAAGGAGTTTTCCACATTTCTATTTCTTTTGATGTATAATTTCCAGTGTTTCTCCCTTGTTCGTTGTAGCTTTCGTTGTCTTTGTTTTTGTCTGGTTTTTGGTGTAATAAATTTTTTTCATTTATCAAAAAAAAAAAAAAAATCTCAGATTGAAGGAGCAAAGATGTATGAAAAAAGTCACCACTTTGGTAAGTTATATTCTGGGGGAAATACTTCTGAGGCATGAACTTGCACTGAGATATGCATTTTAGATAGTTTACAGCTCATCTAAAAGGTACTTTTAAGATCTACACCAGTTAGATAGCTTGAAATTGATAAGGAATTAAAAAGAACTCTATTTTGTCAAATTTTTTGAAAATTAGTAGAAGAAAGACAAAATGTGTGAAGTGCAAGTTCTGTAGCTCATGGGTAGCGGGTTCAAAATTACAAACCACAAAACCATGGTGTGTGTTAAGTTCTGAACTTTCTATTTTCATTTCTAGAATTACCAATACTTGGGAGCAATTATAGATCAAAATGAATGATTGACGATGATATCGTAAATATGAAATGGGCAAGTGGAAGGGCACCGACAAGCTTGCGGAGTATAATGTGTTTATCATGTGCCATTTTGAATAGAGGGACAGTTCTGTATAACATAAGTTTAACCTGCATTGTTTTATAGAGTTGTGGCAAGCATGCAAAGATGGATGTCGTGGCTAAGAAGGGTAAAATTAGGAATGAGTATATTAGAAGAATTTACAATGTCTCCAACTAGGATAGCAAGGGGTTGATTTAAATGGGGGTCGACTTAGACGGGTAACCCATCCAAAGATGCACCTATTAGGTAAGCATATCGATCAAACCCTAATTAACTAGTTCCAAGAAGGATATGACCCAGAAAAACTGGGTTTGGGTCCTCATTAGATATAAAAGATAATCTATTCCATATTGATGCAACGTAAACCTCATGGCCACATGTGAGGGGCCCAAGTAGATTTAGGAGTTTTCCTACCTATTTAATTGTTATTAGTTAATAGTTTTATTAGATGTGTTGCATTTAGGATTAGGTTTCCTATTTATTTAATTTCCTATTTTAATTAGGTTTCTTAAGGCTCAAGTCTTCTTTTACTATTTTATATGGCATTGTACAAGATTAATTTTAGAGAGTCGATTAATGAAATTGGGTTTTCCCATTGAGGTGCGTCCTCGTCAAAGATTGATTGTGTCTTCAGACACGTGCTTCGGCACCCACTGTGTCAACCGTTGGATCTTGTTTTTGCACTATCACAACCATCCGCCGTCAGATTTCAAATCCGTTTTCGCCAGTGTGATCACGGAGAGCAAATGTACAATTAGTTCATTTGCAAGTCAAGATGAAATTCCATATCAGTATATTTTACACTATTCTTCAAAGACTCAAATATGCGTGTCAATAAGGATTATGGTATGATGTAAATAAAAATTATTTCCAGCAATTTCTTGATTTGAAACAAGAAGAATTGTCCATTCTTGAATATTCTGAAGAATTTTCAAGACTCCAAGATGCACGTGGAATGGAGGATGATGAAGAACATGATTTCATTAGTTTTGTAAGAAGCTTGAGACCGGACATAGTGGAGAGAATGACTGACTGCAAGACCATCCATGAGGCATTTTGGAAGCAATTCGTATGGAGCGGATGCTTAAAAGGTCTCATAATGGAAGTTACGCCTCAAAAAGAAAAGTCACCATACATTACAAACCGTGTTGAGGAACCAGTGCCAGCGGATATGCAGACCGATCAGTTAGAGTTAGACAAAGAAGATTCCACATCTATAGTTGGCCCTGAAATTTCTTCTATGAGTAGTAATAATCCCAATGTGCAAACACCAAGCGATGAAGAGCCAGTTGTTGAGATTTCGCATATTAATTCTCACATTGATTTTGTCCTTGGGTATCAACAATGTCAACGGGGAGATGTCTAGCGGCTAGTCAGAGATTCTGATTTGATGGTGCATGTTCTACAAGTAAGGCACATCAACACATATTTCAGCCATCAAAAGCAATTACGCATGAACCTGTGCCAAGAAGTTATAGATCGCCCGACAAATCGGAAATTCATCAGATTGATCTTTGATCCAGGTGGACATTTTCCGAACTCGAGGTCGAGTTCTTTTTCAAGTGGGGGAGAATGATGCAGCGTAGACCTTATGGCCACATGTGTGGGGCCCCAAGTAGATTTAAGAGTTTTCCTATCTATTTAATTGTTATTAGTAAATAGTGTTATTAGATGAGTTGTATTTAGGATTAGGTTTCCTATTTATTTGGTTTCCTATTTTAATAAGGTTTCTTAATGCCCAAATCTTCTTTTACTATTTATACGGCATTGTACAAGATTAATTTTAGAGAGTTGATTGATGAAATTGGGTTTTCCCATTGAGGTGCGTCCTCGTTTATTGTCTCTTCGGAGATTGATTGTGTCTTCAGACACATGCTTCGGCACCTATTGTGCTTTCAGCACTCCCCACGCAAACCCTAACCCTAGGGTTTGGTCTAGTCCACCAATGCTTGAATAACCATATACCCAAGTGTATATTATATAATAATATATCCTTGACCCTTGATCAATGGCCCACAGTTTTCAATGGCTTTATATAGAAAATAATAATAATTAGTCGATCCAATGGTTCAATCCATGTGGTGGCTGGGTGCAAACCCTGGGGTCCGGTGACTATCAGGGAGTCCCGGTTTTGTGGACCCCTCGGATTGATCATCAATGAGCACCATGTACGAGGAACGCACCTGATCACCAATACCTCTCTCTATATATATATATATATAATATTTACACATCGGGGCATGATGCACCAGCACTATCTATCCGTTGGGGCAAGACTCATGGTCCGATTGTGGGACCCAAGCAAGTTTAGGAATTCTTTATTAATTGTTATTAGTTTCTAATTTTTATTTAAGAAATTGCATTTAGGAATAATTTCTAATTTGGATAGGATTATTATTTGGTTTCCTAGTTTAGTTAAGATTGTTTTCTTAGCCCTTAAGTTTATTTTCTTATAAATATGACATTGTAGAGATTGGTAATCTCAATGCATTGAGTTAATAGAATTTTCCCTTTTGTGAATTTCGTTGGAGAGTTGTCTTCTTCATCGTGATTGTTCCCGTGAGAACCCTAATTGTGCCCCGGCACCTGCATCCTAACCCTAGGTTGCATCAGGGCAGTTCTCCTTAGATGCAACTTAGGATAAGGAAAGCTCAAGTGTGTGTGGGGCCCACATGGGGGTGGGGATAGGGGAGATTTCAAGGACTCCCTAGGACCCTCCTCTGTGCAAAAAACTAGCCCCAACCGTGGTTTCTATCATCTCCATCTGGGCCCCAAAAGTTTTATGGTCAACAGTCCATTCGGATCGGTACACAGTCGATTCAACGGTCCAATAAATTCGAATCTAACCAAAAGTTGGTGGACATGTGCAATTTAGGGGGTTGTGTGTTTTGTCCATTTGGACGAACCAAGGGTGGGCCCCACAAGCGAGAGCTTACGGAATCTTATCTTAAGCTTTAGCATAGGAGAGACTTAGCCTTTATATATATATATATATAAATATATATATGGGAGATGCTCCTATGAGAATAACTATCACGGTACTATGAGAGTAAGGGTGGGGCCCCTCACATCCATATCCAATGTGTATATATGTGTGTCTGTGCGTGGGAGATGCTCCTATGAGAGTAACTCTCACGATATTATGAGAGTGTAAGGATGGCCCCTTCTCTCAAGATGTATTAATGTCTTCTGGACATTAAAGGGACAACAATCGATACCATACCTGTCCCAACCAGCACCCATTACACAGCGAGTCTGGTATGTTGTAGCACATATCCTAAACCCATCCTAGAGCAAGGTGAGTGTAACTTGGGTAGGATATAGATTCACCCAAATTCTGTCAAACTGGACCTTCTGCCATTTCAAAGTCCCATTGAATAAAAAAATTAAAAGAATACACCTGAGATGTTATTGTCATGTGCTTAAAGAGACTGAAAACAGCCCCATACGAAGAATGAAAGGGTAGCATATACAAAAAACTGGGAGAAAGTGAAGGTCAGTAAAGGTTTGGAAGCTACTCTAGACAGATTCTTAGAAACATTTCAGTATACATAAACATAGGGCATGACTGTATTTATGTCTTGGTTGTTTAGGTTTGAAAACTTGGAAAGTTTTAGTTTGGATTTATGCCTTAGCATTTATTCTTGGACGCTTGAAAAAAATGATTTCATTTCAACAAAAAAAATTACACATACCTACCTCTTGGCATTAACACAACCTCGTTGGATTGCTTTTATATTTAAAATTTTCAACAATGGTTTTCATTTATTCCAATTTCCCAATCTTCTTTTCTAGATGCAAATATAGTCAGAGATGAGACATCTCAAGTCACACATAATAACAGACAAATATAAGTCCCCACTCTTTCTCAAACCCTCATTTCTGCCCTCTACAGTTTTAAAGGCTGACAGAGAAAGAAGAAAAAGCATAACCCAGGAGAAGAGAACCCATTGAAAAGAGGAAATTGTTGTTCGTCTTCCAAGTATAGATTATTTTGTTAGTCTACCACAGACAATTCTTAGTAAAAAATCGCATCAGAAAGCATCAATTTGCAAATCCATGTCGAAAAAGACTCCTTTGCAGCTTTGCTTATGGATGGAGATTGAAATGCTTGTCTTTTGCTTACATAGGAAGCTACACATAAAAGAGGGATAAACTTTTACGATGAAAATGTTTTCAATTAAGTGTAATTACTGAACTCTTATCTTTTTCATGCTCAAAGCCAGTTAATGCAAATGCTAACCATATCTAGGGAAGAACTATAGAGCATCTTTTAATTGTTTTAAAATAAAGGTGACTCTAGGTCTGATTTCTATATTTTAGCTAAGCTTCATTGTTAATTTTGAGTTGCGTTTCAGTTCAATTCAACTCTAGTTTGTATCTGATTCTATTTAGATGAATTGATGTACTACAACTATAAAAACATATATAATACATTATATAGAAATGCAACCTATCGGATGAGGGGAACGAGTAAGCTGAAGTGGACATGGATGGAAGTAGAAAGTTTAAATCCGAGTAAGTGTGACCTATCCAAGGATTTGGCTCGGGATAGACCAGAATGGAGAAACATAATTTATGTAGCTGACCACTACCTAGTTGGGACAATGCTATGATGATGATTGAATAGAAGTGCTGATGTTGGGATTTGAGGGAAATAAAGATCTCATGCATCTAATTGTTTCATGAGATCCTGGAACTGGACTGCATGGAAAATAAAGACCTCAAGGAACTGTCATTGCATTTTTTTTAACCAAAAGATAACAGCACTTCTTCATCTGATAAGCTAGCTTAATTAGCATCTATATTCAAACTCCCATAAGATTTAGCATCCGCCTTCCTTCTTGAAACTGCCAAGCCAATGAAAAATTTTGGTTGCATATTCTTAAAACATCTACGTTCTAAGAATGTCCTCTCCATAAATGTGTCTATAATATATATATATATATAAATGTATGTATGTATGTATGTATATGTATATACGTGTACACACCCACACCCACGCCCGCCCGCCCGCCCGCCCGCGCACTGACACACACATACACATATATATATAGATATATATCAAACAGGTCATCAAAGGGAAAATACAGATGGATCCAAGTATTCCACAACCAGTACCTTTTCTTTCTTTAGAAGATTTCGCAGAATAACATCCAGAAGAGGCTGAGAAACCTTTTCCTCGAGAAGAGGCTGAGAAAGCATTTCCTCGAGAATATTTGTCATTATTGACACCATAGACTGATACAAACTCTGTTGATGATCTTCTCTAAAAACAAAACAGTTCCATTTTCATTAGTAACATTAGCAAGTTCAGCAAAGAAACAGTACTTAGTTCATAGAAGCAATAATTAAGAAAAGGGAGGACTAATGCAAACTGACTACCATACAAGAAAATATTTAAGCGGCAAGCCAGCAACTAATCAGAAATTGATTTAAGCAATGGAATGGGAAGAAAGAGACCCGCAAGGCAGTTAACAAGGGTACGTACTACTCAAGTCAACAAAGAAAACATATGAGGGGAAACTGACGTCCGTGTCTACGCGAAATGACGCCAAGAATGTTGTATATGAATCCTTACTAGAAAAGTTTTTCACTTTATTAAAATGAAGTGCCTCATGAAGAAAAAACTTTTTAAAAAGGATTTTTAAAAAATAAATTCTGGAAAAAGTCCTCCCATTACCATACATATGATTGAACGCTCTAGTCACATGCATTTTCCTTATTAATCTCTAAAACCTCCCCAAAATTGAAATTTTCATAAGAGGTTTCACTAATCACTATATAATTATAATCTTAAAAAAAAAAAAAAATGCTAACATAAATTTTTAAAACATATTAATATTAACCTCTCAGCTATAGTTGTTCACTTGTTCCCTCTCAAACGAATCTCTTAAATCACAAGATTCCATAAAAGAACGTATCAAATCGTAAGATTCATCAACTAAATGGTATTCGTTCTATACCTACAAATCCTTTTCCCTGGGAATCGATATGAATTATGGGATTCAAGATACAAATCATAAATGAACATAGTAACAAGCTCAGAAGGAATAAGTAGGGATGCGTGATGAACATTAAAGTGCAGAAGCCCAAAATACTATTGGATAAAACGATAACATTAATCAAGGGGATTGGTAGCAAACAAGAAGTGGAGGAAGATTCAGAAGGCATAAACTAGCAAAAATTGACACCATAAAAGTCGTCAGGCAAAGCACAAAGCTTGATGACAATTTGTATATTCAGTTTGAAATTAAAGAGAAAAAGGTTTTTGTAAGCTTGCTAGCGCAGCCCGGATCCACAATCGATGCGTTAGATCAATCTCCCGAATGATTGATCGAATCCAAGATGGATTCCAGCCACTAGGGCACAAACAATACCATCGAACAATCCATAAAACTCACGAGCAACTCAGAAATCTATTATTGATTGAAAATTAAGCATTCTAAATAAATGACGCCTAACATCCTTATATAGAGGAGTTGGCTTAATCCCTAAGCAACAATATTTCCTAATAGCTGACTAATGCCTAAAATAGAAAACATACTGATATTAACCCGAAACAAAGCAAACTACTTAATAATACTCCTAACTAAATGAATGACCCGTTGGGCCTATGGGCTGGACCCAATGGGTTGGCCGACCTATTCATCTAGCAACCTCAAAGCATACCTATCCCTATCAAGGGATCCAAGATGCTATAAACTCTGCTCAAAGAAAAATACAACAAATGGCAGAGAATATCAAAATAGAAGTATTAAATAACTTTGATAGAAATATCAAACTTATGGAAGATGCTTGCTCGGCCATATTATTGGAGATTCTGCCATTAAAGAATTTACCTAATAATATGACATACGAAAATCAAAGTAACTCAAACATACAAGTTACTATGATAAAACAGATAAATGAACAGATTATCAATATACAAGGTAGTCTAAGCAGAGTAGAACAATCTACTGAAGCTCAGGAAGAGAAAATTAACATTCTTATGAAGAAATCAGACAAGAATGAAAAAATTCTCTCCAGTCTTTTCCATAATAAAAGACAACCTAAGGCCCAGACGAGCCAACTAAGCCCTCCTAATCCTCCATTAGGAACGGTGAGTCTGAATATGATCCATATCAAAAAAATTGGGAAAACTATCAAGGACAAATACCTTGGAGAAAAACCCAAGATGAACTGGAATGAGTTTGGTGAAAATGAATGGCAAATTGTGGAACAAGCCCTGAAAGACCAAACATTGCCTCCAGTAAGATATGAAGATCTTTTCCTTAGGGGAGATAATCCTAAAGGAAAAAATTACGAGCTAACTAAATGGGAGATTTAGTTACCGTAACCCAGAGAAGTCAAAATTTTGACATATTCGACCCTACTTGGATAAACATGGCACATCACAAGAAATATGAGTATATTTCCCATAATCCATGAAGGAATATTATCAGTACAACATCACAGCAGAGTGATGTTCACCAACTTTGCCCAAGATGGATTATTAAACCATCTCCAACGTGGTAGAGTAAATGAGAACTATGGCAGACTATACCTTTAAAAAGGTTCGCACAGGAAGCATCCTCACAGATGCAAATCTGCAAATGTGGAATTTTCCACAAATACAACCGGCCAAAAAAATATGACCTCTTGGAATTTGTCCACCAAGAGGGTAACAATGTATCATTAAAATTCGGCCAACCCAGCTTGGTTTATCAGGAAACAAACCAAGAATTAAAAGATAACTTTAGGACACCTAAATGTATCTTTGGCAATCCTACGGCTTCTCGAAGAAGTTGTTCAGGGAAAACCTTGAACAAAAACCCCAATAAGAAGCTAGTCATTAATTTACAGAAGACTGCTTCTAATTCTAGTCTTGGATCCTTAGAATCAAACCCATCTATTCAACTCAATATGATGAATTTTGAGAAAGCTAAGGATTTCGACGAATTAGAATCTATGATCAAAGGACAAACAGATATAGTCTTGTGTGAAGTTGATCCTTTCTCCCAGGGTATTATCCTTGAGATATCGTATTCCATCATATTTGCCTTTCCATTCACGATAGGCATGCAGAATAAATTATCCTATGGTGGGAATTTTTCTGAAGTACTCATCCTTCAGATTATCATCTTCACATTTATAAAATATTTTTTTTAAAATTGTTACTATATTTTTCTATGTACTTTAAATCACATATTTTGAGCCGGGCAAGCTTAAATTTAGCTTGTTCGTGTTCTTCATTGAGATTTACAGTTTTAGTTTGTCCTATAAACTCTCTAGATATAAGATAAATGTAGCCATCTACGTCTCTCTTATCGGCATACTCTTCTTCATATTTTATAAGAAGAGTTCTATGTTCTGGGGTAGTCCCCTGCTTTAGGAACTTGTCATAGCTTTGTACAATGCCTTCCATAGACAATTCTGCATAGCATGGCAGCTTCTCACATCCCATGTGGGATTCATGTTGAAACAAATCTCCTTTGTTTCTTCCATTGTGTTAGGGCCTTTTTTATGTTTCTAACACCATCTATATTTAACTTTATTCCTATGGGATTCATAGATTTTTCATCCATATATGTCTTTCCTTCAAAGAGATTGCCCTTTTTTTGGAAAGTATTATCTGTGGTTGAGAAGACAGGAGTCTTAAAAGTAATTTTACTTTGAACAGTGTTGTCTTCTTCCTCATCTCCATCTACACTGGCCATGTTTAGCATCTGTGTTCAATGAAGGTGTAGCAATACTAGTAATATTAGCATTTTTTGCTAATTGTCTTTGGTTAATATATTGGAATACTCTATGTTCTTCAATCTCTCGCCAATACTGAGCCAGCAGGTCTAAGACTGTCTTCATGGCTTGGCTACCTCTATTTTCATTGAGGGCAACCAAAAAACAAGTCTTGTGGAAGTGTAGGTTATATTTTTTACTAACAAAAAATATATCTTCTTCTTTTAGTCCTGTAGTGGTAGAATACCCACATTCTTCACACAGGTGTGCTTCTGTTGAGATCATAGCTTGGAATTCAACAGCTATCTCATCAGGAGGTGGATCATCTCTAAACTTCCCTTGCATCACTTGCCAAGATTAAGGTACTAAAACTAGAGACTGTTAGGATGCTTTTGTGCAACAAGAGGATTTCGCTTTTTAAGGATTTCCATTTCCGTGATAGAGAGGAATCCTACGTTCCGACCAATCATATAGGAAATAGAAATATTCACTATCTAAGAAAATCAATTCATTGTTTTCCTTTTCCACGAAGAAAAAGTGTTGCATTCACTTTCAAAAAATATTGATGCACCAAACGACCAATAAACAGGCTTAACAAAAAATCAAAACAATTTTGCTCTCTACCACGGATTCCTCTTGTCACACAAATGCACCCTTAGATGAAATTGAAAGGATATTGACAAAAGTATAAGGTGTATAAGATAGATCAATGGTGCTTTCTAAAAATTACAAATAAAAATCAAGGAATGATAAATAAAACATTTAAAATAGAAATAAAGTCAGTCATAGCTGAGATGAAGACAAATAGAGGAAAAGGACCAAATGGCATACATATAAAAATATGGGTTTTCATGTACAAAAATGGGGTTGATTGGTTAACCATTTTATACAATTATACCACAAAATTTCGAGTCTAACAAAAGTACCCGATGAATTAGAAAGGATGTTGTAGTCACTTTATATAACAATTTAAAAAAAGATATTAAGAACTACACAAGCAACAAAACTTTAGGAGAGACTTATTAAGCAATTCCCCACTGGATTGATCAAAGATTTTAGAGAATCAGATTGAGTCCATGCCAAGTAGCTTGAGGTTTACAGTTTACCATAAAACCCATTTTCTATAGAGAATAAGAGAATTCACATTTCGTTCTTAGTGATTTGGAGAAGGCCAACAGTTAAGTGTTGAGACTTGAGGCATGTAACTAGCAGACATTGAAAAAGAAAAGAGAAAGATGCTTTCCTGACGGTCATGTCAAAAGTATATACACCATGTAAGAAAGGCCAGTGCAATGATTGCGTATGGGGTGACTTGTGAATTCGATAGTATACTTAAATTTCTCCAAAGGCCATTGGTACCCACAAATAAGATCACAGGCCAGTAATAAGTGCAATGATTGCGTATGGGGTGACTTGTGAATTCGCTATTATACTTAAATTTCTCCAAAGGCCATTGGCAGCCACAAAAAAGATCAAAAATAACCCCCATCTATGATACATTTTAGCATTCCAAGTTCAAAGAACTAGGAGAATGAAGATAACAATAAAAGCCTTGAATGAAGTGGCAAGGAAAGGCATGATAAATTGTCAAATTAAAAAGAACAAGAGTATCTGCATGCATACATGAATTAAGCCGACTACAAATAGATGGATAAAGGATTCGGCAATGATGTATGTGCATGCACACACATAAATAAATAATGTGTATATTATATTGATATATCAAGCATAAGCCTATGAAACATACCCATGCTTGAAAAAAAAAAAAACATGGGTTGGCGTGTTGTCACAAGCAAATGAATCGAGATGGTGAAAAAAAAGATTTAATGAAGTATGCATGGAAAATTTGGAAAGCAATCACAAAGCATCCAATTTCACAGAGTGCAATTGAGTACTTGAAATGCAAACCTTACCTCACAACAGAAAAGAAAACTTTGAACATTTTTACAACTAGATGATCACATATGTCCAGCATTAGCACACAGCATTTGAGTGCAGCAACAGTCTCCAATATTTTAACCCTCCTTGTAAAATATGGACTTGCTATATCAGACAGTTCGGCAAACATACCAATCATAAGATCAAAAATGTCCTGCAAAGTCGATGCACAAAAGCAATTAGCAAGCAGGAGAACATGCACACTTAAATGTCACAAATGGAGCTTCCACTCCATACAAAATTAGACAGTCCAGTCAATTACTGTGTGAAGAGAGCAATTTAGAATCAAAATGGAATATTCATCAGTAGCATCATCTTGAATCAAAACTTTTTCCTTTTCCTTTCATTGATACTGTTACTACAATGAGTTTACAGGAAAATAGAAGATCAAACAAATTCTTCAAATGCAATGAAGGTAAATAGTCTAAGCCACAAAAAAAAAAAAAGATGAAAAGAATGGATGGTCATTCACAGATGATAGAATTAAATCACCTTTAAGGTCTTGTCGTTGTAAGGCGGATTAGGCGCTAGGACCCGAATGATCTCACAGAAACAGGCAGCCACCAGAAGCCTGACATCTTTATCATTGTGATGGAGCAAGTTATGCTGAACAAGAGCATCACTTAAAGGCTCTATTTCAGACTGGAGAGACTCGGACTGGCCTAATTTCAATAAAGCACCCTCAGCTTGCTGCAAAATAAGAAAGCAAATCAACCAAGTGATATAGAAATAAAACCCTATCTAGCACTAACAACAAGCCCTTCTTAGAACATGAAATCAGTGCTGCTAAAAGGTATCTCATTATCCCTCTTTTCTATTATGCAAGAAAGCAATGTGAGCTTCGATCATCATCGATTGGGAGTAAAAAGAAAGAATGAAAGAGAGAAAGATATGGATCGAATAACAGCATGAATCTAACGATCAAGCGTACCCGGAGCAATTTCACGAGAGAATCTTTGTTGAGACGCGATTGGGAAAGGGCTTTTGCGATGTTGGATAGAGACTTGGAATCGGAAGGAGCCATGTGCGGGAAACAAAAACCCTAGCGAGATCTCTCTCAAACTCGAAAAGGGTGGGTTTGGTATAACTATAACATTGCCGTTTGCCGTGAGCGGAGGACAAGGGCGAGGGCCTTTTTTGACACGAATGCAGTCCTCGGGAGCAAATGGGGCTTTTGGTGCGAAGGGGCGCGGGGGGCTCTTCCAAAATCTATACTCCCGCCTTCGCGGCTCACGTGAGAAGCTGCTGGTGCGTCGTGTGTGGTTGCGTTAGGCTAACCATAGTCCGTAGCGGCCAACGTTTTGGTAAAGGCCTGTTCAGGGTTCGCACTTGCCAGTCGCCACACTCTCTCAGGCCTGTTTCTTTGTTGGAACTCATGTTTGGAAAATTTCTAAATTCTCATGCACAGTAAATTTTATGAATGCTCTTTGAGTTTAAGCATTTAGGAATTCCACTAAAATACAAAAATAATGGAATTCATGTATTTCCAAATGTCAAAAAAGATATTTCATGGAACTGGAATCCATAAATTCCTATAAATAAACATGGAATTCATAGATTCCGGATGACGGCGTGTCACATATTATCCATGAATTCTTGGACATAGTGAATTCCTGGCATAAATTCTACTAAAGAAATAGGGCCTTAGATAAGTAATAAATGTTGCACAGTGCGTGACAATTATTTTTTGTTTTTTTTTTTTATTGTTGTTTGTTTGAGGTCGGATCACATGTACTCACCATGAGTGGACCAATTGCGATTTAAAGGTATAAAAGCATCTCTGATAGACAAGGGATATATTACTTTTTTTTATATGCAAAATTCCAAACCATTAAATTGTCACATAAACTTTCACTTTCTAATGGAATTTGGCATATCCAATAAATATAAACTTCACCCCATATGCCAAATTTATTATTTTATTACGTTTGTGTCTTTTTATGGGACTCATATCATGAAAGGAAAAAAGGCTCTTCATTCTTATATTCTTGTGGGCCCCCATTGCATAAACTAATTTAAAATAATAAAAGGCATTTGTCTTCTCATACTTCAAATTTCGTACACCCATCAGTCCTACCAAATGCAACATCTCACAAACGGCATTGCTGTTGGAGACATGGTCAATGCCCTTTGAAAAATGGCTGTTGGAGATGCTCTAAGATGTTTGAATCAATTGAATGGAGCAGCTGAGTTTCATATTGATGTGGCGCACTGTGATTGGTCCATCTGTCATAAACGTGTATAAATGGTAATGGAGGATCCGGAACTCTTATTTGTGTTTTGTTCTTTTCCATAAGGTCCCATTTTTACGAGTCATTTTTATCAATTCCTTAAAAAATCACGTTTAATGTTGCTGAAAATGAGGTCCCTGTGTTAGAGCATTACTTTCGAAAAGGGTGGGTATGAGTTCTTTAATTTGTATTGTGGAATGGGTTGTGTGTGGGTAAAACATCGTAATGATTAAATTAAGCAAGGATTACAGTAGGACTCGCTGATCACCTCGGTCTCTGTAGTCATAGCCCGTCAGCTCGGCAGCTCGGTCAAGAGTACCAGCACGGCAGCGCGGTTCGGCAGCTCGACGCGAATGCCAGTTCAGTACAAAAGCACAGCACGGCCAAGCCATTCTTGGTCTCGGACCAAAATGCTGAAGGCATAGTGGGCCGCCACCTTCCTCCGGGAAATGCGGCGCGCCCTGACAGATATGAGCATTCATTTGTGACGATAGAATCACTCATTTATGGCGATAATAAGTTAGCTTTATCAGCCCTGTACATCAACTTACTGAAGGCATGGAAAGTGAGGATGGGATGTTGCCTTTTTTACATACTGCTGCCTGTCAGGGTAAGGATCGATGGGACCTCACCCCACCTACCCCCACTCACAGAGAGAATGAACGAGGAATGTCCACATATATACACTTGAGATCAGCCCTAATAAGGTACGCAACTCACAATACTCTCCACATCGTCTCATTCCCTTCTTCCTCCTCCTGCTTAGTTTTCTCATAACTAACTCAGGCATCGGAGCGCTTTTAGCTCACGGCAGCCAGAGGCTCTGACTCTAGCCTTTTTCCTTCCTTTTCAGGTTCTTGGCGTTCAGTATTCCCTGTCCTAAGAAGTTTATCTCAGTCTCATCTCAATCTAAGTAGGTGTCGTTTTTACCGCCTACAGGTTGGTATTGCAGATGCTTTTGGTTTGACAATCTAACCAGCATGGCTGATGGGTTGGTGAGGAATCTCCAAAGAGTATGTCCTATAGCTGCTTTATTCAATTTGGCAATGGACCGAATGCCCAAACCCCCTTGTTCAGTCGGAGTAGCAACTCTGTCCTAAGCTGCAAGAGTTCAAAGACGTGACTGAGTCTTTCCCGATCACAAGAAGCTGATGTATTTGCTTTACATGACCAGTTTTGATCCTATGGAAGGACATCAAGTAGGAGGGAAGACTAGAAGTGACTGATTAAATGAGTATTCTCCTACCAGCTGGTGACAAGGCACTACATTTCCAGCCTTTAAATTTCCCATTGGTTCTGGACAAGGTGAGACTGGACTCTAAGATAGGTCCATGAGCACTGGAGAGATATGTCCCCCAAGTAATTGGTGTGGTCAGGAGTATTTTGGATTCCCAACGCCTTTTTAATTAGCCTTGCTAAATCCCAAGGAGTTTTACATGAGAAAAACAAGGTGCATTTTCTATGGTTTGAAATCTGTCCTGATTCCAAACTAGACATGTGAAGGGCTTCGTTTATTTTTTTAGTCCACTGTTGTTTGGTAGAGAAGAATATGATAGCATCATATGGCCCAATTCTTTCACTTTTTGGATCGAGCTGAGGGAAAATAGTCTTGAATCTTTAGTTAAGATGAGAGAACCCTCTGAACAGAGCTTCTCTTACAATGAGGTACAAGTAGGCGGAGGTTGGATCTTAGACCTCCGAGGGAGAGAGGCTGGGATAGCTTGCCAATAATTTTGACCACATGCGAGACAATTTGATGCACTGCAGAATTCTCCTAATCACTTCCCCATTAAACCCCAGCCGAGAGAGACATTGCCTGAGGAATTCCCAGGAGACACTGTCATAAGCCCTACTGATATCTAATTTTGAGGCAGCAACGAGCATTTTTCAAAGGGTTGGCGCATTTGGTGAAAAAACTCCCTAGCGCCGGTTTGGTAATTTACTATTAAAGCAAAAGTAATGTAAAACATTAAATCAAAAGAGAATAAAATATTAGAGACATGTAATTTGGCCATCATGTGAAAGAACTTCGTGTTATCGATCATCTTGATCAAGACAAAAAGCTTGAGACCTTTGCTTCCAAAAGAATGTCAAGCTAGTGAAAGTGTAATTCATTTATGTGCACAGCTTTGAATTACTCCACAACATTAAATGTGCAACATAATCAGGTGTAGTAAAACCTGATCAACCCGCCAACTCGGCCTATTTTTCACTTGAATAACCTGACCCCATGTCAAATGGGTTAGACACCAGTCATGTAAACACGACTCGTATTAAAAACATCTCAAGTTGGTGTTGATCTGCATAACTTGTGCCGCCCACATCTTTTTCTCACTCTCATTAAAAATAAAGATAAATAAAAAAACATGATAAAAAAATGTTTTGACTTGGTATATTGTTTTTGTTCAAAAAAGGGAGCAGGAGGGTTTTGCATGGAGTGGGAAGTGGACATAAATAAAGGTTATGGGTTTGTTTGTCGGGAGGTATTTCCAACGAGAAATGTGGGCTTTGGAGACTTCTAAAGTAAGCATCATATTATGTTCATTGTGCACAAAATCTAGTGTTTGAATGCTAAAATTTCTAATGTCGCTATTCTCAAAAACTACTTTCAACCTATTAAATTTATAGAATCCCGTATTTATAGACGTTAAGGTGTCACTGATCATTTACCTAGGCAAAAGTCTGATTCACCTATTGCGTGGGGGAGTCAGGGACTTCACATGTCCAATGAAATAGTTAGTTCTCGAAGAGGCCGGGCACCCTTGTTAGCCAAAAAAAAAAAAAAAAAGTCCTCTAGCATTTGAGTTCTACCTTAGGGAATTGCATCGCGAGAATTCTAAGTTCTCCCTAAACGATAAGGTATTGGCACAATAACTCGTGCTAAACACGGGTGTGTTCACCAACAACTACAAAATATATTTTATGACCATAAAAAAAAAAATCACGTAAAATCATTTTCAAACACTTACATATCAGCGATTTGGTTTAGATAGAGCATAAAAAAAAAAGGAGAAGAATATGAAAGCACCTATTTTCTCAATCCAAGAGTTCATAAAGTAGAAATGTGATATGAGAGGTGGGGTAGAAGGAAAAGAGGAGAATAAGATTTAGAATAGAAATGAAGTTATTACATAGAGTGAAAAGTATGAGGAAGACTTAAGTGGTTACAATTAAATTTTGAAAGTGGGAGGAAGAAGTGAGTTAGCCGTAGAACATTGGTAAATTTCCTGTCAAAACCAGAAGTTATGGTCAAATTTAACTTCAAAACCCTCATCTTTCAATAGAGTATGATAGCATACATGTCTCCTTGGGAATTCCATCTTGTTTGATCATGAAATTGAAGGTGTAAGAAGTGGCAACTATGGCCCCATTTAAAACGCCATGATTTTGCGAATAACAATACATGTCATGGTTCTACTTGGACTGCAGTGTCAAATATAAAATTTGAATTGCAAATTACAATTCATATTGTGTGTATATATATGTGTCTATGTATATATGTATGTATGTATGTATACACCTACTTAAGGATCACTAGCAAATTTCAAATGATTTTTGAACAATTTATGAATATAAATTTTTTCCCTTCCATTGTTAACAAAAAATATATTTTAATGAAGAGAATAATAAAATATGGTATGCATATCAAAGTAACTGTGGATTATTCTCGGCGGTGAAGTCTATATGTGTCTAGCGTCAAGGATCCAAATTTATTTCATTGGAAGTGAAATACACATGCATGGGGCCAAATAAGTGTCACCCATTGAAACCCTAACACACGGATGGTCTTTTATACATCGGAAGTATAAAGAAGATTCGCATATATAAAATTCACACATGTGAGATGCAATACGACCTTCGGTTGATGGAGTAACGGCGGACCTGGGCTTTTCATTTGGGTCGTACAATATGTAGTCAAGTGAAGTTTTTAAATACTAAAATCAAATCTTTTAAGAGATTATCTAAGGGCTTTTCGCACCCGAGTACGAACACTTGGATTCGCCTGCGCAACTAAATGCATAATTTCATATGAAGATGGTTTCAACAAATGCATATATATAGACCTGCTCTCCTGAGCTGCAGCTGAAATTAACATCAGCATGTGATGGGCTCGTGTGGCAGTGGCATGACTTATTAACATAAAGCAAAAGAAATGAAGGCAGCTCCCCCTTTCATTTTCATTTCCCCCTTTCATCTCCATCAAGTTTCATTGCCCCCTTTCAGCTGCATCACGGACCAGAGGCTCTCTCTCTCTCTCTCTCTTTCCGATCGTCTCGCTACTGCGATCTCCCTCTCTGCTGCACTCCATCTCTCTTTGCTGCGATCTCCCTCTCTGCTGCGCTCCATCTCTCTCTGCTGCGATCTCCCTCTCTGTTGCTTTCTCTTGCACTCTGCTGCGATCTCTCCCTCTCTGCTGCGCTGCTACTCCCTCTCTCTCGCTGCTGCGCTCCCTCTCTCGTCGATCTCTCTCTCGATCCTGCTTTCTCTAGCTCCTGCTCTCCCTCGCGTCTAGCTGTGCCTCTCCTCATCTCAACCTCTCTCATCGCTGCAGATCTGTAGAAAACATAGTAAGAATGGGTTTTGGTGTTGATATGTATTGCTGAGATTTATTGGGGGTTTTTGTCTTCTTTTGGGGGACATGATTTTGCATTAAACTTTTTAGTATATTATCCTTTTCTTTTTTTGTTATGTTGAATACAACGCTCTTCTATGGTTGATGTTTTTTCTCAGTCTACAAAGATTGCGATTTTTAGATCTATGATGGGGGTCTCTATGTTATGAGATTAAATTATGATTCTTGAATCTGTTTTCTTTTTTTCTTTTTTTTTTCTTTTTTTCCTCCTTTGTTTGATCTGTGATCTGTTTTCATTTCTCTTTGAAATTGCAAGGTCTGAAAGATAATGAGCCTGGGAGCATGTTGAGAAAGGAGGATTTGGATATGAATGGGTGCTTGATTTAGATGAAGTATCGTGTTCTAACATTGAGACCGAGTTCATAATTTGTTGGAGTTCAAGAGATGGTTGGAAGATATTGTGGACTAGGATGGATTTTCCTCTGTTGTATCTCTTTTAACTTGGGTCATTGCCCATGGCTAACTTACTGTTGTACTCAATACTCTCTTCATGATAAAGTTGTGTTTTACTACCATTAAGGTTCAATTGAGATTGGTAGATCAATGGAGATAATGAGTTGAAAATAAAAAAAGCTTGGTAGTAAATCACTGGAAGATGTGCACTGAATCAGTTTTAAATTAGATATGCATTGAGCAAATCAGATTGGCTTAAACTCTTTTATTTATTGGAATAATTCATGTATCTATTGAATGATGGGAATCTATACTTGTTTGTACCCTTTCTTTCTCTAAGAAGACCTCCATTGGCTTTCTCTACTTCGTGGTGAAGAAAGAATAAGGCTATAGTTGCATCAAAAGAATTGAAAGCCCTGAGTGGTGGAAACAACACCCATCTTATTCATATTCCACCACTCTAGTTTTTTCATTTCAGGCTTGTCCATCCCTTTTGAAGCAAGAAAGGAAGAGATTATGCAAGACAACGGATTACTGGGTGGAAGGCGAAGTGTCTTGAGATTATGCAGGGTAATAGCCCACTCAACATGGACAGTGACAAGGCGAGTGCCTTGAGATTCATCCCAAACATACATAGACAGCTTGCGGAGGCAATTTGAGAACATGACGAAACCTAAGTAGAATCAATGTATTGTTAGTTATGCCATGATATCTTGTGATTATCATGGATGGATCTAATAAATGGAGCCTTCTGGCTTACAATCATGCAAAGTGAGTTGATCACATCCACCCAAAATAAGAATGAAATTGAGTGAAGAAGATGCCATCATTCCAACTGGAAACATGAATATTGCAAAATTACTGGTCTACCTTAATTACAAATGGATTTTATAATGTAGATTCCACATCATATCTCAATCTAACAAAAACCAATTAAAACAGTATGATTTGCATGTATGATTTAGGATATTGCTGGCTTGACTAATTCATAAAACCATCTACAAACATAAATCAAATGCATCAATTGGTCTGCTCGAATTCATTGGACAAAAAATTAAATTGTCTGCATACAATTACTTAAACCTAAAAGAAAAGAAAAACTTACACTCTGTATAACATTATCTGAATCAAGACCAGAATCAATTGCTACATGACATCAAGGAAAAAAAAAAGCAAAAAAGAAAACAAAACCATCCCAACTGCGGTACACTTGTTGCAATTGCCACCCATTGCCTTTTGTCGCTTGATGATTCGACTCCTCACTCTACTTTTCATTTTTCTCAAAGAAAATTAGAAAAATTAATAGTATCGAATCCAACAGAAAATGAGAACAACAAAGCCATTTGCAAAGACTCAGGTTAGAAGAGATACAGCAGAGAAAAGTCCATCCTAGTCCACAATACCATTGAACCATCTCTTGAACTCCATCAAATTAAGAACTTGGTCTCAATGTTAGAACAGAATACTCCATCTGAATCAAGCACCCATTCATATCCAAATCCTCCTTTCTCAACATGCTCCCAGACTCATTATCTTTCATACCTTACAATTTCAAAGAGAAATGAAAATAGATCACCGATCAAACAAAGGAGAAAAACAATAAAAAAAATGAAAACAGATTCAAGGATTATAATTTAATCTCATAACATAGAGACCCACATCATAGATCTGAAAAAAAAAACATCAACCATCCAAGAGAGTTGTATTCAACGTCCAAAAAAAAAAGAAGGATGATATACTAAAATTTTTAATGCAAAATCATGTCCCCCAAAAAAGACAAAAATCCCAAATAAATCTCAGCAATACATATCAACACCAAAACCCATTCTTACTCTATTTTTTGCAAATATGCAGCGACGAGAGAGGGTGAGATGAGGAGAGGCGCAGCTCGACGCGAGGGAGAGCAGTAGCTAGAGAGAGAGCAGGATTGAGAAAGCGATCGACGAGAGAGAGAGAGAGAGAGAGAGAGAGAGAGAGATGAGAGTAGCACTTTTTTGCAGCGAGAGAGAGAGAGCAGTGCAGAACTGCAACGAGAGAGAGAGAGAGCAGCAACGATTAGGAGAAATCGCAACAGAGAGGAAGAGATCGAAGCAGCGAGAGGGAGCGGCAGCGCAATAGAGAGGAAGAGATCGCAACAGAGAGGAAGAGAAAGCATTAGAGAGGGAGATCACAGCAAATAGGGAGATTGCAGCAGCGAGACGCTCTGAGATTCGACGAGAGAGGTAGCAGCGAGAGAGAGGGAGAGACGAAGCCTTTGGTCTGCGATGCAGCTAAAAGGGGGCAATGAAACATGATGGAGATGAAAGGGGGAAATGAAAATGAAAGGGGAAACTGCATTCATTTCATTTGCTTTAAGTTAATAAGTCCCGCCATTGCCACACGAGCTAATCACACGCAGCAGCTGATGTTAATTTCAGCTACAGCTTAGGAGAGCAGATCCCATATAGGGATATATAAAATAAAATAAATGAATAATGGTCCTATAAGGACAGCCCTAATTGTGTATTACTTTATATGCCAGCTGGTGGAGCTCAATTGGGACCTTAGGAGAATCAAAAAATTAAAATTGAAATCAATTTAATACCTCAAACCATTCTTCCACTGTTCACAAATTTAACAGCTTTAATAAAACAACAAATTTGACCATTTAATTAGCGGTTCAGTGCATTTAGATGCGTGGGTCGCTACAAAGGGTTGTGATTTTGGGGTATGTGTGGACCTGTGGTGCATTTGTATAGGTAAGATGGGCCCTGGAATGTACTGTAATCCAGCGATGACTTGAAAAAAAAATATACATGCCTCCCCATTGGAGTAGAATTTTGGACTTCCAGAGCTCTCAGCGGGCGTTGTGCCATTTTCATCTTTTTTAAGTCTGGATCATCTGGTGGGAAGGGAGATGAGCCAGAGCGGAGGTAGCAGCACCGGCGCTTTGTGCGACGAGAGCAGCGCTTCCTTCCATTTCCCAGCAGACCCAGTCTCTCCTCAAGATCGCAAGGAAGAAGCCCTCACTTGTACTCAATGAACCCCTTCCTTCCCTTTCAATCCTCCAACCATCTTCTCTTCTTTCCCCTCATCCATAGATCTAATTCTCAATTCTAGGGTTTTCAAATTTCATTGTGGAACTCTCAAGCTGTTGGGGTTTTGTCTGTGTTTGGGAAATTTTGCAGTTCTAAAAACCGATGTGATGGAAGCACTTGAGAAGGAGGTGAAGTCGTTGGACGAAGATAGTTGGAAGTTTGCAGGTCCTCGCTCCCAAATCCACCTCATTTCAAGACCTGGTAAACCATTCATTCAATTTAACAATTTGCTTCTGCTTTGGCTGTTGCTGCTTTGAATTATGAGGAAGGAATTAGAAATTTTATGTCAGTTTTTACAGTTGCATTTCCCCGGAGAGGCAAGTTTTCTGTGGATTGTGTGCAGATCCAGTGTTTGGAGTTTGGAATTTGACGCAGATACATCACTGAAAAGTGCCTCCAATGATTTTTTGAGGCATGACCTAACAATTTTTTCGGATTTCCCATAATGTTCATGGGAAAAAGTACGGATGGGATTTTGGTATCTGCAGACCGCACTGTTGTTTCCAAGTGTGTTCTAAGTCGTAGATTTTGTTCTTGTTGGTTCTTAATTTGCTGCTTCCTTCTTTTGCGATATTGTTGCCATTGATTTGGAATTCGGATTCATAATCATAGGGGAAATTCCATGTTGATGCCAGCTAGTAACTACCGCTGCCAGATTAAACAGGGGTGCATAATCATATGGGAAATGCTATGAAAGATTTTGTAGGTATCTTATGAATTAATCACAAGGGATGCATAAAGGTCTATCTAGGCTGGGTCAACCAACACGGTTTTGTGCCTTTATACTCCACAGAAAGCAACGAAAGGTGCTTTGATTTGAAGAAACGAAGCCCATACACCATCTACAGCCATAGTACTTTCCTTCAAGGATTTGTCAAAAAAATTTTGGTCTTTAAAATTTTTTTTTTTTTTTTGGGTCAAAATGATTTCAAAGTCACTCATAATTACATGTTTGGAGCATAGGTTTTCTCATACATGCATTATTTGTGACATTTGCATTTGTTAAGGGTTTCTCGTATAGTAGTTGTGAACTTATAAGAAGTTTTTTAAAAGATAATATTAAATATAAGTGGAAAGAATATTTTAATAGACATTTAAATGAAAATTCTATGGGAGGCCCAAGAACGAGAGAGGATACTTCATTAGTAGGATATAATAAGGTTAGAAGAAGTGAAGAAAGCATTGACAAGAATGAAGGCAAAAAATGCTACGGCGACAGATAAGTCCTCTTAAGGCATTTCAAAGCTAAGAAGAACTTGGATGGGCTTGGTTAACTTGGCTATTCAATCGGATATTAAGAAAAAGAAAATGCAGGTAAACGGAGAAGCATTGCAGTTGCAAGACCTATATAAAAGAACGAAAGAGGTAAAGGTGCACTAATTATCGTGAGATTAAACTCATGAGTCATACTTTGAAACTAATATTTATATATATATATATATATATATGGAAATGCTCATGTGAGAGACACTCTCATTAAGTTGGTGAGAGATGGGTGGGGGCCCTCACATAAATATCCACTCTCACCAACTTGAAAGCAAGGACCCCAAATATATATATATATATATAGAGAGAGAGAGAGAGTTGGATAAAAGTATAAGATGCCAGGGAGGTCAAGCATGAAAGCTATCCTCTCACTTAACAATTTATAGGAAAAATACGGAGAGAAGAAGAAAAAATCTTCATATGGTCTTCATCGATCTAGAGAAAGCCTATGTTAGGATCCCTAGAGATTTGATTTGATGAGTTTTTAGATACACGGAGTGTCCCAATAGGATTTGAATCAAGAGATGGTGTCAATGCAAAACTTGGGGATGAAGGGAGGCTTTAGGATCCAAGGGCTTTAAAATAAGTAGTACAAAGATGGAATATATGGATTGTAACTTTGGTGGGGATGTCTAGAGAGATGTCACTTGTATGAGACTTGAAGCTCAAACGTACCACAAAGAGAGTCCTTCCAATATCTTGGTTCTATATTTAGCAATGATGGAGAGATTGAGGAAGATGTTGAAGTTGAACATAGTGTAAGAGCTGGATGGTTGAGACTTGCTTTTGGTTTTCGGCACATAGTAAAAAAAAAAGACAGAAAATTTTATATAAGCGATTAAAGCAACCATGACCTATGGAGTAACATGTTGGCCAATTAGGAAATTATACATGCAAAATGAGTATAGCAAAGAAAGAATGTTGAGATGGATGTGTGGTAAAATTATGAAAGATAGATTTAGAAATAAGCGCATTCAGGGTGCATTCAGGGGTATAAACTGAGAGAGGCTCGTTTGAGATGGTTTGGACATGTCCAACGAACACCAAAAATAGTGTTAGCGAGGAAATGCTTCTTTATATGAGTGGATGATCCCTCAAAGAAAATGGTAGTAGGCCGAAGAGGACATAGATGAAAATAGTAAGGATTAAGAATAGATATGAAGAAGTGCAACATGTCCGTGGGTCTAGCCCTAGATAGATTTTGGAATAGTTAAACAAAATTCATATAGTTGACCCAACATAGTTGGGCCTTGGGTCAAGGCTTTGATGATACTGATGAACATCATTATACATTTTTTTTAAAAATTTTCCCACGAATATCATTTCAGCAGTGTCTTCTACTTTTCTTACCCTAGATTTATGTGTTCCGTACATGTAAGTGTTGGTATTAAATGGTAAGTAATGCACTCTAAGTAGTTAGAAGTAAATATTAAATAAGTACTGAGTTATAACTAAGTAGTAGCATACAGTATACTGCACACTACATAGTACATAGCACGTGAGTGATGATGCCATGGTACTACATATTTCATATGTACTAAATAGTGATACTTTTTATGTTAGTCGCCAATAAAATAATTACCCACATTTTAGATTTTTGGATAAATTTTGTCCAATCTTTTTCCCATCAAACTAAACTCATGCTGATACTTGATACATATCACCACGATTAATGTGTATTGCTGGGTTTTTTTTTTTTTTGGGTGTGCGCGCGTTTTTTGGGTTGGTTTTTTATTGGGGGGGGGGGGGGGGGGGGGGGGGGGGGGGTGGGGATGGTTTGTGATATGGTGTGTACAACTGCATTTTTTTAATCCTTGTTGTCAAGCATCCAGGCGGGCCCCACATGAGATGGGCCTGTTTAAAGAAAACATGCTCAAGTGTGTTCTATATATATGTTCATGTATGTTTGTCTTTAACGAAAAAAAAAAAAAGGCAGGTTGTTCTGTATGTGGTTTGCATGTGTTGGTGCCCCATGCTTGTGTGCCAATGTGGTGATTTTTGAGCCTGCCCATTATTCATATCCAAGTATGTCCATCTCCACAGTTTGGTTGTCAAGCATCCAGGTGGGCTCCACATCAGGTAAGCCTTTTTAAAGAAAATACCCCAAGCATTCTGTTTATGTGTGTGTCTTTAGAGAAAAAACAGTGCTAGTCTGTATCATATATATATATATATGTGTGTGTGTGTGTGTGTATGCATGTATATGTCAGCATGTGTGTTTGTGACTTTGTGTCCATGTAAATGATCAGGTGAGCATTTTTTGCATGCGTGTGCGTGTAAATGATCAGGTATGCTATATAACTCATGATATTATGTTGTGCTACAACCCATATGGGGGTTCAACCTATGATCCCATCTCCCTCCTAAAACCCACAGTCCCCATGAATTGGGAGCATAGTTTGCCGAGTCCATTGGCGAGTTGAGGCTCCCTCCTATTCACACATATGATGGATTCTTTTGTATCTACTGGTTTTTCCCTTTTTTTCCTCATTTGAAGAGGGTATTAGAGGTCCATTTAACAAGTTTTTGGGGTGAGTTTTGGAGATCAACATTAATTTTTTAAAGATCTAGTTATACAAAGATCAATGTTAGTACTCATCAAGAGATAATGATTAACCTCAAACATGAAAGCAGCCCACCTGCAAATACTTAAATCCATTAAAATTCCATTAAAATCAATTAAAGTATAATGTGAGTATTGTTATAAAAATTATTTTTCATTTTATATATTTTTTATATGCATTTTACATATTTTAAGCTATGATTATTACACCCATGTACTTCAAAATAGGCAACCTATTACGTCCGATATGTCCCTTTTTACGTATAAATTCCATGTACCTGCCATATACATGGTGTCTTTGTCATATATAGGCATCGTAAATGATTCCTTGGTGTCATGACTGTAAATCTTTAAAAGTACTCTCGAGCTCATGGAGGTTTTTCCCCCCATCCAAGCTCTCTTGGAGCTCTTTAAGTCAAAGATTCAAGGAAGGAGAGTGCACATCAACTACTTCGCCTCTTTTCTCTCTTTCATCATTGTTTTCTTTACTGTTCTTTGTATTTAGTTTTCAATGGGCTTCATTTTGAGCTCCCAAGTGTCTACATCCACAAAACAACCTCAGTAAATCTCATATTTTGAAATTCTTAAATATTTGTTCCACATTTGATAGTAGTCTGTTTATCTGAGGATTTAACTCAAGATAGATTGGAATGGAGAAATATAATTCGTGTAGCCGACCCCAATATAGTTGGGACAAGGTTTTGATGATGATGATGATTTGACAAGAGCCTGTGACAGTGAAAGCTGCTCACTATTGCAACCTTGAGGTTGTAGGCTCAAGTCATGTTACCAAACCAAAAAAGAAGAGAAGAAAACAGAAAAAAGAAAAACATTTTATTTGTGTCCAACCTTGAGGCTGGACATTTTCACTCTATAGTATGCCTCCATAACCCAAAATAGACCCCAATATAATTCCTTAATAGTATCTTTTTTTTTTTTTTGAATGGTAACTTTCATTGGACCTCAATATAATTCCTTGCTATTATCAGAAGAAAGTTTTAAAAGACAACATCAATATATCCATAGCAAAACAATACAAGAGATATAAACTGACAAGCTGGCCTCCCAAAAGGAAAAAATAAGCCCGAAAAAAGACAAGAAACAACTAAAAGCATCAATTCAAATGGGAACTATCATTAAAAATAGCCAAACTCTAGTGTGAAACTCCCTCCTTAGCTAGGCCATTTGCCACCTGATTAGCTGTATGCTTGACATGACGAAAAGAAGCATTTGAATTTCTGGCCAAGTCCAAAACTTCTTCTGTCACATTCTCCAAGATCGAAGAAGCATTACAATAACCTTGAGCCCAACAAATTATGCGCAACAAATTACCCTCCACGAAATGGTAATGAAATTAAGGCAAAGATCCTCTTGAAGACACGTCCGCAAAGCTATCAAACTATCTCTTATTCACTGGACAAGCACCGACAGGGCCAAAACAATTAAGGACTTCTGATGCATTCTAGTGTTGAATGATTCCTCTGATGCCAGCAATTCCCGGATTGTCAATGCCAATAGCATTTTCATCAAAATTTTATTTAAAGCAACTGAAAGGGGAGGAGACTAATAAGCCTTACACTACAAACGAACATGAGAGTAAAAAGCTCGCTCCTGTGAAGGAACATACATAGTGCCCTTTGCAATCTATTTTTAAGTAATGTGGCCTATCTTGTCAGGTATTTATATGTTCATTATTTGAACTTCCTATCAATATTTTACCCACACATTAGTTCTAACGAGTCAATTCATCATCAATGATGAAGCCTTATCTCTTCTATTTGGGGTTGCTTTGGGGCCTTTTGTTTTACCCTCGTCCTGGTACAGGTCTAGTGGGTTATCTATAGTGGTTTGGCCATCTTTTAAAATGGTCCAACTTGTA
Source organism: Persea americana (assembly GCA_029852735.1). Taxonomy (NCBI): domain Eukaryota; kingdom Viridiplantae; phylum Streptophyta; class Magnoliopsida; order Laurales; family Lauraceae; genus Persea; species Persea americana. Next base: position 69,669,084 of record CM056815.1, read on the forward strand.
GGGCCACCAGAGTCCTCTATGAAGTTCAACCTTCATGCTCAATAGTTAGTACTCACCCATCTATCAACACTCATCGCAATTTGACACTTATTCAAGTTTACTGAACACTAAAAATGCACTTTTATCTTAATATTTTCTAATTTTTAAGGTCTTTAAATCAAAGGCTGGGATGATCCCCTCTTTTGGTTTGCAGTTCTGGCCTGAACATAGGACCTTCCTATCCCTCCTTCATGATTGGCATGTATCCTGGTGGACCCCCAAAGTGTTGTTTAAATAATGACCATATTGCTATGGATAATCCCACTCTACTTCTATGCTTAGGGATGTTCTTGGGTTGGTGAAGGTTGGGCCAAAGCTTGTCCAAGCCTGGTCCATTTAGTTATCGACCTGATATTTGTGCCTGTATACAATTGACGGCTGGAAAGTCAGGCCCAGACCTAGGACATTTGCAACATATATACATCTTATCGTGTTAAATCTTTGGTCAGGCTGGCCATCAAGCATGTATAGCACAGGCCTTGCCCATATAAGGCCCCATGAGCCTAAAAACAGAGCCCAACTCCAACCCAGTGTTGACTTGAGCACCCGTCTATGCTCTCTATTACAATCTAACGTATTAGTTCTGATTGTGTCGTTCTGTTTCTTCATTGGCGTTTCTTTTCTTCTAGGTCCTTGGCAGTCTCTAACCTGTCAACAGAAAACTAAAATTCAACACTTGTTTCAGGAGTCGTATCTTATTTTATGTATGGAATCAAGTGCTAAAAGATTGAGAATTTGATAACCAGACAAATAAACTCTGCATCACACATTGATGAATTTTTCAAAGAGAAACATGCGGCAACACAAAAGAGCGGGTTTGTTTATTGGGTATTTGACAAAAGAAACCATGCCCATTAGAGGTTGCTGCTTGTTTGACCAAAGGCGGTGAAAATGATGTGGTCTGCTCTCGCAAAGCCTCTACAAGGCCAGTGCCGCAAGGCCTAAGAAGGAAAAACTTCTCAAAGTGAATTCTCCAGAAGAGGGGGAAAATCCGATAATCTATCTTATTTAAATACTACAAACTCTTAAAATAAAGGTTCAAGAGATGAGCCCTAATTAAATTTAATATGGATGCTTCATCTAGCAAAAGTTAAACAGAATAAAATCTAAACTATTAAATAAATAAGCTATCTTACAAAAAAATAAATAATAATAATAATCATTGGAATGGTGCAACAGTAAGACCTTTGGGCTAGGTTCTTGTCACACAAACACCATCACTTTTTTTAGGCCATAGATTTGGATCATGGACTGCATCATTCTCCCCTATTGAAATAAAATTTGTACTCAGTTGGTATCATTCCGCATTGAAGAGGCTGGCGCCTGGCTGATTTGGTGGAAAAGAGGTGACAATGATTTGGCATCGATCGGTAGGACCGAAGCATCCATCAGTAGGACTCAAATATTTCCAGGCAATATCAAGGGTCTTGCCAAACCTTCATAGCAAGATTCAGCCTCTTGCAAAGCCTTTGCAAGGCCATTGCCTCATAGCAACAAGAAGGCTCTTGCAAAGGCCTCACTAGCTCCTCAATGTCTAAACCAGCAAACATTTGTCAAGAGAAGATGTACAAAAAAATATATACATTCCAATAACTCTTCCTTTTTTTATACAAAATGACTCTTATATAAAGGTTTAAGATATGAAAAGAATTCCAAAAGTATTCTGGACCCTTTATTTTTTTTATTTTTTATTTTTCTGTTTGGAACTATTCTAGACCCTGCATCCAGAAAATCTTAAAATAGAAAATAACCTGAACTACAAGACAAATAACCTACCTAGTTGGATTAGTACAACAGCAAGACCTCTTGGGTTCTCATCACGTGAGCACTTGGATCTGAATCTTAGGCTATGGATCTGGACGTAGACTGCATCTGAATGGTTAGTATAGAAATTAGTGAGTGACTTGTAATTGTTCCTTTTGTTCAGATGATGGAAACCTCTAATAAGGCTGGTTTTCGTATATACTTGACCCACAAACCCCTCTTGTTAAGTGATGGAGCCTCAAAATGCTACATGCCCCTCTTAGACAGATTCATTAGTTTGTGTTGCACACTGATTCACTCGGCTCTCTTTTTGAAAATCATGTGGACTTTAAGCACTCGATTTACTTGAGTAGGCTAATTCTCAACTCCATTGATGGTCTCAAAAGAAGGAAATGTAGGGAATTAGCTAAAAACTCTAGCATTTCCTTCTGTTAAATTTTAGGGTACTTTGCTGATACCACTTTAAGCAGGAAAGTTTTTGTGGTTTTCCTGGCCTTTAGATTTCCATATTCCATTGGTGAAGGATTTGAGTGCATATTTAGTCACACAATTATTATTTAAATAATCATTAGTAAAATATGATGCGATTTATGCCTATTTTCTGCAGCAACAAGGATTACACAACTGATCATTTTTCTACTTCCATGGGCTTTCTTCTTAGGTGGCTTTCCATACAAGCCTCTCGAGACCACAAAAAAATGACCTTTATATGGATTTTAGCTCAAAGAGGGGATGGAGAACTGTTTTGGTCAGGACATGCTGGATTAAAGAAGAAAAGGCAAGCCTGCCTTTTATTGTGAGGACATGAATTTGGGTCAGGGTTTATATGTTGGTAAATGGGCATCATCCTGTTAGTAATTGTATTCTTGTATTCATTTTATATAGTTTATGTGATTATATTTTTCCATGCTATAATCAGTAATTGGAATGGAGAAACATAATTCATGTAGCCGACTCCAACATAGTTGGGAGAAGGCTTTGATATTGATGATGATGATGCTATAATCAGTAAATGGAACCTAGATCTGCCACCTTCCTGTAATATCATGCATTTGGATTTATATGGCTGCCTAAGCATAGATGTACACTGTCAGCTCCATTGGCATTGCCCACCCACGCCGCAAAACCCAATCCGTCATGGCACCTATGGATGCAGTGATCCGCAATAAACCTCAGTCTTATGTTTCTTCTGCTGGTTACAGTCTATTAGAGCCATGGCAATTGGTAACTCTTCCATTTTCAGCCTCTTGTCCTGTGAAGAGAATTCAGGCGTCAGTTGAGGTGGGGTAGGTCACATTGCATTTTTAGTGCTGACAGTTCAGACATTTTAGGTAATTTTTTTCTTTTTATCTCTGTTTTTGGTATTGTGTCAGTTGCACCTGATAAGTGTACCTGACTGATTTTGGGCCGCAATATATTTGCAGTAGCTGAGCTTAGGGGACACTGATAACTTCCATGGCAACTATAGTTTGATTGTACCACTGACCTTAATATGAAATTCTAAAGTGAAGAAGAAATCTGTGGAGCAAACTTTTGAGACATCCTAACTCAATGCATGATGAACGGTGCTTATCTGACACTCACAGGCATGTGCCACGTTTGAATCAAGTGCCTCAAGGGCCAAGGCTCATAAACCTTGGTCAGTCTAAAATGCCGGCATATGCTTTCCCTACAGGGGTGCATGTGCTGCATGACGGCTCCTTGGGGACTCCCTATCAACAAGGTGAAGTAGACGTGATAAACTAGGCAAAGAAATTAAAACTACTTAGCCATGTATATGGTTCGGATTTCGAACTGCAGGCCATACATGATGGGGGCCCATTATGAGGTCTAGAATCTCCAACTGATAGCACAACAACATAAGATTATCGCTCAGGCCATGCATGTCCAAACACCGGACCTTTTATAATGGTTCTTTGAGTTTATCGCTACCCTGTTTAACCCATTGGCTTACCAGCTTGCAATTTCCATGTATAAATCGACGTCCCTAGTCTTCTACTCGCATCATTCGTATGTTCCATGTCCCCAGCCATGGAACTCCTCTCTCATCTCAGTCTCCTTTCCTTCGTCTTTCTCATCTCCCTCCTCATGACACCATCTTATGCCGGGGATGATGATCGCCGGTCCTACATCATCCACATGGACAAATCAGCCATTCCAGGTCCCTTCGCCACCCACAACAGTTGGTACGAGTCTATGCTCTCATCCCTCTCTGAGTCGGATGTTGACTCGCCAACCCATCTCTACACCTACAACCATGTCGTGAATGGTTTCAGCGCTGTGCTATCATCCTCGCAGCTTGCCCAGCTGGAGAGAATGCCAGGTCATATTGCCACATATCCAGAGACTTATGGCCAGCTCCATACCACACGCACCCCTCATTTCCTGGGCCTTAACAGACATGTGGGGCTGTGGCCTACAGCCCAGTTTGGTGATGATATGATCATTGGCATAGTGGACACTGGAATTTGGCCGGAGAGTGAGAGCTTCAGAGATGATGGCATGCCGCCTGTGCCGGCAAGATGGAAGGGCGCGTGTGAGGCAGGCACTGAGTTCAACTCTTCCAACTGCAACCGGAAGCTCATTGGAGCTCGCTCTTTCAGCAAAGGGCTCAAAGCACGCGGCCTAAACATCTCTACGATCGACGACTATGATTCTCCCAGGGACTACATGGGTCATGGGACCCACACCTCATCGACAGCAGCTGGAAGCCCGGTGCGGAATGCTGACTACTTTGGCTATGCCCCGGGCACTGCCATCGGCATTGCACCCATGGCCAGGGTTGCTATGTACAAAGTCCTGTTTTTAAGAGGCAGTTTAGAGTCGGCTTCGACTGATGTGTTAGCCGGAATGGATCAGGCAATTGCCGATGGTGTCGATCTCATGTCATTGTCCCTGGGGTTCCCAGAAGACCCCTTCTACGCGAACCCAATTGCACTGGGTGCATTTGCAGCCCTGGAGAAGGGCATCTTTGTCTCATGTTCAGCTGGGAACAGCGGCCCACGTGCTTACACTATCTACAACGGCGCACCATGGATCACGACCGTTGGTGCAGGGACCATCGACAGAGACTACGCCGCGTCTGTGACGCTTGGCAATGGCAGCAATGCCCCATTCCAAGGGAGGTCCATCTTTCCTGAGAGCTTATACATATCTGGTTCTCCTCTCTACTTTGGACATGGCAATACCAGTAAAGAGACCTGCGATCCCTACACTCTAGACCCCAAAGATGTTGCTGGGAAGATTGTTTTCTGCTCATTTGGGGATGTTTTAAGTCAAATGGATGAAGTAAGCAGAAGTGGGGCCGTAGGAGGTATCTTTGCCACTGACTCGGCCCCGTTCTTGAACCCAAGTGACTTCTATATGCCGTTTGTGGAAGTGAGCTTGAAGGATGGAGAGAAGGTGAAGGAATACATAGTGGCTTCATCACCTGCTTCGCCGGCCACAGTGGATATCACTTTCCAGTTGACGGTTCTCGGATCAAAACCGGCGCCTCAAGTGGCCGACTTCTCGTCTCGTGGGCCATATCTCCTCTCACCATGGATTCTGAAGCCGGACATACTGGCACCCGGAGTCAATATCTTGGCTGCATGGGCTCCCAATCGTGGATGGCAACGCATTGGCAACGACTACTTGGTAACGGATTTCGCGCTCGTGTCCGGTACTTCCATGTCATCTCCCCATCTCGTTGGCATAGCAGCACTTGTGCGAGCTGTGCATCCAGACTGGAGCCCAGCTGCGATCCGATCTGCGCTCATGACCACTGCATATTTAATCGACAACACCCATGGACCTATCCTCGACATGATTACAGGTAGGGATGTAAATGAGTCTAGCGTGGGATGGAACCATGGTTGGTGTAGCTGAATCCATTTCCAAATCTTTTTACCATGTGATCCAACACAGGTCTTATATGTTGGATCCAAAAACCTGGTTCAGATCCATGACAAGAAGTGCTCTATATACTCTGGTCCAACATAAATTTGTCCAGTGGGAAACCTTTCTCCTGCACACATGCTCCTGTGGAAGTGTGCATTCGTCACCAAAGGCCGGACCCTCTGAATTTCATGGGGTCCCATGAGTCAAACGCTTGAAAATTGGCCTGGTTTAGTGTACAAGATTTCGTAGGTTCTTAAAATATGTATTACTTAATATCCCACTGTAGTTTCTATCAGATCTAGGTCCTGAAATCTGACCTCTCAAGTTTCCAGATTTGAGAGCATCTAGATCTTAAATGCTTGGATTTGGGTTCAGATCCAGATCTGAATATCTTTTGGATCCAAGACAAGGTACATACTACATGAGGTCATGGGCGAGATTGGAGAACTGATTCTTGCCCTAGCGCAGCCCATTTAGTCATCACACTCACTCAATAGTCAATAGCCAATGCAGGCTCCTTTAAGATCCATTGTTTTTTTTTAGTAAATCATCCCTATCGTATTGAATGACAGGAACTTCAGCAACACCACTGGACTTTGGAGGGGGCCATGTGAATCCGAACAAGGCAATGGACCCGGGCTTGGTGTATGACATTGGGGTGCAGGACTATGTGGATTTCCTCTGCGGGCTGAACTACACCAGCGATCAGATGAAGATGATAACAAGGCAATCCAACTACACATGCACAAAGCCAAGCCTGGATCTCAACTACCCCTCCTTCATTGTCATTCTCAACAACACCAACTCTATTACTTCCAGGTTTAGCAGGGTTCTGACCAACGTCGCAGATGGTCCCTCTGTTTATCGTGCAGTGGTGAATGAGCCCACAGGCATGAGAGTGGTGGTGAAGCCAGAGACGCTTAAGTTCGATGGTAAGAACAGCAGGCAGTGGTTTGAGGTGAGTGTGGAGATTGACATGGCCAGGGCCAGGACTGGCAGTGGTTCTATTGGGAATTATGGATATCTGAGTTGGTATGAGGTTGGAGGGGAGCATGTGGTGAGGAGTCCCATTGTTTCTGCCTATGGACCATGAGCAGGCAAACAGCCCAACATAAGCATAGAAGTATCTATGGACATTTATATTACACACCCAATAATGACCCAAATTTTATTCCAATTGTAATAATATCATCGGCCAAGTAGATTAGGCCCCATTTGTAACGTTCTTTCGAGACGTTCCCATATTTCCATGGGACAAGCAGTCATGATACACGTTCGGATGGTATAGGTATTTTATATTGATCCACAGTTTTGCTCCACGGACATTTCCCGGAACATTGTCCGCATGGCATGAGTTTCTCGAAACCATATTTGTATCTTTTCCTAGGGACGTTCCTGTGGGTATAGTTTTGTTCATCATTTCAGTCTGGTATTAAAGATGAAGTATTTCAGTATTTTTAAAATTCGGTAAAACTTTTCAAAATAATAAAAAATGAAAAATATTTATATATATTTAATAGAAATATAAAAATAAAATAAAAATAATGCATGTTTCTTGATATGAATATTGAAAAAAAAAGGTGAAAATTATAGCCAGCAAATGGCTTCGCCTCTGAGTTAACGGCCTTCATCTGGCTCGTGTTCCGTTCGAGCCTTAAGCCTAGGCGCCCGGCCATTACATCCCATGCTACAAACTGAAATGAACAATCGAAATGGATTGAAATGGGCTGCTAAAATGACAGAAATGAACCGAAATTGAAAATGACTTTTTTTGGCTCCATTCCATTTCGGCCAGGAATGGAATTGATAATTATGGTATGTACAAACTGCTGGGGAGTCTCACATTCTACATCACCCAAGTCCTAAGTTGGATAGGGCTTCATATACATTTTTAGGTCTTCAATATATCAGCGTAAACTTTTAGGTTGGTGCATGGTTTATTACACGCCATCAGAGCGGTTTGAGATCCTGTTGTTCTTGTATAGATCTTTCTATGAAATATGCCGGATAAAGACTCATTTCAAAAAATCCCCAAAACACGGACTTTCTCTCTACACTCTAATGGCTTCTATCTCTGCCATCTCTCCCCATATATTTCGACCCTTAATAATCAGAAGCATCTCTCTAGCAAGTAGCAACCCAGGCAAACCCATTTGTCTTGATTGTCTGCAATATCTATTGCAACTATATTTTGTCTCTAATAACCTCCATCATTGACAGTGTCTACCTGCAACTTCCACCTCTCTCTCCGTCCCTCCCTTTTCTCTCCTTTTATTCAAGTCTCTCTCTTGTAAAAGATGCGATAGAAAACATTCTTTTCATGGGTAAAGAAAAAAAAAAAACCCAAGATCAAGACTATGTCCAAAAGATTTAATGGAGAGAGAGATTACTCGTGAACCATCATTTCTTTTCATACACTAGTTCGTTTTATGCAATGCAACCAATCCTGGCCGTTCAGATGGCCCATGGCCCAGGCCAGCCCATCGTTCATGGGGAAGAATGTACATTGTTTGCCCATTGAGGCATCAGGTGGAGAAATGGACCATATCTAATTTAGAAGTGGGGTTTTACTAAATCAAACTTTACTAGGAGTTGGGTACATTATCATATTTAGTCACTTCACAATATATTAATTTTTATAAATACTTTGACGCATACGTTTATAATTGATTAATCTAATTGTTGGTCCTTAGAACATAATTGTGTCGATTATTTTCCTTTGAAAAATACTAATATAATGTTGCCAAAAAAGTTTTGAATAATCTATTCTCATCAGAAAATCTGATATAACACTGCCAAACAAGTTCTATGTTGTACAATCTCGACACAAAATCAGGAACTATGAAGGAATGATGCCAAATGGGGCCTTGGTTTTTTAAAATGAGATCAACTATTGTTCTGAATTTCTATGTCCATAAAATTATCTAACCGACAGTAGATCATTTTAAATGAAGAAAAAAAAAAAAAAACTGTTGGTGTGCATATTCAGGGGAGGGTTGTTGTCCGAATGATCATTTGAATTAAGTAAATGTGGAGCCCAAATTTGGATCAAGTAACTCTAAAAACCTATAAATCTAAAAACCTATACATGTTTAGCTTACGCAGCTAGTAGCTTTTGGATTTTTAATAAATCGATATAAAAAAGAGAATGGTTTAGATTAAAAACTCATTGCTCACAAGAGTTTAAAAAACAGAAAATGGCGAAGGGATTTAATATTGTGATCTATCCCTACATGAAATTTATACCAGCGCATTGACACCTCCTTCATTGAAAAGGTTGTAAACATGTGAAAGTGGTTCATGTGTGTAAATGACCCACATGTAAATCATTTACTTGTGCAAATAACTTGAATGAGAAACACATTCCACTATTAGTCATTTTTACACCATTTCTCCTGGGAATTTGTGATCAACCAGACATTTCAATATTTTTCACAATACTTTCAAAACCTATGATACTTCAGCGCTAAAATTTGATTCCAAAGCGATTTTTTTGCTCTCTAAAGAAGATAAACAATTTGGATTGTGAAAATGAGACTTATAGAAGTCAAGAATGGCATAATTTATGGTATGTACATCAGAATCTGCGATAGATCAATAGATGAAATCTGACCGCATGACCATTTTGACCTTATAAAGAGGATGGATGATTCATATCATAATTTTAGGTCCCACAAGAGTCAAGAAAATGAAAGAAATTGTCTGAAATTGATGCGACATTTTTTAATACGTCATTTACATTAGATTAATCCAATGTCTGTATATATTTTTTAAAAGATATTTCAAAATCCATGACGAATTAAGATGTAAGATTTATTCCCTTAGCTGTATCTAGCATTCTAAAAAGGTTGAATGGTTATCATCCTAAAATTAGGCTCCACAGAAGTTTAGAATGACAGATTTTAGTGTTTGAATTTTTTTTATTTATAGATCTTTCAAAATTCATGATGAATCAATCTTGACCAATTGTTTTTGACTTTATGAGGAGGACAAATGATCCAAATTGTGATTCAGGGGCACACAGAAATTTAGAAAAGGACTACTCCCAAGCCCCACCTATGTACATGTGTAAGTGTTTCACATGCCATGACGTCTGAAAATCTTGGGTCCAAAATTAGCCCATCTTAACACTACTTTTAAACATACTTTACACACCCCATGTGCAAATCGATACAAAAGAAGCCCAGGATCGAAAGGAAGTAGCCCTCTCTGGTACGGATTCCCATTGCTTTAGATACAACAATCATCTCCTCTTCTTTCCCTCATCAGATGCTCAATTTCTCAGGGTTTTCAATGGTACTGCTTGGAACTCTCAAGCTGCTGTGGTTTGTTTGTGTTTGGGGAATCTTGCAGTTTTGAAAACCGATTTGATGGCAGCACTTGAAAAAGGAGGTGGAGTCGGTCGTTGGACGAAGATAGTTGGAAGTTTGGGGTTCATCTCTTCCAAATCCACATTAGTTCAAGACCTGGTAAATCGTTCATTTCATTTCATTTCATAATCTGCTTCTGCTTTGATTTGTTGTTGTGAATTATGAGAAAGGAATTAGAGATTTTTTGTTGATTAGGGAAAAGTGTGCAAATACGATGTTTGGTGTGGGAATTTTCCACCTCCAAAGATTTTTGAGGGGGTTGGGGTTGTGGGGTTGGGATCTACAATTATTCCACACACACAAATCTCACTCCAAAATATCCAGGGGAAGAACACAACTGTTGTTCCCAAGCGTGCCCTCAGTGGTGGATTTTGTTCTTGTTGGTTCTTAATTAGCTGCTTCTTTCTTTTGCTGCATTGCTGCTATTGGTTGGATTTGGATGCATAATCATATGGGAAATGCAATGTAGATGTTTCCTAATACCGCTATCAAAATAAATAGGGATGCATAATTTTAGTAATGATAGGATGTTTTTTAGTTTTATTATGAATTAATCACAAGGGACACATAAAGGTCTATCTAGGTTCGGTCCAACCAACTGGGTTTTGTCCTTTTCCACTCCACAGAAAAAAAGAAAAACACACTTTGATTCAAAGAATTGAAGCCAATACACCATCTAAAGCTTTAATACTTTTCTTCAAGAATTTAAGCAGTTTTTAGGCCTTTTTTCGCTTGTTTTGTATAGAAATGATTTAAAAAGTCATTCATAATGCTTCTTTGCAGCATAAATTTTCTCATACATGCATCATTTGAGGTATTTGCATTTCTTTTCAGTTTTTCTTATAAATATCTGTGAACTTACAGGGATTTTTCAAAAGATAATATTAAATAAAATTGGAAAGAATGTTTTAATAAAAATTTAGATAAAGATTTAGTGGGAGATTTAGGCATGAGTGAGAATACTTCTTTAACAGGTCATGATTAGGGTAGCCGAAGTGAAGAAAACATTTTTAAGAATTGAGACAGGAAATGCTATGGGTGCAGATAGGATTTTGGGAACGGCTTTGAATTGCTTAAGAGAAATTCGATGGGTGTTAACTACGGTAGTCAATGAGATATTTAGAACAAAGAAAGTGTATCTAAATGGAGAAGTGTTTCGGTACCTATATAAAAGAACCAATGATATAAAGTTGCACTAATTGTTGTACCTATATAAAAGAACAAATGATATAAAGTTGCACTAATTGTCATGGGATTAAACTTATGAGTCATGCTATGAAATTATGTGAGAGAGAGAGAGAGAGAGAGAGAGAGAGAGAGAGAGAGAGAGAGAGAGAGAGAGAGAGAGAGCATGGAGCAAAGACTTGGATAAAAGACTAAGATATTTGAAAATCAATTTGATTTCATGTTTAGGAGGTCAACTATGGAAGCTAATTTCTCACTTGACAATTAATGGAAAAATACCAAGAGAAGAGGAAAATCCTTCATATGGTCTTCACCGATCTAGTGAATGCCTACGTTTGGGTATCTAGAGATTTGATTTTATGGGTTTTTAGATAAAAGGAGTGTCTCATTAGGATTTGAACTAAGAGATGACATGAATGCAAAACTTGAGAGATGACGAGAGTCTTTAGGACCCAAGGGCTTTGAAATAAGTTGTATAGAGACAAAATATATGGATTGCAACTTCAGTGGGGATGTGCAGAGAGATGTAACTCTTGTGAAACTTGAAAGCTAAAGAGTACCACAAACAGAATCCTTCCAATGCCTTGGTTCTATACCTAGCAAGGATGGGGAGATTGAGGGGGATGTCGTACATAGGATAAGATGTGGATGGTTAAAGCTGAGACTTGCTTTTGGAGTATTTTTCAGCACATACCAAAAAAAGATTGGAGGGGATGGGGGATAGCTCAGGCTCACAGTTAAGAATTTGCCTCACACCAAACTCCAATTCTAGAGGAAAAGATCTCAAGAGCACTTTGGAGGAACTCAAAGGAGAATTCAAAAACTCAATTTTAATTATCATCAACCATAGAGCTAAAGAGGTTTATAATGCTTTAAATAAGAAAAAACATAACCCTTAAGTTAATCTCAACCATCTAAACATTCCTATAGGTGAGATTAAAACATCTTAACCCAAACAAAGAAAAGACAAAAGTCATTAAAACAACTCCAAATAAAATAACGATAGGTGGGCTCGGCCCAAATGCTGGTCAAGATAAATGGGCTGGGCCCATAAGCTGGTCGACCTATGAGGACCATGAGTTTGTCGTGCATCACGGTGATTAGACCAATTATGATCATTGGAGCAGAATGTTGGTCAATTAGAAATTATACGTGCAACATGAGTATAGTAGAAATGAGAATGTTGATATGGATTTATGGTAAAATTAGGAAAGATAGAATTAGAAATGAGCGCATTTGGGAGGATTTATGGTATAAATTATAAACTAATACTCACCATTAAAAAAAAAAAAAAAAAAGAAAGAAAGAGGAAGAAGGTCCTTTGAGGAAAAGGGTACGTCGAAGAGGACATAGATGGAAGTAGTAAGGATAAATCTGAAGAAGTGGAATGTATTCTGGGTCTAGCCCAAGATAGACTATAATCACTAAACATAATTCATGTAGTTGACCCTAACATAGTCGGGACAAGGCTTTTATGATATGATGATGAATGTTATTTTTTTAACTTTTCTCACAACGATCATTTCATTAGCATTTCCAACTTTTCTTATCTAGACTTATGTGTTAGATAGAGTTAAGTGCAGGTATCTACCTGTAAGTACTGCGCTCTAAGTAGCCAGAAGTAAGCAATCCTGCCTTTTGTATTCTATGCTCCAGTGGTGAAGGATTTGCATGCATATTTGGATACACAATTATTATTCAAATAATCATCAGTAAGATAAAAAGCAATTTATGCTATTTTCTGCAGCAACAAGGATTACACAACTGATCATTTTTCTACTTCCATGGACTTTTCTTCTTAGGTGGTTTTCCATACAAGCCTCTTTGGACCACAAAGAGGTGAACTTTATATGGATGTTAGTTGAAGAAGGGAATGATGGCGAACTGTTTTGATCAACACATGCTGGATTAAAGAAGCAAAAGAAAACCTGCCTTCTATTGCAAGGACATGAAATTGGGTCAGGATTTCTTACTATGTTGGTAAATGGGCATCATGCCCTATTAATTGTAGTTTTCTTGTATTCATGTTATATAGTTTATGTTATTATATTCTTGTATGCTATAATCAGTAAGTGGAGCATAGGTCTGCCCTCTAATGTGAGCTTCAAGATCATGCCTTTGGATATATGGCTGCGCCTTAGCATAACATGTACACTGTCACCTCCATTAGCATGCCCACTCACGCTGCAAAACTAATTCTGTCCCTACACCTATGGATGCAGTGATCCCCGATAAATCTGGGTCTCCTGTTTTGTCTGCTGGTTACATTCTATAGAGCCATGGCCACTCTTCTATCCATTTTCTTCCTTTTGTCGTGCCAGGAAAACTCAGTCACCTGTCGAGATTGGGTAGGTTACATTGCATTTTGAAGGCCAGACAGTTCAGACATTTAGGTTCCTCTCTCTCTCTCTCTCTCTGTGTGTGTGTGTTTTTGGTAGTGTCAGTTTCACCTGATGAGTGTACTGGACTGATTTTGGGCCACAATTTAGAGGACACTGATATTTCCATGGCAACTGCAGGTTGATTGTACCACTGACCTTCATATGAAATTATGTAGTGAAGAAGAAATCTATGGAGCAACCTTTTGAGACATCCGGACTCAATACATGATGAACGATGCTCATCTCTGTCACAGGCACATGCCCATGCCCGGTTTGAATGAAGTGCCTTAACGGCCAGGGCTCATCAACCTTGCTGAGTCTAAAACTGGTTTGGAATAGGACGGTTTGCGGAGTCTAAAACCCATATTGCGATGTGTGGGTGGATGTTTGGAATAGGACGGTTGGGAAGCCGGATTGTATGTATAGGACTAAATTGTGAAATGGGGGTATTATTGATTGTTAGATAATTCGAAGGATTTGAAATTTTGAGCTTTGATCTGTTTATGTGAAATTGGGTTGCTTTCAGTTTTGGTTTTTACAGTAATGAAAGGTAATGTTTAGTTGTTTTTTTTTTTCCTTTTTGTGGAGTTATTTCTTAATTTTTAGAGGCAATCAAATGTATTCTTCTTTGAGATGGGTTGGCCGGCATGTGCAAAGAGCAACAGGCTTAAGAAACCAGGAGAAAGGGGATGACATTTAAGGCCTAGTGTGAAGCAATGAGGAAAGATATTGGGACTCTTGAAGAGTTTCTATGGACATGGCCTTGAATAGATGAGCTCATCTCTTTTTTTATGAGAGAGAGAGTTCTTCTTACTGTATTCTTCCATGTTATTATGGCTTTCTATTTTGTTTGTTATCGGCAATTCATGTTAAGAATCATTAGACAAGGCAATGTACTGCGGTGAGAAACAACTCCTTTGGAAACAGACGCGAAACTAGGAAAACCCAAACTAAAACTGGCTACTTACCCCATGCATATGGTTCGGATTTAGTGCTGCCGGCCATACATAGTGGGGGCCCATTATGAGGCCTGGAATCTCCAATTGATAGAACAACAATATAGGTTTCTCGCTCAGTCCATGCATGTCCAAACACCCCCATCTTTTATAATAGTTCTGAGTTTATCACTGCCCTGTTCACCCCATTTGCTTAGCAGTTTTAAAATTCCATGTATAAATCGACGTCCCTAGTCTTCTACTCGCTTCATTCATATGTTCCATGTACCCAGCCATGAAACTCCCCTATCATCTCAGTCTCCTTTGGAAACAGACGTGAAACTAGGAAAACCAAAATTAAAACTGGCTACTTACCCCACCCATGTATATGGTTCGGATTTAGTACCACCGGCCATACATAGTGGGGGCCCATTATGAGGCCTGGAATCTCCAATGGATAGGACAACAACATAGGTTTCTCGCTCAGTCCATGCATGTCCAAACACCCCCATCTTTTGTAATAGTTCTGATTTTATCGCTGCTGTTCACCCCATTAGCTTAGCAGTTTCTAAATTCCATGTACAAATAGACGTCCCTAGTCTTCTACTCGCTTCACTCGTATGTTCCATGTCCCCAGCCATGAAACTCCTCTCTCATCTCAGTCTCCTTTCCTTCTTCTTTCTCGCCTTCCTCCTTGGGGCACCAACTTATGCCGGCGATGAACGCCAGTCATACATCATCCACATGGACAAATCAGCCATTCCAGCTCCCTTCGCCGCTCATGACCATTGGTACGCATCGATGCTCTCATCCATCTCCGACTCAGATGTTGGGTCGCCAACCCATCTCTACACCTACAACCATGTCATGCATGGTTTCAGCGCCGTACTGTCGCCCTCACAGCTTGCTCAGCTGGAGAGAATGCCTGGTCATATTGCCACATATCCAGAGACTTATGGCCAGCTCCATACCACACGCACCCCTCGGTTCCTGGGCCTTAATAGACAAGTGGGACTGTGGCCTGCAGCACAGTTTGGCGATGACATGATCATCGGCATAGTGGACACTGGAGTTTGGCCCGAGAGCGAGAGCTTCAATGATGCCGGCATGCCCCCTGTTCCGGCAAGATGGAAGGGCGCATGCGAGTCAGGCACTGAGTTCAACTCCTCCAACTGCAACCGTAAGCTGATTGGAGCTCGCTCTTTCAGCAAAGGGCTAAAGGAGCGCGGCCTAAACATCTCTAACATTGACGACTATGATTCTCCCAGGGACTCCTTCGGTCATGGGACCCACACCTCCTCGACGGCAGCTGGAAGCCGGGTACGGAATGCCGACTACTTTGGCTATGCTCCGGGCAGTGCTATCGGCATTGCACCCATGGCTAGGGTTGCTATGTACAAAGTCGTGTTTAACACGGACACTACCGAGTCCGCATCAACGGATGTGTTAGCCGGCATGGATCAGGCAATTGCCGATGGCGTCGATCTCATGTCATTGTCCCTGGCGTTCCCAGAAGACCCCTACTATGTGAACCCAATTTCACTGGGTGCATTTGCAGCCATGGAGAGGGGCATCTTTGTCTCATGTTCAGCTGGGAACAGGGGCCCACAGGCTTACACCATCCGCAACGGTGCGCCCTGGATCACGACTGTCGGTGCAGGGACCATGGACAGAGATTACGCCGCATCTGTGACGCTTGGTAATGGCAGCATTGCCCCATTCCAAGGGAGGTCCTTCTTTCCTGAGAGTTTATACATATCTCACACCCCTCTATACTATGGACATGGCAATGCCAGTATAGAGACTTGCAATAACTACACTCTAAACCCCAGAGATGTTGCTGGGAAGATTGTTTTCTGCTCATTTGGTAATGTTTCTAATCAAATGCATGAAGTAAACAGAAGCGGGGCTGAAGGAGGTATCTTTGCCACGGACTCGGCCCAGTTTTTGTACCCAAATGACTTCTATATGCCGTTTGTGGCTGTAAGCTTGGAAGCTGGAGAGAAGGTGAAGGAATACATAGCGGCGTCTTCACCGGCGACAGTAGATATCAAGTTCCAGTTGACCGTCCTCGGATCAAAACCGGCACCTCAGGTGGCCCACTTCTCGGCTCGTGGGCCATATCGCCTCACACCAGGGATCCTGAAACCCGACATAGTGGCACCCGGAGTCAATATCTTGGCTGCATGGGCCCCCAATCGTGGATGGCAACCCATTGGCAACGACTACTTGGTAACGGATTTTGCGCTTGTGTCCGGTACTTCCATGTCATCTCCCCATCTGGTCGGCGTAGCAGCACTGGTACGAGCTGTGCACCCTGACTGGAGCCCAGCTGCTATCCGGTCTGCGCTCATGACTACTGCATTTGTAATGGACAACACCCATGGTCCTATCCTTGACATGAGTACAGGTAAGGGCGTAAATGAGTCGAGTCCGGGATAGAACCATGGTGGATCTGGATCCATTTCCAAATTCTGTTTTCCACTTGATCCAATGCCGGCCTTATGTGTTGGATCCAGAAACCTTATCAACTAGAAGAACTATTAAGTCTGAAAATCTGGTCCAAATCCATCACACGAAGATAGATCGGAATAGAAAAATAGAATTCGTATAGCCGACACCAACATAGTTGGAACAAGGCTTTGATAATGATAATGATCCATCACAGGAAGAGTGCTCTATACTCAGGCCTAAATATAGGTTTTTTTTTTTTCGACTATAGTTTCTACCAGTCCCATATCTTCTCGATCATGAAATCTGAACTCTCAAGTTTCCAGATTTTAGAAGGTATAGATCTTATACGTATGGATCTGGACTTGGATCCAGTGAATATCTCTTGGATCCACAAACAAGTTCCATGCTGCACGCGGTCATGGGCCAGATTGGCTGGACCAATGTTTGTCCAAGTGCAGCCCATTTAGTTATCACTCTCACTCTCACTCAAAACTCAAAACTCAACCGCCATCGGGCTCCTTTAATATCCCTGTTTTGTTGATTGGCAGGAACTTCAGCAACCCCACTGGATTTTGGAGGTGGCCACGTGAATCCAAACAAGGCAATGGACCCGGGCCTGGTGTATGACATTGGGGTGCAAGACTACGTGGATTTCGTCTGCGGGCTTAACTATACCAGTGATCAGATGAAGATTTTAACAAGGCAATCCAACTACACATGCACAAAGCCAAGTCTGGATCTCAACTACCCCTCCTTCATGGTCATCCTCAACAACACCAACTCAACTACTTCCAGGTTTAGCAGGGTGCTGACCAACGTCGCCGATGGTCCATCTGTTTATCGTGCAGTGGTGTATGCCCCCACAAGCATGAGAGTGGTGGTGGAGCCAGAGACGCTTAAGTTCGAGGGTAAGAACAGTAGGCAGGGATTTGAGATGAGCGTGGAGATTGACATGGCCAGGACTGATATGGCCAAGACTGAAAGTGATTTCATTGGGAATTATGGGTATCTGAGTTGGTATGAAGTTGGAGGGAAGCATGTGGTGAGGAGTCCCATTGTTTCTGCCTATGGGCAATGAACAGCCCCACATACATAAGTCTATGGGTATCTTTGGTTTCTTAGGTTGATTTCCATGGGGAGTTTTGATTCTGTTGATTTATAGTTGGCTCACGTGGGGTCATTTATATTGCACGCCCCATAGTGATCCATGATTCATTGCAATCGTAATAATATCAACGGCTAAATAGATATTTTTTTGGTACCCCAGCTTACGGGGGCTGGGCCCCTAAGCCCTCTGGAGAGGGGGCCTCGGGTGATGGAAGTAAAGCTCGGGTGAGGTGGGGGGCCCTCTGGTGAGGAAAATTAACTTTTGGTGAGATATCAGAGCCTCGGGTGAGGAAATGTGCCTACCCGGATTATAACCAAGGACACGTAGGTAAGAATGGGCGCATCTTACCACTAGGGTGGGAGGAATGTCTAAATAGATTAGTTTCTAAAAATGAGATCAACTATTGTTCTAAATTTCTATTTCTATAAAATTATCTAAGCGACATTAGATCAAGTAAATGTGGGACCGAATCTGGATATTCAGGGTAGGGCTGTTGTGTGAATGATTTGGATCAGGTAAATATGGGGACCAAATTTGGATCAAGTAAAATGTGGGGCCTACTTTAGTTAAACTAATTCATCAACATAGAACTCCCTAATGGATAGCAATAAACTCTTCGTAAATGATCATATTTGATATACATAACAAGGCTTTAGGGATGACAATAGGTCAAGTTTGAAGGGGACTTGACAGACCTCCTCTTGTTAGAGGCAAGTTTGATAGTGAGTTGGTCGAGTTAAATATTTTAGGGGTTTTAACATATTGGTCCTCCTTACATCTGTTTTTTCCAATTTTGGTCCTCTTTACCTCTGCTTTTTCCAATTTCATGACTGAAGCTCAAATAATGTCACCAAAGTCATTTGGCTCAAGTCAACAATTTTTTTAAAACTTTTTTTTCCCTATATCCCATGATATATCACAAGATTTATGACCTTTTGTATCATACATTTTCTGCAACGAACAAACACACGAGATTTATGACCTTTTGTATCATACATTTTTTGCAACATACAAACAAATTCATTTTTTACATAACACAAAAATTAACATTTTATGAAAAGTAAATGCACATTTGGGGTCCATTGGGTAACTCTAAAGATAAGCACTTATTTAAATATTAAAAGTTTATTAATAATTTAGAGTGTTTGATAAAACACTAATTATATTTTATGTTTAGAACTTATCTTTAGCAATAAGCAGATTTTGGTCCCCATTTCTTAAATTTTGTTATTCAAAAACCTTTTTCCCTTATATACTATATAAAAGCGATGACATCATGGGACAATTCCATGATATCATGAGATTTATCAGTTTTTGTGGCATACATCGTTCCCATGACACCACGGAATTTGAGGCAAAAAGTAAAAAATTTATTGACCAGAGTCAAGCAAATCTGTAAATTTGGTGACATTATTTGAATTTTGGTCGTGAAATTAGAAAATTCCAATTTAAGAAGGTTTAATATGTAAAATTCACTAGACACATGTCCAAACGTCCCTAAACCTCTTCAATAGAAGTTATATATATATTTCAGCACAGGTGTGGCAATAGGCAATGCATGCTGTTAGGTCATAGTTCAATTCTTACCCACTACATGAAAATAGAAATTTCCATTTTGATCGGGCTTGAGTTGGCATGAACAAAATCAATAGAAGAATCAAACCCTAATCAGTGAGATCCGACCGATCTCTCCTCTTTTCTTGCAGCCAACGAAATGTGATCCGCATTCCAGTTCCTGAGATTCAAGCCCCTCATCAAATGCTGAATTCCAGGGTCTTCAATGGGAATTCTCAAGCTTCTGTGGGTTTGTTTGTGTTTTGGGGAATTTTGCAATTCTGAAAACAGATGTGATGGCGGCACTCGAGAAGGAGGTAAAGTCCTTGGACGAAGATAGTTGTGGGAAGTTTGCGGGTCCTCTCCTCACTCCCAAATCCACCTCATTTCATTTCTAGACCCGGTAAATCATTCATTCATTTCATAATCTGTTTCTGCTTTGATTTGTTGTTGTGAATTAATTATGAGGATTGAATTAGAGATTATCTGTTCATTGGGGAAAATCCAAATGTTAAGAAGGTATTAGAAGTCATTAACAAGATTTTTGGGGTTAGTTTTGAAAATCTACACTGATTTTTTTTTCTTATCTAATGATACAAAAGTCAAGGTTACTACTATTCATTAGGAGATAAATGTCAAACCTCAAAAAACAAAAGCGGCCCACCACCTTCAACTACTGAAATCCATTAAGGCAATTAAAATATAATGTGAGTACAGTTGTGGAAAATTATTTTTCATTTTTTAGATTTTTATATCCATTTTACATATTTTAAGGTTTGATACCCCATAATCCATATACTTCAAAATAAGCAACGTATCGTGTCATAAATTGCGTTTCATCCCCGTGATGATTGGTATGCACCAAGTGAGCCCACCGGGCCATTTCTCACAATAAGAGGGATATATATATATATATATAATGCTACGAGAGCATCTCCTACCTTACAAAGAGAGATAAGGTGGGGGCCCTCACATTTAAGTTGTTGGCATCGGATATGGAAGTGAGGGCCCCCACTTTATCTCTCGTAGTAAGGTGAGAGATGCTCTCATAGGTGCATCTCCATATATATATATATATCCCTTTGCTAATAAAGGGACAATGTACAAATACATGTTTACGATTTCTCATTCCAACACTAGAATCAAATGTTAGGGAAAGCAAAGTTTTGAGATTTGAGGCGACCAATCATTACAATTTTGTTGGCCTTTGTGGTCAATTGCAATGCCTTGTTTCTAGGGGGAGCCAAGGAATTTCAAATGTGCATGGATTTGCTCAAGAAGGTACCAGTACCAATATATTTGCCGAAATTCTCATATATATCTCTTGGCATAAAAAAACAAATTTAAAATGCACATCAGGTGGCTGCCCATTCTTGTTTTCAAGGAGCTATTGGTTCCCCTCTTCAGTAGAGTACTCTCGAGAAGCCCTTTTACATCCCATGGGTTGAGACATGAGAATTCTTCTAGCTCTCCTTTTCTTCCCCATGAGCAGCATGTCATCTAGGATTTAGGACTTCCCCATTTGAGATTGTACATTTTCAAGAAATCAAGCTTTTGGAGGATGCGTATATATTATAAAGGCACCAAATGAGGCTGAAATCAGACTGGAAATACAACTGTGGCCATGTTTAGAGAGGTTCCATGGTACTAATGGTACCATCCACCCCTAGCTATGCATACTAGAAATGCCGAGTAAGTCATATATATATTCTCATTCCTAGAAATGATTCCTTCACATATTTTACGCACAGTCATGATTGGAAATCTTTAAAAGTACTCTCAAACTCAGGGAGGTGTTTTTTCCCCCCAATTCAACCTTTTTTGGAGCTCTTAGTAAAAGGTTCAACGAATGAGTACATACATCACTACGTCACATTTATTCTCTCTTTCATTCCCGTTTTCTTTACTGTGCCTTGTATTTAGGTTTTGAAAGTGTCTATATCCACAAAACAACCTCAATAAATATCAGTTTTAAAATCTCTTAGATATTTGTTCCACATTTGACAAGACCCTGTGGCTCTGTGGAAAGTGCTCACTATTGCATCCTTGTGGTTGCGGGCTCAAGTCATATTACCCCACCCCACCCTCCTTTTTTTGGATAACCTTGGTTATCTCTCTCCCCGACCAGCCCAAAAGCCTTTGGCCTTGAGCCCGAGGGACACTTGATTCTGGACAGTTGAGAACTAACCCCCCAGGGCACATGCAAACCCTCCTATCCACATTTTGTATTACCCCCACCCCCTTTCCCCAACACAAAGAAGAAAGGAAAAAGAAAAGAACTTGTGTACACATTTTATTTGTGTACAAATTTGAGGTTGGGCATTTTCGTTCTATTGTATGCCTCTGTTACCAGAATAGACTCCAATACAATTCTTTAAAATTATCAGAAGAAAGTTTTTAAAAGCAACATTGATATATCCATGTCAATGTAATACGGGAGATACAAACTGAAATGATAGCCATCAAAAGGAGAAAAGACAAGGAACAACTAAAAGCATCAATTAAAATTGGAACTATCGTTAGAAATAGGCAAACGCTAGCATGAAAATCCCTCCTTATCTAGGCCATTTTCCACCTGATTAGCTGTACGCTTGACATGATGAAATGAAACATTTGAATTTCTGGCCAAGTCCTAAACGTCTTCTGTTCCATCCGCCAAAACCCAAGGAGCTTTACAATAACCTCAAGCCCTATGAATGATGCATGACAAATCACCCTCTGCTGAACGGTCACAAACATCAGGTGAAGAGCCTCTCGAAGACCTGTCTGCAAAGCCATCAATTCTATCTTATTCACCGAACAAGCACCAGCTGGTCCAGAACAAGAAAGTACTTGTGATGCATTCTGGTCTTGAACAACTCCTCTAATGCCAGCAATTACCGGATTGCAAATAGCACTTCCATCACAATTTTATTTAAAACAACCGAAGGGGGAGGAGACCAATAAGCCTTACACTAAAAAGGAACATGAGAGGAAAAAACCTCTGTTGTGAAAGAATTTCTATCCTGCCCTTTGCAATATATATTTAAGTAATTTGGTCTATCTTGTCAAGTATTTATATCTTCAGTATTTGAACTTCCTATCCATATTTTACCTGCACATTAGAGCTAATTACAAATTAATCCATTCATCATCAATATTGAAGCCTTGTCTCATTTATTAGCTTTGGGAGTTCTTGTTTTTCACTTGTCCTGGTACAGGTCTAGTGGGTTATCTATAGCGGTTTGGCCATCTTTTAAAATGGTTCGGCATGTAAGGTAATCAGACTCCTATAAAGTTCGACCTTCATGCTTAATAGTTAGTATTCAACCATCTATTGGCACTTATCCCATTTTGACACATATTAGAGTTTATTGAACACAAAATGTACTTTTATCGTAACATTTACTAATAAGGCCGTGAAATCAAAGGCTTACGATGATCCCCTCTCTTGATGTAGTCCCAGCCTTGAACATAGGACCTTCCCATCCCTCCTCATACATCATGATTTGCATGCTGATGCAGGCGAGACCATGGGTTGGCCAGCCCATTGGGCCCAATCCATGGGCCCAACATGACATTTGTTTAATTAGAAGTTTAAGCTGTTCAGGAGTGTTAATCAAGTGTTTTTTATTTATTTAGAAGTTTTTTAATTAGGAGTTTTAGTTGGATTATTAAGCAAGTTTAGTGGTTTAGTTTCCTTTATTGTTTTGTTTAGGAAAGTCTTGGTGTCCAAGTTATCCTACTCTATATAAGGATGATTATGACTCAGTTGTAATGCAATGCTTATTATCAGTTAAATCTGAGTTTTTCTGAGTCTTGAGATTTTCTCTCAGTTATGGTATTTCTCCTCATCATGAGTGTGCTCTTGTGGTTGAATCTATCCTTGCATTCGATCAATCCTTCGGGGGGCTGCATCACATGCATCCTGGTGGACCCCCAAAGCATTAGTTAAATAATGGACATGTTGTGGATGATCCCACTTTACGTCTATGCTTAGGGACGTTCTTGGGCCGGTGATGGTTGGGCTAGAACTTGTCCAAACTTGGCCCATTTAGTCATCGGCCTGATATTTGCGCCTGTATAAAGCTGATGGCTGGAAAGTCAGGCCCAGACCTAGGCCGTTTGCAACATATATACATCTCATTGTGTTAAATGTCGGGTCAGGCTGGCTATCAAGCACATATGTCCCAGGCCTGGCCCATACAAGACCCCATGACCCTAAACAGAGCCTAACTCCAACCCAGTGATGGCCCGGCCTTGAGCTCCCCTATCTATGCTCTATATTACTCCCGAATCTAACATGTTAGATCTGATTGTGTCGTTTTGTTTCTTCATTGGTGTCTCTTTTCTTCTAGTTCTTCGACAGTCTCTAAGCTGTCAACAAGAAACTAACATTCAACCCTTGTTTCAAGAGCAATATCCTATTTTATGTATGCGTTTATGGAATCAAGAGCTAAAAGATGTATAGTTTGATAGCCAAACAAACAACTCTGCATCAGACATTGATGGGTTTTTTAAAGCGATATGTGGCAATACAACGTTTGTTTATTGGGCACTGAACAAAAGAAACCATGCCCAATAGAGATTGCTACTCATCTGACTGAAGGCAGTGAAAATGATGTAGGTTAAGGTTCTTGCAAAGCTTTTTTCATTCTTGCAAAACCTTTGCAAGCTCCATAGCAAGACTAGCCTCTAGAAGGCCAGTGCCACAAGGCCCATGACCTCCGAGAAACAAAAGCTTTTCAAGCGTAATCTCCAGAAAAGGGGAAAATTATCTGATAACCCATCTTGTTTAAAACAAAGAGCTCTCAAAGGTTCAAGAGATAATCCCTAATTAAATTTAGCATGGTTGCTTATCTAGAAAAGCTTAAACAGAATTTAATCAGATTATAAATTACATAAGCTATCTTACGAAAAAAAATGAAAATAAATCTTAATTGGACTAGTACAACAGTAAGACTTTTGGGCCAGGTTCTTGTCACATAAGCACAATTACTGATTTTAGGCCAGAGATTTGGCTTGTGGATTGCATCCTTCTCCTTCTCCCCTCTTGAAAATATTTCCTCTATTGGTATCCTTCCATATTGAAGAGGGTGGCGGATTTGGTGGAAAAGAGATGACGATGATATTGGCGTCAATCAGTAGGACCAAAGCGAGCTCTATTACCAAATGATACAGGCAAGATCAAGGTTCTTGCCAAACCCCATAGCAAGATTCAGTCTCTTGCAAAGCCCATGCAAGGCCTGTGCCTCACAGCAACACTAGAGCTCTTGCAAAAGCCTTGCCAAGTCCCTCGATGTCTATGACCTACAATCAGCAAAGCTTCCTGAAGAAAAGATGTAAAAAAAGAAGAAGAAGAGTTATTCCAATGACTTATCTTTTTCAATAAGGTTCACAAGATGAAAATAACCCTAAAACTATTCTGGACCCTTTATTTATTTTTTATTTTTTCTGATTGTAACTATTCTGGACCCTGCATCTGGCGAATCTTAAAATAGAAGATGATCAGAACTGCAAGACAAGGCTACTATTCTGGACTAGTAGAATGACAGGACCTCTTGGGTTCTCATCACATGAGCACTTGGATCTGAATCCTGGGTTATAGATCTCGACGCAGACCACTTCAGAATGGTCAGTATAGAATATAGTGAATGGCTTGCAATTGCTCCTTTTGTTCAGATGATAGCAACCTCTAATAAGGCTGGTTTTAGTGTATACTTGATCCACATCCACAAACTCCTCTTTTGTGTGGTGGGACCTGAAAATGCCACATGCCTTTCTCAGACAGATTCATCAGTTTGTGTTGCACACTGATTTCTCTGTTTCTCTTTTTGAATAACATATGGACTTCGAACACTCCTTTTACTTGAGTAGGCTAATTTTCAACCTCAGCGGTATGAAAAGAAGGAAAATTTAGGGGAATAGCTAAAACTTGTGAGCATTTCCTGCTGTTAAATTGTAGGGTATTTTGTTGATTCCACTTTAAGTTGAAAAGTTTTTGTGGTTTTCCTGGATTTTAGATTTCTATGTTCCATTGGAGAAGGATTTGTGTGCATATTTGCTTACACAATTATTATTTAAATAATCATCAGTAAAATAAAATGCAATTTTTGCCTATTTTCTGCAGCAACAAGGATTACACAACTGATCATTTTTCTACTTCCATGGGCTTTCTTCTTAGGTAGTTTCCATGCAAGCCTCTTGAGACCACAAAAAACTGAACTCTATATGGATTTTTGCTCGAGGAGGGAATGAGGGAGAACTGTTTTGATCAGTACATGCTGGATTAAAGAAGAAAAAGCAAGCCTGCCTTCCATTGTATGGACGTGAAATTGGGTCAGGATTTCTTACTATGTTGGTAAATGGGCATCATGCTTTTATAAATTGTAGTCTTGTATTCATGTCGTCCAGTTTGTTTATGTGATTATATTCTTGCATGCTATAATCAGTAAATGGAACATGGGTAAACCCTCCCCCTGTAATGTCCTTTTTTGGTAAGAGTAATGTCATTAGCTTGGAGATCATGCCTTTGGATCTATATGACTGCGTAATTGTAGCATGTGCAAACATTTTACGTTACATTCTGTTTGAGCCGAACACACTGTCATGGAACTTAATGGATGCAGTGATCGCCAATAAACCCGAGTCTCCTGTTCCTTCTGCTGGTTACATTCTATTAGAGCCGTGGCCGCTCTCCCATTTTTAGCCATTTGTCCTGTGATGAAAATTAAGGCTTCAGTTGAGGTGAGGTAGGTCACAGTGCATTTTGACTGCCGACTGTTTAGACATTTTAGGTTCTTTTTTTCTTCTCTGTTTTTGCTAGTGTGCCAGTTGCAACTGATTAAGTGTACCTGACTGATTTTGGGCCACATTATATTTGCAGTGCCAACTGAAGGTTGATTGTATCCTAACTTTCGTATGAAATCCGGGCCTATTTGGGTAATTTACTTGTAAAGTGAATTGAAGTGAAAGGTAAAAAGAGGTTATATCATAAAATACAAAATTTCAAAATTCACCTTGGTAACCTTTTGTCTTGTGTGGCGTGAGAAGGAACTTTTTTGACTTCTTTGAATAAAAGAAGAGTCCTTTTATCATTTAGTAGATAACTTTTTATTTAAAAAAAAAGGTTGAGGTGATTTTTGAAATATTAACCTTTTGATATGATGCTCTTGGTTTCCTTTCTTTAAAGTGACATTTCTCATCAACTCACTCTACAAGTGAATTACCCAGACAGGCTCAATAATTATTATTATTATTATTATTTTTGGAGGGACCAAACAGGCCCAAACATGATGAAAGGTGCTCATCTAAGAGTCACAGGCATGGGCCCGATTTGAATCAAGTGCTTCAAGGGCCAAGACTCATCAACCTTGTTGAGTCTAAAATGCCGGCAAATGCTCTATGTGGGGTCACATATGCTGAGAAACAGCTCCTTTGGAACTTCCAATTTCTTACCTTAAACAATTTGAAGTAGACGTGATAAACTAGGAACACAATAATTGAGAGCGTATAATTCTGATTTCGTACTGCAGGCCATACGTTGTGGGGACCCATTATCAGGCCTGGATTCTCCAACTGATAGGACAACAGCATAAGATTCTCGCTCAGGCCATGCACGTCCAAACACCCTGATCTTTTATAATAGTCCTGAGTTTATCACTGCCCTGTTCACCCCCATTAGCTTAGCAGTTTTAAATTCCATGTATAAATCGACGTCCCTAGTCTTCTACTCGCTTCATTCATATGTTCCATGTCCCCAGCCATGGAACTCCTCCCTCACCCCAGCCTCCTTTCCTTCTTCTTTCTCGCCTTCCTCCTCGTGGCACCAACTTATGCCCGCGATGAACGCCAGTCATACATCATCCACATGGACAAATCAGCCATTCCAGCTCCCTTCGCCACTCATGACCATTGGTATGCATCGATGCTCTCATCCATCTCCGACTCAGATGTCGGGTCGCCAACCCATCTATACACCTACAACCATGTCATGCATGGTTTCAGCGCCGTGCTGTCATCCTCGCAGCTTGCCCACCTGGAGAGAATGCCTGGTCATATTGCCACATATCCAGAGACTTATGGCCAGCTCCATACCACACACACCCCTCGCTTCCTGGGCCTTAATAGACATGTGGGCCTCTGGCCCACAGCCAAGTTTGGCGATGACATGATCATCGGCATACTCGACACTGGAATTTGGCCAGAGAGCGAGAGCTTCAATGACGCCGGCATGTCTCCTGTGCCGGATAGATGGAAGGGTGCGTGCGAGGCAGGCACTGAGTTCAACTCCTCCAACTGCAACCGGAAGCTCATTGGAGCTCGCTCTTTCAGCAAAGGGCTCAAAGCACGCGGCCTGAACATCTCAAAGACCTACGACTATGATTCTCCCAGGGACTTCTTCGGTCACGGGACTCACACCTCATCAACCGCAGCTGGAAGCCGGGTGCAGAATGCTGCGTACTTTGGCTATGCCCCAGGCACTGCCATCGGCATTGCACCCATGGCCAGGGTTGCTATGTACAAAGTCCTGTTTGCCACCGACAGTCTTGACTCAGCATCGACTGATGTGTTAGCCGGCATGGATCAGGCAATTGCTGATGGCGTCGATCTCATGTCATTGTCCCTGGGGTTCCCAGAAGCCCACTTTTACGAGAACCCAATTGCACTGGGTGCATTTGCAGCCCTGGAGAGGGGCATCTTTGTCTCATGTTCAGCCGGGAATAGCGGTCCACAGGGTTACACCATCCACAACGGTGCGCCCTGGATCACGACTGTTGGCGCAGGGACCATTGATAGAGATTATGCCGCGTCTGTAACCCTTGGCAATGGCAGCATTGCACCCTTCCAAGGGAAGTCCATCTTTCCTGAGAGCTTATACGTATCTGGCTATCCTCTCTACTATGGACATGGCAATACCGGTAAAGAGGCCTGCAATTCCTACGCTCTAGACCCCAAAGATGTTGCTGGGAAGATTGTTTTCTGTTCATTTGGGAACGTTTTTAATCAAATGGATGAAGTAAACAGAAGCGGGGCCGAAGGAGGTATCTTTGCCACTGACTTGGCCCAGTTCTTGGGACCAGATGACTTCTATATGCCGTTTGTGGCAGTAAGCTTGGAGGATGGAGAGAAGGTGAAGGAATACATAGTGACGTCCTCACCGGCTTCGCCAGCCACAGTGGATATCAAGTTCCAGATGACGGTTCTCAGATCAAAACCGGCCCCTCAGGTGGCCAACTTCTCGTCGCGTGGGCCATATAGCCTCTCACCAGGGATCCTGAAGCCCGACATACTGGCACCCGGAGTCAATATCTTGGCTGCATGGGCTCCCAATGTTGGATGGCAACCGATCGGCAATGACTACTTGGTATCGGATTTTGCGCTTGTGTCCGGTACTTCCATGTCATCTCCCCATCTGGTTGGCGTAGCAGCACTGGTGAGAGCTGTGCACCCTGACTGGAGCCCAGCTGCTATCCGGTCCGCTCTCATGACTACTGCATATGTAATCGACAATACTGGTCGACCTATACTCGCCCTCACTACAGGTAGATCGTAAATGAGTTAAAAGAGTCAGGGATGGAACCATGGTGTATCTGGATCCTTCTCCAAATCCGTTTTCCTCGCGATTCAACACCTATCTTATGCGTTGGATCCAGAAATCTCATCAACTAAACAACCCAGAAAGTCCGAAAATCTAGTCCAGATCCATAACGACAAGTCTAGTATACTAGCCTTTGTGCACTCTTAAAATATGTTATGTATTACCTAATATACAGCTGTAGTTTCTATCAGATAGAGATCCTGATTTCTGAACTCTCAAGTATCCAGATTTGAGGGCGTCTAGATCTTACATGCATGGATCCGGATCCAGATTCAGATATGTTTCTCTTGGATCCATAAAACAACTTCTAAACTATATGCGGTCATGAGCCAGATTGGATGGACTGATTCTTGTTCAAGTGCCAGCCCATTTGGTTGTCATGCTCACTCAGCCACTAACGCTGGCCGGTCTCAGGTTAGCGTGGGCTGGTCTAGCCCTATTCCTTGAGCAGATACCCATTAAGATTGCTATTATGTTAAATTACAGGAACTTCAGCGACGCCACTGGATTTCGGAGGGGGCCATGTGAATCCGAACAAGGCAATGGACCCGGGGTTGGTGTATGACATTGGGGTGCAGGACTACTTGGATTTTCTTTGTGGGCTCAACTACACCAGCGATCAGATGAAGGTGATAACAAGGCAATCCAACTACACATGCACAAACCCCAGTCTGGATCTCAACTACCCCTCCTTCATGGTCATTCTCAACAACACCAACTCCACTACTGCCAGGTTTACCAGAGTGCTGACCAAAGTGAAGGAGGGTCCTGCTGTTTATCGTGCGGTGGTGTATGCCCCCGCAGGCATGATAGTGGTGGTGGAGCCAGAGACGCTTAAGTTTGAGGGTAAGAACAGCAGGGAGGGGTTTGAGATGAGTGTGGAGATTGACATGGCCATGACTGAAATGGCCAGGACTGAAGGTGATTACATTGGGAATTATGGGTATCTGAGTTGGCATGAGGTTGGAGGGAAGCATGTGGTGAGGAGTCCCATTGTTTCTGCCTATGGGCCATGAACTACCCCCACATATTCCTATTGGCATCTTATGCTGATGTCTAATGGGCAAGGGATTTTTTGTCCTGTTGATTTATAGTTGGCTCATGTGGGGGTAACATGTCCCATAGTGATCCAAATTTCACTCCAATAGTAATAATACCATCTGCGAAACAGATTAGCCTTTTGAGATCAGCTATTGTTCTAAATTTCTACTTCTATAAAAAAATTGAACGGATAGTTTTAACTCATTTTAAATGAAGAAAGATTTGGTTGAGTGCACTCAGGTGGGGGCCTGTGTTGTGAATGATTTGGATCAAGTATATATGGAGTCCACTTTAGTCAAACTAATTCATCTGCATAAAAATTCCCATATGAACAATTGCATATACTTCACAAATGATCATATAAGATGTATGTAGTGCATTATTTATGTGTCAATAAACCATGATTTCTCAATTATTCAAAGGCCTGATTGAAATAGCTGCGCCTAGACTCCTTTTAAAACTATGGATGTTAGCAGGTCAGGTCAGGGTTAGTCACAATCTAACCCTTAACTAGCCAGTTGAACCATTATATAACACCCATGACTAGAAACCATAATTTAGAAGTAAAAAAGAAGAAGAAGAAGATCAAAACAACTACAATTTCTTTACTATGAAGTGGCATTTGTGCCATCATTTAAATATACTTAAAATGGGAAATACTACAATAAAATGTAAATAGTTATTGATATTAGAGGAACTTCTGAACACTTAGGCCAAAAAGCAAGACCACAAAATAAATCTCACTATTAAAAATGTGGTGTCCCACTGATATTATCACCAATAAGTAACACTTCCTAATCAACTTCACAAAAATAGATAAAGAGGAAATCAAAGCGAGAAATGCTAGGGAGCCCGACTTACTCTGCCCGAATGATGCCTGATGCTAGCTGGACGTCATTGTTGAAGCAAGGGAAAAAGTCAGAGAGAGCATTGGACTCCAGCTGGACGCCCCTGGGCACCTCCAGCTGGGATCGGTTCACTCCTCAGGCTGAGTAAATCGGGCTCCCTAGCATTTCTCAATCAAAGCAGGAGAAAAATGAAATGAATGGTTGCACTTTGTCAGCATTCCAAACCCACATGGTGGGCCACATCCAAAAAGTCAATAGCAAACCCAAAAGCAAATCCCAAGAAAAAGTCCAAACCTCTTTTATTGAACACCCCTCATAGAATTTAACAATATTATTAAACTACATACAACAAAGTCCCAGATCTAATTGGCTTTTGGGCAGCTTGGCACCCAAACCGCGTCTTCCAGACGCTGCCAATCCATTTTCCAACCCCAAAAGCTGCCCAAACAGCTGTAAGAAAGAATACATAAATAAAAACAAATAACCCTGTTGTTGCCTTTGTCTCTTCCCCACTCCATTGATTTCTTCATTAATAGACATCTTAATCCCACCATATCACTATCAACTGTATTGACATGAGCTCTTGAGAGAAACAGGCTTATTTAGTTTAGTGGGGTCGAAAACAACTGAGCACTCCACCTTGATATAGAACTTTGGTTTCACCAACTTCCCCAAGACATAAGCTCTGGATCTGACCATGAAACTGAGATTCAAGGGCACAGGCACATTTGTATTTCCTGTTGAACTGCTCCAACTAGCCCCACCTCCATACAAGGGGATTCTAGTGCCCAAAATAACCACATTCATGGTTCTCTGGGTCTTTCTCGATTGGTAGAACTGCTTCATCTGCAACATCCAGAAAGAAAATTGCTTGTTGGAAATGAGTTTGATTTAGAAAAATAAGGAAAAAAGAGGGATGTGGGTTTGGATGATTACAGCTCCACTAGCAATGGTGAGCTGAGAGAAGGAGAGATCGAGAGGAGTTGATGTCACATGAAGACCAAAGAATGTTGCTTTGTTTAGGAAGGTGAATTTTACTGTAGAATTCATGGAGACCATATCTGTAGGCACTCCTGTTGAATCCGTCCCCGCTTGAATCACAAATGACTCAAATGTAATGCTCTGTTCATGGAAGGAAGAAACAAGAATCTGTTACCAACCCATGTCATGAAAATGGCCTGAAAAACTATATGCTCGAATGGGTAGATGTATTGGCAAGCAAAGATCGCGATTTTAAAGAAAACAGAGCCTAAAAAGATATATTTTCAAATGGGTAGATTGAATTAGGTGGGACTTATTTAGTCTCTGGATGCAGAAACATGGATCTACAACCATCAAATCTAATCTCACAAAAATGGGTTCATGAACTTGTGCAAAAATTAGATCTTTTTCCAGTGAAAATCATGCCTTAGCTAAATGCTCAAATGGGTATATGCATTTAGCTGGTTAAAATCAATGGATCCAATGCATTTGGTCTATGGATTGAGGAATCCAGATCTGCAACCATCAAATCTAATGTCGCCAAAATGGATTCATGAACTTGTGCAAACAAATTTTTTTTTTTCGAAAAAGAAAACGAGCCAATTACCTATATGCTCTAATGGCTAGAGATGCATTAGTCTATGGATTGGGAAAAACAGATCTACAACAATAAAATCCAATAACCCCAAAATGGGTTCACAAGCTACTACAAAAACTTCACTTTTTCAATGAAAATCAAGCCCAAAACGCTACAGTCAAATGGGTAATGCATTCAGTTGTCAATATATTAAAAAAAAAAAGAAAAAAAAAGAAAAAGAGAGCACTACTGAAGATCAAGGCCAGTGAGTGATGGGAGAACCAATTACCTTCATAGAAATCAGAGGCTTCTGGGGTCGACTAGCCCCCCAAAGAATCAAAGAAAAGATGGAGAAGAGAAACACGAACCCCAGAACAAAAGCAAGAAAATAGCATCTCCTAGGAAGGCCCTTGTCCATGTCATCATCTTCAAGGAGTCCCTCTTCTTCAATGACAGCACACTCCTTCCATGGCTTGGTGGACTCCTTCTTCATTTTCCTAGATCCAGGCTTGAAAGAGCCGGAGAAACGGCTGGAGGAGGACTCACGGGAGTGTCGGCCGAGGGATGAGTGGGAGTGGGGAGGGGAGCCCATGGGGCTGAGGACTGGGGTGGAGTGGAAGGAGGTGGTGGTCTTCTCGCCATCGTGGGAGTCGCGGGATGGGCTCTGCACGTAGTAGACTGGCCTGCGAGGGGACCTTGTGGGAGAGGAGGCTGCGAGGCTGGTCACCTCCGAGTCTGTTTTTGCATGCATCTCCGGTCGATGATCTCTCTCTCTCCCTCTGGTTTTCTTGTGCCTTTGATGGGAGTGGTGGTTTTTGATGGTGGGGTGTGTTAGAGTTGGTGGGCTTGATTGGCTTTACAGGATGGAAAGGGGGAGGGATCTTGGCTCAAGGGGGAGGGATCTTGGCTCTTTATTATATAAATAATAGGAATGGAGGAAGAGAACATGCGAAATCTTGTTAGATATTGTGTGGCAATTGGCATGTTATTTAGGAGTAGACTGCCTGTTGCTGATTTGATGTCCAGCCCCTTGGGCCCTTGGATTCATCTTTGATTCACATTGCATCCAAAAAATATATATGATTAAAAAATTATAAAATTAAATACTAGGATAATCTCACCTGGCTAATTTTATTTGTAGGAGGCCTTGTGATCTATCATATCTCGAATGATAGAAATACGTTCGAGTGTGCTCCAGGACTTGAAATGCAAAATCACAGTATAATAGTATGTGGAAGATATTCATCTGTGCACAATGCGTGTAGCATGCGTATGTCGTAGTTGTGAATTCTATTTCGGACACATTGTCGGTTTGGTCTCCAAATAAAAATTTTCGGCCGATTTGAAAATTTCGCAGAAACTATTCAACATTTTTGTTTCAAAAAAATATAAATTTAAATATAGACATATACATGTAGAAATTTGATTAAGGATTTGTTTTAAGTGAAATTTGATTAGAAAATTTATTTTAAGTGAAATTATTCTCCATCTTTTTCCTTTTATTTTTGTTTGAAAAATGGCCTCGGTCGGGGTTGGCGCATTTTAGAAGGAAGAAAATTGCATAAAGTCTTCAAAAAAAAAAAAAACTCTTAAAAAAAAACACACTCTTCAAAATTTTCATTTTTGCATAAAGTCTTTTTTTAATTCATTTTTGGAGATTTTTTTTCTAATTCTGTCGAAATCAGCCAAAATTCCCTAGGTTGACCGAAATGGCGGAAATTGACCGAAAAGTTGTACAGTGTTGTTTTATTTCGGTATGTGATTGAAACGAAATCTTTCAAACATTTCGTTTGAGACAAAACTAATTTGACAACTATGCGATGTGCCCCTCGGCCATCACAACTAACGTGTGAAATTCGGATCCGGACCCCCTGTTTGGAGGAATCAGGGGGCAACAGGCAAGGGGGCAGAGGAAAGAGACACTGTTTCTCTTTCCTCCCCCGCCCCCCACCCCGCCCCCCATTCAGTCCAAACAGGATCCCATGTTTCGATGAAACAGGGGATTCAACGGTGCGAACTTGGAACAACCATCTTGAGTAACGCGTGAAATTCAGATGTGGGCCTTCCTTCTGGGATGTCCTGGATGCACTAGTATCGTGTGCATGTGCAGGTGAATATTATCCAAGGTTAAAATGCATGTTAATTTATTGGAAGGTGGGTTCTGCCTAATTCCTTGGGTGGGTTAAACTGGGTCAGATCTTGTTTAACGACTCATTTCTTCGTCGATCCTAAAATTAAGGCCCGTTTCATTCCACATTGCCTGAAAGTCAGATCCTGGCTCAGCCAATTTGCAAAATATATACAGTCCATTGTGTTAAATAAGTTGGGTTGGGGTGGTCTCAATCACATATAAGATCAGGCCTGGCCCAGTTCAAAATAATGACTGAAAATTAGCTTAAATACAAGCCCAAATCCAGCCCAGAAAGATGAGGTATGGTTAAGCTGGCCCGGCCTGCCCATGAGCACCACTTGCGTTAAAAATACACACTTCCAATTGACCAACCTGTAAGTTCTGACAATTACAACAACCAGCTGCCCATTTCTTGACCTAAAAATCTTAGCCACCTCATATTTACATTTGAACAACAAATCATTACAAATGGTGGACGAAGGCAACATAATTTATTGTAAAATGATACAAATGGCTTAGTGGGCGTTTGATAACTCTAAAAGTAAACTTTTATTTTGTGATTTATGACTTAGAGAGTTTGGAAAACCTTTAATTGTATTTTCTAACTTTAGAGTCTATTCACAAATTAAAGCTTTTGCCTCTGAAAAAATTAGCTAAGGGAAGCTGCTTTTCATTAAAGTCTTTTTAGTTAACGTAGATGAATGTGGAAATTGCAAAATCTACAAGTATTTTGAATGAAAATAATCTCATAAGATTTCCAAAAGAATGCAAATACCATGTTCTACACAGTAATTTTTAGAAGGTGGGCCCAATTACCACAATTTCTCAAGGTGGGCCTCAATTACCTCATGAAATAAGAGCGCCTCTTTTTATGATTTTACCAAACAGACTAATTGTAAATAATTAGAATTTCAAACTAGAGCTTTTGTTTTCAGACTTTAATCTAATTAGCTCTTATTATTTAGACTAGTGTTTTGAACTTTTTTAGATTAAATCAAGTGCATTAATGCGAAAAGTGCATTAAACTCAAGCAGGCTTATTCATGACTAATATCATGCATTTAAGCCCAAGTATAGATTAGATATGAGGTAAATTTCATGTTTCCAGAGTGAGTAGAAATTTACTCTTTGGCTCCTGGTCAAAATGATTGGTACTTGAGATTGTGGAATTAAGAAAAATGGTTATAAAAATTAGAAAGATTAAGTAATCATTCCTTATGATATAAGAAATACAAATAGTTTATTTAAAAAATTACCTACGTTTTGTCATTTTAGGAGTAAAATAGTGGGGGGACATGTGAGGTCTTGCTTGCAGGTATGTTATGGTATGGTGTGACATGAAATTGAATAATGAATGGAATGGCTCATGGGAAAGCATACTGCATCAGTAGAT
This sequence comes from Persea americana, assembly GCA_029852735.1. Taxonomy (NCBI): domain Eukaryota; kingdom Viridiplantae; phylum Streptophyta; class Magnoliopsida; order Laurales; family Lauraceae; genus Persea; species Persea americana. Next base: position 69,705,303 of record CM056815.1, read on the forward strand.
CTACCAGGATAAAATTCATCTTTATTCGTTGGAAGTTGGGTTTTCATTTTTACTATTGTTGGACTGGGTGGTTTGGTAGAAAAGATTTTATGCATGTTTTTTGCATATATATAGCAACAATTTGCAAATGGCCCCCCTTTTTAATGGGTGACAGGCTGGGAGGGCGGTATATGATCTTAACAATTCAATTGATTGAACTCAGGCAGGAATGAGATATGAATGAAAATCACCTGATGTAAAGCATCACAATATCATAAGACCTATAACTCCCAATTAAATTAAGAACAATACATCAGCAGATCAGTTAAAATTCTCCACTTTGAAGGACTTGCTTTTTTATGCAATGTGCCAAGAACATATTTTGCTGATGTGCTGTGTTTTGATGAAAGCCCAGAGCTTTTTAGTGATGCCAGGCATCAGGTATCTATAATGGTTTATCTGGAAGTTGACATGCTCTATGTAAATTGTCTTTTGAGATAGAGTTTCTCAAGAGTGATAGAAGGGTCTAGAAGGGTTTTTCTCGTAAACTTTGGTAATCAACTAGGCCATACCCCTGGTGTAAAAAATTGTGGGGTTCTTTGATTTTATTTTAAATCATTCAAACTCCATACAAATTTTTAATGAAATATCTTTTTTCATAAAATACCTCAATTTGGGAATGGTTACATAGAGTTGCATGCTTAGCCTTTAGCTTCCACAATAGTGTGTGCTGTAGGATCAGCAAATGAGATGACAAAATTACCTTTGGGCTTGTTTGTTTGCATAAAACATATAGGAACTGAATATATAGAAACCCATGGTCAAATGAGCTCCACTGAGGGATTTTTAAAAAGGTGAAAGTAAATATAACGAGTCTTGGGGTGAAGGATGTAAGATAGCAATGTCGATGAGACATTGGCTTCCTATTCTAGGGTGATGGCTGGGTAATGTTTCCCATCTAACTTTGGTTCAATTTCCATTAAAGACAAGGTTATATGATGGCACTCTTTTTTAGTATTCACTTTTCATTCTTCATTTTTGACGACTTACATAACTACAAACTCTTAAAACATTAAGAATTCAATTATACGGAACAATACTGCACGTATAATGTCAATTTTATGCTTCAATGTATCATGTCAAATTTGTGGTACCTCAGGACAGAAAATATATAAAGCCAAAAGCCTTAGAACTTCCCTCCCACCACAAATTTTCCCAAAGCCCCAGCTAACTTCTTTAATTTCATTCTTCATTCGTGTCAGTTCGTCCCCACCCCTCACCACCTCTATTGTGGACTGAGTGTGTTTCCTTTTTATCATCATACTGCTGGACAGAAGCTTCTCCCCTTGTGGGATTCATAGAATTTTATGTAGAAGAGGGAGTGGGGATGACAGACAAGTGATAGGAGAAGACAACATCTTCTAGAAAAAAGATAAATGTCAAGAAGCGAGCTACAAGCATCGTATATAAGTTTCTCCGTAGTGATAAAAAAACAGCTTCATCTAATGTTATTAGCCACCTGATTAACGAAATTGACTTCTATTGGTAAGTATGAAAGCTGACAGAATGTTTGAAACCAGTGCTTTTAATTGGATGGCTAACATTTGTTTACTGAAACCATTTTTTTAATAGAAAGCTAATCCACCAAATCTTTTATATGCGGAATGAAATAAATAGCTAGGTCCTATCTAATTTCAAACATGTTAACAGCCCTTGCATATGATCATAAATATAAGTCCAAATACTTTTAGGCCGACACGACAATAAAAGAAATATCTTGATAACACTTTATCATATCTTGAGTGGGTCCACCTAAACCACTGAAATGTTCTCTTTGTCATTGGCTGTGGCCGAGTTTCACTTCATAAGAGTTAGGATAGCAACTGTTGAATTAATCAATGTATATAACACACTTTGTTTTGAGTGGTGGTATATATCATTAATTTTACTATGTTCCATAGGAATTGAATACATTACCGATTAAAAAGATTGGGATTGAATCCATTGGAGTTTTTAGTCAAATGAGATCCACCAAATCATTATTAAGGAGGCAACGGTTATTGCGGAGATGTAGATGAGAACTTGACTTTCTAGGATTTGAAATGCGAGAGTAATGGCTGCGAATTAGTTCTCCAGCTCTCGGTCTTTTTCTTTCTTTTTTTTTTTTTATACACTTCTTATTGGTAAGGCTCTCCGTTTTCCATGATGAGATTCTAGAAAGGAATATCTACTTGATGATTATTTATGGATGTTGACCTTTTGGTTTCTTATTTTTAACTACTTATAACATACAAAGCTTAAAATTCCCACTAATTCAATTACACGAAACAAATAAGTATATTATGAGATCCATCTTATTCTATAATAGAATTGAATTGGACAGAGTAATGTTTAATAAGAAAGAAGTTGAGGCCTTCACATTATTAAAAACGATAAAAAAAAAAAAAACAAAAAGAACACAATTAGCATTTAGGTTTATGAGCCATAAGTAGAAACGAAAGAGACAAAAGTAAACCAAGTACAACAAGTCCCCTGTTGAAGCTTAGCTGGTTATTTAACTTTAAAAATAGGCAGAGACTGCTAAGAGCAAAGTGGACAGGGCAATCATAGAATGATTCTAGAAGAAGGGACTCGTGCTAATGCTCCCATCACTTGTCAAGTAAGAATGGCATGCAAAATGGGCAATGATCACTTTCCCAATACTAGTAAATCTACCTAGATGAATGATCGAGATAATAACAAGATTTGACTAAAATAAAAGTTATTGTATTTCCAACCACGCTTCTACTTTTCACCAAAAAAGTCTAAAAATTATTTTTCTATGCCACTAAATAATAAAAAGCCATCACTTTCTTATTTCACTCATTTTTTTTAACTTGTCTTGCAATATTTGAATGGGTGGTGGTGAAGTAAGGTGAGATAAAGTCTTCATTATCCAAATAAAAAACGGCAAGAGACCATATTAAAAGTATATAATTTTAAAATTCTCTCCATCTTTAAAACAAGATAAAAAAATTCCACTTTTTCTATATAAAAAGTAAAAAAAAGTTCTATACCAAACAACTAAAATAAAATATCATCATAACCCTTTATATTTTATTCTTTCTTGATTTCATCCTTTACCTTACTTCACTTTACTGGTTAAGTTATCAAGTGAGCTTTTAATGGGCCGACTTTGTATTCAACGGTTTCTATCTTACATATGGGCCCACTAAAATGCTTGCTAATCTCCTAATGAGTGACTAGGATGTGGACTGCAGGAAGAAAGAGCGGGTTATCCCAGGCGTGTGTTTGAAGGGGGGGCCTAAACTTTACAACACTTGTACAGGAATCCAGGTGGGCCCCACACGCAATATTTCTAATTTCGAACATTCCTTCTCCCGTATAAATTGCGCGGCTTGGATTAAGGTGGGCCGACTGAGATGACTTTCTTTTATATCAAAGGGTCCTGATCGTCCATACCCCACGAGTTTGACCAGGAGCCAATCATAAGTGGGCCACATATCTTATTTTATGTAGGACTCTTTAAGTCTTACATGGGTGTCAGGCAAAACCAAGGGAGTAGCTAAGTGGTCAAAACCATGGTTACAAACTCCATTCTCTCCTCTTCAAGAATGGGAGGTTGAGTCTCATCATGGAAGATAAGTTTGACACGAAGTGCTGGAACCCTCCGTATTGGCAGAAAGGGCAAAGGCCAAAAAAAAAAAAAAAAAACCAAACATGGCGTCAGAGAACGGTGATTTTAAAAGTACTATTGGGTCGTGGTTGACGGTGCATGGAATCCTTGATTTCAGGGCCGCGGATGGGGGGTGTAAGTGCTGTCGGATGGTGGGGCCCACACGAGACACGTGAGCGCATGTGGGTAGGGAAGCTGGAAGTCCCCCGCACCCCCACTCCCACGAAGGTCCTGCGTTTACATTATTCTGCGATTAATTTGTTGGAACTTAGCTTCTCATTATTCGCACATCACGCTGATGCTATGGGTTCAAATTTCCAACCCACACTCAATCCAAGTGTTTGTAGGTGGATACCAAAAAAAAAAAAAAAAAAAAAGAAAGAGAAGAAGAAGAATAAAAAAAAAAAAAACACACACAAAAGCATTTGTTGGCATATTTCTTTACCAAATTCATGAAATTTCAATTTAGAAAATCTCCGCAGGGTGGGATTCTTAAATGCTCATTTGTATTTGAGCATTTAAAAATTTCAAAAAAAAAAAAAAAAAGAAGTAAAGATGGTTGGAATGATTGGGATTCCAAAGGTCATTTGAAATTTTTTAAATGATTAAAATTTTAGATTTCTTTTAGAAAAACATGATATATGCAAATATCAGGGAACACAATGTCGTATGATGTCCAAGAAAACCAAAACATGGCAAATTCTTAAGGAATTCTTACATAAGCATGCCAGTAGTTTAGGATCCTTGTACTTGGGTCGGATATTAGGTACCAGAATTTTAGTTTTGGCTTTCTTTTTAATGGATATAAAATTCCTTAAATGTGCATTTTTCATATACTATATTAATATATCCGTAGGTTTATAGGATTATGTTTTGCACTATAAAGATTGAGGAACATAATTCATGCAGCTTACCCCTAGATGATGATTGCGTTTTGTGCCACGAAAATTGCATACTGCTCATATGCAGTTTAGCTCATGGGGCCTGCTTGGATGCATGCGTGTATCAATGGAAAGAGGGCACATGGAAATATTTTCTTATAAATATGACATTTTAAATATAGATTTTTTGAGATTCAATTTAATAGGGAGTGAAGGTTTAATAAGTACAAAATTGGATATGATGCCAAACGAGAGGATAAAAAAATATCAAAGGGATTGCATTAATGAAAGGCGGGGCCCACAGAACTTGGCTGCACATGCAACTTACTCGTAGGAGAACATTTTCCTAGATTTATATAGTTAGCTCGAGGACCCAGGCTGCATTCAAGTATCTAAAACTCAAACTTGACCAACCCAAATCAAAATTTTAAAATTTCAGCCCAAATGGCTCCAAACTTTTTTATTTATTTTTGAATAGTAAGTATGATACTATTCAAAAGGGGAAAAGTCCAAAAACAACGCACCTAACTCCAAAGAAAGGAGTAGGGCAAAAAAGAGACTTTAAAGAGGTGAAAACAATAAAAGCCCACAACCTGGTCTAAATTAAAGTGAAAGAGACCCACATCATGAGTACGGAAATTAAACCGCACTAGTGCCCCAAAGTGGAGGTGACTCCAATTCTGACAAATACCCCGGGAGAGGCAATACTCTTTTCATCTTTCAAAAAAGCTTCTTACAAGAGCCTGAAATTGGAATAGTGCTGAATGAGTATTTTGCTTTGCAAAAAGTCCAGAGATACCGATTGGGAGCCTAAATAGAAGCCCGGATTGTAATGGCATTATTTACCCTCAAATATCTTTCACTCAAACTCAATCAATATTACTCAAATGTTTTTTCAATTTTTCATTTTCATAATTGGGGCTCCTATTGAGGCTCCCAATGGGTCTCTCTAGACTTTTTGTTTGCCTTGATAGCATCTGAGACCCGACAAGCCTGAAACCAAGTCCTCCAAAGTGAAGTATATGGAGATTTCACAATTTTTATAAGATAATCATCAATCTCGAAGCACAACTGAGTAGTTTGGCACTTTATTAGCCTAGTAAAAATTAAGTGAAGCCTCCATTTTTCTAGACTAGATGCCATATAAAAAACACTTTAATTCAAAACTTTCTCCATCTTTTTAAAAAAAAATAAAAAAACAATCAACTTTATCCACTAAAATACAAAAAAACTCCACAATCCTATACAAAAAGTAAAAAAGATTGCATAACGAACAACTAAAAATAAAAAACCATCATAGCCTATTTATCTTTTACTTTACTTGACTCTGTAAGTAGAGTTGCCAAACTAACCCCGAAGGCATCAAGTAAGAATTAATATGAGATTTTGATATAAAGAGACTTGAAGAAGCCCAATCCAAATTTCACTCCGATTGAGAGGGGCCACCAACATAAGTTGCATACTTAAAAAGAATTATGTGCCTCTGCGGCAGATGCGACAGGTCATTAGGTGGACCGTGGACCACAAACAATGCAATGAATTATTCTCGACATTGGGACTGGCGGATGAAGAGAACGCCTTCATTTTCATTTTGTGAGATCCAGGTCATTAGGTGGACCACAACTGAATTCATAGGACTCAATTTAGAGAACTACATGAGACCAGTTCCACATTAGTTGGTGAATCAAACTGTGAATTGTTTGAAATGAATTATTTGGAGTTGGAAGGACTCGTGAACGAACTAGGTAACTATGGTCCTCTCCCTTTCATATGCAGGTGGTCTTCTCTTTGCGTGTAATGGGGTTCAGTTCCATGTCATCGGGTCTCTCAAGGGCCACCTTGGCTGGTACTCCGAAGAAAAAACGAGTATGAACCTTGATTGTTGAATCTATGATCGCTGATCTGTTAGTTATTGGACTGGATAGGCCATACATAAAAAAACTCCACCTTGAGATGATCATGGTCGGGGTGGTTAAGAGTGTAAACCACCATCCAATATGCAAATTATCCGAATGTTCGATGGCTTGGAATTTCTTGTATGGTTATTTTCAGAGAATCACAAGAAACATCAGAACAACAGCACAGGTAGATTGGCACTGAGCATGATCTACTAATCTTAATACATGAGCTAAGTATTCTATGTATTTCCCTTACTCTAATTATATAGTACAGAGCATGACCCTGAAATGTTAAAGTCAAACCTGTGCTGTTGTTATATTTTGTTTATAACCATATCTGAAATCATCATCACAATCACCCTCAAAACTCAATATTTTGATGAATGACTTGTAATCTACTGTCACTGATCTTCTTGATCATACTGCACAATCAGGGGAGATATATGGTGCAATGCAAATTGCCAGAATACATGGAACTTGCCTGCCCTCAAAATTCAATCCGTGACTACACAGGAAAAGACTGGTTTTTATTTTTATTACTATTTAAGAAGGATCAGATTGATTACTAATTCCTGTGGTGTTGTGAATCATGTGTTGGTCCTAAGACTAGGAACAGGGGAGTCAACAGATAACAAATAGGCTGTCAGCCATAAAATCTTGTGACTCTTGGAGAGTTACACTTTGATTGGATAATGTTCCAGGGGCATGAGAGTGCTCAAGTATGACCCTTGATGAGAATAGGGGGCAGCCAGTTGTTGGAAGCCCCATTTTCACCTAATGCCTAGTGTTCGATCTCAGGTCCTCTCTCTTGTATTTGTAAGTAGTCCTTTTTCCTGCTTGTGCAGGTGGTCTCCTCCCACTGAATTCACCTCCATGTCAATTGGGTCTCTCAACTCTCAAGGGCCACCTTAGCAGGTATAAACAAAAATGAAAGAGTATTACCTTGATAGTTGTATCTATGGTAGCTGATCTGTAAGTTCTTGAGCTGGATAGGCCATCCATAAAAAAAAAAAAAAATCCACCTTGAGAGATGATCGAAGTCTGGGTGGTCAAGAGTATAAAACCATCGGCCAATGTCAATCATCCAAATGGGCCTGAAATATGTTGTATGGTTATTTTCAGAGAATCACAAGAACCATTAGATCAACGGCACCAGTGGGCGTGATCTACTAAGTTTAATACAGGGGCAATTAGAACAGTATTCTATGTATATTCCTTAATCTAATTATATAATACAGAGCATGACCCTGAGATGTTTTAAGTCGAACTTGTCCTGTTGTTATATGTTGTTTATAACAATATCTGACATCATCATCACCATCACCCTTAAACTCAATATTTCTTGTGTTCTACTGTGACTGATCTTCTGAATCATACTGTATGATCAACAGAGATATTTGGTGCATGCTCAAACCATGGTGCGAACCATCGAATCATTTATTTGGTGCATGCTCAAACCATGGTGCGAACCATCGAATCAATGATTTGGATGATAGAATCAGCGGCCTCATTGGTACATACTCAAACCCGAACTGCAATAAGTACGTAGACAACCCAAATGTCGTTTTCTTTTTTTCCTTTTTATTTCAGCGTATGAAAGGGAAACAACGAGTACAAGAAAGCAATAATCTGGTCGCAACAAACTTTGCTTGTTCCATCCTTGTCAGGTAGGCCTCCCTTATTGTTCCATCTAATCGCTATCCTTCCTTATCATATAGTTGTAATATACCAATCATTTGGTGTATGTGGATCTAACCTTACAATGGATCCATTATGATTGTTGTAACAACTATGGGGCAACTCACAACATGTTTTCCTGCCTCATCAATCCAACTCAAGTAACCATGAATCACTGCCTTTTTCGTCTTTGAACTGCTCTTTAACACCAGCATGAAGCTCTGTTTCTCTTTCTTCTCATTGAAAACCAGCTTCTCCGGCTCAACATTGACTGTAAAACCTTCCATTGGTGTCACCTTGGCACTGTACGTCGAGATTCCATTCCCAACATTTGTCACTGTGCGTCGAAATTCCTTAAACGAAGAGGAATCATTTGCATTGACAAAGGCGATGAAAGATGGATAATTGAGATCATTAGATGGGTCCGAGCAATTATATGAAGGCGACCTAGTGATGGTGTGAATTTGGTCCTTTGTGTAATTCATTGCACAAAGGAGCCGCACATAGTCGGTTGCGTCAATGTCATAGACTAGACCTGGGTCCAGGGCCTTGTTGGGATCAATATGCCCTGCCCCCATGGCTAGTGGAGTTGCATGTTGGTCAGTTTCTGATGAATCTCCGATTGGACTTAGGGTGTTATCCAATGGGTTAGCTGTGGTGATCATGGCGGACCGGATAGCAGCTGGGCTCCAATCTGGGTGTGCACCCTTCAGCAGCGCAGCCACCCCCGCCGCGTGGGGGCAGGCCATGGATGTCCCTGATAGGAGATTAAAATCATTGTACAACGAGTGTGAGTTTTGCACTGCCACTGATCTGTTACCCGGCCATGACGCCAATATAAGGGAGCCCGGCGCGACAAGGTCAGGTTTAAGGACACTGGGACAGCTTTGAGATGGCCCTCTGGAGCTGAAGGAAGTCATTGCTGGAGCTGGCTTTGTACCCAACAGGGTCTTTTGGAATTGCATACTCCCAATTGGGTCTGAGATTTTCTTCATGTAGTCTAAGATGATTTGAGCATCTTGGGGCCTTACTATTGCTGCAGGAAATGAGAACTGTATGTAGAATTCTAGCCTGGTGGTGTTTGATATGAAAAGCCCACCAGCTACCTTGGAATCAGAAACACGATCTATTTGATCATCTAAATTGTTGTTGTCTTCACACACCACAATTTTGTAACCAACATCCTTCAGTAGCCCTGTATTGTTACACCCCCCTATAAAAAATAGTGGCACTTGGCTCAAAGATGAATTGGTCAGGTATAAAGATAGGCCGGTGACTGAAATTCCATTGCCTAGAGTGATAACTGCTGCGAATTCACGATCGACGGTGCTTGCACCAACGGTTAGTATCCAAGGAATACCATTATGTAAGGTCCCCAAATCTGGCCCATCGTTCCCTGCCGATGAAGCCATGAAGATTCCCTTCTCCATCGCCGCATAGGAGGCTATGGCAACTGGATCACTGTATAAGGGAACCCCATCGAAGCCTAATGATATGGATATGACGTCGACACCGTCTGCGATTGCTTGGTCTATTCCGGCGAGAACGTCCGCCGTGGATCTCCCTCCATCCCACAGGACCTTGTACATGGCTACATGTGCCCGTGGTGCCATCCCTCTGGCAGTTCCTGGGGCATATCCAAAGTAGGATGCGCCTTCAGCATACCCCCCTGCGGCGGTTGATGATGTGTGTGTCCCATGTCCATTTGTGTCACGGGCAGAATTGACACTGAATGTGATATTGGGATTGCTGGCTTGGAGTCCTTTGTTGAAGAAGCGCGCGCCGATGAGTTTCTTATTGCAATTGGATGAATTGAACTTGGTGCCTTCCTCACAAATCCCTCTCCACCTCTCCGGCGCAGGCATCATACCATCATCTCCAAAACTCTTGCTCTCTGGCCAAACTCCCGTGTCGATCACCCCAACTATCACACCTTCACCTGAATTGGACGCCGCCCAGGCTCCAGAGTCGGCCTCAAGGTGGAGGAACTCAGAAGTGTGGGTGGTGTCCATTTTCACAGGTCTGTCTCTATAGGAGGATACATATCCAAAGGACTTCTGGAGCACGCCCAGCTGAGGCGGTGATAGGCGCGCGCTGAATCCATGCATAACGTTATCGTATGTGTAAATAAGGTTAGGGGTGCCGCCTTTGATGGCAGAGAGGGTGGCTGTATACCAGCTCCGGTGGTCGGAGAAGGCCTTGGGCATGACAGTTAAATCCATGTGGACAATATATGTGGTCATTTGAGCTGATACGGAGCTGAAATGGACAGTGGTAATCAAGAACCAGACATAGAGATAGGGGGGCCTTGGTGCTGGAGATGCCATGGAGTGGGAGGCCATGGCAAGGTTGTGACTGCACTTGCTTTACATATATAATGGTGAAAGAGATTTTGGGGATTTGGGGAGGATCAAAAGTCCAAATTATACTGTTCGGTATAATTGAACTGGATAAAAAACTGATTCAAAAGGGGACCCAACCCATTTGAATTGGCACCACCACTGTGTGGCTGGTATCCCATAAGGGGTCTATTCAATTATTAAAGATATCAATCATTTTACCTCCATTATAGGGTTTGGAATCAGGGGCGGAACTACATTAAGATCTGGGGGGCCCTCGCCCCACAGGCGCCCATGCCTTGGAGGGGCCTATGAATTTTTTTCTTTTTGGTGGGGGCCCAATGTAAAAACACCCTGTTTGCAGGGGAAAAATGGAGGATTGAAGGAGCTCACTTGGATACGAGCTGTATCACGTTTCCAGAAGTGAGATTTTACTGAATAGTAAAACAAGATGAGACAGAGACTGTAACTTAAATAGTTTAAATTTGAAAAGGTGAGCCTCACCATTGAATCTATAATAATGTCTGTGCGGGTAAAACACCGTAACGACGAGATTGAGCGAGGAATACAGTAGTACTTGCTGTCCACCTCGGCCTCTGTAATCACAGCCCAGCAGCTTGGCAGCTCGGTCAAGAGTGCCAGCACGGGTGGGCGGCTCGGCAGCTCGGCTTGAGTGCTAGCTCAGCACAAATGCCCAGCGCGGCCAAGCCACTCTTGGTCTCGGAGCAAAACGCTGAAGGCAGAGTAGGCCGTCACCTTCCTCCGGGAAGTACGGCGCGCCCTGATAGATAGGAGCATTCATTTATGACGATACGATTGCTCATTTATGGCGATAAGAAGTTAGCTTTATCAGCCCTTAACATCAACTGACTGAAGGCATGGAAAGTTGGGATGGGATGTTCCCTTTTTACCTACCGCTGCATGTCGGGGTAAGGATAGATGGGACCTCACCCCACCTACCCCCACTCACAGAGAGGATGAACGAGGAATGTCGAGAGACATACATACACGAGGGATCAGCCCCAGGCCGGTACATAACTCGCAAGACTCAGCACATCGCCTCATTCCCCTCTCCTTCCTCCTTCTGCTTAGTTTTTGAGAACTAACTCAGGCATCGGAGCGCCTTCGGCTCACAGCAGCTAGAGGCTCTAACCCAAGCCGTTTTCCTTCCCTTTTCAGGTTCTTGGCGTTCGGTATTCCCTGATCTACAAAGTTCATTTCAATCTAAGTGGGTGTCGTGTTTTCACCGCCTACAATGTCCATACAGAAATTCTGATTGTTGCCCACTAGAAATTCAGAGTCCCCAAGTCCAACCCATACACACCTCAATCTCTATCCCACAAGTAAAAAGGGTTTGATCCAAACCCCATTTCCCGATCGAAATGGAGGAAGATACCTGGGTTTTCATTTTTATCCCCAAACCCCATTTCCCCCAAAATGCATTCAAGATCGACCCATTTGGGATTAGCAGGTTTGATTTCTGGGTTTCCGTTTTTTTCCCTCTTCTTTTGTCAGAGATTGTGTTGTCTTGCTTTATTAGCTTCAACAACTGTTTCTCTACAAGATATTGCAGAATCTATAGGGTTGTTGAAGGTGATTGTATCTGACGAGGCCTTTGGTTTTTGTTTTCTTTGATAGAACTAACTTGTGACCTGGAGAAATGATTTTGACCTTGGATTTGTTGTCTTCTAAGAGCTATAATCTGTGAGAATCTTCCATTTTTCTTGTTGCTGAAGAGTTTAAAAAGGTCTGTAGAGAGGAGAATGTTGATTGTTGTCTTAAAAAAGTCATCTCTTTTATTCACCTTGACGCTTTAATTCGTCATCTCTGTCGGTATCACCACCACCCAAGATTAATTTTTCATGCCCTGTGTGAGAAATGCTTGGCTGAGGTTCGTTGTAGAAAAGAGGGAGGATGGAAAAACTTGTGCTGTAGTTCTGTCGGTAGAACTCAACGAAGATACTAGCACCCTCTCAGTAAATAGATCTTAAAGTGTTCAGATCTTGATTTAGTTGCACAATATTGGTGTGTTGGACGTGTGACTGAATAACCCATCAAACAGCTTGATCTTGTCATTTAGATATAGTTTGTCTTGTGGAACATATTCATCTGTTGGATACACATGATGTGACTCTTTAAAGACATAATTGAAAACAGATTCTTCCTAATATGCTCTATAATTGCCGAATCAACTTGTAACTTGAGTGAGGAATCAAGCATGCACTTAATCGAAAACTTGAGTGCCATGAATGGGTCTATTATATTGGATGTATAGTGTCACGACCCGGGCCCAAGATTAGGGTTACCACGGCTAAACTCCTAGTCGCGATTGTATACTTACTCCCGTTAATCTCACATTACCGAAGTCAACACGAGATTCACAAGGGATCTTACATATACTTGTCCAATGTGCATTTTTGCGGAAATATATATATATATATATATACATTGACAATCAACTTTAACCTGTACAAGTTCTTTACATAAGAGAAAACTTTAATTACACATCTCATTTCCTATCGAGTTCAAGTCAACCATGCATATTTAAATACAATGCAGGTGACTACCATTCACATCAAAATGAATCTATATCCAAAACATTTCAAAATGTTCTAAATAATGCCCTCCGAGTTACGTCCACTCATTTAATCCTCTTGGAGGAATCGGATTGGCCTCCTCCGCTGGCGGCGTGGCTTCTGTAATATCGGGACGGGCAGCTTGGCCTATAATGTCATCAATAACACTGTGAACACGACGGTTCAACAATGTATACACAATTCTATGATAATACTTTATGTAACAATTCTAAACAGTATCAATAAACAAGTACATTCATTTATTAGCATTCATTCAGTTCTTCCCTGAAGGAAGCATTCAATATCATTACGTATACTTTATTAAGTGACTTTTCATTGTCCTCAAGGGCATGGTCGGAAGGGCACACCATTCATGACCCAGTCTTCAGATGGACTCATTTCATTTCATATTAGACACCTTATTGAGTGACTTTTCAAATGTGTGGGATTTACCAGTGTCTTGATAAGAGATCACCGGCATCACCACGAAGTTCCGGAACGCTCCATCTACTGCAGTAGACATGATCTTTAATTCATTACATTGGTTCATTTATTTCATTTCACTTCATTCCATTTCACTTCATTAATTCGGCACATTATTCAATGGTAGCTCAACAAGGAGCATAACAGTAGCAGACGAGAGAGGACAAGTCAACTCAAGTTAGGAACAATTAAAATTTTCTAAAACAACATTCGGGTGAAATGTTCATTATGCAATGTATGTGTTATTCTAGATGACATCACTTTTTAGTGAAATTTACATTCACGTAAGTTTAGCTAACACCCATGAAGGTTTAGAAAAATATCAGAAATAAATTCTGAAACCTCTACAATGTTGGTCACCTTGTCGGTTATCTGTTGGCTGACCGAGCTCTGGATGTCAGCTGACCGACTTTCAAGAAGCTTAGTTTGCTGATACAATTTCCCGACATTTCTCCCAAGGAACTCGGTCACCCTGTTGGTCAGGTGTCGGTTGACCGAACCTACAGTGTTGGCTAACTGAACTCGGTTCTACTGTCCCTCGGTTCCAATTCCAGAGAGCTCAGAAGAGATCTCAGACAACTCGGTTAGGTGGTTCGGTTGACTGTCGGTCAACCGAGCCTTCAATGTCGGCTGAACGAACCCAGTTCGGTCAGCTTTCCAGAAACTGACATCTCCTATGAGATTCAGCCCAGAAACGTAGGTCAGGTGTCGGTAAGCCTGTCGGCTGACCGAATTGCTCCAGAATGTTTAGAAAATTTCTGAACAGAATTTTATGGAATTGAACTATTTGAGTTCCAACAAGTCTATTAACCTATGAAATCAGTAGAATTAAGTACACTTGCCTTGTTTGGAGCTTAGTTAGCAAGAATCCCCTCGCTTAGCTTGAATTTGAGGTGAAAATCCTCAACTTGAAACCCTCTCTTGAACCTAAACCAAAAATCAATTCACAAGATAGAACTCTTATGAGTTCCTTGCACCAAAAACCACTCTAACTCAATGAATAGAACCTGGAAGTGCTGAATCCAACTTACAACACTTACTTGTAGTCTCTTAAAGGAATTCTTGAGCCCTTTCTCAAGCTTCCAACTTTAAGAAATCAAGGAAGAAGATAGAGAAGATGATGAAGATGAAGCATCCTCTTCAATTCACTTGCCAAACTTCTAAGATCCACTTGATGGAGAGAGATTGGAAGAAAGAAGAAGAAGAGAAAGAAAGAGAGAGCTGTTCGGTGGCTGGAATGAGAGAATGAACTCATTTGAGTTCATCTCTATCTAAATAAACCACATTTTGCAATTAGGTCCTTCTCATTTCCCTTATTCACGTATCGAGTCAAATGAAGGGTCATTTGCTCCAGTTCACGTCGAACGAAATCGCGCATATTACGAAAACTAACGTACTCCTCAAGATACACGCGCGAGTATCAAGAGTTTCCATATTCGACGAAATACGCGAAAATTCATATTTACGAAAAAGTCCTCGTATCCCTCAATTTAAGTCAAAAATCATTTCAATGCATTTAATAACCCTTCCATTATGCTCATATTAATTATTTGAGACATTTTCAATTCAATTTGGCCATTAAGCCACATTAATTCCTCAAAGTACATTCAATTAGCATTAATCCCAATTAATTAGAGTTAATCTTGATTAACTCGGGACAGGGTGTTACATATAGTCCTTCATTTGCTTCTTGGATCATATTTGAGCAACCACATACTACAATATGCTTTTACTTTCTTTCATATTGGAACCCGCCAGTATATTCTCTCTTAAAATCGTGCTATTTCTGATTACTCCATACATCTCTCTTGATGTATGCTTCTCAACCACAAACACTTCATGTTCTTGTAGGCTTTTTGTTGCTTAAAATCATTGTGGCACTAAAATCATTGGGCTTTGAGCATGGTTAACTTTTTAATGTTTACGCTGTGAATAATCTCGAATGGTACTCAATCCTTGGCATTAGGAACCATAGTGTTCAGGTACTTGGTAATGTTTCAATATTTGTGGTTTTGATGCTTGTTGATTTATACAGACATTCGGACTGTATAGTTGTAGAATTCCGCGCTCAGGGAGCAGGATCCGTTTAAGTATCTAGTTAGTGGCCCTTGGACAGTTCTGATCATGATATGGTAGCCCTTGGATAGTTATTGCCCTGTTTCCTATTTCTCGGTCAAATGACTTTCCCTCAACACCCCACTCACCTTCAGGTTTTATAAAAATAATGTCACTTTTAGAAGCCAGGTCCAATCCTTCTCGGAGGCACTAACAAAGTGTCTCAATTGTGAAATTAGTATATAAACAATGCAAACAGGAGTAAATTTCTAGTCAGTAATTCAAGAAACGGAGAATTCAAGAAATTCAGGAATTCTTAAGCAGAAATTCAGGCATAAAAGAAACAGGGAGTTCAGAAATGACAGAATTAAATGGCATTTCAGAATTCCAGCATTTGAAAATCTCAGACAGCCATTAAAAATGAATTCTAGGAATTCTAGGAAAGAAACGGGCCCTCCATGTCTCAAGAAATTGTGTGGTACTCCATAGTCGACTCCAAGAAGGTGATTAGTATGCTTGGATCAACCAAATCAGATCTGGATGTAATCTTTATGATCATTGACCCAATGAACTGATGAAGTATATATATATATATATATATGATCAATGATGTGAAGGGTTTGATTCACCCAAACCTTTTTCACATGTCAACACCATGCATCAATCTTCACACCTTTTTCTCATCTCCTTTTTCTCATCTGTATTGCATCATCAAAGCACAGCCTTGCCATGTTCATCTTTGTCATCTTAGTCCACAAAAAAGTAGGGTTGATGCACTGTGATGTTACGCCCCTCGCTTATATATATATATATATATGGAGGTGCTCCTATGAGAGGCACTCTTACCAAGTTGGTGAGAGATGGGTGGGGGCCCTCACTTTTAAGTTGGGGGTCCTTGTATTGAAGTTGGCGAGAGTAGATATGGAAGTGAGGCCCCCCACTCATCTCTCACCAACTTGGTGAGAGTGCCTCTCATAGAAGCACCTCATATATATATTTGTGTGTGTGTAGAATTATGACTAATTTGTTGAACACCAATGAAAAGTTACGAAAATGAAATTGATTAATTTTTGTGGTTTGTCACTTTTTCTATATTTATTTGACACCTTTCTTGTGGGAAAGGGAAATGGGAAAAAACACAACTATTTTCTTCTAATGTCACTAAAAGCAACATAGACGGCCACTAACGAGGAAAGGCAGGCCAAAGAAGATGTGAATAGAAGTAATAAGGATAGATTTGAAGAAGTGAATATTAAAGGATTTGACTGGGGATAGGTCATAGATAACAATAAAGAAACATATTTTATGTTACTAAGGCAAGGCTTTGGTGATAGCTGTGACGTTGATGATTTGAAAGTTTTCTAATTTTGGTACAGTAGGAGTACACTACAAACTTGGCCCGTTTTCTTTCCTAGCTAGAAATATGTCTAGCAGGTGGTAAGGAGGGTAGACCCATCCTTTTCAACACAAGATATGGATGTGAGCTCACCATGTGAACTTTATCTTTCCAATCCAAGATAAGAGGTGTCACGACCAGGGCCCGAGATTGGGGTTACCACGGCCAAATCCCGAGTCGCGATTACCATACTTACTCCCGTAAACCTCGTATCACCGAAGCCCATATGAGATTCACAAGGGATCTTACATATACCTGTCAAATGTACATTTTTGCGGAAATATATACATACATTGACATCCAACTTTAACATGTATAAGTCCTCTACATAAAGTAAAGTTTACTTACACATCTCATTTCCCATTGCAATCAACCATGCATATTCAAATACAATGCATGTGATTATTATTTGCATCAAAATGAATCTATTCAAAATGTTCACAAAACTTGCTAAACCGGTCACCTCCGATTTACATCCACTCATTCAATTCTCCTGGAGGAACCGGATTGGTCTCCTCCGTTGGCGGCGTGGTCTCTGTACCACTGGAACAGGCAACTTGGCCTGTAATGTCATCAATAACACTGTGAACACGACGGTTCAACAATGTATATACAATTCTATGATAATCACATGTTTAGTAATTTTAAACAATTTATATCAATGCAATTCAATTCAATGCATATAGTTCTTCCTTGAAGGAAGCATTCAATTAATGTAGTTCTCCCCTGAAGGAAGCATTCAATTCATTATGTATACTTTATCAAGTATCTTTTCGTTGTCCTCTGGCATAGGCGGAAGGGCGCACATTTCACGACCCAGCCTTTAAAGGACTCATTTCATTTCATTATTTCTCACTTTATTAAGTGGCTTTTCAAATGTGTGGGATTTACCAGTGTCTTGATCAGAGATCACCGGCATCACCACGGAGCTCCGGAACGCTCCATCTACTACAGCAGGCTTAATCTTTAATTCATTATAGCGTTTGTTCATTTCGGTTCTTTTCTTTTCCTTTCATTGCATTTCATTTCATTAACTCAATACATTATTCAATGGTAGCTCAACAAGGAGCATAACAGTAGTAGATGAGAGAGGACAAGCCAACTCAAGTCATAAACAATTAAATTTCCTAAAACAACATTCGGGTGCAACGTTCATTATGCAATGTAGGTGTTATTTTAGATGACTTCACTTTTTAGTGAAATTTACATTCACATAAGTTTAGCTAACACCTATGAAGGTTTAGGAAAAATATCAGAAATCAATTCTGATATCCCCTCAATTTAGGTCACCTCATCGGTTACCTAGCGGTTAGCCGCAATACGGATTTCGGCTGACCGAACCATATTCAGTCAGCTTTCCAGAATCTCTCAAATTACAGGACAATTTGCTCAATTCAGTCACCTGTTCGGTCACCTACTCGGTTGACCGAAATTCAAATTTCGGTTAGCTGAATTTCTTCGGTCAGCTTACGGTCCGTTTTCCAGAAGCTCAACTTCTAATGGAAAAACCTTGACAAGATTTTCGGTTACCTTGCGGTCAACCCTCGGCTAGCCGAATTCACAATTCGGCTAGCCGAACTAGGTCGGTCAGCTCACGGTCAGGTGTCGGTCAGCCTGGCGGCTAACTGAATTGTACCCAGAAGTTTAGAAAATTCTGAACCGAATTTTCTGGAACTACACTTCTTGAGTTCTAACAAGTCTATTAACATCTGAAATCAATAGAATTGAGTACACTTTCCTTGTTTGGAGAATAATCCACAAGAATCTCCTTTTCTAGCTTGAATTTGATATGAATTCCTCAAGCTAAACCTTCTCTTGAACCTAAAACCCAAAATCAATCCACAAATAGAACTCTTATGAATTCTTTGGGCCATAATCATTCTATCTCAACAATTAAAACCTGGAAGTGCTGAATTCAACTCAAACACTTACTTGTAAGCTCCTTGGAGGGAGTTCTTGAGATCTTCTCAAGCTTGAAACTCCAAGAAATCAAGAAAAGAGATGAAGAAGATGATGGTGAAGATGGAGTCCCTCTTCACACACTTATCAAGCCTCTAATTCACCACTCAATGAAGAGAAATTGGAATAAAGAAGAAGAAGAGAAAGAAAGAGAGAGAGATCGGCTGGAAGATAAGAGAATGAACTCATTTGAGTTCATCTCCATCTAAATAAGCCCATTTTTGCATTTTAGCCCCTCTCCTTTCCACTAATTACAATTTGAGTCAAATGAATGGTCATTTGAACCAATTCACGCCGAATGTAATTGCTATAATTACGAAAGTTAATGTACTCCTCGAGATATACGTGCGAGTATCAAGAGTTTCCGTATTCGACGAAATACGCGTAATTTCGTATTTACGAAAAAGTCCTTGCATTACCTGATTTGGTCTAAAACCATACCAATTCATTCATATCATTCACTAATCTTTTCCTTAAGCTCAACTTGACCATTTGAGCCAAATTCTATATCAATTCAGCCATTAATCAACATTAATCAATAAAACATGTTGAATTAGCATTAATCCCGATTAATTAGAGTTAATCTTAATTAACTCGGGACAGGGTGTTACAAGAGGTGAGGTCAGATATAAAGATAATGGGATCCATAGGACATGGAATACAACTCTAATTTGAGAGATAGTTTGATCAGTTGTAAATCAGGCGATTAATTCATCCAGCGGTCTATTTAACAAGAACAACATGGCCTACATCAATCACTGGTTTGTATCAGAACTTTTGATTCCATGGCCTACATCAATATGTTAGCATGTGGGGGCCGTATATATGTGGTCCTCAAAGCCATACCTCAGCATGATTTTTTTTTTTCTGTCAGAATCATCGAAACATCAAATGGAATTTCTTGGTGGTATTCATTACTTGTTTCTATCACTCCACGACTGACAGTGATAACGTGGTGGAAATCTTATACATTAGATGGTCACTCCCTCTACACATTGTGATAGAGAAAGACGATCATTTTGCAAAGAATACCTGCTTTCCACTTTATATAATATTACCTCTTTCTTCTATTTACTTGTGGCTTTTGTCTTCTTTCTTCCTTTGCCTTTCCTAGGATTAGTGGCATCTCATTTTCAGCTTTTAAAGTTATTGGTCTTACTTATTATCTTTCCCTTCTTTCCTTTCTTGTAGCTGTTTATTTATGTAGGACTGACATAGGACCTACAGCTTTTCTTATAGAACTGAGGAATGAGAAGGGGATTAAAGTAGCAAATCCAAGGGTTGTACTTCATTAACATCTTCATGGCATAAGTAAGTACTACATTGATGGATTTTTTATTTTCTTTTTCCTTTTCTTTTTTCAGATGGGAAATGTGACTTGTACTTATTAATGAAACTTAGCCTTTCAAGATTAATTGCGCTTTCTTAAAAGAGAGATCTAATGACATGGTTGCTTGTTGGGTCTAAAAGAGCTACTATGATCAGAGCCATAAATATTGGTTGCTTTGCTTGTTGGGTCTAAACTCTAAAAGAGCTGATCAAAGCCATAAATATCGGTTGCTTGTTGGGTCTAAACACGCTACAAGCAGAGCCAAAAATATCGTTCTTTAAGCCATCATCTTGAGAAAGTGTCTGAATATTAGGTTTTTTATTTCAGATATTATAAAAAAAAAATGCCGTGAAAGAAATCAAGATGTTATTTAATTAAAATAAAATATTTTTTTAAAAAAGACTATTATTAGAAATTGATTGTTGTAGAGTTTTTATGGTTTATACCGTTTTATTCCAATTATATCATGATTTTCACTCAACATCTTCAACGCCAATATATTAGATTTATATCAATATTATCAGAAAATTAATATTTCAATATAACTATATTAGAATATTTCAAAATATTGAGGAATGAGAATTCGAACAGAGCCTGATTCTCTCACATTCAACAGCAAGCACCAGAAGCAAGGCTTTGTGGTAAATGTAGAGATTGACAAAGAAGAGTGGAGTGAGAGCCCAGTGGCGTATGGTTATCTCAAGTGGGTTGATGACTCATCGTAGAACAGGGTTTGTAAATATAAATTATCCCGATATTAACCGGGTGTCGTATCCACTGGGACAAAAAGACTAAGTTGTGTTGGCTCCTTAATTCCTAAACTAATCCTATTTGAAGACGAAGTATTGATTTGATTCCTAAATTACCAAATTAAGAGACAATGATATTGATTACTAAATAATAAATTGAGAAATAAGAAATGCTTGATTCAATCGGAGAAAAGGTCTTAGGGTATGAATCCACTCTAACCTTGTGTCATGGCAAGTATAGACCTAAGGGTTCTCTCTCAATGCTAAACGGACTCGTTCTGGTTACAAACCTTCACAGAGTCAACAAATAAAGGATGTGGATGTAGATTGTGGCATAACTTATCTCTATGGCATAGATTATCTTAGATCTAACAATACATTCAATTAAGCACCGTTATATGACTAGCATTCAAATCTACAAGATTAAAATACCAAAGAAAATAAATATTGAATTAAAGAAACTAAATCCAACATGTCATATAACCAACAAGCGTTTACAGAAATCCCTAAAACCTATACATCACCATAAACACAAGGTTAGGGCTTCATCGCAACCTTAAGATAGAGATTTACTTACTCATGGCGAGAGGTTGAAGAATCTCTGACGAAATCCCCATTGACGCTCTTCCCAAAGCTCCCGAACTTCGCTCCTGAACTTCTCCCAAGATGTCTGAATCTCCCTAAAACGAGTTTTGGACTTTTAATTATAGGTTTTGGGATGAAAAACTCGTCAAAATGCGATGGAGGCGGAGTCTTCACCCGGGTCAGGCGTCAGGACGCTAGGAATTGGGCGTCCGGATGCCAGACAACAGTATCTGGGCACCCTTTTCTGTCTCCGGGCGTCCGGACGCCAGGAGGAGCTGGCGTCCGGACGCCCGGAGGCAGAACCTCCAGGACAGCTCCGTATTTTCTGGATTTTTGCTGCTTGTTTCGACTCATTGCCATTTTCTCCTATTTTGCGCCAATTTCTTGTCCAAGCACCTAGGGAACCTGTAAGCATCAAAATGATATAATTAGACTAGTTAAACCCATCGGAATGTATACTAAAGTCTAAATTGAGAGTCCTAAAATGTATATTTTAGGCTCTCATCACACCCCCCAACTCACACTTTGCTAGACCTCGAGCAAAGCTAAAACAAAATAAAATACTATCTAAGGCCACTTTCGTAGGGAGCATGGTTGCACTTAGCATGTGCAACAAGCCTTTAAACCTCTAAGTTCCCTCTAAAGGGCGAGTTATAGTATCGTGAGGGTTTGCAGTGAATCGACCCACAAAATTCGTAAAACCAAAATAACAGGGGGTATTTCCAGAAATGGTACCTACGAGCACCGGATATTCATGATCATCGGGTTTTCAACACTGATCACAAAGTTGGTTCACAAATCCTATCTGTTGGTCAGAAATCCTCAAGATTATGCTAAAACAATTGATCGTGCACGGTGAAAATTGTGTATATATAGAAGTATGAAAGCATAGAACGATCCACTACAAATTCCCGTGAAAACACCTCTTTTCGTTTTCTTTTCAAATTCTGGGCCACCTCACCTCAGTGAAAGATAACATGATTCCTCTCAAGGCATTTATGGTGGCTTTCGCACTATTGTTTTTCAAAGGCCGTAACAACACTATTTTTGTAGAACTTATTATTTTTTTTTTAACACATGTGACTGTGCAATGCCTCGGTCCCTTAAGCTTTCTAATAAACCCATGTAACAAGCATTCAGCCAATGACTCCCAAAACAGATGTCTTTAGGGCACTAGGTATGACAATACCCCTATGGGCTTACTGGCTAGAGTAAAAAAGGCTACGAATCCAAACTAGTCACAAAACATTTTTTTTTTTTAATAAAGATCGGTCCCCAACAATAGGCAGCCCTTTCCATATGCCCGAATTAATTCACCGATTTGTGGATAAATCCACTCGGTTGAACCAGGATACTGTATGACCAAGGGTCGGCTTTCCATCATAATTGTTCTGTGGCTTTCACAAGAATGGAACTCATAGCTTCACATTTCAAAGAGAATTCTATAAAATTTGTGTTAAGTGAGGGATCAGTCATTAAACAATTTCTCAAAAACTCTTTCCTAAAACAAAATAGTGAACCCTTTTTCTCTTTTTCCTCACAAAAAGTTTCAAAAATCAAGGTATCTTCGTTTCACAAAAATCTTTTTAGAAATCCCCTAAAAAGCTGAATTTTTTTTTTTTAACATAAAGCTCAAGGAAGATAACTAAAACAAAAACTCTAAACAAAAGCTACTAAGACTAACCTAAAGGTTAATACCCCACCCCCCAATTGAACCTAAAACATTGTCCACAATGTTAAGCACAAAAGAAAAGATAAAAGACAAGGAAAGTAAAGTAAAAGGAGGGATATCACCTGGGTATTGCCTACCAAAATGTGGAAAGGAGGAAAATGGGGAGGTCACCCCCTAACTCAGACCAAAGTACCTACGGAATGTTAGCGGCAAGCACAACAAACAAATACAAAGAAAACCTACGAAGTACAACCCAATTCGACAAAAAGGCAGGACTCAACACTTCCTTCATGTTGACCTCCTGAATGTTAGAAACTACAAATCGCTGCATATCCCGAGGAAATGTAAAATCATTAATGCAAGGAATATGGGGTATGCAAATGGAGGGATCAACATCTGTCAACTCGGCAATCGAACAGCCGAGTGCACTCTTGTGCTTATGCAATACCTCTAGGATGTGATCTCCCCGATCATCAGACAGATCAGGAGCAATAAGAACTGGCAAAGTAGCCTCAGGTTGGAGAGTATCAGCTGTCACGAGCTCATCAACAACATCGACTGCAAAGCAGTCATCCTGGTCTGGAGGTTGATGAGAGGCTTTAAAAGCATTCAGCCGCACCTTCATATTCCCGAAGGAAACATCCATAACTCCGGTACGACAATTAATGTTCGCATTGGCCGTGGCCAAAAAGGGCCGGCCAAGAATGACAGGAGTGTGTTTCCGGGAATTCTGCACTGGTTCAGTGTCAAGGACGATGAAATCGACAGGGAAAAAGAACTTGTCGACCTTAACCAGAACATCCTCAATTATACCCCAGGGTACCCTGATAGATTTATCAACAAGTTGCAGGGTAACTTGAGTGGGCTTCAATTCCCCTTGCCCAATTTGTTCATACATCGAGTAAGGCAAGAGATTGACACTTGCTCCCAGATCCAACAATGCATGATCAATAATGTGACTCCCAATTGTACAAGTAACGGTGGAAGTGCCCGGATCTTTCAGCTTGGGAGGAGTGTCATTATGGATAATGGAGCTCACTTGCTCGGTAAGCAAAACCTTCTTTGGTACATGAGATTTAGATTTGCGCTTTTGAGTGTACAAATCTTTCAGAAATTTAGCATATGAAGGGACTTGTTTGATTGCATCTAGCAAATGTAGATTGATCTTGACTTGCATGAACACATCTAGCATTTCATCCATAGTGCTCTCTTTTTACTAAAGGGAGAGGGTGTGTCAAGACAAGTGAAAAAATGGGCTTTAGGCACATATGGTGGTGCCACAGCTGGGTCAGATGAAGATTTGGGAGGGGTGACCTCCTTTCCATTAGAAATCAGTTTAGCCCTTGAGCCCTTGGAATGGGTTGTGGGCTTTCTCAAATCATGCTTAGGCTCCTCCGGCCTAGTTTCAATCTCATGCCCATTTCTCAACGTGACAACTATGTTTGCTCGCTCATGATAGGTATCCTTAGGTTGTGAGCCACTACCCACCTCAAAAGTATTCTTGGGGTTAATCGTGGGTTGGCTAGGCAAGCGTTCCTTCTCTTTTCTGTTAAGAGCATTTGCTATTTGCCCTATCTGAGTTTTTAGCTTAGCTATGGACTGAGAGTGGGAATGGACCAGCTGAGTGCATGCTTTGAGCTCTTTGAGCTCTTGCAGAACTGTCTCCTCAAAAGATGGAGTTCGTTGAGGTGGTTGAAGGTTTGGATGCTGGTAGGACTGTTGGGAACGATAGGCCGCAGGATTAAAAGGAAGATTAGGCTCAGTTCCCGGTTGAGGATATGAAGTGCCTTGACCAGGCGACTTCCAAGAAAAGTTGGGGTGATTTCGCCATCCCGAGTTGAAAGTATTTGAAAATGGATCATTACCCGGTTTGGAGAACCCCTGTGCAACATTCACTTGCTCTTGCACAAATTCAGGGAATTTTGAGGCTGCAGGGCAATTGCTCACAAAACGAGCGGGACTAGAGCACAAAGTACAAACACCTTGAGATGGTGGGGATTGGAGAGTTTGACCCACATATAATAGCTTATCTAACTTTTAGGTCAAGGTAGCCACTTGAGTGGTAAGTTCATTAGGGGTTGAATTTCAAACACCCCTCGAGGTTTTTGTAAGATGGAGGCTGCCGGCCTCTCCAATCTAGAAGTGGAGGCATGGTGTTGAAAGGTCTCACCCAAATTTTCAAAAAGATCACATGCCTCGTCCTCATTTTTCAACATAATTGATCCCCCACTGGCGGTGACGACCATGTTTCGCCATTCGGGAAACAACCCATCATAAAAGAACCGAACCAATTGCCACTTAACAATTTGGTGATGAGGACATTTTCTAATCAGATCCTTGAATCTATCCCACGTCTCATGTAATTGTTCATTGTCAGTTTGGGCGAAGGAGGTGATGGCTCTCCTGTACTAATTGGTTTTGCCCATAGAGAAGTATTTATCCAAAATTTTTTGTTGTAGTTGGGCCCAAGTGGTGATGGAATTCGCAGGTAAAGTACCTAGCCAATACTTAGGTTTGTCCTTTAGCGAAAATGGGAATAGAAACACCTTAAGGGCCTCACTACTGAAGTTGTTGATCCTCACAGTGGAGCAAATAACCAGAAAATCATCAATGTGAATGTATGGATCTTCATTATTCAAGCCATAGAAAGAAGGAAGTAAGTTGATTGTACTAGGCTTGATTTCATAATGAGCTGCCTGCACAGTAGGCAGCTGAATACACGATGGGGACGCGTATTCCGAAGGAGTATAGTACTCCTTCAAGGCCTTGAGAGGAGGTGGGTTACCAGGTGGAACCTCCTCTTCTCTTCTTTCCTCAGACATCTATGTATTTGTGTGCGAAGAATTAGCTAAGTGTTTAGATTATCTGATTCCCCTAAGGACTCGCTCTAAATTTTTGTCTAAAAAAACCAAGTCTGGATGACAAGAGCGATGTCCAAGCATGCACACACAAAATTTACTACAATTATATAAATAGAATCAGAAAGTCAAGGTCTTACCTTGCCTTGGGAAGAAAAGAGAGATTTCTTTTGAGTAAAACTTTGTCCTTGGTGAACTCTCTTGGATCCCTGCACAAATTCTAGGATTCTGTATTAGAACCAATATCCTGCGGTAAGGTAGGTAAATGATGTGAGTGAAGATGAAAAAAAATGAAATAAAATAAAAAGAACTAGAAAAAGTGAAACTAATATAAGAATTAAAAGAAACAAGCAACCGTGCTAATTGTCCCTGGCAACGGCACCAAAATTTGACCCGCCGTAGAACAGGTTTTGTAAATATAAATTATCCCGATGTTAACCGGGTGTTGTATCTACTGGGACAAAAAGGCTAAGTTGTGTTGGCTCCTTAATTCCTAAACTAATCCTATTAGAAGACAAAGTATTGATTTGATTCCTAAATTACCAAATTAAAAGACAATGATATTGATTACTAAATAATAAATTGAGAAATAAGAAAGGCTTGATTCAATCGGAGAAAAGGTCTTAGGGTATGAATCCACTCTAACCTTGTGTCATGGCAAGTATAGACCTAAGGGTTCTCTCTCAATGCTAAACGGACTCGTTCTGGTTACAAACCTTCACAGCGTCAACAAATAAAGGATGTGGATGTAGATTGTGGCATAACTTATCTCTATGGCATAGATTATTTTTGATCTAACAATACATTCAATTAAACACCGTTATATGACTAGCATTCAAATCTACAAGATTAAAATGCCAAGGAAAATAAATATTGAATTAAAGAAACCAAATCCAACATGTCATATAACCAATAAGCGTTTACAGAAATCCCTAAAACCTATACATCACCATAAACACAAGGTTAGGGCTTTATCGAAGCCTTAAGATAGAGATTTACTTACTCATTGCGAGAGGTTGAAGAATCTCTGACGAAATCCCCATTGACGCTCTTCCCAAAGCTCCCGAACTTCGCTCCTGAACTTCTCCCAAGATGTCTGAATCTCCCTAAAACGAGTTTTGGACTTTTATTTATAGGTTTTGGGATGAAAAACTCGTCAAGACGCGCTGGAGGCGGAGTCTTCACCCGGGTTGGGCGTCCGGACGCCAGACAACAGTATCTGGGCGTCCTTTTCTGTCTACGGGCGTCTGGACGCCCGGAGGCAGAACCTCCGGGACAGCTCCGTATTTTCTGGATTTTTGCTGCTTGTTTCGACTCATTGCCATTTTCTCCTATTTTGCGCCAATTTCTTGTCCAAGCACCTAGGGAATCTGTAAGCATCAAAATGACATAATTAGACTAGTTAAATGCATCGGAATGTATACTAAAGTCTAAATTGAGGGTCCTAAAATGTATATTTTAGGCTCTCATCAGTTGACGACCAAAATCATGTTGTATCAAGCCCTGTAGTGGCTATTTCTGGGTGACAGACATCGATTTGATACCTTCCAACCTGTTGAAAACATTCTCTATTCCAAAACTTCTAGACTCGGAGAATTCTTGTTTCTGTGGAAGTATAGGCTCTCTGTGTTCAAAATACTATATATAAGAAACACACACACGAAAAAAAAAAAAAAAAAAAAAGAAAAACCCTCAGGACGCAGCCTACTAATCAAGAAATGAACGAAGAGTCCCAACACTAGAAAATGGACAGGTTATATTAGTTTTGAATTTAATGGGTTCGATTGATTTTAGCAGAACGGGGTAATCATCTGTCTCACCGTGCATTTGGACAGGCTTAGGACATTTACACCCCTAAAACAACAATGCTGAGTGCCATATGTAGCGACTTGAGGGAGAGCAAGCAAAAAAACAGTATCCCATCAGCGTTTCCAGTTTCCTTGGGGCCAAAGGTTTCAAACGACTTGCTGCTCAGTTACATCCAAAATTCAAACGCCATAAAGTACTAACAGAATTACAAACAAAGAAATAAACTATTTACAATTTTCCATACAAAAATGAAATGGGATGTACCTGTACAGCCATGCCTTCTACTTGTAGTATATGGCTTTAGAAAATAATGTTCGATTCAAGGGGCAGAGAATAGGGACTGATGACATCATCAGAGAAGTGGGCCATCTGGGCCATTATGACTGGATAGAAATAATGGGCCTTGATGAGCAATGCAGCATGTGGAACTCAGATCATTGGTGTGATTTGATCCAGTATGTAGAAAGGATAACTTGGAATCGCTGATGTCGTTGATTGGGCCCAATTTGGACAAATTTGTTGACCTGGTCAATCTCTTAGTGGACCAGATAGAGTTTCGGATCATCTATAAGATAAGAATGAATCAACTAACCCCAGCTTTCAGATGCTTGATAGTAAATAAATTGGAAAGGCTAGAGGGGTGATATAAGAGGGAATGAAGGGATTATATTACTACAACACTAATTACACTAATTACACCTAATATATACTATGATTGCAGAAGTCATAGGTAATGTGTGGCTTCATTCATGAAAAACATCAAGACTAACCGCAATCAATTTGCAAGGTCTTTGGCCAGCCTTCTAGTTTATGAGGATCCTTTTGGAGCTGGGGAAGGGCTTGTCTTCCCCTCTTTGTAATTTCCCCTGTTTGTGACGATATTGGTGGATTTAAACATCATGACAAAGACGTCGCAAGTGTACATGCTCTATAGCAGCTTAAGAATTCCTAAAATCAGTGTGTATTTAGTGTATTTACTCAATCCAGCTCATGCGACTCGCTTAGATGAATGACTATCAATAGGAGATGGCAGATGGACAGGTCTCCTTATAGAGAAGGGGGAGCCAAAAATCAGTCCCGCCAAGTTATCCTAGGTCTTGATTTAACAGTCTTAAAGTTTAATGTTATCTTATAAATTTCCAAATCAGGGCGAGTGTAGGTTCAGCACAATGGTGATCGTAGGTTCAACAAATGTAAAATTAGGCATGATGCCAGCTCATGGGATGATAAGATTATCAAAGGGCTACACATATCAAAGGTGGGCTCAAGTGGGCCCCACAGAGCTTTCACATGAGTATTATAAAAGTTGAAAGTTTTTTTTTTTTTTTTTCTATCTTGGAAAGAAAAAATCCCTAATTTTGGCGTTTCATCCAAATCTACTTCTGAAATAAATGATTTAGCTGTCAAGATCCAGCTGATTCCATCTTTTCACACTTTCCAAAATACGAAGTACAAACACTACCACATCATGATATAATACATGAAAAACAAAACAAAAAAATAAATAAATTTACATTAACTATCTAACAACAGTTCATTTAAAAACATTTCATTTAATCAAATCAATTAATCCATCATCATTTAATCTTTAAAAATATCGAGACAAACAGATCGCCCTAAACAAGAATAAATCAAGCATAAAATCAGTACAGGATTCTTGAAAACAACCAAACTCTCCAACATTCATGAACAAAAGGTTAAACAATCATAAATTTGAAAAAAATAAAAGGTCAATATATATATATGTGATCTTCATCATCAGGATATAAAAAGGATTGTATATATGAGAGAGACAACACCAAACCACTACAACTGCAGAGTATTAGCTATCCAACCTATGCCATTTAGTAGCACTAATACAAACTATTGGAAATCAAAATTTCAGAAATTAGGCATCCAACCTAAGCTCAACAGTAACAAATAGTACAAATGTATCAGCATTCGGTCCATATATCAACATTCATTCCATGCAAATTTTCTGAAATTCAATCCATATATCAACATTTAATACATCAAGATTGAACCCACACATTCTGACATTCAATTCATGCAAATCATTCTAGCATTGGGTTTAGGGATTAAGGTGGAAACGGTTAGGGATTGGAGATTGGGTTTAGAGTTCAGGAATTAGGGATTAAGGGATTCGGGAATGGGTGTAGTGATTAGAGATTTGAGGTTTAGGAATTGAGGATTATGGTTCGGGTATACGGATTTGGGGATTAGGGTTTGGGGAAATGAGGTTAGGATTTCAGGTTTAGGGATTTAGGGTTTCGGATTAGGTTCGTTTCAATCAAGAGAGACAACGAGAGATACCTGGAGGTGCGAGGGAGAGATGAGCAGCTACTCGATAATAAGTCCGGCCCAAAAGTAAAAATACATTTTAAATTTAGGGTTTGAATGAGGATGTTATGGAAAATTCCCTTTGATTTGGTAGGGAGAAAAAAAGCATCAAACTTTAATATCGACCAAAAAAGCACTACACGGGGATATTCTCGATCATTTTTTTTAGAGAATTTAACTGGAAAAACTTCGTTCGACTTGTTAAAATTTAAAATCACCATCAACGTGTTATATAAACCAGTTTGGTCCTCCCGCCAGTTTTCTTTTTTTTTTTTTTTTTGCTTTTGGTGCTGAGAGGGGATATCGCAGTTCGTTTGGGGATATCCCTGTTCATTGTTCATTACAACATAAAGAATGTCGAACTCCATCTTCCCATTTTCCTTTTTTGGGATCCAAACGAGTCTCTCTGCGACCCCTCTTCCATTTTACCTTACTTTTTTAGAGAAACATGTTCTTTACTCTTTTAAGTAGAAAGGTTTGGGCTCCATTATAGAGGTTAGTATTTTATATTTACTTTTTTTACATTTAATTAAACCTACAAGCACAATCTCCACGTGTTTTTGTTTTTTTCCAAAAAAGTTGATGTTTGAAACTACTTGTTAAAACTTCCATCTCCTTGATTGATAATTAATATTTACTCCACTAAAGAGGTGGGCAGTCCACATTAACTTTCTTATTAAAAAAAAAAAAAACATTTCAGTATTACAAATGGGCATTGGCTTTGGCTGTAATAGAAGATGATAGAATTGGGCATCGACATTTGCTTATATAGAAGTGGACGTGAAGGTGGAAGTTATGTATGAATGTGGAATGTCTAATGTGTCCGCTATAGCACTAACCCCGACCAGCTGGCTGTATCTATATTTATGAAACTCTATTTGGGCTCGGATGGGTGGGGATATCCCCGCTCATAGCACTAACACAAGCGTGGATCGGCAGGGATATCTCTGTCCATAGCACTTATGTGAGGCCCCACCCCTTGTGGGCCCTCAATTTGTTTTGAATAATTATTTATATGATATTATCTATCTTAATATGCTAATTAATAGGAATTAGTAGAATAGTTATTAATACTATTAAGTTTTAGAATCAGACTTTTATTTAATTCTTTATAGATATAAGGTGCTTATTATAAATTTAGTAGGGTTTTGATTAGAATAGGACTTAGCTAATAATTAGTCTTAATAGGAGGGGTATTGTGAGTTTAGAAAGCTTCTAGAATTCCTACCTAAAGACCTATTTACCCATGGCCTTATCTCTTCCTCATTTAAAACTAAACTACTCTTTTGGTAATTGTCCTAAACCTTAACCTATATAATTACAACTATTGCAAATGTAGCCTAAACCTCAATTCACTCTCATTTTCCCTACCTCTCCTTAAGAAACCCTAATTCCCCAAATTCCTGCATAAGAAGAAGATAGAGATCACCCCGATTATACTATTAACACTCTTAGGAGCTTGGAATTCTCATCTCTTTCTCAACTCTCCTTGCAAGTTCGAATTGAGGCAAGTACCCTATGCTAATATCACAGAATGCATGCTTTTCTTATCTTGGTTCTGCAAATTCAATTCAATTATGTATATATGCATGTTTGGATCTTTCCTTTTGAGCTTTGTTTATGGATGATGGCCATTTGATGGATGGGTTCTCCCATTTGGAAGATCAATGGCCCGGTTGGATGACGGATTGAGGGTTATAGAAGTACTTTCCTTGTTTTATATGCTTTTGTGATGAATGGAGGAGATTATGAGTGATTTGGGTGAAAAATGGGTTAAAGAAGGAAAAGTCCAAAAATTTAGAAAATTCACGTTAGTGCATGTACCCGGTCGACCGGCTTGTAGCTCGGTTGACTGGGCACACTAAAGATGGAGAAATTCAAGTTCCAATTAAGTTCATGTAAAATTTATAGTCCAGTGTACCCGATCGCCGGACCATGTACGCGGTCGACCGAATACACACGTTTCTGCAGGAAATAACTGAGACTTGATCTTCTCAGTCAGCCCAAATTCATGTGGACCCAGTCGACATCATGGCCACGATGTTGACCGGGGACACTGCAAAATCTGAGGACAGAGAGACAACACCCCAGCTGTTTGACTCCAGGTCCATGTAGACCCGGTCGACATCATGGCCACGATGTCGACCGGGGACACTGCAGGATGTCGACCTGGGGGTCAACATCCAGTGTACCCGGTCGACATCCCTGCGGCTGATGTCGACCGGGAACACTGTGAATAGTGAGTTTTCTAGATTTCAGTTCTTTTGATGTTTGATCAATTGTGGGGCCTATTGACTATCCAAATAGGCGTCCATCAATGTGCCAAGCACGAATCAATGGCGTGGCTCAGCCTTGACTCGTGGGGTCCACCAAATGGATTTTTGGGATTTGAATCATCAATGATTCGACCCTTAAATGTAGTCCATGATGTCCGTAACTTCAAGAGCACCAAATCTATAATCTTTTGGCATCTAAGACTACTGTTAGGGATCCAATTACATGATGAGGCCCTGAATCAAGAGTGGACCATTACTTAGGATTGGACCCTTGTCTATTCCACTTGATTTTTTGATTTGGAGGATTTTATGTATTGTTCTTCTCTCCTATCTTTATTACTATTTTAAACCTGTTAATTAATGGGAATTAGAGGCCCTAAACCTAGGACTACTTAGTGGTGACCCAATGATGTAATTGGAGATGAACAATCGGTGTCTTTGGCTAGGCGGCCCCTCATACGGCCTAAGATTGGGTATGTGGAACCCTAAAATGGAGAGGTTAATTTTAATGGATTGATGACTCATTGTGTATGAGCATGGGATGATTACTTGTGGTATGAACATGGTATTGTACTTTTATTGCTTCAGGCCATGGTTGTGGGCCTAGTGTGGATCTAATGATGTTAGACTTGGACTTGGATATTGGACTGTGTTCCATGTTATTGTACTTTAACCTCTTAGAGACTTGGTTAGGACCTTACTACGCAAGACAAGCTTAGACAGACACAGATCTGTACTTGTTCTCGGGGTCGGTACTAAACATTTACTTATTTGATTTAAGTTCAGCCAGTTGACTGATCATCACTGGTAGGAGCTATATTGGTTATAACTAGAGCTATCATGAGGAACTGTGATTAGACGGATGGTGTGATACCGGGTTCGGTCTAATCTGATAAAGGGGTGTGATCGGTGCAATAAAGGGGCGTGATCGATGTTATATATTTGTATATTGATATTAGCAGAGCTGTTATCCCTTGCATGGTTACCTTACCCTTTCCCCACCGTAACTGTTTACAGTATGAGATGTTTATAGTATGGGAGGGTCGCGGCATAATATCCTGCGATATATTCAGCTTATATAAATGTGCCGCATTGTTATCTGATTAGATTAGATTACTTTATATCTCTGACTCTAAACTGTTAATTACTGCTCAATTGCCTAGTTTATGTTTCATTGTTATTCTTTTGATTACGCACTCATCTTTATTCTCTTGTTGCATACATAATGTGTTATCTGTATATGGTGCCTTGCCAGATCCTTGGATCTGACCCATCTTTGGTGCTTAGGTCTCGACCTTGACCCTGCGTGCGACGCGTACCATGAGGCGCCTGTAGCTGGTGACTATGAGTGGAGGCCGGCTGATTAGGTGGTCGAACCAGATGACGGAGCGCCTGCACATGGAGATTGAGTGCAGTTTATTTATTTTTGGGCTTTTGAAAGTCTTTTGTAGTGAGCGGGTAGATAGACGGTTTTGTATAAACTTTTGATAACTACACTTTGAGATTTTATCAGACTTCAGCCTTGTTATATTTGACTATTTACATGATATTCATTGCTTCCGCTATCTTTTTTTTTGCTTCCGCAATACAAATATTGATTATATTATTGTTCAAAAAGTTTTAAAAATTTGACCTCACTGCGGACTATGATGTTGGAAGTTCTCGGTTTTTCCGGAAAGTAGCGTGCTAAATTCGGAGACCTTGGCAGTAATTTTGGTATTCAGAATTGGGGCGTTACAACTCAAATGGGTTGGGATATCCTTGCTCCCCTCCCATAGCACTAACACAGGCGGGAGAGGATTAGCTATCAAGAAAATGAGCCTCTCCTGCTCTACTTTTCTCTTGGACGCACTAGTATCCTGTGCATGTGCCGGTGAATATTTGCCAAGTTAAAATGCATGTTAATTTATTGGAAGGTGGGTTCTGCCTAACTCCTTGGGTGGGTTAAACTGGGTCAGATCTTGTTTAACATCTCATTTCTTCGCCGATCCTAAAATTAAGGCCTGTTTCATTCCACACTACCTGAAAGTCAGATCCTAGCTCAGCCATTTTGCAAAATATATACAGTCCATTGTGTTAAATAAGTTGGGTTGGGATGGTCTCAATTATATATAAGATCAGGTCCGGCCCAGTCCAAAATAATTACCGAAAATTCGCTTAGATACAGCCAATAAGCCTAAAAATAAAGCCCAAATCCAACCCAGAAAGATGAGGTTAGGTTAAGCCAGCCCGCCCCGCCCCGCCCATGAGCACCACTTGCGTTAAAAATACATACTTCCAATTAACCAACCAGTAAGTTCTGACAATTACAACAACCAGCTGCCCATTTCTTGACCTAAAAATCTTAGCCGCCTCATATTTGCATTTGAACAACAAATGGTGGACGATGTCAACATATTTTATTGTAAAATGATACAAATGGCTTAGGGGGCGTTTGGTAACTCTAAAAGTAAACTTTTATTTTATGATTTATGACTTATTTATATATTAGAGAGTTTGGAAAACCTCTAATTGTATTTTTTTATTTTAGAGTCTATTTACAAATCAAAGCTTTTGCCTCTGAAAAAATTAGCTAGGGGAAGCTACTTTTAATTAAAGTTCTTTTAGTTAAAGTAGATGAATGTGGAAAATGTAAAATCTACAAGTATTTTGGATGAAAATAATCTTATAAGATTTCCAAAAAATGCAAATACCATGTTCTACACCGTTATTTTTAGAAGGTGGGCCCACTTACCACAATTTGTCAAGGTGGGCCTCAATCACCTCATGAAATAAGAGAGCCTCTTTTTATGATACCATGTTTGGTTTCTCTATTTCAAGCCTCTATTCCTCTAAATGTCTAAAATGGCTAGAGGTTTGAAAAATTAGAGGTGTTTGGCATAGGAGTCTTTCCTCTACCAACTTTAGACTTTTAGAGGTGAACCCTCTAATTTGCAAATTCTCCAAATCGTTGCACCTGGAAAATAGAGGCATTGGCCCTTAAAAATATAGATGCGGAGACATTTTCTTAGACTAAAATACCCTTGGACGATGTTTTATTTCCATTGAAAATCCCTGCTACAAAACCCTTTCGATGGTTGCTATGTGACTCCCAAACGCGATTTCACCTTTCATCTCCTTCTTCCTCTCATTCCCAACCGTTGCAGTCGGGAGCCTCTCCGTCCTTCGGCAACCGTGCCTGCTATCAGGCTCCGACCTAGGTTTAGTATATTTTATTACTATTTTAATCGATATTAATTGCAGTTGGCAACCGTTGCAGTTTGATTGGGCTCGGGGTGGCTCGTATGATGCATGTACGAGTGGGGATTTGGCTTGGTTTTCGGAAAACATTGGTTCCTCTTTTTTTTTTTCGGATTCGTTACTTTGGTCTCAACAACTTTTATGTTCACTCTGTTTGCATTTGAATCCCAGAAATCGGGTTTTTTGATAAAAAGGGCAAAACGGTTTTTTCACACCTAATCTGTGCATAAATTTCAAAATTTGAAAATCATGAGGAAAATATATTTTTTGAAAACTATATTTTTCGACGATCGTTTTTTTCTCTTTCGTCAACATCATCCGGGAACCACAAGTGATAGTTTTAAGCCCTTGAAAGTTAGTGGCCTAGTGGGACCCACAACCCACTTAAACCTTAAAAGACCATACATTCCACTCTTTCTTCTTCTCCACGGTTCATTTCCTGCAACAACAAAGAAGGCTTCTCTTCTCCTTTCCACCTTCTCTCCTTTGCATGTCCCACCTAGGGTGCTCCAAGTGAAGAACAAACCACGCCATTGTTCTCCCCATCTCTCAAGCTTTCCAACCTTACTGTTTTTGGAGGAATTGACCTGAACCCATCTTCTTCTCTAAGCTCTTCTTCTTGTTTAGGACTTCTCAAGGTAAGTAATGGCTTCCCCCTTTCACCAATGAGATTATTTAAGTCTTTAGGAGCCTTTTATCATACATGCAAGGGTTTTCATGGAGAACTTCCTTGTTTTCCAGAATTTTTGTAGATTTTGAATGGGTTTTCCATGGGGCTTTTTGGTGTAGATTGGAGAGGGCTGTGGAAGAGAACCATTGGAGTAATTAGAATATGTTTGGAAGCTTAAGGCAAGTGAATAATTGGATAAAGAGATGCATGCAATTTGATTTCTTGATTTCTCATAAATTCTGGAATTTTGGCTTCTTCTATTATTACTATGTGTTTCCTTTACACTGAATTGGGCTACTTTTTGAAATGTCTTGCTATGATCTATGTTTATTTTCTGTTTATGGATTATGAAAACCAAATGGATTCTTCTTATGGTAAATGAGTGATCTTCAGAGTTTTGATGGAATGGAAATTTATTTATATTAGATTTCTTTTGAATGATGGGAATGAATGGTGATATTGTGGCTGAATGGAGATTCTGGAATGGGAAATATATGTTGAAATTATGTGTGAAATGGTTGAGTTGAAGGAGGAGAGATGGTACCAGAATTTGTAGAAAAACTGCACTGAACGAGACAGTTTCTGAACTATCTGCTCGAGCGAACCCGATGGTTGCTCGATTGAACAAGTCACTGACTGTTAAAAAACATTGCGAAAACCAATCCGCTGGAGCGAACTTTGTATCAGCTCGAGCGAATGAGCTTCTGGATTGGCTCGCTCGAGCTAACCCCTCATCTGCTCGAGCGAACCTGGTACTGTCTGGCTAAATTGAGTGACAGAAGCTCGTCCGCTCTAGCGAACCCTCATCTGCTCGAGCGAACCTGGGCTCAGTCTTGGGGATGATTCCTGCACCTGTTTTGAATGGGTTTGAGGTGAAGACTCTCCCCAATGCCTCCTTAACTTGAGATGAAATGAATTTGAACCTACATAATTTGTATTGCGTAAACCTGAATGGAGATTAGGCGGAAGATTGGATATTGAAATTATTGGAAAATATTTATGAGCCTTAATATACACTTTGTATCCCAAGCGTTGAAGATCTTCAGTGGCACCAGACTTATTGTTCATAAACCAACATTAGGGCACTAAGTGTGTAATGGGACGAACCTAGATGAGCCATTCAGCCATTATGTATCACCCCTTTCCATGTTAGTAGATTTATACAATTTCTTATAAATGAATTTGAGTGGTTCGCCACGTTTGGAAAATTATCGATAAGACTACTCCTTCAATTTGTTCGTATTTGTCCATTTGTGCTTTGCCAAGAGTAGCTCTTTTATCGATAGAGATGTATTTTGTTGGTTTGATTGCATTGTTTTGAATTTGAATCGGCACCACTAAGCTTAGGTCACTTTGTTGGACTGATCATCTGGCGTAAGATCTTAAATAATTTGACAACTGCAGTTTGAACCTCTGTCTGTTTGCTCCGGCTATGGCAATGGTTTCTGTCTGTTCTGGCTATCTTGTATGGCAACGGTAATTTGTCCGGCCATTTCATATGGCAACGATTATTTGTCCAGCCATTTTATATGGCAACGATTATTTGTTTGTGTGCTCTTATTACTTCGGTATTAGGAGAATATAGCGAAATGTGGATTGCCAATGTTTTGAATATTTATCAATCAATTTGAGATATTTTATTGTAAATTTTTGTTTATGCAGCAATTGTTTAATTAAATTGTTTTGTACATATATTTTGTTTTCAATACACTTTTATGATTTTAAATATGACATGGATAAAACTTGTATATCTTATCTGTCTTATTCACCTGCCAGACCGTCGTGTCTGATCCTTTTCATGTTTGGTGTCAGATAACGAACCCGCAGATATTGAGGCAGAGTGCACAATTGAGGCAGTAGAGCCTCCATTGGAGCGCAAGTGGCAGCCAAATGATGTCA
This sequence comes from Persea americana, assembly GCA_029852735.1. Lineage (NCBI taxonomy): Eukaryota > Viridiplantae > Streptophyta > Magnoliopsida > Laurales > Lauraceae > Persea > Persea americana. The sequence goes on from CM056815.1 coordinate 69,743,650, forward strand.
TGTAGACGTCATGTTGGGTCTAGAGTTTTGTAACATCTTTTGGGAATGACTTTTATATTTTGGGAACTTTGTTTATGACCTCTATTGTCCTTGTTGGGATATTTAATTTAATACGCTTTGCGGTCCTCACAACTCTAACCTTAATTCTTGATTTATGCTATGAATATATTTCTCTTTTTGATGCAAACTTGTTTAGCTATTATTATGATTCGTTGGAATTTATTTTGCTACATGCTTCCACACATTACTAATTATTCTGAAAATTCGACTTAGCTAGTCGTGATGGATTGTCTGAAATCCTTACCGCGGAATCCTATGGGAAAATAATTAGAGTGTGCGGGCGGAATTTTCTAAACCGTCACGCCGCGTCCCCGGATTAAGGACTTGATCGTCAGGGCCTCGGTCCGGGGACGTGACACCTGCGCTCGTGGAGGTTCGTCTCTAGCAGTAAGATCGTTAGAAGCAGTGAGTTCTCTCTACCCTTTTGTTTCCAATTAGGGTTTTGATTCTCATTTCATTAGATTTCTCTGTTTCCCCTTTGAATTGCTAGAAGTGAAATTTATTTGAAAGGGTTTTTTTTTTAGTTTCTGGGATGTCGATGTTTCTGGCTTTCATTTCATTTGAAACAATGGATGTGAAGGGCGAGTCCATCTGATGGATATGGAGGCTTCGGTCTTAGCTACTCTGTGTTTTGGAAATAAAATAACCCACCAAACATCCAACCCAATAGTGCTCATCTGATATAATATTCTCTCAATCTCCTCTTCCTCGAAAGTCTCTTTTTCTTACCATCACAATCACTATAAAAATCTTTTATGAATGATGTTGAATGCATGGAAATGGTATCAGAGGTGTCTGACCCTTCATCCGGTCAAGACCCAGATTATCAACTCTGGATTTCTTTGGGGAGCAGGAGATGTTGCTGCTCAAGCCATCACCCATTCCACCCTCCACAAACACAACCTTCATAACCCCACAGTAAAAGTATTGTCGATATCTGCTTCGATTTTATTTATTTATTTTTGTTTGGGATGTGTAATTGCGATTGGGTTTGAATATTTTGGCAGGATGATTGGGTATCTGTTTGGATTTGCATTTGGGGTGACATGAATTTTTTCTTCTTGATTTCCCTCAAATTTTTTTGATGGCAAACCATCCAACTTTGATTGAGTTGAATGTGATTTTTGATCATTGAGTTGAATGAATAACCATCCATTTTTTTGCAATTCTTGATTTGGGGCACATGCAAATCCTTCATTGAGAAATGGGTATTTGGCTTTTCCTCTTGCTGATTGTAGTTTTCTCTTCTTTTTCTTTTTTTTTCAGTACTGGGTATCTGTTTTCAGGTCTTTTTTTGTGTTTCATTTTTTGTGGGTGCCCTATATTTCTTTTTCCTCCCTTTTTCCTTTTCTTTTGAATATACCCTCCTTTGATCTTAAGGACTTCATTGTCTTTGTCCCATTTCATTCCAGTAAGTTCTTTTTGCCATTTGAGGCATTTGGTTCATTACTTTGCACCTTTCTTCTCATTCATTGCATCTTACTAATTTATGCTTGCTCTATATTCTTGAACCTGTTTTATATATGTACAGAGAGGAAGACATTCCAAGCTTAGGAATGGATGGGCCATCCCTCATGGGGACTTTATATTTTTTGTGTCATCTAGCTTTGTGTATGAATGTTTTCTTTTAGGCTTTAGTGCATATCCTTAGCTCTTTTATTAACTTTATAGTGCTGCTTGAGCTTTCAGCTGATTTGGATGCCACATTCAGTGCATTTTTTTAGTGAACTGATCTGTATTCTTGGCCTGGATTTTGCACTTGTGTTCCTGCCTTGAAAATTAATGGGCCGGCTGATGAAATGCTTTTTCATTAGTTGAGCATCATGTAATACCTCAAGTTTGATATAAATGTAATAATTTAGGGTTTGTGTATTACCAAACATGTTTTTTTATATTAGCATCTTCTTTGTATGACTCTTTTTTTAATAGCTCTATTTTGATTGGGTCTGTTAGAAGAAGAGTAAAGATACCAAACATAGCCTAATTGCAAATAATTAGAATCATGGTTTAAAATCGCAGTATCGGTCAGGACAAAAAACCGATATGAAATTGGTATCGATTGCGATTATCAGTCCGTCGCGATCATCGCAGTGTGAATTTTTTTAATCCAAAAAAATTAGCAAAAATATCCAAAAAATCCAGAATATTAGAAAATGTTGGAAAAAAATATTTTTCTTTCCCATTAGTAACAACAATAAATTAAAATATCAATCACCTTAAGTTATGAGTCTTGTATGTGTTGCAGTTCGCTGTCTTCTCCAGTAATTCATATAATGCAACTATTATTTTGACTCATAGTTAGTTTGTTAGTGTAAAATATAAGAAAACAAAGATAACATAACAATTATCTACGCACTATTAATAAGCTATTAGTATTTACTATTTAGTATCATAAATACTCCAACAATTTTTTTTTTTAAAAGTAGAAGATTTAAAAAATACCATTTTTCTACACCCAAAATCATGTTTAAAAGTAGATCTAGCATGAAAGTGTGTAGATCTAAGTGAAGAACGCAACACAAACCCAAAAATGACATGCCAATGATTTTTTCATTCATTTTTATGCTTTATCTAAAAATAAGAAATAAAAAACATATAATAGTAAAAATAAGGGAGTTAAGTTGATTTTCTCTTACTAGAGACATGGTTGCCCTAAGGAGATGAGGGGATAGGAGAAGAAAATGGGAGAATAGGAAAAAAATTACAAAAAATTAAGGTTTTTTTTTTTTTATCATTACTCTATCTTGGTCAATCTCGGCTGATATTTTCAAAAATCCATATCAGCCGAGATGAACTAATATTTTAGGGATATTTGCCTGACTCGGTATCACGGTAAAATACAGTCGCAGTATGGGCTGATACCAGTTCATATCGGCAGGCCTAGATTTTAAACTACGAATAGAATCTAAAACTAGAGCTTTTGTTTGCAGACCTTAACCTAATTAGCTCTTATTATTTATAGTAGTGTTTTGAACTTGTTTAGATTAAATCAAGTGCATTAGTGCGGAAAGTGCATTAAATTCAAGCAGGCTTATTCATGACTAATATCATGCATTTAAGCCCAAGTATAGATTAGATATGAGGTGACTTTCATGTTTCCTGAGTGAGTAGAAATTTACCGTTTGGCTGCTGGTCAAAATGATTGGTACTTGAGATTGTGGAATTAAGAAAAATGGTTATAAAAATTAGAAATATTAAGTAATCATTCCTCATGATATAAGAAATACAAATAGTTTATTTAAAAAATTACCTACGTTTTGTCATTTTAGGAGTAAAATAGAGGGGGGGGGGGGGGGGGGTGGGGTGCTGGGCGCGGGGGCGGCAGTGGTGGGTGGGGGAACATGTGAGGTCTTGCTTGCAGGTATGGTATGGTATGATGTGACATGAAATTGAATAATGAATGGAATGGCTCATGGGAAAGCATACTGCATCAGTAGATCTACCAGGATAAAATACATCTTTATTCGTTGGAAGTTAGGTTTTCATTTTTACTATTGTTGGACTGTGTGGTTTGGTAGAAAAGATTTTATGCATGTTTTTGCATATATAGCGACAAATTGCAAATGTCCCCCATTTTTAATGGGTGACAGGGTGACAGGGTGGTATATGATCTTAACAATTCAATTGATTGAACTCAAGCAGGTATGAGATATGCATGAATCCACCTGATGTAAAGCATCACAATATCATAAGACCTATAACTTCCAATTAAAGAACAGTACATCAGCAGATCTGCTAAAATTCTCCACTTTGAAGGACTTGCTTTTTTATGTAATGTGCCAAGAACAAATTTTGCTGATGTGCTGTGTTTTGATGAATGCCTAGAGCTTTTTAGTGATGCTAGGCATCGGTATCTATAATTGAGATAAGAGTTCTTCAAGAGTGATAGAAGGGTTTTTTCTTGAAATCTTTTGTAATCAACTAGGCCATACCCCTGGTATAAAAAATTGTTCGGTTCTTTGATTTTATTTCAAATTATTCAAACTCAATACAAATTTTTAATGAAATATTTTTTTTTTCATAAAATAGCTCAATTTGGGCATGGTTACATAGAGTTGCATGCTCAACCTTCAGCTTCCACAATAGAGTGTAGTGTAGGATCAGCAAATGAGATGACAAAATTACCTTTGGGCTTGTTTGTTTGTATAAAACATATAGGAACTGAAAATATAGAAACCCATGGTCAAATGAGCTCCACTGAGGGATTATTAAAAAGGTGAAAGTAAATGGAACGAGTCTTGGGGTGAAGGATGTAAGATAGCAATATTGTCAATGAGACCCTCGCTTCGTATTCTAGGGTGATGGCGTTCAATTTTTATTTAAGATGAGATTATATGATGGTACTCTTTTTTAGTATTCACTTTTAATTCTTCATTATTAAAGACTTACATAACTACAAACTCTTAAAATATTAAGAATTCAATTACATGGAACAATACTGCACGTATAATATAATGTCAATTTTATGCTTCAATGTATCATGTCAAATTTGTGGTACCTTAGAACTTCCCTCCCACCACAAATTTTCCCATAGCCCCAGCTAACTTCTTTAATTTCATTCTTCATTCGTGTCAGTTCCTCCCCACCCCTCACCACCTCTATTGTGGACCGAGTGTTTTTCCTTTCTTATCATCATACTGTTGGACAGAATCTTCTCCCCTTGTGGGATTCATAGAATTTTATATAGAAGAGGGAGTGGAGATGACAGACAAGTGATAGGAGAAGACAACATCTTCTAGAAAAAAGATAGATGTCAGGAAGAGAGCTACAAGCATCGTAAATAAGTTTCCCCATAGTGATAAAAGAAAAGAAAAAGAAAAAGAAGCTTCATCTAATGTTATTAGCCACCTGCTTAAAGAAATTGACTTCTATTGGTAGGTATGAAGGTTGACAGAATGTTTGAAACCAGTGCTTTTAATTGGATGGCTAGCATTTGTTTACTCAAACCATTTTTTTAATAGAAAGCTAATCCACCAAATCTTTTATATGCGGAATGAAATAAATAGCTAGGTACTATCTAATTTCAAACATGTTAACAGTCCTTACATATGATCATAAATATAAGTCCAAATACTTTTAGGCCGACACGACAATAAAAGAAATATCTTGATAATACTTTATCATATCTTGAGTGGGTCCACCTAAACCACTGAAACAAATGTCCTCTTTGTCATTGGCTGTGGCCGAGTTTCACTTCATAAGAGTTAGGACTACTGTTGGATTAATCAATCTATAAAACACACTTTATTTCGAGTGGTATAATTAATTTTCCTGTGTTCAATGGGAATTGAATATTGATGGATTTGGACACGGAGACTCCGATACGCAGCAGGAGATCAATGTGCGTCCGGCGATTGGGAAGCCTCGTGGATCTCTTCGCTTCTTGTCTTTTCTATGAGATGGAATAATACGCAACCCTAGGGCTCCCTTATCTTATATAGACAAGTCCCAAAAGAGTTACACTTACTGGATACTTCTTCGCCAAGAAACCCACATCTACTAATCCTATTGGGAATCTTATTAGTGAGACCAGATCATGTCTTACATTAAGTGGGATTGTATTCTCTGTTGGCATCAGCCTTACTTGATCTGACGTGGGACCCGAGGCATGCGGGCCACACAATTTCCTATAGTCTCTCACTTGGCACGAATGCCATGTACATTAAGCATATCTCAGTCCCCATGCGCGTTACATGCCTTGCAAAAACCTCTATAAGCAAAGCCTTGGTGAGAGCATCAGCCATTAATTCCTCTGAAGGCATATAAAAAGTTTCTATATCATTCTTTTCAGCATTCTCTCTGATAAAGTGATATTTTATCTCAACATGTTTTGATTGACTATTGAACTTTGGCTCATTCACTATGGATATATCAGATGTGCTATTTACATTCATTGGGACATGCTTTTTTTCTCCAATTATCTCCAAATCAGTGAGATATTTTAACCAAAGAGCCTCATGGACTGCTGTACTGCATACTATAGACTCTGCTTTGATTGTTGACATAGCCATAGAGGTCTGTTTCTTACTACTCCAAGAAACTGCACCTCCTTCAAGGGTAAAGACATAGCTGGTTGTTGACTTTCTTTGGTCTAAATCACCGGCCCAATCTGTATCTGAGTAGCCGTGCAGTTCCAAGACTTCACCTTGATAATATAGGCTAAGATTTACCGTTTCTTTGATCTACCACAAAATCCTCTTAACCGCGTACTAATGCTTTAATCCTGGGTTACTTAGGAATCTACTTACGAGACCCACGGCGAATGCAAGGTCTGGTCTCGTACGTAGCATCATTTACATGATGCTACCCACAATTGATCATAAGGTTTCATTCTCATCACTTCCTTATCCTACTTGTTTGTGGGTTCCTGAATGCTTGACAATTTTATACTCTTGCAGATGGGAGTGTCAATTGGTTTACATATAGCCATATCAAATCGTTTCAATACAGTTTCCAAATAAAATCCCCGTGATAAAGTCAATAGCCTATTCGGACGATCACGAGTTATTTCAATGCCAAGGACATACTCTGCCTCGCCCGCGTCTTTCATTCCGAATCTTGACTTTAACCATTATTTGATTTCATTTACGGCTTCCAATTTTTCACTAGCGATCAAAATCTAATCCATATATAATGACAAATATAAGTAACTACTCCCACTACGTTAAATATAGAAACATGTGTCTGCATTATTATGGACAAATTCTATTTCACCTACGGCCTAGTGAAATTTTTTATACCATTGTCTCGAGGCTGGTTTTAATCCAGACAAAGCCCTACTTAATCTGATGTGGGACCCATGGTATGTGGGCCACACGATTTTCTACAAATGCATTCGAGTTTTTTGTCAAATAAGCTCCACCAAATAATCATTAAACAGGTAAGGGTTATTGGAGATGTAGATGAAAACTTGACTTTTTAGGATTTGAAATATGAGAGTAATGGTTGAGTATTAGTTCTCCATCTCCCAATCTTTTTCTTTATATATATAAATATATATATATATATATATTTCTGATTGGTAAGGCTCTCCATTTTCCTTGATGAGATTCTTTGGAAGGAATGTCTACTTGATGATTATTCACAGATGTTCACCTTTTGGTTTCTTATTTTTAACTACTTATAACATACAAAGCTTAAAATTTCCACTAATCCAATTACATGAAACAAATAAGTATATATAGTTTGAGATCCATCTTATTCTATTACAGGATTGAATTGAATAGAGTAATGTTTAATAAGAAAGAAGTTGAGGCCTTCACATTAAAAAAAAAAAAAAAAAACAGTTGGCATTTTAGGTTATGAGCCATACGTAGAAATGAAAAGTAAACCAAGTACGGCAAGTCCCCTGTCGAAGCTGAGCTGCTTATTTGACTTTAGAAATAGATAGAGACTGGCCGAGAGCAGAGTGGACAGGGCAGTCATAGAATGATTCCATAAAAAGGCACTCGTGCTAATGCTCCCAGCACGTGTCAAGTAAGAATGGCATGCAAAATGGGCAATGATCACTTTCCCAATAATAGTAAATCTACTTTACTACTAACGTAGGGTGAATGATCGAGATAATAAGAAAAAAATGAGTTAAATAAAAAATATCATATTTCCAACCACGCTTCTACTTTTCACCAAAAAGTCTAAAAGTTATTTTTCTATGCCAATGAATAATAAAAAGCCATCACTTTCTTATTTCACTCCTTTTTTTACCTGTCTTGCCCGTGTTTGAATGGGTGGTGGTGAAGTGTAGTAAGATAAAACCTCCATTATCTAAACAAAAAAAGACAATAGATTATATTAAAAGTATATAATTTTAAAATTATTTCTATCTTAAAAAAAAAAAAAAAAAAAAAAGCAACCCCCTTTCTCCTCAAAAAGATAAAAAAATTCCAATTTTCTATATAAAGTGTAAAAATAAAAAAAAATTCCATATCAAACAACTAAAAACAAAATACCATCATATCCCATTATATTTTATTATTTCTTGATTTCATTCTTCACCTTACTTCACTTAACTGGTTAAGTTATCAAGTGAGCTTTTACTTGGCTGACTTTGTATTCGACGGTTTCTATCTTACATGTGGGCCCCACTTAGATGCTTGCTAATCTCCTACTAGGATGTGGACTGGAGGAAGAAAGAGGGGATTATCTCAGGCGTTTGTTTAAAGGGGGCCTAAACTTTATTACACTTGCACATAAACCAGGTGGGCCCCACACGCAATATTTGTAATTTCGAACATTCCTTCTCTTGTATATATTGTGCGGTTTGGATTAAGGTGGGTCGACTGAGACGATTTTCTTTTATATCAAAGGGTCCTGATCGTACGTACCGCACAAGTTTGATCTGGCGCCAATTACAAGTGGGCCACATATCTTATTTTATGTACAGCTCTTTAAATCTTACACAACAAATCCAAGAGAGTGGTTAAGTGGTCAAGACTACGGTTCCTTCTTCTTTCAGAACTAGAGATCTTGGTATATATCCTGGTTCTCCCTTTTTCAGGAATAGTCCACTTGTGCTATCACGTGAAGGTCACAAGAGTTTTATCCTGCTTTTATCTAAGCTGAAAGATTAGCCCGATCCAAAAAGTTGAAAACCCTCGGAAACGGAGGGAGAAAGAGAAAAAAACAACAAACAGGGCGTAAGAGAGCGGTGATTTTAAAAGTACTATTGCGTCGTGGTTGATGGGGGCATGGAATCTATCATTTCATGGCCGCGGATTGTGGGTGCAAGTGCTGTCGGATGGTGGGTCCCACGCGAGACATGTGAGTGCATGTGGGTAGGGAAGCTGGAAGCCCCCCACGAAGGTCTTGCGTTTACATTATTCTGCAATTAATTTGTTCCAGCTTAGCTTCCCATTATTAGCACATCATGCTGATGCTATGGATTCAAATTTCCAACCCAAACTCAATCCTAGTGTTTGTAGGTGGATAACAAAGAAAAAAAAAAAAACACAAAAATGTTTGTTGGCCTATTTCTTTACTAAATTCATGAAATTTTCGTCTAGAAAATCTCTGGAGGATGGGATTCTCAAATGCTTATTTGTATTTGAGCATTTAAAAATTCCACAAAAAAATAAAATAAATGTAAAGATGGTTGCAATGACCGGGATTTCAAAGGTCATTTAAGACTTTTTAGGTGATTAGAATTTTAGAATTCTTTTGGAAAAACATGATATATGCAAATATGTTATATGATGTCCAAGAAAACCAAAACATGGCAAATTCTTAAGGACTTCTTAAAGAAGCATGACAGTAGTTTGTGATCCTTGTACTTGGGTAGGATATTAGGTACCGGAATTTTAGTTTTGTCTTTCTTTTTAATGGACATAAAATTCCCTAAATGTGAGCATTTTTTTTATACTATACTAAATATATCCATAGGTTTGTAGGATAATGTTTTGCACCATGAAGATTGAGGAACATAATTCTTGTAGCTTACCCCTAGATGATGATTATGTTTTGTGCTATGAAGATTGCATATTGCTCACATGTAGTTGAGCTCATGGGGCATGCTTGGATGCATGTGTATCAATGGAAAGAGGGCGGATGAAAAGGACTCCTTATAAATATGACATTTTGAACGTAGATCTTTTTCAGCTTCAATTTAGTAGGAGTGAAGGTTTAATAAGTATAAAATCGGATATGATGCCAAACAAGGGGATGAAAAAAGTATCAAATGGGCTGCATTGATGAAAGGCGGGGCCCATAGAGCTTGGCTGCACATAGAACTTACTCGTAGGAGAACATTTTCCTTGGTTTAAATAGTTAGCTCGAGGACACATGCTGAATTCAAGTCAACTTGACCAAACCAAATCCGATTTTTACAATTTCAGCCCAAATGGCTCCAAACTTTTTTATTTATTTTTGATTAGTAAGCATGATACTATTCAAAAGGGGAAAAACCCAAAAACAACACACCTAACTCCGAAGAAAGGAATAAGGCAAAAAAGAGAATTTAAAGACGTGAAAACAATAAAAGCCCACAACCTGGTCTAAATTAAAGTGAGAGAAACCCACATCATGGGTACGGAAATTAAACCGAACTAGTGCCCAAAGGTTAAGCTAACTCCAATTCTGAAAAATATGCCAGGAGAGGCAATACTCTTTTCGTCTTTCAAAGAAGAATCTTAGAAGAGAGTGAAATTGGAATAGTGTTGACTGAGTATTTTGCTTTGATAGCATCTGAGATCCGACAAGCCTGACACCGACTCATCCAATGTGAGGTATCTGGAGATTTCACAATTTTTACAAGATAATCATCAATCTTGAAGCACAACTGAGTAGTTTGGCACTTTACCAGCAAAGTAAAAGTCAAATAAAGTCTTTATTTTTCAGACTAGATATCATATCAAAAGCATTTTAATTCAAAACTTTACCCATCTTTAAAAAAAAAAAGGTAAAAAAGCAACCACATTTATCCACTAAAATACAAAAAACCTCTACTTTCCCATACAAAAAGTAAAAAGAATTTTATAACAAACAACTAAAAATATATAAAAAAACCATCATAGCCCATTTATATTTTATTCTTTCTTCAAAATCAACTTTTACTTCACTTAACTCTATTAGTAGAGTTGCCAAAGTGGCCCTGAAGAAAGCAAGTAAAGAAGTAACATGAGATTCTGATATAAAGAAAGCTCCAACATAAGTTGCATACTTATTATACAGCATTATGTGCCTCTGCGGCAGATGTGCCCAGTCATTAGGTGGACCACAAACAATGCAATTAATGATTCTCGACATTGGGCCAAGCGGATGAAGAGAACGCCTTCATTTTCTCTTTGTTAGATCCAGAGTCTCAAGCCCAGCCATGTGTGTAATTAATCTGCATTGACCTAGCTCAAGCTCAATTTCTGATCAATGGCTCGAGCTTGGTTCGACTCCACAAGTTTGGTTTTATCTTCAACTTATAGAGGTACTAAACTAATCAGGTACAACTACAAGCCCAACTCTAAACAAGCAGAGCTTGAGTATGGGCTTGGGCTTGGGCTTGGCTTACAGCATTTATACACTTTATTTATTAATGACCTGAGCTAGCACCTGATCTTGTACATGTGAATTTGTGTATGTTAGCTTGATCGAAATAAAAATGAGCTAAGCCCAGTGAAAAGGTCCTAGCTCTGTTCAAGCTTTAGTCAAGCCCAAGCACAACTGAGCCCAGTCCAGCTTTCTCAGATGCTTTCTCAGCATGTTGACAGCCCCAGGGCTTGGTAATAAATACTTGGTGTTAAACCCTGTAGAGGCCACGAAAAACCAACATGCATTAGTTGTCGAGGTGAAAAGGATTTGAGTATCAGCTAAGTACAAGGCTCTCTTCTGTGGGCGTATTTTCTCCTGCCGACGTCTACATGTGAATGTCTCATTTGGCACTTTTAATTAAGGGGGTCCCAGTTTTTTTATTTTTTATCTTATGCTCCCCTGCGTCTTTGACAGTCGTATGGGGACATCAGATGTTCATGTTCCTGCAGGAGAAAATTTTGCCGCTGTAAAGATCCTCACAGGCCAAAATAGATTGCAGTCAGATTGATAATGATCGAGCGGATTTGCTTCTTCTGCCCAAACCGAGAAATGAAATAGAACAATGCTAAGCATTGATACAAAAGCTAAACTAGGACTTTAGAAGGCTCATTTCAGCCTAGCCCATTTGGTTATCAAGCTTAATATGGTGCCAAATAAAAGGCTCAAGCCCAAGATTTTGAGCTCGGAAGTTGGGCCATCAGTTGGGCATTTAGTCAATGTACAACCAATCAAACCTCATTTAGCAAATAGTTGAAAAACAAATCCTGTCCTAAACAAATAGCTCAGATATAAACCAAGACACCAACAATGGCTGGGCTTGGGCTGAACTAGGCCTTGTGACATCCTATATCGCCATTTTACAGTCTACTCACAGGAGGGCATGTGGTATATATGGCTTAAGTTCGGCAAAGGTCGATCTCATTAACTTTGGGCCTTTGTACTGTCCATGTTAAACCTGAACTGGTATGATCAAAACCCCTAAATAATGAAAGTGAACCGCAGATTGATTCATGATTTTGAAAAATCAAGGCTATTTTCTGGAAGGAGATGCAAGATATGCGGCCCACCATCGCGTACCATCTAGACAATTCCCATATGGGTCAATTTGTTGGGCCCCTGGGCCCATTTATGTTGACACACATGGATTTGGTTGATGTAGACATTCCAAAACGTGTGATAAGGACCATACCAAGCCTCATCCTATAGATGAAGATAATACAGTGCTCCCACACCTTAGCCTAGACTCCGAGTATAATATGACAGAATATTTAAGTGCCATGTGGATATGTGGAACTTCTCATTCATGCCAGTTACAATGCCAATTGCCTCAGTACATGGAACTTTCCTGCCCTCAAAGTTCAATCCGTGAACATGCAGGAAAAGACTGGTTCTTATTTTTATTATTAGGTTTAGTTTGGCATCTCTACTTTTCCCTTCTTATTGGCTTAAAACTCATTGGATCCGGTTTTAGGATGTTTGGTTGGACCTTTTACTGTATCCATTTCAAATGACAAAAAGACAATTTCTCTTTGTTTGATAAAGTCCCAAAAATGGGGGCAGAATCCAATCAGAAGAAAGGTTTGAAGCAGGTAGACCGTTGGGGGTACAATGTTATGGACGTCCTCATGGACAGTCCGGTTTTTCATTTTTTTTTTAATTTATGGGACCCACAATCATGATCCAAGCCGTTAGAAATATTCAGAAGGTCAAACACGCCCACTATTAAAATATCAGCCGTTGATCTATCTCGAATCTTGAGATATTTTCAAAAAAACGAGAGCCCTTTGATCTAATTTTCTGGACATTGTGTGGCCCATAATCATGATTTGATCTATTGATTCTCTTTGGATGGCCAAAAACGGCCACAGGTCTAAAAATGAGCCTCTAAATCCAAGTGGATCTTGAGATATTTATAAAAACGTTTTTTACCGTTAAGGTACTATGATATTTTACTGTGCACTAAAATTGTATACTGGCAGTGTGGGTTTTCATTTTTTTTTATTTTTTCTTTTTTTTGTAAATTCAACCACCAAAAGTCATGATCCAAACCATTGGATATATTCAGAAGATCATACACGACTATGGGTCCAAATTTTAGCCGTTGGATCATTATAGATTTTGAGATATTTACAAAAAATCACAAACATTTATATCTACCTTTTTAAAAACTATGGCCCCCAAATGCAAGATCCAAACCATTAATTATTTTTGTAAGGCTAAACACAACCGCGGTGTCAAATTTCAATACTTGAATCCTCATGGATCTTGAGATATTTAGGAAAAATTTTCAACCATTATTTTAAAAATGTCTATTTCAATCATTTTTTCTATGTAACCAAACAAACTATTTCTACACCATCTATTTCAAACAGGGCCATTTGAAACAGATCAATTTTATACAGATCTATCTCATATAGATAAGAGATGCCAAACAGGGCCTTAGTTAACAAGGATATGATTGATTACTACTCCATGTGGTGTTGTGAATCATGTGTTGGTTGGTCCTAATAAGACTAGAAACAGTTAGTCCATTAATATCAAATAGTCTGCCAGCCTTAAAATCTTGCTACTCTTGAAGAATTACACTTTGATTGGGCAATTTTGTTCCAAGGACTTGAGAGTATTCACACTCAACTATCACCCTTTAATGACAATAAAGGGACAGCCCAGTGGTTCAAAGTCCCATTCTCACCCAACTGGCGGCGTTTGATGCCCAAGTCCTCTCTCTTTCAGTTGCATGTAGTCCTCTCCATTGTTACCTAATTTACAATTTGATTAATTCGCATTCGAGTTCGTAATTTGTAATTCGAGTAAATATTGGGTCAATGAACTCAATGGAGTAGGTTCATTTGATTCGCATATCAGTTTGTCTAATTTGCAATTTGAGTTTGACAAGTTTAATGAACTAATTCATTAGTGTCCATGCTTAGGCAATCACTAGGGCCCACATCTAAAATCCAAATCATAGAAGATAACTGTTCTTTTTATTTACTGTGGTGAGATTTTACTAATTAGAGTTGGGCCCACAAAGATTGATTATGTGTAAAATACATGTTTAAAATAAAAACCAAAGTAAAACTCCATTTTTTTTCAGTCAGCAACCTTAAGGTGCCACTTTGATTGGAGTTAGATGTGGATAAGCACTAATAAATAGGGGCGCCATGCTTTTGAATTTCTTGGATTTTCAGGTGGGCACCACAACTGAATTCATAGGACTCAATTTAGAGAACTACATGAGACCAGTTCGACATTAGTTCGTGAATCAAACTGTGAATTGTTTAAAATGAATTATTTGGAGTTCGAAGGCCTCATGAACGAACTAGGTTACTATGGCCCTCTCCCTTCCATATGTAGGTGGTCTTCTCTCTGCGTGTAATGGGGTTCAGTCCCATGTCATCGGGTCTCTCAAGGGCCACCTTGGCTGGTACTCCGAAAAAAAAAAACGAGTATGACCCTTGATTGTTGAATCTATGATCGCTGATCTGTCAGTTATTGGGCTGGACAGGCCATCCATAAAAAAACACCACCTTGAGATGATCATGGTCGGGGTGGTTAAGAGTGTAAACCACCATCCAAAATGCAAATTATCCGAATGTTCGATGGCTTGGAATTTCTTGTATGGTTATTTTCAGAGAATCACAAGAAACATCAGATCAACAGCACAGGTAGATTGGCACTGAGCATGATCTACTAATCTTAATACATGAGCTAAGTATTCTATGTATTTCCCTTAATCTAATTATATAGTACAGAGCATGACCCTGAAATGTTAAAAGTCAAACTTGTGCTGTTGTTATATTTTGTTTATAACCATATCTGAAATCATCATCACCATCACCCTCAAAACTCAATATTATGATGAATGTCTTGTAATCTACTGTCACTGATCTTCTGGATCATACTGCACGATCAGGGGAGGTATATGGTGCAATGCAAATTGCCTCAATACATGGAACTTGCCTGCCCTCAAAATTCAATCCGTGAATACACAGGAAAAAACTGGTTTTTATTTTTATTACTATTTAAGAAGGATCTGATTGATTACTAATTCCTGTGGTGTTGTGAATTACGTGTTGGTCCTAAGACTAGGAACAGGGGAGTCAACAGATAACAAATAGGCTGCAGCCATAAAATCTTGTGACTCTTGGAGAGTTACACTTTGATTGGATAACGTTCCAGTGGCATGAGAGTGCTCAAGTACAACCTTTGATAAGAATAGGGGGCAGCCAGTTGTTGGGAGCCCCATTCTCACCCAAATGCCTAGTGTTCGATTGTAACACCATGTCCCGAGTTAATTAAGATTAACTCTAATTAATCGGGATTAATGCTAATTCAACATATTTTATCGATTAATGTTGATTAAGGACTGAATTGATATAGAATTTGGCTCAAGTGTTCCAATTGAACTTAATGAAAAGAATAGTGAATAGTATGAATGAATTAGAATGGTTTTAGGCTAAATCATGTGATGTAAGGACTTTTTCGTAAATACGAAATTACGCGTATTTCGTCGAATACGGAAACTCTTGATACTCACACGTATATCTCGAGGAGTACGTTAACTTCCGTAAATATAATGATTCCATTCAGTGTGAATTGGTTCAAATGACCATTCATTTGACTCAAATTGTACATAGTGGAAAGGAGAGGGGCTAAAATGCAATTGAGCGCTTATAAGATGAGGATGAACTCATTTGAGTTCTTCCTTCATCCCAGCCGATCTCTCTTCTTCTCCTTCTTTCTCTTCTTCTTCTTTCTTCCAATTTCTCCTTCATTGAGTGGCGAATTGGAGGCTTGACAAGTGTGTGAAGAGGGACTCCATCTTCACCATCATCTTCTTCGTTTCTTTTCTTACTTTCTTGGAGTTTAAGCTTGAGAAGATCTCAAGATTTCCACTAAAGAGGCTACAAGTAAGTGAGTTATGTTGTTTTTAGGATTTCTGAGTCCACTTTGGTGATTTGGAATGGTTTCTTACATAAGAAACTTATTAAGATTTTCTTGAATGGATTGATTGGTCTTTAGGTTCAAAAGAAGGTTTGGCTTGAGGATTTCATCTTGGATTCAAGCTAGACAAGGGAATTCTTGCTGATTAGTTTTCAAACAAGGCAAGTATACTCAATTATATTGATTTCAGATGTTAATCGACTTATTAGAACTCAAGGAGTTCAGTTCCAGAGAATTCGGTTCAGAATTTTCTGAACTTCTGGGCACAATTCGGTCAGCCGCCAGGCTGACCGACACCTGACCGAGAGCTAACCGACATAGGTCGGCTAGCCGAAATTGTGAGTTCGGCTAGCCGAGGGTTGACCGCAAGGTAACCGAAAATTTTGTCAGGGTTTTCCATCAGAAGTTGAGCTTCTGGAAAACGAACCGTAAGCTGACCGTGAGAAATTCGGCTAACCGAAATTTGAATTTCGGTCAACCGAGTAGGTGACCGAACAGGTGACCGAAATGAACAAATTGTCCTGTGAATTGAGAAATTCTGGAAAACTGACCGAATATGGTTCGGTCAGCCGAAATCCATAATGCGGCTAACCGCTAGGTAACCGACGAGGTGACCGAAATTGAGGGGATATCAGAATTGATTTCTGATATTTTCCTAAACCTTTATGAGTGTTAGCTAAACTTATGTGAATGTAAATTTCACTAAAAAGTGATGTCATCTAAAATAACACCTACATTGCATAATGAACGTTTCACCCGAATGTTGTTTTAGGAAATTTAATTGTTTCTGACTTGAGTTGGCTTGTCCTCTCTCGTCTACTACAGTTATGCTCATTGTTGAGCTACCATTGAATAATGCGTTGAATTAGGAAAATGAAATGTAATGAAATGAAACGAAAAGAACTGAAATGAACAAACACTGTAATGTATGAAAGATTATTTCTGCTGCAGTAGATGGAGCGTTCCGGAGCTCCGTGGTGATGCCGGTGATCTCTGATCAAGACACTGGTAAATCCCACACATTTGAAAAGCCACTTAATAAAGTGAGTAATATTGAAATGAAATGAGTCCTTGAAATGCTGGGTTGTGAATGGTGCGCAAAAGACACTTGTTAAAGTGTATATAATGAAATGAATACTCCCTTCAGGGGAGAACTACATGAATTGAATGCTTCCTTCAGGGAAGAACTATATGCATTGAATTGAATTGAATTGATATAAATTGTTTAAATTTGCTAAACATATGATTATCATAGAATTGTGTATACATTGTTGAACCATCGTGTTCACAGTGTTATTGATGACATTACAGGCCAAGTTGCCCGTTCCAGTGGTTCAGAGACCGCGCCGCCAACGGAGGAGACCAATCTGGTTCCTCCAGGAGGATTGAATGAATGGATATAAATCGGAGGCGACCGGTTTAGCAAATTTTGTGAAACATTTTGAATGGATTCATTTTGTTGTCAATAGTGATCACATGCATTGTATTTGAATATGCATGGTTGATTTCACTAGCATATGAGATGTGTAAGTAAACTTTACCGTATGTAAAGGACTTGTACATATTAACGTTGAATATCAATGTATGTATATATTTCCGCAAAATGTGCATTTGACAGGTATATGTAAGATCCCTTGTGAATCTCGTATTGGCTTCGGTAATGCGAGGTTTACGGGAGAAAGTATGGCGTTCGCGATGCGGGGTTTGGCCGTGATAACCCTAATCTCGGGCCCGGGTTGTGACATCGATCCTCAGGTCCTCTCTCTTGTATTTCTAAGTGGTCCTTTTTCCTGCTTGTGCGGGTGGTCTCCTCCCACCGGGTTCACTTCCATGTCAATTGGGTCTCTCAACTCTCAAGGGCTACCTTAGCTGGTATAAACAAAAAAGAAAGAGTATTACCTTGATAGTTGTATCTATGGTAGCTGATCTGTAAGTTCTTGAGCTGGATAGGCCATCCAAAAAAAAAAATTCACCTTGAGAGATGATCAAAGTCTGGGTGGTCAAGAGTATAAAACGATCGGCCAATGCCAATCATCCAAATGGGCTTGAAAAATGTTGTATGGTTATTTTCAGAGAATCACAAGAACCATTAGATCAACGGGTGGGCGTGATCTACTAATTTTAATACATGAGCAATTAGAACAGTATTCTATGTATATTCCTTAATCTAATTATATAATACAGAGCATGACCCTGAGATGTTTTAAGTCGAAATTGTGCTGTTGTTATATGTTGTGTATAACAATATCTGACATCATCATCACCATCACCCTTAAACTCAATATTTCTTGTATTCTACTGTGACTGATCTTCTGAATCATACTGTATGATCAAGAGAGATATTTGGTGCATGCTCAAACCATGGTGCGAACCATCAAATCAATGATTTGGATGATAGAATCAGCAGCCTCATTGGTACATACTCAAATCCGAACTGCAACTAGTACTTAGACAACCCAAATGTAGTTTTCTTTTTTTCTTTTTTATTTCAGCATATGAAAGGGAAACAAAGAGTACAAGAAAACAATAATCTGGCCTGCACAACAAACTTTGCTGTATATTCTATTTGAAGTTCTCGTCAGAGACTCCCAACATCCTTGTCAGGTAGGCCTCCCTTATTGTTCCATCTAATCGCTATCTTTCCTTATCATATAGTTGTAATATACCAATCATTTGGTGTATGTGGATCTAACCTTACAATGGATCCATTATGATTGTTGTAACAACTATGGGGCTACTCACAACATGTTTTCCTGCCTCATCAATCCAACTCAAGTAACCATGAATCACTGCCTTTTTCGTCTTTGTACTGCTCTTTAACACCAGCATGAAGCTCTGTTTCTCTTTCTTCTCTTTGAAAACCAGCTTCTCCGGCTCAACATTGACTGTAAAACCTTCCATTGGTGTCACCTTGGCACTGTACGTCGAGATTCCATTCCCAACATTTGTCACTGTGCGTCGAAATTCCTTAAACGAAGAGGAATCATTTGCATTGACAAAGGCGATGAAAGATGGATAATTGAGATCATTAGATGGGTCCGAGCAATTATATGAAGGCGACCTAGTGATGGTGTGAATTTGGTCCTTTGTGTAATTCATTGCACAAAGGAGCCGCACATAGTCGGTTGCGTCAATGTCATAGACTAGACCTGGGTCCAGGGCCTTGTTGGGATCAATATGCCCTGCCCCCATGGCTAGTGGAGTTGCACGTTGGTCAGTTTCTGATGAATCTCCGATTGGACTTAGGGTGTTATCCAATGGGTTAGCTGTGGTGATCATGGCGGACCGGATAGCAGCTGGGCTCCAATCTGGGTGTGCACCCTTCAGCAGCGCAGCCACTCCCGCCGCGTGGGGGCAGGCCATGGATGTCCCTGATAAGAGATTAAAATCATTGTACAACGAGTGTGAGTTTTGCACTGCCGCTGATCTGTTACTCGGCCATGACGCCAATATATGGGAGCCCGGCGCGACAAGGTCAGGTTTAAGGACACTGGGACAGCTTTGAGATGGCCCTCTGGAGCTGTAGGAAGTCATTGCTGGAGCTGGCTTTGTACCCAACAGGGTCTTTTGGAATTGCATACTCCCAATTGGGTCTGAGATTTTCTTCATGTAGTCTAAGATGATTTGAGCATCTTGGGGCCTTACTATTGCAGCAGGAAATGAGAACTGTATGTAGAATTCTAGCCTGGTGGTGTTTGATATGAAAAGCCCACCAGCTACCTTGGAATCAGAAACACGATCTATTTGATCATCTAAATTGTTGTTGTCTTCACACACCACGATTTTGTAACCAACATCCTTCAGTAGCCTTGTATTGTTACACCCCCCTATAAAAAATAGTGGCACTTGGCTCAAAGACGAATTGGTCACGTATAAAGATAGGCCGGTGACTGAAATTCCATTGCCTAGAGTGATAACTGCGGCGAATTCACGATCGACGGTGCTTGCACCAACGGTTAGTACCCAAGGAATACCATTATGTAAGGTCCCCAAAAATGGCCCCTCGTTCCCTGCCGATGAAGCCATGAAGATTCCCTTCTCCATCGCCGCATAGGAGGCTATGGCGACTGGATCACTGTATAGGGGAACCCCATCCAAGCCTAATGATATGGATATGACGTCGACACCGTCTGCGATTGCTTGGTCTATTCCAGCGAGAATGTCCGCCGTGGAGCTCCCTTCATCCCACAGGACCTTGTACATGGCTACATGTGCCCGTGGTGCCATCCCTCTGGCAGTTCCTGGGGCATATCCAAAGTAGGATGCGCCTTCAACATACCCCCCTGCGGCGGTTGATGATGTGTGTGTCCCATGTCCATCTGTGTCACGGGCAGAATTGACACTGAATGTGATATTGGGATTGCTGGCTTGGAGTCCTTTGTTGAAGAAGCGCGCGCCGATGAGTTTCTTATTGCAATTGGATGAATTGAACTTGGTGCCTTCCTCACAAATCCCGCTCCACCTATCCGGCACAGGCATCATACTATCATCTCCAAAACTCTTGCTCTCTGGCCAAACTCCCGTGTCGATCACCCCAACTATCACACCTTCACCTGAATTGGACGCCGCCCAGGCGCCTGAGTCGGCCTCAAGGTGGAGGAACTCAGAAGTGTGGGTGGTGTCGATTTTCACAGGTCTGTCTCTAAAGGAGGATACATATCCAATGGACTTCTGGAGCACGCCCAGCTGAGACGGTGATAGGCGCGCGCTGAATCCATGCATAACGTTATCATATGTGTAAATAAGGTTAGGGGTGCCGCCTTTGATGGCAGAGAGGGTGGCTGTATACCAGCTCCGGTGGTCGGAGAAGGCCTTGGGCATGACAGTTAAATCCATGTGGACAATATATGTGGTCATTTGAGCTGATACGGAGCTGAAATGGACAGTGGTAATCAAGAACCAGACATAGAGATAGGGGGGCCTTGGTGCTGGAGATGCCATGGAGTGGGAGGCCATGGCAAGGTTGTGACTGCACTTGCTTTACATATATAATGGTGAAAGAGATTTTGGGGATTTGGGGAGGATCAAAAGTCCAAATTATACTGTTCGGTATAATTGAACTGGATAAAAAACTGATTCAAGAGGGGACCAATCCCATTTGAATTGGCACCACCACTCTGTGGTTGTTATCCCATAAGGGGTCTATTCAATTATTAAAGATATCAATCATTTTACCTCCATTACTGTAGCGTTTGGACTGTTATGAAATATTTTAAGAGAACCCCAGATTAGATTCTGGATGTGAAAGGATTTGTAGTTTGTACACAATGTTTTTTTACATTTTTTTATACACTTTGATAGATTTATTTAGACTTTCTTCTTTGCATGTCTGCTGTTGGTGGATACTACCAAACTTTAAACAGTGATGTCACCTCGGAAATCCAAACCATTGAAAGTAACTGTTTTTCTGTGCATCTTTGCTTGAACAAAATTGACTATGATGGGTGAATGGTCAGCCATTCATTGGGCATATTTGGAATATGTGATTTCACTCACCCTTTTAGTGGTTTTTTTTTACTTTTCCTTTTGCTAATGAGGGCATCCGATTGGTATTTGACCTGACCCAATCGACTAATCCCTGAGACTGGGGGTTAGGTTTGTTTCGAACACACGACGTAGGAAGCAATGCACTGTTTGTTTCGAACACACGACATGGGAGCGGTGCAGAATCAATGCACAGGAGGACAGTGATTTTGAGCAGTTTCGGTTTTAGAGGTGGGCCCTGCTGATGGATTTATATAGTTGGCTTTAGAAAATGAGGTCTGGCCTGTGAGAATCCTGATTAAAAGAAGGCCGTGGAAATTTTAAAATGAGTTTAAAATGACTGATCATATATGTATCTTGTATTTTAAATCATCTGGACCTTGACCTTGTCATTTGTGGGAACTTGGGCTTTTTAAGTCTTCCTGCAATTAGTGGGTGCCATTTCAATCATCATATCCTGATGGCATCTTAGGAACCCATTACTATAGCAAGAGAACTGGACCCAGTAATTCAGGATTGGGTCTCACCCTTTTTACTTCAGAGTAGTTAGATTAACCAATTAGTAAACTGATTGTGTCAGGGCTTAGTCCATATTATTATATCCACTTACCCAACCTAATTAAGCTCAACTAGGGGTGTTCGTGGGACTGGCCTGCCTGGCGTAAGTTTACCCGATCCCATTTCATTTAGTCATGGCACCAGATATTCAGGCAGGATATCCATACCATGGACCTGAAAATCATGTTCAGGCCAACCCAATTGGAAAATATAGACCTCATTTCCAAATAGGTGGGGGGTTTTAGTATACATTGGCCTAAGTGGCCTGTCGAGAAAATATTGGGCCAGAAACTAGGTCAGGTCCAGCCTACGACCCTAAAAGCCCAGCCCAAAGTGGGCTAGGCTTAATCTGGCCGGGTCTGTCCAGGCCCATGTGCATCTTTAAGCTCTAACCCAACCTGATTCATTGCATGTCAGCCTGTGACCTCAAATCTCACCTGTTTTACTATTAGGATTGTGAACTCATCTGTTTCGCCTTTTTTTTTTTTTGGCTACAGGTAGGATTGGTAGTTACATTGACGCGTCCCAGCTGAGACATTGCTAGGTCGACCATTTTTACTTCCGGATTAGATTTAAATTTACTTTTCCTACACAATTAATGAATTGCACCAGCGGACCCACAACCCAATCCTGAACTCACCCAGCCACCTCCTTTCCCACTATTACATATAGCTTTAACTGAGCATTTTCATGGCCCAAATAAAATGGAGGACTAAAGGAGGCCTCACTTGGATTGCAAGGCTCATCCAACTTTCCCTCACCATTTGATTGAAATCATAATAAAATAATACCTTTAAACCGTTAAACTGTAAGGCCATGGATACAAATTTCAGAACGATCTAATGAAGTCTGAATTTTGCATAGAGGTAGTGGGCCCAATTAGGAGGCGCATTTTCCTCCTAAAAAAACTCCTGGGCAATGTCGAGCTCACTTGGATAAGAGCTGTATCATGTTTTTCCAGGAGTGAGATTTTACTAGATAGTAGAACAAGATGAGACAGAGACAGTAACTTATATCGTTTAAATTTTGGAAAGGTGAGCCTCACCATTGAATCTATAACAATGTCCATACAGAAATTCTGATTCTTGCCTACCGGAAATTCAGAGTCCCAAGTCCAACCCATACCCACCTCAATCTCCATCCCACAAGTAAAAAAACCATCATCAAGGATGCACGCGGCACTCCACTTTGCCCACCGTGTTTTCTCCACAACAGAAAAGGTAAGTGATCCCACTTCCTATTTTCCACCACTGTTCCAACAAGATCATGACATTTAGGCTCCTCCATGTCTCAAGAAATTGGGTGGTACTCCAGAGTCGACTCCAAGAAGGTGATTAGTATGCTTGGATCAGCCAAATCAGATCTGGATGTAATCTTTATGACCATTGACCCAATGAACGGATGAAGTTTATATGATCAATGATGTCACGGGTTTGATTCACCCAACCCTTTTTCCCATGTCAACACCATGCATCAATCTTCACACCTTTTTCTCATCTGTTTTCCCTCATCAGAGCATAGCCTTGCCATGTATATCTTTGTCATCTTAGTCCACAAAAAAGTAGGGTTGCTGCACTCTGATGTTATGCCCTTCTCTTGTATGTGTAGAATTACGGCTGATTTGTCGAACTCCAAGGAAAAGTTGTGAAAATGAAATTGATTAATTTTTGTGGTTTGTCACTTTTTCGATATTTGTTTGCCACCTTTCTTACGGGAAAGGACAATGGAAAAAAGCACAACTATTTTCATCTAATGTCACTGAAAGCCACGTTGAGGGCCCACTAACGACAAGGTAAGCAAGAGAAGATATGATTATAAAAGTAATAACAATAGACCTGGAGAAGTGAACACCAAAAGGATTTGACTCAGTATAGATGACAAATGAAAAAACATATTTTATTTTACTAAGGCAAGGCTTTGGCGATAACTGTGACGCTGAGGATTTGAAAGTTTTCACCCAGCAATAATTTTGATACAGTAGGAGTACACTCCAAACTTGACCCGTTTTCTTTCCTAGCTAGATAATATGCCTAGCAGGTGGTAAGGAGGGTAGCATCCTTTTCAACACAAGATATGGATGTAAGCTCAGTATGCGCACTTTATCTTTTCTAATCCAAGAGAAGACGTGAGGTCAGATATGAAGATAATGGGATCCATAGGACATAGAATAAAACTCCAATTTGAGAGATGCAGTGGTCTATTTAATATTTAACAAGATAAATTTTCATTGGTTTGTATCAGAACTTTTGATTCCATGGCCTACATCAATGTGTTAGCATGTGGGCGCCATATATATGTGGCCCTCAAAGCCATAAAATTTCATTGGTTTGTTATCAGAACTTTTGATTCCATGGCCTACATCAATATGTTAGCATGTGGGCGCCATATATATGTGGCCCTCAAAGCCATACCTCAGCATGATTTTTTTTTCTTTCAGAATCATCAAAACATCAAATGGAATTTCTTGGTGGTATTCATTACTTGTTTCTATCACTCCTTAACTGACAGTGATAACGTGGTGGAATCTTTTACATTAGATGGTCGCTCGCTCTACACATTGTGATAGAGAAAGATGACCATTTCGCAAAGAATACCTGCTTTCCACTTTATATAATATTACCTCTCTCTTCTATTTACTTGTGGCTTTTGTCTTCTTTCTTCTCTGCCTTTCCTCGGATTAGTGACTTCTCATTTTCAGCTTTTGAAGTTATTGGTCTTACTTATTATCTTTCCCTTCTTTCCTTTCTTGTAGCTGTTTTTTTTATTTAGGACTGATATAGGACCTACAACTTTTCTTATAGAACTGAGGAATGAGAAGGGGATAAAAGTATCAAATCCAAGGGTTGTACTTCATTAACATCTTCATGGCATAAGTACTACACTAATGGATTTTTTTATTTCCTTTTTCCTTTTCTTTTTTCAGATGGGAAATGTGACTTGTACATATTAATGAAACTTAGCCTTTCAAGATATTAATTGCCCTTTCTTAAAAGAGAGATCTAATGATTCATAACATGGTTGCTTGTTGGGTCTAAAAGAGCAATGATCAGAGCCATAAATATTGGTTGCTTTGCTTGTTGGGTCTAAACTCTAAAAGAGCTTATCAAAGCCATAAATATCGGTTGCTTGTTGGGTCTAAACACGCTACAATCAGAGCCATAAATATCGTTCCTTAAGCCATCATCTTGAGAAAGTGTCTGAATATTAGGTTTTTTTTTTCAGATATTATAAAAAAAATGCCGTGAAAGAAATCAAGATGTTGTTTAATTAAAATAAAAAAATTAAAAAGACTATTACTTGAAATTAATTGTTGTAGAGTTTTTATGGTTTCTACCGTTTTATTCCAATTATATCACGATTTTCTCTCAACATCTTCAAAGCCAAAATATTAGATATATTTCAATATTATCAGAAAATTAATATTTCGATATAACTATGTCAGAATATTTTCAAAATATTGTTCCTATTTGTGACAATAGCTGTATTACATCAACCATTGCCTTTGAAGCATCTTTCTTATTTTTTTTGGTAAAACATATAAGGAACTTATCTCAATCCAAATCAATGAATGGGTTGAATCAAAGGACACTATAAAAGGCACAATGAGTCCCATCATTCACCGATGTGAATAAATGGGTGAAATCAATGGGGGCAATGACTTAAAACATAACATTTACTTGCAATAAAGCCAAGTCAACAAACATTATCAATCAATGGCGAATTAGGAAATGGATTCATGTGACGCTCCAACTGAGTATGATTATCAACACTAATGCACATGGGCAATTCAAAATGGTTCTATTGTGGGTCCCACAGTGCATAGTGACATGACCCAAAACCATTCGACTAAAAGAAGTGGGTGGGAGTGTATAATTTGCAGCAATCAAATGGACAGTTGAAATGATGACAATGGAGAACCCAAATTCAAAGGACAAATGATCATAAGCCAGAGGCTAGGATTCGACGAGCCATCTGATTGGGGCTAAGCCGTTGAGAAGTGGGACCCACAATATGGATGGTTTGATTAGATGCACCAGCATGTGGGGTTGGTTCACATGATTGGATGACATAGCATGTTACCTGTCTTTGGGTGGGGATGGCAAAATTTGATGTGATCTGCATTTTTTTATCCGACCCGGGATATATGTGGGCCATTCACGTTAAGGTAACCTAACATGAAGTAATTTGTGTCCTGTTAGGGTTGATCTGCTAACCTGTATTTCTTCTATATTTAAAAACACCTAATAAATAAAATAATATTATAGTATAATATGATATAAATAATATTTGTAAGTTCTGTTGACACTAATTGGTATTTTGCTGGTGTTTACTAATACTTTAATCACAATTTTTATCGACATTCTGGCCAAATAATGCATAGACTCTAGTGAACATACAATAAGATTTTAAAAATTAGTTAGGCTTACGTCTGTAGGTCAGCCTTGGGTCATGCCCATGCCCTGAAATTTAAATATACTGAGGTGGCTAGGCTTGGGGGCAAAGCATCTACACTCATCAAGCCAACATAAGCGGGTTAAGCGGGTCAGGTCGACATGATCCTGGCCCAGGTTAGGGTTGACTAACCCGCTTAATCGATGACTTGGGCCTCTATTGACAGAACCCTCATGTCATGGTATTGGTGGCACATGTTCACCCGACTCGACCGATTTGCCATCCCTATATTGGGCCTCTACCTGAGCCAGGGAGACCCATTTGGACCCAACGAACCCAGAGCCCACATCGAAGCTGGTGGGCCGGGCCCAAGGGATCTACGCGTTGGCCTCGCAAAAGACGGTTGGATTGCTCATGGCCATGAACTTTGCATTCATGGATGGCAAGTACAATGGGAGCACTCTCAGTGTGTTGGGTAGGAACGCTGTGTTTTCGGATGTGAGGGAGATGCCTGTGGTTGGAGGGAGTGGGTTGTTCAGGTTTGCAAGGGGCTACGCCCAGGCTCATACGCATTGGTTTGATCTTAAGACAGGAGATGCTATTGTAGAATATAATGTCTATGTCATGCATTATTGAGATGATTATGGTGTTTTCCTTTTGTTTTGTTTGTTTGGGTGTATTTGGGACTTGTGGGGTTATAAAAATAATTGTGATTCTGTCAGTGCCTATAGTTACAAGTGGGCGAGCCAACCTGCTTTTCACTGGATTCAGTTCGCATTCAATAGTCCATGTGATGAGAATGGGATCGTTTATTGTCCTGATAACTAGGGGGCCAAGCCTGGGCAATATATACCTCAAGGTTCAATTAGATAGGTTCCTCATGGTTCAATGGTAACAATCTCAGCTGCCATGCGTGATAACGCATGTTCGAAACCTGTGAGCAACCTCTTTGTGCAAAATTAACAAAGGTTAAGTGTGTCTCCAGTCTAAACTCTCACAAGACCTTGATTCGGTGGGACCGCACTGAATGATAACCTTTACACCGACACATGTAAAATGAACCGGCCTTCTCTTTTATTACTAAGAGGCATGCAGGGCCCGAGCCTTATTATGAGGCCAATGAACAGATATATGCTCAAGTAATAAGTCAAAATGGGTGGTGGAGATTGTTTTGTATGCCACACCTTAGACCCTTGGATTAAGTGGCGATGTCCAATAAAGTTGACTTCCTGTTAATGTATAATTCACACACCCAACCCCTCGCCCCTTGAACTTGTGAAGCCCAGTGGGCTCCTGCAACATGCTACATACCTTGCTTTTAAATGGGCCTTGCAATTTAACTTTACACCTAATATATTCATGAAAGTGAAATCTTCACCTCCTGCACAAAAGTTAGTTGATTGGGTCAATGTTATTTCAGACCATCTACATGATAAAACAGAATCAACTAACCCTAGCTTTTAGAAGCTTGATAGTTGGAAAGCCTAGAGATGCGTTTCAATGGATATGAAGGGAGTATAATACTATCACACTAATTACACCTAATATATAATATCATTTCACAATCATGGGTAAAGCTGGCTTCATTCATAAAAAAACATCAAGACAAGCAACAGTCAATTTGCATTGTATTTGGTCTGCAAGGTCTTTGGCCGGCCTTCTAAATTTATATGGATCCTTCTTCTAGATGGGAAAGGGGTTGTCTTCACCTCTTTGTAATTTCCAAAGTGCTACTCTTGTATAGATGGATGGGACTCGGCACATGATTTTGTCGCTAGTCTTCTTTGTAATGATCGATATTGGTGGATTTAAACATGATGATAACCAAGTGTACACGCGCCAAATTTCATTGATTCCTCAAAATCTATGGGTTCTATGCATCATTTTCTGCTAGGATGATTTCACCATCACATTAAAACAGTTCCTTGACATCTTCTATGGTTCCATGGTCTACCATATATGCATGTGAAATCCTGTGTCTTGTGGGTAATGTATTGCAAATAAATATTCAATTATCCAAGTATCCAAACTATCTGAATAAAGCAGACCGGTCTAGGACCTTTTTTTTATCCGGGAGAAATTCAGAACTGACCCAAATCTATACATTTAGGATCCAAAACATTCGGGTTTAGAACTGGGTCCCAGTATATTAAGACATGAGGTTTTAAATACGTTCACATATAAAATTTAAGTAAGTTCTAAAGGTTCACAAAGCTTGAATCATATTTATATTTGAGATTCTACTTAACTTTGATCATATATCATCTAGCCCTACTTTGAGTCTCTAAAAACAAAAAATATTGTAAAGCTTGTTTATCCGATTATACTAAAGCAAAATGCATCTTATATAGGATTTGGAGTACCTGAAGCAGCATGCATCATTTTAAGTTTCATATTTAAATGCAAAGCTTAGTTCCAGATGTAAGAACTTATAAATAAAATCTCCATAAAATAGTTCCATAATATGCATTTATTTGCATCCATGTCTTATTCATGTCTTGTTTGATTTCTTTAAAAATTCAAGTATTAATCTTAGAAAGATTCAGTGTAGAAGATGTTTTTTTTTTTTTTTTTATGAAAATTTCAGGGGTACATACATCTATCAATGCATTTCGTAATTCCTGTACACAAACTATGGATATTGACCTTATGAAGGAAAAATAGTTGCAAGATGCTGAAACATAACAATCCACTAACAGCTTCAGTGCGCTCCAACTAGATCCCTTGTGTCTTTCGGTAATAAACAAGAAACAGTCTATAAGATTACAGCACTAAAATAGTGCAAACGTATAGGATAGATCGCCGGCTTTGACATAACAATCTCTATAAGAGGTGCCCTCTACTATTCTTATTCTTCACTCTCCTTTCCTGTGAATGTTTAGAATGGAAGGCCCAACAAATTTCATGTTACACCAACTACTGGTGTGGTCACTAGTACTAATGGGGTGCCCCACTGTCACGCTGGCATTGGGCGAACGCCAGACATACATCATCCACATGGACCACGCCCAAAAACCTGAGCCATTCTCCACCCATAACTCATGGCACCGATGCATCCTGGCATCCTTGTCATCCACACAAGCCACATCAGAGGATGAATCAGAAGCAATGCTGCTCTACTCCTACAGCCATGTCATGCATGGCTTTAGTGCCAGCTTGACTACCACTCAGCTCTCTGAGCTGGAAAAACTGTCAGCTCATCGCGCTACATACCTTGAGTCCTTTGGCAAGCTCTTCACAACTCATACACCAAGGTATCTCGGCCTGAGACATGACACTGGCATATGGCCTGCGGCCTCATATGGCCAAGATGTGATAATTGGGATAATCGACACAGGAATATGGCCAGAGAGTGAGAGCTTTAACGACCGGGGGATGTCACCAGTGCCAGAGAGATGGAAGGGAGCATGTGAGAATGGTACAGAGTTCAGTCCTTCACTCTGCAACCGGAAGCTCATTGGCGCAAGATCCTTCAGCAAAGGACTAAAAGCTGCGGGTAGAAACCTAGTTCCTGGTGAATACGACTCACCAAGAGACTCGTTTGGACATGGCACACACACCTCATCCACTGCAGCTGGTGCTTATGTCCCCGGTGCCGACTACTTTGGATATGCAGAGGGTACAGCCAAAGGAGTAGCTCCAGGTGCGCGAGTTGCCATGTACAAGGTGCTCTGGGCTACCGACACCGAAGCAAGTGCAGCGACAGATGTGCTAGCAGGAATGGACCAAGCGATCGCTGATGGAGTAGACATCATGTCCTTGTCACTGGGCTTTGACCAAACACCATACTACAGTGATGTCATTGCCATGGGTGCGCTTTCAGCCATTGAGAAAGGCATTTTTGTTACTTGTGCAGCAGGGAATGATGGAGGGAAGAATTCAACCCACAATGGTGCACCCTGGATCATGACAGTTGGTGCAGGGACAGTCGACCGGGCTTTCTTGGCAAGAGTGACATTTGGAAATGGTGTATCACTGGAAGGAAAATCCTACTATCCCGAGAGCATTTACATTGCTGATGCACCACTGTTCTATGGCATAGGCGATGCAGGGAAAGCGGCATGTAAATCATTGTCATTAAAAGAAAGCGAAGTCGCAGGGAAAGTGGTTCTATGTGACGTTAGCAACACGAGTAACACCTATGAGCAAATGATAGAGGTTAATAGGAGCAATGCGGAAGCTGGTATCTTCATCTTTTCGGACACACGTAATGCCTTGTTTCTCGATCCATCAGATTTCAACTTTCCTAGCCTTCTCATAAAAAGCGACGGCGCCACAGCTGCATTGAAGCAATATGCCTCAGAAACAGTTAATGTAACAGTGAGAGAGATGAAGTTCAAAATCACGAAGCTGCGACTCAAACCAGCGCCTCAGGTGGCATTTTTCTCTTCTACAGGGCCAGATCCAATTACCCCAGGTGTCCTAAAACCGGATGTAATTGCACCAGGAGAGGATGTTCTAGCAGCATGGATCCCCAACCAGCCCTTTGCTAGCAGGGGCTCGGACTACTTGGTGACGGATTATGCACTATTGTCGGGTACATCAATGTCAGCACCCCATGTTGCTGGGGTTGCAGCCTTGCTGAGAGCCGTCCATGAGGACTGGAGCCCAGCAGCCATCCGGTCGGCGATCATGACCACTGCAACAACCGTGGACAACACTAATTCAACCATTAGAGATGAGTGGACCGGGCTGCCTGCCACGCCTTTAGCATTTGGAGCCGGCCACATCAATCCTAATAAAGCCGTGGACCCAGGGCTCGTCTACGATATGGAATTCCAAGACTATATCGAGTTCCTTTGCAGCCTTGGCTACAACAAGACACAAATGGAGGCTGTTATCAGACGATCTCAATGGAACTGTAGTAGCATCCCTCATGAACTCAACTACCCTTCTTTCATTGCCTTCTTCTCCAACACCACCGGCTTTCCGACCGCAAAGAATTTCAGTAGGGTTGTGACTAATGTGGGAAGTGACACTGCCATTTACC
Organism: Persea americana; assembly: GCA_029852735.1. Taxonomy (NCBI): domain Eukaryota; kingdom Viridiplantae; phylum Streptophyta; class Magnoliopsida; order Laurales; family Lauraceae; genus Persea; species Persea americana. Next base: position 69,775,094 of record CM056815.1, read on the forward strand.
GAGCAGTTCCAGAGGTCCCTAGAGGAATGAGAATTCGAACAGAGCCTGATTCGCTCACATTCAGCAGCAAGCACCAGAAGCAAGGCTTTGTGGTAAATGTAGAGATTGACAAAGAAGCGTGGAGTGAGAGCCCAGTGGCATATGGTTACCTCAGGTGGGTTGATGACCAAAATCATGTTGTATCAAGCCCTGTAGTGGCTATTTCTGGGTGACAGACATCGATTTGATACCTTCCAACCTGTTGAAAACATTCTCTATTCCAGACCTTCTAGACTTGAGAGACAATGATTCTTGTTTCTGTGGAAGTATAGGCTCTCAGGGTTCAAATTACTATATATAAGAAAACAAAACAAAAAAAAAAAAAAAAAAAAATCCTCAGGACACAACCCACTAATCAAGAAATGAACGAAGAGTCCCAGCACTAGAAAATGGACAGGTTATATTAGCTTTGAATTTAATGGGTTCGATTGATTTTAGCAGAACGGGGTAATCATCTGTCTCACTGTGCATTTGGACAGCCTTGGGACATTTACACCCCTAAAACAACAATGCTGATTCCCATATGTAGAGATTTGTGTTATACTATTATTAACAAGAACCCTAAGATCGTGAACAGTATGATAATCACGTGTAGGATTTAATCTTAAATAAATTAAAGAATACCTCCAGACATCCTGAAGCAGAGAGCTTTCTGATCCTGCAGTCGGTGCTGTTACTGACTGATGCCGTGATCCTTCGAGGAAGAGACTAAGTGAATGGTTTCGATTTCTCTCTTCTTGCCTATAAACCCTGATGTGTTGAGTTTCATGAGAGAGTATTTGTAATGGACGAAATACTCTATTTTATAGGTGAAGAGATGACCGAATTTCCAATTAGGGTTTCCTTAGATTTAATCTCAACCGTCCATCAAGGTAGAGAATATTATGGAACACATTTCATTAAGAAACCGTTTTGAGTAAGTAATAGCATATATCCTATTGAAAACGGAATTCCTCTAATGACCACAATTCGGGAAAGGGAATGACTTGTGGTTCAAGTAATGGACCTAAAGGTAATTTTCTTACAATTTGAGGGAGAGAAAGCAGAAACACAGAATTGGTGCCAAAGGTTTCAAACCACTTGCTGCTCTGTTACATCCAAAATTCAAACACCAAAAGTACTAACAGAATTACAAACTAAGAAATAAACTATTCACAATTTTCCATACAAAAATGAAATGGGATGCACCTGCACAGCCATGCCTTCTACTTGTAGAATATGACTTTAGAAAATAATGTTCGATTCAAGAGGCAGAGAATGGAGACGGATGACATGACCAGAGAAGTGGGCTAGATAGAAATAATGGACCCTGATGAGCAATGCAGCATGTGGAACTCAGATCATTGGAGTGATTTGATCTGGTATGTGGAAAGGATAACTTGAAATCGCTGATGTCGTTGATTGGGCCCGATTTGGACACAGGATGTTGACCGGGTTAATCTCGTAGTTGACCTGATAGAATTTCAAATCATCTATAAAATAAGAATGAATTAACTAACCCCAGCTTTCAGATGCTTGATAGTAAATAAATTGGAAAGCCTAGAGGGGTGATATCAAGGGGAATGAAGGGATTATAATACTACAACACAAATTACACTAATTACACCTGATATACACTATGATTGCAGAAGTCATAGGTAATGTGTGGTTTCATTCATGAAAAACATCAAGACTAACCGCAGTCAATTTGCAAGGTCTTTGGCCGGCCTTCAAGTTCATGTGGATCCTTTTGGAACTGGGGAAGGGCTTGTCTTCCCCTCTTTTTAATTTCCAAAGTGCTTGTCTTGTGTAGATGGATGGAGGACTCAACAACGGATAATGTCTCTAGACGGTTTGTGACGATATTGGTGGATTTAAACATCATGACAAACACATCACAAGTGAACATGCTCTACAGCTGCCAATGTATTCCTAAAAGCAGCGTGTATTTAGTGTAAGAAGAATTTCTCCTACGTGCATACTGCATATTGCATTTACTTAGTCCAGCTCATGGGGCCCGCTTGGATGAATGCCTATCAATAGGAGAAAGCAGATGGACAGGTCTCCTTATAGAGAAGGGGGAGCCAAAATATGAGTCCCACCAGGTTTTTTAAGGTTTTGATTTAACAGCCTTAAAGTTTAATGAAATCTTATAAATTGCCAATTCATGGTGAGTGTAGATTCAATTCAATGGTGGTTGTAGGTTCGACGAACGTAAAATTAGGCCTGATGCCAGCTCATGGGATGATAAGATTATCAAAGGGCTGCATTAATCAAAGGTGGGCTCAAGTGGGCCCCATAGAGCTGGACTGCACATGCAGTTACACGTAGGAGACCATAACATTTCCCTTGAAACCTTTACCGATGATAAGCCTAGCCCAAAAATAAAATTATATTTTAAATTTAAGATTTGAATGAAGATTTTATTGAAAAATACCTGTTAGATTTGGCAGAGATAAGAAAAGTCATCAAATTTCAATATCAACCAAAAACGCTCTACACGAGGATATTCTCGCTAATTTTTTTTATTGTTTTACTTAGTGATGATATCGTTACTTATATGTATCTAGTAGAGATATCGTCATTCAATCTTCTACTTCACCTATACACGAGAGCGCTGGGATATCCTCGTTTAGGGCCTTTTCTCGATATTGATGCATAGGTTTTTATTGAAAAAAGGGAGAACCCCTAAAGTACAACAATCATAGATCATGATTGATTAATCCATTGCAAAAAAAACAAAGCCCGCGTCCCGGGTACCAGGAAAAAGTATGCTCGCATCCCGAGCAACAAGAATGCCAATTGAACTACACAATAAATAAAATAACACATGATCGATCTAAACATATAATTAACCCTTTTAACTCCGTAGCAGTATCTCATAAATAAATTCCTCCATCCATGAGCCCAATCATTCAAATTGGTGCAAACCCATTGGATCTGGTGACGTATAGGGGATTTTCTTTTTCGCTATGTCGCACTAATAGTTACTAGTAATACTAAAAACTTGAAGGCCAGAGGATTGATCCCTCGGGTGTATGTGAAATTAAGGTGCCAACACAACTCCCCCATAAGCGTGTTGGGAGGAGACGGGGGTTTTGATGGTACATTATGATTTGTGATCAAGTGGCCCCACATGCTACTACGGTAGGATCCGTGTAAGGTGTTCTCTCCTTATCCTTATTGATAGAATTTGAAGTAACTACAGAAACTGCATGGCGAAAAATACTTCTATCATAAAATGTGTTTTATGAGCATAAATCTAAAGTTTCTGGATAGCCATTTACCCACTATACCAATTAGGCACAACAATCTAAAAAGTATTGATCCTCCGTCAAACCGAGTCCTAGGAAAGTGGTTTTTAATTAAATGATCATATGTATAAAAAAATCCATTGCAGTAAGTGTAAATCTTTTCCTTTCCAAACTTATGTCATGTTTCTTTACAAGCATTTCTGATAGAAATTCGAGCTCTCTATAAAATCCTAATTTCTCATCAGAAATTTCATGTTCACCTATTAGAATTTCCAGCATTTGAGGCAATTAGCATCTTCAAATTCCCCAAAAGTGGAATTTCCATATGCTAGCCCTTCCTTCAGCATTTATGATTCTATGGATTCCGAGAGGCTTTGTTAGAACTCCAGCTCTCCACGATGGTTAAAGGTCATTTTCTTTTGAGAAAATTATAAAATGGGGCTTAAGTTTCTGGAAGATTTCAAAACATGACAAAATTAGAGCCACATTTTAAAGTGTGCCTTAAATTTTCCAAGTAGATTTCAATTCAAGACACCTGGCCAAATTGGATGCCGGCCAGCCAATTTCCCCCCTTTTTTTTTCTAAAATCCAAACTGCCCTTAGGGCTTTGAGTTGAAAAAAGAAAAGAAACAAGCAACGATATCACAACTCGCCTATTTTTGTTGGCAAAAAAAGAAAACAAAAGAAAAAAGAAAACAAAAGGTTGCGGGAGAACCTTTATGGTCTCTATTGAAATTTAATTTCATTTTTGGTCTTCCCAAACTCTTAGGAGATTTTTTTTTTTTGGTGTAAAATCCTCTATATATTAACATGTTGAAATCTTAAAATGGCACTCTCCTCCAATTCTTTCTTCACAAGTATAACCTACCAATTCTATATCAACGACTATTTCTATAGAAGCAAGATGTGGGTCGAGGATCTTTATATTTAAGGAAGCATATATTTAAGAGAGATCAAGGTTAGATTCAGATCAATAGAAGTAACATTTGGGTTGAGGATCATCAAATTTGGGGGCACGAAGATGTGACATTTTGGAGAGGCATTTTTGTAACCGATGTTCTCCCCTCTATGAGGGACCCTATTTGCTTAGGTTCTAGCCATTTTTGTCTCCTAAAACTATTGGGGTCAATCCAAATTTCTTAGTCCACCTTCCCTATACAGGGCATGGAAACGAAATAGAGAAGTACCAGCTTTTATATTTTTTCCTCATGCGGCTTTTAATGCTTCTTTGGCTTCGTAATAATAATGGGGCTATTTTTGGTGTAGGTGCAACCAAATGACCAAGAATCTTCTTAATAGGGATATAAACGAGTTGGTTTCGGGCTGGAACTATATTGGAACCGGAATGAAACTATTTCTAAATGACGGTTCCAGTTTTAGATCCCGCTTCTTATTCGGAATCTGTTTTGTTGGTCGCATAACCAGTTCCGTTAAGAGGACTAGATTTGGTTCTTGAACCAGTTTCAACTTGAGGACGGGGAGCTAGTTCGAAAATTGATTTTAACTTCTATTTTATTTTTAAAATTTCTTTTTTAGCTAAAAATAAATGATATCATTCAATTTATAATAGTACATCAAGTCTTCTACCTCCAAGATTAATCCTAAGAATTTTAGGATTTACAACATTAAACACTCATAAGTCACTCATAGGTCGGATCCCGGGTCCATGGGTCGAAACTTGTATGGATCCAGAACCAGATCCATTCATCAATAAGAACCCAAAATAGGTGCACCATACTATAACGCACCACCGTTGCATTGTAGTTAATTCTACCGAAAAAAGAATGGAGAAAAAGAAATCATGTAGCTTACCCTTACATAGTTGTGACAATGCTTTAATATGGTGATGACAATGATTAGTGGCGTGATTCGATCCAGTCGGTGGGAAGGATAACATGATATTGGGATGCTCTTGAGTGGGCCCAATTTGGACAAAGCTTGTTTATCTGATCGTTCTCTTTGTCGATCAGAGAGAATTCCAGATGATCTTATAAGCTAGGATCAAATCAACTGACCCAAACTTTTAGATGCTTGATTGTAAATAAATTGAAAAGCCTAAAGAGGGTATCAAGACAAGGGGAATGAAGGGATTATAATACCAATACACTAATTACACCTAATATATACTATGATTGCATCAGTCATGTGTAAGCTCCAGTCAATTTACTTCATGTTGATTATGTTGATTTGCAGGGTCTTCGACAGGCCTTATAGTTTATGTGGATCCTTTTGCAGCTGGAGAAGAGTTTGTCTCCACCTCTGTGATTTCCTAAGTCCTATCTTGTAGATGGGACCTGGCACCTGATATTGTCAAAGTTTTTCGTCTTCATAGTCTACATTAAAAAATGACAATGATGGAAGAAACAACAATAGTAGGACTTAAATTGTATCTAAAGACTTTTTGTAATGACCGATGCTGGTGGATTTAAACACGAAGATCCCCAAGTACTTGTCAAAGTTCATTAATTTCTTCACTTCTATGGATTCTTATCATTTTCTGTTAGCCCTGTTCATCATATCCAGGTTCCTTTGTCCCCAAAGCCATGAATAATGGGTCATATCAGGCTTGTGGCAGTGGGGCACACCTAGACCCCCCAATGATCAATCTCAGCTCTTCACATTCACTTTCCCCACCAACATGGGCCCATTTTCACTAATCTGAAAATTACTCTCTTTGATTGACCATGCAAATTACCCAAAAACTGTCCTGTATCTTTTTAAAGTTCGAGTAGTAATCTGAACCTTGAGAAAGATTCAGGGGACAAGATGTATTGTGAAAACTTCTATGTACATATATACTACACTTCTATACACAATAGCTGACTTTGGATTGTGATCCTTCCATGGAAAAATAGAACAGTCTGCCAAACAGATTTAGGAGAGTATTACATTAAGATCCCTTTTGTTCGTTTGGGAAAACAACAAACATCCCTCTCGAACAAGAGAAAATCCATTTCTTTAAGATTAAAGCATAGAAACAGCACAAAATGTATCGGATAAATCGCCATCTTTGACTAACAAACTCTATAAAAAGTCCTCTATAGCATCCTTGCTTTTCACCCTCTCATGTTAATGGCAAAGATGAAAGGCCCAACAAATTTCATCTTACACATCCTACTGGTATGGTCACTAGTACTAATGGGGTACCCCACTGCCATGCTGGCATCGGGCAAACGGCAGACGTACATCATCCACATGGACCACTCACACAAACCCCACTCATTCTCCACACCTGAATTGTGGCACCGGTCCATCCTGTCATCCCTGTCATCCACCCAAGCCACATCAGAGGAAGAACCAGAAGCAATGCTGCTCTACTCCTACAGCCATGTCATGCATGGCTTCAGTGCCAGCCTTACTACCTCTCAGCTTTCTGAGCTGGAAAAACTGCCAGCTCATCGCGCTACATATCACGAGTCCTTTGGCAAGCTCTTCACCACCCACACACCAAGGTTCCTAGGCCTGAGACATGACAGTGGCATATGGCCCGCGGCCTCATATGGCCAAGATGTGATAATTGGGATAATAGACACAGGAATTTGGCCAGAGAGTGAGAGCTTCAAGGACCGGGGCATGTCACCGGTGCCAGAGAGATGGAAGGGAACATGTGAGAATGGGACAGAGTTCAGCCCTTCACTCTGCAACCGCAAGCTCATTGGCGCTAGATCCTTCAGCAAAGGACTAAAAGCTGCAGGCAGAAACATAGCTGCCGGTGAATACGACTCACCGAGAGACTCTTTTGGACATGGCACACACACCTCGTCCACTGCTGCTGGTGCTTACGTTTCTGGTGCCGACTATCTTGGATATGCGGAAGGTACAGCCAAAGGAGTAGCTCCAGGTGCACGAGTCGCCATGTACAAGGTCATCTGGCGAGCCGAGACCTACGAAAGCGCAGCAACGGATGTGCTTGCGGGAATGGACCAAGCGATCGCCGATGGAGTAGACATCATGTCCTTATCACTGGGCTTTGAGCAAACACCATATTACAGCGATGTTATTGGCATGGGCTCGCTCTCAGCCCTTGAGAAAGGCATTTTTGTTACCTGTGCTGCGGGGAATGATGGAGAAGATCTTAATACAACCCACAATGGTGCACCCTGGATAACCACAGTTGGTGCAGGCACGGTTGACCGTGCTTTCTTGGCAAGTGTTACACTCGGAAATGGTGTATTTCTGGAAGGACAGTCCTACTACCCCGAGAGAATTTACATTGCCAATGCACCATTGTTCTATGGCAAAGGTGACGCAAGGAAAGTGATATGCAGCCCATTGTCTTTGAATGAGAGCGAGGTTGCTGGAAAAGTGGTTCTATGTGATACTAGCAACGATAGTGATATCTATATGCAAATGCACGAGGTTTTTAGGAGCAATGCGGAAGCTGGGATCTTCATCTTCTCAGACCCACACGATTCCTTGTTTCTCAGTCCAACAGACTTCAACTTCCCCAGCCTGATCATAAAAAGTGATGACACCACCTCTTCATTGAAGCAATATGCCTCGGAAACGGTTAATGCAACAGTGAGGGAGATGAAGTTTGAAATTACTAAGTTGCGATTCAAACCAGCGCCTCAGGTGGCATTTTTCTCTTCTAGAGGGCCAGACCCAATTACCCCAGGTGTCCTAAAACCGGACATAATTGCTCCCGGAAAAGATGTTCTCGCAGCATGGATCCCCAACAAGCCCTTTGCTAGAAGGGGTTCAGACAGCTTGGTGACAGATTATGCGCTACTGTCAGGTACATCAATGGCAGCACCCCATGTTGCTGGGGTTGCAGCCTTGCTGAGAGCCGTCCATAAGGACTGGAGCCCAGCAGCCATCCATTCGGCGATCATGACCACTGCAACAATTGTAGACAACACCAAGTCAGCCATCAAAGATGAGTGGACCGGGATGCCTACCACACCTCTAGTGTTCGGCGCTGGCCAAATCAATCCTAACAAAGCCATGGACCCAGGGCTCGTCTATGATGCGGACTTCCAAGACTACATAGAGTTCCTTTGCGGCCTTGGCTACAACAGTACACAGATGGGGGCTGTATTAAGACGATCTCAATGGAACTGTAGTAGCATTCCTCATGAACTCAATTACCCTTCTTTCATTGCCTTCTTCTCCAACATGACTGGCTTTCCGGCCAAGAAGAATTTCAGTAGGGTTGTGACTAATGTGGGAAGTGACAGTGTCGTTTACCGAGCAGTTACAGAGGTCTCCATAGGAATGAGAATGTGGACAGAGCCTAAGTCCCTCACATTCAGCAGCAAGAACCAGAAGCAAGGCTTTGTACTAAATGTAGAGATTGACAAAGAAGCCTGGAGTGATACCCCCGTGGTATATGGTTTCCTCAAGTGGGTTGATGACCAAAACCATGTTGTATCAAGCCCTGTAGTGGCTATTTATGGGTGGTAGACATCAATTTGACACTCTCCAATGTATTGAATAACGAAGCCATCAGTCCATTACATTTAACCGACGGTTTCAGATGAAATAAAAATCTGCAATAACTAGTGGCGCCAACCCCGTCTCATAAAAAAAATTAAATTTAACAAATCTTAGCTAACAAGTTACATAGTTTCCAGATTCCTAGACATAACGAAGAGAGAGAGAGAGAGAGTTCAGCCTGGCTAAGCTAAGCTCCAACGCTGTTTGATGGATTGTTCAACCCATTCCAGGCTCCGCCTTTTCCCAGAAAACTTTCCAACAACTGCAAAAGCGAATGAAGACAGAGACTCCCTACAACCATCTACTGTGAAGTCAGGACTGAAACCATGCCATCTGAGACACCAGGGGAGGGAAGTGGAGAACAGAGTATGATAGACTGGGCTTGAGGGACATTGTGCTGGCTGCTGGACCTCAGTTGATATGGCTGAAACAGAAGTAGTTGGATTAAGGTTCTGACTCTGATTTAATCTTTTGAGCAATAGATCCAACAGAGCAGCTGCAGAAAAGATTCAGTGGCTTGAGTCAAGGAGAGGATTGATGGGAGATTGGAGCTACTTGTGTATGTCTACATAAATGAATTAATAGTGCCGAGCCAACACCTAAGATTAAACACCAAAGAAGTCTTCTTCTTGTAATGTTTTCTTCTCTTTTCTCCATCCTCAGATATTGGCTTTACACTTTCACACTGAATTCCCCTTACAAGATACATGACATGAACCTTTGCTCAGTAGAGTCAACAAGAACATGATCAGATTTTCACAACATTGGACTACTAATTAATCCATTGAATAGCCCAACTTATATATAATCATCTAGCAGTTTCCACTGAATCTGTTTTTATCGAAAGAAACTTGAATGGGTGTCCAAATAATGCATAGTTTCACTAGAATATATTACAAGGTTTGAGTCATTAATTAGGCTTGCACCTGCCTGAATTAAATAGGTCAGACACTCAGGCTTGACTCACGCCCATGACCTGAAATTTAAATGCTTGCGGCGGGTAGTTTTTTTTTTTTTTTTTTTATATATATTTTTTATTATCTGGCGGCTAGACATGGGCAAAGCATCTACAACCATGAAGCAAACTTAAGCAGGTTAGGTGGGACAGGTCTAATTGATGCAATTCTAGCCCAGGTTAGGGTCGACTGACCCGTTTAATAAATGACTTGGGCCTCTATGCGCAGAATCCTCATGTCAGGGAGACACAGTTAGACTTGACTCGACCCATTTGCCATCTGCTTTTAGGTGGGCCTTGTCATTTAGCTTTTGAAAAAACGAGAGAGAGAGAGAGAGAGAGAGAGAGAGATCTGATATATTCATGAATGTGAAATTTTCACCTATGGGACTCTTGTACAAAGTTTGTTGATTGGGTTGATCTCATAGTTGATCAGAGAATTTCAGATCATCTACAATATAAGATAGAATCAACTAAACCTACTTTTTAGATGCGTGACAGTAAATAAATTGGAAGGTCTAGAGAGGGATACAAAGGGAAATGAAGGGATTATAATACTACAAGACTAATTACACTCAATAAATACTATGATTGCAACAGTCAAGGGAAAAGTGTGGCTTCATTCATTGAAAGCTTCAACACTAGCTGCAGTCAATTTGCAAGGTCTTTGGCCGGCCTTCTAGTTTAGGTGGATTCATTTGGAGCTAGGGAAGGGCTTGTGTTCACCTCTTTGTAATTTCCAAAGTGAATGTCTTGTGTAGATGGATGGGCCTTAGCACCTGATATTGTCTCTAGACTCTTTGTAATGATCGATGGATTTAAAAATGATAAGCAAGAGGACCGGGCAAAGACTTTCAGTAGAATTGTGACTAATGTGGGAAGTGACAATGTCATTTACCGGGCAGTTTCCAGAGGTTCCTACAGGAATGAGAATTCGAACAGAGCCTGATTCTCTCACATTCAGCAGCAAGTACCAGAGGCAAGGGTTTGTAGTAAAAATAGAGATGGAAAAAGAAGCATGGAGTAAGAGCCCTGTGGCATATGGTTACCTCAAGTGGGTTGATGAACAAAATCATGCTGTATCAAGCCTGTAGTGGCTATTTATGGGTGACAGACATCGATTTGACACCCTCCAACCTATTGAAAACATTGTCTATTCGCACGCTTCTAGGCTAGGACACAATGATTCTTGTTTCTGTGGAAGTTTAGGCTTTTAGGATTCATACTACTGTATATGACAAACATAAAGCCTCAACGACACAATCCCACCAGTGGAGAAATTAACAAACAGTCCAACACTTGAAAAATAGACAAGTTATATTTATTTGAATTTAATGGGTTCAAATGTTTTCGCAGAACAGGATGATCATCTGTCCCACCGTGCATTGGAATCACATTAGGTTTGGATATTGTTGTCCACCTCTAAACCAGCAATCATGATTTCCGCATACAGTGATTTGAGAGAGATCAAGCAGAAAAACAGTATCGCATCTGTGTCTCCAATTTCCTTGGTGCCAAAGATTTCAAATCACTTGTTGCTCTGTTGCGGCCAAATCCAAACACACCATTGAGTACTGACAGAATTGCAAACCAGGAAATAAACTATTTATAATTTTCCCCATACAAAACTGCAAAAATGTGAAGCAAGGACATGAAAAGGCACATGGCATTCCTCGCCATTTTAAGCAATGGTTCTTGACAAATTGGAAATTTTCGCTCATTACTCTATCAATTTGAACGGCATACATACCTGTATATCAGATACAGCTCGAACCTATAGATGGAAACTGAGAACTGTCCCATTATCCAATTACAACTCGTGAGAGCTGCTGATACTTGAAAGTGGCTTAAGGAGAAACAATGAGGGCCCATATTCCAACTGCATCTCTTGAGATCTCGTGATCCTTGTAAAGTGTTGTAGGAAGAAACACAGAGGGACCTATTGCATTCAACTGGAGAAAATGCCAGGAGGAGATTGTGGTGAACCCGTCTCGAGTAAAAAACTCCTGCTGCAGTAAGATCTGGATGTACTCGAAGATGACTGAAGACACCTAGCATCCCCACTGTGAAAGATCACATCACTCCCTTGCACCTTCCCACTATTAGACCTTCCCCTGCAATCGGTCCCTTCATCCTCATCTTCCACAGCCTGTACAAAGCCAGTGTACACTGGATCCAATCTTTCATAAAGAAGCCTAAGAACTTGTTTAATTGAAGGCCTTGCTCGTCCTTCTCTCTGGGTGCACCACCTTACAATCCTCACCACTGTTTGAAGCTGTTCCAAGTCAAAAGAGCCCATGATTGCAGGGTCAACCAATTCAGGCAGCCTAGAATCCATCACCATGAATTTCTGAGACCATTCCACCAGATTTCTGTTTTCCTGTATTGCACGCCTCCCTGTCACCAACTCCAGCAACATCACACCATAACTGTACACATCACTTTTCTCTGTCAGCTCCTGAGTCACCACATATTCAGGATCCATGTAACCTGTAAGACATTAGTGAGTTAAGAGTGTCGCTTTGGAGCTACTAACTACAATAGTGCATGTGGGGTCAAGAATCAGTGACCTGGAGTTCCTCTGATATCTGTGTTGACCGGTTCAAAGCTGATGGAACCACTTCTTGAAGCATGTGCAAGGCCAAAGTCTGCAACCTATGAGAAATAAAGGTAAAAGTTATCCAAATAATACTCGGATCAAGTTCCAGATTGAAGGGCAGCTTTAAAGGATAAAGTTTCTACCTTGGCAACGAAATTCTCATCCAGAAGAATGTTGCTTGACTTTATGTCTCTGTGACAGAGAGGAGGATCACAATAGAAATGGAGGTACTCCTGTGTACAGAAACATCAATGAGGTATTAGAAGGAAAAGGGAATTCCAGAAGAGAAGAGGTTCATCTTGTTTGAGTGCTCAAGGCACAACAGAACATATAATTGTTAATTAAATCATGATTTCGGACAGAGTCACATTGATTCAATTGTGACAAAGCATATCATCAGCCACCGTCGTCATCATCGTCGTCAAAAGAAGAAGAGCCCTTCCACTGTTCTATGATATTGAGCTTTTATGGCCCCGCCCATAAACAAATAATTCAGTTAAAATTTTAAAATTTTCCTCATGATGAGAATGATAATGGACTTGGAGCCCCATGAACCAAAATACATGTGGGGGTGTGTGTAAGCTTTAGACCACATGAGATCCAAGAAACCCAATAGGTGTTGTATGTTCCCCATCATGTACATAACTTGGACTAGAAATAGGCTAGCCTGCTAATTAGGTGAGCCACATGGATAAAAGACAAACTGCTTTGACCTGCATTCCAAATTAACCGTAGGAGGCTGACGTGATTAGTGGTAACATTCAATCAGGGCATTTTTATAGTTATGCCAGCTGTAATATCCCGAGTCACCTGGGCCCCAGGATTAGCATTATTAGTATGGCCCAGGTGGGACCCTTGAATATTGTTTATTTTATTGAAAGAGTCCCATGTGAGTTTGGTATTAAGATGATTTAGGAGTTGTATCTCAACTCCAATTGAGAGCCCTGCATGCCTTATACTAGTAGGACTATATGTTCACTTTGCATAGGATTATAAGAGTAGCTTGAGAAGAATAATGACTCTAGTGTGTATATAACAAACCAACGGCCCTTATGTTGGTATTCTATTCTCTTCTCCTTTTGAGAGAAAGATATCTGAGAGAGTTTGGTGGCTGGAAATCCAGGGGAAGAAGAAGAAGGCAATCAGTGAGAAAGTGATCAGCAGATGTCCTACTCATGGGCTCACATCGCGAACGTGGAATTTGGGTCGTACCACCCACCCTAGAAATGGAACCCTGCTAAGTATGCCATGAAGATCTCTCTTGAAATCCCAATTACAAGAAGAAGGAAAAAAAAAAAAAAAATAGAGAAAAAAACCCTCAAAATCATGGTTAAGCTGGCAAGACCATTGCATTTCTCTGTGGATTACCAGAGCGTTGGCCACATCTATGGCAATTTGAATTCTGGTCTGCCAACCTAATGGAGTCTTCCCTGGAGCTGCACAGGGAGAAAAGAATGGTAATTACCATTAGACTAGCACATAGAGCTTTAAAAATTAAGCAAATAGAAACAAAAAAGTGAGATGGGAAGATTACAGTGGAGATGATCCTTTAAGCTTCCATTTTCCATGTATTCATACATTAGAAACCTGACAGCAATGGAAGACAGCTAAATTAGGCAGGCCACTTAAGATCACAAAGCAATAGAAATTGGAAACTACCTCTCGTGTTTCTCAACACAGAAACCTCTGAGAGAAACAAGATGACGATGGTGAAGCCTCCCAAGAAGCTCCATCTCTCGGCAAAACTCATCCTCTCCTTGCTCTGAAACTTTGTCCATCCGTTTCACAGCTGCCACAAACCCATCCTTGAATTGAGCCTTGTAAACAGTTCCAAATCCGCCCCTTCCTATGACGGTGCCGAAGTTGCCCGTAGCCTTCTTTGTTTCCTTATAGCTGAACCTTCGGAACATGGATGACGGACCTGCATAACCATTCCCAGTAAGACTGCTTACATTAGATAGAGGTGCCAACTGGCTTGATCTGGCAAAACCCTTAATTATCAAGATCTTTAAAAAATATATTTGAAATAGACCACAACGACGGACCTTCCTGAGATTTTCGGTTTGGCTGAGGGAAAGATTTCCAAGAAGTCCCATTTGGACTATCAGACTCAGAACCTTTCAGTTCTCTGCTTTTCCTTCGAATGAGAAGTATCAAGACTACCAACAGCAGAACAGCCGCACCCGTAACAGCAATACCAATACCTGGAACTAACGTCAGGTGATAGGGATTTCGGTGCTCCTTTAGAGGTATTACTACTAGGCCATGACCAGGACTTGCAGCAGATATTGGACCTACAGAAGGCTTAGGTGCAAGCAACGGTGAAGATGGCTCCGAGTTTATCACTGCAAGTGCAAAACAAATAAAAATATATATCACTCATTTGAATCCATGCAAAACATTTATAACAGACTGACATGAAAATTTATTAATTTGCACTTTTGACACTTAGACCAAGACAAATCCAGTGAAAAAAAGGAACCACAAATCCTAGCATATCCTAACATCAGTGGTGTTTAAGAAAGAAGTTATGACCTCCGAAAACGGCTGGATTGTCACAGCAGAAAACAAAACAAGTTATTACATGCTTTACATATGAAGATTTTAGTACAGATTGGAAGCCTTCAAGTCCTAGCAGTTGTACCTGGAAATATACTGAGCCCTTGAACCCCAAAGAAACAGCTTGCCATGTCAAAGGCCGATACATTGTCACCTTGGCTTGCAATTGAAACAAAAGTTGCATCACGGCAAGTACTCATTGTCATGTTACCATCTGCTCCTACAAGATGATGAAGGTATACAATTCCAGCATTTAGGCACTTCTTGCAACTAACCTCCAATGAAAGTGGTCCCTTGCAGTTTTGTGTAACATTTTTAAAATTTGGTGAGAGCAGCATTTCTGGAACAGTGGTCCGGCCTTTGCACTGATAAGTGACTGGAATTTTTGTCCCTAGCCCACAGAAAACTGTAGCATTTGGTAGAATCCCATAAAGCTCTAAGGTTTCTGATACAGACTTAAGACAGATTGCAGATAGCTCTGAAGGAACCCCAAGATTGCCAGTCGAATTTGCATAACGAGTAACAGCTACTGCAATGAAAGCATTAATATAACGGCAACATTTTCCTCTATCATCTTGGTTAGAGCATATTGAAGTTGCCAAAGTGAAGTTTGACCCACTCAAATCAAGAGGACACTCTACATGAAGAGAAAAGGAATATCAGTGACATTACTGTATTGATAATACAAAAAACACATGTTAAAAAACCCAGATGATTGTGACAAGAATAGATGGGCAGATTTTAAGAAGTGTAATTTTTGCTTAGTAGTCTGACTTGGAGATCCCAGTTGTTGATCTGATAAACCCCATGATGGAATGAGAATGATATGAAGCTTTTTCAATTTTAACTCTTCAATACATGCCCATCTTTATAAGAAATGTGAACAACAGCTGTATTATTTTCTTTCTTATTCTCTTTCATCTCTGGTATGTCGCCAATTTACAGCCCATTATACAAGGGTCAGGAATTAGGATCTTCAATCCAGGGGACTTTTGGATTATACGACCCATCATATTAATGATCTAGATTATTAAACCACTATCATGTTAAGTAGTTAGTTTGCCGCACCTTTCATGCCTAGGCATTTTGGGTGTATTGGTTAGCAACTTGAGATGGTATCAGAGCTAACATGTCCCGGGTTCAAATCCGTGCACCGAGGGGGTGTTAATTAGTTAGTTTGCCGCACCTTTAATGCCTAGGCATTTTGGGTGTATTGGTTAGCAACTCTGAGATGGTATCAAAGCAAACTAACCAATACAACCAAAATGCCTAGGCATTAAAGGTGCGGCAAACTAACTACTTAACCTGTCCACAACCAAAGAAATGAGTGCCTCCGCATATGATACTTGTTCAGGCTTGTGATCCAAAAAAATTAATAGTCAGATTGGTAGTGCCTTGTCTTAGACAGACTATAATTGATTCAATGCCATTTTTTAAGCAGAATTAGGCTTGCCATTTTGATGATGAGATTTACTGCATAAATCCATATGGAGCTTAATGCTAGGCACTGGGCAGTGAAGAAACGAAAATAAGCTTAAGTAGAGGTGGCTGAGATGCATATGTTGAGACAGCTGTGTGGAACTACAAGAAAGGATGGGGCTAGGAATGAGGACATAAGAGGTGATCTACACGGGCAGCCCCAGTGGAAGAGAAACAAATACTGTTTGAGATTGTTTAGGGATGTACATGAGATTAGGAATAGGCTCATACACAGCATCGAAGTGTTACAAGTTCAAGAAGCTGGGATGTGGGGGAAGGTCAATAGCAAAACAGAATGAAGGTGTGAGAAAAGACATGCTAGGATGTAGAGTTACAAAGGACATGGCTTTACGTAGGTTTTAGTAGAAAAATAAACCTCACAAAGCCAAAGCCAGATGGATGGAGTAAGTCTTCGATGATGACGGTGATGCGGGTGACCATGACAGCAATGGAACTTGTAAAAACCCTGATTTGGGGATTTTTATTTTATTTTTTTGAAAAAAAAAAAAAGTGACTGTATTCATTGCTCAAAGGGAACTGTACGGTAGAAGAGATACATAATGACTTAAAAAAATAAAAATAAAAATAAAAAAAAACCCTAAAAGAACTGGGGTAGAGCAACCAAACCAAAAGGCAAAGGGGTAAAATGCGGGCAATAACCCCGGAATAAGAGCTAAAAACAAAAGCACATTAAATAGAAACAGTCAAGGCGGTTTTAAGAACTTCCTCTTTGGCAAGATTATTCGCTTCCTCATTGGCTGAGTACTTAATATGGTGAAAGGAGATATTTAACTCCCTCAAAAACTGGACCGCCTCTTCAATGATATGATATCTAATTTGGGGAATTCCAGCCGTCAAAGACCCCTAGAAAGAAAAATAAAAGGCTCTTTTCTCATGAAATGACAAGAAGCCAAAGGGAGGCATAACTAGTAAGAGATGTTTCTCAATTCTACGGTCTTAGAGAAGATGTGCGTGTGTGTGCGCGCGCGCGCGTGTGTGTGTGAGAGAGAGAGAGAGAGAGTATGCAGGTGGATTAACAATGACAAAGTAAAAAATCTCTGGATTATAGAAATATAACAGCGAATTGTAGAAATATAACAGCGAATTGCTGATATTGTGATGAGCGATATAGAGTATGAGGTGTTCTTAAAAGGAATACATGAAGGGTTGAGCATTTATGGGAGTGAAATTGTTAAATAGTTAATTTGCCGCACCTTTAACGCCTAGGTTTTTTGGGTGTATTAGTTAGCAACTTGAGATGGTCTCAGAGTCAACACGTCCTAGGTTTGAATCCGCACAAAGCAAAAAAGGTCCCATGCCGCGTCTTGTGTGCGGGCACATGTGCACAAGGCAAAAAGGACCCATGCGACGTCTTGTGTGGGCGTGTGCATCGAATCCAGGCAGTGTTCCACCTAGGGGGGTTAAGTAGTTAGTTTGTCGCACCTTTAGCGCCTAGGCGTTTTGGGTGTATTAGTTTACAACTTGAGAGAAATGAGGTTCTTGATATAAAGAATATGAGACACATTTCTAATATAATTCTAATATGAAGATTTGATATCAGCTCTCAAATGACAAAAAGCAGATGTTTCTAGGTTTTTGGAACTAACAAAGTTACAAGAGCATGCATGACAAGCTTTGTTATAAACTTGACGTGTCAGCAAGACACTTGGGTATTACATTGGCAACAAAGTTTCTTTTACCACTAAAAGAATGCCCCATCATTTTCTTTTGTCACCCTAATCAGCTCAATATCCCAACATTGCATTTACTTTGCAATTATTTACTATTTAAACCTCTATATTTTTTTTCAGATTTAATAACTATGTCACGTCATTATTATTTAAATAGAAGTCATTTGGCCCATTTTGGATTCTTCATCTTTCAAGTATAAGCCTATTCAAAATACAAATGTAGTATGACTAAAACAGACCATAGAACCAACTACTGCTATACTGTTTTTCATAAAGCAATCTATTAAACAAACCAAAAGAAGTTCAAAATTTCCCATGATTAGTAAAAGTCCCAACTTCCAATGTAAACCAACAAAAGTAAAATTTTTAAGAATCTAAAAGTTCCAACTTCCACAGTAAACCAACAAAAGTAAAAATTTTAAGAATATTAATAAAAGGTTGGGTTGGTCTCTAGTGAGAAACAAGTTGGGTAAATTTAGGCTTAAGAAAAATTATACAATAAAAATTCCAAAAAAGAGTCCGCAGAAAAAAAGTTGGAAAAGACACCCAAAATTTTTTATGTTGCTGTAACGGTCCATCAGACTATTATTGTGGACTGTCACACTTGGCAGTAGCAGCAAAGAAGAAGAAGATAGAGGGAAGGAGAGCTGATGAAGAGCAAGTCCCCCCCAACACCCACATCCCACCAACAACCAAAACAGGTGAGAAAATCAAACCTTGTTATAGCCAACTGTACCAGTTCAATACTTGGTTGTGGCAATCAAGAAGAAGAGACAAAGAAGTGATTAAAAGAGAAACAATCCAAACAACTATGACAGTTGATTGCCTATTACAGTCAGTTGCAACAGAGTCTAGAAGAGGATGATGAGGAGAACAGATGATGAAGAAGATTAGAAGGGCTCATATTTCTCAAATCTTCTCTTTTTTCTCAGGTTTCTTTGAGTTATTGACTTATTTCTCAAAAGCAGTTCTCTAAAAGACCCTAGCAACAAATGAAAACGAGTTATCTATATTTGTGGGCATGAGGCAATTATAAGTGTTGTAAAAATTTAAAAACACGCACGCACGCACTTTGATAGGAAACGCCAAAGCACTCACCAAGCATGCACCAAAAAGTGGAGCCATGCCAGGGCCCATGAAAGCCTAGTTTTGATGATCCTAGGTACACTTTTGACTACAGACTAGTTTTTATCACAATTGGCAAGATTTGACTTGAGGATAATTTAAGTACATGCTTCACAAATTTTGACCAAACATGACCAAACATAGATGTAATAGGTGTTTGAAACTATACCTTTATCCCAATTGGGGAAAAGAATCCTAGCTGGTACTTGCTTCTTTGGCTTTCCTAATATGGAAAACTACCTTTCTTAGGAGGTCTACATTACTTTTAATCTAGATGAAGGTTGTTTAAGTTATCCTTTGCGGTAGAGTGAGAAGCTTTGTTAAAAGATTTTTTTTTTTTTATGAGAGTCTGTTTAATAGGTTTTACAGGTTTGGCATGCATATGGCACATGCTCATATAGTCCCCTACTCTCTCTTTAACCCATATAGTGGATTAAGCCGTCTTCCTTTCTCCAATGCGTGGAGCTTTTAGATGTGAACCATGTAAAATCACTGTGCCTGTGATTTCTTTCCTATTGTTTATGCACTTCTCCACACCAAAACAGTAGGAACAGCGAACTATGGTGATTTAAGAATTTTTAGGTGAAAAGGCTAGCTTATTTACATATTGAATTTACCAATTTATGAAAAATGGAAATGAATTCACGACAAATTATGTGCTCAGATGCCACATGAAGGGAGCTTAGTAGATTCAGTATCATGGAACAACTATTCAGTGTTCGAGAAGGCTCGCATCTGGTTGATGAATACGAATAGAGGTTAAGAGACATATAATGGGATGGGTGCTGAACTTTGTATCACATGTTTCCTGTTTCGCTTTTCCTCTATACCAATGAGATAATGTTGTTACTATTAATAAAAATAAATCATACTATATAGGGCATACAAATTAAGGTGTTCACATAATCAAGGTCTTAGGGATGTATTAGGGTCTGCCTAGGACAAGATCGAAACCAATCACCCCTCAAGTCATCTCATTTCCTTTTTCTCCCAGTAAAATCCAGCATATAGAGAGCAATAAATGGAATAAAAAGAAATGGTTGAAAAACAAAATAAAAAAAGAAAGAGAGATAATTATCCGCACATGTATGGAGCATATAAGTACATAAATTTACACAAAACATGGTCAAGTTTAGAAAAAAAACAGTTCCAACCCCAGATAGTAATGGTTAAGTAACATGATTCAACACTTCCATATTTTTATCAGACAACTTACAAACAAGGAACAAGAGATTCATGTTTGGGTAATGAAAGCCATGCACCACCAACTGAACTCCTATACTTCACATCCCCCACAATCTCAAGAACCATATGTTTCTTCTACTCTGTTATCTCCTGCCTTCTATTCACATTCATCAAATCATCCTATGTTAAGAGAAGGGGCTGAACAATGGAATGCCAAGTCATTTCGCAAAAATCCTCTATTACAGCCTAATAACCAAGAAATCACTCTTACAGCAAAAGCAAAAGAACTTCCAATACTAATCCACAACTCGAACAAGGAACCCAGTACCAAAAGCCTGCAAAACCCAACAAACCCAGCACCGAGTGGAGCTCGAAAGCAAAACCCCAGTTCAGAAACAGCAACATACAACCAAACCCAACAAAACCCATTTCCGGATTCCCCTCAAATCACAACAAAACCATCACAAAATAAAAAACCCATGTCCCAAAACACCATCGAAAGCAAAATCCTAGTCCAGAAACAGCAACATACAACCCAACCCAACAAGACCCAGTTCCAGGTTCCCCTCGATCACCACAAAACCATCACGAAAACGAAAACCCATCCCCCAAACATCCATTAAACCAAAAAAAATACACAGATTACTAAAAAAAAACAGAAAGAACAGTCCTAAACCGTTGAAGAGTACTACTCTTTTAGCTCTATTCAAGCGTTAAAAGCAACAGAAAGAAAGAGAGAAAAAACACTAGAGGAGTTAAAAGACAAACCTGCCATTGCAAGCTTCAGCATTTCGAGGAATGCCGCGAGGGCTATCCACCAGTACAGAAACATTACAACGAGAGAGAGAAAGAGCGAGAGAGAGAGAGAGAGAGAAAGAGGAAAGAGAGAGGAGTAAATTAGCAGAGTCGAGTGAGTGAGTGGGGGTGGTGGGACCCATTTGACCGTGGGAGCATGCCCGATTTTCAAACAGGGCAGAGACAGGCATTGAGGGAGGTGGGCCACACAGATCGCTGATTGGCTTTGGGGGTGGGGCCCACATCGGGCTGTCTCTTCTTTCTCGTGAATCGTGAGGGGTGAGCATGTCTGGCTGGCGGTGGCCGGCCACGAGGTCGCTTGTTGATTACTACTCTGCTTTCGAGGGCTTGCAACTTTGAAGGCATGGGGCCACTGCTGTCATTATCAGCAGATCTGGTCCAAGCCCAATGTGGACCGTCAGATGGAACTTGGTAGCACTAAATGGGGCCCCACTTTATTAATTCAAACATCAACCAAAAGTAGATCCAAAGAGAGACGAACTCAGGGTGTGAGTGGTGTTTGCACATTATAAATATCACTGGGCATTGATCTGTAAGGCCTTCAGAATCAGATTGATGATAGTGGCCAATATTTTTGACAAAGAAAGTAGGATCAAAACATATGAATGTAAAAATTACTTCAAAGGGGATGGAAATCAAGTTGAGGCTTTCACTCACATGAATTAGTGTGGCACTTTAGCAAGGCTGTTTTGGATAAATGATGTCCTCATACTGGGATAATTAAAAGATTTTAGGTCATGATTGGCAAACAATTTTTTGGGGAAAAAGATTTCAACTTTTTGTACAGCTGTAGAAACTCATATTTGGCAATTGTAAATATCCGATGATTTTGATGAGTGGAAATTCTCTTCTTTTTTTTAAGATTTTTAGATCCAACCTCCGTTATATGAAGTTAAAAAGCTCACTTTTGCAAATTTGTGGATTAAAACCTATTTTTCTAGCTATATGCATTGAAAAGCATCCGTATCGATATCGAAATCCTCAACCATACAAATCATTAGGAGTAATCCTTGTTCTAAGGGTACAGATGAATCCTCGTATCTACGAATTCATTACGGGTTCCTCACCTGTTACCATAAAGTGCTCTTATTCTTACATTAGGCTTGGCATTTAAATCTTTAACAATTCCTTATTGGTTTTTACGAAGTCATAGAGAGCTCACATTCGATAATTGTAAATCTTCAAATTTAGGCTAGTGGAAAATCCTCATTTTTCAAAAACCTCAAGTCCGACTCCTGCCTATAATTTGAGATCCTTTTATTTTTGTGGATTTATGTATCAATATCGAATTTTCTCAACTATACACATGGATACACACATGTAAATATAAAATCCTAGAATCCTTGTTCTAGGGGAAGTCAGGAATCCCCCAAACCTGCAGATTCCTCATATTTCCTCGTCATATGCCAAATTTGCCCTTATAGAATATATGTTTATGGTCGAATTTATAAGTAAAATTTATATGACTTTACATAATATTTTCTTCTTTTTTTATAGGTGATTAATTTCACAACAACCCTGTTTTCTCTAAGAAGGGTAAAGCTTTTTTTTCTAAGTAATCATGCAATTGCAGATCATTCAATTTGAACATCTTGAGTTTTTCCAAAGCAAGCCTCATCATATCCGAACTCTATTGAGTGCAGTTTAGGTTAACAAGGTGAGCCCCACTCTCATTTTCCCCCTTTTGTCCTGAATCAAATCGGACATCCGAGGGCAGATCCTGATCTTTGGTCAGGATGGCCCACCATGGAAAACTAATAGCTCAAATGCAGCAATAATCCAAGGGGTGCAAGCGTAACAAACTCACAGACATTCATTCTCCTTCATTGAAAATGGGTAAAATCTTTGGAGTGAAGGCTAAGATTGTCGGATGAATGTCATTTGGACGGACCTGATGAATAGTGCATACCTTTCTCGATATGCCACGTGTACACGTCTTCTGTGGTAATAAATCATAATTAGTTGCTTAATCATTTGGTAAGTGAAGCACTAGATATACCGTTACATTGAATGGGCCATCATTGCACTCGGGAAATGGAACGAGTTTCGGTTAATCAATGGTGGGCCTCATCAGACAATACCCTAAATTGTAGTTGTGACATTTTTTAATTGGAATGCATTTGATGGGCCCCAACTTGAGCCAGGGATGCCACTCAAAATGAGCATCCTCCCCATGGGAGCATATATGTAATCATGCTATCACTTTAAAAAAAAGTTAAATCAAGATTTGATCGGTGGTAATCCAGAAAATGTACATAGATTTTGTGTTGTTTGCATCTTATTCATATCCCTCTTTGAGAAAGGCACTGGTTTAGGTTGTTATATGGTGTTTTTCTCGCGTGGGGCCTCTCAATGACCCTGTTTTTCTTATAAAATTGGGCCCCACATTTTTTTAACCAAACCGTTCAATTTGTTTATTTAGATTTCATTATATTAGAATTTCATAGATTTTGAATAATTTGTGAAAAAAGTTTTACGTGTAAATCTAATCTTTTGGACTTCCGTGGGTCTCCAATTCATGAGCTGAATTGTTCAATATTCTTGTATTGAGAATTAGAAGTTTTATATTTAAATTCTTCATGGATTTTGAAAAGTTTATGAAAAACAAAAAAAAAAAAAAAAAAAAAAAAAATCTATAACAATTGCATATACTCATTTACTTATGTGAAAAATGATTTGACAAATATGGTTGTAGGCGATAAAAACGACACCTACTTAGATTGAGATGGGATCGAGGTAAACTTCTTCGGACGGGAAATGCTGAACGCCAAGAACCTGAAAATGAAGGAGAAAGGCTAGAGTCAGAGCCCCTGGCTGCCGTGAGCCGAAGGCACTCCGATGCCTAAATTAGTTTTCAGAAAACTAAACAGGAGGAGGAAGAGGGGAATGAGACGATGTGGAGTATTATGAGTTGTGTATTGCGTACCTCTCATGGGACTGATCCCACGTGTATATATAAGTCAGCGTTCCTCGTTCATTCTCTCTGTGAGTGGGGGTAGGTGAGGTGAGGTCCCATCGATCCTTACCCTGACTGGCGGCAGTAGGTAGAATGGACAACACCCCTCCCTCTCTTTCCACGCCTTCAGCCAGTTGGCGTACAGGGCTGATAAAGTGCACCTCTTATCGCCATAAATGAGCGATCCTATCGCCATAAATGTTTGCTCATATCTATCTGGGCGCGCCGTATTTCCAGGGGGAAGGTGGCGGCCCACTCTGACTCTAGTACTGTGGTATGAGGCCAAGGACGGCTTGGTCGTAGCGTGCTTTTGTGCTGAGCTGGCATTTATGCCGAGCTGCCGAACTGTGGTGCTGAGCTACCAAGCTACTGACCGGGCTGCCGAGCTGCCAAGCTATTGACCGAGCTGCCGAGCTGACGATCTTCTACCACAGAGGCTGAGGTGTTCGGCGAGTTTAGCCGTGATCTTGGCTTAACTTCGGCATCACGGTGTTTTACCACACAATGGTAATGTACGTGTTTCTCATATGTTATAGTGTGGAACACATACAAATGTAAAAGGCAAACTAACCCTAGGATAATATTTACTTTTCCTCTTAATCCTAGATTCAATTTGAGAAAAAATTGTATCCCATTAAAGAGAATTTTCACCTCGCTACTTATCTTCATGGCTGACGAGCTCTAAATAGCACGTTGGATTTATGTCAAAGAAGAAGAGAATGTGAATTATCATATACCAACATAATATAAGATCTTCCTCTATTGTATTTAAGGCTGAGAACTATCAAAATAAAATCAATTGACAAGTAATATCCATTGCCCTAGCTAAGCTAATTATCAACGCCAGATGAAATTGGTCTTTGGCGGGTGGCAGACTTAGGATTTAGGAAGTTTTTCTTGAAAGGGGCACTACTTAAAAAAAAAAAGGAAATTATCTTAGGGGACAGTTTGGAAAATAAAAAAGGGGTTTTCAAAAGGCAGGGGGATGGTTACAAATGGCATTTTTTAATGGTGTGAATTCCTTTTTCTTCCCTTTTTTACATGAACAGGTTTCTAAGAATAAACTGTAATGGGATACAATCCTATGACCCATCAGAATAGTAGTGGAGCCAATTTTTTGAAGCATCAGAATGGACTATACAAATCCTATGTTTCTTCTAGTCTGTTATCTCCTGCCTTCTATTCCCATTCATCAAATCATTCTATGTGAAGAGAAGGGGCTGAACAATGAAATGCCGAGTCATTTCTCAAAAATGCTCTATTACAGCCTAATAACCAAGAAATTACTCTTAAAGCCAAAGCAAAAGAACTTCCAATACTAATCCACAACTCGAACAAGGAACCCAGTGCCAAATGCCTGCAAACCCCAACAAACCTAGCACCGAGTGAAGCCCCCACCCCCCTCAAAATAAAAATAAAAAAACGCAAAGATCATTGATTTCATGGATTTGCATAGATCCAAATGGACCATTGGATCGAGAGCCAAATTTTATTTTTTCTAATATATGAAGTCATTAAACTTCGACAACTAGGGTGGTCTAATTTGGATCTTTTAATCTCTCACTGTCCCAGGATCTATGGGGTCTCAAGTGGGCATCATGAGTTGGTATGTGTCATAAGGATGTACAAGATCTTTTCTCTTTAAATAAAAACGTAGTTTGAAGCTGATCTCAACCATTGGAGAAAGGGCAAAGGTGTTTCCAATTTTTATATTAAATATATAAAGCCATGTTTGTGCCGCCATTTTTCCCTGAAAAAAGCGTGAAAAATGAAAATAATTTTATGGTGTGCGAAAAGCTCCACGTTTAGCACGACTATTTTTCCACGTGGAAAAGCAGCGTCTCCAACGGTGGACATTAGACATTAGTTGATGGTTCACCTCACCTCAATTCAACTCACTGCTCATCCAAATACGCCTAAAGTTCCGTAAAGCTATCACCGTGCTCATGAGTGAAGGAAACAAACTGAGTATTGATTTGACCTATGACCAACCTGATTTCTTCGTACGTGTCATGGAAGATTGCATTAGCACACATGTAAAGAGCGCTCAAAATATTACAAAACAATAGAGGAGGTTGAGGAAGACAAATATAAAGTACGTGAAGAATAAAGGTTACCCAAGTAATTTCAGACGTAGCTACATCTAATGACATGTATTCAACCTTTTGCGCTAGACTTAAAAACTTATTGTTGTTCCTTTGCATCCAAGGAGATAATATTAGATCAACCTAAGAAACAAAAACCTGCCCATAGTAGTTGGCCTTTTAAACGGACAACCATCCCAATTAGTATTAGAGATTGCATAAAGATTCAAAGTTGAATCACGAAGAAGATGAAGTCCATAATTGAAAATGGCCCCTCAACATAACATAATGTGCATTTTGCGAACCGTATAAGAGCAAGTGTACGTAGGAGCATGCATATATTACCATAGCAAATTAACGGCAAGTCTAGATGAGTAAGTCTCATATACTACAAGGTCTCCACAATGCTTCAATATATAGAGGGAAGGGCTAGAAAAGGTTTGTCATCATTTTTTAATAGAGCCCACTGGTGTAGAAATAGCTTTGCAATCCATCATGTTTCCTTTCTGTTAGGCCCCGACCCGGACTAATCGTAATTAAGGTTAATTAATCCAAATTAGTGTTACTTAAGCATGATTAATTATGCTAATCGTGGTTAATGAACAAAATGAGATGGTTAATCTTAAATGATTGAGTTAAGCTTAATGAAGTGAATTTGAATGGGATTGAGTTGATTAAAATGAGTTTAAACTCAAGCAAGATTAACTAAGGACCTTTTTGTAACTACGAGTTTTCACGTATTTCATCAAATGAGGAAATTCTTGATACCAGTGTGTGTATCTCGAAGAGTACGTCAACTTTCATAATACACTTGATTCCATTTGACCTAAGATTGATCAAATGGGTCTTCATTTGACTCAAAATGTAAATAGACTTAGTGGAAGAGGGTTTTAGTAGAAAAGTTCACTTATATAAGCTAAGAGATGAGTTCTTTTCCTTTTTAGCAAACCCTAAACATTTCCTCTTCCTTTCTCTTCCATTTTCTACATTAAGTGTGAAGATTGGGAAGATTTTCAAGTGTTGAAGAGAAGACTTCATCTCCCCCTTCAAGCTTCCTCCATTGTTGAAGAGCTTGGGATTTTCTTTGAGGAAGATTTGTGTCAAACCAAGCCAAAGAGAAAGGGCTTTTGTTTAAGAAGCTTCAATAGAGGCAAGTATAAGCTTTTACTTGTGACTGTTGTTAGTATTGTAGATGTTAATGGAGATTTCATAGAAATTTGATTTATGTATATTTCTCATTGATTTTTAGAATGGATTGTTTATGGATTGATGGAATTATTAGAAGTGTTGTTTATGTGTGAATGGTGTGAGCATTGATTAGGGAACAAGAGGTTTTAATGCTATTGCAGGTTGTGGTAATGGAATGGAAAAAGAAGAGTAGAAGAGAGAAAGTTGCAGAATTTCGGAATGAAATTCTAAAGCATTCGCTCGGGCAAACAAGAGTTAATCAAGCGACCCACTCTCTGGATGGGTGCGCTCGAGCGGATATGAATCTGCTCGAGCAACCCACGTTCTGTTTGAGTCCGCTCGAGCGAACTTGAGTTCGCTCGAGCGAACTTGAGTTCGCTCGAGTGACCACTTCTCTATCTAGGTCCGCTCGAGCAAATCTAATGCTGGACAGGACATTGATTGAGAGTGAAAATTTGGTCTATCAATCGGATCGGTTTTGGATTTTATAGGAAATATGGATACTTCTTGAGTATCTAAGTGCCCCTTTGAATTAGTTTTAAGGCTAATCATGGAGTAATTGAGACTATTGAGAATTAAGAACAATGAGAAGAGAATTTTGTAATTGAACTATTGCTTTAATGGTTAATTGATTATAGACTAAACCTCCATAGGTGATAATTATGGGAACTCCAATATACACATTATATACATAAATGTGACGTCCATCAAAAATAACACATGCATTGGATAACCAATAGTTACACCTAAATGGTTTGTTGGAACTGAAATAGAAATGAGTAGAATTGTGTAATTAGTAATTCTCTCAATGTATTGTATTCCGTGTCATTATGTTCCAATCTCATAAGATTGATGTTACTGTTTAGTCCTTTCTATTATTAAGAATGGAACTACTAAATTGAGTCGAATTCATAAATGGATTAAATGTATTAACTCTTAAGTCTAGCACTACCTAACTATTGTATTAAGTTCTAAATGAAATAATAAATGAACAAATGATTCTTTTCTTGAGGCCGGGTCATGAATGGTGCGTTCTTCCGCCCTGAGCCAAATGACTATTCCTACTGCAGTAGATGGATTTGGGGCCATTTCGGAGCTTCGTGGTGATGCCAGTTATCCCTGGCCCGGACACTGGTAAGTACCACAAATTTCGATCGTATCTATGGGTACTAATTGGTGCCTTCCATTTAGAAAATGAATCCTTCATTTGAGAGAATATGGTAAATGAAATGAAATGAATGCTATGGTAGTTGGCATCTTGTACATGTCTATTGATTAATTTATTGTGCTCAACCCTTATCATTGTAGGAATTATCTAGACTTGTCTAGTATTGGAATTGTTTACTAAACAGATTGAATGAGTTTAGTATGTGTACTAACATGTGCTATCACAAGTTCTGTTTATACATTATTGAACCATCGTATTCATTAGTGTTATTGATGGCATTACAGGCCCGATTGCCCATGCCGGTCCAGCGGTAGCGGAGGAGACCGCTCCGGTTCCTCCAGGAGGACTAATCAAATGGGATGGGCGGAATACCATTTAATACAAGCATTCGAGTGCGAAACGAATTAAGAATTTTTTCTTTTGGAAGTTTTTTTGAAGATTTATTTTGGGATGTAATGTTTTAAGAACATGAATTGATATCAGCCTGCATTGTATTTGAATATGCTATAGTTGATGAAAGAAGGAAAATGATAGAATTATACATGTATAAGGGAACTTTATTTTGTAAACATGTATAAATATTGAATTGATTTTGTCAATGCATATTTCTGCAAACTGTATAATTGACAGGTATGAATGAATGTTATCCCTTGTGGATTTTGTTTTAACTTCAATTAATTCAGAGTTTACGGGAGTAAGTATGGTTCGCGGCCCCGGATTATCGTAACTCGGGCCTGGGTTTTGACACTTTCGCAAAAATATTGTAACGCCCCAATTCCGAACACCGAAGATAACGCTAAGGTACCCGAATTTGGTATGCTACTTCCCGAGAAATCCGAGAACTTCCAATATCGTAGTCCGCAGTGAGGTTAAAATTTTAAAACTTTTTAAACAATAACATAATCAACAGTTGTATTGCGGAAGCGTAAAAAAAGATAGCGGAAGCAATAGTATCATGTAAATGAGTCAAATATAACAGCGCGGAAGTCTAATAAAAATCTCAAAATGTAGCTATCAAAGTTTATACAAAATGTCTATCTACCCGCTCACTACATAAATCCTCTCAAAACCCAAAAAGATCGGCACTCATTCCCCTTGTGCAAGCACTCCGTCTTCCGACTCGACCACCTGGTCAGCCGGCCCCCACCCGTAGTCACCTACTGCAGGCGCCTCATAATATGCGTCGTTCACGGGATTAAGGTCAGGTCCTAAGCACCAAAGATGAGTTAGATCCAAGGATCTGGCAAGGCACCATATGCAGATAATACATGATGTATACAACAAAAGAGAGTAGTGACATGTATGTAATCATAAGATTAACAAAGATACATGATCTAGGCAATTGAGCAGTAATTAACAGTTTAGAATAAAAAATATAAAGTATTCTAATCTAATCAGATAACAAATGGCACATTCACACAAGCTGGATATACCGCGGGATATTATGCCGCGGCCCTCCCATATTGTAAACAACTGCGGTGGGGAAAGGGTAAAATAACCATACAAAAGATAACAACCCTGCTAATAATAACATACATAAATATAACACCGATCACACCCCTTTATCGCACCGATCACACCCATTTATCGCACCGACTACACCCCTTTATCAGATTAGCCAGGACCCGATATCACACCGTCCGTCTAATCACAGATCATCATGATAGCTCTAGTAGTAACCAATATAACTCCTACCAGCGATGATCAATCAACTGGCTGAGCTTACATCAACTGAGTGAATGTT
Organism: Persea americana; assembly: GCA_029852735.1. Classification (NCBI taxonomy): domain Eukaryota; kingdom Viridiplantae; phylum Streptophyta; class Magnoliopsida; order Laurales; family Lauraceae; genus Persea; species Persea americana. The sequence goes on from CM056815.1 coordinate 69,805,354, forward strand.
TAGTGCCGACCCAGGGAACAAGTACATATCTGTGTCTATCTAGGCTTGTCTTCCGTGAGCAAGGTCCTAACCAAGTCTCTAAGAGGTTAAGGTATAACAATATGGAACACAGTCCAATATCTAAATCCAAGTCCAATCATCATTGGATCCATACCGAGGCCCACAACCATGGCCTGAAGTAATACAAGTACAATACCATGTTCATTCTACAAGTAATCTCATGCTCATACACAATGAGCCATCAAATCCATTAAACCTAACATCTTCATTCTATGGTTTCACATACCCAACCTTAGGCCGTATGAGGGCCTGCCTAGCCGCAGACACGGGTCATTTATCACCAAACACATCATAGAATCACCACTAAGTAATCCTAGGTTCAGATTCTCCAATTCTCATTAATTAACAGGTTCATAACAATAATAAAGATGGGAGACTAGAACAATAGATAAAATCCTTCAAATCATGGAATCAAGTGGAATAGACAAAGGTCCAATCCTAGGTAATGGTCCACTCTTGGTTCAGGCCTCATCATGTGATTGGATCCCTAATTATAACCTCAGATGTCAAAGATAATAAATCTGGTGCTCCTGAAGTTATAGACATCATGGACTACAATTAAGGGTCGAATCATTAACGATTCAAATCCCAAAACCTTAATTGGTAGACCCCACGAGTCAAGGCTGAGCCACGCCATTGATCCATGTTTGGCATACTAGATGGAAGCCTATTTGGATGGTCAATGGACCCCATAATTGATCAAACATCAAAAGAAACTGAAATCTGGAATCTCACTATTCACAGTGTCCTCAGTCGACATCATCCCCTGGGATGTCGACCGGGTACATTGGATGTTAACCCCCAGGTCGACATCTTGCAGTGTCTCCGGTCGACATCATGGCCGTGATGTCGACCGGGTACACGGGTTTCTGACTTGTCTGAGAAATTCAGGTCTCAGTTATTTTCTGCAGACTCATGTGTATCCGGTCGACCGAGACAAAGTTCGGTCGACTAGGTACACTGTCTGTAAAATTTACAGAAACAGATAACTGGGACTTGACTTTCATCATTTTCAGTGTGCTCGGTCGACTAAGCTGGGGGCTGGTCAACCGAGTACACACACAGAGCTGAAATTTCCAGAATTCAGGGATTTTCCTTCTTAACCCATTTCTCATCCAATTCATCCCAAATCTCTTCCATACATCACATACACACAAATAAACAATAGAACAATTCTATAATCTCCATCGATCATCCAACCGGGCCATTGATCTTTCAAATGGGAGAACCCATCAATCAAATGGCCACCATCCATAAACAAAGCTCAAATGTAAAGATCTAAACATACGTATCTATCTAATTGAATTGAATTACAGAATCAAGAGAAGAACAACATGCATCAAGTGAAATTAGCATAGGGAACTTGCCTTTGATTAGTAGAAAAGAAAAATTAGAGTGTAAGAAGAGATCCAATAGAATTGTTGTTGCAAATTGGTTTGATCTCCTAGCCTCCTTGTGCTGGAATTTGGGGAATTAGGGTTTTCTTGGGGAGGAAGATAGGGTAAATGAGACATGAGAGTGAATTAGGATTTTAGACTATGTTTGCAATAGTTGGGTTATATAAATTAGGGTTTAGGACAATTACCAAAATGGTAGCTTAGTTGTAAATGGGGAATAGATAAGGCCATGGGTAATTAGGTCTTTAGGTGGGAATTCTAAAAGATCCCTAACTCTTAATGCCCCTCCTATTAATTCTAATATTAGTTAAGTCCTAATCAAATCAAAACCTATTAAATTTACAATAATCACCTAATATCTATAAAGAATTCTATAAAAGCTAAATTCTAAAACTTAGGAATATTAGCAACTATTCTACTAATTCCTATTAATTATCAAATTAAAGTAGAAATATCATATTAATAATTATTTAAATCAAACTGAGGGCCCACAAGGGGTGGGGCCTCACAATATCCTTGGCATACTTACATTGTGAGAGAGATTATTTAGATGGAGCAGAGAAAATATCTATATCCAAAAAAATAGTGAGAAGGACCCAAATCATTGAGTGTAAATTCATGTCCTATTTGTGAAATAAAACTACTACCCATAATGACAATTTCATTTCATCCACATATAAAGTAGAAAAATAATACCACGTGAAATGATAAACAAATAAATTAAGATGGGTTATGAATGGTACAAGAAAATTTCAGATGCAACAAGGACTAAGTCTATCAAACTAAGCACAAGGTGCTTGCTTGGGCCATATAACTTCTCTTTTGTATTGCTACCATCTTATTGATGAATACACCATCTCCAAGATAGCACTATCGTCGAGAATGATTCCTTACCCTAGGGGTGGACCCAAGTACAACACTCTCTGCCTGAAGCTCCCACCCGAACTTAAAAAAGTTTAAAAATTTTCAAAATCCCTACAAATTCGAAAAATCGATATACCTTTTTTCTTTACATTTGCCCTTTCCCTAATTTTCATCCAATTTTTTTATTTTTTTATTTTGGTGTTTTTCTTGCATATACAAATTTATTAATTTGAATAAGTCATTATGAATGCTTGTAAATAAAATATTTATTTATGTTTTATACATATTTGATTCATTTTTAAATATTTTGAGATTATTTTAAATAAACATTGCTCTCTCAAGTCTACATATTGACTGTGTTCTAGTCAATTTATTTATTTTTCCATTTGACAAATTGAATCCGAGTCACAAATTATTCAACCTTTATTTAATGTTGCCAGCAAAAAAGTGTAGAGCTCCATTGTTGCAATTGTAGTGTTGTCTCGTTCAAATTAGTGTAAACACTCAGAGTTCCAATGCGGCGGTTGGTTAGCCCACTTTTCTATTTCTCTTTTTCTTTCATGTGTTTCCAGTGTTGACAATAAAGAAAGATACACTTGCTGACTTGATGAATACTAGTGTAGCCCATGCACGTGCATTGCACGTGCAAGGAACATACTTTTTCAGTATGATAATCTGGAAAAATAAAGTCATTGAAAAACTCAATATTAACGATCCCAATGGAGAATGACCAGTTTACATATAGCTTATTTTTTTGGAAAATTAAGCAATTTACAGTCACTCATTGTTCTTATAAAATTCAGTTCAATAAAAAAAGTAAAAAGAAGATGGAATAACAGGATATATGGAAAAAAACTAACTGAAAAAAAAAAGTTGAAAACCAACGTTAAAAAGAGATTTTCTATTGTCACAAAGTTCACTTTGTCAAATGTTGTTGGAGCACTAAATGTTTAAAATGTAACAATTCTATTTCACATATTTCATTTATAGCATTGCAAATTCAATGAAACAAAATACCAACCAACCAAAACAGTATCCAACTCATACCTTTAAACGAATCAACAACAAATTACATAGATTCCAAGCAATCTTTGGCATTCTCATCTCTTTCTCTAACAAGCAAATTGTGTCTTTACAGGCACTGGGATCGAAATTAAAATTTTCTACTCATGACCATCACAATTGAAATTTCTCATTTGAGTTCTTGTAGCAAATGTATAAATTCTTCCAACACAACCATTTTCATGAACATTTGAGCTAAGCATTTCATCGCAATATAATAATACTAAGTGGGGCCCACATATGTGTAATTCTCTTTGATTATATATAATATAATAATACTAAGTGGGGCCTACAAATGTGTAGAAAAAAGTATGACAGGTTCTACTAAGTGGGGCCCACAAATGTGTAATTCTCTTTCATTTTATATATATAATATAATAGTACTAAGTGGGGCCTACAGATGTGCAGACGTAGAGAAAAAGCATGACAAGTTCTTCTACTAAGTGGGGCCCATAGATGTGTAGTTCTCGTTTTATTTTATATATATAATATAATAATACTAAGTGGGGCCTACAGATGTTATAATTATACTAAGTGGGGCCCACAGATGTGTAGAGAAAAAGCGTGACAAGCTCTTCTACTAAGTGGGGTCCACAGATGTTTAGATGTAGAGAAAAAGCTTGACAAATTCTTCTACTAAGTGGGGCCCACAGATGTGCAGTTGTCTTTTATTTTATATATATATAATATAATAATACTAAGTGAGGTCCAGAGATGTGTAGTTCTCTTGTATTTTATATATATAATATAATGATACTAAGTGGAGCCCACAAATGTCTAGATGTAGAGAACAAGCATGGTAAGTTCTTCTACTACGTGGGGCTCACAGATGTATATTTCTCTTTTATTTTATATATATAACATAATAATACTAAGTGAGGCCCACAGATGCATAAAGAAAAAGCATGACAAATTTTCCTCTTTTATTGGGGCTCACATATGTATAGTTCTCTTTTATTTTATATATATATAATATCATAGTACTAAGTGGGGCCCACAGATGTGTAGAGAAAAAGCATGACACTTTCTTCTCTTTTATAATAAGGGTATAGATATTATATAATTATTATTATAATGTAATAAGAATATATTATTATATTATATTATATTATTTGTAGGGGGCTCATAAAGGTGTAGTAAAAAAGTATGCAACTTCTCTTCTCTTTTATAATAAGAGTATAGATTTTATATTATTATTATTATAATATAATAATATATTATTATATTATATGATATTATAATATTTGGGGGTGGGCCCCACAAATGTGTAGTGAAAAAGTATGCAATTCCTCCTCTTTTATAGTAGTAGATAAAGTTGTAGATAAATTATAATATTTGGGGGTGGGCCCCATAAAGGTGTAGTGAAAAAGTTTGCAATTTCTCATAATTATATTATATTATATTATATTATACTATTTGGGGGTGGGCTCCACAATGGTATAGTGAAAAAGTTTGTAATTTCTCATAATAATATATTATTATATTATATTATACTATTTGGGGGGTGGGCCCCACAACGGTGTAGTGAAAAAGTTTTTCATTATACTATTTGGAGGGTGGGCCCCACAAAGGTGTAGTGAAAAAGTTTGTAATTTCTCATAATAATAATATATTATATTATATTATAATATTTGGGGGTGGGCCCCACAATAGTGTAGTGAAAATGTTTTTATTATAATTTTTTAGGGTGGGCCCCACAATGGTGTAGTGAAAATGTTTTCGTTATAATTTTTTAGGGTGGCCCCCACAATAGTGTAGTGAAAAATATTTGCAACTTTCCCTCTTTTATAATGGTAGTAGATATATAATGTAATGACCTCTGAAAAGTAAAGTTTCCCCAAAAACCCACTTAGCAATAGTTGCAGAGAATCTCTATCATCATCACCATTATCATCAAAGCCGTGTCCTGAATATATTAAAAAAAAATTCTAAATAAAAAAAATTATATTGGGTCGGCTACACAAGTCTGTTTCTCTATTTTAATCTACCTTGAACCAAATCACCAGCTACACAGAGTCTGTTTCTCCGTTTCAATTGATCTTGAATCAAATCTTTAAATAAGTTACACTTTTCGAATCTATTTTTACCACCTCCATCTTACATCATCTTTGGCTTACCCATTTCCTTTGATGGGCTAATAACCGTCATAGCCGGGCAGAGAATCCCTCTATAGAATAAAATCTTATTAAACGACACCATACTTTAGCTTTGAGCCAGTCATGTCCGTGTCCAATTGATGCCTTGGGTCCAAGTTCATGTCACATGCATTAGACCAAGGCAGGTCCGGATCCGGGTACACAAAACACTAATTGGGTCCCGGTCCAACGAAGGACCCAACCGTCCCAGCTTGAACCCCATTCATTTACATCTCTATCGATGAGGCCAAGAAAGCTAGTTCTGGGTGATGCCGAGGCCCAGATCTTGGTTTTGGTGGGCTTAATTACTAATCCAACTAAGTGAAACAAATTTAAGGCCATGAGGCTGAGGCTTAAATTTTCCAGTGTGACTTGCTCTGGCCCAATATTAACATCCATGCTAGTCGTTTAGTAATTTGAAATCCTCCCCTTTTTTATAACCATCCATGCATAATAGTAGTTTGTAATGAGCCCTGGTAGGCCATTTGGGTTGGGCTAGATCATTTCTCTTAAATGATTTATTAAAATGAGAAGTTGAAAAATGATAGAAGGGTATTTTTTGTCATTTACTAATAATTTTTTATGGAGAAGACTTAACTGAAAGAATCGTGGAAAACTTTTACACTTTTTAGAAATATTCAAATATGAAAAACTTTTATACATTTTAGGAATACTCAAATCTTCATAAGCTTTTTAAAAAATGAGCCAAATGGTTTATACATTTTGGTGATTCTCAAAAAAAAAAAAAAAAAAAAAAAAAGAAAAATCTAATGTGACATTTTATGCTGAAGAATGATGATTAGAAATCCCCCCATGTCCTAATTCATCATATGATGCTCTGTTTCTAAGAAGTGGGCCCGGGCTACAGTTTGATGTTTGGACCATGTTTTAGTGCATCTCACCATGGATAGAGGATGCCCCACAAATGTTCCTCCCCACTGGAAATTCTAGCAAACTTTTTTTTTTTTTTTTTTTGCTGAAAATGAATGGTTAAAGGAGAAAAAAGGGAAAAGTAAAAGGCTACAAATAGCACCATCAAATAATCTTCTCCCTGGCATTGAATAAAAGGGGATGAAAAATGAATATTTGGCCATCGCTCCCATAACTAAAACTCAAAAGAAATCAAGGTTCATAGATATATATATCCACCTTAAATCCTTTGCCCAAATAACACAAAGATGCATATTCATTGATATTCAATCCAATTAAACTTTCTTTTGTTAACTAATAAGTCAACCAAACATTAACTAATACTATAAATTTGAAATAAAACTTATTTTCTCTCCAAGTCTGTAATTCAAGATCCAACAGAGTTACAAAGAATGTTCTTTCAGAATAAAATAAAAAGTACATGAGAAAGCTAAAAATGATTCAAAAAGTTGAATAGTGATAGTGGGCATAGATCTTAAACATATATGAACAGGAAAGTAAGACTCAGGTACCATCTTGGACCACCCAAATTCCCAATCTGGACACAGATCAAAGTAGGGCTGTCAAGTGCCAACGAGCCTCAGGAGATCTTTTTGGCTAAGCTCGACTTGACTTGAGCTTAAGCCAATGAGTTGAGCTTATGGAAGGCCCTGCTCTTCGGATTATGACCACCTCATGAAAATCAGCACATTTTTGGACAAGCCCCAACCCGGGCTTAAACATATATTTATAATAAATATAGAATAATTAACTTAGAAAGCTGACTAGAGATGTCAATAAGCTGAATCCGGGGCAGAACTATGGGAAGAATGCAGACCTGTCTTTATAAATCTGAATCTGGAATCAAAACTGGATCTGACAAAAGAATCTAATTTTATATCCGGATCCAACATTAACTTATAAAAAATTAATCCAATTTGGAATTCTATTCAAAATAAGATGTGGAGTGCATTTGCATAAGTTGGATGAAAGAGCTCCAAAATATTTTTCTCAATATACGAATGGTGTTAATGGCGTGTGATTAAAGTTGAGTAAACTCTCAAATATGAACACTATTCAACTACATAGACTCTTAAAACCTATATATATTTTTAATATATGAATGTAGTTGTTCTTAATCGGATCTTTGGGTTGGAACGTATAAGGATTTGGTGGCTTCAAATTCAGATATTTCAAATCATCTATGTGTGGATCCAGATTCGGATTCAAATTTCTCTTGCACTCAAAGTAGGTTTTGTATTTGTTTTATTAAAAATCAAAGGCCTCAACTATTCGAGTAATTGGGTACCTATTTGCAATCTTAGAAAGTGTTATGTAACTTTTTTTTTTCTTTTTTTGTTCTTTTGCTTAGAGGATATGATATGCCCATCAAAATGGTCATAATATTTTCTTAATTCTCCCTAAAAAGTAGGACCCTATGGGCCCCACGTGGATGCATCCAATCATGATGATGGGAATGAAAGGGGTACGAGGAGAACAGGGATGAAACTTTATAATTTAGATCTTGTAGTCATTATTGATTGATAACAATCCTTCCATATATCAATGTATGCGGCGCGTATATCCAAGTGTTGCTTCGACAATTTAAAGAGGCAATAAGAAAAGGAAATGAAATGATACCGTGTAACTGTGTAAGTTTCATACTCTGACAACCCAATTGCTTAGCTGCAGGCACTTTAGTGTGATATTTTGGAGGGATAATTACCGTACGAAAAATCTTAAAACTAATAATTACCTTAGGATTTTTCGAAAAAGTATATTTAATGCAAAACAGTCTGATTCGCTGCGATATCTTATGAAAGTAGGATATCGTACAGTTAAAATCGGGAAAATTTGAACAGTTAGTTTTTTTTTTTTTTTTTTCTTTCATTGTGGGACCATGGCTTATAATTTGTTTTTATAATTTGCAAAAGAATGTGACTTTTTGTAAATTTCTAGATAACCGTGATAGATCAACGATTCAAATTTGGTGAGATATTAATTCTTACACTCATACAGTTATCCAACGGTTTGGATGGTGGTTTGGTGGTCCCACAGTCAAGGAAAAAAATAAAAAAATTAACTGTTCAAAATTTTCCTCTTTTGACTGTAGGATATTCTACTTCCATAGGATATCGCAGCAGCTTGCGATATCCTATGAATCGAATTGTTCTGCAGTAAATACATTTTTTCCAGCTGTTTTGGGGTAATTATCAATTTTAATTTTATGGCTGTTCGTACGGTAATTGTCCCTATTTGGAAACTACTGAACTGATGTCACAGCTAGAATGATATTTTCCAGATATGAGAATGGTTTTTTTTTTTCTTGGAAACAGCACAGTAATGTCAGCATAAAATGGGATGTTGATGACAAAATCTAAAATATAGGTTTTAACAAGATTATATATATATATATGACGGACATTCATATGCATCCATCTCTCATCATAGGGTAAGAGAATTTTCCCCTTTTGCACATAAATATTCATTTAATGTATATGACCATATATGATTTTTCATCTTTTGCACATGAAAAATTTCAATTATGGAAGTGTTCCTCACCCTATGGTGATGGATGGATGCACATAAATATTCTCCTATATATATTGTATTAATATGGTTTAGTCTCAATGAAAATCATTCCATATCACTCAAAGTGAAATATCCTGACCTTTTTTTTAGGAGAACAACATTATCACCTCGCTTCAATTGTCACAAATATCAACATATATTTCTTTGAAAACATTGTTATTGCAACATTATTTTAATATTGATAAAACTATAAATAAAAAAAAAAGTCAATATGGCAAGGAAGTGTTCCACGTGACTACTTCTTTTTTTTTTTTATTAAAGATTTAGACGTGTGACGATGTCGTCACATTCAAACCCATACAAATCACCCAAAACCCCTTTTCTCTGTCTTCCTATTCTTTCTCTCATCGTTTCCCCCTATCTATGGTGGTTTCCTTTCCTTCTTCCTCAAAAGGTCCTTACCTTGATGATTTAGCCACCAAAAAATAATATACAATAAAGATAATGGTATGAATAAACTATATATCAAAACCGTAATGAACTTTTCTCGAAAAATAAACATGAAACTCAAACTCTATGGTAGATAATGCATGAAAAAATGTCGAATTGTGCTATGCCTTCTTCGTTAATAAAGATTGATGTTGGGGAGAGTTCTGTTCTAGTTTATTTTGGTACGAAAACCAGCAATCGCAAATAATAAACGTTGAAGAATATGCAGATTTGACGAATTAGTGACGATGTTGACACTAACTCTCGATATTAAGTGATGACGTCGTCGCTTGTTGAAAAAAGGCAAAAAAAAAAAAAAAAATTGAAAACTCTGGCAGGAATACCAGTTATGTTGCATCAAAACTATGGATACCTCTTTTGATTAGTGGACCTCTAATGTGCTTTTTCTAGTAAAATTCTTTTTAATATTTTTAGAGGAAAATGAAAGAGGGTGTTTGTGCGACACTTTTTTCTACGGAAACGGAAGGGTGCCTTTGAAAACCGGATTTAGGAATACTTTACCACACAAGAGGAGATCCTAAAATCCTATGTAATGGTTGTTAGTTTTTAACCAACATACTTAAATCGGATATTCACATTAATAGAATAGATTTGAATGACACAATATAGGTACTAAAATCTAAATGCATACTTGACTCTATCGCATTCGCTTGATTTACTACACTCCTCCACTACGCCCTTTACATCCCTTTCTACGAAATTTTGATAGAGTAATCAGTGAATTATTATCAAGAGGAGCTGTAACCCCTAAACTCTACCTTCCCATCATAGAGTTAATGTAGAATGACCATTTAAAGTGGAGGACCACATGGGCATGTGGTCATTGGATCACACTTAATCCTAGTAATTCTAACAGAAAACCTAAATTTCCTCTTCGGTGACTCTAAAGTGGAGGACCCACATGAACTTGGAAAGCCATTGCGTGACGTCTGAGGCTGCCCAATAGGGCTGTTGTGGAAGGTTCCTCCTCCATTATTGACTCGTGTCCGTTGGGCATAAATATTTACAACTGGCCCAATGCGTTAAGAACGATCTTGTATTTTGTACATAACTCGGCAGGCTACCTAAACCAGCATATGCAATATCATTCATTAGTCCTTTTTAAACTGATTTTTATTATTTAAACAGAGTTTACCACATGCCCTAAAACAACATACAAGTGGCAAAGTTCAATCCCTTTGATCAGATGGGCTTCAACATTTGAAAATTGCTACATCCAGCAAACTTTTTTTCATTAGTATAATGGATGGACAAAGGCTGTTGTGAAACATATCAACAGATTAATGATCAAACATAAAATTAGACAAAATCTTAGTTTAACCTCTCCCATTTTTATCTCTCATGCAATTTCTTCCCCACATTTTACCCCCTTCCCAAACATAGGGTTTGAGGGCTGGATCCAGCATGGCTGAACCCCTTATTTGTCAGCAAAAGGACACAGAAAAAAAAAAGTCAAACAACATTTCTCACACTCTAATAAACAAGTGTGAACCCCAAAAATCACATCTTATTGCTCATTATCCATTCCCTTGCATCATAACAGAACCCCCCTCTAATCCCCAAAATTTACAGAAACACTTTTGAGTTTTGATAAACCAATTCTAGTTACACAACAGATGGCTATATAGAGACATCTCTCTCTCTCTCTCTCTCTCTCTCAACTACCACAAAACAAAAAATGATGAAAAAGAAGGCATCCAAAGCCCTCTTTCAGAACCTTCACAGTGCAACATCAGCTCTCCTATTGCTCTCCCTTTACACCTTCATCACCTGTGCTACATCTCGCAAGGTTTCCTTCTCTCCTTTCCCTTTCCAACAAAAGACTTCTCTCTCTCTCTCTGACTTGTTCTTCTGTTTGTTTTTAGATAGGAGAAACATGCGCAGCAAACAGAAACTGCGACTCGGGTCTGCATTGCGAGACATGTGTGGCGAACGGAAACACTCGTCCGAGATGCACTCGGATCCAACCTCTGAGTCCGACATCCAAGGTGGGTGGTATCAGGAGCAAAAATTCCCATCGCAGTACAGTATTCTAATAAAAAAAGGCCTGCTTTTACTGTCCTTGTAATTCTTCTGACTCGTGAGGGGTTTCTGTGATACATCAATTAAAAAGGTGATGGGTCTTCCATTCAATCGATACTCATGGCTCACAACCCACAACTCGTTTGCTCGTGTGGGAGTGAAATCAGGCACAGGAGGAATTCTTGCCACACCTACAAACCAGCAGGACTCCATCACCCAACAACTCAATGTAAGAACAAGTTTTTATAATTGTTGCTTCTTTCTTCCTAGACCCTTTGTTTTTTCTCTTTTGGCCTTTCGAGTTTGGTTTCGTAATCGTACTGGAGAGAAAGGAAGAAAGCCATTTGTGGGGTAGTGTTTATCTTTTCTTGTGGGCCATGAAATCATCATAGCCGTTCACGTTGTTGTTGGGACCTCGTTTTCTCAAATTTTAGGTTTGCGTTAACATCATGACGTTTACACGGCTGTAAATTCAAGGGTATTGGTGGGGCCCACTTTATTATTGCTTTATGCTACTTCAAAGTACCAACGTTCCAAATTAACTTAGCTTGTAAACCGGGCACGTTTTGAGAAATGAGAGGCATCAAGACCCTCAGTGGCCTTGTGATTTAGGCCTGTGTTGTAGTGAGGGCTTTTGGCTTCATTTTAGTTTGTATCAACTGTCATTTTGTGGGATCAGTGGGCCCCACAAAAAAAGGGGTCAAGTCAGTGGTCCATGGTCTACAGTCGAGCTGATTCCCTGCCAGCTTGTAATTGACATGGGCCACATGTGGCGTCAGCGTCATGCATGCCTACACCTTGGATGTCCTGAATAGCTCATTGTAAAATCCTATCTACAAACTTGAGGCAAATTAAGTTCCACAAGAATACCCCAGTGCCAAGGGTGTCACCCATCTAAGCAGAATATAGGAAAAAGAAAATACATTTTAACTTTGTGAGTCACCAGTAAATGTCTTCAGTTCCAAGATTATTATTTATTCAATCTAATTGGCCTCTAACTGTCACAGTTTTTTTGGTAAAGTTTCTGCTTTTTTGTAAAACTACGGTCACATTTTTAGTAGATGACCAAGTTACACTCTCTTTGTGAGTCCAACTGCACTGTAGGCCCTTTGAAAATCATAAAATAAACACCCTTCCAATAATAGGGTATCCCCAAATTTTACTACAAAAGAAGTTAGTCCCACTCTAAGAATGATCATTTGATTAAAAACATGATTAACAGAATTTTACCGGTATTCATTAATCAAATTTTTTTTATGGAACACTCCATGTTACTGTGGGACCAACTCCCATTGACGAAAGATTTAAGGATAGCCTAGATGGTGGGACGGTATTTATTCTAAGCGGCTAGGATTTTCAAAAGTGGGCCCCAGTGTGAGACTCAAATTCTTTAACACAGGATTTCTGTGAGTTTCAGCCGCAGAGGATCCGGACTCCAAGTTACACCCGTGTTCCCCCTCTTAACATGCCGAAACTAAAATATAAAAAGAAACTGCCCTACTTTCTATAAAAAAAAAATTAATGGACAAATGCGTCTATTGATAATTGATCCGCTCATTTTAATACTAAAGTAATCATCTCTTTTTGGATTGAATCATGTTGAAATATACTTGTTAAACCTCATGAACTATGATATGATAGCTGGGGCCAGATGATGTTGTATATGTGTCCCTGTCATGGGGCCTCATCCGGTATAATATTGTCTGCTTTGAGCCAGTTTTTGAGTAAGAAGCCCTAGCTTAACTCAAAATGCGTCATACTATATAAGGAGAGCCCACACATATAGCCCAGTCTCTTGACACTCATATAAGCGATGTGGGACTTTACAGATCCCATGTGGACAACTGCATAGGATCAGTCTCTAAAGGGAGCTATTGTATTACCATCAAGATTATATGGATGAAGATAAACCTCATCGAAAATAAATGGAGGAAGTGTTTCTCATTCTATAAACTACATACTATATTCCATCCACAATAGTTGGATCAATTGGTCGCTCAAACAGTAGGGCGATGACCCATTTGAGAGGCAATCGACAGATGGATTTCTTCTGATCAGTGGGGCATGTGCTCCAATTGTGTGGTAGAGATGGTCTGCATGAATACTATGGAAGAACAAAAACTTTGCCAACTGCACGATTTCTGAATGCTGCTTAAATAAAAACTCTATTAATAACTTGATTTCTGGATCCTTATGCAGAATGGTGTTAGAGGGCTGATGCTTGATATGTATGACTTCAAAAGTGACATTTGGTTGTGTCACTCTTTTGGTGGCCAATGTCGCAATTTCACAGCTTTTGTAAGTGTGAAAAGTACGATTTTTTAGAAGGATATAAATCATGAATTCTTTGGTTGGAATCTGATTAATAGAATTTTTTTATCAGCAACCTGTGATCAACGTGCTGAAAGAAATTCAAGTGTTCCTCACTGCGAACCCTTCGGAGATCATCACCATCTTCATTGAAGACTATGTCACATCCCCTCAAGGACTAACGAAGGTCTTCAACGCTGCTGGTCTAAGAAAATTCTGGTTCCCTGTATCTCGCATGCCTAAAAATGGAGGTAACTGGCCTCTGATTGATGATATGATCAGCAATAATCAGCGGCTGCTTGTATTCACCTCAAAATCATCCAAGGAGGCTTCTGAAGGCATCGCATATGAATGGCGATATGTTGTAGAAAACCAATGTAAGCCCTGTTTACTCTCTACAAATAAATTCTATGTTAAATCTTATATCAGAATGCGATGAGACCCAAGATGGGCGAAACAGAATTCATGTAGCCAAACCCAAGATAGCTGGGGACATGGCTTTTACAATGATAATGGTGGTGATGATACAAATGAAAGAACTACGTATACAAAATTCTAGGAATTTTGTAAAGACGAGTATAGATAGTTAGGAAACGATCTTCCAGTATATATGAACATAATGATGAGAGACATACATGCTCCATTCATTGTGATGTGTACAGTGTACATAAAATACTCCGGGATCCCATTTAGCGTGGGTGACTAATTGGTCACCTCAAAATAGATGGTTAGAAAGAAACATAGCCAACAGCCCCTTCTCAATGGTATAAAGATGCATCAACCATCATTGGGATGACTTGATTTTTGACTTTCTTTTTCCTATTAATCAATCATATTGGTGTCCACCAGATTAGACATCTAGTTCACTGCTAGTCCCGCCCACATGACATTGCCTTTAACTGTCAAAACTTTGAATTGAAGCGCATTTGAGGTGCCTAAATCGGTTGATCTATTTGCTGGTTTGAATGGGTTTGGGGGGTGGCTGAATTTGCAGATGGCAGTGGTGGGATGAAACCAGGCTCCTGTCCCAACCGTGCGGAGTCATCTCCAATGAACACTACAACAAGATCACTTGTTCTGCAAAACTATTTCCCTACTGCTCCGAATTTACCGAGGGCTTGCAAGGATAATTCAGCTCCTCTGATTAGCATGATGAATACATGCCATTCAGCAGCGGGTAATCGTTGGCCCAACTTTATTGCAATTGATTTCTACAAGGTATACTACATTTTTTTCCCTCTCTTCACTTAAGCGTTCAGAACTGTGAAATGAAAGTAGTCTAGAGTTCTCTCTTTCTTTTAGAAACTTGGGCACTTTTTGCTCATGAAATATTTTATTGATGTGCATTTTATGGTTGCAGAGAAGTGATGGATTGGGAGCCCCCGAGGCCGTTGATGAGGCGAATGGGCATCTGATTTGTGGTTGTGACAATGTTTCCATTTGCAAGGTCAGCTAAAACTTCCTAAACTTTTCCTTTTTGTGATTTCTTCATCCTCTCGTGCATAGTGATGATGCAAAAAAGTTCTTATCTGATGGGACTAGTGGGTCTGGCGGCTCCCCTGCGTACATGCCATGCCCAATTTTAATAGACTACATGTGAAAAGCTGATCAAAGAATTCTCATTAAATGAATAATCCTGGCCATTAATCCAGGGAATTCATACAGGTAGTCAATAAAGAGGGAAAAAAAAAATGACCCACATTTCACATGAACTATTGTGACAACCACAGGTCCTCAAGTATTGGTTCAGAAACAATTAAAGGTGGGACATCCTGGATAGAAGGTTCAGATCTAGACCTTATTCTGCCCAGTTTAGGAGAACATCAGAAATTGAATTGATAATGAACAGAGCACAAATACTAATACTAGCTATTTTATGAAACTGCCTCACACCTTAATTTATAATCTAGGTGCAGGAAGTGCTCAATTAAATTCTTTCTATTGTTGTTTGCAGCTAAACGCTACCTTCGGCGTATGCAGCACCCCCAAGCGAGCTACTGTGCCTGGTTCATCTCCCACAGGAACTGTCGCACATGAATCTAGTGCTTATTCATGTATTAAATCATTAACATGGTGGTGGCTGCTGCTTAGGACAATATCAATGGCCACTCTCTTATTATGATTAACTTGGACGCTTTCATCTTCTGATGTTCTCTTACTAAAAAAAAAAACCTGCAAAGTAAGTTTGCTAACCCATTTAATTTAGTAGTTATTGGGTGAAATGTGATGAACAAAGCTCATCTAATTGTTTCATTTGTGGTTGGTGGTTTCTGCTTTCTATAAAGAAAAGATAGAGTAGGTGACATTCAAACCCAGACAAGTTGGTAACAAAACTATAAATTGCAGTTTATATGGGCATTTTGTACTGGTACTTAATGGCACCATTGATGTGCTAATACTTTTGAGTCCTAGTTGCAAGGTCTATTGTAGCATAATCCAAACAATGTGAGTAAATAGACATTTGTTTTTTATATCAGTCAATCAGTAAAATAAGGGCATGGTCATGTTTAACAAATCAGGGGGTATGGGCTATGGAGGCGTTTTATTTCATTTTTGTTTTAGTTTTATTTTCACTTTCTTCAAAAATTGAAGACAGAGAGATCATTTTTTCCAGTTTCAGTTTTCAATTTTTTGGTGCAGCTAAACATTTTCTCTATTGAAAGATGTTTCTACAAGCTGTGCGAGGAATGAAAGAAATAGTTTTTACTTTCTTGGGGGGCATCTGCTTTCTAAAAAAATCATGAGAAATGCTTGTGCTGCTCAGAAGGAAAACCACAGAAATGTTGACATGGGATAATGGAGTATGGAAGTGATAATTTTTATTTTTAGTGTAGAGTGCCCCACACAAACATACCTAAGTATTTTAGTGAAAATCCAAAGAGATGTGGAAAAGATGGCAACAACATAAAAGTAAAATAGTTAATATAAACAACTCACTGTAGGTTTTCCTCACAATCGAGAAAAATTAGAAGGATTCCTCCAAGGACATTAGCCAAACATGCCCTAATAATTCCTTGGTAGCACTGAAATTAGCTTCAATAGATTTGCAAAATTCGATGGGGGAAGTGGAGACCAAGGAATCACTGAAAGGGAAGAATTTGATAAGTTGGTAGGATTTTGAAAATCCTCTCCCACTTTTCCTTTTGTCACCCAAATGTAAATTTTCCTCAAAATCAAGAAAGACTAGAGAGGATTCCTCTTTCGTCTAAGTGCTGGGTTGAACTTTGAAATATGGAGGAAGTAAGTAGAGGTATGCTTGTATGTGGCCCATTTATAAAAAAAATCATTATTGGGCTCACTATGTAATTTAAGCAACCCAAAGTTCCACCTTGTAAATATGAAACGTGGATGTCCCACAACAAAAGTTGAATTGTCATATTATATATATAACTAGCAACAAAAGTCCGCTTTAAATCGGGCCAAAACATAAAAATATACTCAAATTTACTGTTTTCTTTGATATATTATTAATAAAAAAATAAATCAATAACAAATTCTCGTGCTAAGCCCGATCCAAAAGAATAAATATATTCATATTTGGTGTTTTCAGGAGAATATTATTGATAAAAATAAATTAAGAAGATAAATATACTATTAATCATCATGGTCTTGCTCTAAGTGTAGGATTTCATGTGCACACCACTTGAACATGCCTGAGCCCTATCCAGGCTTTATCATGTGATGATGAACTAAATCAATTGATACATATAAGCCTTTGAAATCTCCGTAAAAAATTCACTGTGGTGTTAAGTTTCACTTCATTTAAAATTAAACATTACCAATGTTTTCTTGGCACTTGGAATTTTAAAGAGGGACCCCACTAATAAAATTTTAATGTTCCATGAAGCAATGCTATAAATTTATTATCGGGCCAGGTTTTATTTAAATTAGACTTAAGCCCACAAACGTATTTTTTGAAAATAAAATTTTATAAGAGGGGCCCCACTAACGTACTTTTTGCATATAAGCTCCTATAAGAGGGATTCACTCGTAAGCATGGTTTAAAATCTCGGTTTCGGCCGCGGTCTCGGCCGGGCCGAAAAACCGATATGATATCGGTATCGGTCGCGGATATCGGTCCGTCGCGGTCGTCGCGGTGTGAATTTTTTTTTTAATCCAAAAAAATTCGCAAAAATATCCAAAAAAATCCAGAATATTAGAAAATGCTAGAAAACAATATTTTTTTCCATTAGTAACAACAATAAATCAAAATCTCGGTCACCTTAAGTTATGAGTCCTGTCTGTATCGCAGACTCGCAGTTCATTGTATTCTCCAGTATTTCATATAATGCAACCATTATTGATGCTCATGATCAATTTATTAGTGTAAAATATAAGAAAATAAAGATAACATACCAATCATCATTTAATACTAACTCAATCAACAAATAAGTTAAGAAATTTAATACCATGAGTGTATGACAGATTGACAGATTGATAGCCTAATTCCAAGTGGAGTGTCGCCCAGGCTCGATATCATCATCATCATCATCATTTCTCCGGTATTGGTTAAAAAGATATGCTCCATACTGTTGTGCAGCACTATCATACCCATGACCATATTCAGATTGTTCCTGATAAGATGATGAACTATGTTGATCCCCTGTAGATTGAGATGGCTGGTTGTAATCCAATGGCATGAAATAAAAATGAGGGGCATGAATAGGTCGTTGGGGAAGTCGTGGGGGAAGCCTTCCTTGCTCAATTAATATCTGTTCGATAGAAAGTATCGGTGTTGGTGAAGGGGGTACCCAATTAAGGTCATATGAATAATCCTCATACTGTCCATACATAGCACCTTGTTGGCCAACATAACCCCCATAATGACCATGAGTACCTTCCCCCACTCCTTGTCCAGCAGGGCCCGTCCCACTACTACTCCCTGCCTCGGTCCCTCCAACATGCCTGACATAACCACGACGAGGATCTAACTCAGTAGCACCAGGAAAATGCTCAACTGTCTCATAAGTGAGAGGCTCATCATCTCTATAATGACCCTCATCCCCGGGAGAGTCAGGTGGAATTCCTGCTGATGATGATGAAGTAGAAATACTTGACTCACTCTCCTCGTCCACCTCCTTTCCCCTTGGTTGACTTGTATCAGGTGCGCGCCCTTGTTGCATTGTCAAGTTTATTTCTTCCATCCTTTCTGAGGCCCTTACTGGCTCAGGCCTATCCCTAGTCAATTCCTCCATCAACTCCTCAAACTCTGGGTCTTTATCTAACATTGGTTCTTCTTGTTCCTCCAACCATTCACCTAACACTGTATCCTCTTCTGAAAAAATGTAGTCCAAATTAATTGGACAAAAATAATCCCGTTGATCCTCAAACTGTCTTCTCTTTCTATTTCTACTCCGGAGCTTGAGGTTGTAATGGATGTAGACCAATTTATTTAGCTTCTGCATTGTTAATCTATTTCTTGATCTTGTGTGGATAAATGAGAAGGTGCTCCAATTTCTTTCACAATTAGAAGACGATGTAGTTTGACTAAGGACTTTAATAGCAATCATCCTTAGTGCAGGAGCACTCTCTCCATAATTCAACCACCATTCAGCCGAAAATAAAATAATTAAAATAAAAATCTAAAAATCATTTGTATGAGTAGATCTAGCATGAAAGTATGTAGATCTAACTTCTAAGTGAAGAACACAACCAAAGTAACAAACCAAATGATTTCTATGCTTCATCTAAAAATAAAAAACACATAATAAAATGGTATAAATTGATTTTCTCTTACCTTGAGGCTTGAATAATATTTCTTTAAGAAATAAATTTGAGATTTGAAAAGATACAAGATGGAGAGTAGTTGCACTTGCAGCCCCAAAGGAGTAAGAAGATGAGAGGAGAGGAGAAGAAGAAGAAGATTGTGGATTTTTAAAAAAGTAGGGTTTTTTTCCATTATATATCATCTCGGCCGATATTTTGCAAAATATCGGCCGAGATATCGGTTCTGCCGATATTTTCAAAATATCGGCAGATATCGCCGATATTTTGGCGATATATTGCCTGCGATACCGAAACCGGTATCGCAGGCAATATCTCGTCTCGGTTTCGGCCGATACCGAGTCATATCGGCCAATATGACTCGGTATCAGCCGATTTTTTAATCCATGCTCGTAAGTTTCAATGTTACTATGAAAGTAATATTATAAATCTATTGGTAGGCCTTTATAAAGTCTAGAATATTTGAAAATTATGTTTTTTTTCAAAAATAATCATCAACCTTAGTTTCATTCGAGGAACACTACTTAATTGTATTAAAGGTCCCACGCATCAAGGTCTAGATAATAAGAAGAGATTTCAGGAGAGGATGATGTGCAGATAATATACAAATATTTTTTCTTATTAGTAGGAGAGATGTTAGATGAGTTAAAAGAACGGAATAAAGAAAGATTTATTATGATTTGAGGGATTTATTTATATTCCTAAAATGGCCCAAAAAAAGATGTCTTGTTTTGGCAACTCCCTTAAATTTAGTTAGAGATTAAAAATCTTATTTTTAAAATCCTACATGGCATTAGCTATGATGCCACATGGTGTAGGTCAAAGTGATGATATGTCACCATGAGGTTTGAGAGAACAGACATGGCATAGGGCTCCCTATTGCTTTAATATATATAATGGGATGGTTGTCTTCTTTTGACTGTTATGGCATGGAACAATGAATTGCATAAAATCAAAATATTGCGCACACATTGTAAGACATTAGTTAGATATGATTTTCTTTGTTATAATCAAATGTAAATAAACACTTAGAATTTTTCTTCTTAGACTCAACTCAAGCATATAAAAACAATATTTTCTTCTAAGTATTTGGTGTGGTGCATAACTAAATAATGGAGACTACTCCATAAATATTCTCATATCTACAACATCCATTTTGTACATATGTTGCTTCTTAATTGGCTAACATTTTACTCCATAGGTTATAGCCGGTCCAATCACTGTTTTATAAAAAATTTGCTTCTATATTATTGGAATTCATCTTCTCATATGTTTGACATTTTCATCAATCTCCGCATCATTGTTAATTATCGAGTCAATATAACGAAATGAATCTCTTTGTGGTATCTTTTGGGCTTCAATTCTCACGGTAGTTTCAGCTCTTTATAAACATCTAGGAAATTGCAATTCATATATTCTGTCTTTTTGTGGTCTATTTTAAAGCCTTTGAATTCTAAAACTTTCCTTCATCTCTCGAGTTTTGCATTGACACACCACCTCTTGATTAATCCCTTTGACACCATAACATTGGCTAACAACATACAACGAGATACCTCCTATTGAATACGAGCAATTAACTTATCCATAATCATTTCATATTTGAATAACCTATGGAGTTGTGCACACTTATACTATACTATGTATTGTGCAATACTTTTTCTTTGTATTCATTTCTTCAAAACAACAAGGAGGGAATTGTGCAGCACTTTTCCTTTGTATTGTATTGATTTCTTGAAAACGGAAATGTAAAAGCAATACAGCTGAGGGGGTAGGGTGGCCCACCCTCGATCATGGTTTGTTTAAAACAGTCCCACCCAACCCTGTCCCTACATGACCTAGCCATCCTCCATCTTACACACATGGCTCTACTGGGCTGTCAATGTCTCTGAAGTGGACCCCATGCACCCCTAATTAAATCCGCATAGCCCACAACGTTCACATATTGTGGGTCTCCTACCTACATGTGCATTTATATTGAGGAGACCATCTTTTGTTATGATTTGGTCCACCACATGGCTTTGAATTACACATGGTAGCAGTCTCACATGATCTTCTCTTTTTTTCCAAGGCCATATCAATGTCAGGGGCGCCACCAACATGATTCCAAATGCATCTAGTTCTCAGTATTATAAGCTACAGAGGTTCAGGATTCAGGGACCACCGAGAGAAGCCTAATAAGATCTTGATAAAATCTTAGTTACTCCTGCTAATTTAAATCCAAACTGTTCAAAATAAATGTGCCCCCTCTTGTATTTGATTAAACCAAATTTGACATTGAATAAAAGGTTAGGCCTAATTTCATATTTTAGTGTCAGTTTAGAGATGAGACATCTCAAAATGCCAGTCCTACACAATATGTGATTCCATCTCTTACAACAAAGCCAAAACCCCAAAAAGGAGAAAAGGCCTCTGTAACTTTATTTCATGGCCAAAACCTGCAATTTATTGAATGGGGACTAAAACAGGCCAAATGCCATGATGGAGGATGGTTTCCTTTCAGAACGCCCTCCCATGTGAGCATGCCCCCAACTGATAAATGAAACCCAACTAGAAGGAAAAATTGCTCTCTCCTGATTCCTGTGACTTTAATCAGAGGAAAGTACTAAAGCTAAATTCGACGACCATGCAGGTTTCAAAGCAAGAACAGCATTTGAATTCAATTCACTATATTCTAGCTGAACAGCATAATCTAAAATTTGTCAATGTTTGTGCTTGTAGTTTTTTTCTTCTTGCATGTACCTGCAGTAATGTCCACATAGAAATTCTATTCTTCTTGCTTGTACTTGCTGTAACATTCGTGCAATATTCGATTTTTGCTATATTGAGAATTTGAATGCATACACTCTACTTGCACACCTATATCCCTAACCAGCTGAGCTCCAGCTGAGGAACGGCGCAATATATTCTTTGATTTCACCTATTTCGACATTGCTTTATAACTTGATTTGGCACGAAGTCATTGGGAGCGTTCTTGTCATCCTTCATAAATCAAGTTAGCTGCAAAGATATCATAAATCACTCTAGCATAGTTCTCGGTAGATAACCCCAATTTTAGTGTAGTAATACATCCTACCCTTTCTTTGTTCTTTGTGCAACTTGAAGAACTCTTTTGGCTGACCCCATAGTGATAGGATAAGGTTTTGATGATGGCAATGACAACAACAGGCCATCCTAATAAGAAATGGCCATGAGGACCCAAAACTTCGCACTCTCATTCACCTGCCCATATCCCTAACCAGCCGAGCAACAGGCAGGGATAGGGATGCCTGTACTCGTTCAGTTTAGGACCATACCTTATTTTGCTCATTGGGTCTTCCTGCTTCCAAACAAAATGAAGTCTATAGAAGTTGTTGTAAAAGAAGTTTTTAGAAGTTGGTGTTCCTCAACTTTGATTCTAGAAGTCAGTCAGTGGATGGAGCTGAACATCTTGAAAATTCCAAGAGAATAGATGGTTATTCTTATGCTCAATTTGAGGCACTGTGGAAATAGAAACCCAATTCTAATAGAACTTGGCTTGGATAGGATGAATGAAGTAGAGCCCCTTGCATAAATTTAAAATAGATGGATAAGGTTTTGATGAAGATGATGACTGCGATTATATTTCTTTTTGCTTTTTCACATCATAGTAGTACGAGCCGTCAGAGCAAATAATGTTTTTGTTGGATATTCTTTTAAAACATAAATTATTAATTTAATTATATTATTGAATTATTCTCTTGTGAAGAGATATTGATCATGTTGTCTTTTCATTTCATTATATTAAAGTAGTTGTTTACTGAAGGGTGTATACCATTCAAAACTCTTCCTTTACATTATTTAAATTATTTATATATTTTGTGTAAAAGGGTGTGACCCTTCAAGCATTTCCTTGAGACAAGAAGTCATCTTCTAGAAAAAGAGGACTCAAAAGTTGTTCTGTATATATGAAGACCTAGATCTCTACGAATCCTTTTCATGGTTTTTTGTTCGTTGGGCACTGGGCATTCAATTCAGTGACTTGTTGGTGTATAGAACAATTAACAAACGTTAAAGAGGCATTGTATCCCGGGGACAGGCTTTCTGATGAATCCACTTGCTTAATGGGGAAACAAGTGTATCTAAGAAACCATCTCAATGGTGTGCCTTTTTTTAACTTCAATTTTTCTAGTAAAGTATTTTATTTATTTTCAAAATTACACATCTTGTATATACTATCCCCAACATGTTTCTCTTAAATTAAACTTCTGCCTTTATCTTAAAACCACTCACAAATTGGGGTAAAAATAAAACACAACTTGACTCAGAACTGCTATGTCAAGAGTCTATGTGGAAGCCTTTCAGTTTCAGGTCTTTGAGAACCCCATCATCTTCGGTTTCTTCGGTTTCAATTTCCTATTAAAGGTGCAAATGCTGTCAGTTCAAGCCTTAAAACTATTAAAGTTTCTACTGCTTGACAAAAGAAGGATATAATGATTAATATAGGCCATATGGCTTCAGCATTTGTATATACTGCTGACTGCAATGTTTGTCAATTGTTCAAATGTCAGCAGAATATTTACATATTTTGCCTCATTCCTAAATTTTTTTGTCAATGATGGATGCCAATTTAATTTGAAAAGATATACAAACAATTTATAGCTGATCATTTCAAGGCTTTAACGGGTATCTGCCATTGAAAAGAGCAAAAATATATATATATATATATATATACTGTTTTGTTTTGTGAAGATTCGAAGTGCTATTGCTGAGTAAGACTTATGCTTACAATATAAATTATAGTTCATGGTTTCAGTTAATGAATGGAGTTTCCATTTTCCAGCTTATTCTGTCTTTTCACACGAATGAGGAAAGTAAAAGAAAGCAAAATGAAATATGAAACAAATTTGAAGTGCAAAATATATACTTGGATCTTCCCAATAATGACTATACTTACAATGGTCAACTCCAACTTACAAAAATAAGCTCATGATACAAAAGCTCCGTTGATAAACATATTTCAATCAGGATATCTGAATCTAAATATCAACAATATACAGAGCACAGCCCACATACCATAATGTTATAAAATATATTGTATAGACTAGCTTGAAATGACAATGTATGGGCCGGTACTAGATGGATGAAGATAAAGAGGGCGAAAGCTGGTGGATCACCTTGTGCAAAGATGACTTCCAAACAGTGGAAGCTTTGGATTTTGGCAATGCATCTAGCCTTGTTACTTTCTCCACCTCGCCTTGTTAGCATGAATGCTGCTTTCATACCCACTACTATCACCTGACTCTGTTGGCTGCTTCTCTAGCAATTTAGCTTGCTCCTGCCTACCATCACAGTGTGTGTGTCCCCTATCTCGGCCACCTCGTCGATCCTGAAATTAGATGTATCATGTGTTGTTCCACATGATGGACACAGTGATCATTTCCCATTAGTTATCAGATACAAAAGTAAACCTTATGCATAAATTTAACAAAGTGTATCCCCAGAAGGCATATGATGCTAACTATACCTAAATATTCAGTCATGTATTGCCGACAGTGGTGTTCCAATTCCAGGGGAAAAACCCCATGGACAGAATGGAACTACAGCATAAAAATGCAGAGGAAGATTCTCCAAATAGAACAGTAGGAATATGGGTGTGGATTTATTTCAAAGAAAATGAGAATATGATTGCATGACATTGGTGACTAACGACACCAATAGAACAGCATTTGTTTCCACTTCACAACAGAAATGCAGGGTCCACGGACTGAGTGGAGATAACCAATTCATTGCCAAAAAAAATCATGATTCAAACTAGAAACATCATCTACTTAGTTTTCAGGACCCATACAACTACAAAAACAAAGAAAGTGAGAGATAAGAATTGCCATGCTGCTTTAGTTTTTATGCCCAGATAGAAATTAGATCAGATTTAGAACACCGCTGCTAATTCAAGAGTTCCAAGTAAAAAATATTTCTGATTAAAACAGGAAAAGAAAAGTCTCAGAATGTAGGTATTAGTAAAAGATGCTACACATGAGATGAGAGACTAATCCGGTTTGGAAATGAAAAATGGAATGCAGAAGAAGAGAGTACCAAATGTCAAAGTAGTTGAAAAAGTCTCCTGGTGATAGAGCTAATAGAATATTAAGATTGAAGGTTTTGATAAGGTTAAGCAAATCAATGACATACATCTCGGTAGGGAAAATCATCAACTTCAAGCATGTGTATCACATGTCCCATCTTCGGCCTTTTCTGTGCATCTGGGTCTACACATCGTAGTGCCACTAGAAGAGCCCTCTTCAATGCCCTTGAGGAAGGTTTGTCGGGCATCTTAGGATCTAACACTCCTTCAGAATTTCGGTTTGAAACCATTGTTTTAAGCCACTCAACCAAATTAACCTGAAAATCTCATTAACATCCATATTAAAGACAACCTTGAGAGGCTTTTAGCTTACACTAGAGTTTTGTACAAAAGAGTAAATCTTAATTATAGTCTTATACCAACCTGGCCAGGAGGCCTGCTGTAGTCAACCGGGTTTCTCCCTGATATTATCTCCATGATAAGAATCCCAAAGCTATATATATCACTTCTTTCATTCAACATACCGGTGCTAGCATATTCAGGAGCTACGTAGCTATGAAACAGAAACAAAAAGTTATCATTATTTCACTCTCTTCATACCATCCTAGTTTTCTCATGAAAATAAATGAAGATAACAGTTAAAATAGAAGGATTTTAACTGACCCAAATGTTCCCATTACACGGGTTGTAACATAGCTCCTCTCAGAGCCCAAGAGCTTGGCAAGGCCAAAGTCGGAGACCTTGGGGTTCCATTGCTTGTCAAGCAATATGTTGCTCGACTTCACATCACGGTGGACAACCTTGGGTTCAAGTCCTTCGTGTAGGTACATCAATCTGTGCAGAGAGAAGAACAATCTGATAAAAGTTCTAGAGCTTACTTTAATCAAATAAACAACCAGAAGCATACCCTTTTGCTGTCCCAAGAATGACATTCATTCGAATCTCCCATGTAAGAGAGCTGCATGGCCCCACATCCCCATGAAGCCATTGTTCCAAGTTCCCATTGTCTACATACTCATAGACAAGCATCCTAGCATGGCCAAGACAAGGAGATGAAAGCAGCACTCTTGAGCATCATGATGTGATCAAAAGATCAAAATAAAAAAGAGAAGAGAGTAACAAAGATCAGCACCTATATGCTCCTTCAGCACAATAACCAAGCAATCTCACTAAATTCTTATGTCTAACACGCCCAATGGTTTCAACTTCGACCTTAAACTCCTTTTCAGCTTGACCCCTGTGAAAACAATCCATTTACTTGGGAAAATAATCTGCAATATCGAGATTCTAATAAAGAAACAATACATCTAAACAAACTGACTAATTCACAATAAGAACACCACTCAAAACCAATGTAACACATTCTGTTTGTGATTTAGGTCATTGGAAAACCCCTGTTTGCTTGCTTGGAGTTTTGAGTGTTCTACTGCTCTTCTTGCTTGTGTTGGTTAGTTGAGGGAGATGAGTTTTCGAGTCCCACGTGCAAATGTGGATCACTTTCCATAGGTATAATTTGATCTCCCCATTAATACTTGTGTTTAGATACCTAGGGAAGAGCTATGTTAGTGACTATATGTTAGGTTTTTGAGTGTTGGCTAATTCATGGGTTGGGCAAAACTCCGGGTCCAGTGAGTTGTAATTTTTATTTTTAGAAAATGACTGTGTTTCTGCTCTGAAGCTAGAAGACTGGAAGAATTAGAAGAAGAAAGTTTGGATGAATTAGAAGAAAGAAAGTCTGGAAGAATCAGAAGTATGCTGAAGGAATGAAAAAGAAGTCAGAATGGATTAGAACTGTTATTTCTAACTTTTGTCAAACTGCCTATTTTAGTCCTAATCAACTTAGGCAACCTTAAGCACGTCCCTGAGCCTATTTATAGGATCCTTGGACTACCCTAAAGATATAACTCTCTCATTATTCTGAGTTGGAAGATCTAATTGAGAGAATTATTCTCTATAGATTCAGTTGAAGAGCTGTGCTGCAAGAGCTCATCTAGAGAGCAGTTTCTTCTACTTTCCTTGTAGAAGACCATCTTCTTTTGTAGAAGATTTGAGGAGTCAAGTGGGTTTGTTGCAATCAACAGTGTGAAGTTGTTGCGGCTTGAAGCTACACGAGATAACGGCAGTCCTTAGGCAATGATTATTTAGGGAGGGACTTCTGAGTGTCTTGTAATTGCGAGATTCATAGTGCATGATTGTTGATCCAGTTTGGATCCGTGTTTTTTCACCCAGTTTGGGTTTTCCACGTTAAATCTGGTGTCCTTGTGGTGTGTGCTTTTTGTTATTTATTTCCGCTACATATTTTATTTGGTTTGCACATATTGGGCTGTTGAGTTGACCAATCTAGATATCAATTCACTAAACCTTCACTATACGTGCGCATGAATGTGCATGTGGGCCTGGCTGAGCTAGGTTGCAGCACAGTGAAATGGGAAATGGCAACACAAGAAGAGAGCTGTCGCCCCACCACTACAGGGCGGACTCTGCCTAGTGCCTAAAGACAGCGTCCTCCACTTGTGTCAGTTCAGTTGCCACCAATGTTCGAGTTCCATCTTCCCTTCTACAGATTTATTTTCATTTGATTCATTTATTGCATCAATTTTCAGTTATACAGCAGGGAAAATAAAAACGCAAACATAGCAGCTGAATTAGAACACCAAAATTGGGTTTTATCATATCTGAGATATGACTCAAATTATGACATATCATCTACCAGGTGAACTTTTTCTTCCCTTTGAAGTCCTACCACATAGCCCTGTACAAACACAGCAGCAATTCACGTCCTAAGTTACTAATATCTAAGCATTGGTTATGTTACAGTAAAACTGGTCAATTTACCATGATGACCCTCATAGCCATAACCCATCAGCACCAACTCAATAGATACAACACAACGTTAGAAGAAAACTTATACCTGTTATTGAGCAAGTTCTTGACAGCAACCTGAGTATTATCCTCCAACACACCTTTGTAAACAATTCCATATCCTCCTTCCCCAATCACATTCTCATCTGCAAATCCATTAGTTGAGGCTTCAAGCTCTCTGAGAGTGTACCAATGCCCCCAACCCAAGTGAGAAACCTCAGGAACCACCATGGCCACCTGTTCCGCCAATCGGCTATCGCCGCCCCCATGCAAAGAACCACCAAAAAAGTGATCCGGGTAAGAAATCCGGCGGCCTTTACCAATTTCAACCTGAATTTTGTGAACCCCAACTGGGCTCTCTTCTTCAGGGGGCAGGAGCGCTTGGCGCTCGATAACCGCGATGGGTTCTGGTTCCGGCAGCGGATTGGGGATGAATTGGGAGCTGGGTTTGGCATTCTCCTGGTGGTCGGTACGGATTTCTTGGATATCTCTGGAGACGTCTGGAATTAAGGGTCTTCGAGAGTTTTTGTGTCTGGTTCTATTGCGCCTGGAGGAGAGCCAAAGGGAAATGATAAAAAGGAGGATGACGAATGCTGCTCCCAAGCAGATTCCAACGATGACCCAGAGTCTCAAACCAAAGATTGAGGTGCGTTTGGAGAGCTGTTCATTGAGGAAGGGAGCTTTGTCCTCAGACATTCTTTCTTCTCTTCGTTCTCTTCTTGTTTGCAAAATGGGTTGATGGTGGTGGTGGTTTCTTAGAGATTTCTTTAGTTGGGAGGCAGGAATACAGTTGAAACAGTTGAGATGAAGACTTTTCAGAAATGGGGTTTGGAGATTATGATCAAATATGTAAAGAAAGAGACTGATGGAATTGAATTGAATTATTAAGACTGGTTATTTGAAAGAATCGAGGATTTAATTCTAACACTCAGAGAGAGAGAGAGAGAGAGAGATTTTATTATTGGAGTTGAAGAGGAATATGATTGAGTGAACAACTTAGGAAGAAATGTGCATTAGAAAAAAAGAGAATTCTCCAGCTTTCACTTTATGCTTTTTCTGGATGTTTGTGTTGCTGGAGTGTTTATTTGAGAGATAGGCTTAGCAAGAAGAAAAGAAGGAAACAGAGAGGCTGAAGAGGAGGAAGGGAGGGTGAAAGGAAAGACAGGAGATTGACTTTTGAGAAGTGAGTGAGGTTTTGCTGTGCGAGACTAAAGAGGAAGATAGTGGCAGCAGCTGTCGTGATGGGGACATTTGGAAGGAAAAGATCCAATTCTTCTACTTTTTCACCCTTTTAATGAACTCTGAGAAGAGAATGAAGGGATTGTTTGCACTCGGAATCTCTACATCTCTACAGCTTTTGGGTTTTGGATTTTATTCTCATTCATTAATTTCAGTGTCATCTAGAAAGTTATAGTTTCATAGATTTTACTGGCAAGTGAATAGTGTTTTAGTTTATTGTGCTTTTCCCTCATAATTTCATTCACTCTCAATTGGCTTGATCACAGTGGATCAGACATTGATGAGTGTACTGGGTCAAATCCAAGTATACCTCTGTTTTGTTAATGACTTGTCAGGAGTCTGGACCTTCTTAGTTCTCAGCATGATTGAAGTGTCTCCGATTAATTTAGAAAAAATAAGCAGGCGTGCACTATTTCGCCGGATCAATTCAAGGCCAAGAAAAATTCCAGTTAGGATCTAATATGAACGAATCTTAATACAACAGTTTTAATTGATGAGATGGGGATCCAAGAAGGCTCCTAAAACCTCATCTTTTCTTGCTCCAAAAGGTGTATATGTACATACTCAAGGCTCAAATCTTCGAGGGTTTAGAGTCCCACTTGGGGTTTAAAATGATCAGTCGTAGTCACCGTCATCAAAACTTTCCCTCAATTATATTAGAGTAATGTACATGAAATATTTTTTTATCACATTTCAGTCTACCCTAGACCAACTCTTCGGAATGGTTACAATTCTTCAAAATCTTTACAAAATAGTGTCTCGAGATTCACATCGTGACAGAGATTTTATGCCAGCTATCAATCGGACGCAGCCCTCCTCCTATTATGCATTTTCAGAATTCAAACCCGAAATACATTTTTCATGTAGGGTGAATTACATGGGCTGAGGTTTCAGGATGGAATCAGCTGTAACACTATTGATGAAGGATATCAAGAAATAAATTTGCAACTAGGACAGGCATTAAACAAATTCACATGATGTTTTCTTCTAATCTAATAATTGCTTTTTGTCTGCATCTTAGTTTTCTAATCTCCTGTTATTCCCATTTGAAAGTAATATATTCGAGAAACAACTTATCACGGGGCCTTCAGTTACATGGCTAGAACATAAAATATGCTTTAGTGACACTGACGCATACAAAAGAGCAGGTGATAATGCAAAATATGTAATTAATGAATTGCATGCACCTCTCACTTCCATGTCTTTTTTTTTTCTTTTTACCTTAGCTTCAATGGCTGGGAACCTTTTTTTTTTTTATTATTATTATTCTAGAGAGCCCAGTACACCCAGAAAAAAAGCCCACCGAAATAGAAAGTAAGCCTGGCACACCCGAAAAAAAAAGCCCAAACGAAGTGGGAAGAAAGCTCATATATACACATGCAGGAATATATAGGGGAGAAGTAGGGGTTGAACCCTATAACTCTCCAATAAGAATCCAACTCCTTACCAGTGGGGTAAGGAGCGGTTCTTACTTCCATGTCTCTTTATTGAGGAATTTTCACCTACTAGTGGAGCAGTCGCCATTTATATGTGATCCAACTTATGGATCCCACCAAGATGCATGCCCGTAAGGAAACAAAGATGATGAAACAATCCCATCATGGATAAGGGCCAGGTGAAGTGAAATGTCAGCCCCATTAGCTTATCAAATGCTTAACAATAGCTCAAAGGTTAATGATCTTTTCATTATACGATTCTTTCCGGATTTAATCAAATGGTGAGTCAAGTTTAGATAAATCTATACTGTACATGATGGATGGTGATTGGTGAGTATGACAGGATTTACTTATCAAATGTGGCAGTAGGTAGGGCCCAGGGATCTGGAGTGCACTTCTGCTGGTCTACCATATGTAAGCTAGACAGTCCCGTGTATCCACAGGACTGGAAGAGAACGTACCACTTGGTGTAGGCCTGTTAGGGCGGTCAATGGGCTGATGGTTTGGGCCTAAATATCTCACCAAGTGGCTGCTTTCAATCCATAGATGAAGTATTTTGGTGTTTCGAAATATCAATGAGAGCTTTTAGAATAATAAGAACTAGCATAACTACCCCTACTCAACATGGATGTAGCAAACATTGTAATTTAAACATTTACACATAAAAAAGGTAGTTGACGTAACTTTCGGTCAAAATTATAACTGACGGTCAGAATTGAATAAAAACCCTCCTCTCTAATATAATATAGTTAGAGGAATTTATAGAAAAAATCCACGTAGGACCCCATACGTTTTACCATGGTCTTGTATCATGTTGGACACTGGAGGGGTCCACATGTGGTCCTTTCATTTATTTTTCTGTCATTTTGCATTATGGTCGATATCAACCATTATGTCAGTCAAATTTTTTTCAACATGTAACGGTTTTATTTGCCGAACACAGCAGAATGGTTGATATCGACCATATCGCAGAAAAAAAAAGGACTAATCTGCAGGTCCACACTTCACAGATCCTTCACCCTTGCCTCCTCTCACTCCCCTTGGGTGAGTAGATCCTTGGCCCCCATCCCCTCCCTCCTCACACTACCTCCAGGCCCAATGCTCTTCCTCATCTCCACCTACAACCTTACCGCCTAGCCCTCTTCTCCATCTCCGCCTACAACCTCGCTCTCTTCTCCCCTCCTCTCTTCTCCCTCCTCCTCTTCCTCTGTGGCAATCCTCCCTCATCCTCCGACAAATACGATCTTATGCTCGCAGCCCTCCATTCATTCGTTCCCACCCTCTCCCCACCTCCCCTGGCCCTATGCACCACATCCACCTCTTTAGAGCAGTACCAGTAACCCAAAGAGAAAAAAAAAAAAAAAAACACAGTTTCTATTTAGATTCTATAAATTGAGAGCAACCATCACAGAATGGTCGATATTGACCATATCGCTAAATGACAAAAAAAAAAAAAAAAAAAAAGGATTAAAATGCACCAGGAGGACCCCTCCCTTCTATATACGGTGCTATTGGGACCTCATCAGTGGTATGCGGTCCTATGAGGCTTTTACCCATAAAATCCTCTAAAAATTATATAGATATGTAAGAACAAAATATAAATCATGCATGCTTTTTTTATATGGATATTGAGAATAAAAAAAATGGTGGAAATTGTGTTACCAAATTACAGGACTATAGAGACTCCAATACTACAAACTGAGATGGACTGGAATTCAAATAAAAAAAAAAATGAGTTCCATTCTGGTTTGAGTCTTTTGATTGAAGGAATGAAGCTCCCATGAATATATATATATATATATTGAGAGAGAGAGAGAGAGAGATGGAGATGGAAACATGTTCACCACGTGATCAGTCCAAATTTTCAATTGATGGGCAATATTCTCATTTGGTATAAGTAACCTTAACCCGTCACCCAAAACCCATAATGAATCAATAGAAATAACCAATAAAATTAACCATTCACACCCTAGTACATTAAATTAGAAATAAAGTAATGATCTATTTACATCTCAAGAGAAGAAAGAACCTTCACACCAGACCCATTTTAATACTCATTCCATAGATACCTTCACCACAAAATTCATAATAAGAAAACAAGATGATGTACACGAGCAGGACATTATAAGGGAGCAAAATTTATGACCGTTTAATTTGTGGATGGAGGGCTGTCGGTTATGTGGGATTTGGTGCACCATAAAACTTAATAAGAATGACCACGTATCAGCAGTGGCAAGATAAATAGTTTTCAACTCTCCCTCTCGAATGGAGTCCACTTTTCATCACAAGCGGTTGATTTTGATCGATCCAATTTTAATTTTGTTCATTTTGATTTTATATGGGACGTGGGAGCCCACAACCTCTGCCTTCTTATGGCCTTTTAAATGTCACTGTATCATCTAGCCATCGCATTACATAAAATTCTTATATGATGAATTGTCAAAAAAAATGTTATAGACTCTTACAGCTGGGGTGAGGGCCTTTGTCTCATGAAAGATGAAACATCTAATTCTTGAAATGACGGGGATAGTCACATATGCACTGTATCATTCACATGCATTTATTAAAAAGATGAGAATTTCAGTGATTGAGAATAGTAGTAGAAAAACTGATCAAAATCTATGGGTCAAAATTCATATTTGATGATCCAGATGGGTTCGATCCGTTTAAAAGTTGGCTGAATGAAAAAAAGTTCCCCTTAATTTGGCTTGAAGAGGAAGTAATTTCATGGTTAAACGACTTAGAATCTACTTATATGAGGATGTCCAAGTGGAGAATCATTGATGATTTTATTTCTTTCTTTCTTTTGGAAATTTTATTATAGGCATTGATAATGTTGGCTGAGCTGTACACAACTTACACGGCTTGAGTTACGGGTTGTACATTGACCTTGAGCTGGATGAGTAATTATAGGAAACAGTTTTGAGTAATTATAGCATACATATTGATTGTAATTTTATTATATTAAGCCTAATTTGTAGCTATGGTAAAACAATATAAATATCCTCCAGTTGGAGAAGAATAAAAAAAAAAAGACAGAGAGGAGAATCCTCAACATACCTGTGTACATGGTATCAGAGCCATAATATAACCATCATCCGCTGCAGTTTTTTTTTTTTTTTTCAAACGTTCGTTTTCCGTATCCCTCATGGAAAATACACCAGCAGCCACCTCTATTCCTCAAGTTGTCAATGTCCAATATGACAACTCTACCTTTCCCACTGGGATCATCCTTGATGAAGATAACTATGGTCTTTGGTCTCCAATTATGGAGATGCGTATTAGCAGCCGTAACAAAGCAGGCTTTCTGACTGGCACCGCAGCAAAACCGGCCATCGGAGATCGCACGTATGATGAATGGGTTACCAACAACAACAGAGTTAAAAGTTGGCTTATTGACTCGATGACACCTCCATTGATGAAGCGATTCATTCGCCTACTCACAGCGAAGGACATATGGGATGCCGTGGCCAAAACATTTTACGATGGATCCGATGAGACAAAAATCTTCGATCTCAACCGGCGTTCATTCAACACCTGACAAGATGGTAAGCCACTTTCTACGTATTACACTGAATTGGTTGCGATATTTCAGGAGATTGATCAAAGAAGCATGTCGCAAGAAGATACTGTCCAAGGCGTGACCCATCTTCATACGGCCATGTCCCGCCTCCGAGTACATATTTTCTTGAGTGGTTTGGATTCTGCGTTTGATCAAGTGCGGGGTGAAATACTGCGAAAGGATCCAAAATTAGATCTTGAAGGTTGTTATGCCTTTATTCGAAAGGAGGACCAACAACGGAAGACCATGGGCAGTTCTCCGGTGCCGCCAGAGAGCTCGGTCATGATTACTACTCGCCCAAGACAAGAGTTGGCACCTGTTGGTCCACCACAAAAACCCAATAATAATCGCTTCAAACATAATGGTCCACTTGTGTGCAATTATTGTGGAGAGACTGGTCATTCTAAATCCAGGTGTTATGAGATTGTTGGATATCCGGAATGGTGGGACTTCACCAAGAAGCCTCGAAAGAACCTTGGGGGTAAGGCTGCTGTAGTTCAGTCTGATATAACATCATTATCGGAGGCCTCTGCAAATGTAACCCAACCAGGTACCATTGGTAAGACATATAATGTTTCTGCAATTTCTAGTAATACTACATGGATAATTGATACAGGTGCATCCGATCACATGACAAATGACCCTACACAGGTTTCATCCATTAGAAAATCTTCACAGCCTGTTATTTCTACTGCCAATGGTAGTCCTTCTCCAGTTGCTGGAGAAGGTCCTGTCACCTTGTCTAAATCTCTTACTCTGGATACTGTTCTTGTTGTTCCATCTTTATCGTATAATTTATTATCTGTTAGCCAAATAACCCAGTCTCTCTCATGTCTTGTGATTTTTTGGCCTTTTTTTTTGCATCTTACAGGACATTCTAACCCGGCAGACTCTTGGTTATGGTGTTAGAAGGGGCAATTTGTACTTTCTGGACCTGACAAATAATGGCACACAGAGAATGGGACAGGCGAATAAAACTGGAGGAGTCGAGGAAGCAAAATCAATCGTATGGCGTTGGCACAGGCGATTGGGGCATTTATCGTTTGGTTATCTTAGGAAGTTACACCCGGATTTATTTTCAATTGTTAGTGATTCAGATTTTCATTGTGATGTATGTGAATTGGCTAAAAGCCATCGAATGTCATATCCACCAAGCTTTAATAAAAATACCATTCCGTTTATGACTATCCATTCCGATGTATGGGGTCCCGCTAGAGTCTCTACTTTATCAGGAGCTCGGTATTTTGTCACATTCATTGATGAGTGTACCAGGATGACTTGGATTGCTGTGCTTCAACATAAAAATGATGTGTGTGCAGTGTTTCGGGAATTCCATGGAATGGTCACAACTCAGTACCAAAAACACATTCAGGTGCTTCAATCTGACAATGGTGGGGAGTATGTTAATCATGATTTAGCAAAGTTCCTCAGCAACCATGGGATTCGTCACCAAACATCATGTTCCTATACTCCTCAGCAAAATGGTTTGGCCGAAAGAAAGAATAGACAACTCTTGGAAGTGGTACGGGCTTCTCTCTTTGGAATGAATCTACCAAGGTCTTATTGGGGAGAAGCTGTGAAGTCTGCTGTCTACCTTATTAACAGGACGCCATCCAGTGTTATTGACTTTCAGACTCCCTGGCATAAGCTCCATGCGTTGGTTTCTGCTCCATCTTTACCAAACTTGGAACCACGAATCTTTGGATGTGTAGCCTATGTTCACATACCCAAACATCAACGGGGTAAACTTGATCCGTGTGCAAAGAAGTGCGTATTTGTTGGATATGCCGACTTGCAAAAGGGGTATAGATGCTATGATCCCCAAACTAAGACCCTTCATGTGACTTTAGATGTCTCGTTCCGTGAAGATGAGGCATATTTCTCAGGGGGAGCATTTGAGTCTTCCCTTCAGGGGGCGAGTATGGTGGAAGGGAATCAGTTGGGAAGTGAAATATTTTGTGAAATGGAAGATATTGAAGCCAGGTTAGCGAAGGAAAATAGGCAGCAGGAAGAAGTCCCGATGAATGTGGAAGAAGTTCTAGTAGATCCAGCAGTGCCTATGATATGTCCAGAATCCGCAGAAAGTTCAGATTTGCCCCTCTCGACATCATTAAACCATGAAACTGCTCAGAATGCTCCTATTCAGCCTATCCAGGTAAGAATGAATCCAAATTTATCGTCTTCTAACCCAGACAACTTTGTACTTGAATTACCTAATTCAATAGACAACATAGAACATAGGTATCCTAAAAGGTCCAACCGCAACGTCCCAAAACAACAGTATGAACCTGACATTAAGGCTAAAGGAAAGTATCCCATAGGTAACCATGTGTCCACCCATAGGTTGTCTGAGTCATATGCATTTAATGTAAATCAATTATCCTCTGTGGCTATTCCTAGAACTGTGCAGGATGCATTAGATGATCCAAGGTGGAAGAATGCAATGAACGATGAGATGGAGGCTTTACAGAAGAATGTTACTTGGGAGGTTGTGCCATTACCAAAAGGAAAAAAGACGGTAGGATGTAGATGGATCTACACGGTCAAACTTAAAGCAGATGGGAGCATAGACAGGTATAAGGCCAGACTGGTGGCAAAAGGATACACACAGAAATACGGAGTAGATTACCAGGAGACATTTGCCCCGGTTGCCAAAATTAACACCATAAGGGTACTTATATCATTAGCTGCTCTCCATGATTGGCCTCTACAACAGTTTGATGTCAAGAATGCATTTCTACATGGAAATTTGGAAGAAGAAGTGTACATGGATATACCTCCGGGGAGTCAGTTGTAAAGTTTCAGATATCGGAAAAGTTTGCAGATTAAGAAAATCACTATACGGACTCAAACAGTCACCAAGGGCGTGGTTTGGGAGACTCACAAAGGCAATGAAGGGATTTGGGTATCGTCAGAGTAATTCTGATCACACACTCTTTATCAAGCACAGGAACAGTAAAATTACAGCACTTATTGTTTATGTGGACGATATGGTAGTCACGGGAGATGATTCAGATGAGATGAGGACACTGCAGGAAAACTTAGCTAAGGAGTTTGAAATGAAAAATCTTGGCCATTTACGATACTTCTTGGGAATAGAGGTGGCGAGATCAAAACAAGGCATATCTTTGAGTCAGAGGAAGTATGTACTCGACTTATTGGCAGAAACAGGAATGCTCGATTGCAAACCTGCTGACAGACCCATGGAAATGAATCATAAGCTAAGTGTGTACCCAAATCAGACTCCTACAAACAAAGTTCGATATCAACGTCTTGTTGGGAGATTAATATACCTGTCACACACCAGGCCTGATATTGCCTATGCTGTGAGTGTGGTTAGTCAGTTCATGCACGCACCCAGTGAGGAACATATGAATGCGGTTTATCAAATTCTGAGGTATCTTAAAGCTTCACCTGGGAAAGGTCTACTGTTTGCTAAAAGGGAAGAACTGGTTGTTGAAGGTTACACTGATGCAGACTGGGCAGGAAGCATAATGGACAGAAGGTCTACATCAGGCTATTTCACCTTTGTGGGAGGCAACCTTGTAACTTGGCGAAGTAAGAAACAGAAGGTAGTAGCAAGGTCAAGTGCAGAAGCTGAATTCAGAGGCATGGCACAGGGTGTGTGTGAGTTACTGTGGATCAGAAACTTGGTAAGTGATTTGGGATTTGAACCAAGACAGTCTATGAATCTACATTGTGACAATAAAGCTGCAATACAAATAGCACATAACCCTGTACAACATGATCGTACTAAGCATGTGGAAGTTGATCGACATTTCATAAAGGAGAATTTGGATAAGAAAATTATTCAGTTCCCGTTTGTTCCATCAGAGGACCAACTGGCAGACATCCTTACAAAAGCCGTATGTGGAAGAGTTTTCAACAGCTCACTTGACAAGTTAGGCATGATTGATATATATGCCCCAACTTGAGGGGGAGTGTTGGCTGAGCTGTACATGACATGAGCTGTACACAACTTACACGGCTTGAGTTACGGGTTGTACATTGACCTTGAGCTGGATGAGTAATTATAGGAAACAGTTTTGAGTAATTATAGCATACATATTGATTGTAATTTTATTATATTAAGCCTAATTTGTAGCTATGGTAAAACAATAGAAATATCCTCCAGTTGGAGAAGAATAAAAAAAAAAAGACAGAGAGGAGAATCCTCAACATACCTGTGTACAGATAAGACTCAATAAAAATTGGATTTCTTTCAATAGTTATTAGGGATTATGATTACACAAATTTTTTTTTTCTTTTGCCTCTTATAAATACTCACTCACCCACATACAATTTACCCAAGTCCCTCGCTATCAATGTGACCAATCCTTGGTTGGTTTTTTTTTTTTTTTTTTTGGAAAAAGATAAGTGGTATATTCCAAAACAGAAGATACAAAAATTAGATAGGTGGTCCTCAAGGTTCCGACCCCAATTGCAAGAGCAACATAGAGGATCAGCCAACAAAATAATCAGGCTAAAGGCCTAAAAAGGAGTTACCTACAGGCCGGGTCAGTCCAAAAGCCCATAGGCCAGGCCCAGCCAAAGGGGCTGAAATAGAGAATCAGATGCACCAGCACAAAGACGGCAGCACCACAGAAATACTTGAAAGAGCACAGGAACAACAGCACAGTCAATAACTTTGAAATATGAATTTTCTGTAGAGCTGCTTTTGACCAGAATACAGATGAAGGCTTCCTTGTCGGCACAATAACGTACAGAATAGCCAAGGTCTTCCAATAGTTTTGAAATATGTCTGGCCTGGAATCTTCGATCCCATTGAGAGTTGCTTGGATAAAGAATACTTTCCCTGATCAAGGCATGGGAAACAAAAATGTGCAGAGATGTCATTGTATTGGCGGTTTCTTGAGCAAACTTGAATGCAGCTTGATTATTTCTACGGAGGGAAGGTGTAGTTAGATTGGCAGTAATTATGATACATGAATACTAGAAATTGGACTTCCATTGCTATTTATCCTACCGGAAAAAAAAACAAAGGCGGAAAAACAAAATTTTGCATTTATTGCACCTATGATCCTTTTCTTGGTTGGTTTGAAGCATCTCTCAAAAATTGAAGACTATTCAAGTGGCTGCATTATTTGCACCTACTTTATTTGCACCTTCTTTCTCATTGTGTTTGTTTGAGTTTCTGTTTATTTACTTGGGCTAACCCTTTTGAGTGCATTAAATAAACAAGGAGAATGAGAAATGAAATAGCTTACCAATTGTATTATAAGAAGTTGATTACATTTTTTATATGATTATAGTATTAGATATTCAGTTTCTCGGGCATGAGATTGATGGACTTGAACTTGGACACAAGTTAGTCCTGAAGTTTATTTGGATTTATGCAGTGAACCCAATGTCTTGTATGCATTAGAAATGGGTCTAAATATTGGACTAATGCCTGGTATTTGCACTTCTAATTTAGGCATTTCAGGTAGTTGGGGACCATTTTCATCCCTGCCCTCCACCACCACTAGGTAGGCGCAGAAACACCATTTGAATCTTAAAATAAAAT
This sequence comes from Persea americana, assembly GCA_029852735.1. Lineage (NCBI taxonomy): Eukaryota > Viridiplantae > Streptophyta > Magnoliopsida > Laurales > Lauraceae > Persea > Persea americana. Next base: position 69,845,545 of record CM056815.1, read on the forward strand.
CTCCATGGATATGCCCCACCATTGGAATGTCAATGAGTCGAGCGGCTCGAGCTCGAGCCTACGGGACTCTCTAACACCCGTACATTTGTTCTAACACCCACCGCAGTATATATATATATAAAATATTACTCAAATCAACAACATGCACACAATTAGACTGACTAAATCCTCAACACATGATTCGACTTTATATACTTTCTCCTTTTTTCCATAAGGAAAGAGAAGTTGGGCATATGTTTAAGCTTACCTAGAATTGAAAGGTCATTTGATCAAACTCACGTCGAATGAATTCAAGCTTTCTACGAAAGTTAACGTACTCCTCGAGATACACACGATGGTATTAAGAGTTACCGTATTCGATAAAATATGCAGAAATTTGTATTTACAAAAAAGTCATTGTTTTTCCTTAGTTTGAGCTCAAAACCAATTACAATCATTCCATCTAATTCATTACCATTCAATTTAGTTCAAACCAATCATTTGAGATTAATTCAATTCAATTTAACCATCAAACATCATTAGCTTAATTAAACATGATTAATTAGCATCAATCTTAATTAATTAGAGTTAATATTGATTAACTTGGGACAGGGTGTAACATTTACTTAGGCTCGCCCCTTTTGAGTGCATTAAATAAACAAGGAGAATGAGACATGAAATAGCTTACCAATTGTATTATAAGAAGTTGACTACATTTTTTATATGATTATAGTATTAGATATTCAGTTTCTCGGGTATGAGATTGATGAACTTGAACTTGGACACAAGTTAGTCCTAAAATTTATTTGGATTTATGCAGTGAACCCAATGTCATGTATGCATTAGAAATGGTTCTAAATATTGGACTAATACTTGGTATTTTCACTTCCAATTTAGGCGTTTCAGGTATTTGGGGACCATTTTCATCCTTGGCCTCCACCACTACTGGGTAGGTGCAGAAACATCATTTGAATCTTGAAATAAAATCTCCATGGATTTGCCCCACCATTGGAATGTCAATGAGTAGAAGCAGCTCACAGCTTATTGGACTCTCTAACACCCGTTCATTGGTTCTAACACCCAGTTTGGTATCTACATATAAAATATTATTAAAATCAACAACATGCATACGGTTGGATTGACTAAATCTCAACACATGATTCAATTTTATATACTTTCTCCCTCTTTCCATAGGGAAAGAGAAGTTGGGCACATGTTAAAAATCAACGGGTTGATCTAACGGTAGGCCCCACGAAATACACTTTAAAATTATATATGCAAAGAGCAGAATGGGTGTAAAAGATGATGAACGGATTGAATTTCTTAAAGGTGGCCCCCACCCATGATGATGCAGCGCCGTTGTATTGTATCCTTGCCGATGAGTCGAGGAATTCAAGATTCAAGATTATTTAGGGTTTGCACACGTTTCGCTGTTATAGGAATTTTTTCACATGGAGAATTTCTTAAAAATGCTTCTAACCGAACGGGCCCTTAATTTTTAACTTTAAATCCGAACTTTTCAATTATAAATTAAGACATGTATCACCTTTTAGATTTAGCAATGTATAAAAGCAAAGTTTATTGAATGTTTAAAGGCAATGGGGGTGGACAACAACGATGGAAACTTCACAAACCTCTGTCCCATGTGGTCATTTCCAAATGAACTATTACAGTGATTTCAAAGGCCTGTGATAAGTGATAGGTTAGTGGATCCCACAAAACCCCCCTCCATCTGCGGTAGCTGCTGCATCCCGTAGTTCGCGGACTTTATAACTAAACCCACGGCCTTCTGTTTCGCGCCAAATACAAGGGTTTTTCCCGCCAGAACAACTTCATCCAGGCCATTTCTAAACTGCCGCAGAGAGAGAGAGAGAGAGAGAGAGAGAGAGAGAGCAGCAGAGATGGAGAAGAGAGAGAGAGGCAGAGAAGAGGGAGAGATGGAAGAGACCCCTAATTCTGGCCGCCGGAGAGGCAAAGGAGCCGAGGCGACGGCCCGGGCGGGGGCCCTCGAGCGGCTGAAAGCCCTACGGCGCCCTGGCGCTCGCCGCTCTGAGTCCGCCTTCCAGATCAAGATGGAAGCCCCAATCTACGACACCGTCGCCGAGGACGACTATGCCGCCCTCGTAGCCAAGCGCCGCGAGGCCGCTCGCGACTTCATCGTCGATGATGACGGCCTCGGCTATGGCGACGAAGGGGAGGAAGAGGACTGGGAGCAGAACGGCCTTCCTCCTTCCTCTGATGAATCCGACAAAGACTCCGAAAAACCCAAGAAGAAGAAGGCGGAGAAGAAAGACCCAGCTCCCAAAAAACCCTCCTCTGGGCTCTCCGCGGCGGCGGCTCTGATGGGCAAGCAGCGCCTATCTTCGATGTTCACATCTTCGGTATTCAAGAAGAGCAGGGATGACAAGGCCAAAGGGTCGGTGGCATCGGAGAGCATTGTGGATGATGTAATTGCTGAGTTTGCGCCCGATGAGACCGATCGAGAGAGGCGGAGAAGGGGACCCTCGAATTCTGTATTGGGCGTGAGGAATTCGGCGCCAATTCTTCATATTAGGAACGAACAGCAGCCTATTTTTGCTAATCCTGTTGTAAATTCAGAACCTTCTGTTGTTTTAGCTAGCGATTTGAGTGCGGTCTGTAAGGATATCAATGATGACAGTGATTCAAGTTGCCTAACAGTTGCGCCCTTAGATTTGAAAGATGAGAATGTTTTGAAATCTGAGATGGATGTTGACCGAGATCCCCAACAGAAGGATTTGGAGGCAAATGCAAGTGTAGATGCGGACGCAGTGAATGATGGGATTGTGAAATTGGAAGCGGTAAAGAGCGAGGAGAAGTTTTCTCTCAATGCAAAGGTCAAGGTAGAGAGGGATCCTGCATTGAGTGCTTCAGCTGGGTGGAAGGCGGTGCGCGGAGGAGAGAATGGGCATGGTGATTGCGATGGAGGGGTTGTTGTTGCAACAGATGGTAACAGTGAAGCGAAGTCGGATTTTGAGCTGGATTCAGATGGGTCACTTCCATTCTATATGATTGATGCATATGAAGAGATCCATGGTGCTAATATGGGCACACTCTATCTCTTCGGAAAGGTATTGGACTTAAGACTTTGCCTACTTTCTTATTTTTTTTTTAAATTGTGATTTTTAGTTTATTCTGAAATTCTATCTACTTACTTTCTTGCTTTGTTCAGATTTGGTTCTTAATTTACATGGTTCTCCTATTTACAATGCGAATTAAGTAAAGGTGCTTAACTTTGTTGAATATTATTGCGAATATCTAGCTTGGTAACTCTGTTGAATATTATTATGAAGGAACATGTTCTTCAAAGGTTTAAGTAAATGTTTGTTCAAGGCATTGTCATCTAATCCCAAATTATTTCATTTTTGAGCCTGGTTAGGATTAACATGAGGATCATGATTTTCTGCATACAGTAGAGTCTTTAAATAAAGTGTAAAGTTTCCAACATTTATGGGGAGGCCGTGATTGTGGTGAGTTTTCAAGATGTTAATTCGAGTGGAGGTTAGCAACAAATGGTGGAGTACATCAGGAAAGCACTTGAGTAGAAGGTAAAACTTCTTGTTCTATATCAGCTGAAGTCAATTTAATTGCATATTCATTGGAAAATTAGGCTCAGACCAGCACTGGTGGGTTGAGATAGAGATGAAAACTATAGACTGATCTGGTCCTGTTGTGGTGAAAACTTGTAATGAGACTGAGTCCAAGTTCAGGTATAGGATTATTCTGAGTGATAATGAATGAGAAACCATCAAGTTTATACAAGGAAATTTGACTGCCGTACATCTTAGGGCGTGTTTGGCTGCATGGGAATTGAATGCTGAGAGTTTTGTAGGACCCACTAGAATGGATGCTAGTTTAATTAATCAAATCAATACAGAGGATGTAACTAATCAAACAATAAAGAACTAGCAAATAAATCTGCCAATCACACACTACAAGAAGGCAGACACAATTTTAACGTGGAAACCCTTTACAGGGAAAAAAACCACGATCTAGAAATCAAGAACTTACCACCAGTTACAAGATATACTCACAGCTCTTTTACCTCAGTCAGTACCTCGACCTAAGGACTATAGATGTTCTTGCACAACTTCCATTACCACGACTTCCACTGCTCTGTTCTCCATACTCGATCTCCTCGCACCTTGTCAACCAAGATGATCAATCTTCTACAAAAGAGTAAAAGCAACACAACCTTCTAGAGCAGCCCTTTAGAACAATCTCTCAATGGCTCTAGAGAAACAAGTAAATCTTTCTTAGGGTATTCTAACCTTAGATAAAAAGAGAGAATTAACTTCTTGTGTGTTATAATTGGGTTGAGAGAAACACCCAATATATAGCCCCAAGTTCGTCCAAGAGACTTCTAAGAATAATCCACTTAGAATAACGATCAGTCTCAAACTCTGTCTTAGAGTCCGGACCCAATGGGGAAATCCCATCCATGCTCGCTATAGCGAGCCATCATTCTACCTCCGGTCTTCTTTTGGCTCTGACTTCCCCTGTCATGTGAATTTGACCCTTACAAATACATAGGAATTCAAGGTCAAATTGGCTTGAAAAACGATTATTAAAGAGATAAGTGGGGAAAGATATAAGTGGAGATGGAGATTATTTTGCTAATGGAGGAAATGATCCCTTATTTGCCATCTACATGAGATTTGGTAGCTGTCTCCCGTTTCTTGTGCTTCCAAGACATCAGAGGACTTACGAGGTTAATGTCAGTATTCAATGACAACACATCAGAGGACTTATGAGGTTAATGTCAGTATTCAATGACAAACGTTTGAGCATTCAACCTCATCAACATCAAATAGAAAATGGAGAAGAAAGGAGGGATATGAGTGAAGGATTCAATTAGTCTGTGAGACAGTGGCATCATGACATAAACAGAACACAGTGTTAGAAGTGGCAAACTGGGTTATATTAAGATTGCGGATGATGCAGCTTTGGTTTTTTAATAAGATCTGATGACTGTTTGCTTGAGGTGTCTATGCTACCTGCTTCTAATGTAAGGATCAGGTACCACTGCTGAGTTTGGAACTGTGAAGTTTGGTATTTGGTCTTGCTTTAAGTAAATAATTCATTCAATTTTTTGTTCAACTGATGCATGTATTTTTAACTTTGACAAAAGTTCCGTAGCGGCCTTATCGACTAAAGCTCTCCATAGCTGATAATACCACTAAAATCTGTAAATTAGAACATCTTGTCCAAAATATTATAGAAAGAATGGTTTTCAAAAGCAATATACCAGCCGTTTTATTTTTTATTTTTTATTTTTATTTTTGGAGATAGTGCATCATATGTTTTTTTTTAATTATCGGTAATGGTAAACATAGTGCTTTGTATCTGAGAGTGATTTTTTAAACTTCTCAAGTAATCACTTACTTCCACAATGATGTGATTTTTTCTTTTATTGTTCAAATTAAAAATGGGCTGTGCAGCTTTTGGAGACCTTCTAATAGTGTTCTCAATGCATGTTGTCTATTGGAACTTGCCTTTTTCCCCTTTCCTCGACTGTTGTGCTATATTTGCTGTATATTCGAGAGGAGGCAATGTATTGATATGGTGTCATCTGTAAGGTAAAAGCAGGAAGCACATACCAAAGCTGCTGTGTGATTGTAAAGAACATGCAGAGATGTGTCTATGCCATCCCGAACAATTCTGTGTTCCCAGACAACACTATCATGGAGCTTGAAAGGAATGTTACAGAGTCTCAATTATCACCTACAGCCTTCCGGACTAAGCTGCAAGTAATTTCTTCTGAAGATCTGGTTTATATTCACCCAGTGTAGTTCTGCATTGATCCTTTGATATTATTCTCTTTTGTGCTCTTTTATTGAATGGTTCTATTATGCATTTTGTTAATATGTCATTTTGTTTGTTTTCAATAGGAGATGGCATCACAGTTAAAGAATGAAATAGCAACAAGTTTGTTGGGTCTCAATGTGTCAAGTTTTAGCATGGCACCAGTTAAGGTTTGTAGATCAAAACTTTGCTTTGCCATCAAGTGGTGCTAATTGGTAGTTGGTAATATCACATGTATTTTGTATTACTATGTGTATTGCTGCTTTCATTTTTCTCAACTATTCTCCATGTTACCTGAACAAATTGCAGCGTGGATATGCATTCGAACGATCTGACATACCCAATGGGGAGCATTATGTTCTAAAGGTCAACTACCCATTTAAGGTATCTCATTCCCATTATTCACTTTGCTTTTGCATAAATATAATCTCTGTTTTGCCTTTTTTTTAAACATTTTTTTTTATTGTCGTTGTTATTAGCGCATGGAATCAAATTGTTTCCAGAAATTGCATCTGTTTTGAATGTTTTGAAGAAGAGATGGTTCACTGTTACACAATGTTGGAGCTATGGTGATTTGGATGTAAAGTGGGATACTCTCATCTTAGTTTCTGCATCCAATCACTATCAGTTGTTGCTGCTTATTATTTTTGGAGCACAACACATCAGCAAACAATGTGTGTTTTCTATTTCCATGCTGCTCTAATGCTTGAATGGATTCAATAATTGTTCATTTTACCAAAATAATGACACCTCCTGTTCTTTATGGTACCACAAAGCACATTTTGATTAATGCCAAGTTTTAATTTATGCATGTTACACTTGAGATATATTGAGCCATGTTAGAGTACAGTTAGATGTATGTCTCTCTGTGCGTGTCTTTCTATCTGTGTATATAAATTTATATATGCATTTGCATCATTTTACAAAATGTTTCCCCTTTAGCCTTCTCATCTCCCTTTGCATTCCACTATGATGTTTTAATTTATTTGATGTTCCAACAGAATTCTCTATAAAACAAAAACCCCCTCTTTTTTTTATATATTTGGTTTGCCAATTTTTTTTAATTTTTATTCCCTGTTATCTCGTTTGATAATTGATTTACTTCTATTCTTTATTCCATTTTGTTTTACTTCATCTTATGTGAAGCTAACTGCATTATGAGTTAGAGTGTGACCACACATTGTTCTTTCCCGGAAGCAATTATACTCGCTTATGTGTCATTCTCCGGATCTTATTTATTTTGACTGCTGGGGCATTTTATTTGTAATGTGATTTCTCATTTATTCATGCTATTTTTCATGACTATAACAACATTCATAGACAAGGGCATCACATCCTCTACAGAGTGATTCTTTGGGATTTTCAATCTGCGTTTCACTTCATAAACTTTCAGGAGAGATTATTCTGATATGTGCACATTGTTTACAAAAGCGTGTGTTTATATACGTTAATGTGTATTTGATAATAATTCTGAAATTATGTAGGAGTAAGGCTGGAAAATGGAAAGAAGTTATACCCAACATTATGGAAGATGATTTAGCTTAATTGAAAATTTATGCTGTTATGTCAATTATTTTGTTTATGTCAAAGTTCAGGGACAGAGATCTTTTCTTCTTTTTGATGAGTGGGTGTCAGATCTATCAACTTTCTTGTCATCTTCTTCCACAGTTGTACCGTACTATGATAACATGTCTAGTCTTCTTACAGAATTGACAAACATATATTTTACATTGTGACTTTTAAAGTGTATTTGCAATGATCATTGATGATGAAATCTGCAAATCCAGGATCCACCGCTTTCATTAGATCTTAGAGGAGAGCATTTCTCTGCTCTACTTGGAACACATACGAGGTATAACTAGTAACAAGTGGTTGCTCTTTTCATACTTATTCATTTTACATATTTATGTTTCTGTGCAGTTGAGTTTTTTTCCTTCTAAGTGTTACCACCAGGGTTTCAGTCTTATGTTTGAACTTGTGTATAAATCTATTTATATCATGATTTAATAAAGATTGCATGCATTTCCAAGAGAGAAACAGCGTATCCCGTTGTAAAACATGAATGGTGAGTACTGTTATATTATCTTTGAGGCAATAATATTAGCATTAATTTGCAGTGTTTCTCAAATAAAAAAGAAAGAAGAAAATCAAAACGAAAGCATTTTTTGATAAAAAAAGGATTAGCCAGCTGCCACTAGAAGTTATGCTGAAAATATTTAAAACTTATTCCATATTCCTCTCATTTTTCCCCTTTACACTCCAGATCTGTCTTTTTCTTTCCCGTCCACTCTCTGAATCAGGAGAGCATATGTTTGTTCACATAAGAATATAATTATATATTTCAAATGAAAGCTTTTCATCGAAGAACACTGACAATAGGCTTTAGTTCCACGTAGTTCTTGATAACCACATGAAAGTTGCTTATACATCAATGAATGTGTAAAGCACTCACTGGCGTTGAATGCATTAGTCCAGGCACAATGCTCAGCTGGCTTTTGCATGTGAGTACCTTAATATGGTTATTTCATTATTCTTAATGTGTTCGTGAATGTGATCTACAATTCATCTTTGGTTTCATGTACAGATCCTTTTTTTTATTATTATTATTAAAGATTCATTAGTAAACCTGATAGTGTGGGTCTCATCTTAATTTCTAGTGGTATTACATGTTAGAAATGTCTTCTATTGACATATGCTAAATTAGTACCAATTTTGGTGTTGATCTTCGTTGTACATTGTAAATTATATTGCGTTTAAACTAAATTATATACCGAATTTATTTGTCACATGCATTTGCTAGAAATAAGAGACAAGCTTGTTTTATCATTTTTTTTTCCTTTTAGAATATCTTGAAATTAAACTATAAAAGAGCCTAGGAAATGTCTGGACATAAATATTGAAGACCAAGAGTATTGTTCCATAAACCTGAAATCAAGATCAGTTAATCTTTTGGCAGGGTGGTTATCCGGTTCGCTCCAACACATTCAATATAATTGATTAGCATTTATTATGAATTGGGGTGGAAAGGTAAGAGAAGAACATGAGCCCACTTAATGTTTAGGTGTCACCCAAACAAAACAGAAATAATACTTGGAGCTATGTTGGGCATATCCTGTTGTACTGAGTTATGTTGGGCTACTGGTCTAGGATTGATACATTACAGTCACTTGGAGACCCAGGGATTGATCCCTGGGCATGTGCGTGGGACTAGGGTGCCAACACCACTCAACCATGAGTGTGTTGGCTATCCTATTGTACTGAGTTTCTTGTTTTATGTTTCTAGAATTTTTATTTTTAATATTTTTACATCTCAACATTACACATGCTATAAAGGAAAGTAAAAAAGGATAAGTTACATTAATTTTGTAGTGTTTTAAAGAAGGAAATAAGTACTTTGTATAATGTCTCAATATATTATAAAACACAAAATTCATGTTATGTATAGTAGTATCCATGTCTTGGATTTCCAAAACTGCTCCCAATCCTTGTTTCTATGTTTGCATCCGTATCTGTATCCGGAGATCATAGGTTACCATTGATAAAAAAACCATAAATGGAAGGCCATTTATTTTGTTAATTCCTTTTATTATATGTAATATCCATTGCTTTCTGCCATTATCCAATGAAAATTCTATACCGACAGAATAACCTTTTCTCTTTGTTGGAATGATATATTACACTCCACAAGTGAAATCTAAGCGTCATGTATTAGGATTTATTAAAATTATTATGTAAATTCATTAAGGTTAAAACTGTAACATTACAGTGAACTAATTGAACAAGTATATCAAACTGATTTTGCTTTCTTAGTCTCATTTGATTTCTTATCTACTACACAAATTTCAATTACTGCAGTTTTGGAATTGGGTATTTCATTGACCTTTATGTTCTTTCTGTTAATGCATTCTTTCTTGAATGGTTTCTGTTAATGTATTATTGTATTGGATTCCTGGTTACAATTTCATAATTGCTCATGCATTTTTTCTTGGTAAATCACATGCTTGATTGATATCACACTATGCAGTGCCTTGGAGCTGTTTTTAGTGAAGCGGAAGATAAAAGGACCTTCTTGGTTATCGATTTCAAAGTTTGTTAGCTGTCCTGCTCCTCAGAGGGTGATGTTTTGAACACTTGTCCTTGTTACTGATTGTGCTAATTCTGAGCCTAAAATAAGAATAGTTCTTCTGGTTTGTGTTTAAGACTCTGTTTGGAGTTGGTGCAAGAAGATAATCTAGCAAGGGACTGACAACAGTGAACAGTGAGCAGGTTGATAGCAAATGTCAAACCAGTATTCTTCTTGCTTTCTTGTTTAGAAATGGGAGTATCACTTTCTAATTAGACCAAAAGGCCAACTACTTTCATTTTTGTGAGGAAAGAAACGCACATACTGTTTTGTTGGTGGGTGGGCCTGTCATGGGTTTCTTTCTCCCTTACAAGATTCTGTTCTTTCACTAACCCTGACTTCAGTCGATGCCATTGAATCTCTCTCAGTTCTTCTATGGTGGTTGTGCTAGCTTTCCTTGCTAACTTTCTTTTCAAAGTAATGAGTTCAATTGGTTTTGGAACAGGTAAGCTGGTGCAAATTTGAGGTGACTGTTGATTGTCCGAAGGATACACAAATCTTTAATTCTTCAAAAGCTCCGCAAGAGATTCCTCCAGTAGTTGTTACAGCAATCAATCTGAAGACAATTATCAATGAGAAGTACAATGCAAGTGAAATAGTCTCTGCTTCTGTCATCTGCTGTAACAAGGCCAAGGTATGTACTGCTAGTTTAGTAGCGTTTTCATATGGTCAATTTAATATAATGACTTTCTGTCAGTTCTAAGTTGTCAAAAGATTTTATGGTCCCAGTTGCAATTTGCAGAGTTTGTGCTTGAACGTGTCATGGATAGATTGCTTATTGCTTTTGATTTGCACTATTATGCCAGTTATGTTGATGTTACATTAACAACTAAATATCCACAGGTTGATAGTCCCATGATGGCATCCGAATGGAAGAGACCTGGCATGCTCAGTCATTTTACTGTTGTGCGAAAGCTTGATGGAGGCATATTTCCCATGGGTTTCGCAAAAGAGGTTGCAGACATAAACTCAAAGGCTTCCTCTATTGTTCTGGCAACCGACAGCAGGCATGGTTCCATCATATATTATATTTCCATGTCATATTTTTCTTGTTCTGGTTTTCCTTTGCATCAGTCATGCACCTATTTTGGTTCTACAGTGTCTTCCCATTTTCATTAGATTTTGTTTTGGTATCTTCTTTTGCAGTGAAAGGGCTTTGTTGAATCGATTATTGATTGAACTACATAAATTGGATAGTGACATTCTCGTGGGACACAACATTTCTGGATTTGACCTGGATGTTCTTCTCCACAGAGCTCAGGTTTGGTTTGCTCAACAAGCTAAACATTTGTTATTTTGGAAATGGTGCTAAATTTAGTACCTTGTATACTCCTAAATTTAGTTAAACATCTTCAGTGTCCAGAATTATCTGGGATGCTCAGATACTTTTAAATGCTTAGGCTACAGGCAATTCAACACTGTATCATGTTGGTACTGCTGTCCTATCCTATTTATCAGACTTGGGAGTTTTAGGTTCTTTGCTGTGTTGAGATAAATATGTTTTTCTGTTGCTGGAAATGGCTTCTAATAAAAGTACCGATGATTGGATTTATTGTTGCTAGTACTATCAACTATGGGGTATCTGTATAAATGTAAATAGTGAATAGTTACAATGTAGTCTGGCTCGGTGTTTTTTTTTTCTGTGGCTATTGTACATTATTGATGCAGTATGGAAGGGCCCTGGGCCCACATGATGGACCCAGCCATCCAACCCAGCCCTTTGGGTGCAGCCCACAGGCCCAAATTGGCTGAGAAGCTACTGTGGCCTACTATTTTTATCTTAAGTTATTTGATTAGGAACTGTTTCTAATTCTATTGTTAATTAGGATTAGTAGCTTTCTATTTGGGATTCTTAAAAGCAAAGAATGCTGCCCTAATATAGAGGAGCCCTTCATTGTATTTGGCATGCTTACTTCAATTAATTCAGAATTTCTCTGAGTTTATCGTGAGTTATGGGTTGTTTCATGGTTTTGTTTGTGCCCTAGTGGCTGGAATCCCTCTTTGGATTCAATCAATCCTTTGGGAGATTGATCTATTGCTCGATCGCGGATCTTGGCTGCTCCTCCTAAGTTCCTCTTCTCTAGTAGTAACATTTTCTGTCACTGATGAAAGACATAGTTAGTATTAATAGACTATGAGAATATAACTCTTCTCTTTGGTCAATAAAAACTTACAAGTTACTGATAAAAAATAGAATTTTATTTTTCATCCTTCTTAAATACCATATCTGACATCACATATAAGTGCTGTGTTACATGGACTCGGCATTAGTATCGGATGCGGGTGCGTATCGGGTGCGGGTGCGCCTCAAGAAAGTATGCCAAATAACTTAGAAATGAAGTATCAGCACGAGTATACGGTGTGGGTGCGTATGTGTCAGGTTCGGGTGCGTCATGGTTCTAGACGAGTCCATGTATCATAGTATAAGTGTCTGATGCCAAAACATGTGCCATTATTCATGTTAATGGCCAATTATGATACTGGATACTCCATGAATGCTTATTAGATTGAATAGTATCCTGCTATTTTATGTGTTTTTGTTCAGTGCTTTCTTAGCTTGCAGCCTGAAGTATTGCATACAAATATACATGCCCTAGAATTTCTGAACTGCAGTCATATCTTTGTCCCCCATACTGTGTTATGCATACCCCCATATTTGGGTATCATATGATATTAATTAATAAATTACAAAATGATATGAAGCAGTCAGACATCTCCAGAAGTAATAAACCTTGATTGAATACATTCAAATTCCTTGGGTTTCAACCTCCATATCAAGAGGATATTTTTGTTGGTGATTGATGAGGAGAAGATCCAAACTAAGAGGGAAACTAAGTCTCACAAAACAGGCTCTGCACAATAGACATGAAGATTCATGTGGTTCATTTTGAAAGCTATGTTCATGGGTGAGGAGGATGACGACTTAATTATATTGAGAAGGGGGGGATAACATCACCAGAGAGAGAACATGAGATTACAATCATGTGTCCTGTACATGTTTAATGCAAAATAATCTCCAAAACGAAGTCTCTGATACCAGAAGGCCTCTCAAATTGTATCATTTGAATAATTCTCTTAAAGGGCACCCATGCCTCTCAAGTCTCAACTCTCAACTGTCAACTCCTTTTGGGGAGTTGCATGTTGAATACTCTCTTCTACACAATTATATCATAAAGGAGTTTCCTTTATATCCAAGCATCACCAAAATTCTTTTTAACATAAGAATGCTCTTCTAAATGTGTCATATCCAAGAGGAAAGTGGTTGAATCTTGTCTGCATAATAAACTGTGCTACTCAATCATCGCAGAAAAAGGCAAGTAAATCTTTCTCAAAAGGAATCGAGTTCCAACAATGTCAGCATTCAATTAGCATTAATGCTGACAAAAGACACAATATTTCACGTCAAAACAACAATATCGACATTAATCCTAAAAAGGAACCAATAACTAACAAACATAACATATCCGATCTGTCGTAATATGCAAACTGTTTGCATTTTCACAAGATATAACAGGAACTCAATAGGATTGGCATGTTGTGAGAGTCAATCAACCATTAAATAAAACGTATATCGAGTATTGGCGTCAAGTAGCACCAAAAGTGGAAGAGACTCTCTCTCTCTCTCTTCCTCTCTCTCCAACAAAAAATTCCAACAAGTTCTGTCTTTCCTTTTTAATCACTCTGAAAGATGTCCCTCATTTCCACCTTACATTTTCTTATGGACTTTAGAAAAGGAAGAGATAACTTAAAGGTATTTTTCTACTACCAGCTACTCAATCAAGACATTCGGTATTGGCACAACATTAATGGTGACACCACCTTAAAGTTTTAACAAAGAACTTGCTAAGAATGGACCCAATGCTTGTAGGCTATATATACTAAACTGAACTTCAAGAATACTCTAACTAGGAACCAAATAGATAAGAGTTTGTGATCCTTACCCATGCATGATTGAAATTTTAATTTGCTGAGGGTGCCACCCCCCGTGTATGGTCTAAAATACGGGCCTCTGAATGGGTTCCACCTCCAATCATGATTGAACCTCATCTAGTAATCTCGGGTTGCATTAGGATTGTACTTTGACGAATGATGATGGTGAATGCAGCCTTCTTTACTTCTCTTACAAAGACTGCTTGAAATTTCTGCAGTATTGATCACAATGTGATTTGTCCAGCTGAAGATTTTCTTTTTCATTCAAAATTCCAGGTCCTGCCACCCATGATTGCACATTCTATGATAAACATGAACTACCTATGTTCTCACATTTTATATATTATTTCTGAAGTCTTATTCAGAGGTCGGTTGAACTGTTTTTGAGACAATTTATTATCATTTATTTATGCAGGCCTGCAAGGTGCCTAGCAGCATGTGGTCTAAAATTGGTCGCCTCAAGCGTTCTGTAATGCCAAGGCTTACAAAAGGCAGCACCATTTTTGGTTCTGGAGCAAGTCCTGGGATCATGTCTTGCATTGCAGGTCGAATCTTATGTGACACTTATTTGTGCGCACGAGACCTCTTGAAGGAGGTATGAGAGACCCAGATACACCATTTACTTGTTAACTGATTTAATATGGTTTCTATGATGTGGATAATGCCCATATGCTTGTTACAATACCTTATCAAGAATGTGGATCTGTTTCTAGGTAAGCTACTCTCTGACACAACTAGCGAAGACACAACTGAACAAAGACCGGAAGGAGATTCCTCCACATGATATCCCCACTATGTTCCAAACATCTGGATCACTTTTGGAACTAGTAGGTTTCTATGCTGAGACCAATTCTATTTGTTTATACTACCGCTGCTAGTACCCCTCAAAACTTGTTACTTTTGGCAAATTACATGTTAGTATTGTTTATGTACACCTTGTGGAGCCCACCGACAGTGGATCCTGCGTAATTTATCATTATTGTCACTAGAACTTAGAAGACATTTCTTTGTGTACCAAATGATGATCCTGGTGATGAATCAGGTTGAATATGGGGAGACTGATGCTTGGCTATCTTTGGAACTTATGTTTCATTTGAGTGTTCTCCCATTGACACGACAACTTACTAATATTAGTGGCAACCTGTGGGGCAAAACTCTCCAGGTAAGTTCTCATATACTGTTCTTCAGAAGATGTCTCTGTTCTTTGACTTTCTACATACTACTGAATTGTCATTTCCAACAGGGTGCTAGGGCACAAAGAGTGGAATATCTTTTGCTGCATGAATTTCATGCAAAGAAGTATATGGTCCCTGATAAGAGTTTTGCACGTGGGAAGGATGCAAATTCGATTAAACGGAGAGTGCACAATGCAGAGGGCGAAGATGATATCAATGATTTTGAGAATGATGCTCAATATATTGATGGGAAAGGCAAAAAGGGCCCGGCTTATGCTGGTGGATTGGTTCTAGAACCAAAAAAAGGCTTATATGACAAGTACATATTGCTTTTGGACTTCAATAGCCTCTATCCTTCAATCATTCAGGTTGTTTACTTTATTTTTTTTTAATTACTTTTAACATTTTATTTTGAGAAAGATTCTGACTTCTAGGATATTCATTCTCGTGTTGTGCAGGAGTACAATATTTGCTTCACAACTGTTCAAAGATCGCCTGATGGGTCGATTCCCAGTTTGCCATCTTGTAAAACAACCGGACTTCTACCTAAGGTAACCCATAATCATTTAGTTGACAGCTATCACTTGAAGTGTGATTGGACAGTCAAAACATAGTAGTATTACAATATTATGTTTTTTGCTCCCATTTTTTCTGATACTCCTTTCTATTATTTACGGTAGAATAGTACACAGATATGCTATTCTAATACCCCACAAGCTAGAAAGAAAGGGGTGTGTGTGTACGTCCAAAACATTTGGGTGGCAATGTCATTTGCCTAATTTGTTATTGTCTACCTCTGGGCATCTAGATGGGAATGCAGAAGTATGGGAAGGCAATTGAATAAAAACAATAGTTGAGATATGCAAGTATATTAATAATTTAATATTGCAGCATTGGCAGAGGCTGCAATCTTGCAATATGTGGGCCAGCCTTTATTCAGTCTTTGGTTCCACGTTTCTTTCACATTTTCTGTGTTAATATAATCTTTGAGCCATTTTACTGAAAATTTAGTTGGGAAGTACATATATCAAGATGTTGAGTCTTTGCCTTATATGGCCTCAAGTGGTGAACTTTGAGGTCTGGGGATTACAATTTATTTTTATCAATATTCAGTAGATCAAAGTATATTATGGAAGTTTTCCTCACCACCAACTGTTTTCAATTTATTCTTGCAATTCCTTTGGTTTCCAGTTGTTGAAGTTTTTAGTTGAGCGGCGGAGAAGTGTTAAGAAATATCTCAAGACTGCATCTGGTCTCAAGGTTCAGCAACTTGATATTCAGCAGCAAGCATTGAAACTTACTGCAAATAGGTTTTTTCTTTTTTACTCAGTGCCAGAACATTCTCCTTAAATTGATCTCTGTGATCAATTCAATGTTTCTAACAGTTTTCATTTTGCTTGCGATTCAGTATATATGGATGCTTAGGCTTTTCCAATTCAAGATTTTATGCAAAGCCACTTGCAGAGCTCATAACACTTCAAGTAAGATGAAGTTACAGTATCACAGATTTGGTCTATATAATGTACTTAACCACATTGAGTGAAGTTAAGCTCATAGAGCCGAATCCTGATGATGAATGCGCCCATGTTTGTGTACCCCATATTTATTGGACAGATGAGTCATAGTTGCAATTTTCTAACGCATGTATTTTCTGCAGGGAAGGGAAATCCTACAAAGTACTGTTGATCTTGTTCAGAATAACTTGAATCTAGAGGTGTTTCTTCTTCCCACTTTTAAATTCACATTTCGTTAAAGTGTTTCTTTGATGTTGATCTTACAAGCTTGGTGACGAACTTCAGAATTCATAGTTGAATTATCTATCATATGGTTAATTTTTGATTTGTGATGCTTAGGTTCTTGCTTTTTTAAAAGCTACTATCATGATATGAATAAATTATGTGGTCTGTTTGACCAGTTAACTAGTAATCAATTGGGTCAAATGAGTGAATAACACATCATACAATAGAGAGATTATCGACAATTAGGATTTATCATAAAGCAATGTTACATTTACTTTCCACAGTCAGAAGAGTCACCATTTGAGTAAAACATTGACAACTAATTTGCTAAAGATAGATCATTAAAATCATATATACAATCGTAGAAATGTGAGAGAAGAGATAAGGAAGGAATCTAGAAAACTAAAGAGAGGATAAGTAGAAGGGAGCAGGAAAGACAAAGATAAGGGGATAAAGAGACAAGAATTTTGACAGGAGACAGTTTTCTTCTTTTTGTCCAAAGCTATTTGTTTGACCAAAAGCTCTTTTCCAAATAGTAGTATGCAATTAGAAGAAAACCCCATTTTCAAATGAGTTCCATTAGTATGTCTCATGGGCCTCACTCTTACTAGCCATTCTTTTATGAGCCTGGATGGCCTGCTGGCTGCTGCATTAATATATTAACTATGTTTAATGGGATTGTAGAAACCTTCTACCTGGGGCATTGTTGTTACTCTTGCTCCAACTTCCTAATCAACTACACTGACTATTTTAGTATTTTCAGTCACCACGTGCATCCATCCACTCATGCGCCTGTTGCAACTAAGAATTAAGGCCATTCTACTGTTCAGTACAAAGATACATATACTGATTAAGATTCTAAGTCTTAGAACTTAAGTTTATAGTCCTGTACTGAATGATGACTTTTCAACATAAAAGTAGATTTCTTGGACTTAGCAATTTGGAGCATGGCTTTCCAAATTTAGTCCACCATGGTCATCTATGTGCTAAAGATCAAATGCTTTTATACTTATCATGCCAAGTAGGATTCAGTCACATTGCTTGTTTTATATTATCTTTTTTGGTCATTAACAGAAAATATTGTTAAGGAACCCAACGAAACATAGAAAGAACCCCGACAAAAGAAACCAGGTATAGGAGGACTATAAGGAGAAATGCTATCCACCCCATGTTTGGTTAAAACATCTGCCAAACTATTGGCCGTTCTAAGCATATGATAACTCCTCACCTGCCAATGGGAAGATAACATCATCAAAGTAGAATTGAAGCCAAGGCTTTTTGCGGGGCTGAGATACCCAAAAGGGCCAAAACAATTTGCCAAAATTCACTTTCCACCACTACCTTCCCTTGAAAAGACGCAAGAAAAATCTGCGTAGCTTCCAGAATAGCCAAGACCTCCCTGTTACTAGTTTTATCCTTTCCCAAAATGTGACCGGTTAGATAATACTAAGATATCAAACTCATGATAACTGCAAACTAATGTTGATGAGGTCAAATGAATTAGTTCCTTAATGAAATTCAATGGCTGTGTTTGGTTAATGTGAATGTTGTTAAGTAATGGAAACCACATTTATAACTTGTTTCTTCTTTCTGTAAATTACTCCAATGAGCTTTCTTCAGCTGAATGACATGTTCTTGCCTTTGGCAGGTAATATATGGGGATACAGATTCAATTATGATTTACAGTGGACTAGATGACATTACAGCAGCTAAAGCAATTGCAGGGAAGGTCATTCAAGAGGTAGATTTGTGTTAGAACTATAAAAGTTCAGTTCTATGCATAAAGTGCATGTTTCTTATCTTTAGGAAGCACATGGTGAAACTTACCTAGCATGATATCAATTAGCAATGTACATTCATTTTCTTTTTTGACGTCATATTGTACTTCCTTGTCTGCTTCAATGTTAGGTCAACAAGAAATATCGTTGTTTGGAGATTGATCTTGATGGGTTGTACAAGAGAATGCTACTTCTCAAGAAAAAAAAATATGCAGCTGTCAAACTTCAGTTCAAGGATGGGACACCTTATGAGGTTTAAGATGGATATTTTCTACCATTTTCTCTCGCGAATTGAACTGTGGTCTCTAAATGTGTGACTTCCATTTTTTTTTTTATCCGTATAGGTTATTGAACGTAAGGGTCTTGACATGGTTCGGCGTGACTGGAGCTTGCTATCGAAAGAATTGGGAGACTTCTGCCTAAGTCAAATATTATCTGGAGGGTATGCATTTAATCATTTCAGCCTGGTAGTGCTCAAATCAGTCCAAGCATTTCTAAATTTCTTTATGTCGCATTTTGCAACCAAATCGTCAAGGAAAAGATTTTTGCATTCTACACAGTTGTTGAAAACTCACATTTGGAAATTGTAAATCCTTGAGGACTTGGACTTTGGAAATCCCCACTTTGCGGATTTGCATACTTAAAAACTAATTTTTCTCAGCTTTATGCATCAATATGCACCACTATCGATTTGAAACCCCCAGCTATACAAATCCTCAGGGAGGAATTCATGTTCCAAGGGCAGCGAGGAATCCTCAAATGTTCGGATCCCTCACCTATTACCAAACATTCTGTTTGACTTATTTATGATTTTTTGGTTACAGATCATGTGAAGATGTTGTGGAGTCCATACATAGCTCTCTCATGAAGGTAAGTTATCACCTCATGTGATAATTACTGCATCACTATGGTTTTCTAAGTTGATTGTGATCGGCGTGCCTGCAATCAGGGGATTGAATTTTTAGGCAGATCAATAGATTGTAAATCTGAGATTTAATTTAAGGTTTTGCTAAAGAGATGGGACACACATGTGGGTTACTTGGTGCACGTGTTATCTTCATATTTTAATGATGGAAACATATGTGAGAGAAGATGACAATAGATGAAAGAAGAGTCACTCAATACATTTCCGTTCCTTTGCTAGCAAAAGTTATTTACACTTCAGCAGTTAGAATAAGGCCATTAACAAATAGCACAAGAACACCCTGCTTTTTTGCTAGGTCTTTATTTCTACATTCCCTCTTTAGTAAAAAACATCACATCACCACTATACTTCGCACTTCACTGTTTTCATCCAGCTGGGAGCAATAAAAAACATCACATCATGGTGTACTTTTACTGCTCCCTTAACTACTTTTGCTATACAAACAGGACAAGTTAAATTGGGGATGGGGTCATTGGGATCTCATGACTAGTTAATGATGCTATGAACTCAACTGGTGAAAGCATCTACTTATTATATGAAGATACATATTCTGGAGAGCTGAGTATCCGAAGATGCAGATTCTGGAGACTATGATGATGATGTGGTGGTCTGACTATCAGACTCATCATTCTTGGTATGATCATGAAGGTTAAGTGTACATTTACCAAAAAAGAAAAAATAAAGGTTTAAGTTGAATGACATCTTAAAGCTGTTTGATTGTCATTTTTAAGACTCACAGTCCTAGTCCAAATAAAATATGTTTTGAGTCATGTACTTTTAGCTGTAGGATATTTCCTGGTATTAATTTTATAGTTTGATCTTTTAATTGTATATCTTTCTGTTAGACTAAAACATCAAAGAAGCTGCAAGGAAGATGCATTATCTGCTAGTGGGTCATGGAGTATTTGGGTTACGATTCTGTTTTCCATCTAATTGGCTACAGTTTAAATTCCACAATGTTCTCTATGGAAAAAAGGATACCATCAATCACTGTGCCCTTAGGATATTTCTTAATTTATGTAGGAGCAACTGTTTGAGGTTGTCCTTAGGATAGAAGTTAAATGTCCAGTGTCTCCACAAGTGAGCTCATCAGTACTTAACTGCTGAGTTTGATGTTTGGAGGGTTCCCAGGGTGGACTAGCAAAGAAAGAATGAATACAAGGAAGCAAGATATCTGAAGGATATGTAGAGAATCGGATAAAAGTGATGGTAGAAACTGAACATATGATCAACTGTATGGATGGCTGCTTTCATTAATGAGAGAAGAGAAAAAGGATAGGTATAAGATTATGAAAGAAAGAAGAATAGAAAGAAGAAAAAGATTAAAGAAAGAATGAAAGGAAAGGAAATTCAGATAAATAACTAGAAGGTAAGCAGAAAAAGAAGATTAAAGAGGGAGAGGAAGATTAAAAAAAGATAGATTGGGTTGATAAGGCATGGATTGAATAGGATTTAAAGACAAATGTAGGGCTATTGATTGATAAAGAAGGTAAAACTATGAATTAAAACTTAAGGAAAGTCCTTTTGAAAGTGTTACATTGAACTTTAATTTCTGTACTTGACACCATGTGACTAGGAGTTCTTTAAAGGGTTATGTATCTTTATGCATGTTGCTTACCAATATAGAATTAATTTATCAATATTTTCTTAAACTCAATTAGTAAAAAGGAGTGAAAAATGTGTGGAGCCTGCCTCCTAGATCTAAATCTGTATAATCTTCTTCTTATCCATTGAGCCCTGAACAATATCGTGTTATAGAGTCTCTTCCTGCATATTTTGGACCATGGGAATGATAAAACAGTATCAGAAAGCTGATGGTGCTGGCAGATGAGAGCTTGTGCATGCTTGCACAATATCTCAAGTTATCACATATGGGCCTTTCTTTGGGCTGTCTCATTAACTCTCTAACATAAATACCTTTCAAACCTCCATGTATTTCGATGCACAGAAGACATGAGCTATATTATACTGCGTATGGTTTTTCTTTTATGTTCACGAAGTATTTCTATACAAGTCCTTGCTGAAATGCAGTGAATATTTGGGACTAAATATATAGAATTTTCAAGATAGAACTAGTTCCTTATTTTTTTAGAAATAGAACTTCTAATAGGGCCCACGTATGATGAATCGCCTTCATATACACCTACCACTCTATGAATTGGCACTCACTTGAATTTGACTATTTTTTGAAGGAACTTCTAATTGGGCCCACTTGTGCTGAATCCAAACCTACGTGCACTTAACCCTCCATGAATTGGCACTCACCCTAATTCGACACTCATCATGCATCAATGTGGTCCCATATAATCTTTCTTATGGTGACAAAAGGAGTTGTTCCTTGTAGAATTTTGTGTGAATCCTGCCTACTGACACTTCTGACATTCAAATGTGTACTTTATTATTGATTCTCTTGCATGGTATGGTCGAGATATTTCAAAATGTCTTGAGGGCAATTGTGTCTTTGAAATTTTCTTGCAAAATTTATCCATTTTTCGAAGATTTAAGGAGAGATTACACTCAAATCTACGACAGTAAGTCTTTTCATCGATCCCTTCTTTCCTCCAAAAGTAAGTCTCCATAGGAGACGTTTCTCCTTCCCCAACATTTTGATATGGATTTGTAGATTGTCATTATATGACTTCCATTTTTTTTTTTATCTTTTCCATCATCTAGACAGAATTTTATGTGGCTTGTGAGTGGGGTCTGACAAACTTGACAGACTCACGATGAAAGAGAGTCCTTTCTGAATTGTATTATTTCTCTCTCTCTGCTATGGACATTGTACATCATTATATAGGAATTACATGCCTTTAATTTAGGCTCTAAGAAAGGAAATACTATCTAATTAAGTCAATTGCTAATCTAAGTTAAGAAAGCAACTAATTTACAACAATTTCTATTCTAAGAAAGGAAAGCTACAACTGTCTCAAGATTGACCAAATCCACGTGAGATATGATATTGATGAGCTTTTTGGGCCTATGGGCTTTTTGGGCCTAGGCCTGTTTAACACCTGTTTAACATCCCCCCTCAAATTGATGCGGGAGAATCAACAAGCATCAATTTGTCAACCAAGAACTGATGGCGTGGGCGTGGTAGGCCTTTGGTGAGAATATCCGCAAGTTGAAATTCAGTGGAGACATGAGGGAGACTGATGACACCACGTTTAAGCTCATCACGTATGAAGTGACAATCAACCTCGATATGTTTAGTGCGTTCATGAAAAATCGGATTTTCAGTAATCCGAATGGCACTTGTATTATCAGCAAAAAGGGGTGTAGCGCCTGCTGCTGGAAAACCAATGTCAGTAAGCAAACCACGTAGCCAAAGAATTTCCGAACAGGCAGCAGACATGGCTCGATACTCTGCTTCGGTAGAAGATTTCGAAACTTTTTCATGTTTCTTGCATTTCCAAGAAAGGAGACTATCACCCAAAAACATGCACCAGCCAGTCGTCGATCGGCGAGTATCCGGACAACCAGCCCAATCAGCATCTGAGTAAGCTTTGAGAGTCAGAGGATTGTTGGATGGGAAAAACAACCCACGAGATGGAGTGCGAATAAGATACCGAATGATGCGGCGAACAGCAGCCAAATGAAGATGACGAGGAGCCGTCATGAACTGACTCATCAGGTTGACCGCATAAGAGATATCGGGTCGAGTGATCGTGAGGTAGATCAAGCTACCAACCAACTGGCGATAGGTGGTAGGATCAGAAAGAAGATCACCTTCGGCGCGACTTAGTTTGACATTCAGTTCGACTGGCGTATCAACAGGAGCAGAAGCAGTCATACCAGCTAGGGCGATGAGATCAACAGTGTACTTGTGCTGATTGAGAAATATACCTTTAGGCGATTGATGAACTTCAAGACCGAGAAAATAGTGGAGAGGGCCAAGATCCTTCATTTGAAAAGACTCACGAAGAGACGCTTGGAGCTGCTGAATCATTCCGCCATTAGGACCGGTAATGACGATGTCATCAACATAGACAAGGAGAATAGTGATCCCGGATGGAGCATGATGTAAAAACATAGAAGGATCATACAGGCTCGGACGAAAATCTAAGCGGAGAAGAGCAGCTTGAAATTTCTCAAACCAGGCGCGAGGAGCTTGTTTCAGTCCATAGAGAGAGCGACGGAGTTTAGCAACCATACCAGGGCGAGATGAGCATCCCTTAGGGAAGTGCATATAAACATCTTCTTGGAGATCACCATGTAGAAACGCATTTTTTACATCCATTTGATAGAGAGGCCAAGATTGAGAGGCAGCAACAGCAAGAATAGTGCGGACGGTGGTCATCTTGGCAACCGGAGCAAAGGTCTCATCATAATCAATGCCATATTCCTGCCGATTTCCAAGAGCAACAAGACGTGCCTTATAGCGATCTAAGGATCCATCAGATTTTAATTTGAGAGAAAAAACCCACTTACATCCAATGGGTTTGACACCAACAGGAGATGGTACAATATCCCACGTATGATTTTGCGCTAACGCATCCAATTCCTCTTGCATAGCCTTGTTTCAACACTGATCCTGCACAGCCTGAGAATATGATTGGGGAACGGAAGAAGAAGACAAAGTGGCCATCAAGGAAGTATGTGAGAATCCATAACGGTCTGGCGGTACCGAAATCCGAGTGGAGCGACGCAGTGAAAGATGTCCAGATGAATCAACTGCCGGGAGTGGACCGGATACCGGAGGAAGATCAGGAGGGGGATCCCTGGTAGGCGCTGTGTTGTTCCGTCTGTGATACACAAAATTAGGATTAAAACGCACAACGGACAAGTCGGTAGAAAAACCAGGTAAGGACACAAAAGAGGAGTCAGGAGGGTCAATGTGTTTTTGGAAAAAATACTGATGTTCAAAGAAAACTACATTCCTAGAGGTACGGAAACGATGAACGTGAGGATCATAACAAAGGAACCCTTTCTGGAAGGGTGCATATCCTAAGAACACACACTGAGCGGATTGGGCCGTGAGTTTTGTCCGCTCAGATGGAGGCAAGTGCACAAAACAAGTGGAGCCAAAAACATGAAGATCCTCATAGGATGGATGGGTCTGGTACAAACGGTAATATGGGGTTTGATTCTCAATGGAGGTCGAAGGCATACGATTGATAAGATGAGCTGCTGTAGCCAGTGCCTCAACCCAAAAACGCGTAGGAACCGAGGATTCCAGAAGAAGAGAACGAGTGACATCAAGGAGATGTCTATTTTTCCTTTCAGCGACTCCATTCTGCTCTGGAGTATAAGGACAAGTTCTTTGAGAAATAATGCCTTTGTTTTGCAAAAACTGTTGAAAAGCAGAGGACATATATTCCCCGCCTGAATCAGATCGCAGGATTTTAATGCATGTGGAAAATTGAGTTTCAACATAAGCCAGAAAGATTTTAAAAACATGGAAAACATCAGATTTGGAATGCAGAAAATAGACCCATGTAAACCGACTGAAATCATCTATAAAAGTCACAAAGTATTTATAGTGGGCATGCGAAAGAGCTGGAGCAATTCCCCATACATCGCTATGAACCAAATCAAAACACTGAGTGCTGTGTGAAATGGAAATAGGAAAAGGCAGAGATTTGCTCTTCCCCATTTTGCAAGTAGCACAATCAAAAGACACACAAGATAAACCAGTAGTTTTATTTAATAATCCAGATTTGAACAAAGAGGACAAAGTTTTCGAATTCGGGTGTCCAAGTCTTTTATGCCACAATTGGCTGGAATCGCTAATGGAAAAACAAAACCCATTATTGGCAAATTTATTCCTAGAATGCTTAGAAAAGTCCAGCGGAAACAAGCGTCCACACTTAGGCCCCCTCGCGATCTCCTTCCTGGTTATCTGGTCCTGCACAACACAACCCGAAGAAGAGAAAGAGATGTTACAACCATTTTCAACAAGCTGCCCAACTGACAAAAGGTTGGAAGTTAAAGTTGGACACAAATAAATATCTTTCAATGGAATAGGACCAGGGATGTCACCGACAGCAGTAATGGGAACATGGCCCCCATTAGCCGTTTGTATTTGACTAGGACCCGTGTATCTTTGCACATTGGTGAGTGGGGCGCGGGAAGAGGTCATATGATTAGACGCCCCGGAATCAAGGAACCAAGTAGAAGATGGAGGGGAGGTACCTGAGAGACCAAAAGCAGAAAGGGCATTAACGATCATCTGTTGAACCAATTCAGGAGTGAGAGAGGTTGAGGGCCCAGGCTGTGAGGGAGTAGATGTAGAAACAGGCATAACCGAAGACGCAACATACGCATGTGGAGGCTGAGACAGGGAAGTCTGATGCTGAGATGGCGGACGTTGTGGGCGGCGGCGACATTCAGAGATGATGTGTCCCGACTTTTTACAGTAATTGCAGACCTTCTGTTTGCATTGAGTGGCGATGTGGCCAAATTTGTGACAACTGTAACATTGCGTTTTACTCAAGTCGCGTGGCTGAGGCTGAGAAGTTTTATTAGCTGATAATGCGACGGAATAGGTCTCATTCGTTTGATGCGCTAGATGAGCTGAGGTCGCAATGCGCTGTTCTTCACGGAGGAGTTCATTCAAGCATACATCCAATGAAGGTAAGGGCATCCGATTCATCAGAGCAGATCGGACACTGTCAAATTCATGCCGCAGTTTCATCAAAAATTGATCTCGCTGACTAGATGCCTGAAGGTCTTGAATTACTGTCAACACATTATCAGCCACATCCGCATATTTAATACTGTCATATTCTGACCACAGTGTACGGAAACCAGAATAGTAATCCTGTACTGACAAAGTCCCTTGGGTATATTCAGCAATAGCACATTCAAGATGGAACTGTCGCGCAGAGTTATCTTGATGGTAAACTTTCTTCAAATACCCCCACATGGCTTGAGAAGTGGGGTAGGGCTTGAGATTCATGAGCAAATGAGGCTCAACAGATCCCAGAATCCAGGATTTTATTTTGGCATCTTTGGTATGCCAAGTGGATATCTTCTTCTCATCCTCAGTGGGTTTAGGGTCAGATCCAGAAATATAGCCCCACAATTCCTTTGCTTCTAGATATATTTGAAATTGGAAAGACCAGGCAGGGTAATTTTTTCCAGTAAATTTGAGCAAAGTGACCTCAGATTTTTCCATCTCAATGTGAGATTGAAAAAAAACAGTAGATGGAAACAGTAAACAGTAAGCAAAACAAGTAACGTGAGTGCAACAAGGTTACTAGATCAGCAAGCCTTAGGTTTCTATACTTCTCAGAAGTATCAGACGAACCTTAGGAAAGGATTTCTGATACTGTGCGGACGGATCTGTGGTGGGCCAGGGTGATCGGATGCCAAATTTTGCCCAGGCGACCAGAATTACAGCACACGATCTGGTCTGGTGGCCCGCAGATGGTTTGATGATGGGATTAGATCACATGGGAAGAAGGAGAAGCCTTTTTCGTGTCCTTTGAACCAAGTCTCATCCAAATCAGATGAGAATCCAAGAAACTGGACGGTGGAGATGAAAACTGGTGCAAGATTTCAGAAACCCAGAAAAATAGACAAAAGTCCTACCTCGAGGCAGCCAACAATTCTGAAAAAATCTCTAGAATGTCAAGAATAATCAGTCGATCATCACAGATAGTGTTGGTGAAGATGTCTTGATCATCGGAGGTGGGCCACCAAGAGGATTGCACTGTCGCAGGAAAATTGTGACGCTGGAACTTTGCAGGAAGAAAACGACACTAAAAAAACTTCTTGAAAATAGATGCTGGATCTATTTACTGCATGAGAAAGACTTGGAGGATGTCTAAGATCAACCTCGCTCTGATACCATGACAAACTTGACAGACTCACGATGAAAGAGAGTCCTTTCTGAATTGTATTATTTCTCTCTCTCTGCTATGGACATTGTACATCATTATATAGGAATTACATGCCTTTAATTTAGGCTCTAAGAAAGGAAATACTATCTAATTAAGTCAATTGCTAATCTAAGTTAAGAAAGCAACTAATTTACAACAATTTCTATTTTAAGAAAGGAAAGCTACAACTGTCTCAAGATTGACCAAATCCACGTGAGATATGATATTGATGAGCTTTTTGGGCCTATGGGCTTTTTGGGCCTAGGCCTGTTTAACACCTGTTTAACAGGGTCCACTATAATCCATACAGTGGTTATCTTAGATATTGAATTATCAACATCACAAAAAGAAGTCATCTTTGCCAATATTCAAATCAATGTTCAGATCTGAATTGATTTCTTTTTCATTCCTAAAAAGCCAAAAAATAGATGAACCCAAAAAATAAATCACCTTTCATCTCATATTAGCACTTAATAAATAAATAAGCCCCATGGTAAAAATCACCATGGAGTACAATAGTAAAATTGGAGAGAGGGTACAATGTTCAACCATGAGTGTCTCACTCATGCTAAAATGAGAGGAATGGTCTCCATATCGTGCCCATGTCTTGAAATTCATAGCCACTAAAAGTAAAGTCCCTTTCCCTTGGTTGGGCTATCCCCTAACTTTATTCCCTTGGTTGGGCTATCCCTTTCCCTTAATATGGTCCAACCATATTAAGCTTGCATTAAAAATATGGAAGCATTCCAAATTTAGGATTTGTTTTTGGATATTATTAAAATAAAACTGTGCAAATAATAATCATTTTAAAATGATAAAGTAAAACATCAATACATAAAAAAAATATACTTTTATTGGTACCCTCTAAGAAAATCTTAGCTTTGTTGCTATAATTCTGGCTCCGCAACTGGTCCAATCTAATGGATAATTAATATGAGTATGGCAATCATGCCCAGAAAGTCAGTTCTCTAATTGGAGGTAAAGTTGAAATTTCAAGTACTGTTCTAAACTTCTCATCATTGATCCTTCCATATGCCAAACAGGTGCAGGAGGAGATGAGGAACGGTGAAGTAGCTCTTGAGAAATATATTATTACTAAGACATTGACCAAACCACCTGAAGACTATCCAGATGCCAAAAACCAACCTCATGTGCAGGTGTGCCAATCTTTAGTGCTATATCTTTAGATGGTTGATGTTTATACAATAATTTATTATAATTTTTACTTGGCTTGTCCATTCTCTAGGTGGCACTAAGATTGAAGCAATGTGGCTACTCCACCGGGTGCTCCGCTGGGGACACTGTCCCATACATCATATGCTGTCAGCAGGTACGTCTTTCATACCTCAAGATACCTGTTTTTAACTTCATCTCTAATATGCATAAATACTGGTTGTCATTGAAACGTTTGGAATTTGAAAGTAAAAGTTGGAGGACTGACTGGCCAATCTTTGTTATGTATATCAAGAAAATGACCAGCTGTAGACTTTGAAATATGATTGGGATTATATGAATTTTGCAGATGCTACTGCTTGCTAGCTTTAATTGTCACTTGATTAAATAGATAGCCCAAAAGTTGAGAAATGTTGAATGTTAAGTCCATTATGGATTACCAATACAAGTTTATTGTTTTTTATTTATCATCTGGAACTTGCAACTGGGCAGGGCAATGGATCTGGTTCTTCTACAGGAATAGCTCAAAGGGCTAGGCATCCCGAGGAGCTGAAGAAACACAATGGGAATTGGATAATTGACATTGATTATTATTTGTCACAGCAGGTTTGTCTGTTTCCATGGATGGAATTCATTCTTTACCCAATGTACTGGCATGCATCAAAGTTCTGTGCCTATGCAGATTCATCCTGTGGTTTCACGTCTATGTGCTTCCATTCAAGGTACTAGCCCAGCACGTTTAGCTGATTGCCTAGGGCTTGATTCATCTAAGGTGGGTCTTCATTACCACCAACTAGACATCCTCAGTGACAGGACACGAGTTTGCTATCTTATTACTGACGTGATACTTGATTATTCTTGCTTTAGTTTCAATCTAAAACAACTGAAGATGTCAGCAAAGATCAATCTAGTGCACTATTGGGCATTGCAGATGATGAAGAGAGGTAAGTGATTCTCTGATTTCAGTATCATAATCATTCTTGTAAGAATACAAGAAAACTTGAAACATTAATTGGAGCCTGGTTTAAATGGCAAAATTGCAGATATCGTGGCTGCAAACCCTTGTGGTTATCATGTCCTGGTTGCTCTAGTACTTTTGAGTGCCCCCCTGTATCCAGTTTACTCTCGACTTCAACCAATGAAATCCCGACAGATCCACTGGCAGAGAAGGAATCTGGCAGTAATTTCTGGCACAAAATGCATTGCCCGAGATGCCCAGACGGTGATGATGGAACGAAAATAACTCCAGCCATGATAGCCAACCAGGTAATGAATTGGTGCTTGAGGCTGACTCTGGTCTATTACTATATTGCTCGTTCATGCATTTGGTAAATATGGACTGCCACCTTGTCGCCCTACCATGGATGGACCATAGTAGATAACGACCATACAATTGTGGCTGCTGGCTGCAGCCTTCAAATGAACAGAGAAAGATAAAGTGTCAGCTCAAATTCAAATTCAAATTTTGTTGATCAGATGCATAGGATTCTTTCATCAGCATAGTCTTGTAGGGTCATCTGCAGGAACATCTGGGTTCATGGACCATATGTCCCAACAAATTGAAGATCTCTTGATAGTGAGCTTTAGTCTAGGTCTATTTATTAGCTTAATGTTGGTGATAATCCTATTTACATATTTTGCAGGTGAAGAGGCAGGCAGAGAAGTTTATCTCTACATACTACATGGGCTTGATGACGGTGTGTCTACCGACTTCCCATATGCTTTCTTCCAGTGTTCTCATTTGTGAACCTTCTGTTAACTTTGTATTTTATAAGCTTTATGGGTCACTCTGACAGCTGTTTTTTGTTATCAGTGTGATGATGAAATGTGCAAGTACACAACTCGGAGTCTAAATTTGCGGGTGATTGGTGATTCTGAAAGAGGAACTGTTTGTCCAAACTACCCTCGTTGCAATGGCCGTCTCATACGACAGGTTAGAATGGTGTCACCTACAATGACCTGTGTCTTTAAATGAGTAATACCGATTGTCTTGTTTTTAATTTGGTATGAACTGAAGATTATGATGTTTGCTTGGAGCAGTATACAGAGGTGGATCTATATAAGCAGCTCTCCTATTTTTGCCACGTGTTGGATGTTGTGCAGTGCATTGAGAAGGTTACTTTATGGTCTTTTCCCCCTTTTTTATGGTGCACTATGTATTTGAACTGTGTTTTATTCCATGAAGAAACAAGAAATGCAGGTATTTTCTTCTCATGCTATTGATTGTTGCAGTTGGAGTACAGTGCGAGATTGCCACAAGAGAAAGAGATTGCAAGAATTAGGCCAGTGGTTGACTTGGCAGCTTCGACGATACAGAAAATCCGGGATCGCTGTGCATACGGGTGGGTGCAGCTACAGGATCTCACAGTTTCTGTTTGATTGTGTCATTTGAATGCTGCGGAAATATCATTCATTTGTAGTTGAGATCCTAGTCCAGAGACTGTCATTCATTTGTTCTTTTGTAGTTGTAAATTATGCATTCAGTCTCTCAATAGTAAAGGCAGTTTCGTCGGCACAGAAGGGTCAGTGTTCCATCACCATACCATGAATAGGATCCCCACCTTTTGGGCCCCTTTTTTGCATGGAATTAAATACATAGGAATTTGTGGGCAAATGGACCGCGGAGAAGGATTATTTAAGTGGTGAGGAGTAAACCATATAAGATAGTGATGTTAATGGGACATTAGGAATTCATTTACATCACATCGGGACATTCGGGTGAGCCCAAAAATTAATGGTGGATCCTGAAAAACTACTGTACTTTAAGACTAGCCCTTGATCTATGACCCAACCAACGAGTGTTTGGGAGGAACACGACCATGACATGGTGATTCCTTTCCATGCATCAGTGTCAACTGAAATACAATCAAATTAATTGCTTCACCAACTCTCCACCCAAAATAATAAAAATCAGTTACCATTTACAAAATGTATTTCCACCGCCTTCACGGAAACATCAAACAACAGTAATCAGTTCACAAAACCTGCACCTCTTCGTTGGTCAAATATATTGAATGATGGTCAATCGACCTTCCACAGTTGCCCCACCTATCAGTCATATCAAAATGATAGTTTGGGCCCCACCCTTTACTCACTTCCCCATGAAAGTTAAATCTTCAGTTTGGAATTAGGATCCATCTAAGCAAAGACGAGCAGTTTTTGATGGGGGATGAGAATTTGTTTTTTCTTCCACAGATGCTGTACATACATGTTTTAAAGATGATTAAAAGTTTGTGGTTCATGTCTCTGGTTCATTTCTGGTAGTAAATTCAACTCTACAGGGACTAAACTATGCCATAATTCTTACTTATAGAGCACTGCTTTGAACACAACAATTATTTAAAAATAACATTAGACTTTTGATATAAGATTTTAGGCAGTTGATACGTTGGGCACGAGTCAAAGTCCTACTTGTTTTCAAATTTGAATGTTTTAATTAATGAAAATTGTGGTCACAATTTAAGAGGATCAAGTTTTCAACCTTCAAACTAGTTGAGTACTAAGCAAAAGAAATTTGGTAGGTAGATATTTTGACTCATCAAAAGTGACCCACAATCTGATTTGCCATGACACAGATTTCGGATTGCAAGCATGATCTAGGAAACCTGTCTGAGACAAATAATGACCAGTATGGAACACCATTGCCGTATCAAAAACTATATAATGACCAGTGTTCATGGCCAGGTCAGGTCAGGTCGGGGCTCAGTCATTTTTATGCTTGACTCGACTTTACAAATATAGGCCCATATCCTGTCCACGATGGACATGGCTGTAACTTGTAAGTGCCTGACCCAAGCCAATACTACCTCATACATGATAGGCCTAAGCCCGCCCGTTCAGCAGGGCTAAACCATGATTAAAGCCTAATTAGTACTAACAATAAAACAATAAATATTAGTGCGCATCTATCTGTTACCATATTACGACGAGGTACAACATAGTGGGGCCGACTTTATGATCCATCCAAACTATCTACACACATAGGACCCACTAAATTACAATGGATCCATCAAGCTTTCATCTATCCGAATGGATTGGACCGTTGGATTGAGGGTCAGATTTCTTCTTTAATTTAAAGTCGTTAAATTTCTGCGTTACAGATGAAGGGATTAGAGGCATGAGATTGACCCTAAACTTGATATATGGGCCCATCCAAGATATCTATTTTCATCCCCCGAGTTCCATGATAAATGGGGCCAAGTTTGTTCCTCAATATATGTTTAGAGATGGATACACATGAATGTCCACCAAACATGAGAGAGAGATCTTAAATACAAATGCAAAAAACTTGACATTCAAATGCAACGAAACAAATAACAGTAAAACAAAGAAAAACTGAAGCTGTGTAGTACGACTATGATTAAGAATGCCAAAGTATTCTTAGAAACCTTAAAATCGTATATGGCCATCTCTGGTTCGGCCGGGCTGGAGAAGGCTTCATCACTTAATGAAAGTTTGGCCAAAATATTACATGCGTCCAAATTTTAGATCCATGCCCAACTCAAGTACTAAGATTTAAGGCCCAAACCTAACGCATAACAAATTGGCCCGGATCAGGCCTGGGTGAGCCCTTCCCATGAGCATCACCTTCCAACCTTCACTAGAACTAACTTGACCATATGAATTGATCCTTATTAATTTTTGAAGATTTTACCCAAAAAAATCACCTTAGATTCATTGTATGTCAAGAATGATCTAAAATATATGTATCTACCATAGCAGTTCCAGGGCCCTTTCTAGTTCATTCTTTTTGTTATTTTGTCGACTGGTGATATCCCTCCTCACCTGCATGTATGAGCAGGGATATTCCCGCTCCTCTCTTCTTGTTCCTACTCTTCCTCCTTCCTCCTTGTTCTCCTCCTCCTTCTTCCCACTCCTACTTCTACCAACTAGCCCCTTACCCGCACGACATTTTCCTTCATGATATGATGACCTCAATAGTCTTGGACTTGGGTGTACGTGGGAACTTATTACCGAAACACCCCAGTCTTACATATAGTCATCTAAATCTATTATATTCCTCATCCCTCTTTCTACCACAACCTAAACAACCCATCTAAACCCTAGACCCAATCATCTTATTCCAACCAAATGAATGAAACTCCACCCCATCTCACAAAAATCGGACTCTCTCTCCTTCTTGAACGTATCTTTTCCTCTCTTCTTTCTTTTGTTTACTTTTCCTTTATTATTTTTCATTCTCAAACAACCTTTATCAGCATCTTTTTTTCATCTCCTTAGACAACCACTGGACGTTTCCAAACCACCTCTACCCCATCATCATTGCATCTTGTTCCCTCTGCATCCCCCTTCCCCACCAATCCAATTGACAACACCTAAACTAGCCCTATACCTACAACCTTTTCCTTTCACTTTCGTCTTCAACTTCACCCATCATCACCATCCAGCCTCTATCATCAAGTGACCACATCCAAAAGAAGAAAGGTTCTTTTTTCTGAATCTGACTTGGGTGGTGGTATTGCCGCTTAGCTGTGAAAAAAAAAAGAAAAACAAAAAAACGAGTGGTGATATCCCCTCTCGTATATGCAGGATAGTGGGGATATTACCGCTTGGCAAAAAAAAAAGAAAAAAAAAAGAAAAACATTAAAAGGGCCCCTGGGACTACTACGGTAGATGCATATCTTTTAGATCATTTTCCTTAAAATCCTCTTAATTTTTTTTATTGGCGTTGGATTTCAAAAATCAGATAAACAAAAAATAATAAAAGAAGGTAGAATTTATATAGAATAAAAAATTAATACAAACTTAAGGTGAAAGCTGCCAAAATGAAAAGAAATAGGTACCAAAAACCAAATTTTTTTTCCAACTCTCGAAATTTAGAAGTAAAATGAAAAAAAGTCGCCTTTAGTAGAACTAAATATAGATGCACTATCATTACTCAGATAAAACTTAAAACCTAAGCGCTCATATGTGTAACCTTTGTGGAAGAGTGTTGATGCGGACTTCTGCTTTTCTATGAACCACACATAGGAAATGGTTTTCTATGGTATTTTGAGGAAATTAGTCTCTCTTTTTTTTTTTTTTTTTTTTGTATTTTATCATATAAATGGGACCTTGTTCACGAGAACGATGTTACATAAATGTAGCCTAAAGAAACAGGAAAAATCACTTGGTTTTTGAAAGTTTTAAAATAAATTAAACCATTTGATACATTTGAATATTATCTATTATCTGGATAGTATTTAAAGAAAAATGAAATCCAAACCACTCAGAATAATTGCTTGATATGTTGGATCTAGATGGGATTTATTTTTGATTTGGCCCACCATTAGATTATATTTTATAATAAAAAAAAAGAAGATTCAAATACATAAAATGAAGCAAAAAATATTAAAATATAAATATAATGAAAATAGAAAAAATAACTGTGGAACACATAAATCAAGAAAAGTACTTGGATTACAAATCAGCTGCGGCTTCTAGAAGTAAAGAATGTAATGCATTCTATCACAATTTAAGGAGAGAAAGAAAGTATATTGACCAGTGAATTGATTGGAATCGGGTTCTACATTCTGAACCTAAGTCAAATTCAATTTCCTAGTTACTTTGCCTTGGCTTCATTTGTCATCAATTTAATTTACATATTGATCAGAAAAGGAGTAAAGTTCTCTACAACAAGTAGTGGCCGGCAATTTCCTCATTGTGCAAAATTAAATTTTTAGATTAAAAAAATCTAATAAAATTGGTCAAAATTGACAGGGTTGATCAAAATCAAAATTGAGGTGGTCAAAACAATTGGCTTCTTTCTATATGATAATTTGTAAAAGATTCCCCTTTAAGGGGTGGCATGCTGGATAAGTTTAGAATGGGTGTGGATTTGTAGCATGGAGTCTGTTCCATGTTGAGGATAAAACATGTTTGGTATCTGTCATTGATTGCGTCTTTAGATACTGCAAATGATGGTACACTAAGTTAGGTTAGTTATTCTTTACCAAAAGAAAAAAGTTAGGTTAGTTATTAGGTTAATGGTCTTGATCCTGCCTCCATCAGTAATGTTCAATTTCGGCATATACGTGAATGAGCTTGACATCTGCTTTTTCTTTAAGAAAATAAGAGAAAAGGAAGAAGGGAAGCTGGTGGAACCCATATCCCATGAAGAATTGAAGATGAAGAAGAAGAAGAAACCATCTGTGTATTATCATGCAACATGGAGCTCTAAATTTAATTAACCGAGTAGGAGTTTTAAATGACAATCAGACAAACACTAGTATCAAACCTATCAGTGATATTTTGAAAACAGTATGCTTATATGATTATATCATTTACCTTAAACAGTATTGTCATGACCCGAAATTGGGCCACTGTAATGTTCTGCATCTCGGGTTGCAAGCTCTAGGGGTTGGTATAATAATAATCTCTCTGTCTGGAGTTTTATTGTTTTGGCTAATTCATGGGTTTGATAAAATTTTGGGTCCATTTGAGTTGTAATTTTGTATTTTTTTTAGAATTGACTATGGTTGAGTCGCCGGAAGACTTGAAACGAAGACTAAAGTGTTTTGGAGTCAAGAGAGCAAGAATCTAGAACACTAGTTTGCCAAAGTGGTGTTTCATCTCGCTAGAGCGAACTAGGGACAAAAAGTGGCCTCACTATAGCGAGGATCGTGGGCGGGATGCCCAGTTTGTTCTGAACTCTTAGTTAGAGTTTGTGTTGAGTTGCTATTTTGATTGGGATATAATTAGAAGACTCTTGGATGATTTTGGGACTATATAATTACAAAGGGTGATTCTGTACACATAAGAAGTTTCTCTCTCTTATTCTGAGGTAAGAAAACCCTAAGAGAGACTCCTTGTTCTCTAGAGCTATCATTGAGAGATTGAGCTGAGGATTTGCTTTAGAAGGTTTGATGCTTTTACTTCTTTGTAGAAGATTTGTATATATTGGCTCTCAAAGTGTTATTGGAGAATCAAGCACGGGGAGCGGTCTGCGGCGAGTAGTCGTGGCAGTGAGGAGTTGTGCAAGAATCACTATAATTCTTATGTCGATGTACTGATTGAGAAAGGGAGCCGTGAATATATCTTGTAACCGTTCAATAGTGATTGATTTTTCTGGTCGTGGTTTTTTTTCCTATATAAGGTTTTCACGTTAAAAATTGTGTCTACCTTCTTGTAGTAATTGCTTGGTAAATTGATTAGCTAGTTTGCTTTGATTTTATTTCGCTGCATGATATTTGGAATTAGCATCCATTCCATTAGCATTCTTTCACTTTCTTTTCACCTAAGATCTGCATATGTGAGGATATAGAGTCCATCACTTTCAAGAACATTTTACAGTGGCTTATATGCGTTGCAGTCCAAAGTCCGGAGCTCATTGGATCCCGTGTCGCAACATATATATGCTATTGTATTAGACATCATTTGACATGTATAACATAAATAAAAAGTTAGTAGAGCTTGACAGGTAAATAGGATATTTCATTCCCAATATTGAAGTTAATAAACACAAAAGATAGGTTAATTACATTCCCTAAAAGTAAAGGGACGGCCAACAACGATCAGCTTAGAAGATAACAAAACCCAAAATTTAAACTTCCAAAAGTAACAATATCTCCTATGCAAGGTACGATGTCTGCTTGAGATCTACTACACATCAATCTCACATCTTGTGGCTCATCAACCAACGTCTCAAAACCCAGCTCTAGGGTAAGGGTAGGGGCATATATCAATACCTACAACACTAAGTGTAGAGTCAGACAATAGCCTAACAAGGGCATAAAATAAATAATTTAGCATGTTGCATCACTATGGAGTTTAAAGACAAATAATTAGCAAAAGTCGGATAAGGTCTAGACTAGGTGTATTGAGCATGAATAGTAATAACTTAAGAAATCGAATTAATAAGAATCTAAACATTAAATGATAATCTTAGCAAAATGGTATCGACATGGCTAAATCCTCTCAACAATCACGAGCGTGACTACGTGTCTCATGGCT
Source organism: Persea americana (assembly GCA_029852735.1). NCBI lineage: Eukaryota > Viridiplantae > Streptophyta > Magnoliopsida > Laurales > Lauraceae > Persea > Persea americana. The sequence goes on from CM056815.1 coordinate 69,882,965, forward strand.
AGGACTAATAAGAATTGGTACCATAAGACTCCCCTAGTGTATCTTATGGCTATTACGAAATATTTGGCCTTTGCACGGGTGCGACAGCATTTCCTAGGTAGGGTTTGGTATTACAATACTAACTGAGAGTGCTTATCATATAATCTCTCATATGCATACGACATAGTAACATCAAGATCCATTCCTAGCTAAGTGGTGCCAATTCAAGACCCCATGTAAAAAAGGTTCAACTAGACTGTCTCGAAAAAGGCATGGTAAGGGATTGACTACTCTTCGAGTACGAGGAAGATTGACAAAGATCGCAGTCCTCAATGAGTATCCCTTTACAAGTCTCAAACTGGCTAATTTGAACAAGTATTGACAAGATCGACAAACTAGCACACTAATTGGCAAGACTTAACTAAACGGGGTAAAACAAGGCTTAATAACCAAACATGACAAGGCTTTACTATTTAGCATTTTAAACTAGACTAAAATAGGCAAAGTCAAATTGGAAAACATTTTGGTAGGAGATAGATAGCCACGAAAACGGGTAGGAAAGGTTTAGGGCGAATCCTAGCAATGAGGAAGATAACAATGCAGTGTATGTATGCTCCCCAACCAAGTAAACCACAACAAATGATCTAGTCAGTCTAAGGTAGACTCAGGCAAGTCAATGCACACCTAGTCCTAAGCACCGACTCACATAAGTTAAATGGCTAAGCTAAATTAGGGTAAGTCATAGGGTAAGACAAACGATACAAATTACACACTTAAGATATACATGTGCAAGGCACGCAAGTTGACAACAAGCTACAATTGATTTCATATTAAGCAACATTCAAGGAACCATAAAAAATCACCATCTTAAGTCTTTTATTGCCATTAATAAGATAACATAAGGCTATTCAACTCTATGCACTCTAAAGGTCTAAATGTCGGGATTTATACGTCCCTTGGTGCTTCTGAGGGCATTTGACATTCCAAATCCTAACTTCACATACATGTGACTTACCATTGTGCTAAAACTCTTTGGACAATCCCCGGGAGTGAAGGTCAGCTCAAACAATTAATTCCCATTGGTCTCAAGTATAAATAAAAGGTGAGTCCAAGTTACAAGTCAAATGTCACCTTATGTGTGAGGACTTGGGCCTTAACTCCACTAAATGGTCACTTAGTGGGCAAACAATGACCCATAAACTCATTGAAAAAAGTTCAAACTTGTACGTAAAACAATGGAAAAGAATTGGGCCGAAAAGGCCTTGGGGGTTGGGGGGTAGTGTGTGTGTATTGGGTTTAGATTCTGGGCTTTTTGCTTGGCAGGGTCGGGGGGCTTGGGAGACTTGGGTTACGGTGATTTTCTTCCCCTACTTGCATCCCTTCTCCAAGGGATTTAAGCACAAGAACTAGGGGTCTTAATTACACATTAATTGTCACTTAGACAATAATTTCAATTTCAAAACTTACCAAATCTCACATGAGCTTAAACAAAGTTAAGTAGCATAACTGTGAAATTTTCAAGAATCATCAAGGCAAGCATGTATGAAATTTAAATTGAGAATTTGCCTTGGTCTTCTAAACTCTCTAATCAACTAATAGGTACTTCAATTCCACTCAATTGAGTAAAAGAACAAAACCCCCAAATCCTACACAAAAAGTCTCTCAAAAGTAAAACATGGAGAAGGAAATGGGATGAGGCCATGCATGTCGGGATCCACGGGTGAAATGTCCTCCTCAGTTGAAAATAAAGGCAGCTACACAATGAACTTGAAAATAAAGTTGACCCACGCACACACAATATATATATACATATATATATATATAGAGAGAGAGAGAGAGAGAGAGTGAGGAAATCAAGGTAAGTGCAATGATTGTCTTCGCTAAGCAAATGGAAGTCTAACGCTTAAGGTATGATGTAAAGAAGAAATGAGAGGAAAGGAGAAGGGAACGATGCTGGAATGAGGAGAAAGGAGGGAAAGGAGTTGGTGCTTATATACATATTGCCTTATATCAAAATGATGTTCACATCCCGACTTAAGTGAAAGAGTGCATAAACAAAACAAGGTTCTTCTAGACATCGGATGGGTATGGGCCAAGAGTAACGAAAGTCTCTTAAATTCATTTCACCATTCCAACAGACCGAAAATAACAATACTCTAGAGTTTCCAATATACCATTAACTTTTTCCGAAATCCCAACTGGTTCCTATAATGCACTAAACTAAGTCCAAAAGTTCTCAAAACTTCCCGACACTTTTCAAACACTATTCTAATGCTCAAAAATAATTAGTTAACATCTAAATATACTTGATTAGTTATTAAAACTAATTAATTAATACTAATCACAAAATCAAGGATAAGGGGTCTTTCAAGTATTTCTCTAATAATTGTACTACAATATTTTTAAAATATTTTCAAAATTGAAAACATGGGTAAAATATTGCAGTTATAACAATGGACGAAAAATGGAGAAGTTGGGAAAACTTATATAATAGTATTACGAGTGTTTCATACTTATTTATTGTTTAATTATTTTAAAGTTCATTTATTCTCAACTACATTTTTCCAACGAAATCCATAGAGAAGAATCAAACTTTGAAAGTATCTGGACACTACCCTAAGATTAGTCAAATTTAACCATTGTTAAGGGATCGATGACTAGATTTATTTACCCATTGAACAGCAATTGAGGGTTTTATTGCTAGAAATTGGTGAAGTTTTCTTGGAGTAATCTCAAAACCCACCAAAGAATGTTGGCAAACTTTTTTGATGTTTTAATTTTTGGATAGTCTAAAAGTTGGTAGTCATGCTTTCAAGAAATTCAAAGATAAAAAAATATCTTTTGTTGATACTTTAAAATTTATTTTTAAAGTTTTTTACGTTAATCTAATTTTTTTAAATAAATTTTAATAAGGACTCAAAATCTTCAACAACCCAGTTTCACAAAAAAAGAAAAGAGAATCTTCACAGTAAACAAGCCCTTAGGCCATTCATGGGTTCTTGAAATTAGGTTGCCTTAGATTCGTTCACAAATAACTCAGCTTATTCAAAACCCTGATTTACAAGTTCTTAAGATTGGGTCCAAAAACCTTGCAGCAAGATCCACCAGCAATACAGGTCATGAGAGGTAGATTCCACCTGTGGGTCAAACAGATCCATCATACAGTGAAACATCAGACGTATGGGGCCACAAATACAATCCTATCTATAGGATAGTTAGTGGGATTGCCATATAGTTGCATATGGTAGTGATAACCCATCACCAGAAAGATTAAATTTGCACTAACCACATGTATGATGGAGATGGCATGACCAATTAAAAACCTTCAGCGGCCTATGTACACTCTTACATATTGCTACGTGCACATGAAGCCATCTCTACAAGCTGTCAACCTCGGATGCACAATTACGTAGGCTCTACAAAACATAAGGTCCTAGGCACGTGATATAATTAGATTCAAGGAACGTGATATAATTAGATTGAAGGAAACTTCATAGGACAAGTGACCAAAAAGTGGCATGACTAGCGTGAGTACCCAAAACTTAGACCAACTCAAAGACACTCTTTCTCTCCAAGAGACAGTCACTTTACATAACCACTTACTTGTGCGGTATCTATGCCTTTAACCATCTGAACAACAGCTTAGGACCTCTCTTGACTTCGAACTTTAGGACCTTCGAGTTTAGATAAGATTGACATTTTTAATTGAATAAATTGGTTAGGTTTAGTTTGAGTCTTGCGATGCTACCTGTCAAATACATCTAAACAGATCTAATTGACTAATTGCGCTATTACTGATCAATTCAATTTGATCTCCATGCCCTAAATCGAAGGTTTGAGTTGATTTCAATTCTTAAATTGGATTCATATTGACATTTTCTGCTAGATTAAAAATAAGCCAAGTTTGAGTTGAGCTGGCACTCACATGCTTAACTGACCTCCCCTATCCAAAATCATGTTCTACAAAACTTCTTACACAAGGGAGGAAATCTAAGCTTGGATGTTGTCCCACTAGACGGCTATTACAAGCGGCTTACTATGTGAAAACCCCACTGATCACACTACAGGCTAAACTTCCATTATCCACAAAGGGGTCTAAAATCTAAATGAACAAGGCCTGCAGACTACCATTTTGGGTCATCATCTGGAGCACCCAACTGTTAGCTCATTCAAACGATTTTTGTAAGTTTTCTACATTGGCTGCCGTCAGTTTGACACAACACCACCAATGAATGCCAAATCTATCTTACTTTTGTTTCACCAACTACATTCTATTCAATTAAATACATCCCTACTTTTCATAGCGTGGAAAAGCAACTGTCACCCTATGACTAAAAAATTATAAATGTGGGCCTCTATATAAATATATATATATATATATATATATGGGGAATATGGACCAACCCATTCCATCAATCTATGTTCATCTCTTTATGTGACTAAAGAGAGAAAGATATGGTGGCCCAAAGATCTGTAACGGTTTTGAGGGGTGCTTTGATTGTTGTCATTCTACTTCTGATGATGGCTTCAAGTGGGGGGTGTGGCCGGACGATGAGCGGTCGGGTTTTCGATGGCGCGGCATCAATCCAGAGCATGCTTCCTAAAGGGCCTGTTCCCCCTTCTGGGCCTTCACCTTGTCATAACAAGGTCACGTCTTCCCATGAGAGCCAAATCTCTCACCCAGATGATGTTATATGCTACATTCCATAGATAGAAGAAGAAAAAGAGAAAATGATTGTTATTCTTCAGTTGTTCATTAATTTGTCTATTCATAAGCTCCCCATTCAGAGAATTTGGAGTTATGGGGTCATCTGATGTGATTACTACTTGTATTTTGGCTCTGAGATTGTATTTTGTATAGGAAAGAAAACGCGAATTTTGCGATTTCTTGTATGATGAAAAGAAATTTGATAGTTGCTTATTGAGTTGTGTTGGTGATGGGAAGTATTGTTAAGATGGCCCTCACCTTAATTCGTTGGTCCATTTTTATCCTAAGAAAACGTCCAGACTGTTTATTTATTGTCTTTTTTTTTTTCCTACTATTTCCCTCTTTGTTCTGAGTTACTGTTCTATTCTGTTAGCAGAATCTCTTTTAAGTAGGAGTGGCAGTTCCTGACCCGACTTACAACCCCACATGAACCTGAGTCCAACATGGTAATTTAGGGCTTGGGCTGAGCCTCTTTTTTTATTTTTTCCAGGTCAACATTTCTGACCGGCAGAATAAATGAGTTGGGTTTCAGTTGAGTCCCTACAAGCTTTCTACCTGCCAACCTATCCAAATCAGACCTAACCCAGCCTGTTAATTAAGGTTTCGGACTGACCCTTTTAATTTCTTGGTTGGGTATGGTTAACAGGTTCAAACTGATTCATAATGGATCATGTTAGGTTTGAAACTGTGCATGACATGTATTGCCCAACCTGACTCGAACCTAGCAGGACCTGGCCATTGCCACCCACAATCTGGAGGCAACCAATTACAGGGCTAGAATCTTTTAATATGGGAGATATTGTGTAGTAGTACCCCTCATCTGGCCTTCTATGGTAGGCCTCATCATATCAATGCAGGAGTGTTTAATTGTACTAGGGGGTTTAACCCATGCCCTGTCCATCTACTAATCTGACCTAAAACTCAGACCCAGACCCAATTCTTTTTTGTTAATGGGGTCATGCAATTGCCTCAGTCTAAGCCATGCAACTGTTGCAGAAAACGGCACCCAAAACAGGCAGACTTTCAGACTAAACTCAGCTTTTGGTGGGCGGGGCCAGCCCAATGGTTCAATATCATGAATTATCCAAGAACAATCCTTGAACATAAGGAAATTGGGCATCTGGAAACTGAACATTACTAGTGAAAAATCTTTCAGTTTTCATGCAAGTGAGCCACACAAGATTAGTTAGGCCTATGGGTCAGAGGCCTTTACACCCTAGTTCAGCAGCTGCAACCAATTGGACCGGAATGACATGAAATTGGCCCATGACCAACTTGCCTCACGGGAAGGGATATCAATGACTAAGGTCAGATGGCGTTGGTGTCTGGTTATAATGTTTGGATTACAAGTACAGGGTAGAAGATGGATCAAATCTGTTTACTAATTGAGTTAGAAATGTCAATCTAAATAGTAAATTCAAGGATTTGTTCGATCACTAGGTTGATCCAGTATGGTTCTTATGGTCACTAATGGGCGTTACAATGTGTTTAGCTGTTAGCCTGTGGCCAGCTTGCTGTCGACTGAACGTGGCCTGACATTTTAGGCCAATGGTTCTGGGCCTGATATCTTAGGCTCAAGAGCGAATGAGTTGTGCCTAGTCCTATGCCTACCTAAGGTTCTACAAAAATGGGCTAGTCCAAGCACGCCGCGACCATCACTATCGTTCCTAATAAATATCAGTAATGGCTTGCGTTGGGCCTGAATGTTGGCCCAATGGATGGATTCAGGCCTGGATAATCGGCTCAATTAAAAGGGATGCCCCATGTGAAACTCTAGTTGGGTTTATAGAAAATAAAATTATGGTGATTGTGAACGCAACCAATCAGGGTGCAACAGATAAAGAAGCAAAATAAAAACACACAGCAGTAATTGTTGTGATAAATTGTACTCTGCGGCGAGTGATCTTCTACATCATGTTGTACTCTACCTCTCAATTGAGGATGTCCGGGTGCAGACATTCGGTGGCAAGTATGGTGAAAATATTCTCCAGGAGTATGGGCCTGGCGAGCATCCGCCTAGAGAGAAAGGGCGGGAAAACTCTTAACAATTGGATTTGCGGCGGTGCATAAGTCCTACATTGAAAATATCTAAGTTTTAATTTTGGGAATATATATATATATATATATACGACTTGGCCTTTTACGCCGCATGATGTGTTTTGGGAAGGGAGTTGTGTTGGTTTGCCAAGGGATGGCGAAGATTTCAAATTGTCACAAAAAAGGTGAGAAATCCTTGATTTGTAGAAATAATGAAAATTGTTCTTCTTTGTCCCATGGCTATGCATTCTTGTGAAAAGACTCACAGGAACATCCAAAGGTTCTATGTATTTACAAATTTCTTAAAATTCATTATAAATTAAGACATGAAACTTTATCCCTTGACCCTTTTTTACCCTTCTAAAGAAGATGAGTGGATTGGATTGTGAGTTAAGGGCCCACAGAGGTCCAGAAAAGTAGATTTAATGGTTTGGAGTATTTTCTTTTTATAATTTCTCAAAATGCATGCTGTAATAAGATATGAAATTTGACCCCAAGCTAATTTTTATCCATTTGAAAGGAGATGAACAATTCGGATTGTGAATTAGGGGCCCATAGGATTGAAATCTTTTTGCAACTTGAAGGGCTCCATGGGACGTGAAATCACGTTAGTGTCACTATCGCACGTGCCTCTTGCTTTAAGTGTGTGAATGGGACACAAAAATGTCCACCATATGTTTAGAGATGCGTAAACTTGGGTGCGAAATAGAACTTATCTTCACACTATTTTCACACATCTTTTAGGTATGTAATTCACAATGAGTGTAGACAAATGTAAATGTGCGCAACCACTATGCAAGTGCATCATACACACATATAAATGAGTGCAAACATATGACCCCTTACTATTCCTCTTGCAATCCTCTCTCAATATTTTTGGGTAACCATGAAATGGCTGATATTACATAATAAGTAATCTGACATAAACTTTGAAGCCTACTTCATGGTCTTGAGAGATGGCTTCCCTAATAGGGGCAGAACATGTTAACAACATGAGTGGGGCCCACCTTTAGAAAGTCCAAACCTCTTATTAACCCTTGAACCCATTAGTGGTCAAATAATAAATTATTCTTCAAATTAATGAGATGGCCACCATTGGATCAACTAAATTTGAAAACTGTATTTTACTTTCTTTATTTCCCTTTTTAATAGGCAGAAATTGAAGGAATTCCCCATATGTGAAATCTGATGATCAATCCATCGGCTGGCCCAAGGAAATCGACAGTAAATAATGGGTCCTGTTTGGGTTTTGCAAAGGTGGGCCAAACCCATGTTAACATGGGCATTGCACCTTACTACCATACAACGTTGAGCATTTGTTCTGGTGTTTAAGCTTATACAATGGTTGGACAAGTAATTAATTGTAATTATGGTTGTAAGTGCATTAATGACGAGTTACATATTTTCTTCATTCATGAGGGATGTTCATGTGCTTCTTTCCTTGTGATGCTTCTTCAAGTGCAAGAGATGATGGGCTTATATTCTAGGTTCATTATTTAGTAATTACAAACTTGACCCAGCTTAAATTGTATTATTTTGTGCACGCCTTCTGGCAGATTAACAAGGAGAAGACAAAGTCTTAATCAAAGAATATTGGAAGGTATATTGATTAGGGACCAGTCGTAGGGAATTTCAAAAGGAACAAGGTACATAGTTTAATTGTTAAATAATGTATCCTTTACTTGCTTGTGTTTGAAAATTTTCATACGTTGTGATAAATTAAGTTGAAAATTGGTTAAAGAGACAGAGACCTACCCTTAAATAAGGCATTTTTGTACTAAACCTCTTGCCATTAATGTAAATGGGCACAAAATGGGTCAATGTAGGCGACCGTTAGGTGATTGATAAAAGAGATTTGTCTTTGATTATTCAAAATCAGTCTGGTACTTGTTTGATGAAATTGTGGGTCTTACTGTTCTTAAAGGCTTAGTTTGATTGCCATAAGGATATTAGGCCTGTACAGGGGGATGACAAAGGGGAGCCCAATCTTCTAAACATATAACGTTTGAAAAGATAAGAATGTGTGTCCACATTTTCAGTAACGTTTGTCCACCTTGGAGAGCAGTTCTCCATGATACAAAATCCCAAATAAAATTCTGTGCTCTGTTTCTCAGCCTTGATAAATCCTCAACCATAGCTGCAAACTGGGGCTTGACTGTGCACTCTAACCATTCTCATGTGCATCATGATTCATGTTTCTGAAGTTTCAGGTTGGAACCTTCTGATCTCCCCAATAGACGGTTTCTCACTATGGGTTTCTTCAGAATACATCCCAAGTCTCTTCTCTGGTGTAAGACTGTTGTGGACAGTGATGCCTTCAATGCAACCTTCAGAAAGGTTAGAGGGATTCTAGCTCTCTTATTTTTCTTGTGGACAGGAAATGTAATCCGTCTTCTATCATGGATCCTGGCCTTTCACCTTGGAAGTTCAGGTTCAAGTCATGTAGGGATCAATCCGATGGTAGGCATACGTTTTATTTGATTGAAATTTCTCTTTGAAAACAGGGCACTTCTGTTTTGTGTTTCTATCTGGCTTGTAGGCTTCTTCCTTTTTTGAGTTCCTATTTTCTGGTGCTGTAGGCATATCTGTTCTGCTCATGACATTGCTAAAAAACCAGGGTGCCCTCTTTGTTGTAATTTTGATGTATTGTATATAATATACTAGTACTTACCTTGATAAAAAAAAAAAAAAAAAAGCTTGTGTGTCCACTAGTCCTAATAGATAGCAAAGGATATTGAGATCTAGCCATCCGCAAAACTGCAAGTCCGTTAAATGTTTCTGCTAGTTGAATTTAAGGACATAAAATAGACGGTCACCTATGTAAAGGTGAAGTTTCTATTTCTATGGTCTAGTTACTGGCTTTAGATTGGACAATTGAGCATGTCTATTAAACCTAATTTCTATTTTGTGATGGCTGGATCCGCGATCCTCTTATGTCTCCCTTCTTTTTTGCGTCTTTGAAGTAGAGGATTTATCTCCAAGGGAAATGAGCCTTATGCATGTATTTGTCTTTGGGGGCCATTATGATAATTTTAGCTGCCAAACAGGGTTACTTCCAAGCCCTAAAAATGGAATTACTCTTTGAAAGAGTGATTTAAAGCAAGAAAGTGAAGACTCATAGGGGTTGCTTAGTTGTTGGCAACCCCTCATGTACCCTGGCTGCCCAAGGATGGTTCTCTCGAGTCTGGGTAACAAACCCCACCCCCCCCCCCCCTGACTTTATTTGGATATCCAACCACAATATTGGGTTATTGATGCGGTTTTGACAGCTACAAGTATGCTGTTGAATTTTTCTGGCTAAGATATTGGTGCCGGGTGATTTTCAAAGGGGCCATATTACTACCAGTTAGGATGTGATGGGTTTCTAACTTTCTATTGTAGATTCTTCAAGTATATGGACGACTATCTATTGCATATACCTCATGTTCGTTGAGAGAGAGAGAGAGAGAGAGAGAGAGAGAGAGTAAACATGTTTTTTTAGTATGGATCCCGAATTGAGATGAAATTACGCCGGAAAGGGCGCTATTCCTAGAATACAGTAGCATTTGAACTCCATGGAATGGATTTTCCCTGCTACCCGGGTCTGAAAAAACCACTAACTCATATAAATTATTTCTTTCACCAGACGTTTAAAACTTGAATGAGTCCCCACATTAAATCGCAATTATCTTACATTATTATTTTGTTGGACACATTAATGTAATCAGGCTGTTCACTAATAGATCCCACCATCAATTAATCAAAGAGCTAGGTTGTGTTGTTCCTTGTTGTCCCAAGCTGCTAGCTCAGTTGGTCGACAGTGACGTCAAAGTCCTCTGAGCAAGGTAGGTAATTAGATTCGACCCCAGCTGAAAAAGAGGAAACTATATTCAACAGTTTTTGACTCTCAGTTTTAGAAGGTGTGTGGTTCATTTTCTTTGTGTGGTTACTGTGGTACTGGATGAAAGCAAAAGCGACAATGAGCCCACATGGTGGTTGAACTACTTGCCCTGTATGAGATGACTAGCATATACAAAGAGGCGAATTCTATCCTGTTAGTTTGCCCCACAAGATTGACTATGTTTGTTACGCACATCTAAGAAGAGCCAGTTTCACTGGTTTTGTTGCATGCAGTGTGTTAAGTTGTCAACATACAATGCAGTCCTCTTTGTTGAATGATACATTATCTAAAACCATACAGATATTTGTCTACTACCTTAACACTGCATACTTCATTCTTCTTGCTTCTCTGGGCCCTTGGTGTCTAGTGATGGTTTATGGGACTACAGATGGCCTACTTTTAAACCACTTTTCCATCTTGGATGGGTAGGAATCTCACTCCCATTTTCTGCAAAATCATGAGCACCCAAAACGTCAGTAAAGAATCTACATCTGAAGAGGTTCAGAAAATTCAGGAATAAAACAAATAAAACAAATTATATAAACACAAACAAATCATTCTTAAGAGGCTGGGGCTTTTATAAACTACAATAACTCTAACTTGAAGGCCCCAATTGGACATTGCCGCTTCATTGATTATTTGAAAAGAGGCTGGGGTTTTAATGTTGTACTTAAAGGCACTTAAATCAAGGGTTAGGACCAAGCCTAAGTGATCATTTTTGGCTCACCATAGTCCAAACTAATTAAAAACATCCATCCTCTATCCTCTATGATTAGTATATTTTTATGTGGGCCCCCACAGGTTAGGCAACTTTGAAATCAGAAGTTCCTCTCCTCATTTTGTTTAGTAGTATTCGTTGGATTTTTAATACTATTCCTTTTTTCATTCAATTAAAATAAGTAGATTAGGACTAACTCCAGAAGCTTCTCTATGTTCCTTATCATCATATCATCGGTTAAAGCAGACAATCGACTGATTTCGATTTTTTTTTCTTCTTAGTTTTCAATCTTCTGCTATTTTACTTCATTACACAAATTGAAATGCATGTAGCTGTTTTTGGATGCTCAACTTCATACAGATTTGTTAAGTTCAGCCTCTCTAATATGAAAAGTGACACCGCTAGTAAACATGCAATGTGCGGTTCACTTGTCGAGAATTGTTGGATCAAGACCATTCATGGATGATCAGTGGCCCAACCCAAATTATAGCTGTCCTCGTCATCGTCATCGTCATCGTCATCATAATCAGTGAGTACAGTACAAAGTCATTTGCATTGGATGATGGAAGTGGAACCCACCATTGATGCATATGGATGTATAGAAAATTCTGCTGAAATTGATTTTTGGTAGATGGAATGAGAACAAAGCCTCTCCTTGGGACAAGCCATAGCTCCACTAGCCATTATTTTCATGAACGTCTAGACCAGCAGTACTTAAAAAAGGTTTGGTTTAACCATCTACAATCAACGGCTAAGATCAACAAATTATCATCACAGATGTGGGGTCCTTGAGCAATCCATGATGGCCCCACTGTGCATGTGCAAGGCAAGGGTACTAATTGGTGCAGCATTGTATACTTGTCTAATAACTGGCACTAGTTTTTTCTAGAGACTAAAACCAAATAGTTGGAGCAAAGATATAACCCAAGAATTATGCAGAATAAATTTCAGTACTACTACCTCTTCATGCTTGCATCCCTCATTGATTTTCCTTAGAGCCGGCTTCCTTTGACTCTGTTGGGACAACGGACAGGCCTCATTCCCCAAGCAAAGGCGCATCATCTTCTCGGCCGCCTCTGCTTCATCCTTGCTCTCTTCAATCAGCTTGGTCACTTGTGCCTTGGGCAGCCTCATCTTCACCTGCCTCCCCCCATCTGCACCCGTCTCCACCGTCTTCATCAGTGAAAGATCAGAGACCGACCTCCGTGCCAGCATCAGGCTCTCGAGCCGGTCCTTGGCGCTCATGTTGATGACCCCAGACCGCGCCCTCCTCGGTGCCTTCTCGCTCCCCATCGCGGGCAGCTGAACCAGGAAGTAGAGCCTCTTGGGCTGGAGCTCATGGTCCAGGTCCAGCGCCTTGGCTCTGACTCCCAAGTGCCGAACCGCCTGAGAATCCATTAGAACATGACCTGGGTAGTTTTTTATCACCTCCCCGGTGCGCACCGGCGTCTTGAACTTGATCGTCTCGCCGTCTATCTTCATCACTTTGGCTGTCTTCCTTCCTGAGAAGCTGTTTCCCATGGCTGGAGTGGGACTGAGAGTACTTGTTTGCTGCTTCTATGTTTGTAGGAGAAAAATGGGTGTATATTTGTATCTTTGGGACTGAAATAGTGGGGCTGGGGCCTATTTTAAGGGTAAGGGAGGTTTGTTGGGATTGTTTGTTGTCACAGTGGTAGGTCAAAAAAGGCTGGCATGAGAAGTTATTGTTTTTTGAATGAATGAATAGAAATATGGTCTGTTTTTTCCGTCGACCGCTTTTTAAACGTGACGGTTTGACAGTTTCTCTATTGTCTTCTTAGATGAGAATTCAACGCCCAGTGCCCTTTTGGTTACACTTGTCAACCATGGGCATTGGATTGTTGGTTGATGGAGTAGTATTTGAAACTATCCATTGATTGGGAAATGATGATGGAGCTCTGATGTATGTTTGGATCGATTCAAGGGCCAGATGAGTTGTTGACTATGCAAAGTGCTGAATCAAAACCTAATTTGGCTAATCAAACTTAATCTTAATTTTTTTTATTACCCTAGCTACGGGGGCTGAGACCTAAAAGAGAGCCTGCAAACACATAGGAAAGCAATCAACTTAAGTGGAAAGAAAGCCCGTACATACGGAAAGAAAGCCCACACAAGTGAAAAAGAAGATCGCATAAGCAGAAAAATGTTGTTCGAACCTCAGACAGCCAAGTAAAAACTGAACCAAAAAGTTAAAAGGGTAAGTTGGGTTGGTTAGGATCAATGGGTTAGCTAGAGCAGTCAGAAGTTTGGAAAGGTTTGCGTGCTGAACAACAAAAATGGCCTCAAATTGAAGCCAAAAGCTTAATTGCCAGGTGGGGTGTAGGCTTTGTTGACGGATTGAGTCTAGAATTGGCGCCTTTAAGTTGTCCATTGAGTCGAACTTGATTAAGATTTGGGACTACTTTTCAAGTGGTTCTGGCTCTTGGCCATTCCATGAAAACGAGGGCGGGTCACGTACGGTTTAAAAATTTATTCTGACTTAATAATCCGTAGGTTTATTTATTTGCATATAAAACTCATTCTAATTACTTGACTCGATAATCTACTTGCCCTATTTATTTGCATAAAATACATAGAAATTCAGGGTGAAATGAGTTCCATCGAAGGATTACAGCTGAAGTTGGAGGTGAAGGATGTGGGGATGTAGATGCATATGTGACCTTTACTTTCCGAGTAAGATGGCTGGGTATTCACTTACCATCATGGCTTGATTCAATTTCCACTAAAGGGGAGGTCATTTTATGGTCATTTTTTTAATATTAGCTTTGGTTCTTAATTTTTAACCACTTATAGAAATGCAATGCTTGATATTCAATTACATGAAGAGCAAGGCTTTTCTAAGCTAAAGCTTAGGATAAAATTCCATAAGCACGCACTTGTGGGGCTTACACTTGATCCATCCAAATAGAACAAACACACGATTTCCTTGAATTGCACATGTCCGCTAACTTTCAGTCAAATCCCAAATTACTCCACTGTTTAAACTTTTGAGGCACAGATAAAGATGATAGAAACCACGGTTGTAGTTGATTTTTTGCAAAAAAGAGGATCCTACGGAGTCCTTAAAATTCTCCCTTTCCCATCCCCATTTGGATTCCCAAGTAGATCCGACTATTTACCTGCGCTTACCGAGCTTGGGCGTGTCTGGCAATTAACTAGTTAAAGTAAAGTGAAGTAAATCCAGACAAGAAATGACAATGGGTCATATCAAAAGTATACAATTTCAAACTTTTCTCCGAATTTTTCAAAAAAAGTTAAAAAAGCAACTTCCTTTTTCTACTAAAAGACAAAAAAACTCTACTTTTCTATACAAAAAGTCAAAAAGATTCCATACCAAACAACTAAAAACAAAACACCATCATAACATCTTATATTTTATTCTTTTTTGATTTGATGCTTCACTTCACCATATTTCAATTCACCGTACATACAAACAGGCCTAAGCTTTAGCCTAGGATCGCTGCCCCCTTACTCGAAACAAACAGCCCTCGTGGTCTGGGTACTCAAGCCAGTCCGCTCTGAATTACTCGGCCCGGGGACCGATTGTGTGTTAAGTTAAGTTAAGTTGAGTCTCCACGTTTTCAAAATCTTGGTCTGGTTAGACGGCTGACAACTTCAAAAATTAAAAAAAAATGGCCCATGTCGGTCATACCTCAAAAAGTCGACACGTCTAAATTGAGTTGAATAGATTCAAAGGATACCGAGTTTAATGAGCCCAGCTCACAGTGTCAACTAGACTCAGTAACACTTCTCAATGCCTTTCCAACTTCGCTAATTGGGCTGGGTTCATCTTGGAGCCAGGCCTGATAAACCGGTGAGTCCATCTCAATGCACGGCATTTTGTGCTTCACATTTTAGCACATAGGTTGAATAAATAAAGCTGCTGAATAAACTGATTAGGTCTGGCTTTACATTTTGAGTAAAAATTCTATTTTCCGGAAAATCTTGTGGGAAAAAAACAAGAACTAATTACAAAGAAGCACAATAAATTATTTAAAAAAATCGTGTGGCCCTGACCTTCATCAGATTAAGTATGTGGCTAAGACTACGGGTGAATCTCCCTATCAAGTCTTAATTTGTGACCCTACAAGAGTTAGGGCTGAGATCAGACTATGGCGGCATCTAGATCAAGTTGACTAATTTCTCATGCTGGTGAAGAAATATGGGATCTCAAAAGGGGTAGAGTCCACCATAGTTGTGATTTCTTGGAATTGCTCTAAATGAGAGAGCTGGGAATCCTATATTGATCATCCTGAAAATTTGAGAGCATTCACAGCGTGTTCGAAGGGACCTATAAAAAAATAAGGTTCTCGGCAAGTCTGGTTCCAAAGCCCATTTGAGATTAGAAACTTTAACATCATTCTCCCATGAAAACTCTATATTTCCACATTTGTTGGAAAAAGCACTCCACATGCTGACTAAATCTCTACATAGAATCTTATTTCAATTGCTTAGCGATGATTCTAACGAAGAAGTAAAATTTCTGCATTTGACGTATTACTATCATGCTATTCTGCAAGAGTGGAATAGGAGATCAATACATCAATGTAAAAGTTGTAGAAAATATGATCTATTAACACTTTGAAGAAAAGCTCTGAACGTGAGAATCTCAACCTCGCTCTAATACCACTTTCTTTGAAGAAATATGAAGGTGTGATGATACTGATCAAGTTGAGAATTTGAAAAAACATGCAATGCTTTTACAAGAAGAGATAAAGAAGCTGAAAGTCTCGACATAGGCTATGAAGAATTCTTATGAAGCTCGCATCAAGGGTTATGACAAAAAGATCGAAGAATTGAAATCCAAAGAAGGGTCATCGACGCCGATGTGAATGGAATATTAAAAATAAGGGGGAGTTATGTTGGAATTACTACTTTTAATATTCCAATGAGAAGGTCAAAAAATCTCCTAGAAAATCCAAAAGTCATTTTTGGAAAGTCTAGAGGTCATAGGTCGTATAATAAAGCAAAACCTCATAGGACTTTTGTTAGGAAATTAAGTGTTGGAAAATTCATTGGGTTATGGACAAAACAAGGATTCACATTTTATTACGTATTTTCTAGTTGGAGTGCCCATATTGAAATATTACTGAGAAGAAAGCTCGAGAGAACTGAAAAATACACTAGGCGCTTGAGCGGACCCAGACATAAGCTCGCACGCTAGAGCAATTCTCTCTCGCGCTCAAGCCTAACACATGAAGTGCAAAATAACTAACGATAGAATGTCACACACCTGAGCGGACATGAACCTTTGCTCTAGCGCCCAAAGCGCGAATTGAAAAGTTCAAGACGGAAACCACTTCTTAGTTGGCCTCATCTTACCTATTTGAGTCCTACCCTCTTTAGAAAACTCAAGGCACAAACCAAAGCTTATAAATAGTCATTCTCTCTCAAATCTAAAACACTTCTCTCCTATTCTAAACCCTAGAGTCAATTGAGAGATTCATCATCTTCTCCAAAGCTCCATTAAGTTGCAGTGTTGAAGCTTTCATGTCTTTGGAGGCCTTTTCATCTACTCGGCTACTCCCTTGAAGAGGCTCTGAGGTGGTTGGTTGAAGTACGGTGAAGGTTTACTGTGAGTCGTCGGCAAGATCATTACAGTCCTTGCTTGTAGGTTGAGTTGCAATTGGGAATAATTTATGATTTTTTGTAACTTTTTATTTCATAGTGCTTGGTTGTTTGTTGGCATAGACGTAAGACTGTAGTTTTTCCCGATTAGAGTTTTCTACGTAAAAATCCTATGTCTTATCTCTTGTGGTTGATTGATTTTCTGGATCTAAGTTAATTATCTCTAGAGTAATTTATTGGTATTGAAATCCAAAAGAGAAACCAATCTGGGACCTTAGCCTGTGTTAAAGGTTAATAGCGTTCCTTCAGCTTTATTGTTATCTTGGAATGTGTCTTTTGAGAGTGTCCTTTGGCAGGCTATATAAGTTTGTATTGTAGTTGTTTTCTAGTTTGTGATGCAAAAGTGTGTATGGTGAAGGTCTAGGAGATTGTCCAAGTATTTCGTATAGAGAAATCTCTTGTTACCTTAAAGTTTAATTTATATATAAGTGTTTTGTCCATTTGATTTAGAGCAGCATCTCTGTACGGCCCTTTGGACGTACAACCCCACATACACAAGCGCACACACTATCCACACCTTTATGTTTTCTTCAAATTGGTATTAGAGCATTTCTTTAGAGTAGAGTTAGATCATGTTTCCTTCAAAGTGGCATCTGAGCCGAGTAGAATGTTCGACACTCGGGGAAGGTTCTCGAGGGAGCCGTTTCTGGTTTGTGCCTTGGCTGGCACGCGACGACCCGCTTTCGCCGCGAGAGTAGCTCGAGTTGTCCACCAACAGCCGACGGGTTCAGGATAGGGACCCCCGTGCCCAACCCTCAGAGCTAATCATTCTTCTGAGGTTACAGATTCGTTTTCTCGACTTCCCTTGCCTATATTGTTCTATAGACCAGAGCCTATTCATCTGGAGACTTGATGCGGTTATGAATACGACCAGGAGTGAGAGGCACTCGGTCCTCTAGATTTTCAAGGGCGACATGAGGTGCTCTTCCAGCTACCTCCAGCTGATCCGTTTGTAAGTTTTGCACGTTTTTAAACAGAAAAGATAACTATTCCCGAAGCCGAGCCGGCCTCTCCGGACTCCCTTATAATTTCAATATAACTCCCCCTTACTTTTAATACTCAATTTATATCAGAGTCAATGATCCTTCTCCAAATTTCAATTGTTTGATCTTTTTGTCATAGCCCTTGATGCGAGCTTCATAAAAATTCTTCATAGCCTTTGTCGAGGCTTTTAACTTCTTCATCTTTTCTTGTAAAAACACTACATGTTTTTTCAAATTCTAAACTTGATCTGGATTATCACATCTATTAACCTCGATCAATTTGATTACTTCCAAATCCCCAAGCATTTGATACTGCACTTTCTTCGGCTTTCTTCTTTGATAACTTTTGATATCCAGTACTGGACTAGGAGTTTCATCGAGTTTAAAATGAATTGTCACAACGAGCTTTGGATCATGGTCAAGTCCAATTCTTAGAAAAACATACTTAAGAGAGGCACATCCAAGCTCTGCCGTTGTTTCTTGTAATAAAGTTTTAAAAGGGATTTCAACTATCATCATTCTCTGAACCATTTTTTTTAAACAGAGAATTCATTTGAGAAAAGAAATTTGTTCTCTTAATCACAAACCATGATGGTGCCAATTTTAATCAAGAAAAGAAACGTGTTCTCTCGAGACACTAAAACCAATCAAAAGAAGAAACTTGTTCTCTTGAGTCTTAATAACAAAATCACTTATTTTTTTTCTCTTTTTTCATCCCTTTACTCAGTTTCTTTTTTTCTTTGAAAAAAAAAGTCGTTTCATTTTCTCCCTCATGTTTTTAAAATAACAATCCTCTCTTTTCCTTGAAACATAAGACCCGAATCACATAAAATACTTTTTTTTTTCCAAAACAATGTGCAGCCTTCAAAAGAAATATTTTTCAACAAAAAGAATAATTCATGATCGATGCTTTGAAAATTTGTTAAGTTAGCTCTGATGCCACTTTGTAGAATATGATCTAATAACACTTTGAAGATAGGCTCTGAACCTGTGGATCTCAACCTTGCTCTAATACCACTTAGTAGGAAACATGATCTTATTTTACTCTAAAGAAATGCTCTGGTACTAATTTGAAGAAAACATAAAGGTGTGGAGAGTGTGTATACATGTGTATGTGGGGTTGTATGGCCAAAGGGCCATATAGAGCCCTTGCTCTAAATCAAATGAACAAAACACTTATCTACAAATCAAACCTTAAGATAACAAGAGATTTCTTTATACCAAAACACCTGGACAATCTCGTGGACCTTCACTACACACACTTTTGCTTCATACATTAGAAAACAACTACAACACAAACTTATATAGCCTGCCGAAGGGCACTTTGTAGGATCTTACACCCCATTGAGGTACTACTTATCCCAAAACCAATTGGTGATAGGAAACGGCACATCAATAGTTTTATGGTGAGGGCTCGGGCTCGACCACAATTATGACCGCTCAAGAGCGAGGTTGGACGTTGACCTCAACAATCCCTTCCTCAATGGCACACCCGCCGCGACTCCTGCTGCGAACTCGCAAAACGCGTATCCCGTGACTCGAATACCTAACCTACCAGGCTCTGATACCACTTGTAGGGTCTTATACCCCATTGAGGTACGACTTATCCCAAAACCAATTGGTTTTTGCAGGGAACTGTGGATTTGTGGATGTTTTGTGGAAGTTTTAGGCTTTGTACAGTGGTTTTCTGCATTCTCTGAGCTCGTTAGTTTGTGCTTCAAATTTTTCTCAGACTTTCCACATGGCACCGTAAAAGAGGCCACATGCTGAATCCTCTTCCTCTCAACCCGCTTTTGATCAACATAGATTTCCTTCCTTGGGAAAGGCTAAATAGTATAAAGAGTTATATCATTCTCGGAGTGTTGAATCGGAAAGGGAAGTGGCTGATGAACTTCATGCTCAGCTTGTTTTCAGAAGCCTTGCTGTTCGCAATTGGTTTTCATTAGTGAAGTTTGAGAGTAAGCTCATTGTTGTTGATTGGGTTCGAAAATTCTATAACAATATGGAGGTTGAAGACAATGGAGATATTAAAACATATGTAAGGGGAAAATGGATTTCTATCTCTCCATCTATTCTAGTTGATTTTCTCGAAATCCCCATGGTAGAGAACCCCCATTATCCCATTCCTGCGAACTCCCCAATTAATTATGATGAAGTGGCCATAACAATTTGTGGGGTTGGAACTGCTTGGCCCAGTGGGCTTCTCCCTCACGGGAATCTAACTGCAGAATACCGATTTCTCAATCGGTTCGTGTGCCATAATCTAGAACCGAGGGTTCATACATCAGATGTTGCTCAAAAGAATGGATATCTGCTTTATTGCATCGGGACTGGCAAAAGAGTAAATATTCCACAAGTCATCCTCAATGCAATGATCAAGACTTTGCCTGCCAAGAAAAACTCGATCATTCCTTTTGGAGTACTTATCACTGATTTTCTCATCTTCAAGGAGGTTCCCAAACAGAGCAGTGACCTCACTCAAAAGATTAGGAATCCTATCAATACCCGGACTCTTACTCTCTCGACTTCTCATGTTCAACAAGATATCGAAGCTCATGAGGACGCATCGGTACAAGCTGCACCAGTTCAGGGGGAGCAACAAGGACCCCCCAGGGTTGATGATGTTGCCCAACTTGCAGCTGAAGTACAGGGTTTGCGCGCTCATATGGATGAGCGTTTTGATGGAATCAATGGACGTATGGATGGCTTTGACGAACGGTTCAACAGGATCGATGAAACACTTGCTGCGATCCTCTCCCGTCTTGGAAATCAATGATTTGGTTGTGGTCTTCATATCTTCTGTTTAACATTTTTTGTCTAATATTGTTTTGAATGTCTCCTATTTTTCTGCTACATGTCTTTGTCAACTTCATGACAAAAAGGGGGAGATCTATTACTTTGGAGTTTATTGCTTATTGCTTATTGCTTTGTTACTTTGGAGCTTTCAATTTTTAATGGTTTTGCTGCTTTCAATTTTTCATGTTGCTTTGCTGCTTTCAATTTTCTTTTGTTCGATGATAATTGCATTTGAACGAGTGTCAAACAGGTTCAGAAATTTGTAGTTTTCTCAGGTTCAAGCAATTCGCAACTTGCGTCAGCGTTCAATTTTTTTTTGGGCTTGGGACTTGGGTAGATTTTATTGTAATTAGGGTTTTGTCCATGAATTGCCAAAGGAAGAGATTGTTAAATTTTAGGTTGGCTAATTCATTGGGTTATGGACAAAACCGGGTTTATTTTCAATGTATTTTGTGATTAGAAAAGGACTGCTCAAACCGTGTGTTCAGAAATCTATTTCTTTCAGGACTGTCAATGGTCGCTCAAGCGATCATATATTCACTCGAGCGAACCCATACAGAACATCCTTCGCTCAAGCCTTCCAAGCAGTTCGCTCGACCCAACGCCCAGCGCCAAAGACAGAATGCAGTTCGCTCGAGCGAACAGCTCACAGAACATTGGTTACTCAAGCCACAATTATTCTTCGCTAGAGCCAATCCTTTTCCTGAAGATAGTAAGCAGTTCGCTCGAGCGAACCTCCTGGTCGCTCGAGCGAATACGAGACAAAACTATCATCGCTAGACCCAAGTGCTTTGCTCGCTCGAGCCAACATCCGAAGCTTTAAATTTCCAAAGTCAGAAGCAAGGTCGCTCGAGCGAACCTCATGATCGCTCGAGCAAACATTGACGCAATTTTTTTTAACTTGCCCATAATTCCTCTCTTTCTTTGTTTCAAAGTGCCAAATTGTTTCCTAATGAGATTACAACCCTAAGGCACGAACGTAGGCCTATTTAAAGGCTTTATCTCTCTATTCAACCTCACCTCTCTATCAAGATAATATCCTAGAGAGAACTTGAGAGATCCATCTTCCCCCAAGGTTGTTTTTCTGAAGTGCTGAAGATCTGAAGCTTTGGTTATGCTCCATTCTACTCCTTTGAAGTAGAAACTCCTTGAAGATGGCTTCGAGGCGTTTGGTTCAAGTACGGTGAAGGTACACGGCGAGTAGTCGACAAGATCACGAAGTCCCTAGGTTGAATTTTTAATTGGGAAGGGTTGTGAGTTTTCTTGTAACTTTCTTTACATAGTGCTTGGTTGTCTGGCCTAGACGATAAGGCCTGTGGTTTTTTCCCGAGTAGGGTTTTCCACGTATAAATCCTGTGTCATTCTCTTTTGTGGATTGCTTGCTTTTAATCGGATCTAGGTTAAATTACTAGTTTAATCACGATTGTTGAAATTTAGTAGATATCCGTTGGTTGGGACCTGAGCCTGTGTTAAGGCCAAATTTTCACACTTCCAAAAGATAGATTCCAAGATAACAATAAAGTCCCATGAGGTTTAGCTTTTCTAGATGACCTTTGATCTTTAGACTTTCCAAAGTGAATTTTGGATTCTCTAGGAGATTTTTTGATTTTCTCATTGGGATATTAAAAGTAATAATTTCAACAAAAGTTGTTACAATATATGCACTCTTTTTTAATTAAAAATGAAAAATGAAAGAAAATCTGAAATTATAGTTTGATCAAAACTTAACATATGGCACAATATCATCAATAATTATAAATATGAGAGTTCAAGTTCACATTTGGTAACAAGTGAAGAGTCCATAGATTTGAGAAGTCAAACATGAGAATCCTAGACAATCAGGATCTCAAATGGCTGAAATCCTTGGGCATTTCTAATTGCCAAACATGGGTGTTTCACAACTCAATGGAAAATAGAAATCTTTTTCCTAAAATCTTGGTTGCAAAATGCAACCTAAATAATTACACTGTGATATAAGTGAGGTGCGATTAGAAGTCAAGCAGTAATAACATAAACTCAAATTGATATAAAATTTCATGATCCCTCCCTAGAATCTGCAATAGGGGCAACTTTTAATCAATCAGCCCCTTTACACTCATTACCCCATCCCCAAACCCTATGAATTGGGTCAACCAAACTTGTACTACCTATTTTTATGGTTGTATTTTTATTTCTTTCCTTTACTATTGTTATTATTATTATTATTATTATCATTGATGATTTGGTACATACTCACACTCCCACACGTCCCACCCTACCCAAAGTCCTTATCTGAATGACCTAGGGATCAATATTCGGTTGGTTTTTTTTTTTTTTGGTAGAAGCCCTGGTATCTTGGGTATAGAAAGATGCCTTACCACTGGACTACCAATGGATTGGCAGGTATATTACTAGATTTGAACCTTACACAAGCATTAGATAAATCATGCTGAAACTCTTAATAATCGTCATTAGAACTTTATCTTATCAATCTAGGCTGGCAAATTCATAGCCATTCCCTCCTCTTTTTCTACCCCGCACACATGGTGCCCCTTCTCCCAATAAAATTTGGAAAGCCCCATTTGTTAGGGGAACTTTTGATGCGTTTCTTCGGCTGCTGCCTGCTGATTGCTACACTTCCGGGTGGACTTCACAGATAAGGGAGAATGTAACCTATATCATCCTCCTTGTTGCGAGTCAGTTACTAGGGGTGTAAAAAAAAACCATCTAACCGTCAAACCGAACCGAACCGCGGTTAATAACCGTGGTTCACGGTTCGGTTATGGTTATGGTTAATGAAACCCAAAAACCGCACGGTTAGGTTCGGTTACGGTTTTCCATACAAATTTACGGTTATTAATCGAACCGAACAGTAAAATACGGTTCGGTTAACCGTATGCGGTTAACCGTTCCATTTACAAATAAAAGAAAAAAATAAGGGGGGTAAATGAAAATTTTCTTACCTTATACATGAGATGAGATGCAAAACCAAACCCTAGCATTTTTCAAGCCTCTCACCCCCTCCCTCTCAACGAGAACCATCCCAGGGCCTCTGTCTCTCACCGCCTCTCTCCATCTCCCCTCCCCCATCTCCCTCCATCTATCCTCTCCAGATCTCTCTCACCGCCACAACGCACGCAGCAGCCCATTTATTTGGTGCAATGATTATATTGCTGCACATCGAATGGAAGTGGAGATTTAATTCTGAATGTTGGTTGGATTTGTGTTCCTGTTGTATGTATGTAAATGGAATGTATCAGCAGATGCTAGAATGGATATGATGCTGCACAGGTTGTTGTGAGTGAATTCCATTGTTCTCAGTTAGTTGTTGGGCAAATGCCATTCTAAAACAAGGGGGGACTAGGATTAAGTTGGTTTCTTTTGTTTGCTTGAAAATCTCCACATCAAGTAGCTACTTCAAAGACTGCACAAGCGTTCACTGTTTTCTGTACAGTAACACCCTTGACCACATCAAGAGTCCTATTCATGAACATTTCAAAAAAAAAAAATAATAGAGTGAAGTTGTTGCTTTGACTCCTCTATTTTCATTGTTCTCTTTACAACCCTACTGTTTCACATAACACTGGTCATCTATATGCCCATTTGAGCTTCAAGTTAATAGCAACCAGGCAATTCCAAGTTATCTGTGCAAGATCCATTCCAACAGCAACATTCCATTCTACCAAACAGGGTTGTTAGATTTTTCTACGGTTATTAACCGTAACCGAACCATCTAATGCGGTTAACTGCGGTTCGGTTTTCCACGGTTTTTATACATACGGTTACGGTTACGGTTTTTAAGACATAAAAACCGCGGTTACGGTTCGGTTAACGGTTTCCCCAAAATAACCGGTTAACCGAACCGTTACACCCCTATCAGTTACCCAATTAAAAGAGGTTGGATTTTATTTTCTAAACACACACCTCGGTTTTCGTGGGCTCATCTGGCCATGTGTTCGAATTAGAGTCGTAGGGGAGATGAGAATTACTTTAGCTGACCTCAGCTAGGACAATATCACTTATCTATTCATATCATCTTAACCCTTTTTATTGTGGTTCAATTGAAACAGTGGATGATAATAAGATTAATGTAAAAGAGGTTAAAGTTAGTTCTCTGTATGCAAAGACCATGGGTAGACCACCGTTGAATCTAATTATACAGAAGTGTAGCAACATTCTATAATCTTATCTTAGCATGGCATCATCTGTAACCTCATATGTTGTACTCTCCTTTAAAGAAAATCTGGACTTTTACAAACCCTAGCAAGAATTGGATCGACAGAATTTAATCTTCCAGTCAAATGCAGAAAGGACCCGACAAAAGAGATTAGTTGGCACAGTGCACTGCTCCATTGTAGCTTTACCTATTTAAAATCTAAATCGGTTTAGTTCTAGTATATGTAAAATTGAAATGGTTTTGGAGCTTTTCGGATTTTTTAATTTTTAAATTTTTTTTTTTTGTGGGTTTGTTTTAGAGTGTTTTTTAATTTTTTAAACCCACCTTCCTAGACTATTCTACGTAAGTTTATTTATTTTCAAAATATAGACAGCTCTCTATTTCAATAAGGGCTTGAACCAAATTGTCCCGCCTCCCCTGGGACTTTGATCTCCCTCCACAGCTCAGCTAGTATCCCTTGATAGAGTATTATCCATGATATAAAACCCATTCCCTCTCAAGTTCTCTCACAATTACATCTTCAAAATCTCTTAGGTCACAATGGGATACCAAATCTTTGGACCAAAGATTTTCGGTTTTCCTAAAATTGTAGTAAATTCATAGTTGGCAATTGTAAATTCTTGAGGATTTGGATATATAAAAATTTTCATTTGTTAGGATTTTCGGATTCGAACACCACTCATAAGATTTAAAAATCCCCACTTAAGTGGATTTGCAAACTGAATTTTATTTTTTTCGGCTATATTTATCGACATACACCAATATCAATGTGAAATCATTAACTATACTAATCCCCAGTGGGGAATCCCTGTTCTAATGGTAGTGAGAAATCATAAGATCTATGGATTCCTCACCTGTTACCAAACATGCTCTTAGAGTTTTCAGTTTTTACCCTCCCAATCACTGGTATACCCACCACATATATTGTTATTGGGGCAGTTGCCCTGTCGAACTTTGGTCCGCCTCCACAAATTGCATAAAAAAATATTAAGTCCTCCTTCCAAACTCAGATAAAAATTTCAGTTTCGCCCCTAAAACTCACATGAAAATCCTGAATTTGTTTACAAATCTGCCCCTTAAAACGAAAGTCTTGGGCCCTCCACTGCTCCCAATGTTCGCTACAAAAAAAGTATTTTTAGAACTTTGGGGGTCCCATAACTTTCCGAAAACAAAGAACCTTGGTGACCAATTCAGTTGGTAGCGATGGGTCGACTAGAATTCCATGTTCTGTTGTTTTTTTTTTTTTTTGGTAAAAGAATCCCATGCTTTTTGGTTTTATTTATTTCTAAACCTAACCTTTTCCACTTGTCCTTTCACTTGCCTTGTATCTTCGCCGCAGATTACGGGAGCAGATCAACGTTTCGTAGCCCGCAATCCCTGGAAAGTAGATAAAGAGGATGTTGTCGAGGTGTGGACTCAAGGAAATTAAGCAAAGATTCCTGCATCCTTAATTGACATGGTCTGTTTTGTCAAGCCTCGTGTGGTCTCCTCTACTTAAACTTACGACCATGGAGGATTTCAAAAAGTAGCAGCTACCTAATTCTTTTGGTGGGTCCCACAATCCATTGAAAGTGGTGATCTTGACCGTCGGCCAACTGGTGGCTGTAGATTGATTTGGGTGTGCTCAAATCCCCATCCAAGCAGATCATGGGCGGCATTTTACCCCCCCCCCCCACCCCCCACCCCACAAAAAAAAAAAAAAAAAAAAGTAGATCATGGGCGGCATTTGAACTGGCAATAGCCAACAAAACAGCAATCAACAAAGTGTGGGTCTAGCCATACCTTTTAATTTCTATCCCTACATTGATTTTTTGATTGACCTATTCTGTTATGTAGAATCTGGAACCTTTCAAGCATTAGGCCCATGTTTGTACTATTGATGGAAGTGAGATTTTATTTGGCGATGGATGAAGTAATTGGACATTATAGGGGATTGTTTTTATCTATGAAAAAGTGACTGTCACTAGTTGAAAATTCTGGTTTATTGAAAATGATTGTTTAACAAATGTCTAATCATGCATCTTTTCTCGATTTAATGGTGAAATCACTCCGGTGAACGTGGGTCTTTAAGACCATTGAGTAGAATT
This sequence comes from Persea americana, assembly GCA_029852735.1. Taxonomy (NCBI): domain Eukaryota; kingdom Viridiplantae; phylum Streptophyta; class Magnoliopsida; order Laurales; family Lauraceae; genus Persea; species Persea americana. The sequence continues at coordinate 69,909,955 of CM056815.1, forward strand.
AGGTTAGGTACTGTTGAAAAATGGCCCTACCCAGATGACTTTACCTCATTAAAAGGCTAACCGTGAATTATCACCCCTCTAGAATGAGTCCGGAATTGGTGAGGGAAAACCCTACGGTGACCATAAGTGGACCATGAATGTGGCAGCCCTGGTGATCCACTCAAGATCACCAAGGGCAAGGCCACTCAAAAGATTCCGATTCCTATGGGATACATTGACAGCGTATTTGATGACACAGTGATATAAATGACGTGAGTCAAAGACAAAAGTACAGTATTATGTGAATGGTTTAGTCAGTTGCGAAGTGGCATCATATGCACAAAACGCTTGACCTTATTGAAAAGGTTAACCTCACAGCATCACTTCCTCTAATAAATGATAAATGATTGGGGTCTAAATCTAGTCGGGTCCATCTCATCTAGCTTCTGGTCAAGAATGCGTCCTGATTAAGAATCATGGTTGGGTCTGAGTGCACTATGAACCCAATTTGTGCCTGGGCCCATTACACACTTATGCACATTCGTGTAGCCACCTTTCGGCAAAAATGCTGCAGAAAAGCAAGTTATTTTTACGTGAAAAGGTCCAGGTTGACCCATGCTCTACCCCATTTGATATAGGTCGGTTGGGATCAAGTTTGGTATTAGTTATTATTACTTTCTTTTCTCTTATGAGAACTATGTGGGCGTATGTTGGAGTTGTGACAAAATCTCATGTTGAGAGCTCCCCCATTACAACAATTTGGAGTCTAAATCCTTGCCTATCTCTACCGTGGTCCGATGGTTTAAACCTTTGGTTTACAATTTTAGGTCATTGGTTCAAGATATGGTGCCAACAAAAGAAAACAAAATTAAATACAATGGTGTTTTCTTTATTTTATTTTATTTTGAGGGGTGGGGGATAAGAACAAACGATACATTTTGACAAATAAGAAGTAAACTAGAGGAATATTTAAATATGAAGGAAGAATTATGGAGACAGAAATCTAGGGAATTATCACTGCAAGAAGGGAACAAAATACTAAATATTTTCATGCTAGCACCATATTAATAGGAGGAAAATTAATAGGATAGTTAAAACTGAAAAGAAGGTTGGCAATTGGATAGGGGGGTAGAGAAGATATTGACAATGAATTTAGGGCCTATTTTAAAGACCTTATGGGGACCCGTGGAAGTTGGGATCTGAGTGGTATGATGCTGCTTTTCAACCATTGACAAGAAGAGCGGGTTTCAGTTTCCTTGTTTTCTTTATTCTATCTGAGTTGGGGAGTTCCCAAGGTGGTTAGAGGACATCTTGGTTCCCTTGTAAGGCACCTAGCCACCAACTGTGTTCCTTCTTCTCTTCTTTTTGTGTTTTTTTTTGGCACAACCTTCTTCTCTTCTTTGATGAGTTCTTTTTCTTTAAAAAAAACACAAGAAGTAAACAAGCCAAACTATAAACAAATACCCACCAAAAAGACCAGACCAAGACCTGCATGGCCCCGCGCCGCCCGCCCCAATTGAGGCCCGCCCCGTGGCATTGCCTGGCCCACCAGGAAAAAAGCCTGGCACGGCACTGCCCCGCCATGGGCCGGGCTGGGCCGTGCAATGCCTCCGTGCCCGGAGTGCCTCTTTTTTTTCCCCATTTTTTTTTTTTTTTTTTGTCTTTTCAGCATTAAAATAGCGCCCCCCCCCCCCCCCCCCCCCCCCCACAATAAAAGGAAGCTATTGAGAAATTAGCTAGTAGAACCAACTTGTGGATTTGTTCATTTTAGGCTCTATGTCTAAATCATTGAAGGTGAAAGAAGTTTGTTGTTGATGTCTTCATGCAACCAACTAAATATCAAAGTGCAATTATATTACCAAAGAAGTGATTGATGCAATCAAAGGAGAGATAGAATGGTCTATTAATTCTATGGTTTTGGATATTATTGAGATCGCTAAGGACTTTGCTAGTATTGACTTTATATTTATTTTTAGGAAGTTTAATAAGTCAGCCTATCATCTACAAGCATGGCCAATATGGAGTGGTATGCAGTGCGGTTTTGTTCTGTGGTTGGTTCTGTGTTGTTTGTTTTGCTTTCTTTTAATGAATCTCTCTTCTTTATCCAAAATAAATAAATAAATATCAAAGTGCTGGTTACTGCCTTGTTGATATTACTATTAGGGATGTAATCAGTTGCTAGGTTGGGACTGGTCCACCTGGATCTGAATCTGTTTGCATTTAGCTGAGTCTGGGTTGGGTTCATGGTTATAACATTGACAACATATAGATATTTGGGAAATATACTAAAGTGATATGATTTTATTATTATATTTGGTCTGAGTTGGTTCTATTATCATATTCATGCCCATTGGATCTTGGACTCAGGGCGCTGACCCACCCAACCCACCAGGTTTTAAGTTGGACCCATACCCATTATTTTTTGGGTAAAGCTTGTTACGTTTTAGGTTTAGCCTGGCCCAGTTGCAGTTACTGAGTAACCCATCCAGAATCTAAGGTCTTAATTAGTTGGCTACCTTGAAATAGAGGAAAATATACCAGTGGGCCTGGCGGGCCGATCCTGACGGGCCCTTGGGTGCAGCCCACCATCCTAGCGGGCCTGGTGGGCCATGCCAAATGGGCCAACGGGCCGAGGACCCTCGGCCCAGCACGATTCAGTTGAAGTTCCTAGAAATGTAAATCATCAAGGTATTAACTTGGATCATATCGGCATGATATAATGATTGTTACCACCTATTTAGAGCCACAAAGTTCAATCGCTTCCTCGAAAGTATTAACCAAATATCAATGATCGTGATTTAAGGTTTAGCTAAAGATATCAAATTACACACATATAATATTTGCTATCAGATCTTTATTATTCTTACTGATCCATTTAGAGTGGAGCATGATGGACTAATAGGGGCATTGAGCCAACATTACAGGCTTTAAACTAGAAGGTTGGGCTTGGGTAATGGGTTTGGTTTTTTGGAACTTCTTTTAAAAGCTTGTTTATTCAAAGAGATAAAAGGGATAAGGGGAGGTCATCATCATCACCATCAAATCTTTGTCCCAATTATGTTGGGGTCGACTAAAGGAAGGCCATTAGAAGTGAAATGAAATAATGAGAAACACAAGTTAAATTGTGGACCCAATGAGAATCTTGGTTTCAAAGAAACAGGCCGGATAAGAGTTCAATCATGTGATGGTTAAAAAGTCGAGCCCACAAAGCTGAGTCCAAACAAATAAGATCTGAGTTTGATAAAGATGATGTTGATGGTGATGCTTTTGAGCCCTAGCTAGGACTCTCAAAGGGCCAGGCCAGGATAAGCTGAAGCCCTTGGATGGCCTGCTCTACCTAAGCGCTTACCCTAACCTTGGAGGCCAAGGTCGAGCATGGGACCTGAGAACAAGAAAACCAATTCTTCTTCATCATCTTCTTCTTTTTATTATTATTACTTACGTTGTCATTGAGCATTGAGTATCAACTGAACATTAGCCATCCTCCTTTATTTAGGCTTATGGCCCACAATGCCTACAATAAGCAACACGACGAAGTGAAAATAATTCTTTTTTATTTTATTGGCCAATGGAAGATTAGAAGATATTTATTATATGAAATATATATATTTGAAAATAGTCTTATTTATTCACCATTTTTACAGCTGATCATTTACACACGTCATAAATGAGTGCAAATAAACATCATGATGCATAACTGTTATGCATGAGAATCATTAATTCACATGTGTAAATGATTGCAAATATATAAATGATCCCTTAACCTTTACTATAGGCCGCAAATTACTATCTATGACATTCATATACCAGTTGAGATGGGAGATAAAGACTTGTATGATCATTCTTTCAAAATTCATTAATATAAATGATCCAATGTACTTAAGTTCATGGTAAGCTCATGGCTTGTGGACAAGATATAGGCTATTTTCCATTCTGAACATAGGAAATATATAGAGGGGTTATAGAGGGGTATAAATGCATAGACAATATATAGACCATGTCCCATTTGTTAGAAGGGGAATTTTAGGATATATATATATATATATATATATCTATATATAATGAAAAATATAAGAGCCGGGCTGGGTATTGTCCAAGCTCGGACCCCAAAATTAACGGGACTACAAAATTTTGTCCAAGTTTGGCCCTAAAATTTAAAAAGAAATAAAAAATAAAAGCTCTTATTGTAAGGACTTTTAAGGGCTGGGCCAAGCTAGGAGGATCCCTTGTCAAAGGGCCGAATTAACAGGCCTGCTAGCCCCAGCACAGCCATTAGCTACTATTGATTATGCTTTGTTGTTGTTTTTGGAGAGAAAGCCCCAATAAAGAAAACAGAACAAAGCAAATTATAACGAAACAACAAGACTAGATAACCAGACTAGATAACCACTCTGGGCGATGATTCAGCCATTCAAAATCCTTGCCTGAATCAAAACTCAGTTTAGCTAGACAACAGGCCCCTCCCCTCCATTATAATTTTCAGCCATGAAAAACAGGTCAGTCCTGACAACCCAAGTTAAAATACAGTAAGTGAGTGCTTTATTTTCTGGAGAAAGGAAAGAAAAATTAAAGAAAAGTAAGTGCCTCATGATGGAATAATGAATAATGATGGGCAGAAGGAAGAGGCACTAGTCTATATCTAACACAATTTTGAAGTCATGGGCCTGTGCTTACTTGTTTTTGGAAATACAAATTAAGAACTTAGTCAGGCATTGGATCTAAAACCATTAAATTAGCACATGACCAATCAATTGGTGGGGCATTTTTGGGAAACTCTACCGCCTAATTAATGTCCTTCTTGAAGAAATCTTGTCCAAACTTCAGCTCCTACATAAGGATACTAATGTCATGAGTTAAATGCCGGTTGAGGTCCCAATGTCCCAAATATTAATGGTATTTGGGATAATATTGGAGAGAGATAATATCGAGCTTTGTGCTTTATCTTAATATTATTAAAATAAAATATTAAATTTAAATTTAAAATAAAATATAGTAAAACAATATGTGGGAAATTTGAATATTGAGGAAGAAAGAGAAGAAATTAGAGGATAAAAAAAGAAAAGAAAAAAAGCTTTAGAAAAAGTGGATTTATAGCTGAGTGGTGAGGCATCTCCCTCTCCACATAAACAATTAGAGATCGATCTCCATTATAACTATGTAAGGTAGAGACTTGGTGTTAGTATTTACCGGGGGGGGGGGGGGGGGGTGTGGAGAAAAAAAAATAATAGATATAGAAAAAGAAAATAATAGTTCATTGTTATTTTTGTAAGGGTGGCTAGAACCTAAGAGAGCCTCCATAAGTGGGAAGAGGAAGAGGAAGCTTACAAAGTGAGAAGAAAAGCATAATTAACCAGGGACTGATTCCTGGGAAGCCATGTGACATATAGCTAGGGTTGCTAATTGCCAACCAACTAAGAAACCCCTTCTTATTTACAGTTTATTGTAGACACTTTGTTGCATATACAATATTCTAGGTGAAGTTATACCGACAAGTGCTAAATCTGTAAGATTAAAATCCAATAATAAATAAGTGCTAGATCAGTAAGAGTGCTCAGCACTCCCCTGCACGTCACACAGATTTGAAACCATGCCTTTAATAAACGTTCTTAAGAAAATATCCTAATGTAATGGCGTAAAATTTAAATATAAGCGACATTTGCAACATGGGTTAAAACAATCCATTTTAAATGTATTGGTGGGGTCTGGATAGGGTTGAACCCTTTTAAACCTGATCTATAACAAGTGTTAGTCCTATGTCCTGGACCCGTGTAATCATCGACAATTTCTCTACCATCATCATCATCAAAATCTTGTTCCAACTATGTTGAGGTTATATATATAAATTTATATTATAGCCTGAATTGTGGTTAGATCAACCATGGGCTAAACACATCTGGTAAGTCACGGTGACCTTATATTATCAGTAGGGCCATTAGGCAGAAATTTATCTAAGTCCGGTCCATTTAGCTATAGGACCAAATGTTCAGCCCAATGTTCCACCCACAGGCCTGATAATCAAGCACAGGCCCAGGGCATTTGTAAAATATGTCCATCAGTGTGTTAAATATGCGTGCCAGGCTGGACCTTTAAGTATATATACACAAAAGACTGGACCATCTAACATCAATGCCAGAAAATTAGGCCTGGATACAACCCACAGGTCCTAAAACCAGAGCTCAAGGTGGGTCAGGTCAGTCGAGCCCACCACATGAGCATCCTTTTTTTTAGGCCTGAATCCAGCCTGCCGACTTGGAATTTAGACTCAGGCCCAGCCACTTGCTAAATTTCACATTTTGTGTGCATGGGTGCGTGCGCGAGCGGCCCAACCCAGTTCGAGCCAGGCTCATATTGGTCCCTGGTCCCTGGCTCTTGCCCAGCCATAATGGTCATAAAGACATATCACCAGAGCAACCTGAACTTGACCAGTTATAAGTCAGTCATCATCTAGAGATAGTTTGTTAAAACAAGTAGGATGAAATTTACAGGAGAAAATGTACATTTTCAAGTAAGTCTATTGTCTACAGAAGCAATTGGCAAGAAACACATCTTTAAAGCCTGTCAGATACAAAAGGGACTCTAGCATGGGCCTTATCATCTGAAGCTCCACCATTACTGTCCCTCTGCAGACTCTGGGCCTTAGAAAAAGCATAGCATTTACTCGTGGGTTCATAAACTCAGAGCATCCAATTCATAATGGGTAGTGAAATTTTTAGAGGCAACTTTTCCAGTCGACCTCAGCAACGCCACAGTGCATTGGTTGTTCTGGCCATTGTCAAAAATAGTGAGATTACCCTCTCAGTAAAGTGTCTGGATATTTTTCTAATTTGAGGGTTTTCTCAGGATATTATTGGAAAAATGATGCAAAAAATTGAATTATTGTTAATATTTATGTAAGATGCATTAAAAACCTTTTTTTTTATATTTTCTTTTTTCGCCTATTTTATTCTTATATTTTCGCAACTTTCTTATGATAGTTTTTTGATTTTTTGGTGATACATTGGAAACAATGTGATTTTGTTGGAAAATTCTTTTCATCTTGGATCAATGATTTGCACATTTTCAGTAACTGGGTGAATGATATTAGGATTTTTATCATTTAGATTAATGATTCACATGTTTTTTTTTTTTTTTTTTTTGGTACCCAAGCTTAGAGGGCCCAAAAGAGCCCACGTAAGTGGCAAGAGGAAACCCGCAAAGTGGGAAAGAGAACCCACGTAAGGGGAAAGAGGGGCATACTCAAGGATTGACCCTTGGATAGTTGGGTGACATGCAACATTGCCAACATGAGCAACCCCTTTCTTTAAAAAAAAAAAAAAAAAAAACCTTAGCAACCCCTTGTTGTCCATATGCTTTCTTTAGTTGGATAGATGATATGAGGCATTTTAGCCTTTAAATTCATGATCCGCATTTTTATGCAAATATTCTATCTTGGATCTAAGGTGGTCCTAGTGTTAATTGATGATTAAGTTCAATCAATGATTCGTGGCTTATCCATCTCTCTCTCTCTCTTTCACACACACACACACTAAAACATATATGGAACTGGTCCTTTGAAGGAGGTCCTTTCGGTCCACATAGTGCAAAATGCCTAATGGGGCCCGTCTTATTATCCATCCAAATGGACTGCATGTACACAACCCGCTATTGTCAATCAATGCCATTGATTTGTATGGATTCGAATGAACTAAAACGTTGGATTGGGGGTCAATTGTTGTTGTTTGATATAAAGTTGTTAAGCTTGTGGACTGCGGATGAAGGAGTTAAAAGTATTAAATTGACTTCAAATTTGAAATCTAGGTTGGCCCCACTTGGATCTTTCGATCCCCCTCCATCCCATGATCAGTGGGGTTCCAAGGTGGGCCCCACTAGGTGGTCCGCACCATAAGGCCGTAAGGACCATCCTCACAGGATAGTTCCTGTATTTTAAAACACCTCATATGAAAATATTCATGCACATCCATCCGTCACCATGTTATGGTGAGGGACAACATAGTATGGTTAATTTTATAATATATCCGAATCATCCACATAGATAGGACCCCCTTAAGTATACTAGACCCATTGGATTTTCACCTATCCAAATGGATTGGACCGTTAGATCGAGGGTCAAATTTTTTTTTTTTTAATATAAAGTTATTAAACTTATGGGCCATGGATGTAGGTGTTAGAGGCATGGGATTGACCCCAAATTTGATATATGGGCTCATCCAAGATGTCTCTTTCCATCCCCCGCAAGTCCCATGATTAGTGGGTCCCCATGTGGGTCCTTTAAGTTTTCTCTCTCCATATGGTGAGGGAATGATGCATAGGACTATTCCCATATATATCCCCATATATATATATATATATATATATATATGGATGAGAGCATCTCTCACCTTACTATGAGAGCTAAGGTAGGGTCCTAACTTAGTTCTCATAGTAAGGTGAGAGATGCTCTCATAAGAGTATGTATATATATATTTATTTATTTATTTTGAAGGATTAGAATTACGAGGCATTTTCACACTGGATCAATAACCTAACATCTTGTCCATGTTAGATTACGATATGAGGCTTATTCACTATTCGATCGACGTTCCACACCACTTTCTTTGATTAGATTGGTGATTTGATGCTTTTTCTAACAACAGATCAATAGCTTTCTTTAGATCGATGATTTGATGCTTTTCTAACAACAGATCAATTGCTACTATTAGACGAATGATCTAATGCACCTCCATCATTTGTTCGATGATTCTCATCTATCCCTAGTTGAATCAACATTCGGATTCTATTTCACTATTCAATTTTTTATTCCCACTCTGTAGCCAATAGTGGATAAATGATCTAGGCCTTTTCATTTCGAACTACATCTTTTCTTCTGGTGAATCAATGAAGTGTGTGCTTTTCAATTTCAGGTAGGATCTCTTGGGAGTCATCTCAGAAACTTAACATGACGTCCGAGGTTCCAACATCACACAGACTAAATAAAACATTTTCATGGCCCATTGAGCTACATAGTGAGAAACCTAGTTAGAAATTTAAGTCTTCAGGACTTAAGAAGCTGTGTGATACTATAGATTCATCGAACATTGTTTGATTTTAGGCCAAAACTAGGCCACTTTTATGAAATAATTTTTTTTTTCTTTTTGTGAAAGATTTTCTTTTGAAAGATCCTTTTATGAAATATTCACAAACGAAAAACAATAGTTTTCGGATTATAATTTAGAATCTCATTAAAACTTAATTGAGTCGATCAGACTAAGTAGAATATCAAGTTGGACGTGTCAACTGAGTTCAATTGAGTCAAGGTTCTATGTTCACATTTCAATTCCCATAAATGAAAGCCATTAAATGGTTATTAAGAATGATATCAACAATAAGAAAAAAAAAAAAAAAAAAGGAAATTGGAGGATTGGATCATTTTTAAGATGCGATTCATGAATGGTGGAACAAATTTAGGCACAAAAATTTGATGCTCCTAATGTTTGTAAACCTAAAATTTATTGTACAAAACTAAACCTTGAATATTTATTGTCCCAAAATAAAAAGGGAAAACTTGTAATTATGCGCTTGCAAAAACTATTTTCTTCTAATTGTTTGCTCTCACAATAGATCAACATTTTAACGACGGAAATAACAGGGGACAATCCTAAATGATAGTTAATGTCGAGGTATAGTGTAATAATAGTGGCCTCTCTTCTCTCCTAAATGATAGTTAATATCAAGTTATAACTCAACTAAGTCTATTAATGTGTTAAATTACGCTCCTCAATGAGATAGAAAATTAAGTGGGTGTTAATGGGTCAGCGGTTGCAAAATAGTATGTAAGAAAGAGGAGAGATGAGGGATGTGGAATCAATGAGCTGATGTGGCTCAAGGAGAGGAGAGATTTGACGCTTTTTTTTTTTTTTTTTCAAGTAACGTCCGGGGTTTAATTTATAAAATAATAAATAAATAGCTTTGTTTATCTTATAGGAATCATGGATATACAAATAGCTAAACGAGAAACATGCTTCAAATGGATATGGATATCGGATGTGGTACGCATTTCGCGTGCATCATAACTGCTACCGGCTTGTAATTGAATCTGTTATAATAATAAACTCAAGGCAAAGGTCCCCCAAGAAAAGTTGTTTTATTTTGCCAAATTCATTTTACTCTGATGGTGGATGGCACTTATTTATGGCTTCTTTTCAGAGCATTAATCATCTCAACCCCCTTTTGCGTGTTCTTCAAATTAGAAGGTCCTGCCCTTTGCTGCTGGTTATGAAAAGTCACCTTTCACGCTTCAAATGAGAAGGTCCTGCCCTTGGACGCTAGTACCACTGATTTTGTAGGAACACCTTGGGGATCTGGTCCAATTATATCAGAAATGGCATATACCTGAAGCCAATGGCATTGGCATAGTTTCACCTTGGGCTTCTTCACCGACTCTCTCTTTGGCTTGAGATCAGCACTCTACTTCGATGATGATGGGGCAGGATGTAAATGTGTAATTTGTAATTTGAAGTCATATTTGGCAATTAAGTATGGGAAGATTCTTCATCAGTTTCTCACAAATTTGTAGAAGCCCCCACGATTAACAATTATAAATCACCCAGGAGCATGGCTAGTGGAAACTCTCATTTTTTCTTTTTTTAAAGGATTTTCAGATCTAACCAGAAAGGATTTGAGAATCATCATTTTCGAGATCCATTCATCAATATCGATTTTTCTCAGTTATACACATTAATACGCAGCGATATCAATGTAAAATCCCTAACTTTAAAATCCTTGTGAACAATTCTTGTCCCTAGAGTAGTGATTCCTACTTTAGAGATTTTGAGGAATCCTCAACTCTATGGATTTCTCATCTATTACCAAATGTGGCCTCATATAAACGGTTATTGGACTCTTAGTCCATCAATGAGACCTTCCCAAAGGAGTTGCTTAATCATAAGATGTCCAAATAAAAAAAAATTAACGTACTTAGTGGGGTGGGTCTGATCAGTGAGATTACACCTTTAGAAACCCAAGTATTTTTAAACATCAAGAAAACCAAAGTACTAAGAAATTAACAAGCAAGTGATGTCTCCATGCATATGTGGCCTGAGAACTCCACTGGAGCAATAATACTGCAACTTTGTAAGAGACTCATATCAGACGACCTGACTCTTATTTTAGGAACCTTAGATAATCTTCATTAGGAAGTCGACACATTGAAGTGCAATTTAGCCCAAAGCCAATAGATGGGAGAACTTGAAGTAATGGGGTCGGGAAAGAATTTTAAGGGACCCACCTTGATAGGGTGTGAAAGGTATCGGCACCGTTAGATTATCCTAAGCTCTTGATCAATGGCCCTCAACTTTAATAAATTTAGAAAGGATCATAGTTTTGGATTCTAATCAAATACTGAGCATTAGTTAGATAAGTGGCGAATCCACCAAGTACCCAGTGCTGAGGCATCTCCCTGTCTGCAGATACAATGATCGTTGGTCTGTTGGATAGGGGCTGGGGCAGTGTGTGGCTTCGTGTCAAAATTGCACATGCCCCAGTTCAAAAGGGGCACATGTTTTTTTTCTGTTGAGGAATGTGCGTAGCTTACTCCTATTGTGAAACAACCCTCGTGAAGCCCCTACAATGCTCTGACTTGTCTAGTGTTTTTTTAAACAACAAAATAAAATAAAAATTGGATAGGGTTTGAACCAAAAATAAGTCAAATGGCATAGAAATTGAGACCCCTATAAATGGTTCATTTAAACATATATTTAACATCATTGCATATAGTTATATATTAAATGCAATGCAAGATGCAATGTTACATAGTCTTAATGACCAAACATATATTTAACATTGCATATAGTCCTTTACCCAAAAAAAAAAAAACATTGCATATATTCTTAATGTGTTTCAAACAGAATATAATGCCAAATCACCAGGATAGTGGCTGTTTGCAAAAAAATGAGATCATTGACAGCCTTTTCATGGTTGTAGCGACATTGCACCACTGACCTTTTTTTCTTTTTTTTATGCGAAACTACAATGCCAACACCACTCGACCTTCTAAAAAAGACCTTGACCACGAGTGCGTTAGCAGCACAACTGACCAATTTCTGTTACTGTGTATTGTATAATGTAATACATATATACTTTGGGTGCCCTGGGCCTAACTTAGATACCGCAGCTTTAGTCCAGTTCAAATTCCACTTGGGCTTCAACATCCAAGCCAGTCTCTCATCTCAACAAGAATTGGATTTTCATGCTGGCTCACTCCAAATTACACTTCTGTCACAAACTCACCAAAGCTAGCATTAGAAAAACAGAGATCTAATTTAATATTGGTGGAAGCATTAGTTGGTCCTTGTTGGCTTACTCTGGCCTGCCACGTCACACTCAAAAAGCTGAAAAAGTCAGGGTGATCTGGTTCTGTTTGGTAATCCGCAATTAATCCATTAATTTAAGGATTGGGATCCTAAGTACTGTGTAGCTTCAACGGTAAGATAATAATCTCTCTTGCTTTACAATATAAGAAATTTGGCATGCTAATGGGCTATATATTGAATATAAAAAGGCTTTGAAATCTAACCACCTATAATAAATCAGATCACTTAGACTATATATGCATATGTATTATACAGCCACAAATGCCATGTAGAGATGGGAATTTTGCCACACTTATGCTGAATGCCCATTATGTAGCCTTGGATCTAATATTTATAGCTATCAACAGCCAACCAAGCTGATTTGTTGATCTTAGTTAACTGTGAAAGCCAGATTGTCAAGTTTTGAAAAGCAACGTACATAAATCTGGTGCTGATGCTGTTGAGAATAGAGATACTTAATTCAAGTGATAAAAAAAATCCATGCATTTCACAAGTGCAACCCTTTGCCTCCTTCCTATAGTCACAACCATCAAACCCCTCCTACCTAATCAGAAAAATGCTCCTAGTGGGCCCCACCCCAAAACCCAACACCCAACACCCCACACACATATCCTAGCCACTGGAAAAGAGGTATAGTGGGCCACACATTGCCCCTGAAATTGCTTGGCTCAGATTGCAAGTACCTACAAGTTTGCTTTTTTTTACCAATGGACTGGTCATTTTCTACGTACCAACCAATTGTAAATGCCTGTCGTCCAATCGGTGGGAAACATCCCTCGTGTCCTCTGCTGGTGGGACCCACCAGAGGACAGAGGAGCCTCGACAAGTCCACTTGAAGCATGAATGGAATGTGTTGGATCCTGAACTACCACCAAGGTACCTGATGTCTTCTTCCTCCCTCTCAACTGCCCAACTGCATTAAAACAAAATCTTATAAATATAGGAATTTTCTCCGCAAGATGTCCCTGCATACCGACGTCTACCGGTCGCCGTGGGTGTCGTTGGGGCCCGTCGCCCCGTTTGGATCATGTAAAAAAAAAAAAGCAATGGGCTATGGGCAATTGCCCTAATTGTAAGCCATCTCACACCCTGTCCTCTTTCCCACCCCCACTGAAACTCCTTAGATCTGTCTTCTTCTTCAATTTACGGACACCCGTTCCCCTCAGACGAAGATGAGTGTATCCCACTGTAAGATTGAGTAATATGATTTATAATATATAAGAATATTCCACAAAAGAGGAGTGTGCAGTTTGAGTTTTAATATGTGAGCCCTATTGTAGAGTTTTAATAGAATTTTTCATGCATCCATCGAATTTGGGCCACCTTACAACTAATCTGGACCATTCAGAGGACAATCCCCACACTGTGAGTTACATCTACATGATCCACATTACAAGAGACCGCCGGAAAATATCATGACATTATTTGAAAAATTCTAATTTTCCAAATAATACCATAATATTTGGAATATGTCATGAGAAAGGAAAATACACCTAGAAATTCAAGAAAAACTTGATTTTATGTAAAAATATAAATGGTAAAAGTCATCTGAAACCCACTTGTGAGGTTTATTTTTCCGGTTTTAGCTGTCCCAGCTATTTTGTAGTTCTATTTTTGGCTCTCCTACTCCTACTTCTGTTTGGTTGGATGCTGCTGTATATATGCCTTGGCTGGGACTTGGAGATGTCAATATAAAAAAAAATAAAAAAAATGATTAATTTCAATCTTTTTTTTAATTTCCATAATTACTTAAATTGATATCATTCTGCACAATATTTCCCAGATAATATACCATCAAAACCATCAATTTATGAAAAAGATCCACATTTTCCCATAAAATAAATAAATAATCCTCAAGAGTCAAGACTGATATTTTACAAACTGAAAAAGTGCCCACCCTCCCATGATATTATTATCTTCACAAACAAAATGGGCAAAAGGACACAGATACTTTGGTAGATTTTGTTAAAGTTCTTGGTCAGGCAGACCTATAACTTTGGAGAGGTTGGACCGTTGTAGTAGCTCTCACTGTAATGACCATAATCATGAGTAAAAGAAGGAAAAGAGAAAGAAATCCAGCTAAGGAAGAGCGTTGGGTGAGATGAGAGCTTTCATTTATCAGACCCATCTGCCCACAATTGATTGCTTCACCATCACCCCTTTAAATCCCTCCCCCAACCTCATTGCACCCTCATTCCTTTCCAGTACACACACCCACACCCAGTCCCAACAAAAAGAAAAAAAAAAAGATTACATAGAAGTAGTAGTAGTAGTAGTAGTAGTAGTAGGAATAGCATCATTTACACAAAAAAACACAACCAAACCAAACCAGGCCAACCATCTCCAAACATGCCATCTTCGCCATTGCCAGACTTCTCAAACTCAGTCAAGCTCAAGTACGTGAAGCTCGGCTACCAGTACCTAGTCAACCACTTCCTCACCTTCCTCTTCGTCCCCATCATGGTTGCAATCCTCCTAGAGCTCCTCCGCATGGGCCCAGATGAAATCATCTCCCTCTGGCGATCCGTGGAATTCAATATCATCCACATCCTGTGCTCTGCTTTCCTCATCGTCTTCGTCTCTACCGTCTATTTCATGTCCCGCCCCCGATCCATCTACCTCGTCGACTACACCTGCTACAAACCCCCTGTTACCTGCCGTGTGCCCTTCTCCACCTATATGGAGCATGCAAAAATGATATCCGATTTCGACCCAAAGAGCGTCGATTTCCAAATGAGGATTTTGGAGAGGTCAGGCCTTGGTGAAGAGACCTGTTTACCACCTTCTAGCCATTACATTCCTCCTTGCCCCACCATGGAGGGTGCAAGAACAGAAGCCCAGCAAGTTATTTTCACTTCTATTGATAATCTCCTAGAGAAAACTGGTATCAAGCCCAAAGACATTGATATTTTGGTTGTGAATTGTAGTCTCTTTTCTCCTACACCTTCTATTTCAGCCATGATTGTTAATAAATATAAGATGAGGAGTAACATAAGGAGCTTCAATCTATCTGGGATGGGGTGCAGTGCAGGAGTTTTATCGATTGATCTAGCCCGGGACCTGCTTCAGGTGCACCCCAACTCATATGGGTTGGTGATCAGCACTGAAATCATCTCGCCCAGCTACTATGGTGGCAATCAACGGTCCATGCTGCTCCCTAATTGCCTCTTTCGCATGGGCGGCGCCGCGATCCTTCTCTCGAACCGGCGTCGTGATAGCGGCCGAGCCAAGTACAAATTGGTCCATGTGGTTCGGACCCATAAGGGTGCAGATGACAAGGCCTACAGGTGTGTGTACGAGGAAGAGGACCGACAAGGCTATGTTGGGGTCTCTCTCTCCAAAGACCTCATGGCCATAGCTGGAGAGGCCTTGAAATCGAACATCACCACTATGGGTCCTTTAGTTCTTCCGGCTTCTGAGCAGCTTCTCTTCTTGTTTACTCTCATCGGTCGGAGATTCTTCAACCCCAAGTGGAAGCCTTACATTCCTGACTTCAAGCAGGCGTTTGAGCACTTCTGCATCCATGCCGGGGGGCGGGCGGTCATCGACGAGCTGGAGAAGAACCTGCAGCTCTCGAACGAGCACGTCGAGGCGTCGAGGATGACTCTCCATCGATTTGGAAACACCTCTTCTTCCTCTCTATGGTATGAAATGGCCTACATTGAAGCGAAGGGGAGGATGAAGAAGGGTGATCGCGTGTGGCAGATTGCTTTTGGGAGTGGTTTTAAGTGTAATAGTGCTGTTTGGAAGTGTAATCGCAGTATCAAAACGCCCACAGATAGTCCTTGGGCTGATTGCATCCATAGGTACCCAGTTCATATTCCTGAAGTTGTAAAGCTCTGATTGCTCCAAAAACTTTAAATTTCTCGGCCTTCTCCTCCCACCTTGCTTCATACAAGTAGATGAAGAAGGTGGAAAAGGAGAAAACATGCGTCTGAAGTGAATAGGCATGGGACAATCTGTAGCTGAAAAGGGCAGCTTGTTAGTTATTAGAGCTTTGCCCCTTTTGATTCCAACATTGCCAAGATATGTCTTGGTTTGTTTATTTGTGGTTTGGGTGTGTACTTCTCTGTATGCATTGGACTAAAGACATTTGATTTCATATATGTTGGGTTATGGATACTTTTAAATGTTCTTTAATTTTCTTCTTTTTTGGTTTCTGGTTCTATGTGCCCTACATGTTATGCTGCCGGTCTATCTTGGACACTGTAAAAATTTGAGCTCTCTCACTTCTACCTAGGTTGCCTGATAATTTGAATCATTCTTTTTCATTTTACAAGTTAGGCTGGATAATTCAGATCTAAAAACTCTAAGCTTTTAATGGGTATTTTTGCTATCTAGAGATTGGATTATGTGAAGAAACTTATCCATTGACTAATTGAATGTTGGATAAGAATCATGTAGATTGTTTGATACTGTGATCCATAGAGACCTGTCTCACTATCTAAATCTATGAAGTCAGAGATCATATGGTGGTATCACAATCTAAGTAACCCTGAATTTTCTTCCTCCAAAGTTTCGGTAATTGACTTTGTATTGTTTCGTCTTATAGGCTACTTACTTTTTACATTGTCTCCATGCCTTCCAGAAGCAGGTGAATGATAGAGACATTGAAAAATATTTCATTAATAAGGCAACTTTTTGGTTTTGGGGGATGGAAGTGATGGCCCACCAATTAGAAGGGAAAGATACAGTTCCATGTGAATCGCGAAGTAATGATAGTTTGCCTGCTGGTACTGGATTCGTGCCTACTCAATAAAGCTTGTGAATTTATTGCGAGGACGACGTTGTTAGAGCTGGTTGATGGGTCATTCAATTTCGATTTTCATATGGTTCTTGTCCTATCAATGAATAACCACTATCGTATCTGTCGTTTTTTAAACCTTTCTTTAGGTGGAGTTGTAAATGAGAACCACATTTCGAGAACTTGGGAAGGAGAGTCCATTTGATGGCCATTACGGAGATCTTCACATTTTTTTTCTGGAATGTAGATCTTCACCGTCACTTCTGGATTTATCCCTTTTTTATCTGAAAGAAAGCCATTGCTTGCCTCTCCAAATAAATAGGCCCATGGGCCATAATATATACAGGGGAAAGAACATGTGTAAAGGAAAAGTCACCGAAAACTAAACAGAGAAAAGAAAAGGAATGCGGTAGTCATTTGTGATTTATTATATAATATATGTGCATGTGTGGGTATATCATATGTAGCACTCTTTTGCAAGACTCACGTGGAACCTTGAGGATCATGAGGGATAAGACTGGTAGAGTGTTTTTTTTTTCCTAAAACCAGCCCGGGGCAGGGACCCATGAGACCCATGTGAATTCAAAGGAAATTGACAGCGACAAACTTGACAACTTGATGATATCAAAGAGGTAATTGAAGATGGAGCTTTAAAGCATCAAGTTTCCCTAAGCAAAGCTTTGAGGTGTTAGTATAGGCAGTAGAAATATTTTTCAATACTCTCCTTTGGGTGGAATTCGGTCGATGTATTTCTGTATGTATATGTTTATATATATATATATATGAAATGTTCATGTGCATCCATCCCACATTATAGACATACTGAAACCGATTTTATTATCCATCCGAACCATCCACGCACATGAGATCCTTTAAATTATACTGGATCAATTGAGTTTTTACCGCGCGACCAAAATAAACGGCACTGTTAGTTCAAGGGTCAGATTCGTTTTCTTTAGAACAAAGTTGTTAAAATTGTGGACCACGAATGAAGGAGTTAAAGGAATGTAATTGACCTCAAAGTTGAAATTTGGCTCATCCAAAATGTCACTTTTCATCCCTCCGGTCTTGTGATTAGCAGGGCCAATCAAGTAGTCTGTCACCATATGGTGAGGGATGGATGCATATAAATATTTTCACATATATATAAAGACACACATACATTAGTGTTCATTCGGTACTCCTATGATTCAAACTCCTGACCAATTCGCTTTGATACAATATTAAGTACCCTTAGCTTTGCTACCTAAACTTCGAGGTGATAGTAGAGGCGGCATAAATACATTTTAATATAGACCTGAATTTAACAAAACAAAAGACTTGCGACGTCATCATATAACTTAAATCACTTCTTGAGCATTGTCATGGAATAAGATTCTCATAAAATCTTTATTGACGGCTATCGCAATAATGGAAAATAAATTGTGGGCGCTTCAGTCGTTAGATGAATTGAGAGCATTGTTTTAGCTATCCAATTGAAGTTAATTAGATTGATTAATGTATGAAAAACGATAGTTAACTAAATTGGAGTGAAGATTTAGAAGGTGAACTTTTATGGAGGGTGTGATTTTAATGGTAAGAAAAAGTGAGAGGAACATGACTCCATAGAAGGTGAATCATCTTATATGGTCATGAACATGTAATTATATATTTCTACTTTTTAAGATTCCATTACCCGAAAAGGGTTGATAGACTGTAGAAACTTGGAGCAACTATCAATTTTCCTCCTATACGAATTTTCAAACGGGACTAGTGCAGACCAGCCCACTCGCATCTTTACCAACCCGATGATTGAATAGTAATAACCAAGGAGAAGAAGATAAAATCAAACTCACATATAAAGGTCGCTCAATAAAACTGAACTCCACATGCATGTCCAATTATAAGATATATGTTTTGCACATTCATGTCGCTCAAAAACCAATCTCTGAGTTCATTATAAATATGAAGAGGAGGAAATTTTGTAAAAGGTCTCCAAAAGTTTTCCACACTCATGTGTCTGTATTCCAAATAGATATGAACGACTTTCTTTTCTTTTTTCAAATTTCATTTGACCACAAATTCTTATCATAATCATCCATCAATCCAAACATGGAATCTTGTCATTCCTAACCAAAGAAAGACTCTTAAAAACTTCCTACATTTCTTCATGTGCAAATCTTTACACATGGGGTGCTTGATTAAAAATGAAACTTTTGTTGTAAGCCTGATATATATTGTTACACAATTCTCTATCAACTTAGTCTTTTAGAGTGAGGGATTGTCAACATGGTATCAATGTGGGAGGCTGAGTGTTCAAATCTCCTCGATCTATAGTGTTACTCCATTTTCTATCAACTTAGTCGTTTGAGGAAAAATCCTCCCAAAAGAATTATGGCACATGCGTGCTTGATTTTCGTAGTAAAACTACCAACTATAACAGGAAGAGTCTTTGGTCGATTTTCAAACTTGCACTACTATGGATTTATGTATGAATGAATTGATTTCTTTAAATTCTATACCCTTGGGTCGCTAGAGTGATTCATTAACTATATGCATATGTGATCTGATTGTTACGGATCGATGCAACCTACAGCAAAATACTAGATACCTTCATAGAAAAGGCGGGTATTTATATTATGGGAAGTATTCATGTGCATTCATCTCTCGCCATGTTATGGTGAGGGACAACATAGTGGGGCCAACTTTGTGATACATTTGAACCATCTATATACATTAAACCACCTTAAATACACTAGATTAATTAAGTTTTCACCTATCCAAATTGATTGGACCGTTGGATTGAAGGTCAATTTTTTTTTCTTTAATATAAACTTGTTAAATTTGTGGGCAACGAATGAATGGGTTAGAGGCATGGGATTGATCCTAGACTTAATATATAGGTTAATCTAAGATGTCTCTTTCCATCTCCCCAAGTCCTATGATTAGCGTGGGCGCCCTACGTGGACTCCATTAAGTTTTTTCCTCACCATATGGTTCTTGTAGAACCACTTTTTTATTCTTTTATGGTATATATGAACATTCTTTATTTCTAAATCGTCTTAAGAAAATGACTTTTGATCTAAAGGGGTGGAACTGAAGATTCACTGTCAGAATCTAGAAAGGTACACAAAACATGTAAATTTCATTTCATAGGGAAGGGTGACTAATATATATATATGTACACATGTACGACAATATTTAGGTGAGAACTAGTTCTCACATATTATATAAGAACTTTGTTGGTGGGGCCCAATTGTTCAAAGAAAAACAGAGGAAACTCAAAGCCATCCACAAAGCACAGATTCAGCCATAGCAAATTACCAATACTTATTGTCTTTTCTCGTGAAACTGAGCTTAGCTATCAATGCCTCGAAACGTCGGGCATGAAAAAAAAAAGAAGAAGAAGAATGAAAAAACCAAGCCCGTCCTATAATCACTTTGGTTGAAGATTATATCCTTTCTTTTCATTTTATTGTCTGCAAGCACCCTCTCCATTTCCATCAGCCTCTTTTTTCAGATAGTCGTAGTGCTAGCCACTCTCACCGTTCTAATGATGTGCAGGAGATAACTTCTGAAGAGATAGCCAGGATTTCGCACACAAGAGAACCGACGGTGGTTGATGGTAGATGATCTATGGCGGCTGATCTGCATTCTATTTTGTATTCCTCTACTTTTAGTGTCCTATAATTTTTCCTTTGCAATAAAATCGGCCTTCAGCAGAAAAAAAAAAAGAAAAAAAAGAAGACTTTAAAGAAAAGAAGAATGCATCAAAACATAAAGAATCAAGAAATGTTAAAATCCACTGCTTTATTAGATAAAGCTGGATACATTAGATGGGTAAAAATGGAATTGACATCATTAGCCTTTTCAGGAGTGCCTTGTTAATTAGCTACTGGGTCTAGCATCCATCATAGGCTTTAATTTAAGGCTCTGGCCCAGCAAATTTATAAAATTTTCAATACGTGTGGACTTTTTTTTTTTCTCGCTAAAACGCATATATATATATATATAAAAGCTTCTGTTACTGTGTTACGACACAAGCCATCAAGTGGGGCCACCTACTGGTCAATCCGAGCGGATCATTCAAACCCACCCCTTTTATTTACATAGGTTTCATTGGGTTTTGTTAGATTCAAATAAAGTGAATCATTGGATCGAAGGTCGATTTTATTGTTTTATATAAAGTCGTTAAACTTGTGGACTGTTTGTCAGCCCCAAGTGCATGGCCGCAAAGTAGTAATGATCTGGTGAGTTCAGGTCAACGCACAGGGAGCAATGCTTTTTAAGAAACTTTCCAACTTTAATATGTCCTAATTTAGAAACTAAATCTAACCTAATAAAGAAACTAATCAAATTACAAGAGAATTCCTAAAAACGAAAAATTGACAATTATAGCTTCCCAAATAAAAAATAAACCTAAACTAAGTGAAGAAACCTAATTTATTCAAGCCTATTCTAACTATAACCTGCAAAAGTAACAAACTCATCAAAACAATCCTACATGAAAAAAATGCAATTCTAAATAAGTTTTTAAAAATCTGATGCATGCTGAAAAATTTTAAGTATGGAAACTATTGCATTGGCCCAATTTTGCCGGACCGTACGATTGGCCTAAGTTGATATGAACTTAAATCTAATAACTGGGATCAATATTCTGATGATGCATGAGCACAACAAAAAAAGAAAAATAAAAAAAAACTTAAAACAAAAAAGATATGATCACCTAAAGATGCCTAGTTGAACTGTTTTGTGTTGGAAATCTGATTGCAGGCTGTCCAACTACCCCTGTTTAAGCTGCTGTTTACCCCACTTCCCAAACTTATTGTTCTCTGAAGCTCTGGGGTTGCAAAGACTTATTTTAAAGTATTAATTCTGCAAAGTTTCGTTGGAAACTAAGCTCGTTTACTTGATTTTCAAATCGCGCACTTTTGAGAGAAAAACAACATGAAACTGCTGTAACAATGTTGTCTTTTTCACTATTCACGTATAAGGTCCGAATTTAACCTTTCCAATCAATCGGTAATCTTTAGTTTCCAGCAACCAAATATAAGTTTAAATGAAATTCATAAACCTAATGTATGCAATGGGTACTTTTCAACCATAGACTATGCAAAGACATAAATAGAAAGTTTCTACTAAATCGAAGAAGATGTAGTTCTAAACTTCTAAATCGAAGAAACATCTGCATAAGCATTCAAGTAAATAACTAAAAATAAAAATAAGAATGGTGGTAAAAAATAAAGCGAGAAATTATGCCCCCAAGATCTAAAACTTTGACATAGGTCTAAGCATTGAAAATACGGGCCGTGTAGTTCTTCTCCTCTCTTCTTAGAGTAGGGAAAGATGCAAGTGACCTTAGAATTACGTAATTTCTCTCGACTCTGATTCGCCTCTTTTATTTTCAATCCCTAGATCTAAGCATATGATATATCGTCTTCAATCATAACATATCAAAGATACTAAACGAGGAAAACATAAATCACTTACTCTAAGAAGAACTTGAGCACGCAGAATCAGTTAAAGTTGTGTTTTTTTCCTTGATCTTGAAGTACAGAAAATTAATGTTCTTCTCTCCTTTTCATTCTCTCAACATGGCCTCTCAACCTATGTCTAAAAGAATTAGAAGAAAGGGACCTAGAGAGAGAAATGAGTGAAGTGGAATGGAATGGAATGGAGAGAGAGAGGGGGGGGGGGAGAGAGAGTCCAAAGTGATCCCCCAAGGTGATGCACGTCCAGCACCTCTTCATGGGCTGATTTTATTGTGTGTGGTGCTTCTTCTTTTACTGAGAGTCTCCTCTCTTTTAGGAATTTGTTTCCTTATGTGTAGAGATTTCTTGCTTAGGCCTCAAGCTAAGCTATACACTTGGAAAGAATTTGATTTTGTGAGGATTTATTGATAATTGCAATTTTTTGGAGAACAATCACTTCTTTGTAGAGTCCTAAAATATCTCTAAAAAATTGCAAGTGGTGTGGATGAAAGAAACTTTCTAAATATTGAGATTTCTTGTAATTTCCGCCTAAAACTGTAGCAGATAACTTCCTGAGGTTCTATCTTCCTCGATATAGCTCTGATTTACGCAATATTGGGCTCTACGGATATCTACTCAAAAAGAACTTTCCAACGGTGGCTAGATTGCACCGATCTGACACTCGGTTTGAGAATTACGGTCATTTTAATTTGTTGCCCTTGAAAAATCCGGGACTAATTGTGCACAAATGGAAACTTCTATGTTGGCATGCAATGGGGTATGAGGGTCTTATGTTGAGTTCTCTTACAAATTGAAAGAAATAAATTTAACATTAATTACGTGTAAGAAAATAAACATGAATCATGTATGGGACCCCACATGCCTAATGATGCACCCAAATGACAAACTTTCCAAAAATAGCACATGGTGCCAGAAATAATAGGTATACATTGATGAAACATTGATGTTGGGGTGAAAAATGAGATGAAAAACCTTAATTTCACAAAAGTCATGCAATTCATTGAATTTTGACCAATTTTGACCATTTTCCCGAAAATAGCCTCTAATATATGTGATCATGAAATTAAGTGCAATTCTATGCAAGTAAACCTAATTAAGTCCACAAATGCTTATGAAATGTTGACCTAATGACCTAATTTTGTAGACACATAGGTTTCATTGGGTTTGGTTAGATTCGAATAGAGTGAATCATTGGATTGAAGGTTGATTTTATTGTTTTATATAAAGGTGTTAAACTTGTGGACCAAGGGTAAACGGGTTGGAGGTATTATATTGAATCACTTCAATATAACTTATTTAAAGTCGTTAAACCTATAATTGTTGGATCACATAGTTCATGGACTCTAGAATTCCTCTCTTCTATCAAACTTGAAATTATCTTCTCGAAATTCTCAAAGTAGAGAATTCCCAAACGTGCCCTTGGACAGACATTTTAGTCCCCCCACAAAGGTGTGATATTATGAAACGTCTTGCCCCAAAGTAAGATGACAAATGCACTTGGCGGGACAGAGCTTCTTAAACTAAGTCCAAAATAAGGAAAGAGAAGAACAAATAGTTGAATTGGAGAAAGGTTCATTCACATTTCTATCTCTTTTTCGACCTTTTGTTCTCCAAATATGAATGAAATTAAGAGTAATAACCTTCTGACTCCCCTTGTAAGGACCCATCCCCACATTTGCATTATTAAGTGATTTTTTTATTTTGCTACTAGTTATGCCAATAATTATCAATGTGATGGTTTAATAATATTATTATTACTAAGTATTATGCCATTGCTTAATGTCATCATCATCAACCATGCATAGTTAGTCAATCATGTGGATAGTGAGTCACGTGGATAATTGCACCAAACCATGCTTTATTCTCATGTGAATAGTGCCATGCGAAATAGTAATAATTGCATTTAATGCAAAGAAAGAATTGGTTAAAAGGGATTTCTCTATGAGATATGTCGTTGTTACCTATAATAAGTAATTATAGGTTTTTACAGAAAAAAAAAACCCTTAAAACTGGGAAAAACAATAGAGGGTCCAAACACTTCATAATGACGGTAAGTAATCTCTATTTTATGATATCATGAAATAACCGATTACAACAACTCATCAAAGAAAACCAATTAAAGCATGGGCTAACCATCGCGATGAAGAATAAGAAAAATAAAAAGTTGCAAGAACTTGCCAATATGATCAACCAACTTGAGGATATCTTCAATTTGGGTATTTTCATCTAAAAACTATACAAACAACTCCGTTGTCATTTCTTTGTTTTCCTTTATAAAATTGTTTAACCAGAGTTTACTTTTAATTTCTTCATAAAAACTCCAAATGTAAATCTAGATAATCGAGTGTCACTTCCTTGCTGAAATGTTTTTCTACTTTGTTTAACACTGCATATAACGGTTGGTCCTTCACCATTTGGGAACTGGGACCCAGTTTTTTTTATGTCAAAATTTGTAAAGAGAAAAACGTGCTTGCACCCAAAAACTCAAAAAAACGAAGAAAGAAAAAGTAAGATCAACCACCTTTGTCCCACTGCTCATGGAGTTCACATGAGTGCGTGAGTAAGAGCGCATTCGAGTCTCCAATGTTGCAAAAAGGAAAATTGAATGATTTTCATTGAAAAAAAATGGGCAACACAAACGTGCACTGCCGTTTTTGAAGATTAAGCATCTTTCTTTTTGTTAATTTCATATAAATACTTGAAAGGCTTCTTAAATAGTCCTTCTCCTATAATTGAGGGAAATTCAGATATAGCTGCCTATACTTTTGACAACTACAAATAGCCAATTTTATTGATCTATAAAAGTGATAAAGCACTATGACTGTCAAGTTAATTCATATATTTCAAATAAAATCCTCAATTATAGAATAGCATCTTTCTAAAACGTCTCTATTTTTATTTTGAGTGATGAAAAAAAAGTTCCTGACTAAATCTATTCTGCCCCTAAATTTCAAAATATTTCTAATTAGGTCCCTAATTTAAGCTGATGTACTTAACCCATTCAAAATGACTGTTTTATCATTGTAAATGATGAATACAACTTTTTTCCAATCCATCTAAGCCCAGCTGAAACTTAGCCCATTCCTAAAGCAACCCCATTAAACCTTAAACCACAACTACATGAGATTAAAATCATTTACACGACATTTTCTAAGCAAGTGTTTTCCTTCTCCAGCGGATGTCCTTAGCTGAATGTTAAGGAGGCAGGACTCCCATCCAAAAAATAGGAGCCCCCTGAATTTCACCACAACTCACATTTAGTTTCTTTGAGAACTAAACTACTGGCGTAAGTTAAGTGTCTTAACCATTTACCCCCCACCTTCCTTTCTTTAGCACAAGAAGAAAAATTGCTTATGGCGAGGGCAGGTGACCGCTAGTAAAACCAATATTGGCCG
This sequence comes from Persea americana, assembly GCA_029852735.1. Lineage (NCBI taxonomy): Eukaryota > Viridiplantae > Streptophyta > Magnoliopsida > Laurales > Lauraceae > Persea > Persea americana. The sequence continues at coordinate 69,935,891 of CM056815.1, forward strand.
CCAGTATAACGTTTAGCTCCGGCCATCATGAGCGCCGCTTGTTGACGATAAAGGTGGGGTCAGTAAAGGTTTTAGGCCACCGCAATTGAGTACTTTTTGCAGCGGGCATGGCTGCCGGTAAACAATTTCTTGAGTGGGGGCCACTGGCGGACTGAAAAAGTGAGACTGGCTGTCGCTGGAGGTGGTAGCATTTGTAGTGGCAGTCATGTGGCGGTCGCTAAAATCAGGAATTTAAAAAAAAAATCATTAAATAAGTTTCATATATATTAACATTTTTCCTGTGCACGATCCAAATAAAAAGTTGATTAAATGGAAAAGCCCAAATCCTTATAAACAATAAGTTGGTTCGAACAAGGTTGCGGATTCCTCCTGCATGTAATCGGGCAGGATGAATTCAATCAGATTCGGTTGGTGGGTCAAATAGCAACCTGAAATTAGAATTACCAAGTCAGGTTTACGTTGGGTTGGCCGTTCCAGCCAGAACTGTCACCCACAATTTGTTCGTTTTGAGATTTTACTGGAAGTAAAATATTTCAAATTCACCGAAGACTAAAGTTACCATGATAGGGCCTTAAATGATTGAGCCCCACGTGAAAGTCACAAGTAACAGTGAAAGTCACAAGTAACAGTATCATTAAATGCAGTGACAACTTCGTGGTTGCCAAGTTTTAGGGCTTTCATCAATGATAACAAGCGCAAAATTTACAATGCAGTACCGCCCTATGGTGCAGTTCCCTTCTTCAATGTAGGGTAGGGCCCACTTTTCCTAAATCCAAGCTTATCATCATCCTTAACACCCTATATAGTGATCAAATTCTAATTTATTATTGTGTAAGATGGCCACCATAGGATTTGATTGCATTTGAAATACGAATATGGTGAACTTGTTTGCTTTTCTCTTCTTATAGAAAGGAATATAGGGAGTCCCTCATGTGCATGGGATCAATCCAATGGTTGGTCTATTGGATGTTTCTTAGAAGATTTACATACAATGAACATAACGAGTGTTTGAGCTGATGATCAGTTTGGATTCTAAAAAATGTGGGCCCTCACCATGCATTGAAGTAGGTCACTGCACCAAACAATAATGCAGCAGCACTGCATTGTAGTTTTCATGAGAGATATTTGGGGAGAGTTTTCTCCCAGGATGCAACAGGTGGGTGAAGTAAAAATCAAGTGTGTCCCGGTTTTTGTATATAATATTGCTATATTCGGATAGTTAATATTATATAAGAGAGAGTAAATCTTTTTTTATTGAGACTCCATGCAGGTTACTGTTTCACTGATAAGTCTTTCGGAATGGACTGAACTTAAGTTATGACATTTAAAAGCAAGTCTTTCTAAAACTAGAAAGAATTCACCAAATGATCTTTCTGGCCCCAAAAGTCTTCCCGATAACTTTATTCTGAAAATCCAAATCACAAGCAATAAATGACAGTATTATTATCCCTTGAGCAAAGAAGAAAATCCAAGGCAGAAAAAAAAAAAAAAAGTCATAAAAACAAGGGATTTTGAAATTTCAATGCACCTTAGATTTTAAATCTCCAATTTCATAACCCAAAGTCACTAAATGTCACCAAAGTTTTTTTACTCTGGTATATCCTTTTTTTTTTCTTTTTTTTTTTCTAGATCCAATGATATCGTGGGTTTTTAAAAACCCACGATATCATAGGATTTATGTAAGTTTTCAACTTTTAACATTTAGATCCCATGATATCGTGGGTTTTTAAAAGCCCACGATATCACGGGATCCAATGCAAAAAAGTAAAAAAAAAAAAAAAAAAAAGAGAGACCAGAGTCAAACGACTTTGGTGACATTTGCTGAAGTTTAGTCATGAGAAGACGTATTGAAATGTTAAATCCCTTAATATATAACCCTTACCCTTTTATCTTCTTGTACAAGAACAATTACATACAAGAGACACCCACTGTAGAGCCTTGTTAGGGTTGGTGGTTGGAGGAGAAACAAGTAACCTTCATCAGATTAAGAAAAACAAAAGGGAGAAAAGAAGACAAATGACTCCTAAGAGACAACATGAACATCACTGTAAAAGCAAGAAAAAAAACCCCTTCCGGTACGTGCATGCATGCATGAAATTAATTATCATCATTCTTCTTCTTCTTCTCAGGCCCTGTGAATGTCAGGAACTTGCACGGGATACTCATGGATGCAATCGTCCCAGGCGCCACCAGTCGGCGTCTTCACCGTCCGATTGCACCTCCATACAGCGCTATTACACTTGAAACCACTCCCGAGTGCAATCTGCCAAACCCGGTCACCCTTCTTCATCCTTCCTTTGGCCTCTATGTACCCCAGTTCATACCATGGCGACGAAGAAGACGTGTTTCCAAATCGATAGAGTGTCATCCTCGACGCCTCTGCGTTTTCTGCAGAGAGCTGGAGGCTGTTACTCAGCTCCTCAATCACCCCACGACCACCAGCATGAATGCAGAAGTGCTCAAACGCCTGCTTAAAGTCTGGAATATAAGGCCTCCACTTGGGGTTGATGAACTTCCTCCCAATTAAGCTGAGAAGGAAGAGAAGCTGCTCTGAAATGGGCAAAACGAGAGGACCCAAGGTGGTGATATTGGTCCTTAGGGCGGCTCCAGCCACCGCCATGAGGTCCTTGGAGAGTGAAATCCCCACATTCCCTTCCTCATCTTCCTCCTCAAATACGCTCCGGTAAGAGGCGTCGTCCGCTCCCTTGTGGGTTCTCACCAGGTGAAGCAGACTGTATTTTGCTCGCCTTGCGTCTTGGCGGCGGTTCGAGAGAAGGATGGCAGCGCCGCCCATTCGGAAGAGGCAGTTGGCGAGCAACATCGACCGCTGATTGCCCGTGTACCTGGTGGAAGTAATTCAAACATTTCAAGTTAGCTTCTTGAAATGTGTCATCCTTTTTCTTTGTTTTCAAGGAAGTCTGATGACTTGTAGTTTGAGATGTGAGTAGTGTAAAATGTGTCAGTGGTATGAAATTTTGGAAGGTGGCGTGTCATGAAATTGGAAGCTGTAGAACATGTCTGATTTGGAAGTTGAAGCAACTATGTAATATTTATTGTGTTTAGGATAGTGTGAAAATCTATTTAAGGGCTTGCTCATATGCACTTATCTAGGAATGAAATTTCTTTTTAGGTATGTTTGTGTGGCGGCTTTTCCATGCAAAAGGTGTGAAAAGCAATATAGTTTTTTCACCGCAATAAATTTCACATTTGGTGCATCCATTTTTTTCGGAAAAAGAGACTTGGTTCTCCACTGCTCTAGACAAACATGCCCTTAATCTTGAAGTAAATTTAGCTCAGTAAGTGATACCAGTACTGCGTGATGATCTCAGTGCTGACCACGAGAGCCAACGAGTTGGGTCGAGCTTGGAGGAGGTCCTTGGCCAGGTCCATCGATATGAGCCCGGCGCTGCAACCCATTCCGGCAAGGTTGTAACTCTGAATATTACCTCTCATCTTATACCGATTCACCACCATTGCAGTGAGTGAAGGAGTAGGAGAGAACAAGCTGCAGTTAACAATAAGCATATCAATATCTCTAGGCTTGGTTTTCGTCTTCTCGAGGAGCTGGTCGATGACGGAGAAGATGACCAGCTCCGACTCCTCCCTCGATGCCTCGAGGGTGGGACTGTGGGGGACGTGGTGGAGGGCAGGTGGGAGGCTCGTGTCATCACCGAGTCCGGATCGTTCCAGGATCTTTTGCTGGAACTCGACGCTGACTCGGTCGAAGTTGTTAATCTGCCATGACTGGTTCATGAACTTGGAGGCCGGGAAGCGGCACGAGGGAGGAGGTTTGAAGCAGACGTGCTCGATTAGATAGACTGGTCTGGGCTTGGACATTAGATAGACGGTTGTCATTAACACAACAAGAGTAGAAGAGGTGAGGAGATGGACTGAGTCGAGTTCGAGTGAACCCCATATATGGACCAACTCATCTGGTCCCAATCTTATGGCCTCTAAGAGAATTCCAATCAATAAGGGCACTAGAACCAACGTCAGGAATCGGTTCACCACGCATTGGTACGCCAATTTCACATATTTGAGGTTGATCAATTTGGAAAAATCGACCGACATTTTAGAGAGAGAGAGAGAGAGTTTTGGTTGTGTGTGTATTGGTGGTGGTGTAAGGAAGAGAGTGGAGTATTTAAAGGCTCTAGAGAGGCAATGAATTGGGGTAGATGGAATGTTTAAATGAATCCTCAACGCTATCTTAGCTGGATTAGTTGCCCTCCGTCACCGGGGCCTCGCCAGCAGTAGTCCTTGTTTACACGCACATGGATTTTGACAATGGTAGGGTCTGGCTTACTATCAGTCCGGATCCCGAGAGTGGTCTACTCTCCGATGGGCTTTGAGCAAGTGGGATGTGTACAACTCAACCGCGAAGCTTGCTATTGATAATCTGAACCGTTTAGAATGGATGACGGTCACTTGAGTGACTAATCATCGATTTCCCGTTGACGCTAGAAATATTATAGGGTCTGTAATGGGAGGCCACTGAGGAAATGTCAGCGAAGACATTGACATTCATTTTTAATGATCTCGATTATCAATAGGTAGGCAGGCCCATAGAGGATTTCCAAGGGGGGACATTCGCGTTCCTTACCTCACCTTATGGCGAGGGACAAATCTCATGGGGCCCACATAGACCCCACCGATCATGGGACTTGGGGGGAATGTAAAGAGATACCTTAGATGGTTTCATATATCAAGTTTGGGGTCAATCACTTATCTCTAACTCCTTCATCAGAAGCCCACAACTTTAACGACTTTATATTAAAGATTTTTTTATTTTTTTTTACCTTCAATCCAACGGTCCAAGCCATTTGGATAGGTGAAAGCATAATGGGTCTTTAAAATTACACATTTCTCATCATTAGTTTTTAATAATTAAGGACTTAATCATCTAATCATGCTTGGTTTCATTAGAAAATCATGATTTTGTGTTTTTAAGTCAACATCTTTTGAAAACCCACATTTTCACTTAAAATCATAAAATTTTCTATCTTTGGCATTAAAATCCAAAAATCTCTCATAACTTTTTGTTTACACATGAAATAAATTTCTTGATTATTGTTTTATTTTCTTGTAGGGTATCCTCATATTTTTTGGACCCGCCATAATAGAGAAACAAAGGAGAAAAAAAATAGAGCTATATGTGGGACCCACACTTGCACACGTGAGCACCACCCATAGGTGCTAATGCACATGGATTGTTGCAGCTGCAACATGTGAAGACCTGTGCATGGCACGTAAAAACTTGTGCATGCACCACAAGCGAAACCGAATTATATGACAAAACTCACCGCAGCGGCTACATGAATAAGGATTTTTGTCCCCTGAGCACCCTTATAAAAAGGGTTGGAGAAGTGATTGGTGAGGCTGGTGTTTGGGGTGGTCACGAGTGATTGGTGAGGCCGGGTAGGGTGCTCACGAGTGATTGGTGAGTATGGCCCTATTTCATCTCCTCTCTTCTTCTTTCCATTAATTTTATATTTGGACTTGTTTTTTAAGGAAGATTAAAATGAAAGAGATGTTGTAAAGATGCACTTTTAAAGATAAATCAAGAAGTATCATTTGCTATGACGGGTTAATTTCTCTGATTGGAGATATGGATGAAGATAAGTAATCACCTTTTTAATTATTGAGTAGTTACAATTTGTGTTCTATGTTTATATGCATGATGATTAATAAACTTACATTCGTGCCCTAGGCAAACCTCTATTCTTAATTTTTGAAAACAGAAATTCATTTTTTACTATTCATGCTTAGGTTTGATCATCCATAGTTCTGACTGAGTTTTCTTTGATGGGTTATCATTTTCTTTAATAGTTAGTGCTTAGATTATTTTTATTCTTCTATAAGGTGAAAGAAGTCATGAATTTCGGATTTTTTTTTTAATAAAAAAAGGCTTGTAAAAGTTAAATTAAACGTCAAAAATATTGATTTGTCTTTGGTTTAAAGTAAAAGTTGGACCAAATTAGGATTACTTGATAAATGAACGGGTGAATGGTTATTGGATTCCTATGCTCTAAACATTTTTAACAATTGTTAATTTTCACCTTCTAATTAATTGTGTGATTTTGTTTTCATTAACTCATTTAAAAATTCATCTTCATTGATTAATTAATTTTCTTAATCTAAAAATTATTTTAGCTAGCTCCCTGTGGATTCGATCCATATCAGCCACTGTCTTAAATAGAAAGCCATGCACTTGCAATTAAATTGCATTGTCCCTAAGTTGCTGGAATTCTTGGCCAGATGTAGTCACGTAAAGGGCTAGGACTCACATTCATAAGTGAGTCTAGGAGAGTGTTTCATCACTAAATATTATAAAAATTCCAAACATTGGCCATTATATTATTATTTTATTCATTAAAACAATAAATTGGATTTTTTTAATATTTATTGTTGGTTCGTCGGATGCAAATCGTCCGTACGGATTAGTCTTTGCTGGAGCTCCAGTAACATCTTGTGTCCTAACCTCTTTAGATATACATACCTAGGATATCGATCAAGATCTGATCACATCAGGTCTTGTGTACTTAAGGAGGTCCCATGTATGTAGATGGTTTGAATGTATTATACAGTCGGCCCCACTATATTGTCCCTCATCATAGTATGGATATATATATTTTGCTAAGGTTCACATATGGATGTTTTTCATGGGAGCGGTTGAGTTCATGAATTTGCACATTTACGCATCATTTTTGGATGAATTAGGAGTTTATTTAGGTGAATTGCATCATTATTCATTTAATTTCATTATTTCATGCATCTTCACATAGAAACCTGAATTTTCATATTTTTCATACATTTTCTGCATTAACTTAGAATATTATGCAATTTTTCTCCAAAGAATCCCAGTTGGAGTAGAACTCTATCCGAATGGGTCCCGCTTCAATATTGGCTCTTCAGTATTTGATGTGTTGAATTAGAATGTGCAATAAATGATAATTGCAAGCCTCTGTCGTGGACCCCACATACAAGCCATGTGCAAATTAATTAAAGGAGGGGTCCACTTATCATGTCAGTTGAAGAGTCCTAAGTATAGCAAAAGACTTCTCATAAGGCCCACTGTTCAAGCAGATGAATTGTCCCACATGGCAGGGTCCTCAGTAATTGCAGATTTGAAACTATTAATGAAATTCAAAGAGTAAAAGTTTGATTGGAATAAAAGAAGAGGAGTTTGAATCATCCACATATGATATCCTTTCAAAAATGAAAGTTGTGCAGAGATAGAGTTTATTACAAATCAAATTTCAAAAGTTAATCCCATTTTTCTTAAAATAAGTCATCTTCAAATGGTCATAACTTTCAATCCGATCGTTGGGTTGATGAAATTTGCCTACCGTTGATAAGCTTATTCAAAGTAGATGTCAGTGGAGCCCAAGATTGTGCAAATCGGAGCTAAATTGATAAAGTTATTGGCCTGGAGATTTTCATGTTCATTTTTAGACGGGATTGCAATTAAATCCACACCGTTGATAATTCATTGCTACATATCCATTGTGCGACCCCATCTGAAGATTAGCCAAGTCATTCAGAGGTTTTCAGAAGCTTCTACTTCATTCAAATTCAAAAATGATAAAAGATATACCTTATCAATGAAGATAAAACAAATCTGTAGAGAAAGTGTCCAAATTCAATGTATCTATAAGATAACCAGGATTTATAAAAGAAACCAAAGGAAGCATGCGTGGACAACTCTTGCCTTCGACGTCCATTATTACTCTCTCTCTCCTCTTTCTCTTTTTTCCCTAATTAGTAAAATTTAAGAGTTATTTTTGGGTATTCTAGAGCCCTATTCCAGAAGTAAGAGAAAATTATAATTGCCACGAAGTTCTCAATAAAAATTACATCTTTTGCAATGGAGGAGTAGATCATTTGATCAGAGTGGCAGATGAAGTTAAGTGTTTCTCATCGTTAATTTATGTGATATTCTTGTCCCTTGCGTATTGATTATAATAATAAATCTGCCTTTTGTCATTGACAACCTGCGTTATTCAATTTATTTATTTGAAAAATGCTTTAATCATGTATGTTTTCTTAATAGATTATTCTTATATTGAAATTCTTTTATAATCTATTTTTTATTAATATGTGACATTTAGTTAAGTTCATAATTTCATTAGGTAAAGGAGATTTCTGCCTTAAATAAATTGTGAAAAATTGTGCTCTTTGATAGGCAAATTATCAGAATCAGAAACATTGATTTATTTCTAATTTGAAGGATTTTTGGGACAAGTTTATTTTATCAATTGCATAGAATGATGGTGGGACTACTTAATGGATTCATGATATTCTGATATGCAATTTCTCATATTTTATTTCAACACTTTAGATCTATATTTTTTTTTTTAAAAATCTTATTATTGTTTCTTATTATCTCTCTTGTCATTATCATTGATAAAAAAAAATTCAGATTTTAAATTTTAATTTAGTAGCGCTCTCTGTGGGATCGACCGATAATTGCCACTGTCTCAATAAGACAACTGTGCACTTACAGTAATTTTAATAGATTAATTTAAATCACATCAGGAGCAACTATGCGGACCACTTATTTAGGTACATCTGTGAAATGGTATGGTTTGTGAGTTTAATTTATACTTCCCACCCAGATGTGTGTTGGTGCGCTAACAATAAAGAGCAGGGGAATTGGACAGGTGTACATGAGGGACATATGAGATATTGACACTTAGTTTTAAGCCCTTAAAATTGAATGGTGATACATACAATTTTTGTTATAAGATCCAACAATGAAAAATGTTTGAACCGGTGTAAAACTTGGACTCGTGCACATTTAAGGAGGGACACTGTATGGTCAAATATTGGATTTTTCTAAAGGTGGATTGTCAACCCTGAAAAAATGGGGTTAGGGGAAAAGGGACATTTTGTGGAAACCAACGTACATAATACATGTGTCGAATATCCCGCGCACAACATGAAACTAATTACTTATTTATTTGAAATGATATTTACTTATTTTAAGTAACCAAAGATATTTAACTCATAGTTAGAAAACTTTCTAAGTTAACTCGAGTTATTCTCTTAAATTATCTCATTTTGACGAAAGACTTTGTCAAGTACACGGGAGCTAGGCCTGACCAAGTTATTTTATTTTAATAAATTATTTGCATTTTAAACCATATGATTGTTAGTTATACACGGGGAGGTCCTTAATTTGAGCCGTTTGGATTCCAGCCCTCTGGTGCAGGTCGCGGTAAAATGGGTTGGATATGGGTTAGGGCATAAATCATGGACCCCACGTATTGACCTACCGGTTTGCGACCTCTTAATTAAAGCAAAGACATTTTGGAGGTTGTGACCGATCAACTGAACAATAAATGATTCGAATAGATGTCTTATTAATGTACAAAGGACACGTTTAAGCAGAAGATATCCTATTATTAACTAGATAGCGATTGCTGTCCTTTTATTTTTGTACTTTCTTTGTTTTTAGAATATATTGCTTCTGAATCCAGAATAACGAGCAAGACCAAGGGAAGATGAAGTAATGTGATTAACACTATATTTGTATTGTTAACCTAACCATAAGGATGAATCTGATTGTTTGTCATGTTTTCAATTTTTCGGTGAGACCAACTCCTATTGAAATAACCGCATTGATAAGATTATGGAAGATGGCACCCTTATTGAAGATGGTAATTTGATTAAAGACTAGGCTTTTAAATACTTTTCTAATCTTTATCAAGCTGACTCGGCCATTCTAGAGGAAGGCCTTTTTAACTTGGCTGGTCCATCGGTCGCATAGGAGCCAAACCAGTTCCTAGTTGCTGTTCCTGCTTCAGAGGATATCAGATTGGCTGCCTTCTAGCTAAAGAGGAGTAGTTCCTCAGGTTCGGATGGGTTTTCAGGAGCCTTCTTCACCTATTGCTGGCACATTGTGAGTAAGTGATTGAGGTTGTCACTCATCTCTTCTCCAGTGGGTGTATGCTGAGAGAAACTAACGCCTTCTTCATTTTTCTTATCCCCAAGAAATCTTCTCCAGAAACATTCTCTGATTTCAGGCCTATCAGTCTTTTAAATTTTACCTACAAAATTACCTGCAAGATCCTAGCCACAAGACTCTTAAGTATCCTTCCTCTCCTCATCTCCAGTAGCCAATCAGCCTTTGTCAAAGGCAGGTATATCCCTCACAATGTGGCCTTAGCGCCTAACCTTATCCAAAAACTTAACTCCAAGATTAGTGGAGGTTCTGTTTGTTTGAAGTTGGACATCTCTAAGGCACTTGACAAGCTCCAATGGAACTTTTTCTTTCAGGCACTTAAGTTTTCCAACTTTTCTTCCTCCTGGGTCAACTTGATTAGACAGATGGTCTATACAAGTAAAGGTTCAGTTCTGATTAACCCAGTGGCTTCTTTTCTTTTACCTGTGGTTTGCGCCAAGGGGACCCTCTATCTCCCTATCTATTCATCCTTGCAGAGGAGGTTCTCAGTCTTCACATCGAGCAGCTCAGGTCTTCTAGTAAAATAGTGCCAATCTCGCTTGTTCCTCTAACTCCTTGCCATCTACTTTATGTTGGCGATATCCTGCTTTTTCTCAAAGCTTATAAGTCAGGGCTGAGAAACATCCAAATTTTACTTTCCAAGTATCAAGCTTCTTCTAGGCAATGCTTTAACCTTTAGAAGAGTACCCTTTTCTTGGGTAAATGCTCAACAAGGAGAGCCCAAAAGATTACTGGGCTTCTTCCCATCCCCCGGGCCTCTCTTCCTTAGTCTATCTCCGAGTTCCTCTCTTTCTTGGCACCTCTCGGCACTCTCATTTCAATCATCTTTTGGACTCAATTACAGCTAGGCTTAATGGTTGGAAGGCCAAATGCCTCTCCTTTACAGAGAGACTGATTTTGGTGAAGCGTGTATTGTCATCTACTCCTCTTCATATCTCCGTAGTTATTCCAATCCCAAGCCAAACAAGCTTACAGATTGAGCATCTGATGAGAAATTTCGTGTGGTCCTCTAGTGCAGAAAAGAAAAGGAGTATCATGGTTAATTAGGATGTGGTTTGCTTACCTAAATCAGAGGGTGACCTCGAACTGCGAAAGGTGAAGGAGTTCAATGAAGGGTGTTTGTTGAAACTTGGTTGGTTCACTATTTCCTCTCTAGGCTAGCTGGTTCCGTGGCAAGTACTTCAAGAGTTCTCCCATATGGTTCTCAGGTAGTCCTAAGGCTGGTTCTTTCATATGGAGAAGGATTAAGACTCTAGCTCCTATCCCCAGCGTGGCAGTTTGTGGGCTCTTGGGAATGGCCTCTCCATCCTTCTGTGGTCTGACAATTGGATCGACCATGATTACATAGCTCATAGATTTCCCCTCCTTCATTTTTCTGAAAGAGACAAGGTAGCGGATTTTATTCTTGGCAATGAGTGGAACTTCCCATCCACTGTCCCGGATGAGGTGCAGGGCTTCCTCCATCAGCAGAGCAACATTATCCTTTCAAGAGATACCTCTGCTCCTAACTTGCTTAATTTCCTGGAAAGGTAATTCTACAGGGGCTTTCAGTCTAAAAAATGCCTGGGACATTCTGAGGTCCAGAGCACTGTTGATTGGCATGGGTTAGTGTGGAATAAACTCATCAATTCCAGACTTTCTTGCTTCAGCTGGCAACTTCTTATCTGGAAAACGCCTACTGACTTTATGGCAATGCAAAAAGGGTCCTCCATGGCATCCAAATGCCACTCTTGTCATAGCTATGGCGAATCAGATCTTCACATATTCTTCTCCTGAGTTTAGCTCAACAACTTTGGAATTGACTTTTTAGTCATGGAGGTCCCTGTTAGATTGTATGGTCTCAATCCAGTGCATGATGTAATAAATTGATTTATATCAATATAATCATACTTTCCTTTCATGAGATGAATGGTGTTTTATTTACGTAGTTGAACATAAACAATACAAATGATATGATGGTTCATGAGATGAACCAGAGTCCACAAGTATATTAGATGTAATATATGTGTGCGAATGAAATTCACATACAGGAGACATGTGTCACAAATCTTATACTTAAATAACTTCATAACCAGTGATGAGATTGGGTATCTCATCTGATAAGGTTGCAGCATTATGATCACTATGAGATAGTGTGATCTGTCTCAATTATCAAAGTGTAAGACTCTGGATCATTGTGCCAGTACATTGGATGTATTGAAGGACCATGAGAAGCACATTATAAAATATTGTCTTTGCTTTAAGGTCTACTCTAATAGTTCCCTAACAATAAGCTCCTAGTCCTAAAACATTGATGAATCAAAGTTTCTATCCATTCATTTGATTTGAGTCACCAATGAAAGAGGCCAACTATAGATCAACACCTCAGTGTCTTGGGTAGGTGGTAGTAGGACTGTGGGAACATTTAATGGTCAAGATGGAATCTATCTTTATTTTTCCCTTGTGCTAATTAATGGATTTTTCATTAGTAAGTACACACCCATTTCAATTAAGAGTTAATTGGATGGTATTGATGATCACTGTGATTGATTGAGTATCAAGGATAATAAGATGTAGATCTAAATTGGTGGAAAATGTTTAGTTCAATTGATTCATGTATATTGATAGAGGGGCCTACTTATAGTGACAGGGAAGTTTGGGGTCTTCTTGTAATTTATTACTGAGACTGGAGTTCAATTGTATTTATATAGTTGAGTTATTTGCAATTAACTGTGGGCCCGGATTGCACATGAGATATAGGGTCGCAGTGTCCCAATTGGAACCAGCTTTTCTATTGAATCGCTAGTGGTCCCCACGCTAGCTCAAGATTAGATCATTACTAATTCTACTTGAACTCAAAAGGAAATGAATTATAAAGTTAATATTTTTATTTGAAATGAGACTTCTAATAATGGTAATAGGACGAAGAGTAGGCTACTAATTCTTATGGAAGCGAGACTTCTATATTAATTAGTAAGAGGGGGTTTCAAAGAATATAAATAGAGGAGTAGGGCTGGATGTCCAAGGCACCTTCCCTTATAGGAATACACGCCCAAGCCCCCTTGTGCAAGTGTTGCACTCCTCTTCTCTCTTCTTTCTTCTCTCTTCTGGGTTTTTCCCTAGAAGTTCTAGTTGGCGTTTCTCTTGGAGATCCCGCCTATCTTTTTGAAGAAAGAGATCTAAGACGGGTTTTAGCGTGGAAGACAATTGGGTCTTGGAGATTTTGATTTGATTTGTAGAAGAGTTCTTCATCAAAGAAAGAAATTAACTTCTCCATTAGAACACGAACGAGCTACCACGGTATAATCTACTTCCATATTTGTTGTGGATTTCGTGTTTGCCTGTTTGCTGCTGTTTCTATCTTTTAAATAGAGTTTTTTACTATACATGATCATGAGAAAGAGGTTATGGATCATGGATTGGGTTTTGAAGCTTATGGATACTTGATCCCTACGTTAAGTGGATTAAAAGTTTTATAAACCTATCCACAAGGCCTACCTATTTCCAACAGGTTGCTCCCCTTCTCCTCCTCTATCTGCTTCTTTTGTTTGGACAGCTTTAGTGTAGGGAGTAGATGTCCAAGGAAAAAAGTATGCTGCTACAATTTTCTTCCAAGCCATCTATGCCCTCTGGCTCATTTGAAATGAAGCTAAGCACCATAGCAAGCATCCTTCTTTGTTGAAAGCTCAGCTGGTCCTCTTGAACAGTATGGGCAGTATGATCAGCTCGGTCACAGGCAAGAGATTTCTTTCTCACCCCATTTGGGTAGTTAGGGTCTCAGTTTTTTAGCCTTCACTTTCTTTCTCGTATAGTGATCTTGTGGGCTTTCTTCTTTTGGTGCTTTATGCCTTTTGTTCTCTTCCCTTTCTAATACAATTTGCCTTTTCGCTAGCAGAAAAAAAAAAAAAAAAAAAAGAGAAAAAGAAAGAAAGAAAGTAAGTAAGTACTCTCCAATCACGGCACACTTGTTTTGATTCATCACATTTACAATTTACTATTATGACTTGGAAGAATTGATGGCAGCAACAATAGTTATTAAGTTTTAGTAAGTTGATTGTTCTTTTTATCAAAGCTAGCTACGATCCGTGGAGAAATAAATGAGTTTAGATATTGGTGGGGAACCATGGACTATATATGGATATGGCTGGTATATATGGCCGCACCACCAACAACTTATATGCATTTGATTAGATGGACTTTTTCTATTTTAGAAGATCAGATGGACTTATAGAAATAAATAATGACTGAAAAAATATCAAAGACTTACATTAATTTATTTAAGTTCGTCGGTTGGGCTCATCTTTGAAATCCATAACCCTTAAAAAGCCAACGTCTTGCCTTGTTCTATTATTGAGAAACCATTTTTGTTTTTATAAGAAATATGTCCACCATAAACATAACGTGATTAAAATAAGAGAAATATGGTTCAAACCATGTGCTTTTTGGATGTAATAATCTTGATGCATGTAGCACGACAAGCAGATTTTTTTTTCTAGTGATAAAATTAGGTAGCATGACATTTTGGTTGTCCAATAATTGGAAAGATACTATTGAAGAGGACTTGAATGAAAGAACTATGTAAGACATTTATACTATTTTAAAATATTCAATTTTAGCTATACATATTTGAAAATGAGATAGAAGTCTTATACTTTCTTTTAGATTTTCCAAGAGGTAAGAACCCTTTGTTTACGCTTTCATAAGGGTATTTATGTTATTTTTAAAGAAAAGTCACCGGTGATGGATAGAAACCACTAGAAAGGACTCGATTGAAAAAACTATAAAAAATTGTTATACTTTTTTAAAATATTCAATTTATTGCATGCTTTTTTTAAAAAAGAGCTAAGAGTTTTATAATACTTTTTTTTTTTTTTGAGAATTCTCCTTAATTATTTTGGGAAGATTCGAACTCACACACTCTCTCCCTCTAACATAGAAATGGTTTTGGTGTCCAAACCAATTGATTTACTGCGTCAAGAATAGGCATATAGTAACTGCGCATTGTGTGTTTCCGTAGTATCGTTGTTTGTCGTTTTAGTATCTTAACTTTCCTTCTAAAATAAATAAATTTATGGCCTTAGGTCTTTACCTTTTTTTCAAACAAAAAAGGACACAAGGTTTAAAACTTCTCAAGTTAGTCCCTAAGTTTTACATGAATTTCTCAATTAAGGACATTTGTTCATTTAAAGCTGTTTTCCGGCAACTTTCTCCCTCAATTTCTTTTTAAATGCTAGAATTACCCGACATTGAACTAGAATCCTTCTTCACTACCTTCACACTGCAAAATGCTCTCCACACACTACATTTAAAAAAATAAAAATAAATAAAAAATCCCTAAACTACCTCTCTCCCTCTCCTCTCGTCTCTCTCCCTCTCCCTGCTCCGCTCCCTCTTGTTCTCTTACTCTTCCTATCTCTCCCGCTCTCTTCCTCTCCCTATCTCTCTCCCCTGCCAGCCGCCGACCCCGCCACCTCCGCCCTACACCAACCCATCTCCTTGCCCTCTCCGTCTTCCTTTCCCCATCTCCTCCTTTAAGGCAACCTCATCCCTCTTCCCATTTCCTCATTTCTCTCCCTCTCTCTTCCTCTCTCCCCCTCACTCATTCTCTTGTACAAAGGTTAATTAAATACCAGACTATCAATTTCACCATTTTTAATGTGTTTCTGCGATTTTGATTTCTCGCGGGTTTGTTCGGCAACACAAGGCTGAACAAATCAAGTTTGTTAGGTGACACAGGGCTGAACAAATCGAGTTTGTTCGGTGACACAGGGCTGAACAAATCGAGTTTGTTCGGCCACACAGGGCCGAACATTTTTTATTTGTTCGGTCCCGTGTGGCCGAATGAATTAGGGACAGGGGTAGTTTAGGAATTTTTTTATTTTTTTTATTTTTTTTTCTTTAAATACAATGTGTGGAGAGCATTTTGCAGTGTGAAGGTAGTTGTTCTCATTAAAAATAAATAAATAAAAAAGGCGTATAAGGAAGCTGCTGGTGCAAAGTGTTGGGTATATGTATTTAATGCTACAAATGTTATAATTGTTGCATGACTTTGGAGTCATAAACTCATAATTTAGCAGCTATTACCTTACCGAAAAATCTTGCTAGATTCGTCAGTTGAACCATAAATAAGGTGAGATTTGGGGCATAAATAAATAAAGAGGATATCCATTAAATAATGTATACATCAAATTAGATCTTACCATGTTTTTCACCACTAGAATGATGGAGTGAGCCCGCCTTTAAACAGTGCACTTCTTTTCAACTCTCATCTCCTCGTAATTTAGCACCACGCTCAATTTTATGCTCATTGGATCTTTCCTTCCGTTACATTGAATCTCAAAAAAATATGATGAGAACATCATTAAACTTTAAGACACTTAAAATCAACCTCTAGAATAATTTGATGAAGCTGATTTTTCAAATGACCTTTATCTATAAAGTGACCTTTCCATCCATCCCAATAACAATGATAGAAATGCAACCAAGTGGGCCTTACAAACTATACACATATAACTGATGTATGCAGTCTGCTCTTAGGTAAAGATTCTACCTAGAGCAGTCGACACTATTGTCACTGGCCTACAGCTGCAACAAACTAAATTGCTAGCTTGTTGGGATAACGGTTGTCATTAGGTGCCCGGAATGTTCAAAAATGTCAAAGTCATTGTGTTCTTTGTTCGAGAATGAGTATTAAATAACATGTCATGGAGGATCCGTAGTATCTGAAAAAATTTTGTGAGTTCTTTTGTGACTTGCACAATATGTTTTCATTGATAGGGTAAGATGTTATTTAATTCCCTTTTTATCAAACTATTGTACTCATGGCATCAAATTCCAAAATGGTTGTGATGGGTTCTCTATACCTCATGAGCCACTTTAGCTCCATAAGTAGGACTGGATTAACACCTCATTTTAATAAATTCAACTTAATGTAAATATCAATCGATTACGACCAATGTTCAATCATATTTGTCTGAGTTACTCATTGAGGGCTACTTTCTGTGTTTAATGGGACTCCTGTTGGCCAAGTATGTCTGGACCAAGTGGGGTTAGGATCATAGGTATTTCGAAAATTGTATCAAGGGTTTTTTGGGCACTAAGAAAGGGCATCTTGTAGACAAAGAAAGTGAAATATATATATATATATGAAAAATATTCAAGTGAGAACTATTATATGAGAACTTTTTTCCGGAGCCCAATTAGCAATCCATCCAAACCTAGCAATCAATAGGAAACCCCCTGATAGTCACTAATCTAATCCCAAGGATTGACATACATCCCAATGGACTGAACCGTTTGATCGAGGGTTGATATTTTTTTTAATATGAAGCCATTAAACTTGTGGGCTATGGATGAAGGGGTTAGCGGCATGGATGTGGGAATTAATTCTCACCTGAATATTACTGTGTATACATACATATGTATGCAAATATATATATATATATATATATGTGGGAGATCCTCCTATGAGAGATAGGGGTGAGGACCCTCACATTTAAGTTGTTGGCATTAGATGTGGATGTGGATTTGGATGTGATGGCCCCCACACAATCTCTTATGTAAGGTGAGAGATATCTCTCATAGGAGTATCTCCCATAAATATGTATATGTATGTAATCTGTCACCCCCGTGGGAAATCCAAAAAAAAATTGAGTTTCTTTTATGTGTACGTATGCAAGATTGTCATACCACATAAATCACTGTGTGTGATCTCTCTCTTCTAGTGTGGCTTGATCGATTGTTGATCGCGGTGGTTCATGCTTCCGCACGTACACGCACAACAATTCCCATGTTCTTAATCAATAGTAAATGAAAATTTTGAATATACATTGAGATGGTGAAATGAGATTTCAACGCAGTGGGGTTTCAAAATGAAGACATTATCAATCTATATATCTATCAGGATTGAAAACCTACGTCTATCTTGGACAAGATTGTTCATTATCTCGTTTTATATATCATTTTATCAATAATTTTGGTCGTGTTTGTGTAATACTGGAACTTTTTTGTTACGCAGGATTTTCAATTATATGATTCTAATGAAAAGCAGATGGTCCCTCCCTCACATATAAAACAATTTTTCAAGGACTCATGGAAAAATAATTTATTTTGTCCTCGTTTCCTACAAAACAGTTTCATATCAAAAGGTAACTCTCGTTCCATGAAATTGTAGTTACACAAATGTGACCTCTCTCCCAATTAGTATGCTCTATGAGAAGATTAGCTCGTCAACTTCTCTATTTTTACGTATATATGTAAATGTTGTCTTATTGCATGTTGATGAACTTTCTCTTTAGCCCAAGAAAAAAAAAAAGGCACGTGCCATGCAAGTGCACGCACCAGGTTGTTGGTTTGGAAGGGCAGAATCAAGACATGAATTAAGTGAGGTGGGTTTTCATAGCCCAATGCAGACATAAAAGATATGGTGGTTACATTATCCAACTTTAACTCACAGTGAGACCTTTCCATGTGCCTTAGATTCACGCAATGTAAGGTGGGCCTCACAAGAAGAGAAGTACAAAGCTTAAGAGGTGGGGCTTATGTGCCTATGTGACCGTCTCCCAAGACCCCATTTCATCCAAAGTTCAAGAAACATATCAAATTTATGGGCTGTCATTTTTCTGGATCAAAATTAGTTGCAAAAACCATCCAACAGTCTACATTAAATGTACCCGGACATCCCATCTAATAAACGAGTCACCGTGGTTCACTCATATGTGGCTTGTTGTGGAACACATGCTTGTACCAAAGCCCCCGATGCAGGATCTACCAAACGCCTACTGCAGAAAGGTATCTGCTGGTTAAGATGGAAATGCAAACTCATGGCACAGATGAAGTATGCTTAGTTGTCTGATCCAAAAGTATGAACTGAACAATCTGTAGAATGTAGGCCAATGGACCACTCAATCTCTATCATATGTGAATGCTTCCATGAAAGGAACTATTGATTCGGAATTCCCCTTCGACAAACAGAATTTGGACCTATATGTTTGTGGGTTCCACTCAACTTGTTCAAGAAAGGATAAAGATAAATATTATTGCCAAGAATAAGATCCAATGACATTGCTAGGCACCCAATCCAAGAAGAGTTGTTGGGAGTCTCATTTTCACCCAATTGCCTAGTGTTCGGTTATATTTAATTCCAATGAGAGTTGGGTATAGATTGATTCCTAATAAAACAAATGATTAGTTATGATAATTAAATGGTAAACCCCGTATCTTATCGAGTATACAAACTTGCAGTGTGCCCCCAGCTCAAGTGGTTTGAATTTAAGATGATGGTTCACATTAGACTGATTAATGTGGACCCATTGACTCCTAAATGAAGATTCACTATTACATAGAAATAAGGCATCTTCATCCAACTATAAACAACCAATCCACCCAGTCAATGTGGCTTGGGAAAGTCAGTCTCTGCATGCTTAGTAGGTGGGCCATGTTAGTGAATGCGAACCATAAAAGAGAAATTTCAGGGCCTTTGGTTTTGGATCCGGGCCCGCCTATTTTCGCTTTTGGGACTTTTGCAGCCATGCGATTAGGTGCCCACACCTACATAGACATGCACCCTTTTTGGCCTTTTGAATGCTATTACAATGACACAATAGCTGTCTCAATGTCCTTCGCTCTAAATGGATGGAGGTGAACTCGACCTGGACCTGATTAAGGTTCTGTGACATGGCTTAGATGTATAGGACTCAGTTCCAACTCACATGGACTCAACTGAACCAAGAAAATCTTACGGTTCTAGGACACCTTATAGCTTGTTCTCACTTTTAAAAGTGTATTATAGCTCTACTTTTTTTAGCAGTTTTCTTGAGGCTAAGCTTCTCATGTGACAGAATTATGAATGCATTTCTACCAGAAAAATTATATTATGAATGCATATGCTCTATAAAAAAATATGGAGAAAATTAAAAATGGGGCCTAAGTTTTTGGGACTTTTCAAAACGGGACAAAATAGAAAATACATTTCAAAGTATGGGCCTCTTAAGTCTTCCAATCTTCTTTCAAAACAGGACATTTGGCCACAAATGGGACCGTCCAGCCACTTTTCCCTTGTTTTTTAAGAGATTACAAAAATGCCGTGTGTTTGGGGCTTTACTAGTAAACTCAAAGTGAAGTAAAGCCTCTATTATCTATACATGAAAAGATCAAGGGGTCATATCAAAAGTGCACAAATTTAAAATTCACTCCTTTTTCTTAAAAAAAAAAAAGTAAAAAAAAAAAACCTCATCTCTCCACTAAATGACAGAAAACATCCTCTTTCTGCACAAAAAATAAAAAAGATTCCTTATTAAACTATTAAAATAAAAGACATCGTAACCCTCTTATATCTTATTCTTCATTGATTTGATGTTTCACCTCACCCATCCCATCCCACCACACCCCACCCCACCCTCCTCCAAACCGATCCTTGCTTCTCCTGTTTATGAAGAAATCCGAAACTGCACCAAAAAACATTATCACCAACTCATCGAAGAAAAACCTTTTGCACCAAACATGTATTTCTAATTTCCTCATAAAACATTTTCTAAGGTATTTAAAAACCATAGAAGTTGCTAATGCGGCAATTTCATCTTTTTATGGAAGTTGCCTCTACACAATTGTGCTCTTGGGTTGCCATGACTAAAGAAAAGGGGCCAAGGATTGGTCTCTCATCCCCTTGCTCCTTCCTTCTTCCTTCCTCATAAAGTCATTCCCCTATTTTCTCCAATTTCCTCCATTTTCACTTTTCGACAACAAATGCTTTGTTGCCACAGCCATTCTACAGAGTCATTTTCCCTTCACTCCATTCACATTCAAACTCTGCTAAGAACCACCCATTCTCAAAGTTAGTTAACTCAAGGTTTTTATGGAACTGTTTGCATCAACATCTGGTTTTGGAATGGAAGAGTTTGCAGGTGGTATTTTATAGAACTGCAACCAAACTACTTTTGACACATGCCAAAGGTGAAGATCGTATAAGCATAAACATCATCAAAAGAATAAAAGAAGAAGAAGAAAAAGTAACAGATCAAAGGATTTAACCACATATTCAGGTCCTAAGATATTAAATTCATGGACCTGGACCTGGATTCAAACTACAAATGGGGTTAAACATATTTCGGCTCGCATTAGTCAGGTGTTTGGAGACCATTTTCATTCCCACAAACTCTAACCAATGACCAGCCATTGCAAAGAACAGAACTTCAGTTATCCAAATCTGTTTAATGAAGTCCATCGGTTTTCTTAAATGCATTTCGGTGACGGGTGGATAATAGTTTTTCTAGTCAGAATTCTGTGAATTAGGCAAGATTTAGGCATGTTGATGATGACTGAGACTATCAAATGTAATTTGTGTTGTTTACCTAACTATATGTTGATGACAGAAACTGGCACTAATGCCCATTTATGGTTACATTGAACAGATGACATTAGAATTTAGAAATTAGTCATTGTCATCCTGATCCTCTCCAACATGCTTAAACGGGACTGTAAGAGGGTAGATTTTGAAACTTACTCTGTTATAGAGAAAAACTGAGGAAGAAGAAGAAGAGGAAGAGAGAAAGATTATAGAAGTTGGGGCCTCTTATATATACAATCCAGCAAGATGATTAGTTACAGATTTATAATTAATCACTGACTAAATTAAGCTTAATCCAGTTTATTACAACTATCAACTACCCAGCTTGCCTTCCACTTGCTTCTCTGGTGCAACTCATTGAGAAACGGTTTTGTCTAACGGATTTGTCGTCGGTTAATGGAGGAAATTGGAGAAATAGGGGAATGACTTTACAAAAAGCTCCAAGGGAATTTTCAGAATTTAAAAAAAGTAAGGGACAAGTGGCTAAGAACTTCAAAATGCACCCCCATTTTTCTTTGCACACCCTCTTTCTCTCTACATTCACCATTGAATTTGAATTTTTCAAGTTTTTATTTGCACACCACCCATAATGCCTAAACTAACCTCACCTCAAACTCGAGCCGCCACCAACCCCTCCAGCAGCACTTCGGGGATTTACCACAAGTGTATATTCGTAATAAAAATACTTAAAATGGGGGGTGCATTTAGAAGCTCTCAAAGTGGCTAGGCGGTCACATTTGTGGCCAAATGTCCTATTTTGAAAGAAGTTAAGAGAACGTGGTGCCCAAAATATGTTTTTTATTTTATCCTGTCTTGCAAAGTCCCAACAACTTGGACCCCGATTTTTAATTTTTCCCAAAAAAATATCCACTTCATTTTGAGAGAGAGTCGATGTTGGATTGGTCAAAACCTAAAATAAAATAAATTTTGTAATTTTGCTTCATAAGATATATAATGAGGTTCCCGAATATTGGGCCCAATTGGCCCAACCAAGACCAATTGTGATTGGGGCCTAAACCAAGTGTTTTTCAGGTAAGTCCTTTGGATAATTGTGCATCATTCGTAGACCCGTTTTATTTGCTTAGGGTGAAGCTACCACATGATTTTAAATATTAGTAGTGGACCTTGCATCTGTTTTTATGGAAAACCAATGCATATTTTTCCATTTTTTTTTTCAAGTTAAGTCCACGCTAGGGGTTTATCACTAAGAAGGGAAATCCACGGTATCTTTCAAACCCTCAACCACCACTTAATGTTGAAGAATCGACACCACTTCTTTGCACCCAAAGCCTCTTACCACCTGAAAGCCTGGACATCACCAAGTCGTCACTTGGAGCCTCTACCAATATTCGAACCTGACACCTCCAAGTTGCAACGAGGAGCCTCTACAATCAAAACATATAAAAGATGATACATTAAAGTGATGGTGCGTATTTATCGCAACTCGATTTGACCTTCTCTTATGTATTTTGATCCTCCATCTGACTAAGAACATGAGCTCAGAAGTATATTTTTCATTAACATTTACAATGTTTAAATACAAAAACGAGATAACAAATCATTGTTTGAGACCCTACAATACAGGGCAGGTTGAAACTAATTCCTAAAACTAAGGAATATCAAGTTTGAATAACATCTGATATTTGACCAAGGCAGTTGCTGATATAACAAATATGATAAGACTCGGTTTACTGCTCTGATACCATAAGAACGTGAGCTCAGAAGTATATTTTTCATTGACATTTACAATGATTAAATACAAAAACGAGATAACAAATCATTGTTTGAGATCCTACAATACAGGGCAGGTTGAAACTAATTCCTAAAACTAAGGAATATCAAGTTTGAATAACATCTGATATTTGACCAAGGCAGTTGCTGATATAACAAATATGATAAGCCTCGGTTTACTGCTCTAATACCATAAGAACGTGAGCTCAGAAGTATATTTTTCATTAACATTTACAATGTTTAAATACAAAAATGAGATAACAAATCATTGTTTGAGATCCTACAATACAGGGGAGGTTGAAACTAATTCCTAAAACTAAGGAATATCAAGTTTGAATAACATCTTATATTTGACTAAGGCAGTTGCTGATATAACAAATATGATAAGCCTCGGTTTACTGCTCGATACCATAAGAACATGAGCTCAGAAGTATATTTTTCATTAACATTTACAATGTTTAAATACAAAAACGAGATAACAAATCATTGTTTGAGATCCTATAATAGACGGCAGGTTGAAACTAATTCCGAAAACCAAGGAATCTCAAGTTTGAATAACATCTTATATTTGACCAAGGCAGTTGCAGATATAACAAATATGATAAGCCTCTAATACTGACTAACTCCTCAACGTATTCCCGTCATGCAAAGCTCAACATCTCCATTTTATTTCACTGACTACTCAACAGCATCTTTTTTAATTTTTGGCTCTTGAAAGATGTAAATCTATACCTTCTTTTCTTTTTTAAGAGTGGTGGGGTATTCTCTTCTTTTTCTTTTTTCTTTTTTGTGGGTCGGGGCGGTGGGGACTGCATTCTTTGGGTTCATGAGTTTATTGGATCTATTTTGGTGAATCTGGTGTGGGTTTATTTCCTTACTTTCAATAAGAGGAATGGTGAGATTTTGAGGCCCACAAGTAATGAGATATGGAGTTTTTTTTATTTTTGGACTTGAGGTGTTCTCGAGCCTGAATTTTTCTCCCATATTTCCATTGTCGTCGTTGCAAAAAAAAAAAAAAAAAAAAACCAAAGGAGATAAACGAAAAATGAGAGGTCCACGGATTGAAAAAAAGGTTAAAGAGAGATATCATTTTTCTTTTAAAAAAGAAGAGAGTTTTGATGATGAGTATTTTTATTATTTTTCCAAATTGTATGCATTTCTTAATGACTTTTTTTTCAAATTGAGATGAGATTTTCACTAGAAAATTTGTTAAGCACAAGAGGGATTGTCTTTAAAGAAGAAAACCTAGCCCTAGGGCAATATTGCAAATTGATATAGGTCCGGGTCCTTGAGTTGGAAGCCATATGGATTGAAAGCTGAAATTGTTTTTTTTTTTTTTATCGAGCTTGAATACATAGAAAATGACAAATTTTCTGCTTAGAGCAGAAAAATAAAATATTCATTTATGGATCTAAAAACTAAAAAGAGAAATAAGAAAAAATGAATAAGTGTTAAGGCTTTTTGTACCATAAAAGCGCGCCAACACCACCCCCCCCCCCCCCCCCCCCCCCCCCCCCCCTCTTCAATTATGAAAGGAAATAAAAGAAAATGGAGGTTTTGGGTTTCTATGGTTATTGTCAAGTATAAAGCCCAACGCACCATAACAGCCCGCCACATTTCAATTTGGACTTGTTTCGCCCGGAAAATAATAATTATGATTTATAATTGTTTATTATGGTCATCTAATAACTTCTCATTAGTCCTCCCAAAGTCATTTACTTAGATTAAACTAATAAAAAAAAAAAAGAACAAAGGCTCTTTGGCCTTGATAGTTGGCCCTACAGACTGATGAAAAATATAGATAAAGTTGGCTATGATTTTAGTGATAGGTGGACATATATGTATTAAATTTTATTACAGATCAGTTTGTGGGACCCTTATGTCAGATCCAAGTTGTAAAAATTAGGGGCACTTTATTAGGTGGTATTTTGCTACTTTTTCTCCTTATGGTTAATCCATGGGGACCATTGTGGAAGCCAAAGCCAATTAATTTCAAAATTCATATTTAATTCTAAAATGACATTCAATTTATAACTAAGCACTAATATAATCAAATAAATGTCCTAAAATCTTTACTATTTACTTAATATTCCCCTAAAATTTTCCTGCTACCTAAAATTTCTCTCATGAGTTTCCATCTTTATCACAATTTTTTTTTTTTTATCATTGATGTTTACTAATTTAACAAAATAAATCTATGAGTCCCATTATGAAAGCGAAATCTTTTTTCTTTCCAAACTCATAATTTATGGGGGCCACTTTCATAGGCTGTATTCTGCTATTTTTTTTCTCCTTACTTTCCTTTTAATGTTCAATAAGATTAATCTATGGGGCCCATTGTGGACAATTTTCTCCTTATTTTTCTTTTGATATTTGGTAGGATTAATCTATGGGGCCCATTATGGAAGCCAATTAATTCTAAAATCCACATTTAATTCTGAAATGACACTCAATTTATAGCTAAGCACAAATATAATAAAATCAAGGTTCTAAAATCTTAACCATTTACTTGCGCTTTCCCTAAAATTTTCCAGCTGTATAAAATTTCTCTAATGAGTTTCTATCTTTATTACGAATTATATATTAATATTTAGTCTTCATTTATTTAAATTTTTAGAAATGTTTTTATTTAAAATTTAAGATTTTGTTTTTATTATGCACAGGCCTTGTTGCATGCACTAGTAGGTGCAAATGACCCCTCCAAATGATCTAAAATTTGAGGGAAACTTTCACGTAAGTTTAAGTAAGACAACTATGTGTCAAGTTGGCCATAATCAGTGGTCTTTGGGTCCAATGAGTCTGAACAGGTTTTTATGGTCTCAGCACTGAAAATGCCCAAAATGACATCAAAATGACCCAAAATTAAAGAAAAGCCTTCTAATAGGTACAAATAGGATGGTCATGGTCAAATGGATCATTTTCATAGGATTTTAGATCCGAACCATCGAACATCAATTTTCGCGACCCAAAAGATCAAAGGTTGCGAAATAGCTTCAAAATGACATGAAATCGAGGAAAACCCCTCTAATGGACCTAGATTAGATGATCATGAGCCAAATTATAGATCATTTTAACGGGATTTGGGGTTATTTGATCACTTTTGATTTGCAAAACTATAAAACCTAAGGGGCTAAAAATGTCGCCAAAAGACTTTGAAATCAGAGATGAGTCCTCTAAAATGCCTAAATAGGTGATTTATATGTAAGATGGACTTTGAGGAATAAATCTTTTAAGGCTTGTTTCTTTATAAGCATTTTTTTATAGGAATTCAGGCTATCTATGAATTCAAAAATTTCTGCCAGAAATTCAATATTCTTTTAATGGGATTCCCAGTGTTCAAGCTAGCTATTCTCAAATGCCAAAAATGTGGAATTCCAAAATACTAGCCCCTCTAAAAGCATCTCAGAATTCTGGAACTCCGAGAAGTTTGGTTGGAACTTCGGCCCCCAACTATGAACCCTCCTACCAACAATAAATTGGGCCCCATATACACAAATATAAAAATCGGGTCCATGCAATTCCTATCAAGATGGGTCAACGTTCAAATTTCTAAAATTGGGTCCCACACTTTCGTTTCTAAAAGATGGGCCCATGTACCATATGCCTGAGGTGGGTCCACATTATAATTCTTCCAGTTGGGTCCCAAGTTCACAACCACAAAAGGTGGGTCCCATGTACTACAATGCATAAAATGTGTAATTCCAGTCTAGAATTTATGTAGCAATGAAACAAGAGTTTTATAAATTTCAAAAATTTAAAAATTCTCAGACAAGAATTCAGATGGAAATAAAATATAGAATTCAGTAGTATTTTAGAATTTTAGCATTTGGAATTTCCAGACAGCCTCGAGACATGAATTCTAGGGATTCTAGTAAAGACACGGGCTCTACCATTCACACTGATTTGTAGCTTGTTGCCCGGGCTGTAGGCATAATTTATTGATATTTCTATCTCTTTGTTCCTAGAGGGGTATGCCCCTTAGAAATCTTATGTATCTGAGTTGGATGATAGGGTTTCAATCATGTAATCTGTTAATATTTGAAAAAGAAGAACTACACTTTTTCTTCAAAAAAAAAAAAGAAAAAAGAAAAAAAAAAAAAAGAAAAAAGGAGGCCCTTATTAGATCCAACTTACTTTGTTCATTTTTTAGGGTTTTTGGCGACTCTAGAGTCTTCATGTGCCAGTGGGTTAATATGCTCGGAGTTTGCGTGCTGCGGTCCAAAACCATGAGGTGAAATTGGTCAAGTAGATGATGCTTTGTTTCAGGTCAATTTGACAAAGTGGGCAAGTGGGATCAATTTCTGGGAATATTGCATGTAAGAGGACCTTCTTGTTTAGATGCCCATGCAAGACTCTCTAGCTGAAGAACTTTAGTTTAGATGGAAGGTCAGGAGGGCGATGGTTATAATCCATTGTCTGTTACGTAAACTTTCACCTTTTTTTTGCATATGATGGAAGCCCCTTTCCTGCCCCTTTTCCCCTTGGAAATGCTTTTTCATGGAACAACAAAAAAATCAGTTCCTTTTTTCGCTTTTTCCTTCAGAGAATGATGTAGCATCAACCTACGAAAAAGAGACGAAAAGCACTCCCCTAGTCCATGTAAATGGTGTTAGACAAGCATACCCTAAGAAAAATAGGTCACATGAGGTGGTAGGTTATTAAAAATAAACAAAAAGCAAAAAAAAAAATTTTTTTTGATGGTTCTCATAGAAGGATTCATCTAACAAAATGGCTTGCGTAGAACTAGTTAAATGGTAGCACATTTAATGATGCATTTTATAAAATCTAAAGCCATGTGGGTATAGGCTCTAATGAAAAAAATAAAATTAGTGCATGTCAAGAAAGACTGAGGGGATTTCGCCCATGCAACTGCCCTTTAGATTTGAAATTTGCTCATCAAATAATTGAAGTTTAATAAGTACCCTAAGAGCCATTCGTACAATATTATAAGTTTATCATATAAACAACTCTATAAAAAATATTTAAACTTGAACGCATAATAGTTAGGTCTAAAGATAATCATGCGGTCAAAATTCCAAGTCGGATCATGATTCCGATTAATGAGGAATGGATCCGCGCTTTCTCGTCAGTGATCTGTGCTGCAAAAGTTTGACATTGGCTGACTTGTATTCAATACAGAAGCTATAAGTTACTGGGATTGGTCGATTGGAATCTGAAGTTGCATTTCGGTCTCTTTTGGAAGTCACGTCACAACCGAAATTGATGATATCAACCAACTGGGTCCTTGTCCCATTGAGTTAGGGATACAGGATTGATGCTCTGACTTGACGACCAGGGATCATTCCTAAGTTTGCATGTGACACTGAGATGCCAAGACCACCCAATCATAGAGTGTGCAAGCGATTTTCATTCGATATTAGATGAGAAAGAAGAATTCAGCCACATTCTATATATGTTTAATTTAATGGTCAATATTACTCTGACGTATTAGCAATGCACAGGGACCCATGACCCGTCCCCAAGTGGGCCCACAAGAAAGTATATATGCCAGCAGAGGGACCCAAGTCAAACCCAACCTGTCATATTCACAAACCTGAAAGTATATTAGTAAGATTCCGAAAATAATATCAGTGAGCAAGATGAACGTATAATTATTGGGGCCCGCACTGCACGACTTATCCGGGGGCGTTGGAGCATCTAATGAATTGGCTTGTGAGATAAATGAAGGAGGGTGAAGGAGTGCAGGTGCACCCAACCTGTGGACCCAACCCGACTTGATCCACATGGACCATAAACTCTGACATGACGGACAACGCCCAAATTCATGTGGCCACCAGAGCGCCACGTCACACCATGGTGTGTTCTGAAACAGCATATCGTGAGCGTTGATGCAGGAGTGATGATGAGGATTGTGGTGGGCCATATGACTGTGACCCCACTCTTAAGTCTTAATTGTGTTCATCCAAAAAACGGTTGCATCCATACCCAACGACCAAACTACTGGTGGGACAGAATGTTAATCCCCATGTTGTCCTCTGTGGGCCCCAAACACTTTTTTCCAATTCAACAACTTTGGTTTTTCCTGTGCCTTAATATTTTGGGATGGAGGTAAGCTTAGTTTGCCATTAGATTTTAATGAGTGTTGCAAATATAGCTGAAATATAATTCAATTTTACTGTGATATATCATGATGTTTTCTGGATAGTTTCTTAATTATCAGAGGTGGGATTAGTGGGTCGGGTCAAATTTTGCCGCCCCTGAAGAACCCAGAATGGTCATTTAAAAAGGTAAAAAAGGTTTCGAGTATTTTGACTTTAATTTTAATTACTTTAAAATTAGTTTTTATCCAAAAAACATTTTCATTATTATTATGTTACAAAATATCCATAAAAGATATATGCAACATTGATCATAATCTTTAGTGCTAAAATTTGTTTTTTGCCTTATTTTCTTTGTTTTTCTTTATTAAGGTTTTGTTTGTTTGCAGTCCTAGGAATTTATGGTAAAATGGTTTTCAATAAAGGATTATTATTCAAGAAGGGAGGGGTGAAGGATATAAGGTGAAGATGTATATGGGACCTTGACTTTTTATGAATCCAATTTACTATATGATGGCCAGATATTCAATTTTTATCTCCTCTAAATTCGCTTTCCATTAAAGCGGTGAATTATTTGATAGTTTTTAATAACTTTTTTAGGCTCTTAGGAATCCAATTCCATGCAAAAAAGGGGGCACTTACTAGTATCCACATGCAAGCATTCCACAAAATAAAAGCAGATCCTTCATAAAAGGAAAAGTACTGTAGCAAATGTCAATGGCATTAATTTCAACTTAAGTAGGCGTTTAACATGTGTTTGTTCATCATTAACATCATCACTTTTGATGCCTCATTCTTTAGTCTGGGGGTGCTAATTGTGCATCATAAAAACTATGAAACCCCCACGGCCCTAAAAGATTTCGCCTATTGCCTTGAATAAACCCCCATTGATGCGACCATGCTGCACATTTCACCTATACGTTGCTTGGAAAAACAGTGTATCCCCGATCGACAATCTACCACGATGAACATCCAGAATAATACCATCAAGCAATCACACATGTAAACACAATAAATTCACGTAGTTCGGCAAAATTGCCTATGTCCAGGGAAGAGAAATCTCATCTATCGTTCTCCCCTTTCAATCCTAAGAGGTAGGGTTACAGTGCATCATAATATATAATCCCTGCTTTCCAAGAAAGTCTTTCTTAGTGCCTATCCCCACCACAAGAAAACCTCATACAAAATGACTAAAATACCCTTGACCTTGATCCTCTATCCTGGCTAACCAATACGAACCGACCCGACTAAACCAAAATACAAAACAATAACCCAACATATGTATGTGTGATACATGAAGGTATCTCTCACAATCAGATCGGTCCGATACTAATACTTGAATCTACTATAATAAAACCTTAGGGCATGTTTGGATCGGCAAATAATAGAGTACAGTGATGTTAAATGGGCCCTAACAATCTAAAATTTCAACTCTACCCTGTTTGGATGAGTATGGCCCGATAAATGAAGTAATGTTGTGAGTCACATGTACTCCATTTCACTTCAACTCTAAATACTTTCATTTCCTTGAGTAAAAGTATATTCTACTCTAAACCTTAACTTCAAAATAAGCATTCAAATTGAGTAAAGTGAAGTACTCTACTTTAACTTCAATCTATTTCTCTTCACTTCACTCCACATGTGAAATCCGCTTCATTTTACTCCACTCCTCATTTATCCAAATAGGCCCTTGGTCGTATGCGGAAAGAAATCTCTGTCAAGTGGGGTGCCCTTTGAAACTTTGTTTGATTGAGTGGAAATGGAACTCCCACCACAAGAATTTTTTTTTTTTTTTAATTAGATGAGCCCTTTATGAGTCCTTACAACATGTAGCAATTTCAGGTGGACCCAACGAGACCTAACAAAAATGAAGATGTGGTCAATGTTGGAGGAAAGAGAGCTATTGATATGGCTAACTCCATTAGTTTTTCGCAACAAAGGACAAACACTATCACCATCTGTCTCTTGCTCTTTTTCTCACTTTCTGGTCGACGGTTCCAGATTGATAAATATTCGGTAGGTGTTGGTAGACCCAAGAGAAAATAGAAAGAGGTGACGTATATAGAATTTAAATCCCGGACAATTAGATAAGAACGGACGCTCCTTACCGACTCTCCTTACTTTTTTTGTAACCAAGGGGGTTGGGACAGCTAATGACCAATCCAGTTAAAAGGACATTCAAGAGAAGTATGCAGTAGTGGAGTACCTTTTGATAAGGTTGGAGCATTGATGTGGGGCCCACTTGGACCATTATTATCTATCACCGTTAGGGTAGATGTAAGATGTGTAAGATTCCAAATGCTATGTTAAAAAGACTTCAAATCCTATGTTAAGTGATGTTCGCGGATCGATTTAATGATTTTAAGTTACATCTACATCCATCATCATCTAACTCCTCCACTCGGAAACCTCATGCGGACATCAGCATATGATGGTTTCCCTTTGGAAAAAAAAAATTAAAATTAGAAGGATAAGTTTTCTCTTCTAGAAAAGCTAAAATAGAGAATAAGTTTCCTATCAAAATAAAAGTTTTTCTCTTCTCCACTGGAATCTTCATAGAAATAAGCCTGAGTGGTAATTGAGTCTCAAAGGACTTATTTGTGCAACAAGAGGTTTTCGTGCTCAGCAGCTTCCTATTTCCATAAGAATGATTCCTACCTATCAACACAGGAGGAAATCAAAACTCTCTATCAAGGACAATCAACTCTTTTTTTTTCCTTTCCCGGAAAGCAAATGCATCACATGAATCACCCAAAAAATGAGTAACACGGAAAATTAGAACAATTTTCATACTTAACGCACAAAAGCACCCAAAAAATAAACAAAAGAAAATCAAATGCTTTACATGACACTACCTCATTTGCCCCTTTTCTCTATGTATCTAAAACATCTTCAACACGTGGGATGGCAATGAGTTGGGATTAGGCTCGATCACTAAAAAAAAAAAATCTTTTAACAGTGGGAAAAACTACTGCTATTTGTTTCCGCAGCTAAAAGTCTTTTTTAGTGGCAGAAATTGTTTTCTGCCTCTAAAAGTGTTCCATATGCTTAGACAGATCATTTATAAGCAAATATGACACTTTTAGCCGCGGCAAAAAATGCCGCTAAAGCAATAATTTTTTCACCACTGAAAATTCACTTCTTCTTTTTGTAATGGTTCCAAGTTCCAACTACATGCAGATCCAAATGACAAAAATGTCAGCCACGGCCATGGCAAGCCTGCAGCTCATGGGATCACTACTGGCCATGGCTAAACCTAGACTACATTTATAAGTCCTATATATTTATAGAGTAGGACAGGATACACCAGGAAACTACTGTCATGATATCAATCTTTGTAATCATAATGATGAGAGCTCAATCTCTGTAATGATGCTAATCATTATATTAATGATAATATCTTAGAAGATCCTAAAGATATTCAACAACCACAGCCTTCATATATGCATTCTGTATCATACATGATACAACTTAGATTGAAAAATCTCACTCCATTCTGTATCGTCCTAATGTTCTCGTACAATATGAACAGGGACTATGATTTCCTCTTACTTACTATTTATGTTCTCCTAATTAAGGACTAGTAAACAATTAAAAAAGAAAATTCTAGGTTTGGGCAAATGGGCCAATCCTGTTTATGGTTCTATCATTTAGTTTCTGTGGCCTTTTCTTTTCTTTTCCTTTCTTGGTGTGATTGTTTGAATTTATCTCATTTACCAAAAAAGTTAAAAAATAAAATTAAGGTTTGGGTATCATTCCACCACATAGAGCCGAATTTTAAGGAAAGATAAGAAAAAGTATTTTTACAAAAATATCTACACATCATTTTTCAATAATGCCAACATACTATTGGTTGAGTGGTGTTGACACTATAGTATTACACACATTCCTAGGGATCGATCACTTGATCTTTTATTTTAAAATTTCACTTCTAAACAGCAGTCCGACTTAGCAAAAATCTCACTTTTCAACAATAACTAAAAGAACTTTTTTGGTGCAGTTCGATACCCTTGGATAAGAACCACTATCAAATATTGTAATCCTATAGTTAGGTTGTATAAGTTTAATTCACATCAAGTACCCTGTGCTTGAGAACTAGTGCCTGCTCAATTGGTTAGAAACCTCATATATCACCAAGTTCTTCGGGGTTCAATCATTGGGTAGTTTGCCCATTCCCACTTGTCTGCGCTCCTTTGCCGTATATGTGGGCTTCCTTCCCATATATGCAGGCTCTCTCCCCACCTGTGCAAGTGCTATAATGGTCTCAACCCCTCCGCTGTGGTAAAATAAAAGTACCCTTTATTTATATCATTGATGAATTTATGCGTTTGAAGGGGTAGAAAATAAATTTCCTCTCTATAAAAGGTGTGAAAAGGAAAATCAAAAATATTTTTCTTCTGTGCTTTCTTTTTTGGGTAAATAAAGGGAGAACAAACAAACAAAAGAAGAACAAAAACACCAACTAGACTAGGAGATTAGAAGCCTCCTTCGAGCCACAGGGAATACCCCCACGCGATTAGAATCAGTACGACATGATGTCAATTTTACATAGGGGAATTGAATTAAGTTCCCTTGGAACATGGGAAAAACAAAATAAATCAAAGCACTTAGACAGAGTCTTGATGTCCTGCAAAATGGGCTCTATTGACCAATTAAATTGTCCATTAATACCCTACACCACTTCAAGTGCACCTGAAAAGAGATGGAACTTGGAAATCCCCGACTCCCTTAACTTGATTAGTATCACAAGAATAGCTCTCGCTTCAGCTTCTTTTGCAGAAGGAACAACTAGGCCTTCCTAAGATCCTGCAAAAATAAATTTATCATTAAGCTTGATAGCGAATCCAAAGCCTGACTTCCCATCGGTGCTTATAAATGTGGCATCCATGAAGACAATAGCAATTGCCTTAGCAACCAGGATTTTGAAGTTAGGGTTTGAGAATTTAGCCTTATACCCATTCCCTGCATGGGCATTATAGCTAATAATGATGCTTTTGGCCATGTTAATAGTTCTGGAAGGATTAATCACTCCTCTTTTGATAATAAAATCGTTTCTTGCTTCCACAAGGCCCACCATAAACGCTAGAGCTTCGGATTGGTACGGATCCTCTTTCCTTTCCTCCTTGCATATATAGATTACAAAAGTTTTGCCACCAAACTAGGACATCTGGAATGAGATCGAGCATCTTGAGTATGGAATCCTAGGTTCAATCCAAACATGTGGCTCTAGCATGGTTGCATTGGAAAAGCGCATGCTCAATGGATTCCTCTCATGGAATTCACATATCGGACAGGAGGCATCGCTACCAATGGGATTATCATACAAGAATATATAAGAATTAGCGTAGCTGGATTGCCCTTCTAAGACATTTCCACCCAAAATGGAGAACTCTTTGCAGGACACATATACGCGAAGAGGACTTCTTTTTAATGGAAGAAGCTTGATTTCTATTATTAGTAGCAGCAAGGATCAACGGTAAGAACTTTTAAATCTATTTTCCATTCTATAAATAGCATGTAGTTGTATAAAATGAACTGAAGTAATGTATGAAGTCTTTAAAATGAGTGTCGACGCTGCACTACATGTTCTCTCAAAAATAAATCCACCTTGGTACACAAATATCTTGCTTTAATTGGAATCATATCAAAGCGTCGGAAAATCCTTGAATTACCCCCTTTTATTTTGCGTCCCTTTTTGCATTCATGTGAGGGCCATATGCAAACAAATCCTTCCTCTTGGATTTATCGTGATAGAGAACCAGCACTGCACATTTTGTTTGAGATTTTTGAAAATTATAGGAGATTGTTGGAAAACTTCAAAAATAAGAAATCCAAGGTTTGAGTTTTATTTTCTTGGAAAGCACTTTTCACATTCATATATTTTTCATATAGAAAAAGTTTTGAAACTCGCATGGGAAGTAACCTTTTGAGAATCCATTTCTTATTTGAAAAACTTGCCTTCTTTTATATGTAGCCCCTATCCCGCACTAGATATGTTGTGGAGGAAAGAGACACTTATAAGAGATCCATCAACTTATCATATTAGTCTATTAATAAACTTGGACCCTAATCGGTGGACTTGGGCTTGGAGCTTTAACCCAGAATGAGGAGGTGTCTCCTAGTAGGCATATTCTTTTTGCCCTTGGGTCCTTAAAGGGTCAATGACAGCTTTAGATGGGCTTCACTGTACCTTGGAGACAGGCAAAAGGGTGGCAAAAACGTGTTAAGGAAAGCCTTAAAGCAATCACTTTTTCTCTCTTTTCATGGATCCAGTTCTACCAACACCAACATATTTACCTAGCACACCACATAGTGTGCTTATGAGGTTCGGCTCAAGGGACCTACTTGGATGCATTCCTATTGATCTCGTTTGGATTGATAGAGAGGTGTTTTTCCATTTTCTTATGCACGATGATCATGCAAAGAATCAGCTCCATCCTATTATTGTAGCCTTTGATTTAACATCCTTTATTTTGAATGATCTCTTAACAATAGATTGTTTTCCAGATTCAATCTAGGGGAAGGTAAAAGTTCAATGAACATAAAATTAGGCATGATGTGGTCTGGAATGGAATAGCACATGGTGAGAGTTGGTGCATGAGTGATGGTGATTGTGGTGGGCCATATGATTGTGGCTTCAGCTTTAATTTGTCCGTCCATACCCAACGGCTGAACAACTGCTTTTGAAACAGAATTCCAATCCCCGCGTTGTCCTGTGTGGGTCCCAAACACTTTTTAGTACAAAATTCAGGCCTTCTTCCTTCAATGTAAAGAACCTTGATTTTTCATGTGCTTTTCTTTTTCGGATAATTTCTTGATAGTTTTTTTTTTTTTTTCTCATTTTAATTATGTACTTTTAGTGAGGTGAATTTATTGTGATAAAAACCCAGAATGATTTTTTTCTTCTTTGAGAAAAAAGTATATGTTTCGAGTATATATCTTGATTTTTCTTTTTTATTTTTAATTAATTTATATTTGAAAGTATTTACAATTAGTAAGTTTCTTTAGCTAACCATTTATGCCAAAACTTACAGGCATTAGTACAGTAAGCAATAAATACTTTTCAGTACTCCCCCCTCAGGTGGAATATGGCTAGCCCACTTTTGGCTATACGACCAGTTGGCTCTGATATTATATTAAGTTTTTGTAGCTAACTTCATACTAAAACCTCAAGGCGTTGGTACAAGCAGCATAAATAATTTCCAAAACTCTTCCTTGGGTGGAGCCCACTCCTCAACGCTCCCCCTCATATGGAACCCAGTCGACGCACTTTTGGCAACATGGATATTCTTTTTCAGCGTCGAGTCATTTCTCATGGGATTCAAACTCACGACTGATCACCTCAAGATTTTGATAGGAACAGTTAGCTAAAAAAACTTAATAACTATCACATTATTAGTTTTATTTAAAAGAAAAACTCTTGCAATAAATGAGTTTCCGCCGGGCAGATAAAAAGCACTTCATGAAATGAACACGCATGCCTCATCTATACCTCCTAATCATCGACACATATCAGCGATGGATTTATGTATTTCTTGCAATCAATAGGGGAAAATATTTACCCGTGCACACTTTCCAATGTGCATTACAGTCAGCGCGTGAAATTTAGAAGTGGGTCCACTTCTGGGACCATCCGAATAGCAAAATGCACATTCCATCAATTTGGTGGTGTCCAATGCCAGTACCTGTATCTACCGCAGTAAACCCATAGAACCCTGTAGTGAAAGAAGTCTCGTCAAGTTGGTGATCATTAAAATTAAAAAGAAATCAAAGAAACAAAAATGTCGGTGATCATTGATTGAAGTTGCCCAGTGAACCTAAGTTTGATGCAGTGGAAATGAATTCTCACCACAAGATTTTGTAATTGGATGAGCCTCTTTTATGAGCTTTAACAACATGAACCAACTTTTAGGTGGAGCCAGTTGAGAGCCCTGCCGAACATGAAGATATGTGGCCAATAGTGGAGGAAAAGAAAAGCAATTGATGTGGCTTGAGTGACTCCTTGAGCTTTTCGAAACAAAGGACAACACTGTCACAATCAGTGCCATGCGCTTTTTCCCATTTCCTGGGCCAAAAGGTCACAGACAGATAAATATTTAGTTGGTGTTGGTAGACTCAGACAACGTCCAACATATCTGCTTGTGCAACGGTATAAACAGTTTGAATTGGTGTGGATTCAGCTAAATCTGTTACAAATTTTCTATTCATGGATTGATAGATTTAGAGTCCGTTACTAATCCGCGACTGTTAAAATTCGATCAAATCCGATCCGTGGAGGATCAGATCAAATCGGATTAATCCGTTTAATTTGTGCCAGTATATTACATGTAAAAAAAATAAAAAAACCCATGAAAAAATTAAGATTCTTCCTCTACTCTCAACCATTCTAAAACTTATACTCAAACAATGTAATGATAGGAATAGTAGTAAATAAATATCACCCTGCTTGAATAAAATATGGGACTAATACAAATTGAAAATTAATTTGCCCCATAGGATTTGATACAATATCCACAATTACATTACAAGACTTCAAATTCCCACACATTAATTTAATGATAAAATACAAAGTATTATGTGATCCAGATCAAGGATTAATGAGAATGAAAAAACTTTATAGGATGATTACAGGTGAAAATTGAGAATCAATCCTTTATAAATTAGTAACAACGACAGGATTCAAATTGGAGCTATATAGTATAAGAGATGAAAATTGTATGAAAAGAGGATCCAACAAGAGGATCAAATCTCAAACCCCAAAAGATCACAAATGTGCAATGCTGTCGAGAGCCAAAACTAAGTTTTGATGATGCACTTCTTTGACCAGGCAATCAGCTATGACATTAGCAGTAGCACTATGCTTGACATGATAGAAAGTGGCTTGGAGGCTTTTAGCTAGGTCCAATACTTCATATGAGACATCTGTGAAGATTTTTTTTTCTTTCTAACCAGCTTGATTTTCAGAAGACTACGGCTTCACTTTAGCTTCTAATTCCTCAGCTGTAGGCAATCTTTCAAGGGAGTAGATGCTAGTGCCAGAGCAACAGAAGTCATACAAATTTCTGCAGATGCCTTTACTGAATTAAAGGGCGTGAGAGCTGTATGCCCTTCACCTAAACATCAACACAAATGTATGACTCAACATAAAATTATGAAAATAAATTCTTGTACTTGCCTGGGCTTGTAACTTTAAAACTTCCTGGTTCAAATGATCATTTGTCTTCTTTAGGCTATTAACAGTACCTCTAGAGAATACATGACTTGAATATGACCAAAGAAAAAACATTTACTAGAATAAGAGGGTGCATCATCAATCACATGCTGTAGATCAAAATTGATACCCCTGAATTGTGGGGATACTTAGACACACTGAGATTGATGTGGGGATACTCTTACCAAAGTGGAATGTAATCAATGATAACAAACAAACAACAAACAAACACACAAAGAACATGTGCAACAAACCACCCTCTATCCACTCAAATATCATTGTCTTTACTTTAAGTAAATTAAAAACACACAAAAACAAACAGTACAACTATTAGTCTATTATAATAGCTGCAGTCCATCAGCATCCATCACCAACTTCAACTTCACACTTGATATCAACTTGTGAAACCTAGGAACATCAAGTAATATATTAGAATAAATTAATTAAACATTGAAGATAACTAAAACATAATTTTATAAAAATAAAAATACCTAAGTCCAGAGGCTCCATTTCAGCAAACTCCTCCATAAGTTCTTCCACATCAGGAATTGATGTATCATAAACTCTCAACCAATCTTGTGTACAAATTAGGCATCCCACAAGTTTAGGGGAAAGAGAACTACGGAATCAATCTAGGACACGACCTCCGATACTAAAGGCAGCCTCAGAAGCAACAGTAGATACAGGAATGGCTAAAATATCTCGTGCAAATTAAAAAAGAACAGGATACCTAGCCGAATTTGTTTTCCACCAACTCAAAATTTCAAACGTTGTATTTCCATGTATCTTTTCGCGAGCTTCCTCCAAATACGTGTCCACTTCTGACTTATCTCCTTCACATTCTTCTTCTTCCAAATGTTTCTCAAACATTGATGAGGGGTCACATGCTTGCAAACTTGATTGGCCAACCTCCATTTCAGATTTCAGACTTAAAGATGATGCACTAGCTAACCCATATTGTTTATACTCCTCATAAATATTATCTAATGTATTTCTTAACTTTTGGGTTAGCTCAATCACGTGAGATACTTCAAGCTTGAAATAGTAGCTATCACAAAACTTCACATATTTGAACTT
This sequence comes from Persea americana, assembly GCA_029852735.1. Taxonomy (NCBI): domain Eukaryota; kingdom Viridiplantae; phylum Streptophyta; class Magnoliopsida; order Laurales; family Lauraceae; genus Persea; species Persea americana. Next base: position 69,975,256 of record CM056815.1, read on the forward strand.
ATATCAGGGATCCAACACAACCGCAACCAATAACATCATATTCATTTTATCAATTAGTTCCAAATACTTATCAAATTTCAATCTCATTTTAATAGACATACTCCTCAAAGAAGAACCCTCCATCATAGACAATTCATTTAAAGATCCAACAATGTCACAAACTACAGTAAAGTACAAATTCGAACTCGCATGCAAATAAGCAGACAATCAATTAGTAGCATCATAAAAATTTCTTTAGAAATCTTGTTATTAGCATACAATCATTACAATCCATAGGAGAAGGAAGTCCATCTAATTTCAATTCATCAAGTTCCTCGTTGAATTTATCATTTTCTTCATCCAATCTGTCAAAGGCTTTTTGAAACTTAATTGCCATTTCTAGCATTAGGAATGTAGAGTTCCACCTAGTTGGAACATCTAAAGACAACAAACTATCACTTTCTATTCCCTCTTTTTCCTCACATGCTTTAAAGAGTTTTTGTCTTTGTGGAGAACTCCTCACATACTTACCTGCAGCACGAGCTTTTGTTATAGCACCTTTAAATTCAGTTAACCCATCTCTCACAAACAAATTAAGAATATGTGCAACACCTCATGTGAAAATGTTTTCCACCTAAAACGAAACTGTAAGATTTTTTAGCAAACTTTCTCTTGAAAAATGCAATGGCAGTATCATTGGAAGACGCATTATCAATAGTAAGAGCACAAAGTTTTTTAATACCCCAATCAACTAAGCATTCATCCACAACTCGACCAATGGACTCACCTTTATGACTAGAAATAACACAAAAGTTCAGAATTCTTTTGTGCAATTCCCAATCTTTATCAATAAAATGAGCAGTAAGGCACATATAAGAAAAGTTTTGGACTGAGGTCCAACAATCTGTAGTAAGACAAACCCTTTGGTTTGTTAACATCTCCCTCAATTTTTTCCTTTGTTCATCATATAACTCCAAACAATCTCTGGCAATTGTAACATGTGACACATGTTTGAAATTTGGTTGCATGATGCTACAAAAATTACGAAACCCTTCACGCTCCACAAATTTAAAAGGCAGCTCATTAGCAATTATCATTCTAGCGAGTGCCAATCTACATGCAAGTGACTAAATTTCCAAACAGTCATGTTATTTACAGTCTCACCATCTAGTACTGATTGATATGATGATATCCGCTTTTGTTTTTTGTTTGCTGCTTCATTTAAAGAATTCGTGATATATATTTTCAAATGATTATTCAAAGTAGTAGTCCCATTAGAACTAATCCAAGTATAAGCGGCATCACAATACAAACAGTTGACAGTAATTGGAGTCTTAGGGTCATAATCTTGAGGCCTTTTAAAATGTGCCCAGACCTCAGATACTCTACCCCTTTTTTTGGAAGGATTTACCTCAGTAAATATAGTACTAGAAGCCGCTGTAGGAGGAAGAGTAGACTGAGCAGTGGCTAAAGGTGGTGATGTCTGCGGTTGAATAGACTCCAGTAGGGTTGTATCACTGTCATACTGTCGAAAGGATTATGAGTAAAGTGCTCACCAGTGCTAGACATCTGAGAAAAAAGACACAAAATTCAGATTCATTGTATCTATGCATCATTTAGAACAAAAATGAAGAAATCTACCTTGTGCTACAATGGGGGCGAATCTCCAGCAGTTTCTCCCTTTTACTTTAACCATACAGTAGTTAAAGAGATTGAAAAAGAGAGAGGGGTGAAGGCAAAAGAATTAAATTTTTCTCTAACCATACATACACGTCAAGTAAAAAAAATAATAATAAAAAAAATTGAAAGTTGAGATTGAAAGTTGGGTTCACCTTTCGTTGGATTCTTATGCTTGATGCTGAAGCCTAGAGTAATGCGACTTGAACACACAACCTCAATATTTCAATAGCAAGCACCCTCCATAGGAAAATTTCTACAAAAGTACCTAAGTTATCATTAGTTAAACAAATACATACACTTGATAACATAACATAACAAAAACGAAAGCATAAAAAAATCAAAATAAGGTAAAAATTGGTGCATTCATTTCATAATCTTCGAGATCTAAGCTTTTAGATTCAATCAAGAAAGCTAGTTCTTCAGATCTGATCTACAAAATCCAAAACCCTAAAGCACTGATTCCATATCAAAACCAAACAATCAGACATTAAAACAGAAAAAAAATCAGAAGATCTAAAACCCTAAAACTATCTCGATCGGTTCAGAATTTCAAGAATAGCATCTTCAAAAACTTGAAAGACTTCAATCTAACTATTTGGACTGGAGAACCTAAAACCATAAAACACCTCATCAGTCTGGAATCCATACAAGATAATCTATGGATACTGCAAGCATATGAGAATTGGAAACATAAAAAAGAACAAAAAGATAAGAGAGAAAGAGAGAGAGAGAATACCTATGAAGAGATCCTGATAGACCAACGTGATTGTAGTCTCTCTCTGTTTTAGCGAAAGGGCAAAAGGGCAAAGGGCCAAGAGAACAAGAGGCAAGAGAGACCGACAATTTAAGGGAAGAAAACATGAGAGATGCCTGGCATCCTAGAGATGAAGAACCCCCTCCCGCGAAGAAGAAGCAACGTGTTTGGGACTTGGAAGATGAAGGTCTGCGCTGGGACGGGTTTGAGACTTGGGAGATGAAGCAACGAATGTGGTATGTGGGTAGGGTTTTGGCTTCTAGGGATGAAGTTTCAGAATTACATTTTAACTCCTTAAGTTTTTTTTTTTCTTATTTTAAATTTAGACACCTAATTTATATTTAGACCCCTTATATATTTTTTATTTATATTTAATGACAACGGATCGGATCGGATTGAATCCAAGGATTGAGGGTGAAATCCCCCACTAATTCGTTGCTAACAGATTTCATAATTCTCAATCCGTCACCAATCCGTTGGCCTTTGGATCAGATCAAGATCCGCGGATCGGATTGGATCAGATCGATGGATCGACAGATTTTTTGTGCACCCCTAATTCTAACAAAATCTTGAAGAAAAGAATGGAGTACATTTTGATAAAGGTTCTACCATTGATGTGGGCCCACCTGAGACCATCTCTATCACCATTTTCAGATGGGATGGAAAGGTCTCATGGTGGCGTTAAGTCTTGGGCCCGAGTCAATAAATAAGCAGGGATAGATATGTAAGATTCCAAATCCTATTTTAAGTGATGGGAGGGCTAAGTCTTGTTTTGAATCATTACTAAAATCTTAAAGAAAGTAGTGGCTCTAGGCCAAGTTGGAGTCCCCTGAGTAGGTTGAAGGCCCGTATAGATATTATTAAGACATGTCAAGCCTATTATTTAGGCGATGTGGGACTTCCCAACAAATTTTATTCATGGACGGGCCTGTCATGTGGGTTACACAAGAACAACGAGATAAGAACCCAATCTGATACCATGTAATAAACCATATACTAACCCTAAAGCTTAAACTAATAAGTAGAAAGCCCATACAGGTGTATTAGGATACGTCAAGCCTATGACTTAAGCGATGTGGGAGATGAGACATGTCAAAACTCAATTTAATCATTCATTTCAAACCATAGAGTCCATGATGATAAAATGGATGCCAAAAATGCTTTTAGTTGGCTGTGGGAAAATTTCCTCAGCCCAAATTATAGAGGATCCACACTTCAATTGTTAGGGGACTCTCCTTCCTAGAAGTCTGGATCTTATAAGGGAGGTCACACGCTATAAATTCATTAGTTTTGAAATTCAGACTGCTATAAATCACTTCCCCACCTTCCTTTAGCACTAATCAAACTCTAACTTCAATCATAGTTATGTCTTAAGTTTAGTATTTTCGTTTTCTTTTTTTTATCATATGTTTTAGATATGATCAAGTTTGATATCAGATGTATATCTGATTGAAGTGAAATTTTCATTGAAAGCAAAATAAGATGAGACAATTAGAATCGAGCCACCAGTGCATTTATGAGTTGTGAAATCCTTTGCCCTTGGATCTTCACGCACTGGTCTGTGGGCCTACATGAAGTGCAACCAGGCCTGTCTTTTAGATATAGGTGTGCCAATATTACTAGATAATAAAATGGCAATTTTACTAGATAATAAAATGGGAAGGCCCAAAGCAAGCGAGCCAAAGCAGGCCTCAACTCAGTTGAGATCCTGTTCCCATGAAAGGTGTTCAGCAAAATGTTCTATTCTGACTATCTAGAAACCCTTCTCTTTTAGAGCTCCTTCTCATCCTGGAATTTACTTGTAAATCTAATTACACTTATATAAGTGTTTATCTATAATTAATTTTGGGTCCGGATCCGGCTCCAGTTCGAGAGAGAGAGAGAGAGAGAGAGAGAGAGACCCAAAATAAAGGCCCAGACCATATTTTCATGTGAGTCAGTTCCTCCTATGGCTCACCCCTACCAACAATATGAAGCAGCAACTGTGATGCAATCTTCTTACTATGAATGCTTTCAAGGACCAGTCATTAATAATAATAATAATAATAATAATAAATGGTTTTTGAGTACCATTCCTTCACCAAGAACCAAGTATTTAAGAAGCTGAAAGAGATGGATACTTTCATAAAACCTTTTAAATAATCACTTTGAAATAATGAGAGAGCTCTTTGGCTGCATTTTGATTTTTAATACCCATTAATAAAATTCGCTATCAAATGATGTAACATTGTAGTTAAATTTTGTACGTTTAAGTGACATCAAGAACCTCATATATATGTAGCATTGTCACCCATCTACTCAGTTCACTTCAATTCACTTTAAATCCTCATTGCATTGTACTGTAAGGAAAGCATTGTGTTGTGTTCCATCATTACACTAAACTTATGACATACTGCTTTGCTTATTTTATTGGTGAGTTTATGTGTTAGATGAGGCAGAAAATGAAAATTCTCCATAAAAGCCGTGGAAAGGAAAACTAAACATGTGTTTCTTCTGTAAAGATAAAGTGATTTCAACAAAAAGAAATTTGGAATTTTCATTCTATAAAGAGAGTTGTGGTTGTATTAAATGAATAGAAGTAATTTATGAAGTCTTTAAATTGACAACCCCACTCAATAATTCAATGTTTTTTTTATTATTGGGTTATATTCGAATTGACATTCTGACTCATCTAATAGACAATGCTCAATTGGTTGCTAGACCTTATTGTCACCTGGTGATCCAAGGATCGGCCCCAACGTATGCCACTCTTTCCACTTATGTAGGCTATCGTTCCCCATTTTGTGGGCTCCCCTTCCCATGGTGTTGGCTTTCTCTTCCCACTAGTATGAGCTCTCTTGGGTTCTAGCCCCCTAGGCTAGGGTGCCAAAAATGAAAAAAAAAATCTAATATTGGGTTCAAGCGTATTTTATACTTGCTATTAGACCCACCAACCTGGCTCATCACACTTCTAACCTCCAACCCAACCTGTTAATTAAGGGTTCAAGCTGACCCATTTAATTTCTAGGTTGGGACTGGGTTTACCTTTTCAACCCATGCAATAAATGGGCCAGGTTCAGGTGAACTAATACATGCCAACCCAAGCCCATCGCAACCCAACATGTTGCCACCTCTGTGAGAAAGAATCTTGAACTTCAAAAGCAACGAATATTGACCACTTCGACCATCATATTTATTCAAGTCAAGAAGAACTTAGCGGCCACAGCCATGGGGTGGGCAGCACAGCACATCAATAAAGAGAGGACCAGCTGGGCCAGAATTTCACACCCACATATAAGTAAGTTGGCTTGTGTGGCCTGAAATTAAACACTTCCTGTTTTCCATCAGAGCAGAAAACTTATAATTAGAGTTGCAAATGCACTTCTACATAACAGGGCCAGCCCGAGCCCAGCATGCCTGCAGCTGCACTGTGGGCTGTCTTTAGGCCCATGATCATCTGACCAGGTCTAATTTTCTAGCCATATCGCTGAATAGGCCAGACGATGAGCCTACAGGCCCAACAAGATGACCATGGACCTCCAAAGCCGGGCCAGGCCATCAGTATACCTGTAAATCTTATTTCCTTTAACACCGCTTAACCTTCAATTGGTTAAGGCTTATGCATAAACCGAGTAACCTGGACTTGATTTATGAAGATCTAAACAGCCCTCAAGCAGGTATGTGCAAGATGCAAGCTTGTCTCCGGGTCCTATTATAAATGCCTCTGGCCCAAAACTAAGAGCTGATATAGGCAAGAACAAGAAGATTTAAATTCTTGCACAACCTCTTCAAAGCTCATGTTTAAATAGAAATTAAAAAAAAAAACTCGTAGCAATAATCATAGCTCAACTGCTTTTACCAAGTGGATTACATGAGTAATTGATGCAAATGGAAAATAAACTTAATCTCTTGCTAATCTTTATCCCTACCAATCTTAAGAAAGAAATCCTAATCAAACTTTAAACTTTAAACTTCAAATTAATTAAAATCCTAACAAGGAAAGTGATGCACATTCTAGCTGGTTTTGATTTCCGTGCATAAAATGGGGCCTCCCACAAGCTTAGTCGTGGACTTCAGTGGGACCCATGTCCAAGGGCTGCATGAAGAGCACACCAAATTAGATCTCGAGCCTAAGGGCCTGTTTGGTAACTCTAAAGTAAGATCTCATTTTGTGATGTAGAGCTTATTTACATAATAGAGCATATGGTAAACCTCTAATTAATTTTATAATTTTAGAGCTTATTTACAAATTAAAGATTTTGCCTCTAAAACAGAATGAGCTTAAGGGGGCTGTTTATTTTTTACGAGCTTTCTCAGGTAAAGTGGATAGAGGTGGACAATGCAATATTTATGCGTTCTTGATGGAAATAACCTCGTGAATTTTCAGAATAGCGGCCGCAAAGGCAGGTTCTACATTGTAATTTTTAAAAGGTGGGCCCCAACTACCTCATGAAATAAGAGCCTTTATATAATTTTAACAAATACACGAATTGTAATTTAAAACTTAAAAGTTAGAGCTTTTATTTTAAACCTTAATCTGATTAGCTCTAAGTACTGGGATTAGAATTTCCAAACAGAAAGAAACACACACTAGGAGTTAACAAAAACAGATTGGTGGTTGAATATAATATTAAAAGAAATATACCCCAAATAGACAGGAGTCCAAACAGAATGTAATTGGACTTTGGATTGCACCTGCCGGATGAGTGTGTTACCAGCAAACTTTTCAGCTAATATAATCTACTTGTAGCTCATCTATAAATCTACTGATCTGATTGATTTGAAATGCAATTATCATTGATCTGTCAGCAAAGTACAGAGGTTGGAGAGATACCACATAAGGGAGGCCATACAATGTTCCCTCGAAATCAATCTCGCTGAGAAAACCCTCTTGAACTAATCAATCCTTGATTCTAACAAAAACCTCTATGCTTACAAGGAAAAGATGAAAGTGAACTGCTATTTCCAAAAACTCTAAATCACCTTGTTATCATCCATTCTCATACATACATTCCTTTGCATTGCCCGAGGTAGATGTCAGACTGAGGGTACCCTCACCGATCTCAGTAACACCTTCATTGAATGATTGATGGCAAAGTTAAAGAGGGCGTTGATGCATGATATGATGCCTTGCCCACACATTTGTTACCATTTTTCACTGGCTTCAATTCCTTTGTTTCAATGATTTGGCACTGTTGACAAACGTGGCGCCCTTATTGAATCCCTGGAGCAAAAGAATTCTCACAGCTTCCAACCCAATCCTAAAGGTGGACTCTAGCTGAATCACAAAGCAAATAACCAATTAGAATAAAAAAATTCTTGCCCCATACGATTGGCTGGATTTGGGCAGAAAGTCCAGTGTAGCAGGTTTTCACCTACCTGCAAATGTAGTAAAGTTAAATATGTAGTTTAGGATTTAAGCAATGTTCAATGACCAAATCCAATGGAAAACAAAAATCACAGGAGATAATGCTGCTCTATCTCTAGAGCACATGTCATTTCAGCAAAGGTCCAAAAAGCCAACTTTTGAGTGGGTAGTCTGAATTATCATTGCACTGATTCAAGACTTTCAGCAGGAAATGCCTTCTTGCCGCATTTTTCAATCGAATTCAACCATCAAAAGTAGCCTTAATATTTGAGTATCCTTATATATTGAAATATTGGATGCAAAATCTAGGAATAGTTCAGGCATTGTATTTTGGGGGTCAACAATAAGACAAATATTAGACTACGATGTATTCGGGCTGCATCTGAGAGTATACCTCTTCGCGTTCTTGTCTATTGAAGGATCGAAGCACAAAGTTGATAGGACCCATTATACCAGGTGGCCGTCCAATGCCTTTCAAGAAATGTCCACCTCATTAAATTTTGCAACAATGACAAATAACAAATGAGCATGAGCGAAAAGAAAATGATTTACAATTCCCTTTTCCTACCTATCCGTAATCTTGGAAAGTCCTGGCTTCCTTTCAAGTGGTCAATGACGCTTCGCATCCTGTATTAAAACAAAACAAGGCGTAATATTATAATCATATAATGGAATTTGATTTTTTTTCCCCTAATTTTACAAGCAGTTGACCCTTTCACCTCATGCATTGTTACAACAATGCTATAACCTACCTCTTAATAGTATATTACGTTCATGATATAATAATATTTGACAACAAAATAGTCCTTTTAATGCTGTCTCAAGCCAACATTGGCACAATTAACGAAAGGAATTGATGGCAAATACCAAAGATCTTAAAGCAAGCAGTACCAGAAATTTGACATCTAAACACAGGTCAAAATATCTAAGGGGACAATAGTTGCAGAAAATTTATTTCCAGGATATCAAAACTTCAACAAAGTGAAAGCAGATATTCTCATGAGCAATCATGAAAGTAAAGATCTATTGTCATATTCAGGGCATGCACTCAATGGCAATGTATTTTTTAAATCTGGAAACAGGTAAGTTATAAAAGAACCTGTGATAACCTTTAAGTTGAAGAATAAAAGTATTTCTTCGAAACAAAGATAAGAGAAATTAAGGCAATGTTGGTTTAATCGGGGATCAAAGTCTTTAAAAGGCTATTGTCTCAACCCAAAAATCATCAACTCCCTAGAATTTTGAACACAGCCCCTAAAAATCGGACAGAAGGATTATCCCCTTTTTTTTTGGGGTGGGGTGGGGGGTTATGATTTGCTAATTCTTCTCTGGCAAAATATAGCCTACATTTTGTTTTGTTGCTCTTCTAAAAATTCATTAATACAATAAAAAAAAGCAGCAAAAATTATTCATAATCTTTGTTGCTCCAGATACTCCACAAATTCACAAATAAAAATCCTCTATAGAACTTCTCTCTTTTGAAAATGCTGGATCAACAGTACAAATAACTTGGGTACAGAACATCAGATGGCACATAGTAATGGCACTTTTTCTTTTTCTTTTTCACTTTACATAAGACTCAAACTCACACTCCCACAAACACTACACGTCCCTGACCAGCTGACGAACAGCCCCGGATGTCATGGCACATTTTAGTTAAAAATGGTACACAAATTTCTAAGCCTGCCTTTCTGCACATGATAAACATGAAGGAAACCTATCTTCTCCAAGTCCAGATCCTTTATTTCACCCGCGCTTCCCGTGGGTCCCCCAAACCCTGCAATGGGATCTCCCCAAATTTTACTCCAAATACAGGTTGGTCCCAAAGTAAGATTGAGCATATGATTAATAATGTGATTAATTTATTCATCACGTTACCGATCATATGCTCAATCTTACGTTGGGGCTAATTCCCATTGAAGTAAAATTTGAGGATATCCCACTGCAGTTTGCAGCAGAGGTCAATCATTTTGAGCGGTAGGATTTTCAATAGGCAGGACCCAATATGGTGTTCCACTCCCTTCCCTCATGGGAAACATGAGTGAGACTCAAAGGATTTGGACTCATCTTCTCTACATCTAAGTCATCTACTGGCAGGATTTTGTCAGTATTAAGTATCAATCATCCAACAAAAAGCCTACTCTAGATGGCAACTGATCATCCCAAAATCATTGAAGCAAGAAGAAACCCATCATCATAAGATGTCAAGGTTTGGAGAAACAATTTCACTAGAAAGTAACCTGTTGCTGTCCACTTACAAATCCTCCCACCAAACATATCCCTAAAGTTATACACTCACTGGCTCCCCACGCCCTGTAACATAAAGAATTGCACATAACCTTGGTCAAAATGCATCATTCAGGGCATGTTTTTAGTTTGATCTGTGCTCTATTTTCAAATTTTGGTGGCCCAAGTATCTGATCTACCATTGTGAGTTAAGAGAGCTCTAAGCCTAATACAAATAGCTTTGAACTTAATTTAGGGTCCAATGTCTCTCATTGATTTGGATGCAAGAAAGACAAGAGAATATAATGCCTTGTGAAGAATGAACTGACCTACGATGTAGATCGTTCTGTCGAGAATGCACAAGTGAAAAAAGATCATTGATTGGAGTCCGTGTGGCTTCAATATTCAATTGACACAGCCCCGGATCCACAAAAGGTTAAAAGGACCAATTCCACAAATGGTTTTGGCCAAGTTCAAGAAGCATTCTGAGATGGACCAAACCCCAAAAGAGGCCAACACACGAGCAATCTCAAAACCAAAGAAAAACTCACACACAACCAAACAGAAGTTCTTCATTCAATTAATCAAAAAGTTGTTTTTCCCAATGAAGGATTTACATATAGATAGGAAGGGTTGGAGTACTTCGACATCCCTTTCCTAATAGGGCTCTAATTCCTAAATCCGCCTTGATTTAAAGGAAACTAAATTTCTAAAAATTTGTTGAAACAATTCAAATCAAACTAAATTAAGGACTCCCATTCATTTCAAACTCCTAATCAATGTGGTTGTAGTTTGTACTGCTGGGCTATGTACTAGCCCAATGGGCTGGTCGAACCATGGGTCATGGGTCGGGCCTAGATCACCTGTTGTTTAAAAAGTAGCTTTATTTTCTCCACTTTCTTTTAGAGTCCCACATGCTTTACCCTCAAAGCCAAACACAAGAATGTCAATGTGAATGGCCGCTTATGTCATCTACCATAATATTTAAGGAAACATTAAGGAAAAAAAAATACCCATTATGGCCACCGTGTCCACCTTTTGGTAGTAAACGCAATGTTCCAAAAGGCAAATCCATGTCGTCATATATCTACGTAGAAGAAAACCATAACATAGAGGATCAATGTGAGAAAGTTTGAATATTATTGTTGTGAAAAAGAAAATAATGAATGATATATACGCAGGTGTGGTGTATGTATCAATTCACATTAGGAAACTTAATGAAGGGAATATAATAACTTACCAGCAGCACCTGATTCAGCGGTATGTTAAAATATGAAACTAGAGACCCAACCTTCACAAATAAAACCAACAGTAAATTACCACAAATACATGTTTATGACTACTAAATAGCAATAAAAGTCGCTGCTTGCCAAAACAACAAAGCAACGGAAGTCCTTACAGATTAATTTACTTACAGACTCACCACTTGCATTCATGAAAGTCTGTGGTTTGGCAAGCATAACTGGGACATTTGCAATTAAGCCTACATAAGAGACAAAAGAGCAATAAAATTATAGTGGCGTTTAGCTATTTATACTGTTTCTAGCTATATACTAACACCAGACAAGGTATTGATTTGAAGACCTAGAAGCCAAACTCAACTTGATATCCAACCAGATAGAACATGGTTTCAAGCATCAATACTAAAACCATATTTTTTCTGCTATGTTGGGTCACTGGTCCAGATGTGGTACCTTAACTTGAGAACCCAAGGATCAATCCCTGAGCACGTAGACAAAGGTGCCAACACTACTCAACGATGAGTGTTTTGGCAATGCTGAAAACCTATTTTGTCCAGATGAAAAACTGATACATATAGCTGATTCAGCCCATATGCATCAGTCAAATTGGTTGTATCAGCATGAGAACATTTTCAGCTACAAGGGTAAAATAATAGCCGTATCAATTTATTGGTGATACACGTGTGAATCAGACAATCAGAAGCCATTTTTGAATGATTAGGTATATAACGCCTTAATACCTTTCAAAAAAGAACAAACTCAAATGTTCAGATTTTAAGCATACATGATCCTAGTGTCAGGAGTAGCAAAAAAATTGCAAAAATTCCTAAACTCAGAGCAGTTGATAAAGATGTGCAAACAACAAACCATTTCCAAACAGAGCCTTGAATTGGACGCTGCTCATTGATATCCCTTCTGCTTGAGCTATAGCCTCTATCATCTCGAAACCAACCTGAAAGAGGAGTATTTCCACAAAAATCAATCACATCAAGGCATCCCTAGAAGCTTTAAGAGCATGTTTGGACACTTTCTATTCTTTTCGCAGAATCTACAGAGAGAAATCATATAGAATCAGAATGAAATGAAATGAGAAAAGATTTGCGTTAGGGTTTTTGTTACGTTGTGGCGTGTTTTACGGAAGATCTTGCCAGGGTTGCCGAGTCCAACGAGAAGCCAGGGTTTCGGCTCCAGTCCCGGTTTCGGGGCCTGCATCGTGTCGGGCGCGGGAACGGTTGCGGAAGCGATAGATGGGAAGAGAGGTGTTGTGGTTCTTCGAGAAGAGAGGATGGAGGAGTACGGGAAACGGAGGACACGCATAGCGGCTGCGAGAGCACGGAAGAACATGCCGAGCTATAAAGCTAATCGTGAGATATTGAAGATCCGGTTGCAATCGTCATCGCAGCCTTTCGACTTCGATATGTGGATGAGTACTTACCGAGTCGCAGGGAAGTTGGGGAAAGTTGCAAATGCATCCCTGACTTTTTTCAAGTTTTTTTTAAAGGATGCAATATTTTCTTATTTTAAATAAAGTCCAAGTTTTCCACATTGGTTTTTTTTTACCCCTTCTTCTGATTACCAAAATGTCATTCTAAGAAATGAGAAAAGATTGTTAGTACGAGGTCAACAGAGAGGACCCATTTGAAAGAAGAGTGAAAATCAAGTCTTCCTTTTATAAAAATTCCAAAAATAAAGGCATTTAAATTTTCAAAGTTGCAATGAAAAGTAGGGAATAATTGAAAGGGTTAAACATTGAAAAATTACAAAAAAGGGAACTTTTCAAAAATATCGCTCGCCACCTTTTTTAAGATTTTAAGAAAAAGATGCCATGATTTGCTTGTTTCAAAATAATGTATAGTTTCTTCAAAAAAAAATTCAATTGGATCCTTTTTGGCAATTGAACCTAGCCAGGGGTTTTTACGAAAAAATTAAGCTTAAATAATAATTAAAAGGTTTTATAAAGAAAAATCATAAAATGACAAGACAATAGTTCGTACATTTTTTTGGTCGAGATTATCCTAGTTGAAGATATCATCAATTCAGTTGACGATATCATCAACTACCTTCTGCAACTTTTCTTCTTCTAGTACAATGGTTTTCACATATTCAATCTTAAAGTCATTTAAAGATTTTGGATTAACGAAAAAAAAATACTCTTGGAATCTAGAACTTTACACAAATAATACAATACCAAGAAGAAAAACTCACTTTCACTAATCAAAGATTACCCAACATGACTCCCTACGTGTTGCTCACAAACATTATGACCTACAAAAATTTTCCAAACAAATGACCTCAAACTCTAGCAACCACCAAACAAATGTTCACAAAAGCATACCCCAATTTATCTCCTCCAACCTCGCTCGAGCCACCACCAAATTGGGAGGAAATCCCCATTTAGACATTTCACCTGCAAAATAGGGCAACAAATGTATAGAAACTAGGCATGAGACTCATACACCTAAAGAAAGATTGTCGAACCACTTAAAGAAAACCATTGGGAACAAAATGTAATGATTTTCATAACCTTTCCATTACTAGGTAGAAGAAGATATAGCAAACTATCATTTTATTGCAATGAAAATTGACGATATCATCAACTCAGGTGATGATATTGTCAATTGGGGTGATTTCGTCAAAAAATATATACGAACAACTAGCTTTTCATTTTATAAATCTTCTTCATAAAATAGTTTAATTAAGATTTAAGCTTAGTTTTTTTCGTAAAAAAACCCCCTCGCCACCTACCGCCTTTTTCCTATTCCTCTTTAAATTAGGAAAACTGCCTTTTCTTTAAAAAAAAAATTGGGTTTTTTTACGCGTTCTCTCTTTCATTTTTCCTTCCTCTTTATTAGCAACCACATACAACTTACTGGTAACTCTCATTCTCTCTTTCCTCTTCCTCTATTTTACTACACTAGCAACCGCTGATGCTTGGTTGCAACACAATAACTTTGATGAATAATTAAATAAATCTCTTTCATGCTCTTAGTTTCTAAGGCCCATAAGTCCTACTGTAGTGAGCCATGTGTCTACTTGCTCAAACAAACATAGTATAAGTCGTGATTTATGCAAGGTCGGCTTTACCATAAAGTCAGTAAAGCCCTTGCTTTAGGGCCCCAAAAAAAAAAAGCAATTGTCCATCGTGTTTTTCAATCCCTAAAAATAAGGCCCCAAAATCTTTTCAAATCTCACAAAAAAATTGTCGTTATTTTATTTCTCCCAAAAAAAATAAGGCCCCGTAACAACTGCTGCCCTTTCACATTCCAAAAAAAATAATCCTTGTTTTCACTGATGAGAAGTTGTTCTAAAAATCTTCTGATTTGCACTCTTTTTTTTCCTGCTTCAGAGCTGCTTGGAATCCAAAGAAGTCAATCTCCTCTATATTCTTCTTCAATCACTTTAATCCAAGGGGTTTTTCCCAACTCTAAAAGTCTTTTCTATCTACACTTCTACAATTGCCATCCCTGCAACTTGGAGGCATCGAGATTAGGGGCTACTATGGTTGAAGGCTTTACTGCAAAAGTATGCATTTTTATTTTTATTTTTTCTTCCCAGTCCTCCTCCTCATCTCTTTGCATTTTTTATTTTTATTTTTTTCTTCCTCTGTACATCGAACTTTAACAGGTTCTATTCCTGGTGGGGCTTGTTCATAGCTAGATGATGCATGAGATGGGTTCTTTCCATTATAGGCATAGGGGTCACCTACTGTTTCAATTTGATCACCGAATAACATATTATGCCACAGTTTTAACTCCGAAATCCATCTTTTAATAAATATAATCTACTTCTATGCCTTCATAATATTTAAAAATAGAAAAGGCCTCATTTAGGATTGTTGCTTTAGGCCTCAAATTGTCTCGAGTCGGCCCTAGATTTATGCTAAATGAACACTTTGAGGACATATGCATATGCTTGCCAGAAAAACATTTTTTCAAACTTTTTCCTCATTTACAGGAAGATTTTACGGACCCCCAATAGAAAAGAGCTTTTCTACATAATTGCAGAGATTTTTGCTCATCTTTGTGATTTCTTCTCGCATAAAAACAATCACTTCTATTTTACAGTAGCAGAGAAAGCGTTTTTACAATCCTCATTTTTCCCATAAAATCTGGCTGCACAAACATGCCACTTATTTGCATCTAACTCTTTTAAATCACTAAGATGCCCATAAAGTACATTAAGAACCAGTCAATGGTGCCAAAGGAGCAAAGAGTATGGAAATTAGAGAGTTATCGGCATATCATGTTTTTTCACGATAGAAGTTTTAATTCCCAAAATCTCTTCTCTCTCAATTCCCACAAAAAACAAGGACAATATTAAAAGATGATTCAGATTTCCTAGATGGGTACTTTATTTTGATTTTCCATTTATATTGTTGGGGGGAAAGTATGCAATTGTAGTAGGCAATTTTTTTCTAATGACAGTCTTATATTCCTAGCATAGTTTACTAAAAAATAAAAAAATATATATTTCATTTTCTTAATGATTTTGGTTGGTGTTGTTGGTTGCTCATGAAGGGAAAGAGTCAAAGAGAGGAAGAGAAGAGTGGGAGAAAGGAAATATAACGAGGAAATGAGACAATCCTTAACTTTCTTTTTATAAAGAGGGTATTCGGCCTTGCAAACCAGATGGTTCCGAGTCATAACCATAATGGATCCAAATCCGTTTTTAAATAACAGTTCCAAATCCGATTTTGACTCGGAACTTGTTTTGTTAGTTCCAGACCCGGTTCCGATAGGAAAACCCGGATCCGGTTCCCGTACCGGCTCTACTCAGAGGACTAGAATTTAGTTCCAAAATCGATTCTAATTTCTCTTTGTTCTTTCAGACTGTCATTAGAAAAAAAAAAAAAGTTGACCAACTCTCTTTGTTCTTCATCGATTCTAATTTCTCTTTGTTCCACCTTGGATTTGGCATCACTCTTGGAGATGCTCTAAGATGTCAGTTATAAGAAAATGATGAGTTTTTTTTAGTTGGGCTAAGAGAAACAAATGAGATTGGAGTTCTCGTGCTCTTAAACCAATAGGTCTAACGTGGGTCAACTTGCATGGGTTAGTGAGTTGGTCATTCTGAAATTTAGGCTAAATCCAATTAAATGAAATTGGATTTGTCCTACTAGAATTTGAGTTGACTTTAGTTTAGCTAGAAATCCAACACAAGCCACCCAAGTGGCACCTTGAGTTTTCGGTATCTAAAATTCCAAAATTATCTTTAAGAAATGGTGCCAAACTAGCCCTAATGTGACCTCAAGTTTCATTAGTTTTTAGGGCACACGAGACCATGACATGTTACTATAGTTCTCCACATAAGGAAGCCCAGATGAAACAAAAAGATGCCAAATCCATAAAGTAAGGCCCAGTCAAAGCCCTAACAATATATTTAAATCTTCACCCATGTATTAAAAAGAGGCTCGCTTGTTATACTAAACCTAGCCGTTGGTTAAATACCCACCCATGTATTAAACCCACACCCAAAGACGCTCGCTTCTTCTTTAAAGCCAGAAAATGGTTAGAACATAATACCTCATTCATGATCCTCCACGAGCCACGTTAGCAACTGCATTCTCATCAAGAACCAGTTTGAAAAAAGTAACACACCTGCTGTCCATGAAACGTTTCATTGGTTACACGACTTACATCTCTTCTTTAGGAAACACCATATGAAATGACTTTTGCTCTTCCTTAAATAAATGCTTGGCCTTTGAGGGACAAACTTTCATCTTCATCAACGCCTACTTTTCCTTTGTTCTATCGTCAATGCCAGGGTGCATGCTTTCCCTTCTCCTCTCCCTTCTCCAATTTCCAGACCTAGGGTTTTCAATACGTTTCTAAATCTACCGATCTCGGTTTTAGATTCAACTATTACTACATTGGAATAGTTATGCCTTTCCATTTCTCCCTCTCAATCTCTTGCTCTCTTTTATTATTATTATTTTTCACCTATTTCTTTTCAAATCTATTACTTCAATAAATTGCTGGTTCTTTACATATAATCAATAGCAGAAAATCCAAATTCAAAAGGCCACTTTAGAATCAATACAACAGTAGGGGCAGAACCAGGATCAAGGCGATTTGGGGGGCGGGGGTGTCATTGCTAAAAATTGGCTTTAAGTTTTATTTAATCTCAAGGGATTTTTTGTAATTTAAGGGAGCCCATGGCTCCTGCTAGCCCCACTCTAGTTTCGCCCCTGTACAACAGTTCCTTGCCTTAGGGCTTGACCTTCTTTTATAGTACTAGAGAGAAAGAGAGTGAAAATCTTACATTTGACAAAAAGAGATAAAAAGAGGAAATCTTGGTGCTCTGATGAACATGGTTAGCCTTTTCCTATTGTAGGGGAACACGGTAATAAACTTATTTTGAAACAAAAGCACACGAGTCATTGGCTCTTAGTTTTGAGCAGGAGCCGCCATTGATGTATCAAACTTATCTTTGAAATCCGAGTCACATGAGCCAGACACTTCAAATGTAGCTTTTACATCAGCGAAGGGTTGGTGTTAGTGTAACGCCCCAATTCCGAATACCAAAAATAACGCTAACGTACCCGAATTTGGTTTGCTACTTCTCGGAAAATCCGAGAACTTCCAAGATCGTAGTCTGCAGTGATGTCAAATTTTTAAAACTTTTTAAACAATAACATAATCAACAATTGTATTGCGGAAGCGTGAGAAAAGATAACGGAAGTAATAGTATCATGTAAATGAGTCAAATATAACAGTACGGAAGTCTAATAAAAATATCAAAGTGTAGTTATCAAAGTTTATACAAAATGTCTATTTACCCGCTCACTACATAAATCCTCTCAAAACCCAAAAAGATCTGCACTCATTCCTCTTGTGCAGGCGCTCCGTCTTCCAGCTCGACAACCTGGTCAGCCGGCCCCCACCCGTAGTCACCTACTACAGGTGCCTCATAGTACGCGTCGTCCGCGGGATCAAGGTCGGGACCTAAGCACCAAAGATGGGTCGGATCCAAAGATTTGGTAAGGCACTATATGCAGATAACACAAGATGTATACAACAAAAGAGTGTAGTGACATGTATGTAATCATAAGAGTAACAAAGATACATGATCTAGGCAATTGAGCAGTAATTAACAGTTTAGAATCAGAAATGTAAAGTATTCTAATATAATCAGATAACAGATGGCACATTCACACAAGCTGGATATACTGCGGGATATTATGCCGCAGCCCTCCCATACTGTAAACATCTCATACTATAAACAGTTTGCGGTGGGGAAAAGAGTAAGATAACCATGCAAGGGATAACAGCCCTGCTAATAATAACATACATAAATATAACACCGATCACACTCCTTTATCAGATTAGCCCGGACCCAGTATCACACCGTCTGTCTAATCACAGCTCATTATGATAGCTCTAAGTAACCAATATAGCTCCTACGAGTGATGATCAGTCAACTGACTGAGCTTAAATCAACTGAGTGAATGTTTAGTGCCGACCCAAGGAACAAGTACAGGTCTATGTCTGTCTAAGCTTGTCTTGTGTGAGCAAGATCCTAACTAAGTCTCTAAGAGGTTAAGGTATAACAACATGGAACACAGTCCAATATCCAAATCCAAGACCAATCATCATTGGATCCATACCGAGGCCCACAACCATGGCCTGAAGCAACACAAGTGCAACACCATGTTCAATCCCACAAGTGATCATCCCATGCTCCTACACAATGAGCCATCAAATCCATTAAACCTAACATCTCCATTCTATGGTTTCATATACCCAACCTTAAGCCGTATGAGGGCCCGCCCAGCCATAGACACGGGTCATTTATCTCCAAACACATCATAGGGTCACCACTAAGTAATCCTAGGTTCAGGTCCTCAAATTCCCATTAATTAACAGGTTCATAATAATAATAAGGATAGGAGACTAGAACAATACATAAAATCTTTCACATTATGGAATCAAGTGGAATAGACAAAGGTCCAATCCTAGGTAATGGTCCACTCTTGGTTCAGGCCTCATCATGTGATTGGATCCCTAACTGTAGCCTCAGATGTTAAAGATATTAAATCTGGTGCTCCTGAAGTTATGGACATCATGGACTACAATTAAGGGTCGAATCATTGACGATTAAAATCTCAAAACCTCAACTGGTGGACCCCACGAGTCAAGGCTGAGCCACACCATTGATCCGTGCTTGGCACACTTGATGGAAGCCTATTTGGATGGTCAATGGACCCCACAATTGATCAAACACGAAAGAAACTGAAATCTGGAATCTCACTGTTCACAGTGTCCCCGGTCGACATCATCCCCTAGGATGTCGACCGGGTACACTGGATGTAAACCCCCAGGTCGACATCCTGTAGTGTCCCCGGTCGACATCATGGCCGTGATGTCGACTGGGTCTACTGGGACCTGAAGCCAAACAGCTAGGGGGTTCCTTAGGTTTCTCTGTGTATCCGGTCGACATCATGGTCGTGATGTCGACTGGGCACACAGGTTTCTGACCTGTCTGAGAAATTCAGGTCTCAGTTATTTTCTAAAGACTCATGTGTATCCGGTCGACCGAGACAAGGTCCGGTCGACCGAGACAAGGTCCGGTCGACCGGGTACACTGTTTGTAAAATTTACAGAAACAGATAACTGGGACTTGACTTTCATCATTTTCAGTGTGCCCAGTCGACTGAGCTGGGGGCCGGTCGACCGGGTACATGCATAGAGCTGAGATTTCCAGAATTCAGGGATTTTTCTTCTCATCCCATTTCTCATCCAATTCATCCCAAATCTCTTCCATACATCACATACACACAAATAAACAACAAAACACTTCTATAATCTTCATCCATCATCCAACCGGGCCATTGATCTTCCAAATGGGAGAACCCATCCATCAAATGGGCACTATCCATAAACAAAGCTCAAATGTAAAGATCTAAACATACATATCTATCTAATTGAATTGAATTACATAATCAAGAGAAAAACAACATGCATCAAGTGAAATTAGCATAGGGTACTTGCCTTTGAGTAGTAGAAAAGGGAAATTAGAGTGTAAGAAGAGATCCAATAGAGTTGTTGTTGCAAATTGGGTTGATCTCCTAGCCTCATTGTGCTGGAATTTGGGGAATTAGGGTTTTCTTGGGGAGGAAGGTAGGGTAAATGAGAGATGAGAGTGAATTAGGGTTTTAGGCTATGTTTGCAATAATTGGGCTTATATAGATTAGGGTTTAGGATAATTACTAAAATGGTAGCTTAGTTGTAAATGGGTAATAGATAGGGCCATGGGTAATTAGGTCTTTAAGTGGGAATTCTAGAAGGTTCCTAACTCTTAATGCCCCTCTTATTAATTCTGATATTAGCTAAGTCCTAATCAAATCAAAACCTATTAAATTTACAATAATCACCGAATATCTATAAAGGATTCTATAAAAGCTACATTCTAAGACTTAGGAATATTAGTCATCTATTCTATTAATTCATATTAATTAGCATATTAGAGTAGGTAATATCATATTAATAATTATTCAATTCAAATTGAGGGCCCACAAGGGGTGGGGCCTCACAGTTAGGATAAGACTCATGATGATGTAATCACAAAAAACTAAGATCCTTAATTAGATGTTTACAATTTCTATGATATTAAAAGATAGTTTTGGCATAATACTAATATAAAGCTAGAGTCAAATGGCTACTTTTCAACTAGGTTAAAAACCATGTAGGTTGTCTTCATTGACAGTGGTTCCACATCTACGCAAACCCACTAGCTAGCTTGCCTTACAGGTGAAGCTTTTGTTCCTAAAATCTGAAATTGACAGAATAGATTTAGTAAGCTCTTATTAATCGATAATTAATTTGAATATTGACTTGAAATAATTATTCGGCTTTCATGAGTTAACCTGTGCATTACACGGGATCTAACGCAAGTCTTTCTTAAAAGAAGAGACTGAGCCCAACCACCGGTCTTCGTTAAAAAAAAAAAAAAAAACCTTGATTTGTGGTCATCTGGTGTGCATGAGGCTAAATACACCCGTTGATTCATGTAGGGCCCACTTGGGGATGTGACTGGGTGGGGAAATCTTACTCTGGTTGGGACCTGCTTGTTATAAAAAATGGTCCCCATGTAATCATCCCAATCCCTTTTATCAATGGCCAACAAGTTTCATCCATTTTAAAAATGAATCCGTCTATCAAATGATGTAGACCATTAAGATTGTTGTAAAAAATGGGATCGGCCTAATTCAGGGGCGCCTTCTATGTGTAGTCCACTCGGAGTAGTCATTAGCTATGCCCACTATGATGATGTGTGCATGTTGTGCAATAAGAAAATGCAAAGGGTAAGTGCCCCACGTCCCAATAAGTAGAAAAAAAAGAGAGAAAATAGCACTGGAACGAACTGGGACTAAACTGCAACTTTGCCGCCGTTCTAAGAAGATGCACTTGCAAGTTTTCCTCCATTATGAGCGGAGGAAAACTTGCATTTGCAGGTTTTCTATGGCGATAAAGTTGCATTTGCAACTGTTCCTCTACTATGAGTGAAGGAAAACCTGCATAATTTCATTTTTTTCGCCTCTAGTTCTCGATTGAATCTGCCGTATAGGATCCATATGAAAAATGCATGATTTCTATTTAACTCCACGGTCGGGCTAGTTTATTGAACTGAACTCGTTCTTTTCTTTCTTTTTTTTTTCTATAGAAGAAAATCTGAACTCGTTAAACTAGATGTCCTCCCTTTTATGGAACGACCCCAAATTTTCTCTAATAGAAATTGGTCCCCTATAAGATTGACTGCTTCTATTGGAGTAAAATACGGAGACCATTTGGTTATTAGGCCTAAGTTTAGAACTACACTTAGCTATGGCCCTAAAATTAATGCAAAGGCCGATCTCAATTGAAAATTGTATGTACTTTTACTCCTACTAAATATGCTAGCCAGGCTAAAAATTAAGTTAGGCTCTAGTTTTGCCCATGCGCCTAAGAGCAAAGCCCAATTCCAATATAATGCTGGTAAAGTTTTGATTGGTCTTATGCCGGCTTGACCTACTTTGGAGTAAAATGCCATGCAATGAGAGAAGATGATAGTAAATATGTCCCCCACAGGCAAAAAAGAAGTAAAAACAGTGTGGGTCGAAACTGCATCTTTACCGCCGCTATAAATAGCGCAAATGCTACATATGCTACTTTACCACTGCTTTAGCAGCGGAAAGCCCGCAGATTTTATAATATTTTCAACCCTCCAAGCCTGGGTTGGGTCTGTAGTATGATCTGTATGAAAATGCACAATTACTAATACACGATTCCTATCTAAATGCACAATGGCGCCCATTTATTGGACTGATGTCATTTCTTATTTCGTAGAGAAAAGTTAAAACTCATTAAAGTGAACGTCCTACAATCTCACGAATTGCCCTTAAATTTACTCTACTAGAAATTACATCCTCATTGGGAACCAATTTGAAGAAAGTAACAGACATGCCGTTCATGAAACGCTTCATTGGTTACACAACTTACATCTCTTCTTCAGGACATGTCATATGAAATGACTTTTGCCTTTCCTCGGATAAACGCTCAGCTTTTGAGGGACATACTTTCATCTTCATCAACGCTTGCTTTTCCTCTGTTCTATCGTCTATGCCAGGGTGCATGCTTTCCCTTCTCCTCTCCCTTCTCCAATTTCCATACCTTGGGTTTTCTGTACGTGTCTAAATCTCCCGATCTCGGTTTCATATTTGGCTATTATTACCTTGGAATAGATCTACTTTTCCACTTCTCCCTCCCTCCCTCCCTCTCTCTCTCTCTCTCTCTCTCTCTCTCTCTCTCTCTCTCTCTCTTCACTTATTTCTTTTCAAATTTATTACTTCACTAGATTGCTGGTTCTTACAATTGATAGAAAGAGATAAAAAGAGGAAATCTTGGTGCTCGGGCGAACATGGTTAGCCTTTTCTAATTGTAGGGGAACATGGTGATAAGCTTATTTTGGAATAAACGCACACGAATCATTCGCTTTTAGTTTTGAGTGGGAGTCGCCATTGATATATCAAACTTATATTTGAAATCCGACTCACACGAGCCAGACGCTTCAAATCTAGGTTTTACATCAACCAAGGGTTGGTGTTAGGATAAGACTCATGATGATGTAATCACATAAACTAAGATCTTTAATTAGATGTTTTCAATTTCTATGATATTAAAAGACTGTTTTGGCAGAATAGTGATATTAAGACCAAAGTCAAAAACTATGTAGGCTGTCTTCATCAATAGTGGTTCCACATCAAAGCATAGCCACTAGCTAGCTCTCATTTACAGGTGAAACTTTTGTTCCTAAAATCTGAATTGGATTGAATAAATTTAGTAACCTTTTATTAATCAATAATTAATTTGAATATTAACTTGGAATAATCATTTGATTTTCTTTATTTAAAAAAGGGTTCTTTTTAGCAGAGAAAGAAGAAGCGAGAAGAAAGATGAAACTCGCCGGAAAGCCGAAAAAATCTTAAATCCCGCCGGCTGTCCTAATTTGAAATGAAATTGGAAAACTTAAGTCCCATCTTGAAATCTTTTTTTTTTTTTTTTTTTTGAATTCTACTCAAAACTTGAAAATTATTTTGAAAATTTTCTTAGATACTATTTTGAAATAAGCAAATTATAGCATGCTTTTTGGGAAAATCTTGAAAAAGTTTGGTATATTTTTGAAACTAGCAAATATTATAGAAATCTGCCACCACATTGGAAAGGAGTTTACTAAGGTGATTTTCTTATAATAACTCCCTCTCTCTTTCTCTCCCCTATCGCCGAGGAACGCACAAGATTGATCAGATCAGGCTCATTCTTCATCGGCGTCCTCATCATAACCATGTCGGTAGAACTGAAACTTTCCCGCTCAAACCGTGTATATCGCCCAGATGTAAGAAGCTCTCTCATCACACATCATGCCTCTTTCTCTCACTCTTGTCTGTTTTGATGTTGTGCTTATAATACCAATCTTTCACATCAGGAACCCATCCAAGGCAAAATTGTAGTAACCCTATCTTCCTCTATTTCCCACCAAGGAATCCGCATCTCCCTCAACGGCACCGCCAATTTACAGGTATCCTCTCTCACAATAATACGTACATCCTTGATTTTTAATTACAATTGCATTCCACTGGTTCTTAATCGTTTATTGATGATATTTTTGTCTTGAAGGTTCGAGGTGGAATGACAGGAGTGATTGAGTCCTTGTACACTGCGGTCAAGCCCATCACTATCGTGTAAGTGTATTGGCTTCTTTGTTGTGTGGCTTCAGTTTGATTGGAATTGGAAGATTTGATATTCATTATGAGGTTAAAAGACTGATTATTATCGAGGTGATGTTGATTTGATTGTTGGGTGATAATGGATGGCGAATAATTCTGTTTTGCAATTGGGGGATTCGGACACGCGGTCATTTATGATTTCTGTAGCACCCCAACTCACATAATTAAGAATGGCATGCTGGGTTTCTGCCAATATATATATATATATATATATAATGCTCTTTGTATACTTCCAATGAAGTTGCAATCCATTCATTATGCCTTTGGACGGCTTATTTTAAAGCCTTTGGATTTTAAAGCCTCTCGTCATCTCTCAAGTCTTGCATTTACACCATCTTTTGATTCATCCAGCAACACTTAAATCTACAAACAACATACACCAAGGTATCTCCTCTTTAATTATGACAGTTAATTCATTAATAATTAGTGTAAAGTAATAAGGGCTTAGGGCTGACCTTTGATGCAAATCTTTGGTCGCTAGAAACACACCTGTCTTTTCACAGGTAGTTCTCACCCTCATTACCGCTTATTCATACATATCTTAAATAATTTCAATGTAACCTCTTGGAACATTCTTTTTCTTCAAAACCCACCAAATTAAATCTCTAGTTATCTTGTCGTAAACTTTTTCTAGATCGATGAAGACCTTATGCATATTTTTTCTCTCTAATCGATACTATTTCATTAATTGCCTGAGTGAGAAGATAGCTTACATAATTGACCTCCCTGGCATAAAACCAAACTGCACAATTACACTAAGCACATGCATGACCCACGCGGTTAGGGTCCCCACTCCATTTAGCTACTTTTGACATTGTTTTGGCAAATAATTGTATATAAATATTGCGTGGTGTAGTGGTTAGGTTAGTTATTAAAAAAGGCAAGAGGTCATGGTCATAAGATCAAATCTCCTAACCTACATACATTTTTAGTTTTTTTTTTTTTACCATGGTGGCTCAATAAAAAAGTCAAAATTGGAAGTAATCTGGTTAAAATTGAATCGAAAACTCTCAGTTTTAATATATTATAATTGATTTTCAGATGTATTGGTCTTTTGTCTAAGTCTTTGCTTAATTACTCTCTCTCATAGCTTCATGGAGTGGCTTATAAGTTTAATCTCACGATAGTTGATACATTTTTGTATATCTCCCATGTTCTTACATATAGGCACTACAACACTTCTCCATTCATCCGGCATTTTCTTTGTCATTAGTATCTTCTTGAAGAGTCTAATTAACCAAATCTCCCCAACTTCTCCTAAGCATTTCCAAGCCTTTATTGGAATGTCATTTGGTCCCGTAGCCTTACCTATCTTCATTTGTTTCAATGTTTTCCTCACTTCCACCACCCTAATTATGCAGGAAAAGTATGTTTTGCTAACGAAGTATCCTCTCGTGTTTTTATTTTCTATATGGTCTTCGTTTAAAAGCTTGCTAAAATAATCCCTTCGCCTTTCTTTGATATGGTTGTCTTTTACTAGAACCTTTTGGTCATTGCTCTTAATACATTTGACAAGATTTAAGTCCCTACTTTTCCTTTCCCTTATTTTTGCAAGTTTAAAAATATCTTTCTCTCCTCTTGTTCCTAACCTATTATATAGGTGGTCATATGCTTTGAACTATGCATCACTTACTACTTTCTTAGGTTCTTTCTTTGCCTTCTTAAATATCTCATAGTTTTTCGTTTTCCTAGTCCACTGCCGAACTTTGTAACGTCTTTCTCTCGAACAACTTACTGAACCTCTACACTTCACCACCAGGTTTCTTTATTATAGTGCATTTTCCCTTTTGACTCTTTAGGCACCTCTTTTGCAACCTTCCTAATGCAATTAGTCATTTGATTCCAAATGTTGTAGTTTCTCCATCATATTTTTATTCTCCCTCCTCAATCACTTCATCATTAAATAGTGTTGCTCTTTCTCCTTTCAAATCCCTCCACCTTGTTTTAGGGCACACTTTATTTACTACCTCTCTTTTCTACTTCTAATTCAAATATCTAAAACTACCATCCTATGTTGTGTGGTCAAACTCTCTGTTATTCAAATAACCTTATAGGCTTTCAAGCCAACCGGCCATGCTTATTAACTAGAAAAAAATCTATTTGGCTCTGGCTAGTTCCACTTGTATAGGTAATTAAATGTTCTTCTCTCTTTTTAAAGTAGGTGCTTGCTAGTTTAAGGTCAAATGCTAATGCAAAATCCAAGATAGTGTCTCCCAACTCATTCTTTTCTCCAGATCCTTGTCCTCCATGCACTCTCTCGTACCCTCCATTATTCTTTCCTACGTGCCTATTTAAGTCCCCTCATAGGAAAATCTTTTCACTAGTTGGAGTTTCTCGTAGTAAACCATCAATCTCCCGAAACTGTTACACTTTCATCTAATCCTGCTTGGGGAGCATATGCGCTAATGATATGAATTATGTCTTCTTTTAACACTGGTTTAATTGATATAATTCTATTGCTCAACCTCTTTACCCCCACAATTTTCTCTTTCAAATCCTTGTCTACAACTATACTCACTCCATTTCTTGTATTGTTATTTCTTGCATAAAAAAGTTTATAACCAAACCATGAACTCCTTAACTTTATCTCCTCTCCACTTTCTCTTCTGTAAACAAGCTACACTAATTCATTGCATAAAAAAGTTTATAACCAAACCATGAACTCCTTAGCTTTATCTCCTCTCCACTTTCTCTTATGTAAACAAGCTACACTAATTCATTTTCTTTTCATTACCTTGACCAATTGCATGCTGTTGCCTGTCAAAGTTCCTATATTCCAAGCAGTGTTACGAAATACGGTTCGGATGCCATTTCGGTTTGCCTTCCAAATGAAATGTTTCTGCCGATTCTGAGATTTCGGTGAAATATTTTGGAATTTTTTTTATATATATTAAAATGAAAAATAATATATGATACATTTAATTTATTATACTAAATCAATACAGTATGTCGATTTATATTTGGTAGGCTATTTCATATTAGAGTGAAACTTGGCTAGCTTATTCATAATAAAATGTTTTTTTTATTGGAATAAAATTTGATTAGGGCGATAGGGCCTATATAGTTATTTAGATTTTAATAGATGGGCGGCTCCATATTGGAGCACACTAATTTCTCTAAGCCAAAAGGCCAAAAAGGTAATTTTACCTTTACTTTTAAGTTAAAAAAAAATGTTTAGCCCCTTTAGTTTTCATTTTTTTAAAAGGGAACCGAAATGTTGGGACGAAATCATAAAATTCGAACCGAATTGGAACGAATTCTGGGACGAATAATTACAGGTTCTTGTTCGTTTCGGTAGAGTGAATGAACCGAAATTATTTGGAAATTTCGGCCGAAACGAACCGAATTTCGTAACATTGATTCCAAGTAGCAAGTTGAATCTTCCTCTTCTTCTGGACTAACTTCTTTAGCCGCACTCGTCTAGAATGATGTGGTAGCCCTTGACTACTTTCCATTACAACCAATTGGTGCTACAATAATAATAATAATAAAGAATGATGATGATGATGATGGAAATGGGTAAAATTGCTTGTTTCTAAGAAAATTGGAAGCATGACTACAGAAAAAAACAGGAAGATTAGATGCAATGAAAGCATAAGGCTCGACCTGTGGGTATTGGGATTTTGTTCACCAACCATGAGAAGGTGGCAAGAAAAATTATTTGTATAGCATTAGGAGTTGCACAATCATGGTTTTCGCCGGCCAATTCCATTTCCAAGATGGAATTGTAGGCTATGTTTTGGCAGGCGAGTCAAATTGTAGATGTTTTCTTCCCCAAGTGCTCATCGGGATCATCCTGCTTTTGTTAGATTTTCCAGTAAATCGGCATGGAAAAAGCAATTCATCTTGTGCAATGTCATTTGTGAATTGTGGGGAGGCATAAACATTGAAAAACAGGCATCACCGTTTAGGTTAAGAGGATAATCACTTTTCTCCTCTAGAAGAATCCAAACATGAGAGAAGTTTTTCTCTAGAGAAGAGTTTTCTCCTCCCTGTTAGGCAACATTGGCCATGTGGCCCTCCTTCACTTCCTCCTCTCTCACCTTTTTTTTTTTTTTTTCCATCCTCCTCTATAACCGACTATTTCATGTGGCATTAGAGAATCCACATCATCTTCCCCCCCTCCCATTCCCTTCTTCCAGATTCTTCTTCTTTTTTCTTCCAAAACCAAAGCTATCACATGGTTGGTAACCAGAGCGTGGGTTGATTCCTGCCTCTTATTTTGATTGGCCTAAGTCTCAAAACTTTTATATATACATTGATGCATGTTTTGTAAAATCTTAGTTGTATCAATTAACATAAATGAAATGCACTGAAGTATGCAACAAGTGTTTTGTTAGTATCTTTTTAGTTGTGAGTTTAGTTGAGCAAAGCCCCTCCATTTCCTTCAACTTCAAGTGATATTAGAGCGGGTGCAGTTTGGGATCGTCCATCCATTGTGAGTTGCATCATATGATGCCATGTAGCCGATCAGCCTGGGACGAGCCTCTTAGTGGTAGAGATCGAGTAGTAAATTCCACGAAGTACAACGGCGGATCTCTCGAATGTGGCTGGAGAGCTCAAGATCTCAACAACTACAACTACAACTATTGGTTGTCATGCATTAAGTCTTATCTCCAAGGCTATAAGATATATGGGAAGTTGTTCGACGCAATGAGATTGCCGCATCTAGAACAGAGAATCCAGAGGCTCTCTGTACATGGCGGATTAACGCCAGAAAGGCCATGTTCTTGTTGAAGACGATAGTTCATAAGGAGATGTTGCAACTTGCAACACATTTGGGAGGCCAACTCCAAAAATTGTTTAGGACACTCTAGCAATGCTGTTCACCAAGAAGAATGATGATTGACTTCAATTTTTGGAGAAGGAGCTTGGATTCGCCATCCAAGGGTCCATATCGATTGACCAATATTTCATGAGTAAAAACCCTCTATTACGAGGTCTCTCAACTTGATCTGGATACACAGATCAATGAAGCCAGAATGCAACACAATATCGTCAGATTGAAAATCGGTACAATAGCTTTATGATGCCATTACTTGTGGAGTTAGAAGGCAAACCGAGAAACTCTAGCCAAATAAATGGCTGGAGTATCATTGAAGGATGAGGAAGAGATACTCTTCACTTGGAGAGGAAAAGCAGCCATCAGGCTAAAGAAAAAGGAGACTGCCAAAACTAGCCAACAAAAGGAGAGTTCCTAGTCAAGGTGAGCTCCAAGAAGCAACACCAACAATGACTGGCGAGCGGCGACCAATGGGTTCTTTCTGAAACGTCAAGTGTTACAACTGCAGCAAAATGGGTCACTTCACTCATGAATGTAGGTTGCAGAAGGAAAGGTTCAGTGTAGGAAATTTGGTGACCATGACGAGTCACCAAAGTGAGAGCAAAGAAGACTGGGATGGCCAAACATCCATAGCAATTATCAAAGACTCTGGATTGTCAGCTCTGATGTGGCAAGTTGCAACACCTTGTTAAGCAGATGGCTACAGGTGTCTGTCTTCTTTGATAAGTAGAAATAGAGGTTTTTTCGCCTCCCTTAAAAGGTGAGGAGATGCAGTCACAAACAAGCACAGTGAAATGAAAGGGTTTCATCTTTCACTGATCAAATTTCATAGTTTAATCTTTATTCTTGACATTATCATAGAGTTTTGGAGTTAAATTTGCAGGATTGAAGTTTCTAATTGCTTTCTTGTTCATACTATTTTCTTGTACTTTTTATCTCATTTTGTTTTCATCCTGTAAACAGGACTAAAAGCACTGAAGTAGGATCTTCTGGAAGATTAGGTGCAGGTAGAACAGAGGTAGTATACCACAATTATTTCTTTTTTACTTCTTTTTTTTATAACAAGAAATTTTCTTAATAAAAGATAGAAAACAACAGAAGAAGAGAAACAAACATCGGAGGAACAAACAAAAAGGCTAACAAATCAAGAAATTAAACATCAAAAGAAATGTGTAAATTCCTTCACTAGCAAGAGCATCCGCCATTTCATTTGCTTCTCTCAAGACGTGGCGAAAGTGAAATTCATTCAAGAAGAAATAGCTAGCACCTCCTCCACCCAATCCGCCAATCTCCAAGGAGAAGATATTTTTCCTGACCCCCACTGAATGGCAGAAAAAGAGTCTCCTTCAATAATTGCATTATAACCTCCCAATTTTTACTTCTTTTTTGGATATCAAATGTAAAACAATGCTTATTTGTATCGCATCAAATTTATTCGTGGATCAATAATTTGATAACATATAATGATGAATGTTCATAGATGACATGGAGGAATATATCATGAGCATTGACTATATTCCCCCAAAAATTTATGCTTATAGCTGATGCATCCATTTCAGCATATGGTGGTCTTGTATGTAAGCTAGACTGTCAATCTTGAAAGGGAGATGCCCTAAAAATATGTTAGTTGAATGATTATAATCCTTTGATCAGTTGCCTTGAGCTAGATTCTTAAGGAGGTTGCATTAAGCCTGGGATATAATTTCAGAAAATGTTTTCTTTTTAAAAATAGTGAAGACTATTCATTTATGAACCTTTACTTCTATTGACCACACTTCATCTCCCTAGGTGTCTATTCACATTTTTTTGGGTGAGATCTGTTATTTTGTTATGAAGCCTGAAATATTTCCATTTTACCTCCTGCTAGTAACTGTTTTCAATATTCATGTTAGATTCCATTTTCTGTGATTCTGAGTTCACAAGATAATGACCGTAATGAAATATTTTATGAGACCTTCCATGGAGCAAATATAAGCATACAGGTAAAACACTTCAATGCTTAAAGTTCATCTCTCTCTCTCTCTCTCTCTCTCTCTCTCTCTCAAACACACACACACACGTCAATTGCTTAATTTACCATATTCTTGACGTGTAACACTTCCTGTAATAGTATCTGATAACTGCAGATATAACGAGAGGATACCTACATAAGTCTCTGTCTGCTACTATGGAATTCATAATTGAAAGTGCTAAGAGTAAGACTGCACATTTCTGTAATTCCTTTAATGTAACAAAGGGTTGGAAACCTTATGATCCAACTTAGATTACCACAATTTTAAGCAGTTGAATGTTTTACCAGAATGAATGACTATCCATTCTCTGGTGTGGGATTTGGGAGCACATTGGTTGGAAAACTTTCTTTTCTTATTTTCTAGGCCTGTTCTGCCCCAAACAATTATCACAGCAACCACCAAATTTTTGTGATGATTAAATTAGGATAGCAGTGTTCCACCTAATGTGATTTCTTATTTCCCTGCTCATCCAAAAATGCAGTGGAAAGTATAGATTCCCATTATGTCAAAAATGTTCAAAGCAGTATCATTTACAGCTATATTTAAACATACCTTAGACTATTTAATCTGCAATTTCTAAAAGAGCTTCTACTTTGTCTATTCTGTTTCCAGAAAATCTTCAGGTGACCCCAGTTTCTCCTGACATGGTTAGCTTTTATATTACTCAGGACACACAAAAACATCCATTACTTCCCGAATTGGTATCAGGTGCGTTTTTTCTTTTGATATGGCCCCTTGAGAATTTTAGTTGAACAAAGCAAACATTTGATGATTTCTGTTTTGGCCCTGGATTATATTATCTGCTTGTTAGAATTCTCTAGACAGTTCAAATTGGCTCCTGGGTTAGTTGTGGTTAGCACTGCTTTATATTGGATTCAAATTTCTGGCTTTTATCACTATTTTCAGAAACTAACATTTAAGGAAAGATAGGAAATCAGTTAACGTTGGAGGCTGTTATAGCTCCTTATCGTTTCAGGTGTTCATAGATTTCTTGACAATACCAGAACAGTGAGTAGTTCTCTGGGATCCTAAAAAGGATATAGGATCCAAACAAAAGCTAAATTTATTGGAAATTCGATGAAGTAATTTTCATGGGTTTCCAAGATTCTCGGTAGAACATGTCTGTTTGAAATAGTAAAATATTTTCAGGAAACAAATAGTTTCTGCAAAATGGATGAGATTTCCAGTGCCTTGAAAGAGAAGGTATGATCCTTTGGAACCTTCTTCCACTGTTCAGTCTTTGGTAAATTTGGAAAGAACAGGAATAAAAGTTTGAATTATACCTCCCTGTCCATTTGAAGGTGGATAAATGGATCAAGGTGGATCTTGCCATGGGTCTATGAGAGACAACCACAAGATCTTGGGAGCATTCTCTATAAAGCTGATCCATTATTGTTCCTTTTTGAAGCCTGTTATTTTAGTGCATATTGCTCTTGAATAATGCTATTAGAAAAGAAATCTCCGGAATACAAATATAAGGGGTAAACAAATTCCAACTTGCCAACTAGAAATCCAATTTTGTTAGGGTTGGAAGTGTTCCTAGCAGGGATGACAAGAAGCCACTGATGTTACACCCCACTGCTTAGTGTAGTTGGTTTCCTCTCTTCATAGGGGTAGAGTGGAGGTTCAAGCCCTCCTGTTTACAGGGAGTTATCACCAGCACGCTCTTCAGGTCTTAGGGTCGTCACTGATAGGGTAGGGTGGAATCCGGGTCCACCAACAGGGCAGCATTCTACTGTCACTAATGGCAGAAAACGAAAAAAAATGGGGCTTGTTACACAATAAAAACATGTTATACAGTAAAATATAACAGAAAACATCCTATCCTTGATTGTGGAAATGCCAAATGCATGTGAACCCCATTTTCTGTTGGAGTTTACTTTTGATTGCCTGAATAAATTTACCTTTCAAAAAAAAAGAAAAAAGAAGATTGCCTGAATGAATTTTAGTATTCAAGACCTATTAATTTGGAAGGTTGAATGTACAAGTTGCATATGGAAATCTTGGTTGACCAATGAGAGAGGTTATGTCAGATATCTTTGGAAACAACTTGAGCGTCTGTCAAAAATATCCAAATTTGGAAACGTCGAATTTTAATGACCTATTCATTCAACGGCTAGGTTGAAGGAAGAGGTGGCATTATTCCAAGTAGACTTGGAAAAGCATATGGTCATGTGGTTGCACTGGATGAATTTCAAATCAAAATTTATGGGTTTGTTGGATTAAAGTAATTTTCACAGCTTCTTTTTTGTGTTGTTAACGACTCTTCAGCAAGATTGTTTAAGAGCAGGTTTGGGCAAGGTGACCCTTGATCCTGTTTTTGTTCACTGTTGTGGGTGGATTTTGGGCATTTATGGAAATAGCTTATTTGCCCAGCATGGTTAATGGATTTATAGCAGAAGAAGGAACGAAAAGCACACATTTATAGTTTGCTGATAACACTTAGCCTTTTGTGGTGAGGCATTAACATCAGAGATGGAAAACCTTAAAGGTTGTTCAGATGCTTTGTATTTCTTTCTAATTTAACATATGTACTGTTGGGGAATTGGCACGTATCAAAATAGCATCAAATTGTTAACCCTTGGGAGGTAGTACGAACCAAATGTTCTGTGGAATTGTGGGTGATGCATAAGATGTCATAGAGCAAGGCCTGTTCTCTAATAACTATAGCATCTTAAGAGCGGTGCAATCTCTTACTAACACTCTGGCCTTTCCGCTGGTTCTCACACTATTGGGATGATTTGTGTCATTTTTCTTCTCAGACTCAGCTGAATAGGTAGAAATATTCCAATTTGGACAACCATTAAACCCCATCAAGTCTTCTTGGCATGTTAATACCTTCTGCGATGTGTTTAGTGTAGTAAATTTTATACTTATATGTAATGGACGGTCCCCCACAACAACATCCACTACTATTATGACCACTGTGAGCAACTCCACATTTTCCTTGACCTCCATCACCATGTCCTCCACCATCAACTGTATTGGTTAAAGCTGATCAATATGACAACTGGAGGACTTTGGGCCACTAACATCACCCATCATTATCTCTCTTCATTCCGAGGAAGTGTAAACACAGTTCCTAATGTAGGAAGTGGATCATGACACTTGGTCTGTGCACATATAGTTTGATGCTCTAAACCCGATATTTTAAAAATGTCTTGTGTTTCTAACTCGTCTGCTTGTTCCTTTACAGAACAAGATACATAAGTCAATGTGTACTTAACTCTCACAATATTCTGTGAAGTTTAGTAATGACCCAGATACCTATGACGATGGTTTCAAATCCTGGACGGCATTAGGTTGACTTGTTTGAGCCGACTCGATGCCGAAGGGGTCCAGGTTGGGTCAGCACAATGAAACCAGGAAACACACTGCTTCCTTTTTTATTATTTTTATTTCATTTGTACGTACCGGTTTACTATTGCCGTTTTTGCCAACAGCAACTAAAAGGCCTATGGCTTCATGACGTGTGCTTCCAGCAACAGGAAAAGTAATGTGGTAGGCGAGTGCTCATTGGATGCCCTTGCTTTTAAGCTAAAATATGGAAAAGCCACCATTCTTTTTTCTTTCCTTCTTTGCCCATTTCCCCCAAAATGCCACTATTCTAACATCTCTCTTACCTGCCATTTGTAATGACCCGAAACCCGCGGCCCTTCGAATTTTGTGTCGTTTCCAAATAGTAACATATCATCATCATAAATCAAATCATCATAAGCATAAATGACCATCCATTTACCTAATTAATTTAAATAATAAAACCAAATCTCAATGATAGAGAATAATAGGAAATAAAATATACAATCTCCATTAAATAATCTTTGATATCTAAAATGAAGTAAACTAAATCATCTAAACTAAGTTTCTATCTTGATCTATGAGTCCCGTCTTTGCTCAGCCACAGATATTGAATCCTATCACTTCATTGTTGGGATTCTCGTCTTTCTCCGGTCTGGTCACCTGGGATTGGGGTGAAATACACAAATCGGTAACACTGAGAGAATGGATTTCCAAATCTATTTACACATATGTAAAGTATTGAAAAGTCATGCAATGCAGTAAGAAGCAAAGTAATATTCACATTATTACATTAAATCTGAAAAATCTTTTATGCAGGGTCAAAATTAGTCCTTTCTCATGTAATACCACCTAACCGCTTAGTAGCAAAGGCCACCACGGCTCTTGACCCAAAGGGTGCAAGACAGAACAAGGAGTACCATTAATCAACTTTGTGCACATTACTAGCTGACTAACAGGGGTCGGATTTCTTGAGGCGGAACCCAGAGAACATTCTCCCAAAAGTGACTCATAGTCAGAAACATCACTTTTTGAGCCATTGGCAGGTGGACGTCATCACCATACCATGCTGAGCAGTCTAGCTCTAGGGGTCTAATGTATTAGTACATCATCACGGGTTTTATCCAAATCATCACATTCTACGAGGTCTTTCATTCTCAGTTCTCAAATCACATAATGTTCAATGGTCCCCAACACGTACAACAAGTTAGTTTGCAACCTGCCCATTACACTTATTCTAGATTTTCTTTACGCCCTGCTCTGATCCACTATTGGTATCTCACGGTGTAAAAGCAATTGCACAACCGGCCTATTGTATGTTTGAGATTTATTAACAATTATATAATCTCATAATAAATACATCGTAGCACCTAAATCCATAGAGATCACTCAATTGCCATCCACATCATATGCCTTATACTATATGTATAATCAAGTATGATTCATAAACAATCTCCAATCATAACACAGATTAATTACAATTAGTGATATAAAGAAAACCCAAAAACTCAGCATGTGTATATCATGACAATTCATAACTCAGATTTCAGGTTCATTAAAATAACATCACAGTGAATTAAAAGGGCTTATGTGAAATCTCTAGGTGGGTATGAACACAAGAAAATAAAGGGGCAGGGATGGTATGTAATTATGAGAACTTAAAATGTCCATAGATGTAGAACAGTAAAAGAAATCAGACCCTAGAAGCAAATATCAGAAGTTTTATAACTCAAAAGAACTGAGAATGCCTCACGTGACCACTTTTTGGGTCAGTTGATCTATGGACCCAATTGGATCCAGCCCACAAAGGAGCCAAACCACAGAGGTCACCGTGGAGTCGCTTTCCTTCTTAACGGTTTAGATCTCAGATTGGGTGGCCCTTGTGGGCCCTGTTGTCCAAATTGAGAAATCACTCCAAAACAATCTGGGATCTGAAATTCCGTAGACAGAAAATTGAGGTGTCTTTGTATGAACTCAAATGTATGTTTTAGAAAATTGAAATCCGTCTAATTGGGTCTGAGTGGGCTGAAGCAATCTATGCATATTTAATTTAGTCACGAGCCTAATAGATAGGCCCAATACACCCTATAGGCTTGTAAGTAAGGCCTGGGTGCAATCCATTTCTAACTACATACATCACTTAAAATTGTCAAGCTAAATTCTCTTGTAAGTTAGTATAATTCTACCTTGTCCCAAATTAAATATGCAGTATGAAATATTAACTTTATTATTAAAATAGGTATTACATTATTATCATTTTCAAATTGTTTACTCATAAATCTTTATTATATGTTGTTAATTTTGTGCTATTTTAAGAGATAAAAAATTAATTACATGAACTCATGAGAATTGAGTTAGCGACTCAACAATACTAAATATCATTATATTTGAAGTAGGGTACTGTTTGATAACTTACTTTGCATATTTTTATTAGTTTTCTATTGTTTCTTATATTTTTTAAATGTATTTGATACCTTTTTAAGACCGGGTGGCCATACCAGTGTGGCATGGTCATCACAGACTCGTCTCAGCCCCCACTAGCACAAAGCCTAGCACTGGAATTTAAAACCAACAGTAAAAGAAAAGCAAACATCGGAGGAGCCAACAAAAAGGCTAACAACTCAAGAAATTAAACATCAAAAGAAATGTGTAAATGAAAGACTCCTTCCCTAGCAAGAGCATCCGCCATATCATTCGCTTCTCACAAGACTGATGAAAAGTAAAATTCATTTGAGAAGAAATAGCTTGCACCTCCTCAACCCAATCTACCAATCTCCAAGGAGAAGAAATTTCCCGTCACCCATTGAATAGTAGAAAAAGAGTCTCCTTCAATAATTGTGTTATAACCTCCCAACTTCTGCAACTCATGGCAACCTACCGACAAAGCAATTTCAGCACCATTTGCACCTAATGAATTAGTAGGACCTGAAAAATTCTTCACAACCTTCCCTTTCCAATCACGAATAACACCACCAATTCCTCCCATACAAATTTGATGAACAAAACTACCATCAAAATTCAGCTTCAAAACACCTTTTGGAGGAGAATGCCAACTAACTGTATGAACCGTCTTAGAACGTCTTCGTCCATTAAAACAAGCTGCCCATGATCTGTGAAGATCTTCCAGTGGAATCCCAACAAAATCTGATCCACTACTTGCCCATTTCGAAACTGTCGAGACAATAGATTGAACAATCTCGTTAACTGATCTACTTTTACTTCTGAAAATTCTATTATTAGTTAGTCAATATATTTAGGCATTGCTCTTGTAATTAGTCAATGCAACAAAAAAAAAAAAAAAGCATATGATATTGAGTCCCAGAACTGCCTAGCAATCTGACAATTTAGACACTATAAGCAGTAAGCTCTTCCATTGAGTTGAGAATACAATTCTTCAATAGCATATGTTTGGATTCCCAATCCCCATACTTGGGATAATAATTCATAAGTACATAGGCCTTAATTCTCCCATCTATAGATCATCAAGCCTTAATTCTCCCATCTATAGATCATCAAACTCTCACCTTCTTCAGGACCAATTTCTTCATTCTCCACGTCTCTATCATCATCATAAATGGATTCACTTGAGTTTCCCAAGATTTCTTCTTCATTCTCTTCATCAATAAGTGTCACATGAGCATCTACTTGTCTCTTTGCACACTCACTAGCACGATGGCCAGCCTGGCCACTTTTGAAACAAGAAAAGGGACGAGTAGAACGTCCACCTTGGCCTTCAATTCGCGTGAACTCATTGCGACTGTTAGGGGCTGCTGGTGGAGGGTTTTTGTTGCTGTTTCCGGATTTTGAATTCATGCTTTCGCCACGTGAAGCTTCACCTTTGTAAGAAGGATGGAAGCTAGGGACATTCATGTACTTTTTTGAACCACCACGAGTAAGCTTAGCCTCCACTTTCAAGGCTAGTTAGTAAGCATCTTCTACCTTCCATATATATGATGTAACTCCACTTCATCATGGATTGGTAATCTCAAACCACCAACATATCTTGCAACAAGTTGCACCTCCGTTTCTTGAACATCATTGCGCACCATTAACTTGTAGAATTCCTTGGTATATTCACTCACACTTTTACCCTCTTGACGAAGGTTGTTGAATTGAGAGAAAAGGCGGTTTTGAGAAAAATCAACCGGGAGGAATTTCTTTTAAGGCTCGACTTCATTTTTTCCCAAGTTAAGATTTCGGGTTTTTCTTTCTATAGGTGCATCTTTTGAACCTTATCCCACCAGCCGATGCATACCCACGAAACCTTGTTGCCACCAATTTCACCCGTGGAGTTTCTAGAATGTCTTTGAATTGAAGTCAAAGAACTTCTCAATGGCACTAAGCCAATCGATAAATTTCTTAGGATGAAGTCGACCATGAAACTCTGGTATATCAACTTTAATGAAATCTGAAGCACGCCAAATGCCTTCCCACTAATGACTCGTTTTGTGTATGGCGATTGGCAAATGGGTTGACATCAGATTCATCATTAGAATAACCATGGCTCTGTCCATGGTTACTACGAGCCTCTTGATGATCAAGCCGTAGGGTAAGTTCCTCGACTTGTCTCCGAAGTGCTTGTAGTTCTTCGTCTCTCGCATCTCCCATCATATGATTGCCACGTCCACCTTGACCTCTTCTTTTAGCCATGAATGAAGACGGTAGGTGGGGAAATCAATCCAAGAGCATAACACTAGCTCTGATACCAAATAATGAGGGAAAGATAGAATGGAGACAGCAAGAAGAAACAACAATCACAACAAGAGATAAAAGAGAGGAGTCAAGCTCTCCACTGAATTAACATTAATCAAAATGAAACAAACATAATCCCTCCAACATTGGACTCTTACATATATATATATTATATATATATAGCATTCTTCTCTCATGAATACATGCTTAGTCCCAAAGATAGCTACATTCTATGCTACAACTTTTTAAGTAGTCAACTTATACTCCCAAAACTAACACAAGTTAACTGCATTCAATACCACAACTTACTATGTAGTCAACTAAAACTCCCAAAGCAAACACGACTTACTAAGAACTGGTTACTAGGCAACATAATTACGAAGAGTTCCAAGAAATTCAGAATAATACCAAACCCCTTCCCAAAGTCACATTAATTGAGCAAAAGAAACTTGGTCTTCCAAAGTGCCAACAAGGAGTCCACATGGCAATGAAAATGACATGGCGCCAGCTAAGCTACTGCGTCAGCTGATTACTTAGGTTTACAACCCCAAACCCCCGAGTTCTAATGAAATCATAGCTTAAAGTTTATATAGACTAATATATTTCTTCACACCCTGCTGTTGAGAGAGAAAGATCTAAGCAAAGTGGCCAAATAATGACAACCACTCACAAACATTTCTTTGAGACTGACACTTCACCCCCCCAGTGCCAACCTTCTTTCTCACACAAAATCCTTAAAAATCAAAGGAAAACAAACTCATGAAATCACATACCTCTGAATTAGTCTTCACATAGACACAGAACAAACGGTCACGTACTCCACCTTTTAGGTGCTGACATCAGTCTCTTGAACTACCCTTGAAGTGCTCCTCTTGTTTTAAATGCAGTTAAGAAGGCTTTGCGTGTTTTAAAGTAGAGAATGAGAGAAGGAAAAAAAAAGAAGGAAGAATTAAGGGAGAAAACAGAAAGAAGAGGGGGAAAAAAATAAAGAATATCTCAGAAAATTAGTTCTGGTCATTCCATCTTCTGTTGGGCAATTAATTAGCCCATCATGAAAGCCTTGATACTAGAACTCATGCTTGGTGCATGAGTTTGAATCATTCTTAAAGGAGAAAAAATGGGAAAAAATGTCAGGCCATATTTGAGCTTCAACAGGCGAAACCCTAGATCTAATGGCAGTGCTATGTGAGGATTAGGCTGATTATTTTCCAATCTGCACAGACATTTCTTACTCCAAAAACAATGTTCCAATTGACCATACTCTTACAGCTCCGTATAAACAAAGAAAATGAAGAACCTAAAATCTAAAGCATTGACTATTGAAAGGAAAAATACATTTTAATCACTACTTAAAACACTAAACTTGCACCTGATCTGAACCCAAACCATGCTTGCCCCATTATTTTTTACTTTGGGTTTAAACATGTCTTTTTTCCATACAGTTGGTGTGGCCTAAGCATAATTACCAAGAAACTAATTTCTCTAATGAAACAAATATATTTGTTGCTCCCAAATCCCAAATATCACACTCATTTTGAATTTTTGGTAATTTCAATAATGATATTGTCATACAATCAAATGAGCTCTAGTAGATTTTTTTTTTCCTTTTTTAATGTTTTGAAGTTTTGAATGAATTATATTGTTTGGTATTAAGGTAATATTTATGACTAAGTGAATTTCTACTTATAATAATTAAATTTGGGATTTTTGTTATTTCTCCATGAATAAGGGAATTTTGACCATTCTTCCTTTTAATGAACATGTTGAATTTTCTCTTATTGCTCCATTATTTTGTATGTTGTAATATGAAAAGCCAACTGGAAAACCAAGAAACTGTGTTGCCTTTCATCTCGAGCACTTTTGCTTTGGCACAAACTTGATTATACTTAGCCGTGGACTGTATCCTTGGGCAGGCGGGTTCCGGATTGTGGGAAAAATCTCCACGCAGTGTTCATTGTCAGATCCTGTTACTGGTGATATAACTGTAGAAGCATCTGCAGTTCCCATACAGTCTATTGATATTCAATTACTACGTGTTGAGTCTATTCTTGCTGGAGATAGGATTGTGATGGAGACATCTGTGATTCAGACTACACAGGCAAGCAACATCGTGTATCTTGTCAATCTATTTTCCTATTGACTGCATTCTTTGACGTGGAATTTCTCCCATTATTAGATTGCTGATGGAGATGTTTGCCGATCCTTGACTCTACCCATCTATGTCATGATTCCTCGTCTTTTGGCATGCCCCACTGTGTATACTGGGTATGATGCTAACTTTTTGTTATGTATCGTTCAGTTGTATTGGTGTGCTAGAAAATTAATACATGATCATGAGCATCATCATCAAAGCCTTATTTTTCCGGAGTTGGAATTTGGAAAACTAATACAGAGACCTTGAAAATTTTCCCATTTATGGAGTGTACCTTGTGAGGACTGAGTTGAATGGTGACGAAGTAGTTTCTTTCATTTAAGCATTAAAATAGTGAGGTTACAGTTTGTAGTAAGGATATCTCTCTCTCTCTCTCTCAGGCATCCATTGTCTCACATCATCTGTTGTGTTTCCCTTTTCTATTTATGAGAAATTTTCTCAGTTCTTTTGATTGGGCTCTATTTATATTGTGGCTGAGGAGATTTTCCATGATCGG
This sequence comes from Persea americana, assembly GCA_029852735.1. Taxonomy (NCBI): domain Eukaryota; kingdom Viridiplantae; phylum Streptophyta; class Magnoliopsida; order Laurales; family Lauraceae; genus Persea; species Persea americana. Next base: position 70,017,176 of record CM056815.1, read on the forward strand.
TCACAAGTTTTTGGAATACATCAACTGTTAAGCCCTTCAAACCCATTGCTTTGTTGGCTTATCGTTGCACCTGAGGAGACTTACCATGAAGCGTTTGAAATTTAGAAACCTAGGGTTAACATCAGGTTCCTGACCTTGCTTTGTCATAGGACGTTTCCTTCAAATCCCACCCCCTGTTTTTCTTCTTCCACTGCCGGCTAGTGGGCCTAGGTTGGGCCTCATTTAACCTATTAAATAAGCAGGCTGCACTGGAAGGTTTGATTAAATTTCCTATTGAGGCCTGGTATGAGACTTGGTCTAGGTCATTTTGCGGGTATAATGACCTTTCTTTGAAACAACTCCAGTTGAGGAGCCTGGGGTCCAAACCTAGCCTCAATTAGTGAAGGAGTCTTTGTTCCAGTGGCTTATAGAGTCTTTGTTCCAGTGTCTTATAGTTGTAGTTTCATCAATTCTTTCCTTTTGTAAGAAAGTGATTTGACATGAAGTGCTGCTTTTGGACCCTTTGTTAAGTATACTTCAGGGTACTTATCACAATTCACAACACATTTAATGAGAATGATTAATATACTGCAAGGGTAACATGGTGTAGAAACTAGAGCAATTTCATTTTATTTTTTATTCTCTTCCTGCCCAATGTTAAGCGTTGAATCTAGTTTTCAGAAATGAAATCTCAATGGTCCAAGATGACTTGAAGACTCACCTTGTCGAAAAATGAAAATATAGAAGCAAGATACTTACATGCTTATACGTCGAGGCGAGGCCAAGATTTTCAAAAAATTTCTTGATTTCTTATCATGCCTCTATCATTTGTGGAAATAACCTGGAAAACCAAACGACATGACTTCGTCTCTCTTTTCTTTTTTATTTTTTTTTCCAAGGACTCAACTTGGCCAAGTTTTTGTATGACTTCTGAGTTGATTGAGTCAGGGCCTAACTCGCTGACACCTTGAGTCTTACATCAACTACCTGGTTTCCCCAACGAGTCGACTGCTATTCTTTGTTTCCAAGTGTAATAACACTAGCCGAATTTATGTCAATTCCATTTCATTTAAGCTGAAATGGCTGAAACCTTCTGCTCTGCTCCTCCAGCCAAAACGAATCAGGGCTCAAAAGATTTCGCTCTGGATTTTGGTGCATACCGGCCAAAACTCATTTTTCATCTGAACTATAAGATTTCGGCCACTATGCCCAAATCGCCCGGAATGGTTATTTGCTCTGGGCTTTTTAGCCTCTTTTTTTTAAAAAAAAAGGAAAACAGAGGGGGAAATTGAAATAATAAGTTTTTTTATAAAACCCTTTGCAGTTTGTGCCCAAACTGACTGCAAATCGCCCTTTCCAAACCCTAATCCCTGAGTAAAAATAATAATAAAGAAGACGAAAAAAATGAGGAGGAAAGCAGAGAAAGAAAAAAGAAAAGTAAAGAAAAGGAAGAGGAGCATCTGAACTTCCCGGCATCGCCACTCACTGCCCTGCCGGATGCTCGTCACTTCTAGTTCTCACTGCCGCTCTCCTCCCTCATGGTTGTCTCTCTCTCTCTCTCTCTCTCTCTCTCTCTCTATGTTGGGAACAAAAAGGGAAAGTTGGCCTCTTCAGTCTTTGCTGTCTCAAAGATTGTGGATCTTTGATAAATGAAGAGGTGTTTTGCCTTTTGTAAATGAATAGGGCAAATGCCCATTTCGCCCTTTTCTTTCTTTTTTCTTTTTCACAAAGAAAGTCCTTACTCCTTACACATTTTTTTGGACCGCATGTATTTATATTATATATATATATATTCTTTCAGAAAAATTACTCCAAAAAGTTTTGCGAAATTCCGAAACACCGAAATATTTCATTTTGGAGGCCGAACTGAATTGACAACAATGAGTTGAATCCAATCTGACCTGGAAAAGAGGTGGATACGCTAAGTAAGGGATTGCCGGGCTCTACCAACCAATATCCATGGTTTTAATTCTTGGATGAGTCTGATTGAAAATTTTATCCATTGCTGTCATTAGAATATTAAAACTGACAGTAACTGAGAACCTGTAGAATACTGGCCAATCCCCATCCCCACCCATAGTAAAAAAAACTTAAACAGTAATTTGATCAGAATGTGTGGACAGAGAGATTAAAATTTTTTTTCAGTAATTTGATATGTGTGTGTGGAGAGAGAGAACGTAAAAAACTTACAGTAATTTGATCTGTGTGTGTGGAGAGGGAGACAGTAAAAAACTTACAGTAATTTGACCTGAGAGAGAGAGAGAGAGTAAAAAAAGCTTACAGTAATTTGATGTAGTGAGAGAAACAATTCAAAGTAATTTAATCTGAGTGTGTGATGAGAGAGAGAGAGAGAGAGTAAAAGGAACTAAAATTAATTTGATCTGAATGTGGAATTAGAGTGGAAAACTTAATAGTAATTTGGTATGAGTTCGCAAAGAAAGAGTAAATACCTATAAGTTATTTGATCCGAGTGTGTGTGTGTGTGAGAGAGAGAGAGAGAGAGAGAGAGAGAGAGAGAGAGAGAGAGTTAGAGTGGAAAACTTAATAGTAATTTGGTCTGAGTTCGCAAAGAAAGAGTAAATACCTATAAGTTATTTGATCCGAGTGTGTGTGTGTGTGTGTGTGTGAGAGAGAGAGAGAGAGAGAGAGAGAGAGAGAGAGAGAGAGAGAGAGAGAGAGAGAGAGAGACTTTGAGCTGAGTGTGGTTTATATTGCTTATGTTGTTATTCATTTGATTTCCTTTTGCAGACCATTTTCAATTGAGTTCCAGGTTTCCATAATTGTTAGTTTCCAGTCAGAGTTGTCCAAAATTCAACCTAAATCTGATATGAGAACTCCTAGGCTTTGGGTAAGCATTAAGCTCCTTAATTAATAGTGTGTTTGAATGGTTAGTCGTAGAACATATGGCTGTGAAACTTTTCAACCATTGTGCATTTAAGATTTCTGCAGAAAACCTGGACTGTTTGGAGATATGATTTTCCACCCATGTGGACCGAATCATTATCTTTACATTTCAGGTCCTGCCAAGAAGGAATGGCTACTGGCTTGTTTTTTTAATTGGTTTTCTCTTGATGTGCACTGTGCAGCTGGCGATGGAGACCCTACCATTGAGACTATTTCGAACTACGTGAGGTAATGAACTTCAACAACTTGCAGTCTTGATTTGGTTGTCCCGAACTGAGGAAATTGAAGAGGAGAGAATGGAAAATAAAAGTTAAAAAAAAAGAGAAGGGGGACGAAAGGTAAGGGATGTAGTGCTGAATTAGGGGTGATATCTAGTTTTAGTGTGGTACTGGTTGACCAGACCCTTATTTAATATTAATTAAATTTTGTGTTTTATGAAAGAGTCCCTAGTGTTTGTAAAATTACAGTATAGCTCTGGGTGATGTTTAATAACTTATGGAACAGGCGCCGTGCAAAAAAAAAAAAAAATTTACATAGCTGTTCTTTAAGAATCTCAATTTAAATTGCCAGAACACCCACTTCAAATTCCAAAGTTAAACGAGTGGTGTAATGCAAGGGTTCTTTCATATCTCATCAGGTAAAACAATATGTATGTGTCAAATGTGCAGTTAATGGAATATTGGTTCTGATATCTGATTCTAGCTTACTAGGAATACCTGACAATGATTTTATGTATCCTGTTGGGCTACTCTTGGATTCACCCCCCGCCCCCCAACTCTCTTTTTTGTGTTGCATGACCATGATTTTATGGGAATTACACAAAATGTAAAATACACTAGGTTTCAGGTTCAACCTGAAATGCGTGCCATTTCAATTTGCTAAATGGTCAAGCTGGCCTCACAATAGGGTTCCATTTTTTTTTTTTTTTTAATTATCTTTTGGTTAAAGAAAACAGAGGAATAGGGTTACAATTCATAGAGGAATAAGTAGATAACTCTCTCTTTTCTATAGTGATAATAATTATTGTGTATCATATTCATTGGCCGTTCATTTGATGTTTTGTCATCCATGCAGTGGTCTTCCAGTGATAAAGACAACTTGCAGAATCTTAATTTGATCCAATGGCATAGCAAGGATATTCAGAGACACTGAGGTGGCCATCTTTAAATGGTAGTGATCGCTCTTTAAGTGTTCCCAACCAGTAAATGATTTCTCAGTCGTACAAATCTACATGATTTGTTGCCTGGGATGAGTGGCCCGTTATCTGTACCGTTTACAATTCAGAAGATCGGATCGTGAAGTTGTATTTGGGGATGACTATGCCCTAACGGCTTCTAGGTCTGAAAAAACAGACTTGGCAATAGTATTCATGGATGACATTGTGTATTGTTGTAAACTGTTTTGAAATAGGAATTGCAGGTTTCCAATAGTCTGTTCTAGAGGAATTACTGGGCCTTGTCAAGCTCCAAATTTTCCATTGTGTCAGTTCTAGTATTCACGGCTTTTGATCTGCTCACCTTGGATTGAAGGTGCATGCGTCAATCTAACAGGGTTGAAAATCCTCTCCAAGTGCCTAGTAGGCAACCAATGGATGATTGCAAAAAAGAATAGAATATCCATGAGGAGCTGAAGGATAAACTGGCTAGGAACTTCAAAATTTAAGATATTTCTGTGGGGATCCCTACCCATCAGTGGCTCCATCATATTATTGGTGTATCTCTGACTTTTTCTCCAGCTGAAGATTACCTTGATTGCTACAGAACCCAATTTTTTTTTTTTTTATTTTTCATTTTATTTATAATGCAGGGTTCTCTGCCCTTTGAACCAGAATAATCCCTTAGGGCCCTGGAGAGAAAGCCGGGTAAAATTCTCCAGTGGCCCCAGTGTGGTAGTACAGTTTTGAACCTACAACCTCCGGGTGAAAACCGTGGTCCTAGGCCAACTGAGCTACCCTTTGGGGTTTATCGCTACAAAACCCATTGCTCTTTGATCTTGGTCATGAAGTTTCCTATTATAGGTGTGTTCTCAATTGATCTGTATGTTTTTATGATTTTGGTTAAGCACCAATTTGTTAATGGGGTAGGATCTCAATCCTGTTGGATTGTAAACCAAGTTTCAATACCTCAATATCCAGATCTTGAATGGTTGGGACTTAGGATTGAAACGTGGCCTTGTCATATTAATGGCTGGAAATCTTGATCCAAAAGTTGCGTGTCGGCCCCACTTGTCAAGCAAAATAAATGGCTGTATCCACTTTAGCAATTCATAAAATTTCTCTCATGCTGCCCCCTGTGAACTGGGATCACTAATATGAGGTGCAATACACCAATAAACCATGGACACTGAATTGCGATTTGGTCAACTCATCCATGGAGACGAAGACCTGTCCATTAATTCAGTTGCTTGAATCTTTGCATGTGCCACAAGCTATTGCATGCACTTCCTGCTTGCTGGTGCAGTAGCTTTAGCTACTTGAAGATTTAATTAATTTGACAGTATTAGATTCTCTTTGAAATAGTGCAATATACTTTAACTAATATCTATAACTAATATCAATGTTGAAAGGACATTTTATTATTTTAGAACTTAAAAGGGTTTTTTTAGTTGTTGTTGTCTATTTCCTTCATTTATTACTGTGGGAAGTAGAAGCAGCTTACTTCTGTTGTTCTATTGTGTGTTATCAGATCATTCTTGTGGGCTAAAAAAAACTTGGCCCCAATAGTCATGAGTGGTGTTTTTTTTTTTTTTTTTACTCTTTCTTGCCTGTTTGTTCTCTTTCGTACTGTTACCAAGCACATGCTGCTTGGCTAAAGATAGCAACTAAAGTACATATCGGGGGCCCCTCACCTAGTATAATGCTTCTCTTTCCAATTTACCACATTGAATGATGAGGCTACCTAATATAATGGTTCTCACTCTCTCTCTCTCTCTCACACACACACAACAAACCCCCCACCCCAAGGAGCATATATGAGTGTCAACTTTATCCAACACTCGCTTAACTATGGTGAAATCAATGACGGTCAACAAGAAATAACTTGGAGTCTAGTGGTCTTTTACATGCTGCTTTCCATGAGAGTTGGAGGGGGGCCCACCTATTGATGATTCAAAATCGTTGAAATTGAAAGCCATCCCTTCCAATTGTATATCTTTTAATTTTACTTTGATATCTAGTCCCGCTGTAAGATTGAGCGCACCATAATGTAATTAATGCATATGATTAATTATATAATAAGGTTGCATTTATAACATTATCAATCATGTGTTCAACCTTATCGTAAGACAAGATTCTATCGGAATAAAATTTAAGGATATGCTACCGGAGGGAATGACATTCAATTTTAATTGTTTAGATCACCATGGGTAGGCCCCACGACGAGTTTGAGTTCCACTCATACCCTCTCACGGGAAGCGTGTAAAAGGCCCGTCAGGGTATCAGGACTCAATGACTTGTGGCATGTTGGTGGGGCCACAACCTTTACAAAACGTGAAGAGAATTTTGGGCTATTTATTGTCGCTTTATGAGACACTTTGCTAGGCCTTTAAACAAACCTTTGAATTCGATGGACAGAACAAAAGCTCGTCTTATTTGATCATGAATTTGTTACTTTGTAATGTACGATGAATTGATTTGGTAAATAGTTAAATCATCAACCCTTTGAATTTTACATGGCCGGTGGTGGTACTGACTAGGATGGCTGGGCTGTGAGGGGGAAAAACTGCATTTCTTTGAGAGTAATGGTCACACAAGTCCCTCACTGTAAGTGCTATAGTCAAGAATTGATTCCACATTATTTATGTGGAAGGAAGGTATCTCACCAAATGGGCTACCACGATACTGATAGGGTGAAAAACTACTTGCACTCACAAAGAAGAGGACCCAGGATCGGCTGTATAATAACGGGACTCCCAAATTACTGCAGTTTTTCTTTGTTCTCCTATCCTAGCTGTGCTATATTGACGAGCAAATGTAGGTTAAAGGCAATCAATGATTGTCGCTTTGAAGTTCGGACTCTGGTAGAACATGTGCTCAATTTTCAATATTGAAGGTAAATGAAGTTTCTCACAGCGTGATGAGTGCAATCGAACGTGTCCACTTCTATGCAATAAGAAGAGCAATTTTTTTTTTTTTTTTTTTTACCTCCCAGCTCGAGCGGTAGGGACGAGGAAAGTAGACCTCGGGTGAGATAGAACAATCCTCGACCGAGAGAAGGTGACTTCCCAGATTTGAGCTCTGGCCACCCAAATAAGAACTAATGCCTCTTACCATTGGGGTGAGAAAAGCAACGCGTTATTGGACACATTGAGACTCATTGGCCCGGATTTTGCCCCTTGTGGCATCTGTAAGTATGGTTATGCATGAAATCTAATCTCCACCTTTAATGAAAAGGGGTTCCATTATGCGATAAAATTTCTCTCAATTTAGACATCTATTAGAAGTCAATTTCTTTTTCGTACCCCAATCAAAGTGGCTAGGACGCAAGAGATGGCCTGCACACGCACAGAAAAAAGTCCACACAATTAAAAAGGGGTTTGCACACGCGGGAAGGGAAGAGGTGGGTTTGAAACCTAGACAGTCAAGTGAGAATTGCCATTCCTTACCATCCAAGTAAGAATCTATCATCAAAAATATATTTACATTAAATATAAGGTGATGGCCAAACCATTATTGGGTGCTAGGCAGCGACAATGCACCAGTCTTCATCACATCGATTGGAATATGAACTTGACATTTTCAAAAGCATAACATTGAGACAAGGTGGGGGAAAAGATAAAATAATGAAATAGATGACGGATGGATGATGGATGGATTTCTATTTGCACCATTCATTTCATGATTTTACTGATCATATGGCTAAAAACTTCTCACCGAGAGATAGAGATAGATAGAGAGAAGCTTCATGATCTGGCTCAGGCTAACATGTAAATCCTGGATGAGGCTATCCTCTTTGTAGCCAAGAATGAAGACCAATAAGTCCAGCTGACGTGTTAAGGACTCCCCTCACCACCACTCCCACAAGTCCAACAATTAAATAACATTCTTGGGACATGATGTTTGCCTCCCTATATCTATCACACACAATGTTGCCGCATTGAAATATATATGCAATATTGCATGACTCTAAGATATCGTATGAACAATTTTGAACGAAATACTTAAACTTCGACTGATTATCCTTTCCGGCGTAAGGACCCAAATGACATCCGAAATGGAATTACAACTAATCCTGATTAGGAGCCAATATCAGAATCTAATGGCCTCTATAATTGTAATTGCCGCAGGGGAACGAACTTGAGTGCTCCCGCGGTGTATGCCAGGGTCTCCTTGAGCCTCCCGTTTGCATTCGATTTTGTTGGCGAGTGCTGGGCCATAGATAGAATCCGTGGCTCTCCTTTCGTCTCCCATTCTCATGGCTCCCATTTCATCCCTCCCTCTCTCGCTATCGCAGTCTTTCTGTCTCTACTCTCTACATTCCGTGCTTTCGTTCTGTTATGTTTCTCTGTCTCTCCAAGTGCACGGCCTTCAAGACTATTCTGAAACTAGTATGAGATTTCCACACTGTTTCTCCTTCTATCTTCTTCTTCTTCTTCTTCTTTATGTTTCTTGAAGTTCTATGGAGGGTTTGAATTCATGACATGTGTACTAATCTGTCGCTGATGGAACTTTTTTTTTTATATTGTAGAATAGCATAAAATTATGTGTTTTGATGTTGTTTGTAAGATTGTTGTGCTCTGTGGGCGTTGATTATTGAGAGATTTTATGAGTTTTGTGTGACATCTGGAAAATCTACCAAGGGCTTGTTTGGATGGAGAGAAAAGGGTTTTCTTCACATCCAAACAGACTCTAAGAGTATGGTTTCAACAATAAAATAAAGGGATTGTTTGAATTGTTGTTTTTTTTTAATGATCAGACACTATCTATTCTGATCTTGGGATTAATTGAAGTGAACTGTTTGAATTGCTGCTTTTTAATGAATAGATGCAATTTGTTTGGGTGAGGAGAAAGGAGATAAAGAGTGGAGAATCACCACTCTTCTCTAGGAGGTATTCTCCATTGTGTTCGGGTTTGAATGATGAAAGCTGGGGTGGAGAAACCTTTTTTTTTTTTTTTGTAACTTTTTTAAAATAAAAATTATTATATTTTTTTAATTTTTAATAATAAAAATTTAATTTTGTGAAAGAAAATGGGGTTTTCTCTACCCATCCAGGAGAAAACCTTTTCTTATGCTTTTGGTGAGTAGTAGTAAGGAGGGCTAGAGGAGAGTTAATTTTATGATCTGAAGTGAGTCCAAACAGGGGAAAAGTAGTCTCTGCAAAGAAGTTTTTCTCCTCAACTTACTCCTCATCCAGACATGTCCTTTTAGGCTTTACTGGTTTGATTATTATGTTGACAATTGCTCTTTGCTTTCCAGTAAAGGGGCCTCAGGGCTGTTAGAACGAGGCAAAGGTGATGTGGGCTAATTTCACTGTAATGAGGAGAAATATAAAGGCGGGGAATCTTCTTATGGAGATTCAGTACTGTTCTGTATTAATGATTTTCTACCTTGGTTGAATTTGAATTGAGAAAGCTATGTAGGAGAACACCATTTTGAAACCTTTCTTTAAACAAAAGCACACACACACACACATATATATTGGTAAATCGATAGTATAGTAAATTGGTGGCCCACCAAGTGGAAGGGGCAGGCCGAAGAGAATGTGGATGGAAGTTGTAAAGATAGATCTGAAGAAGTTGCGCTCAAGATAGATCAGAATGAAAAAAATGATAATTCATGTAGTCAACCCCAACATAGTTGGGACAAGGATTTGATGATGATGATATACATTTCACCTGTGTAAGCTAATCCTTGATACAAGGAAATTCTCTTACAAAAATTGGTTCCTGGACATTTACATCACTTGCCACTCTTCAATTTGTTTTGCATCCATTTATCTTGAAGTTCTGGAAGAATTCAAGCAAAAAAAATATGTAACTGCTAGAATTTATAAACCTCAAGATCTTGCACCCCATACATAGGCTTAAACAGAATTTTGTTACATGGTGTTGTTGATGTTAACATTGTTAATTCCACTCTAGTTATCTGTTTATAGTACATTTTAACTCTGAATAGCTTATCAGGCATAAACTACCATGAATGCCAAAGGAATAGATGGCACGAACTAAACTGATTCTCCTAATTGCATTTGAATGCTTGCATGAAATGTTCCTTTGCTAATGATTTGATGTCAGTCGATTTTATGTTTAGCAGTGGGATATACTTTTTGTTTGCAGAACATCCGTGAAATTGTGGTTAGATATATAAAAATCTAATGCACAAATTGGTTTATTTCAGGTTGTACTATAGAAAGAAAAATGTGGGCTACTAGCAGTGGCAATTGATTCTTCTGAGATCCCAGTGCTAATCATATTCTTTTGTTGCCTAGTTTGATTGATGGCAATTACTAAAGGCTCAGTTTCTAGTGGTCCAATGGCAACTGATAGGGTTCATTTTACCGATCCATGTGGCTCTATTTATTCTTTTATGAAGTCCCAACATATTGGACTACATTCTGTAAGTCAAAGACTTGAGTTTAGAAAGCCAAGTAACGGGCATTTCATGGGTGCAAAGCTGAGGTTCTCCAATTGGGGCACCTGGCGCATATATGGAAAACCCTACAATTACACTGTCTCCAGAGAACATGCTGTTTTATGTCTATCAACAAGAACACAGAATACTGAAGCCAAGGAATGTGTTCGGTGCTCCGAAGATTGTTCAGATTCTTCTAGGCATGGACAGTGATGAAGTTGCATCTTTGTTGCTTATTTCTATATGCTTTATCTCTGTTAGATATTTTACTGCAAGAAGGAACTGTACTTGTTTAAGTAGACCAAGCAATACACTCAAAGTCATGCTGGGTTCCAAGATATTTTCATGTGATTTTGGATAGTTGGATTTATTGGTGCTGCCATTGTTGTTGTGGTTGTGGCTATTATCACATTGTCCATTAAACATCATCTTGGACTCATTGATATCTTCTTTCTCACGTAAAATACTGTTTCCAGTGTAAAGAATACTACATTTTTAACTTGCACTTTTTTTTTATATATATTTTATAATCCAACATGTACATTTCCAAAGGCTTATTAATGATGGGGTCCTAGAAAATAGGTTTCAGTAAGTAAGAGGTGCTTCATGAACTGTAGTGGTTGCAACACATTATTGAGTGATCGAAGATCATAACACCCCTTTGAAAAATGAAACATTCATTAATTGTTCAAAAACATTCAACTTCTCTGAAGTTAGAAAATGATCCTAATATATATAAGATATGGTCAACTTACGCTTGTACAAATATAGGTTGGTGATGCCTTAATGTTCGCAAACAAATATTTATTTTATCACCGTCGTTGTCATTGTAATCATTATTATCAGAATTGAGGCCTTAACCATCTATCTGGGGTCATATTAATATATAGTGATCTAAAATATATAATCCCACCCCTACTACGCATTCTTTAGATTTTTGCACATCCTTTTATAAAATGAGAGGGAGTCCACTAATCCACTGAACACAATTAATGAGGTTGCCATGTTAGCTGTGAAAATTTATGCAATTATTATCTTCTTTCCTAATGCATTCCATGTCTTCTTGTATCTAAATGATCTCTTGACAACTCAATTAAATAATGGCCCTTTATTTTGGTTGGCAAGATGTCCTGTCAGTCTGTGACCACCTTTACACATGACTTAAAAGGGGAAGCAATGGAGACGCAAGCACATGACATTTTTTTAATAACGACAAATTTTGTTTTTCTCCTTAATTTTGCGAATCTCTTCTATTTATTTCATTTTAACTTCTGTTATTTTATAAAATAATTCTACCATTTTATAGGTTGGGAGAAACCTCTTTTTACATTCTGTCATATCACATGAAGCATAAGAGTGCACTCGCACATGATGCATGTATGCTTGTGTAGTTGCAAGCTTCAAATTTGGTTTATGTTTTTTTATTCCTAAACTGGAAATGGAAGGGCTCCATGTTCTGGTATATCCTTTAAAATAAACAAATCATTTGCTATTTCATTTTTGCAAGTGTTGTGTTATTGATGTAGTGCCTTATGGCACGGCATCTTGCTGTGCTTTTATAGCATTTTGTATTTTTCCAGCAATTGTTTCTTCTCATTTCTCAGGAAATTGTGATAGCATACCATTTTCTTTTCATGTAGATCTTACAGCTTGGGTCCTTTTGACAATTATATCTCATTCATGAATCTCCTTAATTCCTGACAGGGGTCAAATTGGAGATGGTGTAGTTGAAGATTTATTTGAAATCACTTATGCTAGTCAAGGCTTAGCTGAAGCTTGTAAATTTGTTTACAATGATGCAAAGTATGTCAACGAACGTGCTCGCAATGATATTGTCTTGCTTTCACGGTAATCTGTTTACATTCATTCTACTTAATTGATTGTTTAATTCTCTCTCAATCTTGTGTCATCTTTTAAAACGGATGACCTTATAGCTATATGGACAATTGCTACAATAGCTCATTGGTTCCTTTCGTATGGGCTGTCTGTTTTTGTTTGACATGCCTTCTTATTCGTGTAACCTTAAATATGTCTACTAATGGATTTTATTTATTATGAATCATGATTTAGGGGAATAACGAGGCTGAATGACCGTGCACGCCAAGATTTTGAGATTCTGGGTTTAGAGTTTCTTAAACTTGATGGTGAATATAACCAACTTCCCTTTATAGTTGTAACTTTGAAGCACTACATATAGAGTGATATTTGGTTAGCAAACAGCATCACATTTAAAAGTGAAACATGCCAATCACATGGGTAGGGTGAGATTGGTAGGTCTTTGTGTGGGTTAGTGGTAGTTTTTTAATCAGCTTTATCTGGTTTGCTTAACCATCTTTTTAAGGGCCCCAAAAGTTATCTATGTATAAGCATATACAAGCTAGGCTTTGGGGCCCTGAACTAGATGGTGATGGTTAGGACATCAGATGAAGCTGATATTTGATTCAGCCTCCATATTAATACCTTACAATCCCACCCTACCATGTGATCTACATTCGTCCAAGTGGGCATGAAAATTTAAAGAAGTTCTCTTCTGAAAATATGTGTATATTTATATGGGTTTTGATCAGCTAAGCACCATCACCTTTCTATTTTGGCCAACATGGCCAACCTATGATCAGTCCACCCCCTTCACAATCGCTATACATCCCCACCCCACTTCTTTCCACCCCTGAATTGTCTCTCACCCACTTTGACACTCATTCAACTTATTTGCACTCCTGAGATTAAATTTTGAAGATTAACTTATAAAATCATCAAACTTTGGGTCCATATATCAAGGGGTTGGAGTGATGCGATTGACGCATGCATTCACACATGCACACCCCTCCTTTTAATATACAATGTGAAACCTTCCCTCCCTTGTAACTCCATGGTCCAGTAATATTAACTAAATCTGTAAATGTGTAGCTCACTTTGTGAAGATCAAAACCATTCAAAAGATGCCGTCCTCCAAGTTTACCTGCCTGGGCCCATGATTCACTGCAATAGTCACCTTCTGGATTGAATGTATTTTCTAATAATGTGATTAAATTCATACAATGGGACCCACATGGTATTTAAACTGTCAATGCACATCTATGAATAAGCATTACATGCTCCTAATTTTAGGTCCTTGGACTAAGATTGACCATTGGATGGGATACACATAAAAAAAGGCTAAATCATATTTCTCCAGTACAAAGGAGAATACTTCTGACTGGATTGACATTTCATACAATTTTTGGGGAGGAAATTGTACATTAATGGACTGTCTAGATCACCAAAAAAGTTGGGCCCCATTGAATAAAAACATGAGCTATATGATTTAACCTTTCTTTGACCATTGTGTGGCCAGCCTTATGCTCTCTCTCTCTCTCTCTATATATATATATATATGTAAACACACACTTTCTGAATTGGTCTAGAATTTACTAATCGTCATTTGAATAAAATGATATACACCTTTCTAAAAAAAAAAAAAAATCATTTGAATAAATTGACATTTGAGTACAATTGATCTGAACAGCTCGAGCTAGGGAGGATACTGAGAAGATTGACAATGGTGTGAAGAAAAAAGCTGCACGCCTGCATGATATGGCGATGGTATAGCTTTCCTGGCTTAGCTCTATGTATTTGCCTACTGCAGAAGTACTCTTGTCACAGTCTACATGCATAACATAATAAATTACACCAGATTCTGAAAGACAAAGCTCAGTCAAAATTGAAGAGAGTAGCAGACCAGCATTGGAGTGATGGGGCCCTAGAGGTACTGTTTTGAATTGTAATTTTCTGTTTGATTTTTCAATCTTGATACATGTGATACTTTCCAAAGCCATACAAATTCCTTAACTTCTTCACATCAGAATTGTGGTGCAGTGAATAATAGCATAAAAGAACTGATTTTTTTTTATTAACTGCATTTGAGTGAGCTGCTGTATTGGATCTATCTTTAGACTATGTACAAATGTATTATGCCACAGTAGGTGAGAGACCCAAAAAAATGAGACCCAGGTAGGCTAGAGACCCAGAAAAAATACCTATTGTGGAGTGCAGGGATTGAAAATCCCGCACTGCCCTTGTGCAGGACTCATTGAGGTGAAAATTTCACTCTCCTATTTGTGAAATTGTGTTAGAAAACAAGTCTGCATTGTTCCATTGCACTATTGAAGTATCACAATACAATGGAATCTCTTCCTCTTAGTTGTCTTCTAGTCTTCTCAAGCTAACTTTTTTCTTTTTCTTTTTCTTTTTTGCTAATGTGTCATTATATATCTCTACACTGTGGAAGCATCACAATGAGATGGTTTTTATATTTACGAGTAGCCTTTTAATTTATTTCAGGCCGACTTGCGGCGAGCTGACTTTTGTGTTAGGCGACGTGCCATGGAAGATGCCTTCATGGCTTTGGAGGTAAGTAATTCACTGTGCGCGTTTGTTTTGTTATATGAATCCATATGAAATTCTTTGGGTGGGTGTGTGGGGGGAGTGGTTGGCACAGTTTTCTGAACAATATTATTATGTGAACGAGGATCTCAGTCTCACACCTTTTATCTTGGATTGACAAATGGTACTCCAATCTCAGTCATTCATGGAGATTAGTTTTGCCCCCAACACTCTTACCCTTGCAAGAAGTGGGCGCAACTTTGTTGATGGTCTGATACATTAGAGCCTACCATGTCATTGGCTCCAGATGATCCTCTCTGTCTGTGTGTTCGTGTTCTTTTCACAGCTTTTTTATTTTGTGGAAAATGATATCTTTTGGTGGTGTTTTTGCAGTTTGTCAGGAACATCCATGACATGATGGTGAGAAAGATGTATAAGTTGTATGTTCTTATAGCTGCAGCCTCTTTTAATTATTATTTTTTATTTCTTAGATGACTTAAAAATGGATCTCTCAACCTCATGTTAATGACCTGTTGTTAGATGCACTGAGTTGTAGGCCAAAGAGAAATGGTCGTGTATCTGTTAATGACATGATGAGTCTTATAACACTGGAAAAGAATGGCAAGGCCCTTGATTTCTTTCCTGGAGAAGTCTCCACCGACCGTATTACTGCTATACAGGTACTTTCCAATCCATTTCTATTGCTTCCATTCTGTGAATAGGAAGTTCCCACTTGTAAGGACTGAATTTTTATGTTCATCTTCCATGGGGTAAAACTGTGATTACTTGACACGATACATTTGGCTATATGGCATAAGCATCATGTCTCTCTTGATTGCCTACAATGTAGTGCCCATTGCAGATGAAGTAGATCCTGAAACTTCTGATGAGACATCTTAATCATCCCATTGGTAGCCTCCACACACACACAAAAAAAAAAGAAAAAAGGGAACTCTTGGAACCAAATTCAGCAGGTGAACAAATAAGATTGTCGATCAGTGTGAATTTTGGGTCCATGATAGAGAGTGTGCCTGGTGAGCAAAACTGCTGAGTGCATGGTGGATGAGCTCCCACAAGATTTTGCCTTGCGGAAGATGAACTTGCAAGTTTATCCCCACATGTAGACATTATTGTCGTACAACTTGGTATCTTACAGGAAGCATACTGGAGTATGGCATCTGCCCTCTCTGAAGCTGATGGAATTGACTACACAGACCCAGAAGAGGTTTGATCATTGTAGAATTATTGTGTGATGAGGAAGTCGATCTAAATTTTTGTTTCAGAGTCTTTCTCTTACAAAATCTTTCTATTTATATTCCAATGGGAGCAGCTCGAGTTGTTAGTAGCCACTCTTATAGATCTTGATGCTATGGATGGTAAAAGTAGTGTCTCATTGTTGGCGGAGTGTTCAAGCTCTCCGGATGTTAATACTAGGTATGCTTTCGATATATATATATATATATATTTTAAAGATTTTATGTTTCTCACTAACCAATCTATTCTATACTTGGCCATGTGAATGAAATTCACCCGGTGGTTGAACCATTTAATGTGCCGTAACATGAACTCCACTTAAGTGTTTTTTAAGCATTGTTTTGATTTTGTAACTAGTATTGTCACGACCCAAATTTCAGGGCCCTGTCGGATTCCGGATCGTGATTATTTTGCAACATTCATCACACATTCATCAAATAACTTCCACAAGGAATTAGGCATTTAGATCAAAATATAATTACTATTAACTTATAAATAACATAAATAGGCACTGAATAAGTAAAATGTCCACATTCGACTCAAATCAAAGAAGTCCTAAAACATCAAATAAAACCTCCTAAACAAGGGCTAATTCCTCTCTACTATTTGAATTTTCCCGCTCTCTCCTTAGCCACGCATGCCGAAGTCTATGGGCTGAACGTCGTTCTGTTTTGGCCCACCCGCAACGTGATTACCTGAAGGGGGCAACACAACATCAGTAACACTGGTGAATGAATTTTCCTAATTACCAAAACAGCATAGAATATAATCATCAAATAAAACATACAAGTCTAAATTAACGGATCAAGCACAATTACAAGTCCATCCATTTACATATTTGTGCCCCATGCACATTGCAACGCCACCAAGGCTAATCATACACGTCTACCGGCCACCCCGGCCTTGTCTCATTATCTGCGTCCACCAAGGACCGGCAAATCTAACGGTCACCGTGGCCCTCATAGACTGAACACCATGTCCAACATCAATGAATCCATATACCAATCCATTCTTTCACATGTACTAATAATTCCAAGTACACCTGTAACATTCCATACATACCAAATTACCTACAAATAACAATATTTATGAAGTTAACATTCAGTAATGTGGGACCACTCCCATACCTGACTCTTTTAAGATTAGTGCCCCACTTCCATTTATAACTGGTATGGCTGGTATGGGAGTGGCTTACTTTTTTTATAACGAAGTGTTACAGAATCATGCTAACTACCTAAACAGTTAATCATAATTCACAAAACTTCAATTCATCTAAGTAAGAAAGTTATTTTGTATTTCTACACAAAGCCCAGGTCTATCTCAATTAATAGACCCCTTCCAGAACTCATCTTCCCACACAGAACACAAACAATAGACAGTTCATGCCTGAACTTCTTGGTGTAAAATCCAGTGGGTCCCACTCGGCTAATCCAAGGTCAAACCTCAAGTTCATGGTCGCCCAAGGGTAAACCCTCAATCCATTGGATCTCATCCATTATCAAATCATATTCTGGGGCCCACAAGTCCAAACCAATTTCCGATAATTTCTCCACTAATTCACGCCTGGGTTTCTTTACGTCGATTGGACAGTGGGCCCCACTAGTCCAAGACTCAGATACCTTGTTCCCTCAGGTCGCCCAGGGGTCCCACACCTGATGACCAGATCTAATCTCCAACTAGATAGCGAGGTGGGTCCCAGAAGAGCTTGACGACCAGAGACCACAATTTCCGTAACAGTCGCCTATATTGCGCCATAGCAATTGGATGAGGGTCCAGATGGGGGCCCACTCCTCAAGGGTCCAGGTCCTCTTGGGTTGACCATGGGTCCCCCTTTGGATCTATGGTTCAGATTTCCCATCCAGTGTGCCATGGGGTCCCACAGCCCTCCAATGTCACTATAACCCATTGACGCCAGGTCCCTATTTCCATCAATTTCATGCCTATTCAATGGATACTCAAGGATTTGCACTCCATATTATCTGTATCATTCAAACAACCATTCACACACAATTCCTTGGCCCTAACAAATTCTATGTCTACTCCATGGTTATAGAAAATCACTGTATGCTTAACAATACAGAATAATTGAATAATACTCCATTATCAATCATCTTGATTAAATCATCTAGGTATTTAGGAAGATCCACTCACCTCCTGTATGTGATCGTTGCGTTCGTGATGTGAGGGCGCAAGTAGGACATCCGTCGCTGATTGCCTTCTTCTTCTTCCCCTGGATTTCCAGCCACCTAACTCTTTCTCAGATTTCTTTTTCTCAAAAAGGAGGAGAACAGAATACCAACAAAAGGGTCATTGGTTTGTTTATATACACATAGATGAGGTAGATTCCTGGTCTTTCTCTAACTGGACATAAAGTCCTATCCAATCTCCTCATATACATATCACTCCTAATTAGAGTTGTTATACAACTCCTTTCTCACCCAATAACAATTCACGTATGGCTCTACTAATTAAATAAAATTTAAAACCGCCAAACAACCAAAGTTCTAAGGGTCCCACTTGGGCCCTAAGAGTCATTGCTTCCCTTCCTAGGACCCACATGATCCAGGATATTACAAGTATTCGATTCCTTCTTATTTTAATGTTGTTCTTTGAAAGTACAATTACTTTATCCCAAAATGGCGTTTTGACTGGGAGGCTGGATTCTTTCCGGCCTTTGATGGAAAGAACCCTCTTGTCCGCTATGGCAGACTGAGAAATAAGACATATGGCCAATTTAGGGGCTTGCTGGCCTCATTGGATAAAAATGGTTTTGTGAATCGCGTCTGTAAGAAAATTCAGACCTAGTGACATTTCTAGCCATCGATCTGAGTCCATGAAATGGAAAGTTGCTATGAAATGGGCGAGTTTCATTTTTGATTGTCCATTTGAATGCATTTAGATCATATAGATAGTGACATTGATGGATCTGATTTTCAGTAAAGGGCCAATAAAAAAGCCCCCTTTTAACTAGTAGGTCTAGTGGGCTTAACAAACCTGCCATGTGTCCTATTTTTCACCTTAGGCTGGAGCAATTAAGCTTGTTTATTGGTTATGATTGTTGCTAATTGAAATCAATATCATCAAAGCATTGTCCTAACTATGTTGGTGTTAACTAAATGAATTTTATTTCTCTATTCTAGTCTATCATAGGCCAAATCCTTGGATGGATTGCACTTTTTCAGATCTATCCCTATTACCTCATCCATGTCCTCTCTGGTTTTACTCATTTTCCTTAATGGGCCATCAACTGCATAGGAAGACTTCTCCTCACCGGCATTGTTGTTGGCCCACATAGGACATGTCCGAATCATCTCAAACGAGTCTCTCTTAGTTTATCATCCATTGATGCTACCCCTAACTGCTGTCGAATGTGCTCATTTCTGATTCTAACTTTCCTAGTCTTACCACATATCTATCTCAACATTCTTATTTCTGCTATACTCATTTTTGGGATGTGGAGTTTCCTAATTGGCCAACTTTATGCTCCATAGGTTATAGTTAGTCTAATTGGTGTCTTTAAAATATTCCTTCAACCTTGTTGGTATATGCTGATCACAAAGCACTCTAGAAGTAAGTCTCCACTTTCAATCATCTAGTTGTTTTATCCGATGTTCTACATTCTTCTAAATATCCCCATCCTTGCTACTTATAGAGCCAAGTGGGTTTAGCCGTCACCACCCGGGGGGTTTAGTGCTGTTGGGTCAATGACTGTCATATAAATAAATAAAAACCTAATTACAGAGCCAAGGCAGTGAAAGGACCTTCTTGTGGTATCTCCTGAGCTTTTATTCTCACTTTAGTTGTATATTTCTGTACGTCCCCACTGAAATTGCAATTCATATACTTTGTCTTTGTATAACTTATTTAAAGCTTGGATAAAGCCTCTTGTCGTTCACTTGTTATAAACCAGAAACACCAAATGTTCGAGTTGTTAGAGAATGGCACAACAATATATATCATACTTGACAGCCCCCTCACGTGTGGGGCTCTGCCCCCGATGATCAACACATGACCTCTGGCTTTGATCCCATGTTAGTAACCTAAAACACTAAACGCTAGAGATGTTAGAGAATTGACACAACAATGTATATCAAATGGTCCGGACAGCACCAACGCTGTTATTTGTGAACAACATGCACAAGGTACTTCCTCTTGAATATGAGTAGTCAACTCATCTATAATCTTTGTAAATAGGTAATGGCTTAAAGCTAATCTCCAATGCAAACCTATGGTCATTGGAAACTCACCTCTTTTTCCATGGGTAGTTCTCACACTCGTAATCGCTTCCTCATATACATCTTTGATAATGTCAATATAAAATCTTGGGACACTCCTTTTATCTAAAATCCCCTAAATCAAATTTCTAGGTACAATGTTGTAGGCTTGCTTTTTATCAATGAATACCAGATGAAGATTTTTCCTCTTTGCTCGGTATTTTTTTCCATTAATTGTTTAACTGAGAAGATAACTTTCATTACTGACCTTGCTTAGCATTAAAACCAAATCGGTTTTCAAATATCTTGGTCTTTTGTTTAAGTCTATGCTTCATTACTCTTTTCCATAATTTTATTGCGTGACTCATAAGTTTTAATCCATTATATAATTGGTGAAACTTTGTATATCTGCTTTAATTTTATAAAATCAATGATAGAATCGGAACTTATTGTGCAGATTCATTAGAAAAATCGTCCTTAGAATGTGCTCATGTAAATGACTGGAACAACAAAGCAATATGATAGGCATTCAGTGTACCAATTGTGTTTTATCTTTTAATGACTGTTTCGTGTCTCTAGAATTCTGTTTAGGATTGTGATTATCATATTAGAAATTCTAATTATCCTGTAATTTCTCTAATGGAAGGTTCTATTTACACAGTTCAATTCACATGAGCCTCATCTTTTTGGGTTGTGGGGTATTCCCAATGATTGAGTTAAGAAAGGGATAATCTCATGTCATTTGAAACTACTTTAGTACTGTACTGTATACAGGGAAGCGAAGTCATCCTAGAGATTTACCAATAAGTGATAATCTCATGTAATTTGGAATTAGTTTAGTAGTGTACTGTATACATGGAAGCCTAGTCATCCTGGAGGTTTACTGACTTTCAATAAAGAAAGTGCACTCCAACACCAAGCCCAATATTTTATATATCGTATTGTATTTAGTCAAAATTACTGCACTTTCATTTGCATGGATTAGCTGTGACCAAATCTAGATATAGAAGCCTGCCTCCCTGCCAAGCACAGTTATAAATGGACATCAAGCCTTCCTAGGGGTGGCAAGGGTAGCAAGGTTCGATCCTTGGTTAGTACAGAGAGGAGCTCTTAAGGTAAAAGATTAGGTAGACAGAATTACATGCCGAGATCACAAGTGCTTATGAACTTCTAACGAATGATCCTCATTTATCTATTATGCTGAATTTGAACCCGATTATGAGACCCAAAAAAAAAATGTCTTTTTGATTTTGCAGGCAAGCTCTTGCCAATGCATTGGCAGCAGCTCCATCCATGTGGACTCTCGGGAATGCCGGCATGGGGGCATTACAGGCAATGACTTCAAACTCAACATATTTCTTTCTATTTATCATCTCTATTTCCTACTGAAATTGTTGGTTCTTCTCACAGAGGCTTGCAGAGGATAGCAATCCTGCCGTTGCAGCTGCAGCATCCAAAGCGATTGATGAGCTGAAAAGGCAATGGGAAATAGAAGAGGGTGACAGTTGGAGATTTACTATGAATAATCAGATGCAGATGGAGGAGTCAGACAACAAAGAAGACAACGATGACACAGACAATCTATCCATGGGGTGATTATAGACAATTTTATTTTCAATCAAGTTTACTATGTAAATATCCAAAATGTGATATCTCCTATTGGTGCTAGATTGAGAATGAGAGGTTCTATAATCACCAGTGATCCTAGTGTATGATCCAATGCAAGGTGTACATGAATGTTATTGCCTTTTGGTGTAAAGTATGATCATTCTCATCTATAAAATGCTTCTCTTGTTCTCTGGGACCTTCATGTGGTTACTGCTTGAAAGAATTTTCTCATTAATGTTTTTAGGCTTGTAGGGCAAATATAAGCATCTCAGATCATGGCTTCATAACAAGCCGATAATGGTAAATTCCATTTCGAGATGACCCTGCAGAAAATGACCAAATCACCAAATACTCTTTTGGGACTAAAAGACTCAACATATTGGTGCCAAGTATTGTGGATGCTAGTTTCTTTTGAATGGCAACAAAAACTTTCATTGAATGAGAAGAAAGATAGAAAGAACAAAAATACAAAAGAATAGGAGAAAAGAAAACGGACAACAGTGTATACTATTCCCAACCCCAATTACAAAGCCACACCCACCCAAGGAGACAACCTGTCAACTCCTTGCTTGGCTAACACATCCGCCGTAGAGTTGGTTGATCTAACTTCATGACAGAAGGGTATCGTGGAGATCCACATTTTGTGGCCATTGATCGATCAGACAAATTGCTCTCAAAATTTGCTCATATTTTGTCTCTTGATTATTATCCTGAGGGTATACTGTGCCAAATCATTAGATTCCAGTGTCATACGTACAGACTTTGGACTCACCATCCAAAGCAGCCTTAGATTGAAGATGTAGCTCTTCCCTTTAGAACTCCCGGATGTGTTTCAAGATCTGAAAAGGTTCTGCTGCCTATTTAAAGATGAGTGCTGTCGTGGACTACTCTTATTTGAAGATCATTTGAAATCTAAGAGAGATTTCCTCTTGAACCGAATGGAGAATGGAAGAGCATGGCATCCTTTTCCCTTGTGGATAGGAGGGTTTGCATGTGCCCCTAGGGATTAGTTCTTGGTTGTCCATAACCGAGTGTCTATTGGGTCTGTCCAGAACTGAGTGTCCATCGGGCTCGGGGCCAAAGGCTTCTGGGCCGGGCTGGGCAGGGTGGGAGATATCCTGGGTTTTCAAAAAAAGGAGTGAAAAAATCCACTATAACGTTCTTGAACTGTTTTATCGACTTACGAGTTTTTTTTTTTTTCCTTTCCTTATTGGCCTGGTGATACAATTTTTTTCAAATGATAACATGTTTGATATGCTCTAGGAAAGGCCTGTAAGGGGAGCAATATCCACGGTTCAATGGTTTATGAATTATGATCTGAGCTACTGTTTAGAATTATGTTGACCCCAAATGGATTTGTGTCGTATTGCCAGGTTCTAGAATGGTTCCATTTAAATATCTAGCCAACCCTTGTCCTTCCAAGTATATTAGATGAAAGGACCAAGGTGATGCACCTTGGATCTCCAAGAAGTGATGGAGCAGTGATGGGATGGGTGAAGACAAACTCCACAAACTCTATGGAAGAGTTTGCCGAATCCTATACAGATTTCAATGGGGACCAACTCCGCAAGTGGAAATTGACCGAATTCTCTCGAAATTCGACACCTACTTTCTCTTTCATTGAAGAGAAACACTCACAACTATAGACAAGCTAAACATACCAATCTTTATTCAATAATTATGAATTACTCTCTTAATGGAAGGATTACATATTTATAGGAAGGGTTAGACATCCCCTTTCCTAGTAAAATAAAACTCCTAATTTTAATTACTTCTAAATAAATCATAACTCTCTAAATAAAACTCTTAAGTATTTAAAACTTCCAACTAAATGGATGTCCTATTGGGCCTGTGTACTGAGTCCAATTAGTTGACAGACCATGGGTTTGGCCTGTATTACAAGGCAAGTAAGTTTTTCATTTCCTTTACCTTTTTTCTCTCCTTACAATGTACTAGGAAGTATTCTTTTTCTCCATCCAATATTACACCAGGCAAAATTCAACAATCAAAATAAAATTTCTCTTCTGGATTTATTGTCTCCGTGGCTCCCAATCAAATTTCATGGGTGAACAAGGAGGGGTTAGAGTGCTTACCTTTTGTAGCAACAAAATAAGCACTAAAGTTGCTATCCTCTTAAAAAACTCAAGTTCAGAAAAACTTTGATAATAACTTCAACACAAACACTAACTGATTGAAGTTAAGCTGAAAATTACATCGGCTACAAGCAGCAATCCCTCTTGCTGGAAGACATGGGAGCAGCAAAAGATTGCTGGATAAAATGTCAATGCAATCCGTGCGGTGAGCGTATGTGCAAAAGCGTGAATCACTGCGATCGAACGATCAATCAACCACACAAGAAAGAGAAAATCACACACATAGATTTTACGTAGTTCAACAAACTCCCTATGCGGTAAAGAAACTCGACTTTCCTTTTGGTTCTTCATTCTGTTATGTGCATATTGGTTACACATTACATCCCTCAGTCACTTTTACGGGACATGACCCAAGAAAGTTCCGATATAATTACTAAATACCCATGATCTTTAACCCACTTGTCTGTATCGACTTGGCTAACAATCTGCACTGTGATCTGAGATAATTTATTGGCTAGGGCTGGTCACAGGTGGGCCGCATTCCTTCTCCCAAAGAGACTTTTCAGGTTGTGTGCTGCTTCAATTCATGCCCAATTCCCTTTGCAAACAGTACGTTGTGGGCACATTGAGCACCTTTCATGACCAGTTGTTAATCACTGTTAGGTTGTGTTACTACTCAGTAGATTGAAATACCCTTTTTTTTTTTTTTTCATTCTCATCAATGGGGATCCTCATCCATGCATAGATGGGGGTGGACTTGAGAGTTGAGACTCTTCACATGAAGCTTGTACAAGGGAGGATGTTCCTCAAAAGGAATTTCCACTTTACCATGAAAAGTTATAATGAAAGTTCATTTTAAAGCACATGTTTAAGCTACAATGTGGACCTCAGATAATCATAGCACTTTGAATTGGAGAGAGAGAGAGAGAGAGAGAGAGAGAGAGAGAGAGAGAGAGAGTACACATTCAATAGTTTGGATCCAATGAGCCAGGGTACCCGAACGACGTCCACGTGAGAGAGAGAGAGTACACATTCAATAGTTTGGATCCAATGAGCCAGGGTACCCGAACGACGTCCACGTGTCACATGATTAAGCCAAGTTATGCACGATTTAGCGGGTTTCTTTCCCGCCACACCACAATAGTAAAAAATAGCATACACCATAGAGAGAGCTCTCTATCTATTTAAAGAAGAAGAGCTGGGAAATGCGTTTAAAGTGAAATCCCCGTCCCTTCACTTCCTTCTCAAGAACCCAATGGAAGAAAACACTGCAGAGCAGAACAAACTCCCCGAGCTCAAGCTTGGTAAGGAAGCACAAAACCCTAATAATTTCTAGCTCTCTCTTCTTCTTCTTTTACTTTTTCTTCTTCTCACTCCCATTTAATCTCTCAATCCGTCCGCAGATGCTCGACAAGCACAAGGTTTCATTTCATTTTTCAAAACCCTACCTCAAGTAATCTCTTCCTCTCAGTTCATTCTCTTCTCATTTCAATCTCTTTTCCAATGCCCTAACTCGAATGTTGTTACTGTTTGTACATGACAGGATGCTAGGGCTGTTCGCTTCTTCGATCGGAATGTGAGTGCTCACTTTCAGTATCTGTGAATGTTTCTGGAGGAATCTCAACATCTTCTTTTGTGTTTGATTGTTTGTTTTATGACCGACCATATTACTCGGTTTTGTGACTGAGCTTTTGCTTAAGATGCACTTATTGAGAAAGACTATCTCTTGCAATCCTAGCTATGTATCTCTTGCAATCCTAGCTATGTAATTGATGGTCTGAAAATTTTATTTCTAGGAGCTGCCTTTTATGTCTTGTGAAAATTTGGACAAAGACTTGGATTTTGTGTCATATTTTCTTAGGATGAACAGTCACCTATTTAAACAAGGGCCTTTTAGCCTTCTTGGTATTGGTTTCTAGGAGTTCATTGTAGAGGGGGTTTTATTGAAGGAGTATTTAAGGGCGAGGGGTGAATGTTCTAAGGTGGATATGTAGATATGGCACAATCACTTTTCTGGGAATTTAAGTTACTAGGGAGACAAGTGGGTAATCTTCCCCTTTCAAAGAGGAGATTTTTTTATGTTTCCTTTTGGCTTTTGTCCTTTAATCCTTCATATTTTGGCCCTTTGATTCTGGGAATTGTATGCCGATTTAACTGACATGCTTAAAATATCTTAATTTCGGCATTTGCATGTGTTTATGCATCTGTTATCAACTTCTCAAGTTTGGCTAAATTGTTTTTTGTTGCTCCTCACCATGTTTGTGTGATTGCAGATTGTCAATTTGAGTTTTCTCATTGATTGATTGATTTATTTATTTTACCTAGGACTATTACACCGCCCATGGTGAAAATGCTACTTTCATTGCAAAGACATACTACCACACTACTACTACTTTGCGGCAGCTGGGTAGTGGTTCTGACTTCTGATGGCTTGTCCAGTGTAAGTGTAAGCAAAAACATGTTTGAAACTATTTCGTGATCTGCTGCCGGATGGAACAGACTATACTTTGGAGCTCTATGAGGGAAATTGATCAAGCTGGAGGTTGTCAAAGGCTGGAACACCTGGAAATCTTGGGAAGTTTGAAGATGTTTTATTTGCCAACAATGACATGCAGGATTCCCCTGTCATTGTTGCTGTGTCCAAACTTTTGTGGGAATGAGTGTACTGTGGGGTTGAGTTATGTGGATACAACAAAAAGAACACTTGGGCTGGCAGAATTCCTTGATGATAGCCAATTTATGAATTTAGAGTCGGCTTTGGTGGCCCTTGGTTGCAAGGAATGCCTTCTGCCACTGGAGAGTGGAAAATCTACTGAAATCAGGCTTCTACATGATGCATTAGCCAGATGTAATGTGCTTATGACCGAGAAAAAGAAATCTGAATTTAAGTCAAGGGATTTGGTGCAGGACCTTGGTCGGCTTGGCAAAGGTTCTATTGAACCAGTTCGTGATTTGATTTCCAATTTTAACTATGCCACTGCAGCTTTAGGGGCGTTGCTGTCTTACACAGAGCTACTTGCAGATGAGAGCAATTATGGGAATTACACCATCCGGCAGTACAATCTGGACAGTTACATGAGGTTAGATTCTGCTGCTATGAGAGCATTGAATGTTTTGGAGAGCAAAACAGATGCGAACAGAAATTTTAGCTTGTTTGGCCTGATGAATTGAACCTGCACTGCTGGAATGGGGAAGCGGCTTCTGAACAGGTGGTTGAAACAACCTTTATTAGATGTTGATGAAATCAATTGTAGACTGGATTTGGTACAGGCGTTTGTGGGGGATACTGCACTTCATCATGATTTGAGGCAGCATTTAAAAAGAATTTCAGACATTGAACGGCTGATGCATAATCTTCAGAAGAGGAGAGCCAGTTTGCAGCATATTGTAAAACTTTATCAGGCAATCTCTATTCTCGTCTTCGGCACTTGCAGCCTTGTTTTCTATTTTTTTTAGTGATCTGGTGGATGTTCTTTCTAATGATTGAAATTTTTTGTACAGATTTTTCTTTAACAAAAATTTATAAATGGAGAAGTTTCAGAAAAAAAGTTCACATTGAACACTACCTATACTTTTACATTTTTAGAGGCTGGATCTTTGATCATGAGGCACACTCTTTTATTATTACAAGTGTTTGTTTGGTGTTCATATAGTGGACATATCTTCCTATGAAAATTAAATCAATCAGATTATCCTAACCGTCTGATCAAACATTTTTTAACTTGAAAAAAGGATGGTTTAAGAAATCTCTGATCAACAATCCACATTCATTCGATCATATCGTTTTGAATTCTAACTGAACAAATTTGTCCAACAGTTCTGAAAATTTATCTGCAGTTTCTTCTTAGAAAATATAATTATACTAAGGTAAGAAAGAGGAAAGTCACAGTATTTCATGAGGATTTGGGTGTTACTTTCGTTCCTTCATTTATGGGAAAATAACTGATGGCTACAATTTTGAATATGTAATTGGTGAATTATTTTTAGTAATATAAGTTTAGCCATATTCCTTCAATTGCAAGCTTTTGGTTTGCATGACACATCTTTCATGTGCAGTCAAGCATCAGACTTCCTTACATTAAAAGTTCTCTTGGGCGATATGCTGGCCAATTCTTGTCACTGATCAAAGGGAGATATTTGGATCCCTTAGAAAATTGGACCGATGATGATCACTTGAATATGTTTATTGCTCTTGTTGAAGCTTCTGTGGACCTTGAGAAACTTGAGAATGGAGAGTACATGATAGCATCCGGCTATGATCCAAACTTATCTGCACTGAAGAATGACAGAGATGCAGTGGAGCAACAGATACACAATTTGCATAAACAAACTGCAAATGATCTCGATCTTCCTTTTGATAAGGCTTTGAAGTTGGACAAAAGTACCCAATTCGGACATGTGTTTAGAATCACAAAGGAGGAGGAGCCAAAAATTAGAAAGAAGCTCAGCTCCAATTTCATTGTCCTCGAGACTCGGTAGGATGGGGTAAAATTTACAAACACAAAGCTCAAAAAGTTGAGTGATCAGTACCTTAAGCTACTTGAGGAGTACACAAATTGCCAGAAAGAGCTTGTTGCTCAGGTAGTTCAGACTGCAGCAACTTTCTCTGAGGTATATTAACTTTATTGGGCAGGATTTATTTAGGCTAAAGGCTATATATTGAAAGGGTTTCGCATCTTACCATTTGTTGCAGTATTTCGATGTTGATATATTTTTATGCCAAATTCAGTTAAACCAGTTCTGAATCTACCTATTTTTTCTATCCTTGACTTTGGGTGGCCGCTAACATTCTACTGTTGAAATATTGCAACACTAGGCCTGTCTATATTCTCCCTTAAGGGGTCGTTTGTTTATTGTGAAAGTGATTCACATGTGTAAATGACCCACATGGGAGTCATTTGCATATGCAAATGACTCACATGTGAAACAGATTCCACTGTTTGTTACTAGCATAACATCTCACAGGGTGAATCTATGAATAGGTTGTATATTGTTTGTTGATATCTCAACATCCAAGCAACATCAATGGTTGAAAATTGGACACATGGCCGTGTTTGAGCTTCTGAAGAATATGAACGGTCCTGATTTTACTGGTGGGGCCCAGAACATTAAATAAATCATATAAGGCGGACTGGGTATGTTAAGTTACAATAGATTAATCCAACGGCTGTAATTATGTTGATGATATCTCAACCTCCATGCATCATCAACAGTTGAAAATTGGACACATGGCCGTGTTTGAGCTTCTTAAGGAAATGAACGGACCGGATGTTACAATTGGGGCCCACAAAAATAAAAAAATAATAAAAGGAGGACTGCTCATAATAGCACTGTAGCAGTCCGCCTGGTAACAGTAACTTGTGAAAGTGATTCACACCTCTTGAGGTGTGAAAATCTTAGACACAAAAAGGGCGAGTTTTCACACCATTTACATATCTATTTTACACATGCGAATCGAAATCACACCAAACAAACATGATTTATGTGTATTCGTTACGCATGTGATTTCATTACATATGTAAATGAAAAAAAACAAACGACCCCTAAATCTGAATTTTTATTTGCTTGTATGTGGACATTATTAATTGTAGGTTTCATTTGTACAGGTTTTTGAGTCTTTAGCTGGGATACTTTCTGAAATGGATGTCTTGCTCAGTTTTGCTGATTTGTCTACTAGCTGTCCAACTCCTTATATAAGACCAGATATCACTCACTCGGTAATGTTTCCATGTCCTATTACTTGCAGTATTGACTATAATTGCAGTTTCTTGTTGGAGAAAAACACTTCCTGGCAAAATGCCTCATTTTGTGTTATTGCTTACAGGATAAAGGAGATATTATACTAGAAGGGAGTAGGCACCCTTGTGTGGAAGCTCAAGATGGTGTGAATTTTATACCCAATGATTGTTCTCTTGTGAGTACTAGTGCCGAGTTTCCTGTTGAATAGAAAGAAAATGTTTGGTCTCTCATTTTATGAGATGAATTTTAACTTCTTTTTTTGTTTGCCTTTCTAACATTTTAGGTAAGAGGGAAAAGTTTGTTCCAAATAATCACTGGTCCCAATATGGGTGGGAAATCTACATTTATTCGTCAGGTATGATGTCTGTGTTTTAATGATAGTTTATGTTTCTGATTCCGTTCTAAGTGTAAGGTTGGTAGAATTTGGTACCTGACTATTGGTTCCATCATTTATAAAATATGGATGTTGTAAATGAGGCTAGTTGAAAATGACAATTCTTTTGGTCTGTAAATATAGTCACTCTTTCACTTCATTGGCTCTGGATTCCATTGTTAAAGCTTCGTCAACTCCTCAAAATTTTAGGTCTTATGGGTCTTTTGAACTTTACATGCTTTGCATGTTGATGCTTTTATTATTATTGTTGTTGTTGTTATTTGAATTGTGTACCCCGGGGATGGGGGGTGGGGGGTGGGTGGTTGTATGTAGGAGAAAGAGGAACTATTGGCATAAAGATGGTGCTTTTATGTTCTCCGATTGTTGGCAGAATTATAGTTTCTTATCTTTGGCTGTCATTTTATACGTTGCTGTATGTAGGTTGGTGTGAATGTGTTGATGGCGCAAGTTGGGTGTTTTATTCCATGTGTTAAAGCAAGCATCAGTGTTCGTGATTGCATTTTTGCTCATGTAGGTGCTGGCGACTGTCAGGTTAGTGCAACTGAAATAATTCAAACCCCAAAGAAAAATCAAAGACTAAATACGGATTATATCTACATACTAGTCTTATTGAAACAATTAACTTAAAATGAACATAGTGAACCATAATCTGTGTGTTGCTATATCCTGTTTTAGAACCCTAGATTTTGACGCACATATTGTATGTACTTGACATCTCCTGGTGGTGTTCAATGTTGACATAAGTAAGTTGTATGTCATCAAACTTATCTTTTTAGTCTCTCACCCACACCCACACCCACACCCACACCCTTGGTAATGAAAAACTTCAATAGAAAGAGCAAAATACAAATAACAACAGAACAATGCAAGCAAAGACTAAGGGTACAAGAGCATAACACCTAATTACATAACAACGCCCACCCCAGAAGACATCCTCTCAATCCTTTGTTCGGCTAAAATATCCACCATAGAATTTGTTGATCTAACCTCATGGTGGAAAGCAACATTAATGTTAAGGAAAGCTCCCTAATTTCCTTAACGTGGAACTGAAATTTCCTAGGACTTGCCTTCTAATTAGACACCCATGCAATTGCATTAGAAGAATTGCTTTCCACAATTAACATTCCACTGAAAGATCTTGAGAACAACCAAAGAGGTTCCAAAATCGATAGCGCCTTTGCTTCTTTAGAGTCGCAAACTCTCACATACTTAGAGAACATGAGAACTGAGAAGAACCTCACCCTTACTATTGCAAGCCACTCCAATTCCTGCCGGCCTTGGATTACCCCTTGAAACTCCATCCACTTTGAATTTCAAAGCCCCAATAGGAGGGGGAGACCAAGGAACTGATCTCCTCACCTTAATTAGGCCACATCCCATACAAGCTTCCCAATTAAATAGAATATCATTGAGGTTGAAATTGAAGTACTCCTTTCTAACCAAAGCCCATTTTGTAATTTTTAAGGCAACCCTTGAGATCAACTTAGGCGACAAAGAAGACGAGGCCCTAAAGATCCTGTCATTCCTATTCCTCCAAATAGACCACAAAATTGTGAATGGGATAATCCTCCATAAAATTCGCCCACAACTAACAAAACACCCGTCCAACCTCTTTTGAGTCATTTGTTTTGAGCGTTTGAATTTATGAAATGCTACGAAAATGAAAAAAAAAAAAAGTCGAGTATTGCAATTAGTCAGTTTTTAAGTTACTACAATGGAGAATAATTCAAAGTGATTTATTCTTGGTTTTCCTGTTGTCAAAAGTTCCTTTTAGTATCAGTTATGAGAATTTGTCCAACTACTTACATGGCATTGTACTATTAAGTATCGCATATCAGGAAATCACATTAAAAGATTTACAACCTTTTTGCAACCATACTTTCATATTATATTAGGCAATGCAACTAGCTTTGCTTACCTTTTATGTATTTAGTCCCTTTACCCGACAGACTGACACACAACATACTCCCTACTATGGTTATACTGCATTTCTTATGTGGATCCTTGTGCTGTGATATAGCTCCGGGGGGTTTCCTCCTTCATGCAAGAAATGCTTGAAACAACATCAATCTTGAAAGGTGCTACTGATAAGTCCCTGATAATTATTGACGAGTTGGGTCGTGGTACATCAACTTATTGTCACAACCCAAATTCCAGGGCCCTATCAGACTCTGGATCGTGATTGATTAGTAAATATTCACCACGCATTCATCAAATGACTTCCACAAGGGATCAGGCATTTAGATCAAAATATAACTTTTAATTAAATTATGAATGTCGAACCAAATCAAATATCTCTGAGTAAACCAAATTCCATATTCTAATTCAGTTCAAGATGTCTAAAAACATATAATAAAATCCCTAAACAAGGGTTAATCCCCTTATCAACTAATTGAATATTTCTCGTTCTCTCCCGTCAGCCACGCATACCAAAATTTATGTGCTGAACGTCGTTCTGCTCTGCCCCTCCCGCAACGTGATTACCTGAAGGGGGCAACACAACATCAGTATTACTGGTGAATGAATTTTCCTAATTACATAAACAGCATGAAACATAATATCGCATAAACAACACATCTGAATGCATAAATCAATTACCATTTATAAGTACATCCATAAACATGTTCGTGCCCATGTACATTACCACGCCTCCAAGGCTTATCGTATACATGTATACCGGTCACCATGACCCTGTCTCATCAGACATGTCCACAAGGATCAGCCGTTATAACGGCCCGGACATGAAGTCCAATATCCCACGTCTGGGACCAAGTGCACAATATCTCATAATCACATAACAACTAGATTTCATTATTATTAACACTTTACACAAACAATAGTGTGGATCCAACCCTTACACAATTTATTGATCGCTGCCCCACGACTAATCATAATTGGTATTGATTGGTATAGGGGCGGCCCACACTATATTATAACACAACCTTACACAACAATAATCAATCACAGTCCATATAGTTAGTCACAGTTAATTAACCACAGTCCATGTAGTTTAATAATATTTACACAGAACCTTACATAATTTAGATGGAAGGTTTATATAGTAATTTCCCACCAAGTATAAGGCTGTTCCCATCTATAAGTCCCACTCAAGCCTCAATTCCATGTACAGAATACATATACAACCTAGTATTACACGTTAGAACACATTTATGTGTCATCCAGTGGGTCCCACTTGAAGAATACATGATCAGACCTGCTCTCTATGGTCGCCCAGTGCCCTACATTAAGTCCCATGGTTCTGATTCATCGTCAAGCATCCCTACTGGGCCCCACAGTCTTAACAAGCACAAAGAAATTCATGGACAAGCCTCACGGATCCCAGATTTGAAGTTTCTGGATGGTGGGGCAGATGGGGCCCACTCCATATGGGACCACCATCAGCTAGGTCGCCCATGGGCCCCCTTCAAGATGTGGGGACTTGATCTCTGATCAGGTCAGTCAATGGGTCCCACAACTCATGTCGTCATTCAGCCCTGATTCTATCACATTCACGCCTAGGACTCTTTGAGTCTATTAGACAGTGGGTCCCACTGGTCTAAATCTCAGATGTCCCACTTCTCTATGGTCGCCCAGAGGTCCCACACCTGATGACTGGACCTGATTTCCAATCAAGTGACCAGGAGGGCCCCAGAAGGTCCTGATGACAAGGGACTCTAATTCATATAACAATCGCCTGTATTACATCCTGTCAATTGGATGAGGGCCCAAGTGGGGGCCACCCCTCATGGGTTCAGGTCTCCTAGGGTCGACCATGGGTCCTCCTTTGGATCCATGGTCCAGATTCTCCATCTAGTGGGCCATGGGGTCCTACAACCCTCTAACATGAATACAACCCACTGACGACAATCCCTGCTACTGCTGATTTTGTGCCTGTGTGACAGAAACTCAAAGATTTGCACCACATATCAACCGTATCATGCTAGTCACCATTCAAACATGATTTCTTGACTCAAAACAGATCCTTTATGTCTACTCGATGGATGATACAAAAATCCTTGCATACCTCACAATACAGAATATTTGAATCACATCCAATTATCAATCATCTTGATTAATCATCTAGTTAATTAGGAAGATCCACTCACCTTTTGTACGTGATGGTTGCGTTTGCAATGTGTGGATGCGAATAGGACATCCGCCAGTGATTGCCTTCTTCTTCTTCTTCTTCTTCCTCTCCTGAATTCCAGCACACAAGACTCTCTCTCTCTCTCTCAGAATATCTCCAAAGGAAGAAAAATCAAATACCATCTAAAGGTCGTTGGTTTCTTTAAATATATAAGGAGGGTTAGAGTCCTAATACTTCTACTCTTACACTTTCTAATTTCTACTCTTTCCTTTTACACTTCCTAATCAGAGTTGTTGTACAACTCCTCTTCTTTCCAAAAACAATTCATGTGAGATAACTACAACTTCTATAGTAACTAAACAACTAAGGTTCTACTTGGGCCAACTAATCCTGGGCCCAGGTAACTCAAGATATTACACTTATGATGGATTTGCTCAGTATCCTATCTGGTTTTCAGTTTTAACGACTGCTATCTGTAACTGTTGACTGTATATTAGCTTGTATGCTTACTTTGTTTGAGTTACCTGCTTTGGGTCTCTTTTTAAAGAAATATGTTTGTGAAGACGTGTTGCATTATTGATGATCTATTTTCATGGTTCTTGTCTTGATTCTCCATTTAATATTCTGTGTGCTTTCTTACATCTTGCCTATAATGACTGGATGTTTCTTTTTCTTTTTTGCTACATTGGGGATTTGAGCTCATGCACTCTACTTACTCACCCATGTCCCTAACTGGCTGAGCTACAACTGAGGGACAATGCTACCATGGTTTTCATTATGGGTGAAATTTGATATTAGAGAAGTCCGAGCAAAATACATCATTTCCATCAAAGCCTTGTCCCAACTATGTTGGGGTTCTCCATTTTATATTCTGTGTGTTTTCTTACATCTTGCCTATTATGACTAGATGTTTATGTTTCTTTTTTGCTATATCAGGGATTTGAACTCTCGCACTCTACTCACTCACCTATGTCCCTAACCAACTGAGTGACAATGCTACCATGATTTTCATTATGGGTGAAATTTGATATTAGAGAAGTCAGAGAAGAGCACATCACCATCGTCAAAGCCTTGTTCCAACTATGTTGGGGTCGGCTACATGAATTTTGTTTCTCCATTCTGATGCAGACCTTAGGACTAGGGTTTCTGTGGAAATGTTGAAGCACATGTCCGCATACACTATATGAGATCTCTGTAGAGATTTCAACACAAGGATGCACCTCAATGGATAAAGCACACACTCAAAACTCTTATTATCAAAGTGTAAGATTCCATCTCTACAATGCAATATCAATAGGGAAAACAAACTTAGGGGGCTAAGAAAACCTAATCAAACTAGGAAAGCAATAGAAACTACCCTAATTACATCTCTTTAATAAAATTAGAAACCTACTAACAAATAATGAAGAAATAAAAATAATTCCTAGATTATTTTGGGTGGTCCCACACTTGGACTCATCAGTTTTGCATCACATTCCAATCTATTCCAAGGTCGCACTCCTTCGGATCTATTTTTATAGTAGATAACACTCTCTTTGCCTTATCCAAGGGATAACGTAGGATTACACTGCTTGAGTCATTCTTAGATAATTCACAACTTTTTGGGTTGTATTGTCAATGGGCCCATGGGTCACGGCCCACTTCCTCTGGGTTGTTATCCCTTTCTCTACAGTACTTCTATCCATGCCTTCATCGTCCTACCCCTTCTCCTTGGTGGGCCATCAACCTACGAATAAAAACTTTTCCTCGCTAGCACCATTACTAGCCTATGTTGGACACGACCAAACCTTCTCAAATGAGTTTTTCTTATTTTATCACCTATCAATGCTACCCCAAATGCCCCTGAAAGTGCTCATTTAGTTGGGTTGACATTCGGTGTAAAATTATGGCACCACCCAAACATGAATTCGGAGAAGAATACATGGTCCCTAAATACGGAGTACTTGTCAGTATTACAAGAATACTGCAAATGGATAGTTACCCGTATTAGATGATTACTGCAAAAAATTTACGTCATCTTTCTCATAGTTCTTAAAAAATTATTTCTTCTTGTATGTCTTTTCAATGGTAACGTATTCATTAAATTCATGGAAAAGAACAAGAAAGATACAGGCCTTAAATACTACAATACAGTGAGAAAGAAGACAACCACACTTCAGGAAATCAAGGACACCATCCACCCAACACCTCTACAATATTTTTGCTATATTTTCAATTCTGCTTACATTTTTGTGATAGTTTCAATTCTACTGATATTCTGAAACTGTTGTGATATGATCTGGAAAATATCTTTCCTCAAAAAGATGCTCTCTCATGTGGAATCTGTGCTTGGAGCATTGACAACTCTCCATAGTGCAAAATTTGCATTATTTGGAGAGATCATAGGTCAACTCCCATGTCTTTCTTGTCAACGCACATTGAACTCTTATTAAGTCTAATGACTCCACCTAAGCTTCCTCATATATAAGATGATAGTCTTTGTAGGCCAGTTCTCCTGAGAAGTGGATTCAGTGACATTGGTAATTTGTTTTAGCTATTAGGAGCCGCTGCTTCAAGTGATATCTGATTCTTCTCAGGTTTTTCTTATAACCATGCAATAAGAAATCTTCTTGTTTTCTGTCAGCTTTGGACCTCTCTTTTTATTATTTTTATGCTTAACTATTTTTTCTTGTGATTCCAAGATATAAAATTCTTACTTGAAAGCCCACTATATCTTGTGATGGTTGTTCTTTCCACTTTGTAAACTGCCTAATTTTTCATCAGAGATGTTATATTTTTGTTATTTTTTGTTGGACAATATATATACTACCATCATCTGCTAATGGAGATGAAGGCTTCCTAGTCATTGAACTTGAAACTTAGAATGTGGTTGTACTTGAAGGAGAAACTGTGGAAGGAGAAGAGGAGAGGAAGAAAAAGGCTTTTGTTACTCTCCTTAACCACTTTTTTAAGTTACATATCTGGAAAAGAACTAAGACTGCATTTTTTATCTTTT
The DNA here is from genome assembly GCA_029852735.1 of Persea americana. Classification (NCBI taxonomy): domain Eukaryota; kingdom Viridiplantae; phylum Streptophyta; class Magnoliopsida; order Laurales; family Lauraceae; genus Persea; species Persea americana. Next base: position 70,054,373 of record CM056815.1, read on the forward strand.
ACCATGTGCTTTTTTGTAATTATTTGTAATTTTTTTTGGTTTTGCTTATCAACGAGTTCCATTCATACACAGGTTTAGCTTGGGCAATTTGTGAACACCTTGTACAAGTGACCAGAGCACCAAATTTATTTGCAACTCACTTTCATGAACTGACTGCATTGGCTAATGAAGATGGTGGCCATGAGTCTCATAGGGCCCCTATTAGTGGCGTGGCAAATTATCATGTTGGTGCACATATTGATTCATCAAGCCACAAGCTGACTATGCTTTATAAGGTTGGGTGCTTATATGGTTATAATTTAAGAGTTATGATTTTCTTTGTTCAAGAAATAACTTTCTAGTCATGCAGTGGTTGGTAGGTGCTAATTGTCGCAACTAGAAGTTCGTAGGTTTTGAATCTTGTGATTTCTTGTTCTTTTTTGACATTCATCTGTAGGAGTTAACAGGCCCAACAAATCAGCTACAGCTATACAATCTTAAGTGTATCCCACGTGTGGGATATTGTACATGGGCCTTTGTTGGGCCTGTTATCTTCTACATCATCTTGGGTGGGATCCATGATTGCAAGTTTTTCTTTACAGTTAGCCAAAGGCACTCATAAAACAAACGGTGCTGAATGAGGAAGTTTTGGTTATGGAGCTGATATTTTGCTGTATTATATGTAGTTTATTATTACATATTTGTTTCCCCAAGTTATTTTTCGTAAGATTGCATGTTTAATGGATTTTTCTTTTGCCACTGTCTTTATCAAGATTCAGCCTTTAAAGCTCAGACTGTCAGAGAGTAGTATGATGTTGTAGGAGAGTCTGAATAATTTTGTGTGTCAGCCTGTCTTGTGCAGGTGCTCACAGACAAAGTCTTCCCTTAGGGGCCTGTTTGTTTGCAAGAATTCTGAGAATTCTTGTCTGGGCGAGTCTGGAATTTTTCAAATTCTATGCCTCCCACCCCACCAAGTGGAATTCCAAAGTGACTTTTCTGGTGGGTCGGTATTCGGAATTTGGAATGCTCAGGGACATGGTCTGACACCAATGTCAATTCTCATCAACTATACCTGCGGAGAAAACAGCCTTGTGCTCTCTAAAGGTAAGGGTTGTGTTTACCTTCCTATTACCCACCCTACCTACTAGGAGAAAGGCCTAGTTTAATGCTCTATTAGGGGTCAATCCAAAAAAATTAAAAAAGAAAAGAAAAGAAAAGAACGAAGAAAAAGATAAAAGACTATAAGTTTCTTGCTATTTTTCATTTTATCCCTACTTCCTTCTATAACAAGGAAAAAAGAATAACAAAATAACTTAAATCATAAAATCTTTTTATTAGTAACCACAGCCTGGTTAAAAATAACCAAACTGCCCTAATTCCAACAACCATCCTCTTATATGCCTATGAACAAAAGTTTTATGCTAAATTAATGTTGGAAATGTGCAACACTGGAATTTCTTCATACATTGCAGGATGCTAATGAGATTATTAGATGTATGCCTTGAAAGGATAGTCATGTATCGAGGAATAAGAAAAATATGGGATGGGGAATGAGTACGTATGCAAGAGGAGATATGCATCAGCAGTAAAACCTGCATATTCATATGAAGTTAAATGTTGGCAGATAAAGAAACAAGAAACTAAGTACATGCAGTTGTATGGAGGAATAACCGTTCAAAAAATTAAAAACAAAAAACAAAAAATTGAATGGGGGAATAAGAAAAATATAAGATTGGGATGAGTACATAAATAAAAGATAATACACAAAGGGCTTAAATAGAAGAGAAATTGAAGAATGTCATGAGTGTTTAAGCGTATACATGGAAGAAGGCCGAAAACAATTTAAATAAAAATTAAAGCGTTGCAAGCATAAAAATTAATGGGCTGGCAGACCTTGGGTCTGGCCTGCATCAAGAAGTGGTGGATCAGTGAAGGTTTGGAATGAAGCAATCTGATACTGCCCTACTATTTTGAAAATTGGCAGAGTACCTCAATTTGTGCAAATTAAAGCTCATTGAAATGGAACTTGATAAGTCTTTCAGGGGGCTGTTGTTTCTTATTGTTTGATGTCATCAGGGCTTTCCTGAGTGACTAATATAAGTTACCAACCTTGAAAACTGTACACAAGTGTGCCTTTCAAGGCATACATCTGGTGTTCTACAACCATGTGATTTAACTCAAGCTCTATGTGAGGAGACTAATATTATTACATAGACATCTGCATTTTTCAGTAGATTATTATTATTGTTTTTATCATCATTGTTGTCATCATTATTGTTATATATTTTTTGGGGTCGGCATTGATGTTATTTATGACCTGCTTGGATAGTGGACTTTGTTTTATGATGGTTTGTGTTGCTGATTATGATACTACCCTATGCATTTTTTTTTCTTGTTACTAGTCTTTGTGCACCACTAATTAGTTACCAGTTTCTTTCATCATGCTATGATATGAGCTAATACTCGCAATGGTTTTCCTGTTTTGGTGTGTACTTCTGAACTATTTCAGGTTGAGCCTGGGGCTTGTGATCAAAGTTTTGGGATTCATTTAGCAGAATTTGCCAACTTCCCTCAAAGTGTTGTCAACCTTGCTAGAGAAAAGGCTGCAGAGTTAGAAGATTTTTCTTCCACTCCAGTCATCTCAAATAATGCGAAGGAAGAGGTCTGACTAATAGCAAGCTTACTAGTCATTTGACCATAATTAGGTGTAATTACTTGTGGTTTTCGTCCATTTTGCACAAATTTGAGGTTTAATCTGCTGTCTTTGACAGTGGGCTGAAAATCTTCACCTTCCTTGATGCAGTACAGTGGATTGAAAAGTCCTTTAACACATGAATTTCCATCTAGGGAGTTTTGTTCCAATACGTTCTTAATATTTAAAATTGCTTTACCTTATTTGTGGGTCAATTCATGCAGCAAAACATTTACAGTCCTAGTCAGCAAGAAAATTCTTAGGGGCTCTAGGTCTTTGATTCATGGGGTGTTTCTAGCTAGTTTAATTTATTATCACATTCATGAATTGCCTAAGTAGATGGAAAGAGCTAGCCAGCATAGGTTATTAGTGCAGAGAATGTAGTAAACCATTTGCCACATAGGTTGATCTGACTACTATGAACTGTGATTCTTTTATGTTGTGCTGCTCTCTCCAACATTGCACATTGTGCAATGGTTCAGCTATTAACCTTTATCTTGGCAGTTGGTGTCAAGTTCTTAGTACCTAACAGCTAATCAATTAATTTGTGGGCATCAAATTTTCATAGATGAGCAGTCACTGTAGCTAATGCTAGGCAAAATATTGTCCAGCTGAGTTGAAGGCTTGGTTTGAAATGTCCATGCTTCAGTTTGGCTGTATGCCTGTTTGTCTTGTTATTATTGTTGTTGTTTTTTGTTATTTCTATATTAGTTTCTGGTAGGGAGCAATCTGATCATCATATGGGGAAAAAATCATTTCTGACTATTGAACCTCAAGGTTCCAACGGAAGATCTATCCCTGTATTTATTTCTTTTTGAAAAATTCCAAAGAGGTATAGAACTTTTGGCTCATTTTCAAACAACGACATGAAGATTTGAATATTTCAAAAAAGTAGAAAAGTTTTCCACAATTCTTTCAATCAAGTCCTCTCCATAAAAAGTTCTGAGGAATGACACAATAATTTGGAGATTCCAACATAATGTTTCTGAGTTTTTATGTTCAGCTCATTTAATTCTCAAATTACATAAATTTGCCTGAATATTTGTGTTCTGCCGTTTCACTAGTAAGTATACAATGTTGACTCAAATTGATTTATATTATTTCAAAATGTTACAGTGCTTGTGCGCCTGATGTAGGAGCATTAACAAGTTCCATCATTATATACTGCTGAATCCAGCAATCTGATTTTTTAGCAATTCATCATATCTATCATTCCACACCAGTATCCTTTCCCGGCACTTGTATATGCATTCATGCATTTAGCGTGTACCTTTTATTCTGAATATATAGAATGCAATTGGGAAATTTTGTTCACATTGTAGCCGGAAATTTGGTTAATTACTTGTTTTTTAACAGATCCAAAATCATGTTTAGTAGCCAATTTAGCAATATTCTTACTCTCTGAAGGTGGGATCTAAGCGTAAACGACTAGATAATCCTGATGACATGGGTAGAGGTGCAGCCTGGGCCCACCAATTCTTGCATGAATTTGCTGCTTTGCCATTGGACCAGTTGGACTTGAAGCATGCTCTGCAGCAAATTAGCAAGATGAGATGTGATTTGGAGAGAGATGCAGCTGAGCATCCTTGGCTCCAGCAGTTCTTCTAAGCACCACCGATAATTTTATTCCACTTTTTGGTTGTTGGTAAAGTCATTTCAATGGTGGTAGGAACTGAAAGCTTTAGTCACAATTTTGATATCCAAGTGGCTAAAAAGGTTTTCTTTTGTAAGTGTGATTTCACTAGTTGAGTTTTGGCAGTTGCATAAATTATAAATTGGTACATATTATGTTACATAGCTCTAGTTACTGATGGTGCCCTTTCATGCACACAATATTGTGTACGCTGTCAGAATTCCTGGTCTTTCTCCAGTCATAATTCCTACTCTTTCTCAATGCAATCTCTACATAAAAAACTATAAAATGCTGTTTTTGTTGTGCACCTTTAAATTTGGTGAGGTTTTTGGTCCAGTTTTAACAACAGTATTTAGTTCTTTAAAAATGATATACATATATGAATCTGGTTCTAAAAGAAAGGAAGAAAGAAAAACTAACCAGATTCGTAACTGGTTGTTCCTTATTTTATTATAAATATTGATTATCTTGGCGGCCAAAATCTCCATGAGCAATCCACTCGACTGTATTTCAGCAATGTTTACAAAACATAGAACTTTTTTTTTTTTGGCTAAATTGCAAAAGAATGTCATTAAAAATAAAAAATAAAAAATAAAAAAAAACCAAAAGAATACAAGCCAAAGAGGCCCGAAAGAAGATCACGGCTAAACAATAGAGAATAAGAAGAGGGGCAAAGAAAAACAAGAGACAAATCAAAATATCATTCTTGTATGTTGAGAGAGCTATAGAAGTTTTTTAAGATATGACTGGAAGAGGTTCCCTTCATCCTCTTGAGAGAGAATGATATGTCCGCAGATATGTCTGCCGTGATAGAATTAAGGATTTGTGAGGGAGCTAGTTTGATACTAAAAAAGAATTGTGTGCATCTTACCTTTCAGATACTCCATAGGATACGCTGGTCCATAGACTTGTAATTGAAGGGCTGGGAAGGAGGGTCAAACATCCCAAAAAAAGAAAAAAAAAAAAAAAGAGCTAGGATGCCCTTTACCACTGGTCTATCCCATGTTTCTTTATTCTATTCTTTTCGAGTTTGTGTCTCTTTTCTACAAAATTTTTTACTCCACAGTCCTCGATCCATCCAGTCCCTTGTCGTAATTCGGAATGAAAGCCATTATATTTTTTTGTACAGTTGCATTGAATGCACCCCCAAACCCATAAAGACCATCTTGGGTTTTTATTTTTATTTTTATCCTTAATAAAAACTTGAGGAAAGACACCAACTCGAGAGATTTTCACCGACTTCAGTAAAGGCACGGATTATTTCAACATACTCAATCAACACTGCCTCGTTAAATTCTTCTCTTTTCCTTTTCTTTTTTTTTCTTTTTTTTTCTTTTTCGCTGGAAGTAAGACTTTATGTTTGAGGGGAGAAAGAAATAAATACATGGGCTTATAGCCCCCAAAGGAGACAGGGCTTTAAATTCTTCCCATACCAAAATCTTCCCCTACAAAAGTATTTGCTAGAGCTAGAACCTTGAGAAAAATTAAACTAGCTAGAGTTAGGTCTTCTATTGGTAATGAAATCAAACTTTTCTTTTTTTTTTTTTTGGTAAGAGGAAATCAACCTAGTTAGAATTTGATGAAGCTATTAACATTTACGTGACCAAATGCCGTGCATGAATGGCAAATTCCCATTATGAATACTTAAGAATTTAGGATGCTTGATAGTTGGGCAAACAACAACTAGCTGAGGGGCATTAAGATCCAGCAACAGGTCCTGCAGTGCATCGATCCTCATGTTACATCTTTCCCAACAAAAGTACGTTGGCTAGAAACTTTAAAAAGTTTACTAGCTTGAGTTGGATCTTTGAAAGTACAATGCTAGCTTTTAAAAAAGTACTCTAGCCATTGTTAGATCTTCAATTTTTATGGCATCAACCTAGTTAGGATCTATGAAGATATCAAATTTCATCCGACATGCGTGGAATAGAGGATTTTCTTTTAGGAGTATATACTCCAGGTGCTTGAGAAATCCAGTATATCAGATTCTCACCATATTTCTGTCATGCGCATGCCGAAGCGCAAATACCCCGGGCCTGCAATCAACCGTGAGGGCTACATGGTTAGGTAATGCACCTACAACCACGATAAAAGAGTACTCTCTCATACCCCTGAACTTGGTCTTTGGCTGACCCAATAGACCAATCTGGTTAACCAGGAATACAATACATAAACCCAATAGTTTCAAAGTCCATCATTTACTTTGATATAAATGATGAGATCATTAACCTCTATAGGGGTGTCATTTAACTTTGATCCCTCAGTTTTTATGTGATGAACATGGACTTCTGTGCATAGAGAACTATCCCTCTCTATAACTGAGCAATTGTGGTCGTCAAAAATGCTTGAGAGCTGCTAATTCCTAAATCCTTGATGTCATACATATTGATCGGTTCTAGAATCAAGGTTGAGTTTCTTTAGCGACTAAATATAATCGTCATACACGAGAGAGGTGATACCATTTGGTATTAAAAGTGTGCTGCTAGTTTTAGTTATATATAATATATCCATTTCGTTAGGGAGTCACCATTGGACCAGTGTTTTTTAACAGTGCTTGTGGCTTGCACATTTGAGTCTCACCTTGGGGCAAAGCATCGCCAAAGCCATTAAACTGGCTCTCACCCTCTGGCAATGGTGTACGCCTGACCACTGCACTATGTACTGGTTAGGTGAATACGAAACAGCAATCTTATTCCACATAATCCAAGAAAATTGAGAAAGATGGATGTCTTGGGCCATTTCTGGTTCGCTGTTGAATGAAGGTATGGCATTTCTTGTTATCTTCAACATCCTGGTCTGTAAATACCTGTCATTATCATTTTTATGGTTTCTTATGGAGTCCAGCTCTTTTCCACTGCTAGGGGCATCCTTGTAAATTGCAGCATTCTAAGTGAATCCTCATTGTTATAATCAACATGGTTGATTCTCCTGAGAATGTATTGATGCCCAGATGGATATGAAGGATATGCCATGGATATGGCAGGGATACAGATTTTATATGATTTTATTTGATTTGAAATATTGGATACCACTGTATGTTGCCTATTCTAAAGCATCTGGGTATCATAGTTGAGAAGTGGATTTCAGGTTCAAGTGAATCCTTGGGGTTGAATACACAATTTTGCAGTGGATTCTTCAATCACCCCTATAAATTAGTCAATGGATTATGAAGTTCAGATCCCTACACTAGTTGAGATCCCTACACTGAAATTAATCTCATGATTAAAGAATAAACAACATTATACAACTGGTCTGCATGCCCAACTCAAATTCAGAATCACAACCAAAACACTCCTTTATCGAACGTACAGATGTACCGAACCATAAGTTGGACGTGCAAGAGCACTTGGATGAAATGGAACTTTAACGAGTCGAATCTGTGAAAAAATGGAGTCAGATGGAACAAGTGAGTCATTCAAAAGCACAAAACCTTTGATAATGATGGTGCAAGAATTCAAAAGCACGAAACCTTTGATAATGATGGTGCAAGAAAACCTTTGAACTTGGTCGAGAATTCCATGCGAATTCAATTAATTAGCCTCCAAATTTGGGAATATTATCCCTTGCAGACATCATTCTGATAAGGATATTTGCAACATCCTTCTTTGGGGCTAGAACTGTGTACAAAAGAAGCATAAAGATAATGGGTGATATCAAAAGTACACATTTTCAAAATTCCTACCATCTTTTTAAAAAAGAAAGTAGAAAAAGCAACTTCCTTTCTCTACTAAAAGGCAAAAAAACCTCCACATTTTTTATACAAAAAGTCAAAAAGTTTTCATACCAAATAATTAAAAACAAAATACAATCGTAAGGTTTGTTCTCAACGAAAACCAAACTACAAGCAGTTTGAATATGTAGGTATATCAGAGAGTTCGGTTCTTCTACTGATCAGTAAACTCTGCACTTAAAAAGGGAACATTTGTGTGACAAGTTGAATCAACAGTACAAAGTAAAATTGTTCTGATTTTCCATACAACTATTTTACCAATTGTTTGATGTGACACATTTTCCGCTCGAAAAGAGTGGAAATCTGCAGAGAGTGGAATCTTCACACTGCACAAACGCACCCTTTAGAGGGCAAGGACATCAGAAACACCATAGGCATGATACCATTATCTGGGTTTCTTATCCAAATCAGTAACATGAGCCAATCACCTTTTGCTTGAATACTCAAAACACATTAATAAAAGCAAATCAATAGAAGTTTGCTTAACTTTAACCACGTATATAATTAGCCTGTCAATTATATTCCTGTGATAATTGTTATATAAAAAAAAAATATTCCTGTGATAATTCAAGAAACTAAGCATATAGATAATTTAATGATCATGAAACAATGCTCTGGACACAACACTAAATTACATAGCTACAACATGTTCTATAAGTTTTTAGTCTTCCTGCCTGAAAATTCTACACTGCAGATTTTCAAGTGCCTGCTACTTTCAGAGGCAAAAAACTCTCGCCCCTGCGAACTCCAACCTAAATGCTTCAAGGGAGCTCAGTAATCTTTGGCCGCTTCTTCCGCTTTTCGGAGCTCAATGTATCATCTTTGTCCAATCTTTCTTTCCGACATTTGTTCCTAGAACTCAAACTGTCGTCATCATCATCGGTGTCCTCTGCGTCAGAGCCACTGCTAGAGGCAGATACAGGAAAAGTAGATACTGAACCAGCTATGGCAGATTCAGCTGCCGCCACGGCTTCTGGGGTGTGAAGATCAGCCACACCAAGAAGAAGATCCTGCAAATAAATTACACCAAGCATCAGTACTTCTCTGATTCCAGATTTCCAAACTATGACCCAGCAAATTCTCTATGGAAACAACGTTTTCAAGCAAGAAGGTTATCTCAACTGAGATTAGAGCTTGGTTTTGGTGTTTGCAACAAGCTTGATCGTGATTCTTTGAGCTGTTCCAAAATTGCAATGCAACTTCAGCACCTTAATCCAATCAACTAGATCCTCTTCATAGAGGAAGCTGCTCTTCTTTTTCCTGACCCAGTTGTGGGTTGTGATGTTTTGCTGCCTTGTTGGCCAGCATTTTAAGTCATCTGTGGCCTTCTGGGTCTGCTACTCCTTGAGCTAAGCCATCTGTGGCCATTTGGGTTTCGGAAGCTGCTTGTTTTGGACGAAAATATCTGGTAGTCCGGATAGAAGATTGACAAATACAGGAAGGGTCAACATTCGACTGAAAAGGACAAAACTGAACCTTCCATTCAGGGAGATCTTAGATGGTTGGCCAAAAGTGGTGCCCAAAGATCAATGGCCTGAATAATCAAGAGCATGGGGCCACCTGTACTACAGATTATGGGATGACAATACCATACTAACTAGGGCTGTATATTGTAAAATGCAGTTTTATCAGGAAACTGAGAGAATTCCAATTACCATTTCAATATAATTGCTTTCATTCCCATTCAGCACTTCAATATCATACTTCTCCCGAGAATTCTCCTACAACCATCAAACAGATTACCGGTATTATGAAAGAAAATAACTGAGTCGAACAAAGTTCACTTTAGATGATGAGAGAAGAGCATACTTGTGCATCAAGCTGTAGTCTTTTATTAGCGGCAGCCATAACTCCTATGAAGTCCTTCACTCTCCCAAGAACTGCAATCGAACAATGAGTTGCATGAAATAGCAAAAGCGATAACACCAACAATTCAGAGATGGCTAGCATTATACCCTTTTCTTTTTCTTTTTTGTAGCATGCATGCACACCAAGGTGGGCAAACCAAATTGTAAGCTCATTGTGAAGCATAAGCTTAAACTGAAAATATTCACCTGTGCACCGTGCATCTAGATTGCGCAACAAGTGTATTCAAAGGTGCCTCTAGACAATCCAGATGCATGGTGCGCAGGTGTGAAGTGTTCAGGTGAATGTTCTCCGATCTTAAACATATATGATCTGATGATCTCAACTAGCTGATCCATCCATTTACCATCTATTTAAAGTCCAATCTAATGCATAGATCATCCAATCGCTGTGATTTCATGGCAATGCTATGGGCTTGCAGGCCAAAGTGTGCCAGATTGATTGGAGAAGGCTTAAGTTTTTTACTTGTTTTATTTTTATTTTTTTATGGTAGAAGGCTTAGATGTTGATGATGAGGAAGAGTGGTGTCATGTCTTCCATGTTTACAGCGAATGATGACAATAAAATCTCAGCTAAAGTAATCGACAACTAGCCTCATTCATTGTTAAATGCAATGGGAAAGGGGTAATTTGTTTGCGCTCATTTACATAAGTAAATGATTCACAAGTGTAACCATTACGCATGTGGTACGTAAATATGGTATAAATGAGGTCATTTACTTACTATCATTTTCACACCACAAAAACTATGAAAATGAATCACACCCCCTAACTGCAAAAGGCATTGGTACAAGTGAAAACACGGTGCTTTTTTCTCACGAGTGGCCCATCAAAGACCTTTATTTTTTTTTCCATTCCTATGGGGCCCCACAATTGTAATCTAAATCGTTCAATTTGTTTATTGAACTAATTAACCCCAAGACCTTGCAGCTGATTATCTTAAATCTTCATAGATTGAGTAATTTGTGAAATACTCCCAACATATAGATCTAATGTTTTTGGACTTTTGTGGGCCCCCAATTTATGATCCGAACCATTCAATATTCTTATATAAATGGTAAACTTCATGGCATGAAGTTTCTTATTTTAATTCTTGATGGATTCTGAGAAATTTGTGAACAATGTCCATACATCTAGAACAGTTGGGTGTGCTCATTTACTCGTGAAAATGGTGATTGTGACAATCATGATAATGTGCTTCACATGTGTATCATTTGCATGTGTAACATGTGCATATATAGCATTTACATATTTAAAGGCAGATGACCCCTAACACAGAGACAATAGTGATTTGGGATTATCTCATCATTGGGATTCATTCTAAGTAAAGAGAAAGTGAAACTGTTTTTGAGGATTTGAAGTAAGACTAGAGCAGGTATGAGAGTGATAGTACTTGCTGCTGAATGTTTTAATAGATTAATCTGTGGTAAAATTGTACATATCCAACCACATTGTTTAGTCAACTTATGTGTACACACAATGTAAATTGTCTTCTATTCAGAATACTAATGAATATCCAAACTATAGAATAGATTATATGCACTATATCTAGGAATTTATCACCAATGTAAGATAAATAGAATATAAAGGAAAGAAAAGATAATCTATCTTCCAATTGGGAAGCCACTTTATTGGTTGGAATTAGAAAAGTGAAAAGAAAGGTGTTTTGGGTGGGGTTAGAACAATGAGGGGAAAAAAGAAAAAGAAGAAACGGGTGTTTTGGACTCCTCCATGTGTAGGCGTGTCGAAGTTTAATGTGGCTAGGGGAAAGTAGGGGCCAGAGGGCGTGGGCATCGGAGGGGTGCTTCATAATAAAAATGGTGTTGTTTTGGTTATGCTCTCGCCGCATGTGTGTTGTATGGAGTCTAACGAGGCAGTAGCCATCCTAGTAGTGATCTGGCATTTTGTTTCTTCTCCATTTCAATCAAAGTTGGTCGTGGAAAGTGACTCTCGGATGAAACTGGTGATAAGATTGCTTGGAGATTTGAGTTCTATTAATCAATCTAAGTTGGCCGTGGAAAGTGACTTGCAATGAAATTTCATGGGTGACGCTGGTTGATAATAATCCTTGGAGATTTTAGTTCTATTTCAATAAATTAGAGCTCTGTCGTCATCGATTAAAGTGGAATTTCAACATGTTGACCAATTATTTTACAAATTCGTTGGCTGAGTAACACAGGCGGATTGGTCTCCTAATTTGATTGCTTTTCCTTTGCAAATTTTTTTTTTGGTCCTTGGTATAATTCTTTTATACCATTGCAGCCCCATTTTGTGTTGTTTTGGGCTGGTTGGTTGTAATCTTCTTATTATTTTAATCCATTTAACCTAGTTTCTCTGTAACAATAAAAGGGGGGGGGGGCGCGGCGGGGGCGGCTAGTATCATAAATTAAGCGAGTGACGCTACCAGCGCATGATGTATAAATTCCATGCTAAACTCCATGCTTCCAACCCATAATGGTCGGTTTACATTAACCATTGAATCTGCCTCTCTATGTGCAAGGAAGAAGTACAAATGAATGGCCCCACATCCCAGAGATCAAGAAATCCATCATAAGGGAAGAAAGAAATGCCATATATATATAATGCTAACATCTTATAACATAGAAGATCTCTCCTCAAATTTATAGGAAAAGATGGTGATTGTCCTCCAAAAGTTGTATGACCTTCCAAAATGATTGTCACTATGGTGGGCTAGGGAGTTTTTGTTTTCGAATGGTAATGGTGGGCTAGAAAGTTGAGAGTATTTGAACATATGTCACAAGCAAGAAAAAAACATCTTTTTGAATGGGGCAAATCAGCTTATTTCTTTATAAAGTAAGCAAATCAAATCCATGGTGTGACTTGTTTTTATAGATTTAAAAAAAAATAAAAAAGCGACAAAAAATTGGGCTTATTAGTCACCCTAAATTTAATGAAGTGCAAATCAACAAATTTGTCCAAAGGCATTAACAGATAGCAATGAATATTCAACTGACATTTGATGATTACAACATGACACAGAATGCAGTTCATTATTTAATACATACCAAAAGCTCATTTAAACAAAGCATTGCAATTTTAGGTATAAAAGGAAAATGGATAGAGAAAAGCTTATAGAAACTGGGCATCTCTTTACTTTGGCTCGTAGGAACTGGTGTTGTTGAAAGCTTCCCACCATTAGCTCTTTTAGCATCACAATCTTCTGGTCGGGACAAAGGGTCTTTGTTGCAAACAAGAAAGTTCGACTCTGCAGTCCCATCAAGCAAGAAAAAGCCATGTTATAATTCATATAATCAAGGAAAAATCCCAATCACAATTCATAATGGTTGTCGTATTGAAGTAATGAATAGTCACATAAGTAAAAGATTAAATAAAGTGAGTAAACTTATAATTGGTGTGCATTGTCATGACAATCTCGTCAAAGCTGTATACTATCGGTTTAGGGAGAGCTAACTAATGTGCATAAGCCTCTCCAGGAAGGGGGGAGAAACTAATGTGCAATTGTTGATGTTTTTATAGAAATACATATGAGGGCATAGACAATGGTAAAAGAATGGTACTCCAAGGACTCCTAGAGCATGTTTGCGCACAAAAGAAACCCGTAGACTAATTTTCATTGATAATGTTCGAATATGAGAATATTAAAACTAAGGAATAACTGTTCTTCAGTCTGCATTTTTTCCCATGTGGTGCAATAATGCTTTTTTATTGATGAATTGCAATTCCCCATTTGGAGCATCAAACTGAGGAAAAAAGTTTGCTTACTAAAGTTCATCTCATACCCTGCCATTTTCTATTAAAATGAGGCAAGTTAAAGTGTTTCTGAAACCTAGTCGCTCTACAAAAGACAAAGAGGCTTTTAGGATAGACATTTGCAAAAAATCAGGTTTGACATCCAATCTAAGGGGATGAAATTGAATGTTAGAACTTAGAAGTGTTTCTATTCTGACCATCTATTTCATGGACTTAGATTGACCCTGTTGTCAAGATTCAATAAAACTGGTTATCTATAGATGGCTAATCGTCACAGCCTTGGGGCAGCATGCAACTCTTCCACATCTCTTATTTTGAAAGGCACCAGAGACCTTTCTCCCACAAAAGCTCAAAACGACGGAGATTCAAGGTGGAAACACCCTTTTACCAAAACGATCAGGATCCTCTATTGCTTCCACACATCACCCTATTTACTTGTTTTTAAAACAGGGCCTAGATTATAGATTTCTATATATATATATATATATATATATATATATAATACTCGGGTAAAGGAGCATCTAGGTAGGAGACTGGTGAGTCTCCACGTTGGATCAATCGGGTCAGTGGGTAATAATGCACAATGAATAGATAGCCAGGCTTGGGATGATCCTTGCCCAAAATCCAGCCCTCAAACACCAACAAACCAAAGAAGGAATGGGTGTGAAACCACAAGCAAACTCTACATCTCCTCCTGTTGCAAACTGGATTCAATTTCTTAGAATAAAATAGAAGAAGAAGAAGAGGAATGAGTGTGTACCAAAGAAGGAGGGCTTTTGTGTCTCTAACTCAAGAAGATCTTTGCTTGTGGTTCCCATTCCTTCTCTAGTTTTATGATTATCCCCGCCAATCCTTTAGAGATAAAAACAAAAACGTCAATAGAATCTCTCTCTCTCTCTCTCTAATCTAAATATATACCTCCAGCAATATCAAATTACACAGCGATTTCCCAGTAGAAATGGAAATAGAGCTTCATTGCACCAAACGATCCAAACGAGAAACAAACACACAAAAATCGGAAAGAGAGTCAGTTTTTATGAGTTTTTTTTTTCCGCTAAAACCCTAAAACTGGGTTTTATGAAGAGCTGAGTTGAGTCCGGAAGAGTGAGAAGAGGAAGGGGGAGAAAATAGAGAGTTGTGGATCACAGAGGGGTTTGGAAAGGGGGACCCACCATTTTAGATATGCTCGGCCCGTTTATATAAATATAAAAGGTGTTTTTTTATGATGACTTCCCCTCCCTTTTCTAAAGTTTGAATATTTTTCTGCACCTACAATTATGCCAATTTTAGAACTAAAATACCAACATATGGATTATAGCATAAGAAAAACGCGTTCTTGTCTATATAGTGTGGGCTAAAATTGTGTCAGTGTAAATGAGTTTGAATGAAAATATATAGTATTATTATGCAATTGAAAAATAGTGATTTCATTTGCTTTTTTTAAAAATATGATCTTGTACACTTTTAGCTTTTACCGGATGTTTGGATATGTATAAAATAAAATATGTTTAGATTTAAGTACTATCAAAATAAAATATTACATAATAAGATATTTTAATATTATAAAATTGTAATATTGTTGTTGTTCAGTTTTCTTCAAAACATTCAATAGATTCTGAACTAAGTTATTTGACGGTCATCCCATTTTATAATATATGTTAAATTCAATATTGATCTTAATTTTCAAATCAAAGAAATGGTCAATAACTTTGTGATTTTGTTTTAATATTTTTTTAAATGACAAGACGACGACAACATTTCCTAAGAATTCAACTTCATGAAAACAGAAGACTCTAGATTATATTTTCAAGAGAATGGGATTCACAGTAAAGTAAGTTTCTTTGATTTTCTAAAAGTTTCTCTTCATGCAAACAAATATGTTATAAAATTTCAAGATAAGTGGTTTTATGGTAAAATGATTCCTTTTTATTCATAGGAATTCGATTTTATGTGAGAAAATAGGTCTCCTATCTTTCATTGCATAATGGGTTCCTCTGAGTTTTTAGAAATTCAAATCTAAAAAGTGCCTTTTCTCATATCATTTGGAATTTTGAATTATGGAATCAAACATACTATTTGGAAAACCCAAGGGACAGGATGTCGCATTGTGCCGAAAATCTCCAACAAGCCAAGCTCCTTGTCAGAAATACCTTTTGTCAAACAGGCCCTAATAGATTAGCCCAATCATATTTTAACAATAATGAATTTATTTCGTTAAATCCTTGAGAATTCAATTCCATGCAAATAAACCGACCTTGTTATATATTCAGGATAAGAAGTAAAGTGGTTCCTTATTTTCAAGTACTCAAATCGGCCCTAAAAAAGACAAACAAATAAACTTTCATAAATCTTTCATCCTTACTATCTATCAATTAATTATGATTTTTGGTGTTAAAACCCAAAAAATCTACATTTTTCAGATCATGGAAAAAAGACCAATTTTTCTATAGAAAAAAGAAATGAAAAAAATAATTATTTTATCCTATTCAAGGCTCACTTTTTATTGTTTAAAGTTGATCATATGAACAACCACTCCCAATACATTCACCGTATCAATTTTCACTTTACTATGTAAAGGTGGATTGTACAAACAAAGGTGGGCCACACAGGTTGCAATGACCAAAGGTTTGGTAAAGGAAGAGAAAAAGAGAATTCATATCAAGAAGAAATAAAAATTAAGAAATGGAGATGCCTCAAGAAAAGAAGTGATAGTGCCGTTTTCTATATACTAGAATGGATGCTAGTTCCAATAACCAGTGCAGCGGAATCAAAACAAGCAAACTAGCAATTAAATCTACCAATCACACACCATAAGAAGGCAAATACAATAATTTGTATGGAAATCATATACAGGGAAAAAAACCACAATTTGAAATCAAATACTATTGAACGATTATAAGATATACTCACAGCTCCCTTTTCCTGTTATTCCGTCGACCTAAGGACTGTAGTTGTTCTTGCACAAGTTCTCATATTGCCACAACTTCCTCACCGCGCATTGCTTCCTGTATTTGACCCAGTAAAACCTTGAGAATCAAGATGATCAAATATTTTACAAGAAAGTAGAAGCAACCAACCTTCTAAAGCAAATCTTCAGCACAAACTCTCAACAATGATTCTAGAGAACAAGGAATCTCTCTTAGGGTCTTCTCACCTTAGAACAAGAGAGAATAACTTCTTGAGTTGAGAGAATCACCCTTTAAATAGCCTAAAACTTGTGCAAGAGGTTTCTAATTTAAATCCAATCGGAATAACAAGTACACTCAAAATAGAACTCTGAGTCACACGGGCTTAATCTCCATGTTCGCTACAGCAAAAGCTTTGCTCACGCTCTAGCGAGTAAAAGCCTCGCTATAGCGAGACTATGTTTTGAGAATTTATCTTTCTTCACTCCAAAACGCTTCAATCTTCACTTCAGGTCTTTTGGTGACACAACCACAATCCATTACAACTTAATGGACCCAAAGTTTTGTTCAACACATGAAATATCCTAACAAGAAGGTTTGGACAGTTTTATCATTTCTCATAAAACAGAGAATGTATAGGGAAAATTAGAGTTTTTGGGAAGGATGAGGGGAAAGTAATTCTAAAGGTAAGTTGTAGGAAAATTCTCTATATAAAATTTAGGGGTTTTGCCTACATAGTAACCTTTAGCCATAGATAACCGCACCTTGAGATAATTCCCTATACGTCGCAACTTTTTAATTTATACTATATCAAAAAAAAAAATTATTCTCTTGTTGGGTTAGAAAAAGGAACATATCTATTTCATATCATATGGTTTTTATAAATTTATACGATACCATACAATTAAGGACATTTTAATATATAATACAGCACGAATACGTACAAGAAATTCTCTCAACTTAGGGGCTATTAATGGCAAAAGGTTATACCATACAGGCAAAACCCTTTCAATTTAAAAGTGAATCACATCATTCCAACCCCTTTTCATGGCCCTCGAGTTTTGTTTTTTATTTCAATCTATCGGTCAATCCATTTGGGGCAGGGGGATATCTTATTTAAAAGGGGCGTGGGGCATATATCCCTTTTGGGACATTTTAAGATCCAACGGGAGGCCTACAACCTAAGTGCCTAGAGCATGGAGCGGGGGCGGGAGCTCCGAAACACTAAAATTTTAAAATAATTATATGTTCAAATCGCCTCTGTTGCGTCTATACAACATAATGCTTGTGAGTTTATAAACAATCAACTAATGTGTACAAAATATATTTTATCCATATATTCAAGTATAAAAAATAGAGAAAGAAAATTAACTTTACAATTTGATCACATAAAACAGACAATAATTAATAAGCCAGAAGAAGTTTCTTCATTTAAAAGAAAAATATCAAGTTTACAGAAAAAGAAAATGCACAAAAAACCAAAGATTTTGCACGGTTCGCTCCATATTTGGTCGAACCACGCTCCGAGGATAGTCGAATCGCACTTTGAGAATAGTTGAACTATGCTCCGAGGACGGTTTTGCTCTGAAAACGCCAATCTGCATTTCCGGAGCGGGATCGAGAAGGCTAAGAGGAGGTTCCGGGCACTAAGCCTATATCCGAACGTTTGATTTATGATTTTAATTTTGGAAAAAAGAAATCTTTCTCTCTCCCCCACCTCCCCCACTTTATTCGAGTATAAATTTTTTTAATGTTTGGTAAAATAACTTGTATAGTAAAGCGAAGTGCATGGTCAAATTAAGAGAAAGGAAAAGAAGAGGGGGTCAAAAACTCTAATTTTGGGACGAGTTGTTTTATGACATGAAAAAAAAAAAAAAAACAACAAACTTTTCTTTGTAGTAAAAAAGCACAAAAAGCTACTCTCACATGGCACTAAACAAAAAGTCTAACTTAGGAAAGAATTTTTTTTTTGGTCATTTAGCACTTTTGAGCCCCCACTTCTTTTCTTCACTCTTGATTTGATGATTCACTAGCCCAAGCAAATGTCATCTATTGCTTATTCATGCTTTTGCAAGTAGAATATCAAGAACAAATGCAATATTACAACCATTTGCACTAGATGGGGAATAGTGGCAAAGATCACATGGCTAAAATCCTACAATGTAAATGTATACATACATAAATACTTTCCAATTTTTCTCAAGATGCCCCTATCTTCTCGTTTAGGTCCCATTTCTGTACTTAAGTTTGTTGAGTTCTTGTTTGGTGGATTTTTGAAAATTACACATGTTGGAGTCTTGAAATGCTACCGATTTCGTCATTACTAAATTCCTTATTTCGTTCATGCTGGAATTCCTATATAAGATTTTCATGTGTCATAATTTTATAAATTTCCTATTTTATAGTTGCTAGAATTCTTGCTTTAGGCAACACCTGTGTATACATTTGGCTACATGGGCCCACCTTTAGAAATTATACTAGGGCCTCCCTCGAAGAATTATCACATGGAGCGCACCTTCAGAAATTATGGCGTGGGGCCATATTTAGAAATTACAATCTGGTTGGAGCCAAATCTTTAGAACACCTATAGAAATTACAATGTGGGCCTACCTTTAAAAATTATAACATGGGGCCAACGTTAAAACTTATGTTATGTTGGCCAAAATTTAGAAAAACAAAATGTGACCACGTTTTGAAATTTTGGTACATGAGCCCACCTTTAGGAATCAAAATGTGGGCCCACATTTAGATTGTACAATGTGGGCTACCTTTAAAAATTAGAATGCTGGGCCTACCTTTAGGGCCTGTTTGGATGTTAACTTCCATAAAGTGAAGTAGGGTGAAATGTCACATCGAGGTAAAGTTGTGGAAGGTTGAAAGTAGAGTTGACTTTGAAGGATGTGAAAAGGGTGTTTGGATTTGCAAGGTAAAGGGGATTGGATCTACCTCACCATGTTTGGAACAGCCGTTGTGAAGTAATCAGGTTTAACATCTTATAAAAAAAATTCAAACCGTTATTTAAAAAAAAAAAAAAGGAACGGTTTCCAAGAAGAGTTGTTCATCTTTGTTAGTTAATTTGCAGATTGGCTTTGGATTTGCCTCGTCAATGGTCTTCTTATGAATTTATGATCTAGCACCAAATTCAAACCTCATACCCCTGTTCCATTGAGAAAATGCAGTTGGGCAGAACCATACTGTGTATGAAACGGGATAAACTGAAACCTACCCAGAACCTTCCATTTCTTTAAATCAAAGATTTCCCTCGTCTGCATCATCTTCTTTCCACCGTACTTACCCAATTCATCATTTCATTTCATTACTCTCTCCGCCCTCAATTCATACATTCCAACCCTCTCTCTTCCCTTCCCAGCCCAACTCTCTTTGTATTCCTCTATCTCTCTCTCCCTCCCTCCTCTTCCCTTCCCATTCTGCACCTTCTCCCCTTCTCTCTCCCCATTTGTCTGTGCTCGAACTAACATCAATGGCAGGTAATTGATCCGTCCTAAAACAGGGTTTACAAAAATAAATTATCTCCGCTATTATCTCTACTTGCGAAAGCAAAGATATTAACCGGGTGTCGTATCCATTGGGACAAAAAGGCTAAGTGGCGTTGTTTCCTAAATTCCTAAACTAAACCTAATAGAAAACAAAGTTTTGATTTCTAAATTAATCCTGTTAGAAAATGAAGTGTTGGTTTGATGTGTTTGATTCCTAAATTAACAAATTAAAAGACAATGTTTTAATTCAATAAGAGAAAAGATCTCAGGGTACGAATCCACTCTAACCTCGCACAATGGCAAGTATAGAGCTAGGGTTTCACTATTAATGCTAAAAAAACTCAATCTAGTTACAAACCTTCACAGAGTCAATAAATAAAGGATGTGAATGTAGGTCGGGGAAAAACATATCTCTATGGCATAGATTATCCTAGATATAACAACACATTCAATCAAGCACTGTTATATAACTAGCATTCAAATCTACAAAATTAAAATACCAAAGAAAATAGATATTGCATTAAGAAACAAAATCCAACATGTCATATAACCAAAAAGCGTTTATAGAAAACCCTAAAGCTTATACATCACCATAAATACAAGATTAGGGCTTCATTGCAATCCTAAGATAAAGGTTTAGTTACTCATGAACGACGATTAGTAAAGAATCTCTGACGAAATCCCCATTGACGTTCTTTCAATGCTCCCAAAACCTTGCTCCCGATCTTCTCCCAAGATGTGAATGCAAAACGAAGTTGGGCTTTTATTTATAGGTTTTGGATCTCAAAAATCTCTTCAAAACGCACACAAGGCAGACTCTACCCGGTCCAGGCGTCCGGAAGCCAGGAAACAGAACCTGGGCGTCATTTGTTGTAGCCGGGCTTCTGGACGCCCGGTGCTAGCATCCGTACGCCCAGAGGCAGTGCCTCCGAGATTTTCCGGATTTTCTGAAATTTGTCAATTTCTTCCTGTTTTTCACCAATTTCTTCCCAATACTCCAAGGGCATCTGTAAACATAAAAATGAAACAATTAATGCTAATTAATATCAATTGAAGGTATAACAAAGTACTCGTTGAGGGGCCTAAATGGTACATTTTAGGCTCTCATTAGTAACCAATTCAAACCCTACTCTACATTTCTTTTTTTTTTCTTTTTTTTCTTTTTTTTTTTTTGTCTTTTACTATGTAAACCCTCTTCTTTTTGGTTATTCCTATTCTCTTTCTCTCCAATTCTTCGTGCTCCCACCGACATCAATGGCAAATAACCAATTCAGATCCTCTAGAATTTTTTGTTTTTTCCTTTCTTGTAAACCCATTTGGTCATTTTGGCACATAGGGCATCAAAAGGCTGTATTTTGAGTATAATCTCTAGCGATGGGCGACATTGTCGAACGAAATGCAAGCAAGGTGATACCCACCCTGCATGCACCTTCTGGTGCCCATTTATAATGGGTGGATGAGGGCAATGGAAATACGCTGTTTTTTATCTCTGGAAGTGAAGATCAAGTTCGGGTGGGGAGCCAAGTTTTTCAAGAGAGATATCAGTGGGCTATATATCTATATCTTTGGAGGAGCACTCGAGTCTGCCCAAGTATCATAAATAATAAAGAACGCGCCTATGGTGTTCCCTGTCAGTTTATACATTGATGCGTCTTCAAGGCTCAAATTTGGCTTGCTTTCATGGCTGATGATGATGGGTTTTTTTGCAGTTGTAGATGGTATACATATCTGTAGCTGATGATGATGGGTTTTCTTTGTTGATAATGAAGTATACATATCTGTAGTTCTAGATGGTTTTGTAGATGGTTCTATGTTTTTCATTCAAGTCATGTTTCTGTGACTGGAGATTGGGTTACATTGAACAGTGTACATGGTTCATTTAAGATGAAGTTGTAAACAGTATTTTTGTTTTGTAGTTGTACATGGTTTTGTCAATAGTTCTGTAGCTGGTTCTGTAGATAGGTATGGAGCAATAGATCATTGAAGTATGATTTTGTAGATAGTTCTAGAGATGACATAGTTCTGTAGATACTTCTGGAGATAAATGGATGTAGATGGTTATCTAATGTCCAACATATTCATTCACTATGGCTTTTACTTATAATTGTCTAATATCATTGTCCCTGTTCCTTCAATTCTCCTCACAGAGACTTAGATGCAGACCTAAATGTCTTGAGTACTCAGATCTAATGTGAGCCCTACAGGACAAATCTGGCCCCACATGGCAATAAAAAACAAGCCCTTATTTGTCAATCTGAAAAGAGAAAAGCCCATCTCATGTGTTGGACGTTTTGGGACGTGGCCCATTTAGTTAAAGCATGGGAGATGTTCTGCTCATGTTGGTGTAGGCATACATTCATGACTCCATTTCCCCTATGGTATAATGCTTATTTGGACGAAAAATGAATGGCAAAGAAGATTGTACATAGGATCTGGAAGTGTGCATGAGCATAGAATATTTTAAGATAGAAACATGTATCAATACAGGTTTTGATTTTATAATAACTTTACAAACAAGGCAGTTTCAACAGTACACCAGATTATGAATGTACATCCATAATTGGATGTTGATGGAAACTATTGGTAGCATCTCAAGATAAATATAACTCATACATGGGAATGGAACCTCAAAACTTTAGCGATGTCGCAAAACAGTGTTCATACAACCATGATACAAGGTGCAGAACAACATCAAGTTTTTAATTTCACCCTTGTTAATGCTACAATGTCTTCACCTGGATATGTCCCAACAGTTGGATACAGATTTAGGCTATCATTAGTATTTCAAGGTTGCTCTACAACTCAGACATTAAAGAGATGGAACTTCAACACATTAACACAGGAACATCTATAGTGTTCATATAAGTAGACACAAGGTGCCGAACAGCAGCAACTATGTATTGTAGGGTCGACTGCTGTAAGGTCTTCATTCATCTTAAAACCGTCCCAGAACATATCCAGTGGAGTGAAAGGGTGTTCATCAGCAATGGCTATATAGAAAAGATTTAACACAGATTAGCTGGGAGTTTAAAAAAAATACGGAATTGTGTTGATTTCAAAGAAGTAATTAACGTAGGACTAGAAGATTAGTACATTCTGTTAAAACAATCCATTCACAACATCTGTAGCTATTGGGGGTTGAGATCGGAGCAGTCTGCAATAGAGAAAGCCAGTAACTTCTTTTGTAGCTGCTTATATCTGTATACCCTGCAAGACCCAAAAACACTTAAAACATACATCACAATTTACATAAATAAACACAACTTATTCAGGAAATAATATACCCCAAATGAATGGTATTTTACTGAAACCTACCATGTTTGACTTGAAGATTATACTGACCTCTACCAATGAAACCAGTGAGGGTAGAGATTGACCTGCGATGTTCATTCTGTCATAGTAAAACAAGTGCCGGCTTACATTTATATAACATTGTGTACACATTGTGGAGGGAACACTAGCAAATAAGCAAATAAGAGCCCAAAATGTGGTAACATCCATCATGGGAAAGTCAATATAGTAGCCTAGAGTTCATACAAAAATATCTTGCTTTTGCAAAAATTACACTATGTAACCATCCCCTTAATTAGATATCCATAGTGGGCTACCATACAAAACGTAGACATTAAAACCATCCCCTGCACAATAGTTGTAGACTCAATGGATAGCCCTACATCATAGCATTCATACATAATACTATACAAAAGCACATTTACAAGGTTCACTTTAATGATAGTCCACTATAACAAGGTAAATAGCAAAGCAGCTTAAAAGGCTTATGGGAACAAGAAAGCCAATCATGATCCAAAGCAGAGTCTCAGCTCGAACAGAAATTCACTCCGAACTACCACTTGTCATCGTGGTGAGCACACTTGCAGATTCTGGTTTCAGTTTAACCTGTCCATTGTAGTTCAAAAAGCTTACCCCAGCCTCCTCCATATTGCTGAAGCCCTTGAATTCTGCATTCGGATATCGAAGGACCTGTGCTTTGCATTCATTCCAGGTTTGATAAATCCCTGGATGGCGTCCCCTATATACCATATAACAGTGAAAACGAGCCACTTACGGTGGCATCAACCTAGAGATTGAACAGCATAGATTAAAACATGTATAAGACAACATAATAGGATAAGATATTAAAAAAATAAAAGTGCAGGTAAGGTGTTAAAAGTGCAAATCAAAACAACTACACTAACCATAGTTGCTGAATTAGATAAGTAAAGAAGACCATAATAGCTTAATTAGTCAATTCAGCTGCATGTTCACAATCATAGGGAACACAGTCAGTACAAT
The DNA here is from genome assembly GCA_029852735.1 of Persea americana. Lineage (NCBI taxonomy): Eukaryota > Viridiplantae > Streptophyta > Magnoliopsida > Laurales > Lauraceae > Persea > Persea americana. The sequence goes on from CM056815.1 coordinate 70,078,700, forward strand.
AATTACAAGCAAAAGGGGAAGTTATTAAACAGTTTTAAGGTAGCTCATACAGTAGGCCCTAACATAAACATTCTTTATAAAAGGGAAATGGTTACTAGGCCTTCCATTAAGAAGTGGCCAGCCAAAATATAATATTTGCATCTATTCCGGGATACAACATAGCATTCCAGATCCCTTCACCAACCATAAAACTTCTGAGCTACATGCGCTCCTGACGAATCATAGGCATCTGCCTCATAATCCAGTCTCCCTTCTTGTCAGCAGTAATAAAGACAGTAGCCATATCAGCATGCACAATCAACCACTCATGAGCTAATTCGACGTCCAGCCCACTCAGCTCGTGAATTCCACGAAGCTCCGTCAGTATCAAACTTGAGTGCTTCCTTTTGGGCAACCGAGTGGTATTAGCTATATCACGAATAGCTGTTGTTAGACCTTCAAACGATCTTTCAATGCAGTGGATAATTTCAAGCAAGTCAGAGTTCCTTTTACGCGGATTCGTCCACCTTGAGCTGGTCTCCACGCTCGAAGACTAGAGTCTACAACCCCCTAGTCGGTCAGTGAAGCCCACATCAGAATCAGCTTGCAGTGGGCTAAAATTGGCAGCACCCGATTCAGTCGACTGGTGACTTGGAGCTGTAGTTGCAGATCTCGCATACTGTCCTGTTACCACATCCTTCCCAAAACAGATAGTGAGCTTATCATAATCAATTGTGGAACTCTTGTACGGTAGCGCCTTCAGATGCCCTTATGTGAAATGCAGCCACACAGACCAACTGTATTGATATTTGATAAAAATAAATGTATACAATTCAAGCATTTAGTTTAAATGCAGCTCACATGGAGCCAAGCAGTCCATACATCGTCTGACGCGATGACCCGCTTCGTCGTATTATCATACCCGAATCCAGAGGCATTGAGCATCTCAGTCACTATGGCATAGTTTTTTTTTCAAATGCTTGCACCGATTCTGGATGGCTTGACTTGTCAGTATGTAGGCTCCATCACTGTGCTCGGTCATGGTCTCAGCCACATGCTTATAAGCATCCATCTTAAAACCGCAATCTGCCTTCCGACCTAGCAGTACTTGTTCGTACATCAAGTCCAGCAACTCCTCGTCCATTAGTGCATTGAATGCAATATTCTTTTTCTTTGGCAACATTGCTACTAGAAAAGAAAATAAAGAATAGAAGATAAAATGAACAGAGTGTCAATTGATGCCCAATATAGATTTCAAGTGATGGATTGTAATCACATTGAATTTTATTTATAAGATTACAGTAGGTGGCAACAAGCATACAATAACTGATTACATATTCCAGAAAAGACATTACATTCTACTGCCTATTCAGATTAATACAGTACTCATCCCACAGACGTCTAGCAATGCCGTCCCTAAATATGTGCCAGTCATCCCTCTCACTTTGTGAGTAAAGCATCAGAGGCCTTGAGTGGGTACAATTTGCTGTAGCTGTATCTTCACAAGGGTCATTATCATATTCAGTTGACCCCATTTTGGTTTCATCTTGGTCATCTAAACTGTCATCTAACCCATCTACTGAATCGACACAGTTTGCTCTAATGAGATTGTGCATGACACAACAGGCAATTACAATGGACACTTGGTCTTTGTACGCATACTGCTTAGCCGTCTTCAAAACACAGAGACGGCTCTTTAATACCCCAAATGTCCACTCTATGACATTGCGTGCTTATGAGTGCCGCTTGTTGAATAGTTCCTTTTCATTTTGGGAATTCATGCCCCTAAATTCACTTAGATGGTATCTTACCGCACGGTATGGAGCTAAAAAATCAGGTGCATTTGCGTAACCAACATCTACTAAGTAATACTTTCCTAGTTGATCAAAATGAAAATGAAAACCTTGTTAAAATATATTCACAGTTGAGTCAAATGTGTTAAGCATAATATAGAGCATCGATTACCTTGTGGCACAATTAGGGGATCTTCTCCCAACAATGCATTTTGCAAGACCCTTGCATCAGTGGCAGATCCCTCCCATCCAGGTAGATCATATTAAAAATTCATATCAAAGCCACATGCACCCAGAGCATTTTGGGATAAAATACCTTTCCTATTCCGAAATGCCCCTTGTATTTTTGTCGGAACGTGTACCGGAACATGAGTTCCGTCAAGAGCTCCTATGCAATCCTATTTAGATATTTAGGATTAATGATATCCTAATTGAAATTAAACAAGAATTTGAAAACAACAGTAATTTTTGATAGAAAGTATACCTCGAATCCATATGGCCCTTTGGGTGTGTGAGGTCCAGCTTGGACGAAATAATCAGGTGCCAATCTATTAATTGCGTAAAGAACTTCTTGGAAGTGCTGGCTAATGGTTTCCCCAGACCTAAAAAATTTGAAACTATTGGTCATGTTTCTAACACTGTGTGCAATAGTGTGCATGAACTATGCTACAGCCTCCTCTACAGAAGCTTGCCGAGTGTCTCTTAGAAGCTTCTTGTCATGCAGGGTTTGACATAGCAATCTAAATGTGCTAGTATCCATCCTTAGCTGGCTTATGCATTCACTGTCCCTCCCATTGATTAAGGTCGGGATGAATTATGTTCTGGCAAGGTCCTTATTTCTTTTCTTAAACTTACGCTTGGACAAAGCAAACTCAGAACCGACCACCAACATTTGTTCCCTCCATGCAAATACACTGCCCCATGGTGTACTTAAAATAACATTATTATGATTCTCATTCTCCTCCTTGTCATGGCAGATTTCCATATGTTTAGATGGTGCACCCTCCATACTTCTTATTAGATTATTTGTTACCAGGTGCATTCAGCTACATCCCATACTTGGCCACATTAGCTATGTCTTATTTTATTTTCAGGCATGGTGCAACTGTACATTAACATTGGGCAACTGACTTTACCCACAAAAAATAAACAATGCCAAAAGAAGAGAATCAATCATTATTTTCTAATCACGTGCAATTAGTCAAATTGTATATCATGCCAAACATAAATAAGCATTTGATTTAAACAGACATAGAATTGCAGGAAAACAAACTCCATGAACAGTTTTTGCATTGCATTTGAGATAATTAAAAACAAGGGAGGGAACAGTAGTATGCAGTAGAACTTCAAACAGAAAGGGTGCGGAGTAACTGATGATGTAGATATTGACCTTCAGCTTGAGTGCCTGAGGCTGGATTAAGATCTCGATCCCTTCACTGTGGTCAGTAGTCAATATAAAAGTAAAAACGAGATCTTTCAATGTAAAATATTTATAAGTTGCCAATCCTCAAAAATATAATCAAACCCAATTTCAGAAATAGCATGCCAGCATGGTTATATAATAAAATGCTCAATATATTTTTTTTTTAAATTAAGAAGTCGGAAAACAACATAAAATATGATTTCCCTGATTCAATGTGCAGGTTCTTGCCTGAGATCTCAAGAAAAGCGTACATCTTCTTCCACAGTCCATCGTACCCTCATTTTCTTAAGGTTGCTAATGACCACCTAGATCAAATTTATTGATTTTACTGTTCGCAACGAATGTAGGAGATTGTGATTATGTAACCCAGCATGCTAGCCTTCACAACAAAATTCGGCTATCACCCACAGTGGCAGTTATGCCCAAATTTGGACAATGGGTACTGAATCTAGGGCTGAGACTTTGTTTCAGGAAGTAGATCTGCAGGTTTGGTTGGGTCACTCCAAACCATTTGCTGCACTGTGTGTAAGAAAGGAGAAAAGGGAAAGGGTTAGTAGGAGTCGAAGGTACCTATGTAGATCAGGCTCCCCAGGACTCTACTTCCTGCTGCGAAGATGTTGAAAACAAACCCTCTTACGCTAGCCTTTATAATGATACCTCGTTTGCTTGCACCATTGAAGAGAGTTGGTCGGGTCTTTTATTCCCTCACCAAATCTGCGAAGGGTTTCAATCAGTTTTAATCTCTCACAGAAGTTCCAGCACGAAGAGAAATGGAGAACTCTTCTGGATGCAAACTTGATTTGAAAGATGGATGAATGGTTTCTTCATGTTCTATGTGTTGCATATCGCCACAGAAGCAAGAGGAGTGAAGGCGTCCATTACTTACCTCATTTCCAACTCACTCGCTGAATGGGATCAAAACGTAGATATGAAGGACTCTGCAAGGAGATATTCCAAGATTTTTTCGCTGGAGATGAGAGATGAAGATGGCAATATCTTGCATTGGAATGTCGCCTCTACTTTTTACTCGGACATTGAAGACGCCAGCAGCTGAATTGCGATTTCCAAGAAGCGAAAACGTGTGATCCACGTTTTGCCTTGATGTGTGTCCGGATTACCCATTAGATTGCTCTTAACTTTGCCCACCAAACACGGTGGATATTAAATTCTATCTGCTGCAGTACGAAATCATATCACTTCACCGCCAGGTAAGTTCTCCAAATAGGCCCTTAGAGATTAGTAGGCAGGGTCAACTTTCAAAATTACAATGTGCAATCCACTTTTAGAAATTATGTGGGTCCAACTTTAGAATTTATGTTATACCGCTTTTAGAAATTATATGGGATCCATCTTAGGAATTAGTATGTGGGGCCCATCTTTAGAAATTACAATATGGGGTCCACTTATAGAAATTATGAGCTCACCCTTAAATTTTTGTGTTATGTAAGGTATAAGTTTAAGAAATTACAACATGGAGTCCATCTTTAGAATTGTGATACATGGGGCCTACTTTCAGAAACTGTGGTACATGGGGCCAACCTTTTTAACTACAATTACAATTGGAGCACGCTTTTAGAATTTGTGGTATGTGAAACCGACCTTCAAAAATTGAGGTAGCTAGAGTTTCACCAGAAGGCTGCTGGAATTCCGAAAGTCTCATAGATGTTAGCATTTGCAAATCCTTATCTTATTAGGCTTTTAGAAGTTTTGAAGTTTTCCATTCCCAAAATCTCAACAAAGAAACTAGAGATTTCTGAAAAAAAAATTTGAGATTCCGATCAGAAACTCTCTAAAAAACCAGACCCTAAATTGGTCCATGAACTATTTGTGGTCAAGCCTCTCAGTTAGGTGAGCATGTTATCCTATCAAAATAATGGATCTAATGTAGACAGTTTTGAATATTCCCTTTATTCTTTCCAAAAGAAACAACCAGGCTCTTTCACCATTTGTTTAAATAATCTGATTAACTAATCCACCTTGATATTACCCATCATAACCCAAGTATGTACAGATATTACCATTTGGACATAAAGTTCTGTTCTTCTATATTTTCCCTTGCACACATATACTTCTTTACAGGAGAGAAAAAGGGTGCATACTTCGTTTCTTAGTTTATGTTCACTCCTTTGCTTAGCTCGGTTCAAATTACAAGTTATAAATTGTTATCCCCAGTCCATGTGAACTTGACGACTGAACACACCTCAGGCTTTTGGGGATGAATAAACATGATAGGTCATATTATTATTATTATTATTATTATTGCTGCTGCTGCTGCTACAATAAAGAACCGTTTGTCAATTACGTCAATAAAGGACACATGAGATTCATTTATGTATGCAAATGATACACACATGGAAGAAATTCAATGTTTGTCAAAATCACCATTTTCACATGTGAATAAAAGTACATTCAGCTGTTCGATCTCTTTGTATTATTCATTTTTGGGATTTTCTCACAAACTCTTTTAGAACCCATGTATAAACAAAATGAGATATTTGATCCTTTAGCCATTTTTAGCCTTCTAAAGAAGATTAACGATTCAAATCGTAAATTACCGGCCCACAAGATCGGAAAAATCATGCATTTACCAGCCCAATGTGATTACATGCGCACATCTCATGACATTGCAACTCGGCCTTTTGCGAAGGAGGTGTGAGTTTCCTGAAATGTTAAACTGTTTCACACCATTATGATGTGTTTATTTACACGTGTGAAATATTTTCACACCAAGCAAAAGGCCCAGCTTTGTAACTGTGATGCATGTGGCTCATTTATACATGTAAATTGTTCATTTTCAGTTTTTCACACCAGGTATATATCGGTTAGGCATATGGCTCCTTGCCAGGTTAAATAAAAAAATGCGTAGGACAACCCATTTACCCCCTTGGATTGAAGCTGATAATGGCTACAACAGTTTTCACCTGGCTATTCAGGGCTCGAATCTTACGTACACTAAAGGGCTGTCTTCCCACTCGTGTGAACTTTTTTTTTTATTTATGCGGGCTTCTTTCCTACATGTGTGGGTTGTCTTCCCATGTGTATCCAGACTCTCTCTTGGGTCCCGGCTACCTTGGCTGGATTATAAAAAAAAAAAAAAAAAGCCATTAAATTGAAGCCATATTCTCATCCCTCATTTATCAAATAATCTTCAAGAGAGGAATATCATTGAGTTGGTAATTTATAACCCAAGTAGGTTGGACCCATTGTTTCCTTTTTTCCAGCTGCTATCCGTCCAGTCCACGCATGGGTCCCATGGTTTCATTAGTGGGTCCATGGCTAAAGCAAAGAGCCTCCAGGTTACCACTTACCATGGCTATCTAGCTGTTTTAATTATTAGATTAGAGGATGAAACTTTTTGCACAAAAAATCATATCCCAACAACAAATTTTTCAGTGGGGCCCAGTTAGTGATACGCATCGATGGCATTTTCTCCCTTTCATTGTATTCAAAGGAACAAAGGAATGATATCTTTCATAATCATTTCAATCTTCAAATGCTTGTGCTACAGATAGGAAGATAGGAAAAAAGAAAATGATTTTGTGAGGAACAACAACCCAAATAAAGTCAGTCCATTGGGAGTGTTGGTATTGCCACAAGCAATAGAAATTGCCCATCATCTCTGGCATGGCACTTGGACTTGGGGCCTTTTTCTCACCACAGCTTGATATTGATCAAATGTTGATTTGGTGGTCGGTCAAATTAACTGACTGGATCTCTTTGCTGGAAAGTGTCAATTGCAAGATCAATTTGGATGATCATTTGCTAAGTAGGACTGTCCATGATATGCATCCAGCCCAAGCGCAGCCCATATAAAAAATGGATATGAGATCTTTTCAGGCCTAAGGGGTGGTCTAGGGCCTGATTCTCTACAATAGCTAAATGGGCTTTTATGCCATGAGCTAGATAGGACTCGGCGGATATCCGGGCTTGACATACATTAGACAAATGACCATTCTGAAAAATGAATATGGGGCCATGACCAGACAGGTTGGGCTTGGTCAAACTTCATCATGGCCCAGTGCGGCCCATCACCGCCATGTTTCTAACTATTGGAATTAATGGGTCACAGCACACTCCACATCACCATCGGATCATGAACTCACATTGGTTCATGTGTTACTCAACACAGCCCTTGGATAGACCCATCCGGCGCTCTTCCAGCACATGCCATGTGGTTGTGGTGACATCCCCACCATTCCTCTCAAAGTCAAACACCAGCTCTATTACATAAATCGTAGTGGTTAGGGCCAACATCATGCATGTCAATAGCTTGTGAACATAAACAAAAAGAGGATTCTGGGGCACTAAAAAAAGAGAACATATATATGTTCACACAGTATCCCACCATTCCAGAATCAGAAAAAAGGCCTATTGTAGCTTTATCAATCCACCAATCTGTACCCATGAGTCAACCCTCATGTCATTAGCAATTGAGAAAAAACAAAAGATAATTCTCCTTCTAATACTTAATACCTTTCCATGTCCTCATCTAGTAAAACCTGAAAATATCCAATGCTTAGACACCCTTCTTTATCTTAATTTGATTCTCTGCACCTGAAATCAAACACTCTTGTCATGTGACAAACATGTGGCAAACAAGAATGCATGACATCAGGACCATTCACCTGAGTGCCCCCTGATGGATGGGCCACAACCCGGAAAAATACACCGATTGGACAATCCCAACCATTCAATTGGAGGGTTGTTGGGGATAACAATGAACAGTCAATAAGGTCGACTAACTGCCTCATTAGTGGGTAAAAGTCCATGGGGCAGTTGGTATAGTCCCAACCAAACCTGCTTTTGTACTGTAGATCACACCAGATGAACATTTGGATGTCACCTATGTGTGCTCCCAACCCATGTATGTATGAGAAAAATAAAGGGATCGATGGATCTTCTTCTCTCTTTAAAATACAACCCATGTTTGCAGCATAACCCATCTATCTTACTTCATTAAAATTAGACATTTCTTGTAGTTCAAATTCCACTTCCAGCAATGTGCCGTGCCGTTGCAGCTACTCATTGTTTAACAAAATTATATTATAAACAGAACCAGCTCAATTCTCCAAATAATATTAAAACAAAACTACATCAAAATTACAATAAGAAAAATTATAAGAGCTCCTGATCTCTACATGGTTGGAAGATTTGGCAATGAAACTTTGCCATGTGGATGATATGAGAAGATGATCATTGAATTGAAAAACTTCAAAAAAAAAAAAAAGAAAAAAAAAAAGAAGAAGCTAAAACTGTTTGTAATCATATTACATACACATTTATACTCACTAAAGGTACATTCCAAGATGTTATTGATTGATCTCAAATGGGGTCGTCTCTTCTTCTTCTTCTTCTTCTTCTTCTTCTTCTTCTTCTTCACATGTAAAAAAGAATGGGATTTTGCAAGTGATAAGAGCACTCACCAACCATTTTCTCCTTGCATGGATGTAAGCATGATAGTACTCTTTTGCATGAGTGTAAGCAGGACTATAAACATATCATGAAATGAGGAATCTGATCAGTGGTGCAATGGATTGGGACCACTGGGGACCAATCGCTTCTCAACGCCGTATCTCGGGTCGATCTCGCTGTCGGCCGAGTCGGGCTGGGCGACGTCTGCGGCCGGAGTGTGCTGCCGATGTCTCGCGGCGTGGAAGGAAGAAAAATCAAATTTGGCCATTAGCACCTTCCTATGTAGATTGGTTGAGGTAGGATGAGAGGGGAGAGAGTTGTTTCTAGACCTCAAATGAGTCAATCCATGGACCACCAACATGAGGAGAGAGACCCATAAGAGAATTCCCAATAGATGTGATGTTCTTGCAGCCATGGAGGAGGGAGAGGAAGACGAGGAGGAGGGAGAGAAGAAGAGGAAGCATGGATTTGAAGGAGGGACTCAAGACTTTTGTGACAGCTTGAGATGGGGTGGTAGACCAAAAAATGAAATGGGAGAAGGGGTTGAAATGGGGGGTGTGTTAGCTTCCATGTGACTCGTTTTTTATGGGAAGGTTAATTGATTATGGGGGGCCTTTGGCCCCTTTTATGCGGAGAGGAGAGCACATATAGTCGACCTGTTTTCCAACGTGACTTCCTTTGCGTTCAAGGAACAAAGGCCATTAAAATTGTCAAACCCCGCACAAACTTGTTGGTATAATACTACTCTATGACCTCTTTGAATTTATCTGGGCTGCATCATGTATGAAATGGGCCCCCTCCTCTCTCCTCTGAATCCCCAACAAAACATACATACATACATCTTCCTCTCTCTGACATTTTCTTCTCTGTCTTTTCTCTCTTTGCCCCCACTGACTCTCATTATCTCACCAATATATATAATACCTTAGTCCCCCATGCTCCCATATTGGTTGAATCCATTGGAATTGGGCCCACCATCAGAGTGAATCATGTATTAAAAATGAAAATAAGAATGCCCAATAAGTGGGAGTTATCTTCGTAAATTCAAATCATTCAAAATCACGAGCTTATACTTGTTTAAAAAAATCACGAGCTCTTTGTATTGATGTTGGACTCAGGGCTGTGCAAAAATGTAATTGGCTAATCATCAACTTGAATTGGTGTAACATACAAAACTCATTTATATTTGTTTTTATCTTTAATTATGTATTTTGGTGCAGTTCAATTTGACAGTGAGCTCCAACTTAGATTGCCGCGGAATTTGGCCCAGCGTCAAGTCAATACACCCAAGGTTCATGATTTTGAGCTTCTTCTGAATGATGAAGTTGGAGTAGTTTCTAATACTAAAGCTACATGCATGAATGCTTACAATTACAAGCGTGCTCAGAATTGTGTGTAAAGCACAACTCCAGTTTTCATTTCTTTGTTCTCATTAAACCAAAACCCAAGGATCCATCTGCCCCAGTTTGGAATTCAATATTAAATGGCCTTTTGGGAGGGTGTGGACAAGAGTACGTGGTTAAGAATGATTTTCTACAAGGCATAAGATTTAATGGATGTTTTTTCGTTTGCATTGAAGCATGGAGTATAATAAAATGGAAATACCTACCATAAATCTGAAGTTTTCCTTGGTATATATATATATGGCTCTTATCACCTTATTCTTATAAACAAATGATTAGTTGTGTGACTTGCATCCGGTCCATCACCAGATGGTGATGGGATGTGGGGCTATAAACTAGAAAAAGAAAAAAAAAAGTTGCAATATGTGTACCAAAAGGAGGAAAAATAAATAAAACCAAGATGGATTACCACTTCATTTAAAAAACTCCTAAATATTATTTGTCCGGCATAATACCAGCAAAATGACTTGTCCTTCATATTTGTTTTCTTCACCTTCTATTTTCAACTGCCATGATGTATATGTTGGACCCAGTATCCCATCACTAACAGATTCATGATTGGACGGTGATGGAGCCTTGAATATGATTATTTTAGTGCTCAATGAAAATGGATGACAGAGTGATTTGATCTGAAATTAACACCCCAATTGGAATTTCCATGAACAGAGTTGTTGGATTTGATTGCAGTGTCTCGGGTGGGCCACATTGTCCCATCAACCTAAGATGCAAAAGTGGGTCTCAATTGGTGATGAGACTTAAGCAAAGTGAACTTTCTTTTGAGTGATCAGTAGAATTTGCCCCTGGATGAATCCCCACAACTGTTCCTATTGTGCAGCATTAGAGGCATGCAGCCTCACTGAGGTCTGAGGTCTGAGGCCACCTCTCTGTATTGTACGGAAGTTTACCTTGGAATCCATGAATGAGGATTTCAACGTTTTCTCTAGGGCCTCTTGAACTTTGGGAGTTTTCAAAACTTCCAAGTATCTGTCCACCAACTTTTTATTGGAATTCCTAAATACACAATAAAACACTACCCATGAATTATTTAAATTCTAGGAATTCACTCTGTTTTTCAAATCATCCAAATCAAAAATAATCTTTGTACAAATTTTGATGGGGATATTAAAAAAAAACCCCAACAGCCAAAGTTTCAGCTAGAAATGCTTATAATATAACATGTCCTAAAATGGTGGTTGCATGGATCTAAAGTGGACTACATGGAATTTTAATGTTCATAATATGGGAATCTTTCCAATTTTAGAAGAGTGTCCATTAATTTGATCATATTTTCTGCAACATCAATCAAAGGCAGACTCTAACCTCACTGGAGTGAAATCAGGAAATGCCAACAAATGAGGGGCATTGTTTTGTCCTATCTTCAATTGTTGAGTTCAGTACTGTTTCTTTTTTTTTTTTTTTCTATTTCTTTTCATTATCCCTTGATCTTAGAATGGTCCTGTTCATCATGAAAGGTGCTCAAAGTAGAAGTTATTTTTTACCAAAAAAATAAAATTGTGTAAGTTATGATTTGATTGTGTGAGTACTTGGATTAGAGACCTGGGTTAAGTCTGTGTTGTTTTGTTTTCTCTTTTGAAATTGAATTTCTCTTTTACCAAAAAAAATAATAATAATAAGAAGAAAATAAATGACCTGATTTGAACAATTGAGAAGGGAAGAAACACCATGATATAAAGTCTTCCAGTTTGGTGAGCGCCCTACCTATAGATTCGAGAACTGTTTGGGTAAATTGAAATACAAGAAAAATCACAGAAATAGCCATTTCCAGGTTTTTTTTAGTTGTGGACATCTTTTACATTCGTGAGAAGGGTGGTTATTGGGGTCAGATCTAGATACGTCAACTCTTGATTGCAAAGGGAATTTAGTAATTTACCATTTCAATTTCACTTATTCCCATAAATGAAAAAAAAAAAAAAATCAATCCATAAGGTTGGATTTTTAAATACTTACAAACCAAATAGGGATATTAAAATACTGGGAAGATAGCAGCAACTGACATGTTAGAAATTTTCAATATCTAGAAATCATATTAGGGATTCTTGCAAACAAACGCCCACTTACGAAGTCCCCCTTACTACTTGGACCGTGCATAGTAAAAGAGAAAAAGAATAAGGTGAATATTCAAAGGGGACGTCAAATAATCACTCATTTACTAGAAAATGTTTGCGCGCCACTCACAGCCGTGGGAAACTAACTTAAGGATGGTCCCTAATACATCTCACATCCTTGACCCTGAACTCTTTACCTTTTCAATACTGTTTTCTTACCCATAAAAAAAAAAAAAATCTCTCTTTTCATAAAACCCACAAAAACAAATTCCAATAAATTCAATATGAAGTGCACCAAGATAAAAGAAAATCATGGAAGTTACCACTAGCATGGGGGGAGAAAATAACACATAATTGCACATTGAGCCCATCAACCATCTCCATTACTTATACTATGAAATGAAAGTGACACAAATGCCACACATGATGGTATTTCATATATAAAATGATTGCTAAATCTACTCATGGTTTTACTTTTCCTCTTGAAATGTGAAAGAAGGGATATGAGAGAGGAATTGACAGTCCTACACTTTACACTCAAGCTCCTTGAAAAAGAAGTGTGATTCTAATTCTACATCATGACAGAGCCTTCTCCAGTCAGGAAAAAGATGTCTAAAGGTCTGAAAATGAACCAATGTGAGATCATTAGTTTAATTAGCTTTTCACAGGAGAGATTATAATAAGAAAAATAAGGGTATTGGTTGTTGTAAAGGCTGAGATTATGAAATATGGGGTGCCTTTTCTTTATTACATTATTAAATGATCCAAAATCCTTGAAATCTTTAAAAATTTGATTACTAGGTACCAACCCAACAGATACCAGGTTTGGCAGTTTGTATATGTGGTAGTACAGTCATCAACTGTTTAATAGGATGAGTCTTCATGGATGCTCCGAGTCTATAGTATTAGTATATCTCAATAAGAGAAATTAAAGAAGATATATAATAATCCATATTCAGGAGAAAAGTTGCAAAAGATTGAATGGTGTGTCCTAATATTTATCAATGTTCGACTGGGTCTGTGCTAGTAGGGATGGAAATGAGATGCTAATAATGAGTGTGATAGAACCATGGTGAGGTTAAATATAGAGTGGATATCTCTAGCCACCCTTGGCTTAGAGAGGCGAAATTAGGTACACATTGATCTTCACTCTTTCACTGTCTACTTTTCTCACTCCTTGCTAAAGCCTTTAATTCCTCTTTCCACAAAAAACTATTAGTACATTTTAAATAAAAAAATACATGTATTTCCTTCTTAGTCTTACTACACCAAAAACGTGAATTAGAAACGGAAAATTGAAATGGTCAAGTAGCCATGTCTAATCAAATAGGGTCTCAAGCCGTCCCGAGTATAAAAGCCGTTTCAACACAAAAAATCTAGGGCCCGTGTCAACACAAAAGACTTTCTCGTTCCCCATTTTCTAAAGTACATTAGCGTTCCCTCCCCATTTTCGTTAGCGTCATTTCTTCCCTCCCTCACTTCCCTTTCTCTTTCTCCTCTCTCTTAGGGTGTAATGAGATCGATTCAATGCTGTGGCAGGAGGCCCCTCTTCCTCGTCTCTGTCTCCTAGGGTTTGATTAGGTTCTGTTGAAACAAGTTGATCTCCAAGGGTTTGATTGGGCTCTGCTAAAACAAGTGACTGAAATGAGATACAGAGTCTCTCTCGGCAGGAAGAAAAAACCCATAAATGTGATATTTTGCAAGCAGAAGGAGGGGAGAGATTCTTCTAGCGGAGATAAACCGGACCAAGGACTGTTCCAATTTATGTTAGAACGGTTCAAAATCGTTCCTAACTCCAATTTTTGGTGTAGTGTTGTTGTGGAAAGAGAAGAAGCGAGAGTGCACATACAAAGCATCCAACTTATTGTAAAATTGGATAATGAGCAACAGAATGGTTTTCTCTTAAAAACACAAATATTTCTTAAATTTCTTTAATCAGCCATTCATACCAAAATCTCGAGGTGTTAGTAAGGGCAATATAAATATTTTTTAATACTCCCTCTCGAGTGGAGCCCACTCCTCAACAGTACCCCTTAGGTGAAACCCGGTTGGTGTACTTTTGGCGTCTTGCACTTTTTTCTCTATACCAAGCCGTTCCTCCTGGGATTTGAACTTGCAAGCGGTTGATTCTGATACTATCTTAAATTTCTTTAACTAACCATTTTTACTAAAACCTCGAGGTGTTAGTAGAAGCAGTAGAAATACTTTTCAATACTCCATTTCGGGTGGAGCCCATTCCTCAATAATATTGATATCATTTTCTTTTTACTACTGGTCCTAAGCCCTAATGGAGGAGAAGGGGTGCATCATATTGACAGGTGGTGTAAAACTTCTCTCACATCTAAATAACATGAATCTTGAGACAATATTCCCTAGTCATCTAAGGGCATTCCATGCTTTAAACGATGCATTCAGGTTGACCTCAGTTGTAGTGTAATGGAGGCAAGAATTTCTTGATTATGTTAAGGCATTCCCGCCGAAGTTATACACTATAATGATGCTTAATTATAGTAGGAAATAGGCAAGGGTTCCTATACGAATTTGAAGCATGATGCGATAAAGAATTAGTTAGTTTAAAAGAAAAGTATGATTCAACTAACTACTTGGAATATAGAAACTCTGACTGCAAGAACATGAAGATGACCTATATAATGGAAAGAAGAAGAATTAATATAGCCTATCCATATGAAGTAAAACGAAAAGACATTGATGACATCAAGCTCTACACAGAGAAAAACAATGCTAGAATATACACTACAACAGTTTACACATTTAGCTATGAAATTTTTCATCGCAAAAAGTCAACATAACGTCTGTAAAATCCTTTACCGACGTAAATAGTTTCGTCAGTAAAAAAAAATTCGTCGGTAAAGGTCTCTGATTTTTAATTTTCCTAAAAATAAAATTAAACTTTACCGACGTTTTACAAAAAACGTTGCTAAAAGTCAAAATTTTAGCGATGTTTTCTATAAAACGTCGGTAAAAGGCTGATTTTTAGCCACAAAATTATTTTTGTCAGCAAATAATACTCTTTACCAACGAATTTATAAAAGCGTAGCTAAAAGTGCAAGTTGTTGTAGTGATAATAGTATATATAAGGATTTTGATGGAAAGATTATGAGGGTAAACAAATTGAGTGATAGACTTATGACAATTAAACTAGTATTAGAGGAAGATATAATGCATATCGTTAGTACTTATGCACCCCAAGTAGGATCATTAGTGTTAAGAGACAATTTTGGAAAGAGATAAATGATTTAATATAAGGAATTCTAGTAAGTGAAAAAATTTTCCTAAGAAGGGACTTAAATGGGCATATATGAAAATATAGTATAGTGTGTGAGAAAGCGTATGGAGTAAGGATTTGGAGAAAGGTTAGGAGAAACTCTCTTAGAATTTGTGTTAGCATTTGACCTTGTAATAACAAACCCCTGCTTTAAAAAATAGAACAAAAGAAAAGGAAAGTGGCTTTTAGTTACCATAATAGTGAAACTAATAGGAGTTGTTGTAAGAGAGAAACTACTAAGAGTTTAACTTACATAGGAAATATGACCGACTAGCTTGTAAAGACTCTAAGATTATTCTTAGAGAGGGTTCATATGAGATAAAAGGCCAGGGTATTAGAAAATTAATTTGATTTCATGTTAGGGGTCAACCACAGAAGTATCTTCTCACTTAGATAATTAGTGAGAAAACAGCAAGAGAAGAGGAGAAATCTTCATATGATCGACATCAAATAGAAAGCCTATGACAAGGCATCTAGAGACTTGATTTTATGAGTTTTAGATAAAATGAGTATACAAGAGAGGTTGTTTTAATATCATTAAAAATATAAATTTGGAAGCTCTATAACTAGCGTGATAACTACATATGGAGCAACAAGTGACTCTTCAATGATCATAGATTTATATCATGGGGCGGCTTTAAGCCGTTAAGCCCTTATCCTTTTGCACTCACTATGGATGAGTTAACTACTTCAATTCGAAAGCAAGTGTTGTAACGCCCCAATTCCGAATACCTAAGTTACCACTAAGGTACCCGAATTTTGCTTGCTACTTCCCGGAAAATTCAAGAACTTCCAAGATCATAGTCTGCAGTGAGGTCAAATTTTTAAAACATTTTGAACAATAAAATAATCAACAGTTATATTGCGGAAGCATAAGAAAAGATAGCGGAAGCTTAAGGTATCATATAAAATGAATCAAGTAAAGCAAAGCTGAAGTCTAACATAAATCTCAAATTATAGTTATCAGAAGTTTATACAAAACTAACTACCTCCCTGCTCACTACAATAAACTCTCAAAAATCCAAAATAAGTATGCGCTCAAACACCCTGTGCAAGCACTCCATCCTCCGGCTTGATTACTGGATCAGCCAGCCCCCAACTGTAATCGCAGACTACAGGCGCCTCATGGATCGCGTTACCCACGTGGTCAATGTCGAATCCTAAGCACCAAAGATAGGTCAGATCCAAGGATCTGGCAAGGCACCATATACAGATAACACAGGATGTATGCAACAAAAGAAAATAGAGACGAGCATATAATCATAAGAGTAACAAGGAAACATAAACTAAGTAATTGAGCAGTAATTAGCAGTTTAGAATCAGGAATATAAGTAATCTAATCTAATCAGATAACAACGTGGCATATTCACGCAAGCTGGATATACCGCGGGATATTATGTCGCGGCCCTCTCATACTGTAAACAGTCACGGCAGGGAAAATAAGGGCGTGTTTGGCATCGTGCCATTCGGATGTTCTCATGTTCCCACTAAATGAGGCTACGAAAAACATGTTTTGTTAGTGTAAATTATTGTTCCCAATTTTGCTCTCACAGGAAGGAATCCCAAGATCTCAACCCGCTAGCATAAGAAAGTTGGAACAAAAAATCTTTATTTTTTTTTAAGAAACAACTTTCTGGCACAATTGGTTCCCACTTATCTCTTACATTTTAAATAGGTCATTTAAAAAGATTTCAAATCCTCTCACTTATCCTAATGGTAGGCCCCATGTTCACAATCCCAAAGAAGGTGGCCTCACTTTGTAATTCTTGAAGGTGGGTCACATGGTCACAATTACAAAAGGTGGACCCAAATTATAATTCTTATAATGGTGGGACCACATTATAAGGCCCCATGTTCTAATTTCTAAAGGTGGGCACCACTTGTAATTTCTAAGCGTGGGTCATGTATTTACAATCAATCAAAAGATGGCCCCATATTATAAATTCTATAAAGGTGGGCCCACATTGTAAATCCTATGAACGTGTCCCCGTATTCTCATTTCTAAAGGTGGGCACCACATTGTAATTTCTAAAGATGGGTCATGTGTCCACAATCACAAAAAATGTGTCATCACTTTGTCATTCTTAAATGTGGGTCACATGATCATGATCACAAAAAGTGGACCCACATTGTAAATCTTATGAATGCGGGCCCCATATTCTAATTTCTAAAGGTATGTACGATGTTGTAATTTCTAAAGGTGGGTCTCATATTTACATTTACAAAAAGGTGGCCCCACATTATAATTCCTATAAAGTGGGCAATGTCATAAATCCTATAAATATGGGCCCCGTGTTCTAAATTTTAAAGGTGGTACCGACTTATAATTTTACAGGTGGGTCCCATATACGACAATAATAGAGTGCTGCAAATAATAAAAGGTGGATCCCACATTATAAATCCTATGATTCTTTTGCTTCCGTTCTTTAGAGTAAAACTTTTATAATGTTACCAAACAAGTTATGGACAACATATTCTCAACATAATAATTTAACATAATGTTATCAAATAAGATCTGGAGAGTATAGCCTCTGCACAACCAGTTCTCAGCACAACCTGATATGAGTACAAAACTACGAACAACACGAGAACGATGCCAAACAGGCCCTAAAATAACCATGCCAGGGATAACAACCATGATAACAACAATATATATATAACACCGATCACACCCATTTATCGTACCAATCACACCCCTTTATCAGATTAGATCGGACTCGGTATCACACCGTCCGTCTAATCATAGCTCATCATGATAGCTCTAGTCACAACCAAATATAGCTCCTATCAGTGATGATCAGTCAATAGGCTGAGCTTATATCAACTGAGTGAATGTCTAGTGCCGACCCAGGGAACAAATACAGGTCTGTGTTTGTTTAGGCTTATCTCGCGCGAGCGAGGTCCTAACCAAATCTCTAAGAGGTTCAAGTATAATATTATGGGACACAGCCCAATATTCAAGTCTAAGTCCAATCACCATTGGATCCACACTAGGCCCACAACCATGGCCTGAAGCAATATAAGTATAATACCATGTTCATTCAATAAGTAACCAATCCATACTCATACGCAATGAGTCAACAATACATCACAACTAACCTCTTCATTCTGAAGTACCACACACCAACTTAGGCCGTATGAGGGCCCGCCCACAGACATGAGTTGTTTATCACTGATCACATCACCGGGTCACCACTACGTAGGTCCTAGGTTCAGGTCCTCCAATTTCCATTTAATTAACATGTTTATATCAATGACAAGGATATAAGAGAATAACAATATCTAATAGTCTCCAAACAATGGAATTAAATGGGATGAGCAAGGGTCCAACCTAGGTAATGGTCCACTCTTGGTTCAGGGCTTCATCAGATAATTGGATTCCTAATTGTAGTCTCAGATATCAATGGATGTTATATTTGGTGCTCCTGAAGTTACGGACACCATTGACTACGTTTAAGGGTCGAATCACTGACAATTATACTCCCAAAAACCTAATTGGTGGTCCCCACAAGTCAAGGTTGAGCCACATCATTGACTCGTGATTGGCACATTGATGGGGGTCTATTTGGATGGTCAATGGGCCCCATAATTGATCAAAATCCCAAAATCAGGCTGAACTCAGAAGTTACTAACTTCAGTGTGGCAGGTCGACCTAGCTAAGGTCGGGTCAACCTGCTGCACAGAGGAGAAGAGCTTAAATCTGACCTGGATTCTGAAGTTCTTAGTGTATCCATTCGACCCAGTGGCCAGCCGGTCGACCGAGTACACAGGGAACCTGAATCAAACAGTTCACAGGCCATATCTCAATTCCTGCATCTTTCATTGTATCCAGTCGACCGAGACAGGATCCGGTCGACCGAGTACATAGAATTTCTGGACCTGAGAAAAGAATACCATTCTCAATTTTTCTTCTGAGATTCCTGTGTATCCGGTCGACCCATACATGGTCCGGTCGACCGGGTACACTATCTGTATTTCTTTTTCAGAAATTTAACTGAGACTTAGATTTCTTAGTTTTTAGTGTGGCCGGTCGACCGAGACATGGTTCGGTCGACCGGGCACACGGGACTGAGTTTTTCTCAGAGACTTAACTGAGACTGGATTCCCTTTCATTTCAGTGTAGCCGGTTGACCCCACTGTAGACAGGTCAACCAGGTACACACGCCTATAATAGAAAACCAGTTTTCCTGGATTTCTTCTCTTCAATCCAATTTTCATCCAAATCATCTCCAATCCACACCATTTATCATATAATCATATAAAATCAGGAAAACGCTTCAATATACATCACACCATCCATCCTTGGGCCATTGATCTTCCAAATGAGATAAACTCATTCACCAATATCCAAAAACCATGAAAACAAGCTCAAATGATAGATCTAAACATGAATATACATCAATTGAATTGAAATTTGCAAAATCAAAGGAAAGAGAGCATGTATTCTAAGTTATCCAGCATAGGGTACTTGCCTTAGACTAGTAGAAATGAAAAATTGAGTATAAGAGAAATTCAAGAAGCCAATATAGGGTTGATGAAGCAATTGGGGATAACCTCCTACTCCTTCTTGTTGCTGGGATTTGGGGAATTAGGGTTTTTTATGGAGAGATATGGAAGATGAGAGTGAATTAGGGTTAAGCTCATATTATTGCAATAGTTAGTATATATATGTTAGGATTTAGTAGTTATTTACCAAAATGTCCTTAGGGTTAAAAATGGGATTGGCAATGAAGGTATGGGTAACTTAGTCATTTGGAGGGAATTCTAGAAGCTTCCTAACTATAATGCCCCTCCTATTAAAATTTAATTACTAGCTAAGTCCTAATCTAACTAAAACCTTAATTAAATTATAAAGGACACCCTATATTTATAAGGAAATAAATAAAAATCTAATCCTAAGGCTTAGGAACAATAATAGACTACTCTACTAAATCCTATTAATTAGTACAATAAGGTAGATAATATAATATTAATAATTATTTAAATCAAATTGAGGGCCCACAAGGGGTGGGGCCTCACAAGTGCCTTCGTGCATACTATTTGCAAATGATATAATGGTGGTGGATGAATCAAAAGATGACTTGAATGTGAGACTCGATAATTGGTAAGAGACTTTATTATCTACGAGCTTTAAAATAAGAAGGCAAAGTATACGAATTGCAACTTTAGTAAAAAGGTGCAAAGATTTATAATTCTTATGAGAACTGAAGCTCAAGAGTTACCATAACGAAAAATATTTTGATACCTTGGCTCTATAATTAGTAAGATGGGGATTTAGAAGGGTGTTGAACATAGGATTGAAGTTGGATGGTTGAACTTGAGACTTTTTTTTGGAGTACTCTATGATCGACACATGATTGAAGCAAAAGTTTTATAAAATAGTGACTAATAATATCAGCTATGATCTAGGGAGCAAAAGGTAGGATAATTAGGAAACAACACATGTAAAAAATAAGTGTGCCAAAGATCAAATATTAAAATGGCTGTGCGGTAAAACTCGAAAGATAGAATAAGAAATGGGCATATTCAAGAGTATGTAGGAGTAGTTTCGAAAGGTTAAAAACTAAGAGGGACTAGTTTGAGATGGTTTAGACATGATGTCCAACAGATGCCAAACATGGTGCTGGTGGCAGAAGTTTTTCTATATAGGTTAATGACCCCTCAAGGAAAGGGTAAGGCTGAAGAGAACATATGAAAACGGTTATGATAGATCTAGAAAAAACAATCTATTTGGAGATTAATTTGGCCGATGATAGACTAAAATGACAAAACAAAATTCTTGTAGCTGACCTTAACATAATTAGGACAAGGCTTTGATAATGATGATTTTCTTTTTAGAATTGAGTTTCAATTGATGTTTTTGCTATTATAAGTATTGGTAATAATATGTTTTCTAATACAGTTATATGATCACAATGTGAAAGGCTTTTTGAGAAGTGGGCTCCACCTGAGGGGGAGTATTGAAAAGTATTTATATTGCCTCTACTAACACCTATAGGTTTTAGTAGGAATGGTTAATTAAGGGAATTTAATATGGTGTCATTGATGATGCTAATGGATGGATGTTCTAGTGATGATATGAACTAAATGGAACTTATGCAGAGCGACGTAGGATATATTGTGGGGTGATTGAACCCCACCTAACATAATGCTAATAATTATACTTCTACCCTATATTAGATTCATCAAATTGCTAGTCACCTTAATCAATAATTTTAAGCTAGGGAAAGTCTTTGATCCTCTTAAGTTTAAACCTGAGGGTCAAGTAGTAGCTTTAGTAGTCATGATTGATGCTATTGTTTTAAGTATCGACTTTAGTGAATTTATGACATATGACCATGGCATAAGTCTTAAGTTATTCCTCCTTTTTTTAAAACATTGTTAAAAAAACAAGCATCCTTTTTTTTCTTGTTCTTAAAGTAGCCATTGGGAATCATGTGGGTGAATTTTTAATCCTAGATATTGAATTGCTTTCTTTTCTGTATCCTAGCTAGTAGATGATGAAAAGAAAGTAATCTTTAGTGTTTTGCTCCCCGTTTGGAAGGACCTGCACTTGCTGTAATAGCTTGCCCCTTTATTTGTTGGTACTAGTGGCTTTAGGCAATAATAATCTTAACCAAATTTTTATTTTCAAAATCTCCACTACCACCACCACCATCATCATCAACGGCGGCATCAGTAGCAGCAACAACAATAACAATAGTAGCAATAACTATTATCAAGCCGTCGGGAGGAAGGACCTTATCATTATATATCATTTACATTGAAATTACTACCACCCACCGAAGCATCTGAGACTTTGATTTAAGCAGCTAACTGCACAATCTTTCTACTTGAGCTTCCCAAGCCTCAACATCCACACTACTCTGAAGTTGGATATGCACTGGCTAGCCCATTTGTTGTGCTCATCACTTTCTATTACTTTTTTTTATCCATTTGATCATCTTGCTTTTATAAGTTTTTCCTTGATTTTTAATCTTATAGTTATTATTGCTGAACCTTGAACTTGAGTTCCTGAGAGACGTCTCACATGGCTTAGATGAGAGACAAAAATTTTAAGCCTCTCTTTTGATTCACTTGGATGCATTGTTGATATAGGATGATGTTGCAATAAAAAGATCTTTTTGTGGATATGATTTTGAACAAAATCTTCTCAATCAAACCATCATAACTATTCTTTTAGTGGCCTTAAAGTTTAACATTTTCTTATGTTACACTTTTTATGAAATTATATCCAACAAGGGTGAGTGTAATTCAAATTAGTATTAAATTATGATGATCACCAATTTATGAGGGGCTGAAGAGTGTGAGGGAGTCGGACGATCCTGGTTCCCATGTGGTGGTAAAAAAGTCATCTCCCAACAAGCAATGAAGGACATCTCTTACGAGAAGGTTACCCAATATCATAATGTTAATAATATAAATCAAATGAGGTTGATTTTGGGTACATCTTTAATTCACAAAGGTTCAGTAAGTCTGAAGTGACCTTTGGACTTCCACTTCTCTAAGTGGGATGGATGGATGCCTTCCCAAAAATGCTTTTCACCATCTGCATTGCCCACTGGCCAGAAAGCTGCACCTGTTAGACTTAAAAGTCCAACTAAAATGAACGGTGCAGATGATGAGAATGCCAAATCCTTATCAAGTTGACTACTCTGTAAATGGCTATACCCTATCCTCTGTCGGACAAGAAGTCCTTGGATGGAATTCCAGTGAGTATGAATTGTGGTCATATCCCCATCAAGAATGGGCCCACCATTTGTACGGCATGGATTGAGTGACATGATGCCTGCACGAATTCTCGCAGAGAGATTTCAAAAGTCTTAGGTTTCTCCTAGTCATCAACAAGAAAGGCATTTTCCTTGGATTGCAGCGTTGACCAGCCAATGCAGCACTAAAATAATAGTAGCGTAATGGCAACACAGATGAGCCATGCTTTTTAATATACTGCTACTTTCCCATCGTTCTATTTCTATAAGCTGGCAAAAAGCTCATCTACCATTCGCATGGCTTACAATCATCATCTACATGGTGCCTACTTTGCTTAAGCATGGCCACAGTGGCATTAATTAGACACCCCAATGATCCAAATTCCCAAAATATCTACTTGGGAAAAATGGCTTAGAACCTATTTTTGGATAGACAAGAAACTCCAACTGAGAATTTTGGATCTGAATCCAAGTCCTTATTAGGAATACAATAGAACTTGTAGATTAATGGGGGCGTGAAATTCCATAAAGCTTGAATCACAATGTTGTTTCAAGAGCTGCTCTTATACACTAGACGGAATTGGTTTCTTTTTATTTAACTAAACTCATATGTTCCCCACCTCTTGGTTTATTAAAATTGGACTTGGTTTTTTTATTTGATTTCAAATTTCAAAATATAGTATTTGCGTCAATTGGGGTCTAGAGATTGATTCATCCTATAAAAAAACAGGCCTGGATCCAAACAAACACACAATAGTTTCCCCTTGAACCTGACTTTTTCACATCCCTAATTAAGTTCCAACATATTCTAATTGAGAAATTATATGGCTATTAATGCCCAAGAGGTGTGACCAAAATGAACCTCAAAGCCTCTATTATCAATTGTAAACATAATTAACAATCTCCCAATTTTCTCATTGCCTTCGCAACTCTCTGTTTCAATAGCCGAAATTTCACGTAACCAGCCATTACTTATCTTGATATTTTCATCTATTCAACCTTTAACATGAGATTTAGATATTGAAAATGATTGGCGTAAGTGTAAAATCAGATTCTTTTTTCTTTTTGGAAATCGCTTGTCTCACCGCAATCCTTCCATTACCCATACCTATCAAACTTTTAATTCAGACAGTTAATGATTAGTGTAATTAAAACAGAATCACTATTAGAGATTGGATTCAAACATATGTATGGTATGCCAACAAGAAAATGGTGGCAAATGCACATTGGGTCAAACCTATAAAATAAGTGCTTGCTACTTTCCAAGGGCTTTGCTTGCCTTTTACACTAAAAATGGAAGACCAAAAAACTCCCTATTGGCTTTGGCCCACTTGGACCGACAGGGTGTCGGCAGAAAATGAGAATTATAAAATACTTAATCTCAGCCTTAGTTATACATGTAAAGGTGGAATTTCCATTCAGACACTCGGTTGCTTCTTAATTTCATCCTCCGACACCTTCCATGTTCTAAGTTCCCTTTCTATTAGAGAACAGAACTGCTGGCTCTTTAGGTCTCTCTAACAAACATTTCCCCCTGTTTCAGGTACACATCATGTACTAATCTAAACCCAAAATTTATTGGATTTTTTAAATGAGATGTACGTACTTTTGAGAAGAAATTAAGGATCTGGCGTTGAACACCAAGTACCTAATGAGCAGATCTTTTCTATTTTGATAACTTTGATGGTGATGGAGATTGGATCTCACAATTCATTCCACACCTTTGCACTTTTGAATATATATTTAAAGGGTCTACTTTGCTTCATGTAATTAAATTATTACGGATTTAAAATTGAAGAAATAGAGATGAATGTTAAAAAATAAGCAATCTAGTAATCTCTCCCTTTTATGAAAAATTGAATCAAAAGGAGATCAAAATGAATACTTAGGCATTGCCCTAGTAATTTAAAACCTTTGTAAGTCAAGGTCTCATCTGTATAAAGGAGCAATGTTCTCCTGTGACAAGTACGGGTGGGGGCTTGAAAATGTCTCCTTATGGATAAGGCTAAAAAAAACCAGCCCCGTTAGGACATCCGATTCCTTGATTTAATAGTCTTAAAATTTAGTAGTATTTTAACCATTTATTCACTTAAGATCAAGCCAACCATGTATAAAGGTTTGATGAGAGTGAATTTGAGCCTGGTGGCAGGCCTTAGGGGGTGAGAGTGCATTGATCAAAGGTGGGCCTAAGTAGGCACCACAGAGCTCAACTGCATATATTGTTGCTCGTAGGAGTACATTTCTCCAATAACCAACCACCTTATAACCTTTGCCCTCGTGGATTTTCTCCTAAAAAAACACCCACACAGAAGTTGTGGGGATAATGGGCTATGAAAATTCCACACCTTCAATTGTGCAGATTTCCATGAGTGCAAATTTTGAGACTTTAATAATCTTTCCCATTTCACCATGAATTCTTATTTATTCAATTACATGCATTTACTCATGGGATATAAAAATAGTAAGATTTACATACATAAATTTATACATGTAAATCTTATATATTTAAAATTTATACATGTGAAACATATTATCATTTTTTCTAGTAGCACCATTTTTGCACGAGTAAATGTTGAACAGTTTAGAAAACATATGTAAAGTCTTATTTATCTCAGAATGAATGAAGATTAAGACATTAAGCTAAACATGTTGGGCGGTTTAATGGGTCAACAGAAAACTTAAAAGGCTTCAAATTAAGATTATAGAATCCACAGAAGTCAAAAGTGATGACGGAGTTTTGATCTCATAAGTCATAACCGCTCTTAATGGAAATTCTACCCACGCCTTCTTGAGGTGTGAGGTGGGAGGTCTGAAGCATTTTCATTAGCTCTTCGGTATGAATTTTTTTCACATGAAAATGTTCCCTTTTTCACATCACTTTCGTACCTCCAATGTGCTTGTAATATGAAAATAAATGCAGATAAATGTATGTATTCATAAAAGTTACACAAATGTATACGGGTTAACACAATTCAAGGTATAAAGTGGGTTAGAAATTCTTGTTCAACCATCATTGTGGGGCCCACTAGGGTATAAAAGAAAGGGTTGGAAAAGAAGGGGTTTGAAAGTAATCAGTCCAACGTCAATTCTACAAGATCATCCTGACCAAATTTTAGGTCATTTTTTATTAGAGTTTTCAGAAAGTGTCATAGCTTCATACTCAAACTCAAACTCAAAATCTGAGCAATTCTTTTTCCTAGCCTATCTTTTCATAACAGAATTTAATATAAGCTTGTTATCCTTTGCCAGGGGTAGCAGCCCAGGACCAAATGTAACCTGTATTTGATTTATTATAAGAAAGCAGGGTTTACATGCACGCATGCCAGCGTGTTTAAGTGGGAAAAAGAGGGTGGTGAGAGATGGGAGAATATGTTGATAGTATTGGCTTCGAATTAACATGAACTAAAATTCACTAATACTTCCTCATATGAACTAATTGCTTCATAAATATCAACCAAGATATATTAATACTCGTACAGGTGCACCAGTTATGTGTACACCAAGTTGCACGCACACCATCTACATAGATTCAAACTGCAACTTGCAATGGTTCGAAATTACACAGAAGATGGGATACAGGCCATCTGCAAAGAACCCAAGTATATACAAAGAACAGAAAAGAGAGAGGCCAAAACATTGGAAATGAAGTACTAAATACACAGTAGAAGTTAGATCGTAGAGTGACAAAGGAGGGACTGAAATTCTTCAGCCTTGATTTTGTGACAACAGCTTGATGATTCAGACCATCGATCAGATGTGCCATGTCATGAAAGGCCTGACAAACTACCAAATTGTAAAATCTTCATTAGTCTAAAAGTATTCTTATCATTGGTTGAAATGCTCGGATCAGTTCCATCTGGGAGATCTTCTGACAAACGTTATCCATGAGGAGGGCCATCAAATAAAACAGGCCCACCCACTCATGGATTCCTTCTGTAAATACTTAAAAAGAGGACTGTAACTTCTACAGAAACATAAACACGAAAAACGATAATAGAACTTCAGTCAAAACCTATAATCTGATTCACATACAGAAGCGTGTACAAGATACAACACTGGCCCCTGGAAGTACCAACGGCACTCAGTGACACAAGCATGCTGGTCCTTGAAGCACTAATGACATTCTGCTATTCCCTTTCTAGCGGCTCAATTTCATCTTTAATGGTATCCTCTATAGTGTTCACATCGAAATACCGGGATGACAAATCTCTGCCGACTCTGGCTGACCTCTTAGTATCTGTTCTCTTCAATCTCATTGCCTTAAGAATGGATTTAGATTGCTTATTCTGTGGTGGCACAACAAGCAGCAGGCGTGACAGGACATAAGACAAGAGTTCCTCTCGGTGCGAAAATGTAAAATCCAAGTGAGCATATTCAGATTCATTATATGAGACATCCACACCCTGATCCTTCATCAATTTATAATGCTTTCTGACCATTGAGGGTGGAATTACTGTATCCTTCCTGCCAGCAACCAAATCAACGGGCACATCAATGAGCCCATAATACTCTCCCAAGTCCAGAGGCTCAGGTGACCCATATACTTTCATGTTGGCAGATGCACTCCCAAAATCATACATCATAAACTTCCCTGCACACTTCATCTGTGCCAGGTGAAGTGCAACATAAAATGATACTCCAGGCATGTCATTCATGTTATAGTGAGGCAGGCTAATTACCCCCACCCAATTTGAGCTGTCGCCACCAACAACATAACCCATGAGGGTCTGTACCAATCCTCCCAATGCAGGGTAGTTCTGGAGGTCCCTTGCCAACTTGTTGAACAGCATTCGGAAAAACCGAGTTGGTATATACAGACCAGGTACAAGGGGAGCAAGGATTGGAGCCAGGATAAGAAGAAGGTGCCCTATTAAGGTAAAGGCTAGGGTGGAATCTTCATGGAAGCCAGCAGGTGATAAAAGTATCAACCTCGAGAGTCTATGGGGCTTCTCTTCTATCCGACGTGTTATTAAGTACATTAGCATAACTGCACCTCCAAGACTGTGGCAGATAGCACAAAGTTTGTAGGGCTGATCACTGGTTTCGTTACCAAGATAGGGTTGGCTATCTTTCAATTCGGAGGTTTTGATTTGATGAATCTTCTCCATCACTGCAGGAATATCCTGGGTCCCATGCTCGTTGACCGTATATCTCCAGTACCTGCATTAAACCAGATTCTTTAGAACATTGGTTCAACATATCAGTGAACAACAGAAAAAAATTTGGGTCAGTGCTCTCTAAGTCTTTTAGTCTTCTGAGGCATATAACTCCAAACAGCTGGTGCTCACTGTTTTGGCGATCCACATCAATGCAATGAGTATCAGACAATAGATGGACTTTGGCCAAAAGATTCATAAGCTTACAATATTTGGTAATTTCTCAGTTGAACATGGGAATTTTTGCTGTTTAATTTTCTCTTGGCCATCTATTGCAGTTTTCGACCATTAATTCAAAAACCAGAATTTCCCATCAAGGACAACAGAATGTAGTCAGTCCATGATGGGGCCCATTAGATCAACAGTCAAATCACTGACCATACAATATACACACACATATCCAAATATACTCAAGACAAGTGATATGAAAGTTCTTCTTTAAGGGCACATCTATCTAATAGCCATTTTTTCCCTACTTTTGTGCGTGTGTGCTTGGGTGGTGGATTCTGCCCCAACATATTTATTTTTTCTTTTTCTACTTCAATTCGATTCTTCTATTTCCATCTTTCAAAACTCTTCAATCAGATCAATAGCGAAGCTGAGGAAAACCCCAATCTTTCAATAAAATTAGTTTCTTCTGTTTCATAAGACAACTGAGTTTGAAGGATTAAGGTGGGGCATGAAGCTCTGTTTTGGAACCCCTATTTATTGGTATTTGGTAGCCCTGCATCAGGTTACCTGTAAATTTTTTATTGCAAAAAATAAAGCATGGTAGACTTGGGTCTAACTTAGCTTATCTAAAGCAGGAACTGAGTTTTAAGTGTAACCCTAATACTCTCATAGTATCCAATCTGGCTCTATTGTAGTAGATAAGAGCATGCAATTATCTAATGCTTCCAGGGTCCGTTCATTTGGTTCAGTTCCATGGAAATCAGTTACCCTGCCCTCAGGTCACCAATAAGACCAATTAATAAGGATTTTGGAAGATTTGAAGGCTCCCAAGGAGTGGAAGAAACTTACAAAAACCATTGGATCAAGAACCATGCGAATCGGAGATGTGGACGGACTTGGATCTGGAAGTTTCAATGGTAACTTTGGGGTCAAGTTACTGGCAAGGACAGCTCTAGAGGATAATTAAGGGTTCAGCCCACTGTATGGATAGATTCAAAATATAGAAATAACATTCTCTTTTTCATAATTTCTTCCTGTTATAAGAAGGCTACGTTTTTTATTTCTAAAAACCATGGAAAATTACTGCACCAAACAAAAAATATTGGTCCTTATTGAGCACTGGCGGACCTACGTGTAGGCCAAGGGGGTCCATGGGCCCCCTTAAGTTTTCAAAATGTTATTTTTTACCGCTAGAACTTTTGTAATTTTTTTTATTTTGCCCCTTATAATTTTAGAATTTTCATTTGCCCCCAAACCACCCCCCCCCCCCCCCCCCCCCCCCCACGCCACCCACCATTTTCATTTTCTGGGTCCGCCTCTGTCGTTGAGGAATCCACAGCTGCACCAAACATAAATAGCACCATTTCCACACCAAATGTGGATTTTCAACCCCTGCAGAATTCCTTTTACATGGTCCATTTACCATGGGTTTTGCTGATGTGGCATTTTCCATGTTATACACAAAAGTGACCTAAAATATTCTGCATTTTCACTCTAAAAAAACAATGCCTGAACTACAGACAGCCCATGCATAGGTATCACATTTCTTAGCACAAATATAGAAGATAAGAAAACTATAAAAACAGTTCTTACTTCCGAGAGGAAATATTCTTGTCAACGTGCTCTCGAGAAACCAACCCACGCAGATTCCCAAGGAAAACATCATAACCTGTGAAATAGATATTGGCGGTTTCTTCAGTTTATCTCAGACTGATGCATAAACAAGACATTGAAAATGATATAAGTTTAAAATAAACAATGTCATGAAAAGCAAAATATACCTTGATCATAGGCAGCAAAAGCCGGAGAACCAACAACCCCATTGGTCACCCAACTGGAGGGGAAATAAACAAAAAATGAATCCCCAAAACATAGGATATAATATGCGAATCATATGACAATAGAACCATCTAGCAAAACCCAAAAATAAAATAACAGAGAGGATAACATATCCATACAATAACATGCTTAGGGTGTGCACTACAGAACAGAAATCTGTTTCCCTTTGCAATTACACACATACAATGTTTGTTGATCCTGAATTTGATCATCTTGTTGCTTTTCGTGAAAGGACCCATCATTCTATCACAAGGATGGATCTGTACGGTAAAAAGCTCGGTTGGTGGTCAAATGTTTCACTCAAGCTTTTGAAATCGATTATCTTTAAACATTTTCACCAGTGGTAAAGCTGAACTCAGTTTTCTTTTTGTCACTATACCATTAGTCATAGAAAATACATTTCTTCATAGTGAAATTCAGGAAGAGGTCTTCATGGACCCAACTCCAGGTTTTATTCTAAAAGACCATGTGGGAAAACTATGCAAGTTGAAAAAGGCATTGTAAGGCCTCAAACAGTTGAATCGGACATGATTTGAAAGGTTTGCTTATCAAACATGGTTTAAAAATACTATCTTGGACAGTGACACCTCGTGGTTAGACTTGCTGGAAATTAATCTTTATCTTTGAAAAACTTAATTTTAGTAGTATTTCTTTCTCAAGCCTAGAAAAAGATAAACAATAGTGTCTCCCTCAAACACCGAGAAGAGGAGGTTCAATGTCTTGAAGATGGATCATGTTCATCTAGTGACAATGGAACTGGAGAAGACAATAATATTGATGTGGTTATGGTTATGGACCATACTGGGGATCAAAATTGAGGATGCATAAACCTTTTTCCCCTTTAAGATAATAGATGGACTTTATTTTTTTATATATCAAGGATGGAGATAGACAAATATAAACTTTTTCCTTGTATATTGCTAGACAAGTATAAACTTTTTACTCTTATATTGCACAGGTGTTTAGATGGGTTACATGCATATGGCTTACTTGGTATTAGTTAATTGTTAACATCCATCTTTTGAATCTTGATATGATGCATGTTTTTTCTGTTATAGCTTAAACACATCTTTAAGGATTCATATACATATCAATCTTGACATTCATATGATTTCAGCAGTCTAATTTGTCACTGTAGTGCACGGAAATTGAATGGGTCATGAATATATACAAATTTCCTCATTTTAAAAAGTTATACTATTTTTCCATTTAAAAATGAAGAAAAGTCCAAAATTTCACAATAGATTCATCATTTGATTCAAATCAACCCATTGAACGATTTGCAATACAGTTCCGATTTCAAAACAATGGTTACCATGTCTTCTCTCAGAACTTCGTTTATTCAGTCGTCCAACTTTCTAATCTATTTGTTAAGGCAATGATCAAACATTAGCACTAATTCCTTATCCACAAATCGATATGGGTTTTGAATTTGATAACAACAGCCCCTTCAAACATGCCTTGAATGACTATGATATGCCCCCAGGCCCCAAGAGATGCCTTTTTTTCAATGTCCACCAAATTAATTACCTCACCCTGCCATCCATCTAGATCAATAAAAATCATGCTTAATTATTTATTTACTTATTTATCCTTAATGAAACATTTCAACAAGTTGTCTAAGAAGGAAAATGACTTTTTTTAGCATAACTACCAGGCATAGATTCAAACTGGTTCTCTGAAATACTATATTCTTGTCGTTTATGTCGCTTTATTATTCTTTCCAAAATGATGGCTAAGAGGGGAACAAAGACAATTTCAGTTACAATACATCTATCTACATACATAACACCATAAATTAACCAATTTCAGTTGACCTTATTTGTAAAATTACATGGCAGTAAATACACAAAATCTGACAAGTGTTTGGAAACCACAATGCAACTTTGAATTTGCAGGTAACTCACCCCATGGACGAATCCAATATTCCATGTTGTAGATATGCAACCTTCTGCGAGTCACGCCTAGAACATGCCAAAGATATGTGGTTTAGCACAATGAGAAGAGTTGAAACTATAAACAAAATAGAAGTAGAACGAGTTTATTTGATACCTTGGGATTCTTTCTAGAAGAAGAACATATCCATCAGAAGTAACAACACGAATGGCTTCATAGGGATACCTAGAATTGGTAATTTCAGTTAAAACTTCAGGACAGGGCAGCACAAAAAGATTCTATAGGACAGCAATTGATGTGACAGATGATATGATCTTTGGTATGTACGCTATCCTCTGGCCTTGAGTATGTTCAACAGAGAAACCTGGTCCAGTGATCTAGTTGATTTGACACACCCAACATATTTGTAGTTGTTTTTGTGGGAGGGTGAAGAAGGGTCCCAAACTCTGCAGATATAAATCCATGCACTTGCAGGCATCATTTCCACTAAATAAAGGCAATTAGTGTACTCTTTCCATAACCAACCACTCACAGGCCACCCTGATCGAATGGTTAGGGTTATCCCACTGAAGACACTTTGGGGTCATCACCAAACCATGGTGGAGAGACTAAGGCCCACCATGGTTTGACTAACTGAACCAGGAGACCAACTGAAAGGCTGGAATAAATTCAGGGGCTCTATAAATGGTCTGAGATATAACAGTTCCTCAAATAATATATACAAAAAATTATAATAGAACCAAAAATTACGGAGCTAGTTTTGTTACCCAAGCTCTGTTATGACATCCTGGCACGTCCGAGCATCTGTATTCAAATACTGATTAAAGGTGGTCTGCCTTTCTCTTGGAGTTGGATCTACATCTCCAAGGGTAGCTGTGGGAACAGATGTATTTGAGTCAGTTACAGAAATGTTTTTGTTATCACGCCTGCAAGAGGAAACCCATCCAAACAATACTCGGCAAGCTTCAGCAGGGGAGAGAAGATAATGTGCTCCCTTGTGAACAATGTCAAATACAGCTTCTATATAAATCTCAATTGCTAGCTGGAGGTCCTGTTCAACATAATTAATCAAGAAAAAAGGGAAATTAAGTAAATGTAAATAATTGGTTACTAGTAGTTCCTCTTGTCAGCAACTACTATAAAGACCATGGGCCATGGCACATATCGTTCCTCTAGCTGGCCCTGTAATGGGTGGATAGTAGGCCAAAATCCACTCTGATCAGATAAAACCAACCCTTCATCCAAAGGATTCTATAGAAAAAATGGAGATTGACAGTGAAACTACAATTGAAATTTTTGGGAACCATCCATTTTATTGATACAAGTCCTCCAATAAATGTAAGGATTTAGACTTTGTCCAAATAATATGATTTTTGAACAAATACCATTCAAGGTGTGATCCAGCAAAATGATTTGGATCCTTTACATTTGTACCATCTGCACGCATGTGTTTTTCTTAAGGGTGCTGATGAGCAGGGGTAGCCAAAGCTTTTTTAAGCCTGTCGGTACTTGGTAGGCCCTGGGCTTTACATTTTGGCGCATAATTAAATGGGTCGGTGTTGGGCCTTCCTATGCTTAAGGCCTGGGGTGGGGGTGGCATATTTAGCACCAACAGTAGTTATATTTACCGAATGGGCTAGATGTGGGCCAATTCGGGCCTGTGTCCAAGCCTGATTATTAGCATAGATGAAAATAGCGGCCGCTATGTAGCGTAGCGGCCGCTATATCGGCCGTAGCGGCCGCCACCCGCTACGCTACGGCCTATTTATTGGCCGCTACGTCCCCTACGGGGCCGCTACGGCCGCTACGGGGTGAGAAAATTTCCTACTTTTCAATTTTTTTTTAAATACATAATAAGAATTATTTCTTTTCTTCTTCTCTTCAAATAACATTTCTAAACAACTCTTCTACCCTTTTATGTTTAAAATAACACCAAAAAGCACATGATCTCGCCGAATTACAGTCAATACATAGAGTTCTTCTCTAAGTACATCCTATTAGACACCCCCTTTGGTAGATGTATTTTTTTCTCTAGGTACTCTTAAGTCTTGATTTCATGATATAGTTTTTTCTTTTCTGAGCCTTTCATTAGTTTCTAAGTTAGCATAATCAAGCAACATGAACACATGTGAAAAAAATGATCATTACTATTATTTTCTATTTATACAGCGATACAGGACCTCATATAGTGAGGGGACCGCTACGCCCCCTTACCTTAGTTACTTTTGCAAAAAAAATACATTTTCTCTCATTTTCCAATATTCTAGATTTTCTAGAATTTTTTCATATTTTTTTGACGATTTTTCCAAATCACACCGCTACGCCGCTACATAGCGTTGCTACGCTACGTATCGCTCGCTACGTAGCGTTTTGGCTGCAGGCCGCTACGCCCGCCGCTACCGCTATTTTCATCCTTGATTATTAGGCCACACTAAAAAGTGGCAAACACAATTATGTACATATGGATGGATATAGTGAGTAATGAACTTATAATAACTGGATAACATTTCAAGAAGAACTGTCGTATAATCACCTCAACAACCCCACGCCTTCTGTCAGTGGTGCGGTGGACAATGTGGTCCTTGATAGTGTTAGACCTCTTGATAGGGTGTTTTGAAGATTGATGGGTGTCAGAACTAAAAGGAACCCTTTCAGATCTTTGAAACCCAGATGAATGAAAAATACGAAATGGCAACCCCAGAATGAATATCAAAGGCCACAAAATCCACAAAAACAAGCCTTTAAGCCAGTGGATTCGGCGTCTCTCATACTTGGTGAAACTGCTAGCTCGAGATATGCGAGAAGACTGAGACATTGGAGATGCAGGGAATATGCTGTCCTCATAATCCTCTTCCCCAGATGAATTATCATCACCAGAAGAAGAAGCAGAATCCACAGAAAGCTCATGAACGAACTGGTTAAAAGAGGATACGCCACTGTCAACAGCAACAAAATGAAGACATGTTAGGTGAGAAATTGACATATGTCTCACCTGTCAGACATTTCAAAGAGAGCTCTGCACACAGCTGAAAAGAGAGATTTTGTAATTTATACAATCAACTATAAACTGTGAAGTGGTGTGCAAGTGAACACTCCCAAAAATACATGGAAGAACAAAAACATCCAGTAAAAACATAAATTCCACTCACAAAAGTTTTGATAATACGAGTAAATATGTAAATATTATCATGGTTAGATAAGGCAATTGGTATTTAAAGAGAAATCCATTCATGAGAGCAAGAGAGAGAAGAGAAGCTAACTCAAATTCAACTGTGTCCAGATATGTACCACATCAACTTCAATAATAATTTAACTACTCAGAGAGAGAGAGAGAGAGAGAGAGTTAAAATAATAAGAAAAGATATTGAATATAAAAATACAAGACCAAAAATGTCGGCAAATTCACTTTTCACATCTCCCACTGATAAAAATGGTTAAAGAGAAGAATAATTATTTATCGTCAACAGAGTTTGGGATAGTAGAGAGAAGGATGTCCAGAGATCAGTCAATCAATAGGGGTAGACAAAAATCAGTCAATGTCAACAGAGATAAGCAAAAACCAGTTTAAATTAACAATGATCTGTCCATATCATCAGAGGCTGGTAAAGATTGTTAGAGATAGGGTAAGATCAATCAAATCGGGTTTTTTTTTTTTTTATGGTGGGAAAATAATAAACACCTGTGAATATTGGCAACACAAAAATTGACTACACCGGCCATGATCCAACAACGTCCCATAATTAATGATCAAGAGAGGCTTGAAGATCCAGGACAGGGTCCAATTCCAGTAAGGATCCCCAATGTGCCGATTCCAAATAATGATCAAGAGAAGCTTGAAGAACCAGGAAGGGGTCCAAATCCAGTAAGGATCCCCGATAAGCCAATTCCAAGTATATAGGTTTCTTGTGTTCCGCAGAAAAAAAGAAATAATTAAAAATTCATAACGCTCAAATGTTTTGTTTTTTTTTCTCTTACTTGATTGTCCATGTTTGATAAGGGAAAAGGCCATATTAGTTGGGAGAATCCTGGATGTTTTAGGAGAAGTCTACTTAAAGATCTATTAGTTTAATACATCTTTTTCCCTTTAAGTCCTCAACCAAGTCAATGATTATGAATTTCATTTTATGGAAATCAAAGGGGTATAGGCAAAAAACATAGTGATTAGGATTGTTAACCCTAAGGCTTGCAACAACCCAAAACGTCGTGATGTTCAACCGCAAGAGATTTGTGTTCCCTTCCCTACGTGGTATGACTCCATGCAACTGTTGGAGCACCTCCAACAAAGCCCTGCGACTCCTTAGCCTATCTGCAAACAAGGAAGAGCCAAAGTGCGCTCAATTGTCTCAGTTTTGTATTAGAGTGGGTAAGATCATTGAGTGTTTCTAAGATTCTAGTTTCAACCTGCGATTTAATTCATTTATCATCATCTACCTTTTCTGTTCTTCCATTCAGGCCTTTTCCCCCTTCTCTTTTCAATTTCCAAACCTATCCCTATCATAGCCTGTTCAATCCCCAATCCTAGTCAGCAGAACTACACCAAACTCAGTTACCTGATCCATAGCCAAACTACCCAGTTTCATCTGACCTGCTATCCTATATCCTAAATCCAGCATCAAATTCAAAACCCAACAAAATCCTGGTCTAATGACTGTCCAAACTTTGCCTCATATCATACCCCAAATCTAACCAACCTATTCCAGCCATTCAAGCCCTACACTTTATACCTCAGTTGCAGCCAATTTGACAAACAATTAACCCTAGTTCCAACCCTTTCTACCAGTTGATAAGTGCTTAATTGTTTACAATCTAAGCCCTAATATTTGAATTATCTTATGCTAGTCATGTTCATTTTATTTGATTTTACATATTCTTTGTTAATTTGTATGCAAAGGTAAAAAGGAGAAAAAAGAGAAGATTTCATGAAGAGTGATGGGCGTAAATCATCAAGTAGGGCCAAGGTGTGTCCCATCCAAGTTATTTCAGATTTCAAGACTACTTTCTAATTCTTTGGACAACTTACAATTCTAATCAAAGAAGAAAAGTAAAAGAAAGAAGAAACCCAATCTAGGGTTATACGCCAAAAAGGGGGCCCACAGCCATTGCAAAAGTGAAATTTCAGAAATTAGAAAGTCTTCTTCAAGTACAAGTGGAGCACAAGAATGGAGAAGAAAAAGGAGAAAAATAAGGAAAGTTTAAAGGAAGAGTCCAAGCCAAGTTAAAAGTTCAAGAAGGGGGTCCCACAATCATTGTACATGCATCATATGGGCCCACCTTTATTATAAAAGGTTCAGATTTAATCTCTTGCAATTAATCTCAGAATTGTGGGTCCATGTGAAGAACTTTCTATAAAATACAAGTAAGATCAGATTTAGAAAGTCTTGTTATTAAGAAAGAAGACTCCTATTTCATTCTAATTAAGAAGCCTACTTGTAAAGAAAGTTGGAGATCTATTTCCACAAGAGAACTACTTGCTAAAATGGGCTGTTGCAAGACTTATGAAAGGACAAGAAGAGGTGGTCATCCAGCATATATATCCTATATAAAACCCTAGCCACGTCCATAAGAATACCAGCCACTATTTCAGCACCCTATCATCACAAAAACCATCCATCATCATCCCGAAACCCCTAGTTGTTGTACAGCCACCTTTGGAGCATTCTTTGGAGCATCTTGGAGAGCTTTTGGAGCAAGGAAAAGGAGAAAAAGTTGCTGGACAACTTCTTCTTCTTCTTCAATATTCAGAGTTTTTCTTATGGCTCTATTTTCTATTTTGTTCAATTCTAGACATGAGTAGCTGAACTTTTTAGGGCTAGGGTGTAGTTGAAACCCTAGCCTAGTTCTATGTAATCTCTTTTGGCATCTTTTAATTCAAATTTCAGTTTTATTAGTTGAGATTCTAAACCATGTTTTCAATTGATGAGTTGTGTATATGCCATGCCAACCATGCCATGTTCAATTAATTTTAAGAGTAGCTAACTTAATTTTGATTGATCTTGATGTTAAGCATCTAGGGTTTAGAACTATGAATAATCTAAGTATATGCCATGCTTAGACTCATGCATTTATCATTCCCATTGTTTTTATGCATTATGTGTGTTTTGACTAGGACATATGCCATGCTTAGTTTTTGCATCATAATGAACAATTCATGTAGTATGCCACTCATGAATTAGGTTCAGGGGAATAGTAATCTAGACGCATATGCCATGGTCTAGGTTGATAGATGTCACTAATAATTCTGATTTTTTATTAAAGGATAATAAGGGACATGCATAGGGTTGGTTAGAGGAGTAGATGAAATCCTAGTTCATTCATTATTACTATTTTTCAATTTTAATACTAGTTGTGTGTTTTAGATTATTTTCCATTTAGCTTTTAATAGTTTAATTTACTGTTTTTAGTAGTGTAATTCAACCTGTCATCATTTAAATTGTTCTTTTAATATTCTGATTTTTAGTTGTTTTTGACATTATTTTATCACAAGTCTTCGTGGGATCGACCTCGTACTTACAATTCACTACACTACATAGTGATCTTGTGCGCTTACGAGTTTTAACTGTGTGCATACTAGTAGCCTATTTCTAGGTTGCTTAGTGCATACCACCAGTCGGAGTCCCTAGCCTTGGCCCAATTTTATTAATGCGTGACTAAGATATGTGTTATGTGCTGGGTCCATCTTAAACAGTAGTAGGGACAATCATGTATCAAGTGTTGTTATCTTCGTAGAATCCTGAGGATTAAGGTGACTTTCTGTAATGAGAGACTCAAGGACTTATAAATGGAGTCGACGACTGTATGGGGACTCACTCAATTTTTTGGCAATTTACTTGACTTTCTCTTTAAGTTGATATAGTATCAGGGCTACCAGGGTTTTGAGTTTAAGGTTTTGTACCTTTTGAGTTCGGTGACTTCAACATCTACTCTGGATCATCAATTTGATCCTTTCACTACTCATCTGGTGGCAGTTTCATTGCAATATTAGGGTTTCCTTTGGGTTCAGTACCTTTCGCAAGGAGTTTGTTGGCTGTCTTGGTGCACTCTTTTGGAGGGATCTTGAGTCCTCAACTTGGTTATTGTTTGGTGAGAGTTCGTTGAGTCCTTGCTCCATCGCATATGATCCACAGTAATAGGAGACAAGATGATCGTGTTTCAGGAGTTCATTGCTCCTATCGCTGCCTTCAACTCAGGCAAGTGCTGGGATCCATGACAACAGCAGGTGGTTGTTGCCCTCGGACAAATTCTTTCCGAGCTTTCGCTCGAACCTTTGTGAGGGACCTGACCCCAAGTATAATATTTAATTAATTTTAGGAATGAAATAATGAATTTAATCCAAATAATGGAGTTCGACCACTTTGGAATTATGGCACAATCAAAGATGATTTAGGGGTGATTTATAAATAATTCAGCTATTTACTTAATTTATACAATTCGGTCAATTTAGGAATTAATTAGGATTAACTTAAATAAATAAATAAATTATGATGGCCCTAATTGGGACCAAGTATCAACATAGCGGTTGCAGTGAGCATAGTGGCCAGTGGCCAAAACACCATGTAACGAGTGATACGTAGCAATTATGGTGATACATAGCAATGTGGAATTTTTAAGTAGAAAAAAAATTTTGAATCTTGTGTAACAGCCAATCTTGTATTTATTTATTTTTTTAATGATTTGGAACCATATAAGGGTAGAGACAACTTTAGAAAAAGCTATGGAGGAGAAGAAAAAGGAAAAATAGTATTGTAAATTAAAAATGCTTGGCTTTAGTAGGTTTAAAACCGTAGCACCGTTATTTTCAAAATAGCATGGTGACCTCAACTGCTGCAGCCGATAATGCGGGACTTGGGACCCATTTGCATTGGGTGACCAACCATATTAAGTATAGATGCAACTGATATAGTTAGGTATAGATGCACACCATCTGTGGTGAGTTAGGTACTATAGTTAGTCGTGGCATCAGATATTCTATGGCATGCCATCTGTGGTGAGTTAGGTACAGATGCAACACAAGTTGTAGCCAACGGCTGGATGTTAAGGAAAGACTAGAACTCTCAAAATTATGACAGGAGTAGATAGCCATTACCTATTTGGAAAAGATATCTAGAGTCTCAATTATAGATTAAACACAAGACGTCATCTCAAACTAGGAATCTCAAATAGACACAAAAAGGGAGCCTCAAATTTAAAAAGGGGCTTGTACGCCCATTGCTTATCTCTCTCTCTCTCTCTCTCTCTCTCTCTCTCTCTCTCTCTCTCTCTCTCTCTCTCTCTCTCTCTCTCTCTCTCTCTCTCTACATGCACATTCTCTCTCTTGCTTTCTCTCTATCACAACCAAGGATTAAAATAGCAGTCACGGCATACATAGCAGCTAGTGGCCAAAACGCTACGTAGTAGGCGATTAGTAGCGGTTGTGGTGATACGTGGCGGTGTGAATTTTTTAAGTGGTCAAAAGAATTCAAATATTGTGTAGCACCCAATCTTGTGTTTTTTTAGTGATTTGAAACCAAGTATGCCATTTTGGAACATCTATCCACCACAACAAAAATAGAATCCACTTTCCATGTTGTTTTTGGTAAGCCCAAGACAAGATCCATGGTTAGGTTAGATCTTGCCATGACTCATGCTGGCCGAACATGGATCCTCCGTGTTTAAGGGTTCTTGGGATTAAACCTCTTAGGGTTTTGTGATTAGAAAGTTTCTTGTCCTATGTACACTTAACGTTTGATGTAATTTGATGTCAGGCTTTGTTTTCGTAATGTTTATTATTAGTTAATTAGGGTTTCAAATTTGTTATAACGGCCGGTAATTGCTTGGGTTTGATTTGTCATGAAAAGTATGTAAAAGTATGTAAAAATGTGAGATATGATGCAAAATCAACAACTACTTTAAATTACGATACAGTTAGATTTTTAAAAAATTGGTTAAAAAAAATGGTTAAACCTAGTAAAAATAGGCCAAAACAGATAAAAATAGGCAGTTGAAGCAGTTGGACCGACCATCAACTATTTTAAAATACTTTTTCATTTAACATTCTTTTTCACATAATGGTTGAGGTGGGTTAAACTGAATGCTTGAACCAAGTGGGGCCAAAACCAACCACTCCACCGGTTCGGCCTCTAGTCCGGTTTTGAAATAGTGTCTAACTAATGACAGAGCATTGCCAAAATCCCCCTCCATAGCAAACTAAGCATATCCAAAGAAAGTTTCCTCGGGTACTAGTAGATGAGTATATAAAATTATATAGCTGTAACTATTGCAAAAATCCTGTCAGAACTTACTTTTCCATCCAACGTGGAAGGCGAGGTCCACGGAAAGTAGGCCTGAGTTCCCACCCATTAAGCCCTTCCAGAATGGTTGCCTTCCATGGCAATAGTGTCAAAACAAGAGCTGACAGCCCATTTATCAACCTCACAATATTGTTCAAG
Source organism: Persea americana (assembly GCA_029852735.1). Taxonomy (NCBI): domain Eukaryota; kingdom Viridiplantae; phylum Streptophyta; class Magnoliopsida; order Laurales; family Lauraceae; genus Persea; species Persea americana. The sequence goes on from CM056815.1 coordinate 70,120,258, forward strand.
GATTCATATGTGAATGTCTTCACTGACCTGCAAAGAACATTACATTCACTATCACCTCATAGTTACACATTGATCACTCAAGAATGGCTATAATGATGCTCATTTTTTATGCATTCCAGGAGTCCTCTTTTTTTCTCTTTCCGTTTTTTTTTTTTTTTTTTTTTTTTTTTTTGTGTGACAAGTATTGTGAATACAAATGTTGAGAATAAATCATGTAACTGGACCAGGGGCCAAGGATTTGTATCTACTGTAAGTACCAAAAACAACAGGAGACACATTCCATTTTGCAGTTGTGTAAAAATACATCTGATATGAATAAAAATGCAAAATCTTCAAGACCGTGTACACAAAGAGAGACAGGAAGAGATGTCTTTTGAATTCAGTTTGTTTATTTTAAAGCAGCATGCAACTTTTAAGCCTATGTACAAGACTAGATTATCATTCATTTATTGCACCTGTGTCGTTCATGTGGATGGCTAATAATTCAACTGAAAGCTTGTACTCCAGGACATTAAGAATGAATTACTTTTAAGAAACAAAAGAAAGGAGGAAGCAAAAGGAGTTGAAGTAAGTCCAATATTCACATACTCATACCATCATCCAGGCAACCAAGCAATATTTTTTTCACATCAACTTGTTTGTCTCTATCAGTCATTGTGAGTGTTTGCATTATAATTTACTTACAGTTCTAGAAATTTTGAAACTGTGTCAGGAGATCGACTGCTTTGATCTTAACAATCATGCGAGTGTGTTTTCACCATAGGTTAAAATATCAAATGGGATATGATAAACTAAATATTAAAAATGGATAGCTATCGCAAATAAAATGGGCACCATGAGGTATGAACACACAAATATAAATAAATAAATAAATAAATAAGCAAGCTAGATTTTCATTAAGGGGCTGACATGCTTGTAGTGAATATGAATCACATAAGTGGACCAGTCTTGGTAAGGACTGTTTGCACTTCACTTCTTAAAGCTACCCCACAAGATAAATGGCCAGGACCTCACCCACAAGTTCCCCAATCGGCACATACGCGGTGAAACCTCCCACACACACACAAATAAAATTTAATTGGCCTTTGAAATGATCAATTATACAGGGAGAAAGAAAAAAAAGGTACAGTTCCCATCAGCAAGAGAAAAGGCCCATTTTTTTTCCAAATTGGGTGACCTTTTAGTCAATGTTTAAAATATTCCCAATGTATGATAGAAATCTCAACACATCAAGAGTGAGCCGCAATTCCACACCTAACCATATCTCCAGATTAAGCAAACTACAAAACCCAAAAAAAGAAAACTGCAATATCGAACTGTTTCAATATTGCGAAAACGCTGGCCGGCGGAATGCAGACACAGAGAAAGCCCAAAGAATCAGAATTTAGTATTGCAATAACAAACCCAAAGCTAAACATCCTACCATTTCAAAGATTCAATTTTTCAACATCTAATATAAAACAAACATCCCAACATCCAAACAAAGAGTCCCAAACGCAGAAACATCTCAAAATCTGGCATTCAATTCCAATAAAAACTGCCCAAACAAACAAAATACGGACGAGGGATATAAAACCCTTGCATAATCCACCCTCTGGCGTAAAAAGACCGCCGAATATTACAAGATTCATGCCCAAACATTTGGAAAGATTGAACCCCTCTTTCATATCCATACAAGCAATTCAAACATTCAAAAAAAAAAAAAAAAAGCATAAATCTCAAAAGAAGAAGAAGAAGAAGAAGATTGTTATTATCATATATCAAACAAACAACGAATGCATTGGTGGGTCGATCGAAAGAGAAACGGAGAGGAATCATGGCCTACTCTTTTGTAACGGCAAGAACGTGGTCGACGAATCGCTGCAACATCGGTTCATCCGAGTCTGAAGAGAACCGAAACCGAGAGCGAAAAGATGGGAATTTTGTCAAAAAAGGCACCAGCAAGCAAACGAGCGATGGGAGAGAATCGAGGGGTCGTGAAGAGGAGAAACGTTTTATATAAAAATGTGATCTGATGGAGTACTGGGAAAGTATGCAACTTAACTTGGTAACATCCACGTTGCGTGTAAGTCATGTTTATCCAAATGAGTCCGGATTCCGGAATTTGGGGGTGTCATGGGACGAACCAGGTCTAAATTTGGAATACAGGCCCAAGCTCGCCCATTTAGTCAACCACGGCCGGGTCGAATTGGGGCTTTTTATGAGTTGTATGGGATTTCTAGTAATTATTTGGCCAAATTATTAGTAGATTACAATAATGCCTTACTTGGGTTGAGCTGAGATTTGGGCTTTCTTTCACTTAATCCAAGTCTGGGCCAAATTAGAGATTCGGTGCGGCCCTAAAGTAAGTAGGCTCGAAAACTTGCCCAAGCTAGCCCATGAGACACTCTATTATGAATATCTAACATGATAGTCCCTATAAAGAAGGAGAATCTACAGGATGGCCAACTTATTGAAAATGTCGTCGAAATAAAGGTCTTCCAATTGTACTACATATTTTCAAAATTTTGATCCATAGGAGTTAGTCCCTAAGATTGATCATTATGATTGTAGAGGGCCTTTATTTAGAGCGGCTAAGATTTCTAATAGATATGCCAACTCTTGTAATTCCATATCTATCTAAGTCATAGCTTGGAGGATCCATAATCCAAAATGGGGATCTCAAGATGGCGGAGTGGAACTCCATAGGTGGCAACTCTACTAATATAGTGAAGTGAAATAAAACCCGCATTTCTAAAAAAATGGTCATATTAAAAGCACTTTAATTCAAAAATGTTGTCATTTTTTTCAAAAATTAGAAAAAATTCAACATCCATTCTCCACTAAAAGACAAAAAAGCTCATCCTCTCTATACAAAAAGTTAAAAAAATTTCATACCAAACAACTAAAAATAAAATATAATCATAACTCACTTATATTTTATTCTTTTTTCAAAATAATATTTACTTCACTCCACTCTGTTAGTAAGTTTCCCAAACAGCCCTAGTGGGCCACAAGAAATCACAAGTATTTAAATTTTTTGGCCATTGAATTTGCTCGTTGCAAACATGTGGCTTTTCTTTGATACAGCCGGTCATATGAGGGTAGGTCATTGACTTTCCTTGTAAATCCTTCAGCGGGAGGCCGTCGAGATCTCGAAGTAGATGTTTTAAACGTGAAGCGAAAACTCAATCCATTTGCAGTGTTGCCCACCATTAGAAATTTCATTAGATTTTATTCCCTTTTATTATGACATATTTTACATGTAAGGAATACTTACTTCAATTTTGAATCAACTGGAATTCTTTCAATGTGAATTTAAAGGGTTCATTCTTGTAGGAAGGTCTCTTTGGAAGCATGGATAAATGGCCTTAACCAAGCACATAGCATGAGTAGATTCCCTAGTGGTTTTAGAAAATTCACATGTTTGGCAACCATAAATCTTTGAGGGTTTAGACTACATGATAGGTTTGAGCCTCTCCGTTAAATTTTAAGAAATCCTCAATTTGTGGACTTGAATTGGTTGAGTTCCTTAGCTATATGCGTTAATATCGATGAAATCTTCAGCTATATAAATTTTTAATAAGGAGTTTTCAATTTTAATGCGGTGAGACCAAATTTTGTTTCAATTATTAAAAAAGAAATTAACAACCGTCGTGTTATCAATCAAAGACACGATTTGACTTTATATATATTTTTCTCTTTTTATATCATCTTTTTTACGCGTGAGAGCATAAGGCCAAACCGCGTGAAGTACAAGTGCGGATCCACCCAAAAAGATACAAGTGCGGACCATGGACCATCACTTTTGGTGATTTCTTTCGGCCCCTGTGGGCCCTGCGTACCAATTCTTTTCGTCAGACAAACTATATGCGTTTCCTCTGATACCGACATCAATTGGAATCCACCCCTCCGCGCACGTCATACTATATTAAACTCAACGGTTTTTGGGGTGAGTTTTACGTTATTTATTATTTTGAGCGAGAGTTATAACTCCCCGTTTTAAATGGGTAACCATTCTCCACTCTCTCCATCCAAGTACTCACCACCTAAATTTCATGTAACGGCCTCTTCTTTCTGCTTTTACTTTTATGGAAGAACTTCATTTCTCTCTCTATTATAATCATCAAACCATAGGCACGAGTACTTGAGGATTGATTTCGTGTAATTTGAGTTTTTCTTAACAAATCATTAAATATATTTTTCAGCTATTGGTAAACGTTCTCGTACAAAGCACGGGGTGTTATGCTGGTTACTACAATAAACTTGATTGGGAACAATTTTGTACATACGTGTGTGTAGGTGGTAAAAATGTCACCCACTTAATTAGAATGAAATGGAACTTTGATGAACGGAAAAGACCGAACGCCGATGACCTGAAAGGGAAGGAAAGGAGCTTGAGTCAGAGGCCCTGACTGCCGTCAGCCGAAGACACTCCGATGCTTGAGTTAGTTCTGGAAACTAAGCAGGAGGAGAATGGAAAAGAGAAGAGAACTGATGTAAGAGAGCTTACGTGCTATATGTTTGCGTACCTTCATGGGGTTGATCCAATGTGTATTTGTAGATGATTTATCGTTTATTCTCTTTGTGAATGGGGGTAGGTGGGGTAAGGTCCCATCGGGCCTGGGCCTTACCCTGATACCCAGTGGTAGGTAAAAAGGGCACATCCCATCAGAACCTTCCATACTTTTGGACAATTGACGTGATGAGATGATAAAACCAACTTCTTATCGTCATAAATGAGTCACCCTATCTATCAGAGCACACCCGTACTTTTATAAGAGTACAATAGCCCATTCCTGGCCTATAGTACCTTTACTAAGGCCAGGAATGGTCTCGTTTGAATAAGTACTCTACCAAGCTGGCACTCATGCCATGCTAATACCCGTCTAGCTAGCATTCTTTACTGAACTGCCTCGCTATCTAGATGTGCTTACCGAGACCAAGGTACCGTGGTTCCCCTTAATCTCGGTACTATGGTATTTTATCCATACAGTGTGTATATATATACACATACTCCAAATTCACCAACAATTTGGAGAATTTTCCATAGATATATATTTACTAAATTATACCTGTGGTACAATACACGTGTGGCAACCTATTCACCTAGGATCTATTGTTGAGTGGCTATGTGAGATGAAACACCTCTTTCCCCTTGTAGTTTCAAGTATTTCTCATTTTGAGAATACAACTGGATCATATAATTTATTCCCATTATCAAGAAAAATATGCTCCATCTAAAGATGGAACCCCAAGGGATAGCACATACGCCTGTCAATGGGACGAGCCGGGCCTGAACATGGGTTATCCAATCCTGTCCCGAATATTGGACGGGCTTATCGAGGATTGTATTATCTCGGCCTTAAATTGAGCGGGCATATGTCAAATCCCATCTTATACGGGCTCGGGATGGGCCTAGTCTTTGGCATTTTCATCAATGAAGACGTCTTTTTTCTTCTTAATAAGTGAAGCTCTATTAATAAAGATATAATGATGGCTGGATAAGGAGTAGACCAAATTTTAGCTTGATCAAATTTAAAAAGGTCTAGATACTAGAATCTATCAAAAATTTCATACCTAAACTCAATAGTGGATCCAATCCAAGTATCAAATTGAGTCCACTACTCCACTGTGAATTCATGGTGTGGGTTTTTGGTGTGGACTAGAAATTGATTGAATTCATGAGAAATGGTGGAAGGAAGAGACATTTTGGAGATTCCCTATTGAAATATATAAAGATTAGTAAAATAACATTGCGGGCGGGTTGGGCCAGGCCGGGCCTGAATGGGTTGGGCACGCTCTGTCCATTTCTAATCCCATTTTGACCGGACTTTCAATAATTGGCCAAACCCAGCTTGCTGGGCTTAAATTTCTTTGAAAGCCCTATGTTTTCGGGTTTGGACCGAGCCGAGTACCTGTTTCAACGGGCTAAATTGACAAGCTCAGTAGCGCAATTGGCTAGGACCACGGCTTACAAATCTGAGGTTGTAGTTTCGAACTAGCACTCTCTCTCTCTTTAAGGCCACTTGTACGAGTATAAGCTTGATATTCCTGGTGTGTAGGGGAGGTAAGGACTTCACGTGCCCGGAAAATAGTCGGTTCTCAAAGAAGTCGGATACCCTCATTGAAAAATAAATAAATGATGGAACCCATCTTATGTGGTAAAATCTGTAGACGCTCAGCTGAAAGTAACACTCCTAACTAGAGCCCAACTGTGAAGGAAAACAAAATAAAGGAAAAGTCCTCCATTTGAACCTGTGAGTGTGAGGATTTTAATCAGTGCTGGCTCAATGTAAAGTCATCCGACGGAACGCGCGAGACAGATGCGAAGGATCCGAAGTCGGCGTTCCTCCCTCATAAGATATGGACGGTAGCTAATGGACCGACTACATATGTGTGGTCCGTATTGAATTTATAAAAGCCCAAGGTCTTTCCGCATAATTGGAGCCACGTAGGAAGTTTTTTTTTTTTTTTTTTGTCATCAATTGTTTTCAGTTTTCACTCAATTATTTTAAGCTTAAAACCCCGTGGAATGCACTGATCATATGCAAAAAACAGTGATTTTTAAAATAATCACTTCGATAATTTCAATATTTGATATTCATGTCCTGAAAGCATAATAAGAATGATAAATATAAAAGTAATCGTAGATGTTAAAGGTCACATTTGGCTGCTAAATTCTGGATCAAAATATTTTTGTTTTTCACGAAGTAATAAAAAAATTCACGTTTGGTAATTATAAATCTTTATGAGTTGGACCTATAAAGATCCTCACTTATGCGGATTTATTTAAACCAATTTCTCTTCGCTAAATGTATCATATTTATAGATTCCTCATTTATTACCAAGTGTTCTCTCCAGAGAGTGTTAGAATTATTAATGCTCAACAACTAAAGTGAGATGACTTTGTAATAGAAAAAATGACTAGTAAAACTAGAGTTGTGAATGTTGATAAAAACCTACACCCTCGTAAATTTCCACTAACTTTATGACTTGAGCTATGAATACATTGTATTCACCCTTTTTTTTTTCACCGTTGAATTGGTCAAAAGATGTTAGGGTAATTTTCTAGCTATGTTTTCTAAGCACATGGGGGTAGGGTGCATGGAGTCTAATGAAGTGGAGGTGAAGGCAATTCTTTGTTTCGTCTTATCTTTGTGCTTTTTTCTTCGGTAGAAAGTGACTCCTTGAACGCTAGCTCCTGGGTTAAGTGGATCATTTTCTTTGAATGAAATTAGAGCTCTTAAGTCTTCCTTTGGGATGAGGTTTCAACATGTGGAGCGACTCATTGGATTCCTTAGCTAAATTGGGGGCAAATAGATATTTAAATTTTATGGATGTAGGATATTATATAGTGCGATAGATATCACATAATGTGATATTGCACGAACTCTGCGGGAATTTGTTAAATTTAGCCACTGATTGGTGAATGTCAGGTTTCAGGATAGTTGTATGGGTAAAATCTATTGATACTTATAAGAAATTTCCCGCCAGAAAAACAGGTGTAAGCGGTAAAAACGACACCTACTTAGATTGAGATGAGATCGAGGCAAACTTCTTAGGACGGGGAATGCTGAACGCCAAGAACCTAAAAAGGAAGGAAAAAGGCTAGAGTCAGAGCCCCTGACTGCCGTGAGCCGAAGGCACTCCGATGCCTGAGTTAGTTCTGAGAAAACTAAACAGGAGGAGGAAGGAGGGAATGAGACGATGTGGAGTCTTGTGAGTTGTGTATTGCATACCTCTATAGGCCGATCCCATGTGTCTATGAAGGAAAATTGTTTGTGCCTTCTTTGTGAGTGGGGGTAGGTGGGGTAAGGTCCCATCAGCCTTACCTTGACATCCGGCGGTAGGTAAAAAAGGCACATCCTATCAGTAACTTTTGGTCAGTTGACGTGAGGGGATGATGAAGCCGACTTCTTATCGCCATAAATGAGCGCCCCTAACTGTCAAGGCACGCCCGCACTTTTGGTAGGTGTGATGGCCTACTCTTTGCCTTCGTACTCTTGCCGGGACCAGGAGCGGTTTGGCTGAGCTGGCTTTCTGCTGGCACAGATGCCGAGTAGCCTAGCTGCCCCCTGCTGAGCTGGTACTCTGAACAGAGCTACCGAGCTGCTGAGTTGATACAATGAGCTGGCACTCTTTATCCGAGCTGCCGAGCTTAGTTGCATGGTGCCTCTTGAGCCGGCGCTCCTCACCAAGCCGCCGAACTGCCGGGCTATGGTTGCCGAGACCGAGGTGAAGGTCGGTGGATTACCATGATCCTCGCTTAATCTCGTCATTTCGATATTTTTCCCACACAACAGGCATAAAGCTGATCACAAAAACAAGCTCGGGCTGATACGCTGGGCAGGAAACATGTTCAAATGAAAGTTAGAACACGGCAATTTCATGTGCTTGGTTATGTATATGTTTCAAGCAAAGATTGGTTATAGTACTTCAATCGTAGACGTCCTCTTCAAACATATGAGCTTTTTGAATGATAAATGAATTTTGCTCGGGAGGGAAACTGAAAACTGAATAGGCTCAACATGGGCATAAGGTTCAGTCCCATATAAAATATGCAGTGCAGAAGGAAGAGGCAAACAAGAAGCAATTTTCCATTCCATCCTAGTATTTGTTCAAAGCACTCTCTTCTAGCCTATATGCACCACTTTCACTCAGATGGATGCCAATGCCAAAATGAGCTATAGAGGACACATGTAGGATTTGTTACAGATCCTAGTCCCTATGGGTGGGTAGTTGAGGAGGGCCTACTCTCCTCGTACCTAAGGTAGCTTGGTTTTGCCTACTGACACCCAAAATTTTGCAACAAAAGCAAATACTGTAACATATAGCTGCATGCATAAATTCTGTTTGAGAAATTTTATCATGTTTATTCAAGCCCATTTTTATCATTTATTTTAAACTCACGTTAGCCATTAGATTTTGCAATTGTTTAGCTACTCTAACAGCCAAATTGCTAACTGAAATAATTTTTTTTCTGTGTGCAGTTATAATGGACTAATGGTGAACCATGCATGTTTTGTTGCTAATGGCATCATAAGTTTCCTCTCTCTCCTCCTTTTTTTCTTTATAAATATTTTATTACTTTGGTAGGCTGCCAAACTGGCCAGCATGGAAGTATCTCAACAGGTTGATGAGCAGGGTGCAAACCCTGGTGCTCCCTATGGGAGTTGATTTCCCTTGCCACCATGTTATGCTTGTGGGGACATCCAGCTCCCATAGGCATCAGGAGTCAATGCTGCCTATAGCATCAGAGTTTGTGCGGACATCCTGCCCCCACAGGCATCAGGAGTCAATGCTGCCTCTAGCATCAGAGTTTTTCCTTTGTGCCTATAAATTATGGCCCTTTCCTGAAATTGGCAATGACAAAACAGATTTTTTCTCTGCATTTTCTCTCTAGGCAAACCATCTTCATTTCGAGTTCTGGTCACTTGAGCAAGTGAGAACTGAAAATAGAAGTGATATGGTGTACATGAGCATACCAAACTTAAAATGAACTGAGATGATCCTACGGATCAGCTGACAGTTGGAATCTTAAGATAACCACTGGGAGCCAAGTGAGCCAGCAACAAATTATGCGCATTCATCAGAATTAAGCTTCATCACATATCAAAAAACAAAAAGTGTGGAGTGGGGAAAAGTAATCATTGCATATATACTAATACGAGTCATCATTGTCTCTCAGGGGAAAAAACCATATGAGAGTGTTTCTGTCAGCTACTGTTTTTAGCCTATGATGCTTTTTCCACACCTAAAGCCAAACAAGTGGGAACAAGATGCCTAACCTGCACATAGTCGGAGTAGATCTCTGATTTGATTAAATTGTCCACAAGGATGCATAAAATACCAGACTGCAAAATTGAGAATACACCACAATCAGTCTTAACCAGAAACAGAGGTTAGAGCAATGGATTTAAAAAAGTCCTAACTTTCCTGTGTTCTTTTTACGGTGTTCGATTAAACTTCGGTTGATATACTTGAATCAAACTCAAATACATACAATCTGTATTTAATTATATTCCATAGAGTTCTCATTGATATTCCTATGGAAACACTTCTAATAATGCTCATGCGCGTACCATGCCCTATGGCTGTGGTGTTGTTATTCATCAAGGAACTTGGTTGCTGTCAACCAAGGCAAATTGAAGTAAATCAGTTGCGGATAAGTACAATATGATCAGAAAATTAGTGTTGGCTTACTAATTAATTTCACAAACCCCAGTTGGATAGTAGGTATGATAAGTGAAGTTAGAAATCCTTCTGTCAGCTGCAACTCGTAAGGAACCTGCCATTATTTCTCTCATTAATGATTTCGATATACTAGTTAAATCTAGTCCTAACCTTTTCCAAGTCTTTTAAGGATACAAAGTCGTTCTACGTGAAAAAGATTGAGGTGGCTAACTCTGTAATGTCTACCCGCGCTGTGGCTAACACTTTACAGGAACTTCTAGGCCATCATTCAGGTATGGTCAGGGCATAATACATTCTTCCTTCACACGGGAAAAGAACTAGTTCATAATTAAATTTTATGCACACTGCCGGTTGAAATCATTTGCCCTTTGTGATTCAAATGCATTTGCGTACAAATGCAGTCCAGGGAAAAAGGAAATACCAAAGAGAAGTATGGAACTATATACAGTTGGTGCAATTATTGCCCATCATTTGAATCCAGAAGCAGTTTAGAAGATGCATGCATGCAGTGTATGATGGGAGTGGAAAGTATCACTTACTACACAGAGTGGCACAGAAGCGGTACCAGCATGAGGACCACCCAGTGCGATGAAATTCTTAACCTGTTCAATAAGGAGTTAGGAATGTACATAGTCGAAACTGGTTAAATATAAGTTATGTTTGAAAGAGTAGAATTACAGTCCAAGAAAATCACGTTTTCAAGGAAATTACTGGAAAGAACCCACAGATAATCGTGAATAGAACCGAGTAAAATACTTAGTAGAATTACAGTCCAAGAAAATCACGTTTTCAAGGAAATTACTGGAAAGAACCCACAGATAATCGTGAATAGAACCGAGTAAAATACTTAGTACGAAGCCCGCATGCTCTCAGAAAACAGATTTTGGAATGAGGTGTGGCTAAATTCTGGTTCATAATTGTAGGCGGTAAAAACGACACCTACTTAGTTAGAGATGAGATCAGGGTTGAACTTCTTAGGAGGGGGAATGCTGAACTCCGAGAACCTGAAAAGGGAAGGAGAAAGACTTGGGTCAGAGGCCCTGGCTGCCGTGAGCCGAAGGCACTCCGATGCCTGAGTTAGCTCTGAGAAAACTAAACAGGAGGAGGAAGGGAGGAATGAGGGCTTGTGTATTATGTGGTGCGTACCTTTCATGGGGCTGATCCCATGCATATATAGGCGAGTGTTCCCCGTTCATTCTCCCTGTGAGTGGGGGTAGGTGAGGTGAGGTCCCATCGCTCCATACCCTGACAGGCAGCAGTAGGTGGAGCGGACAACACCCCTACCTCACTTTCCATGCCTTCAGCCGGCTGGCGTACAGGGATGATAAAGCACACCTCTTATCACCATAAATGAGCAATCCTATCGCCATAAATGACCGCCCATATCTGTCAGGGCGCGCCGTATTTCCAGAAGGTAGATGGCGGCCCATTCTGACTCTAGGAGGAGAATGGCGGCCCACTCTAACTCTAATGCTGTGGCTGGGGGTGCTGTGGCCTGGGACCAAGGATAGCTTGGCCGTGGCGCGCCATTGTACCGGGCTGGCACTCATACCGAGCTGCCGAACTGCGGTGCTGACCTCGCAAGCTAGACTGATCTACCGAGCTGCCAAGGTATTGACCGAACTGCCGAGCTGACGATCTTCTACCACAGAAGCTGAGGAGCTCGGCGAGTTTAGCCGTGATCATTGCTTAACTTTGTCATTACGGTGTTTTACCCACACAATTGCCCCCTAGCTTTTGACTCCTGAGAGCCTCCTGGCTCGAAGGGGCCAGAAGCTTGATGACCGTATAACTGGTTCTTCTACCGAGCTCAAGCGAGGGTGACCGTCATGAAGGTAGTACCGGGACGAGGGAGCTTCGGATCAAGAGGGCCCCCTTGGGTCTGGGGGTCGCTGCTATCACGCGGGCCCCTTGGAGGTGTCTTTTCGCCTGTCCTGGATATTAAATAGTCTTCGGATATCGCGCTAGTAGTGACACGTGTCGCTCCCATTAGCTGTCTTGCCATTACTTCGAGGAGACGTTAGGGCTGCGAGATGGGACGTTAGGGTTGATTGAGGAGACGCCTCTTAAAGGCTTTCCTCGAAAGTCGAACCGTCGTCCCCAGGCCTTATAAATCAGGCGCCCCCTTCGTCTTCATCTTCTTCTGCTTTCTTCAGATTTCTACTGCGTTTTGCAAGAGAGCTTTCTCCAGCGTCTGCAGACCTTCGTCGTTCCCGACTGCGCAATCCCTATTCGTGCGAGTCTTCTCTGTTTTCTTCATCTTCTTTAGATAGGTCTGTCTGAGTCGAGAATGGGAGTCTATAGGCATCTGCTAGGAAACTCAGACTCCATAGTCCACTTTAGGGATTTATACAAGGTCCCCTCCAACGTGGAGGTCAGACCGGATACCCCCGATGACGGCCTCACCTATCGTGACGGCTGGATGCCCTTCTGGTTGGTATCTGTAGTGGAAGGGGGAGTTCGCTTTCCCCTGCACCCACTGGTCCGGGACTGCCTCTGGGAATGGAGGTTGTGCCCCTGCCAGCTACTCCCCAATGTATACAAAATCATAATGGGGGTAGTGCGGCTCAACCAGATTCTGGGAATTGGCCTTGGCGTCCCAGATATTGAGGACACCTATGACCTCTGCAAATCCGCAGAGGGGGATACTTATTACCTCCGGCTGCGGGTCCGCCGGACAGGGTTTGTAACCGCGCTAGAGGACTCCAACCGATATGCTGGCGAAGACAAAGTGCTTGTCAGAGGCGGATGGGAGTTCGGCGAAATAGAGCCTGCTACCACGGTCCGGGTCCCTCGAAAAATAGGGATTCCTCCAAGTAAAGGCCGAAGTTCTTTCGGTTTGCAGTTCTTTTCTATCTCCTTTTCTGGCTTCTGACATGGTTTTGTCTGTGCAGATTTTCGCGAAAAGAGGGAGCTCGCGAGGAGGAATCGCTGGAAAGTGAACAGCGCCTGGCACGAGCTGGTGAGGAACTACCGCGGCCACAACTGCCGCGCTGCCTGGTGCCTTTTGGGGTACGTGCCCCACTATCGGTCCTTCAACACCTCCAGAAAGGTGTCGGGGATAGACTCCGTCCTTAGCGGCGAAGGTGCGAGTCAAGGAACAGAGCCGGCCGTGGTACCGAGCTCGGCTGCAGTGACCGTTGCAATTCCCGCCGGTCGCCTGGTGGAATTGGCAGAACGTGCTCCAGCAGTCTCTGCCGCAGAGTCCGCCAGACCCTCGAGGGCCAAGCCCCCGTCTTCCCGAACGAGGCTAGTAGCGTCCAGTTCGGAGGAAGAGGAAGAGGAAGAGGAAATGCTGCGCCAACGCGGGCGACGCTATGCCGCGGAGGACCTGTCCGCGGCGGCCTTCGGAGACATCGGAGGCGAGGTCCGGGATCCTCCGCAGGCAGTGGCCGCGGCGCCTCCGGCATCCCCAGGTGGCATTCCTGCCCCAAATGTCGAGGCGGTTAGTCCTGCCGTGGTCGCGGCTGCTCGGCCTGACGAGGCAGGGGTCGTCACAGCTCCGCCTCCGGCCGTGACCACAGTCGTCCCACCCTCGGATCATGCCGCTGGGGCTGGACGTCGGGCCCGTTCGGCCGAGGCTGCCGAGGGCGGACGACCCGAGAAGAGGGCAAGGGTCGAGGCCTCGCCTGGCCCTTCGACTTCGTCTGCTGGTGGGACAATCCTGCCCCCTCCTCCGGCTCCGTGGAGGCCGGCCATCGAGGGGTCTCTGGGGAGGCCGCTGGCCGAAACAGACCGCGCGACCAATCCCCAAGTGGTCGCAGCGCTAGGGCGAGCCTGCGCCCTCCCTCAGGACATGGCGAGGTGGGCGGAGATGGACAACGAGTCTCTCCTGCTTTCCTCGATGCAATCTGTTGTGCAGGTAGGTGCAATTGTCTTTCCCTCAGCTTTTAGTCCCTGTCGTCTTATTGACTTCGGGTTTTCGTCTTGCAGCTGTTGCAGAAGTGCCAGGTGGGCATTGAGAGGCTGGACGCGGCCGAGGCGCGGGCAGCTGAGTGGGTGGTCGAAAGGGACGAGCTGCGGGCGTCCTTGGCGTCCAAGGATGCGACGCTGGCGGAGGTGACGGCCAAGAACGCCGGCCTCGTCGTTGATTTCGAAGAGTCGAAGGTTGAGGTCCAGCGCCTCAAAGATGAGCTGGAGGACGAGAAGGTCCAGAACCAGCACCTTTCCTCCGAGCTCGATGATCTCCGGGCTGCGGCGAAACAGCTGGAGGACGAACTGAAGGGCACAAAGGGGACGAACAAGAGACTCCTCTCCCAGCGGAACCAGGCGCAAAGTTCCCTGGAGAAGGCGCTGAGGGGGAAGGCAGCCGAAATCGAGTCTGCCCTGGCAAAACAGGAGGACAGGCTCAAGGGGGAGTTCCTTGCCGAGCATGACTCCATCATGGAGGAGGAGGTCGGCAAGCTGACTGCTGATTACAAGGCTCAGCTGCCGGGGATCCGGGACCGAGCCTGGGAGCTCGGGTGGAAGGCAGCCTTGGAGAAGGCTGGAGTACCCGAGGACAGCCCATTGTTCCTGAATGCCTTAAGGTTTTCCTGCTCGGACCCGGGACTCGCAGCCGTGTCTCAGGTCTCCTCCGACCCTCCTTCGCAGTCGTGCCCGGAGGCGATCGCCGCTCCCGAGGTGCCTCAAGAGGCTTCGGTTGTCAGTGCTGATCCCGGGGGCTGCCACGTGGCAGCGGCCGTCGAGGTCCCTCCTGAAGCCGCCGTGGTCTGCCATGAAACTGCCCCAACTGCTACCGAGGCCAGCACGGTCGCAGCCGAGATCCCTCCAGAGATCGACTGCAATGTGGAAGCTGCAGCCCCCTGAGGGTTTTTGTAATTTTTTCTTTCTTTGATTGTATCTTCATCCGTCCTGTAATCAGGAGCCGTGATCAATAAAAATTTCTGATTTTCGCTCGCATTCTGATGCTTTCTTGTTCTTGATGAAATGTTTGTGGTTGATGGAATGCTGCATTGCTTTTTCTGTTTTGAGTCGAAACTCCTTGCTATTCTTTGGATTGAGACGTCGGCCAACGACCGAGACCCGATGCATGACCGTGGTCTCCGACGGCTGTTCCGTACCCATTATTTCCCCCCCAGCTTTTGGCCTGTGGGCTACTTGGAGCAGGTCGGAAGCTGAGTGGTTTTAGTCAGGCCGGTATTGTCACTAACCTTTTGGCAGTGCCCGTTGTGTCGAACTGCCGAAACGGTGGGGTCTCGGTTCGATGGGGTCTCCTCATCGCCTTTTGCTGACGTGGAGTGCTGCATTAAGTTCTTTCCGTCAGTCGAGGCGGTTGCCCTTCCGCCTGTCGAGGCATTGAATAGTCCTCTGAGAATGTGGCACCGTGCCACGTGTCACCTTTGTTGAGGGCGCGCAATCAAATCTGCAGGACGACTGGGCTGCCCGAGGCGACTCTAGGGCTACTCGAGGTAGGGCCATAATGAAGGCTTCTCTCGAAATCTGAAACGGCGCCTCCATCCTTTATAAGTTAGGGTTCCTTCTCCGTCTTCCTTCTTTTCGATCCTCAGAACTTCTGCTGCAACCTACTGAAGAACAATACTTTCCTGTTGCCTGCGACCCTTCTGCTCGCAGAGCACTGTAGGAGCTTCACTGTAGGACTTCTCTCTCCTGTCTCTTCCCTTCTGGTGGGTAGTCCTCCTGGGTTAGAATGGGTGTGCACAGGCATTGGCTAGGGGACGCATTGTCCATAAGCCTGTTTAGGAAGGAATACGAAGTCCCTTCGACTGTAGAGATTAAACCAGACGGCCCCGACGACGGTTTCACATACAGCGACGGTTGGATGCCGTTCTGGCTGGTGGCCGTCGTGGAGGGAGGAGTCCGGTTCCCCCTCCACCCACTCCTCAGGGAATGTCTCCGGGAGTGGGGGTTGAGCCCCTGCCAGCTGCTCCCCAACGGATACAAGATTATCATGGGGACAGTGCGGCTCAACGAGGTCTTGTCCATCAACCTCGGCGTCTCGGACATCGAGGAGGCGTATGACCTCTGCAAATCCGCAGAGGGGCATACGTATTATCTGCGGCTAAGGCTCCACCGGACTGCCTTTGTGACCGCGTTGGAGGACTCGTATAAATACGCGGGGGAGGACCGTGTCTTCGTTCGCGGGGCGTGGGAGTTCGGCGAGGCGGAACCCAGCACCACGGCCCGGATACCGCGCAAAATTGGAGTCCCCCCAAGTAAAAATCGAGGCCCCTGGATTTTGAATTTGAATCATCTCTTTCCCTTGCTGACACTGTTCTGTTCCTGCAGGTTTTCGGCAGAGGAGGGAGCTTGCCAGGAGGAACCGGTGGAGGGTAAACAGTGATTGGCACGAGAAGGTGCGGAAGTACCGCGGCCATCACTGCCGAGCCGCGTATTCGCTGCTGGGGTACACGCCGCACTACAAGTCCTTCCTAGCTCCGAGGCGGGTGACCGGGATCGACTCCGTGCTTCGCGGAGAAGACACCGGACCGGGCACCGACCGGACTCAGGTTCCTGTTCCGGAGACTGTTACTGTCGCGATCCCCGGCTGCCTTCCGGTAGAATCGGGTAGACAGTCTCCCGGCCGTGAACGAGGAACGACAAAGAAAGCCGAGACCGGGCGCAGGCGGCAAAGACAGAAATTCGTCGTTTCTAGCGAATCCCGAAGCACATCTAGCTCGGAGGAGTCTGAGGTCGAGATGCTGCGCGGTCGCCGCAAGCGCTTCGTCGCGGAAGACCTTGCCGCCGCTGCATTTGGAGATATGGGCGAGACCTCGGTCCCTTCCCGAGGTGCCGTCGTCAACCAAAGCACGTCGGCGACAGATGCAACAGAGGTCTCTGCTCCTGAGACCGAGACGGTTCCGGAGGCTACAGACGGTGCTCAATCGGGAACACCTGCTGCAGCCGACGTCTTTGAGGAATCGCGCTCCGACCCAGGCAGAGCTGATGCTGCCGAGGTCGTCGAGGAACGCAGGCCAGAAAAGAGGCCCCGGGTCGAAGCCCCGTCTGCCCCTGAGCATGCCATGTCGGTTGGGGGGTCCGCCGCTCCTTCCGACTTCATCCCCTGGAGACCGGACATCAAGGGGGTGCTGGGGAGGGAACTAGCCGAGTCGGACCGAGCGGCCAGCCCCGAAGTGGTTGTCGCTCTGGGACGATCGTGCGCCCTTCCCCAGGATATGGCAAGGTGGGCGCAGATGGACAACAAGTCCCTGCTGATGTCCTCAATGCGGTCTCTGGTAACGGTATGCACACGATTGACTCAACATTCTTTCTTTTTCTGCTGGGTTTCATTTCGTGACAATCCTTTTTCCACTGCAGGTCTTGCAAAAGTGCCAGGCTGGCATGGGGAGGCTGGATGCAGCCGAAGCCAGGGCGGCAGATTGGGCAACCGAAAAGGAGGAGTTGCTCAAGTCCCTGGCGGCAAGGGACGCGGCCCTGGAGGAGGAGGCGAGGAAGAAGGAAGATCTCCTTGCCGAGCTCGACGCAGAGCGGGCCTTGGCCGAGCACCTCAAGGAGGAAGCAAAACAGGCGGTGGATCAAAACGCCCAACTGTCCTGGAAGCTAGACGAGGTCCGTCTCGCGTCGTCGCGGAGGGAGGAAGACATGAAGATGCTGCGGGGGACCAACAGTAGGCTTATCTCTGAGAGGAAGCTGGCTGAGAGAAAGCTAGAGATGGCTATGGACGGGAAGGCGGCCGAGCTCGCGCGGGCTCTGAAAGATCAAGAAGCGAAACTCAAGGAAGAGTACCTCGCCGAGCACGAGTCCGTGATGAACGAGGAGGTCAGCAAACTGGCAGCTGACTACAAGGCTCAACTGCCAGGAATCCGAGAGAAGGCGTGGGCACTTGGGTGGAAGGCGGCCTTGCGGAGGGTCGGTGTCCCTCCGGACAGCCCTATCTTTCAGAATTCCCCCAGGTTTCCTCGCTCGGACTCGGAGTTGCGAGCCGTCTCGGGAATCGCCCCTGCTCCTCCAGCCTTGGAGGTCCCTCCAGCAACAGTTGCCCCTGCTCCTCCGGTGGTTCCCGAAGCTGCCCCAGCCGTACCTGGCGAGAGTGTTGCCGGGACTAGCTGTAATGAGGGAGCAGCAGCTCCCCGAGTTATGTAATTTTTTTTTTGTTTCGCCATACCTTGTACTTACGCTGATCTTATAATAAAACAACATTCTTTACAAACAACATTCTTTGCATATTCTGTGTCGTCCGTCTTGCTTGCGTAGCGTATCGATACAAGTAACTTGCCGAGTAGTTTGATAGGTACTAAGCGAGAGAGGAGCCGAGCCGTGAGGGTGGTACCGAAACCGGACCATGACTCCGTTGGCTGTGCCGCCAGAGCTGGTGAAGGCACCGAGCTCAGGACGGTTGGACCTCCGAACAGAGGTACCTAGCCGCGAGGGTGGTACTGTTACCGGACCCTGAAATGCTTATGGCTGTGCCGCCAGAGCTGGTGAAGGCACCGAGCTCAGGACGGTTGGCCCTCCATGCAGAGGTGCCGAGCCGCGAGGGTGGTACTCTTACCGGACCCTGAAATGCTTATGGCTGTGCCGCCAGAGCTGGTGAAGGCACCGAGCTCAGGACGGTTGGCCCTCCATGCAGAGGTGCCGAGCCGCGAGGGTGGTACTCTTACCGGACCCTGAAATGCTTATGGCTGTGCCGCCAGAGCTGGTGAAGGCACCGAGCTCAGGACGGTTGGTCCTCTGAACAGAGGATCCGAGCCGCGAGGGTGGTACTGTTACCGGACCCTGATGTCGGAGCTGGCGATGGAGCCGAGCTAACAGTTGACATTCCGAATAGTGGGATCGAACCGCTGCGAGCCTTGGAGCAATGCAAACATTCATTCCAGAAAAGTTGCCTTTTATTGATATCTGATTTCTTGAGTACATTTTTCAGAAATAGAATTTTTTTAGATGTGCTGCGTTCCATGGTCGCGGGAGCGGCTTCCCGTCCATATCTTCGAGTCGGTAGGCAGATCTCCCCGCTGTAGAAGTTATTCTGAACGGTCCCTGCCAGTTAGGCGCCAGCTTGCCTTCGTTGGGATCTCGGTCGGCTGGAAGTGTTTTCTTCAAGACCAACTCTCCTATCACGAACCTTCTCTCTCTGACCTTCGGGTTGTACCCCCTGGCCAACTGCTGCTGATAGGCGGTCAGGCGGATAGCTGCCGCCTCTCTTCGTTCTTCAGCCAAGTCCAGCTCCCGTGCTACATTCAGATCGTTTAGACCCTGGTCACAGAGTTCGGACCTCAAGGTCGGGAGGCCGACCTCAAGGGGAATGACTGCTTCCATGCCGTAAGCAAGGGAGAACGGGGTAGCCGAGGTGGAACGCCTCGGCGTAGTTCGGTAGGCCCATAGGACGCTTGGCAGCTCCTCCGCCCATCGACCTTTGGCTCGGTCGAGTCTCTTTTTGATTCCGTCGAGGAGCACCTTGTTTGAGATCTCGGCCTGGCCGTTGCTCTGAGGGTACGCCGGGGTAGAGTAGATGTTGCGAATGCCGTACTCCTGGCAGAAGCTCTTGAAGAGGTTGGAGTCGAACTGTGTCCCGTTGTCCGAAATGAGAGTGCGGGGAATTCCGAACCTCGTGATGATATTCTTCCACACGAAGTTCTTTGTGTCCAGCTCGGTGATGGAGGACAAAGGCTCAGCTTCGACCCACTTCGTGAAGTAATCCGTGGCCACAATCAACCATCTCTTGTTCCCTGGAGTTCGGTGAAGTGGTCCGACGATGTCGAGGCCCCACTGGGCGAAAGGCCACGGACTGGAGAGAGGACTTAGGTCCTGGGCTGGCTGGTGGAGAGAATGGGAGAATTTCTGGCACTTCTCGCACTTCCTGGCGTAAAGCTGGGCGTCCTTCTGCATGTACGGCCACCAGTAACCCTGGCTGATAGCCCGGTATGCAAGTGACCGACCTCCTATGTGACTGCCGCAGACTCCTTCGTGGATCTCGTAGAGGAAGTCGTCGACCCTGCTGGGGTGCACGCACTGGAGGTATGGCCCTGTGAATGATTTTCTATAGAGCTTGCCGTCTGGGGACAGCCAGAACCGGGACGCCTTCAATCTGATTTTTCTGGCTTCAGTCCTGTCTTCCGGCAGCTGGTCATCCTTCAGGTAGGCGATGATGGGGTCCATCCAGCTCGGGCCGAGGTCCAGGCACATGAGTTGCCGGGGTTGCTGGAGGTTGATGCTGGGCTCTTGCAACGTTTCTACTTCAATAGTCCTCCTTTCGCCAGCTTCCACAGCCGAGGCGAGGCTAGCGAGGGCGTCTGCATGGGAGTTGCACTCTTTCCCGATCTGCCGGACCACGGCCCTTTCGAACTGGGAGAGGAGTCCCCTGGCGTGGGCAAGGTAGGCAGCCATCCGGTCATCCCGGGCCTGGTAGTCTCCGCTGAGCTGGCTTGTCACCAGCTGAGAATCGCTGAAAATCACAACGGACCGGGCCTCCAGGATCTTGGCACTGTTAAGTCCGGCAATGAGGGCTTCATATTCGGCCTCGTTGTTAGATGCCTTGAAGCCGAGGGTCACAGCTTGCTCGATGACGAGGCCCTCGGGAGACTGGAGAACCACGCCAGCGCCAGCTCTCCTGGATGTCGAGGATCCATCAACGAAGACTTTCCACGACGAGTCTAGTAGTTCTTTCCAGGAACGCTCTTGCTCCGTCTCGGTGACAATCTCCGTACCGCTATTCATCTCAGTGATAACCTCCGTACCCCTATCGTCCCCCAGTTCGGTGTCGAGCGCGGTCGGTGCCGAACTCTGAGGGGTAAACTCCACAATGAAGTCCGCGAGAACTTGGGCTTTGATGGCCGTTCTGGGTTGATAGCCGATGTCATATTGCCCCAGTTCGACAGCCCATTTGGAGATTCGTCCGGAGAAATCTGCCTTCCGGAGAAGAGCCTTCAGTGGGTATTCGGTCACGACCACTATTGTGAAGGTTTGGAAGTAGTGGGAGAGCTTCCGAGAGGCGCTGACGAGCGCCAAGGCGAGCTTTTCAAGCTGCAAATACCGGGTCTCGGCGTCCAGCAGGGTTTTGCTCGTGTAATAGATGGGCCTTTGCGGGCCGTTGTCCTCTCTGATGAGTACCGAGCTCACTGCATGGTCCGAGACTGACAAGTACAAGAACAGTGGCTCTCCAAAGGTCGGGGTTGACAGCAGTGGTGGAGAAGAAAGATATTGTTTTAGCTGCTGCAGCGCCTCAGAGCATTCTGACGTCCACTGGAACTTGGAGCCCTTTCTCAAGAGTTGGAAGAAGGGTCTGCACTTGTCTGAAGCGCGGCTAATGAACCGGTTCAGGGCGGCGGCCATTCCGGTCAGCCGCTGAACTTGTTTCGCCGAGGTCGGACACTGGAGGTCCTGGATCGCGGTGATCTGGTCGGGGTTAGCTTCGATCCCCCTTCTTGTGACCAGGCTTCCCAGAAACTTGCCGGAACCGACCCCAAAGGCGCACTTGGATGCATTCAGCTTCAACTGGAACTGGCGAAGGATGTCGAAAATTTGGCGGAGGTCGGTCAGGTGGTCCTGCGACCTCTTGGACTTGACGACCATATCGTCGATGTAGACCTCCACCGTTTTGCCGAGCTGGGCCTGGAACATCTTCGTCACCAACCGCTGGTAGGTCGCTCCCGCGTTTTTCAACCCGAAGGGCATCACCTTGTAACAATAGGTGCCCCGGGGAGTGATGAAAGCTGTCTTCTCCTGGTCTGCCGCGTACATGGGGATCTGGTGGTACCCCCGGTAGGCGTCCAGGAAGCTCATCCGGTCGTGTCCGGCAGTGGCGTCAATGAGTTGGTCGATTTTTGGAAGAGGGAAGCTGTCCTTTGGACAGGCCTTATTGAGGTCGGTGAAGTCCACGCAGACCCTCCATTTGCCCGTCTTCTTCTTGACTACCACGGTGTTGGCTAGCCACTGCGGATAGTGGACCTCTCTTATTGCACCTGCCTCAAGGAGTTTCTGAACTTCCTCAGCCACGGCCTCAGTCTGCGGGACCCCAGTCCGGCGCGGTTTTTGAAGCACGGGCTTATGGTTGGGATCCACCTTCAGCTCGTGACAGATGACTGCGGGGTCAATGCCGGGCATTTCGTACGGTGTCCAGGCAAAGACCGCCTTATTCTCCTCGAGGAGGTTCAGCAACTCTATCTTCTCGGTCTCGGGGAGCTGACTTCCCACGAGAAAGAATCTGTCGGGGTCGGCGGGATCAATATTGACCTTGGTGAGGTCCTCGATGCTCTTCTGCGCCGGAGCCCTGCCGACGTCCTCGAGCTCGGCTTCTCTATCCTGCTCGGTCACATTGACTTGGGACGGCCCGGCCTCGTCAGACAGCACGGCCAGCAGGCATTGCCTGGCCATGTGCTGGTCGCCCTTGACGGTGATCACTTCCGTCCGTCCCGATCGATTCTCCAAAGGGAACTTGAGTTTTTGATGCCGGGTGGAGGGCACCGCCTCCATGCTGTGCAGCCACGTCCTCCCCATTATTACATTGTACGGGGAAGGGACATCGACCACTAGGAAGTCGACCTGTCTGCAGGCGCCACCGACTTGGACTCTAAGGGAGATCCTGCCCTTGGGATAGACTGGTTTGGAACTGAAGCCGACCAGAGGGGTGCGGCATGCCTGGAGGTCCTCGTCTTTCAGGCCCAACTTCTTGAAGCAGTCGTAGTAGAGGACCTCGGACGAGCTGCCAGGGTCGACGAGGGCTCTCTGAACCAAGAAGTTTTGTAGCTTCAAGGTGAGAACTAGAGCGTCGTTGTGTGGGAGCTCGACGTCCTCCAGGTCTTTATCAGAAAACCATATTTTGACCCCCTCTGTTTTGGCCTTCTTCGCGGCCGGCTCTGGCGCCGCGGTCAGCACCTGTTTTTGGTGGGAGGCGCGCCTGGCCTCGGCGCGGGCCTGGGAGCTCTTCTTAGGTGGGGCGGCGAGGTGGATGACGTGGATGATGCCTTCCGGCTCGCTGTCCTGGTTATCAGCCTCCCTCCGTGGAGGTCGGTCATCACCTCGGCCCTCCTGCTTGATGTACTCCCGTAGGTGCCCCTCCTTCACAAGGTCTTCCAGGTGGAACTTGAAGCTCTTGCATTCGTCGGTTCTGTGCCCGTTCTGCTTGTGGTAGGCACAGAACCTACTCTGGTCCCGGGAGGAGGGGTCGGATATCATTGGGCGCGGCCATTTGAAGAACGGCTGCGCCTTTATTTTGTTGAGGAGCCTATAGATCGGCTCCTTGAAGATGGTGTTCACTGCCACGTAGGAGGTCGGCTCGTGGCCGGACCTTCTGCTGCTGCGTGATCCTGACGTCGAGGCGGAGGGGGTTCGGCGCTGCTCCGAGGACCGGGCTTTGCGCCGATCCGGGGATGGATCCCTGCGGCGATCTTCCTTCTTGGAGGGCCTGTTGTCTCCCTTGGCCGGTTGGCTTCTCTTGGTGAGGCCAAAGTTCTCCCGACCTCGCGCCTCGTCTTCTTCTGCCAAGATGAACCGGTTGGCCTTGGTCATGAGCTCCTTCATGGTGGTCACGGGATACATGACCAGCTGGGCCCGAAGTGGGATACCTGGCTGCAGGGCCAGTTGGAAGGACCTCACCGCTAGCTCCTCAGAAGCGCTCTCGATCTGGCTGTAAACAGTCCAGAACCGGCGGGCGAACTGGGTGACGTTCTCGTTCTCCTGCATCCGGAGGGCCATCAGGTCGGCATCGGTCTTTGGGATGACGCGATGAGCCTGGAATTTCCCCAGGAAGGAGGCCCGGAGTTGTCGCCAACTGGAGATGGACTCTTCGGGAAGCGAGCAGAACCATCGCAGGGGGAGATCCGCCAAACTGGAGGAAAACACTCGACAGTTCAGGGAATCGTCATCCCCCCAGACCGACATCCTTTGGACGTAATGCCGGAGGTGGGCAGCAGGATCCGAGGTTCCGTCATATAGGGTGAACCTTGGGACGCTGAACTTCTCGGGGAGCGTGTATCTTCTTATCTCCCTAGAGAAAGGAGACGCGCCAGTATCTTCAGCCTCAAAGGTGGCATACTGGTCTCGGTCGGGACCAGTAGCTTCCATATTCTGGCGGATAGTCTGTTTCACCTGCTGGTCGATCCACCTCTTCAGCTCGGCGTCTTCCAGCCCTTGGCGCTGCTTCTTTGGCTCTTCGTGCATGTGGCTGCTGCTCGAGCCTTCTTCTTTTTGGTCTCGGTCACGCCTCTTATTGTTGAGGACGTGCCTCAGGTCTTGTCCGTGGCCCGGACGCCTGGGCGGCGGGCTCTGATCCTTCTTTCCTTCGAGCCGTTGCGTGAGCCGTTCGATAAGCTCACGCTGTTCCTGGATGAGGAGATTTTGTGCTCTGATATCCGCCAGGCGGGGGTCTTCGTTGTGCTCAAGGCTGGCCTGATGATGAGACTGCGACCTAGCCCGGGCCGACTTCTCGTGCGGCTTGGTGACCGACTTTTCGCCCTGCACCGTCCGCCTATGGCTATGGTGGGGTTGCTCTGGAGGTGGAACGTCACGAAGGGAGAGCATGGTTACTTCCCTGGATTGTGACGCTGTTTGGACCGTGAAAGACCTCCCGCCAGACCTCCTTTGCCGAGGGGGAGGAGGCGGAAGATTTTGCGCCAGCGTAGGCTGTGTGGACACAGCCTTGCCCTTGGAAGGTCCTTCGCCATTTCTGGTTTTCGGAGGCATGGTGTTTACAAGCTTTTTGTTCAGATTCCCACAGACGGCGCCAAACTGTAGGCGGTAAAAACGACACCTACTTAGTTAGAGATGAGATCAGGGTTGAACTTCTTAGGAGGGGGAATGCTGAACTTCTCGGGGAGCGTGTATCTTCTTATCTCCCTAGAGAAAGGAGACGCGCCAGTATCTTCAGCCTCAAAGGTGGCATACTGGTCTCGGTCGGGACCAGTAGCTTCCATATTCTGGCGGATAGTCTGTTTCACCTGCTGGTCGATCCACCTCTTCAGCTCGGCGTCTTCCAGCCCTTGGCGCTGCTTCTTTGGCTCTTCGTGCATGTGGCTGCTGCTCGAGCCTTCTTCTTTTTGGTCTCGGTCACGCCTCTTATTGTTGAGGACGTGCCTCAGGTCTTGTCCGTGGCCCGGACGCCTGGGCGGCGGGCTCTGATCCTTCTTTCCTTCGAGCCGTTGCGTGAGCCGTTCGATAAGCTCACGCTGTTCCTGGATGAGGAGATTTTGTGCTCTGATATCCGCCAGGCGGGGGTCTTCGTTGTGCTCAAGGCTGGCCTGATGATGAGACTGCGACCTAGCCCGGGCCGACTTCTCGTGCGGCTTGGTGACCGACTTTTCGCCCTGCACCGTCCGCCTATGGCTATGGTGGGGTTGCTCTGGAGGTGGAACGTCACGAAGGGAGAGCATGGTTACTTCCCTGGATTGTGACGCTGTTTGGACCGTGAAAGACCTCCCGCCAGACCTCCTTTGCCGAGGGGGAGGAGGCGGAAGATTTTGCGCCAGCGTAGGCTGTGTGGACACAGCCTTGCCCTTGGAAGGTCCTTCGCCATTTCTGGTTTTCGGAGGCATGGTGTTTACAAGCTTTTTGTTCAGATTCCCACAGACGGCGCCAAACTGTAGGCGGTAAAAACGACACCTACTTAGTTAGAGATGAGATCAGGGTTGAACTTCTTAGGAGGGGGAATGCTGAACTCCGAGAACCTGAAAAGGGAAGGAGAAAGACTTGGGTCAGAGGCCCTGGCTGCCGTGAGCCGAAGGCACTCCGATGCCTGAGTTAGCTCTGAGAAAACTAAACAGGAGGAGGAAGGGAGGAATGAGGGCTTGTGTATTATGTGGTGCGTACCTTTCATGGGGCTGATCCCATGCATATATAGGCGAGTGTTCCCCGTTCATTCTCCCTGTGAGTGGGGGTAGGTGAGGTGAGGTCCCATCGCTCCATACCCTGACAGGCAGCAGTAGGTGGAGCGGACAACACCCCTACCTCACTTTCCATGCCTTCAGCCGGCTGGCGTACAGGGATGATAAAGCACACCTCTTATCACCATAAATGAGCAATCCTATCGCCATAAATGACCGCCCATATCTGTCAGGGCGCGCCGTATTTCCAGAAGGTAGATGGCGGCCCATTCTGACTCTAGGAGGAGAATGGCGGCCCACTCTAACTCTAATGCTGTGGCTGGGGGTGCTGTGGCCTGGGACCAAGGATAGCTTGGCCGTGGCGCGCCATTGTACCGGGCTGGCACTCATACCGAGCTGCCGAACTGCGGTGCTGACCTCGCAAGCTAGACTGATCTACCGAGCTGCCAAGGTATTGACCGAACTGCCGAGCTGACGATCTTCTACCACAGAAGCTGAGGAGCTCGGCGAGTTTAGCCGTGATCATTGCTTAACTTTGTCATTACGGTGTTTTACCCACACAATAATAATCACAAGACTCTAGATTGCATAGAAATATTGATGGTACATGACTAGCTAGACAACATAGTAATCTATATAAAAGAAAACAAGGACATTGTATCAAAAACAGCAGTGCTAAGAAACTATTAACTTTACCCAGAGACTGTGTTAAATATAAATACAACAAATCCAATCTAAAATGTGAACTTCATTGTGCAAAAATAAAATTATAGATTTATTGTCCCCAATAGTGTAGTAGTTAAAGTTGTAAATGCTCCAAAGAATAACCTGTGTGCTCACTCACGGTTGAATCAGTTACATCATCATTACAAAGATCCCTTCAAGTTTTTAATCCTTCCAATGAGTCCAGCTGCATTATCTTACAAGTATCACAAATTAATGTCAGTTTGGAATACCATACCCATCATCATTTATGCCATTTAGCTTTGAACAACAGCAGATGCCATATGGTTCAGCAATGTAGTAATTCCATTGAAAACTTTCTATGGGTCCGACTTTACACTACAGTAGTTTTATGTAGAGAAAAAGAGAACTGCTAATGCGACAGCAAGAGCTTCTTCTTCCACGTCCCTTCTATTTCCATATCCCTTTTCCTTTCAAAACTTCTCTTCACACCCCATTAATCCCAAAATACCTTTCTCTCTATTCTCAATTGGCTCCGGCCTTCTTTCGCATCTCCCTCTCCCCTCCGGCCAGCCGGGCCATGGGGTTAGGTGGGGTCAGTGAGCGTAGAAAGGAGATGGGGTGGATGTCCTTTCAAGTAATTTCACATGGGTTACATTGTTCTCGAAAAAAAGGCTTAGGAAGTAGAAGCTGTGGGTGTGGCATTAGCAGCTCTAAGAGAAAATTTTTCACTTGCCATTCCTCTCTCAGATTAGAAACCCCAACACGCACATACCTAAGTAGCTGAAATGGCGACACCAGCAGCAGTGGCGGCAATACCAAGCTTCTTCTCCTCATCTCAGAAAAACCCATCTCTTCTCTTTCACACATCTCCTTCCAAACTCCCCTTCCTCAACACCACCACAACCTTCTTCAAACCTCTATTCTCACCTTCTCCTTCTCTTTCTTTTTCATCATCTTCTTCTCCTCCTCCTCCTTCACCACTCATCGCACGTGCCAACACTACACCTCCCTCCACCACAACTACCACTACCACCACCTTCCACGGCCTCTGCTACGTATTGGGCGACAACATTGACACCGATCAGATTATCCCCGCCGAGCATCTGACCCTCGTCCCCTCCAAACCCGACGAGTACCGCAAGCTCGGCTCCCTCGCCCTCTGCGGCCTCCCGTCCGCCGCCTACCCCATTCCCTTCGTCGACCCCAACCAGTTCCAATCCCGCTACGCCATCATCATTGCCGGTGAAAACTTCGGCTGTGGCTCCTCCCGTGAGCATGCCCCCGTCGCCCTCGGTGCCTCCGGCGTCTCCGCCGTCGTGGCCGAGTCATATGCCCGCATCTTCTTCAGGAATTCAGTCGCCACCGGCGAGGTCTACCCGGTGGAATCGGAGGGGAGGATCTGCGACGAGTGCAGCACTGGGGATGTGGTTACGGTTGAGCTGGACGAGAATCGATTGATCAATCACACTACTGGGAAGGAGTACAGGTTGAAGCCCATTGGAGACGCGGGGCCTGTGATCCAGGCCGGAGGGATCTTTGCTTATGCAAGGAAGACGGGTATGATTGCTTCAACCGCCCCCGCTTGAGCGAGGGAGGGAGGGACTCTGGCTCTTTGGTGGGTTGGATTTCATCTCCTCTTTTATCAGTATTTAAGATATTTGGGATTTAGTTACTTATTGCTGAATTAGTACTAGTATTGAGAACTGGGATTTATGTATTTCATGGTGTGTCTCGTTGATGAAAGATTGGTTGAAAATGTGTTGCTTTTGATTGAATGAAACTGTTGCTGTAGTGTTTTTATCTTCTTGTGTTAATTTCCTGAAGGATTAGATTAGATAAGATTAGATTAGATTGTATGTTTCTGTTTGGTACTCTGTATTTGAATTGATGATGTGAGAAGCTGGCAGTAATTATGGGTTTGATCCTTGAATTGCTTTATATTAGGTATGAGATTTCAGTTCCAAGCTTCTGGTCGTGGTGTGTTTCTGTTTGGTACTCTGTAATTGAGTTTGTAATGTGATAAATTGGTAGTCATTATAGATTTGAACCTTGAATTGCATTATATTAGGAATGAATTTGCAGTTGTTCAAAAGCTTCTGCTCTGTGTGTGTGTGTGTGTGTAAAACTTGACCAACTTACCAGACTCACCTTCCCAGTCACTCAGTCGGGTCTTAGAACTATGTTCAGAACATTGTACATGAGCATGGCTATCCACAATAGTCTATCAAAAGAGTAACTCCTGTTAACAGAGAATGGAGCATAAACAAGATCATGAATGCAAAATAAACAAGGTAAAACTATCATGGTAAAGCACGAGATACAGATTCAACTTGAACCCTTGTCCGAGTTGAGTAACCCTAAAGTTTCTGGTCAAAATCACATGTTGGATCGAGTTAACTTGGCCAAATCAAGTGGTTGAGATGGTGATTCAAACCTTCGTCACCATACACAGTTAGGTGAGGAGGAGATTTTTCGATCCCCCCCAATCCCATCCCCAGGTTGGGCTCTAGGTGGGTGCGCAAAAAGGAAAATATTTACATGCAAAAAGTAAAACTATACAGTATAGACATTGATGGTTCCCAACTTGAAAAAAAGTCCTCTATCCTCTACCCCTGATTTCTTTGGTAGCCGCTGCCTAATTTGTCACTCTGATGATGTATTTTCAAATGATTCTCCTTGTAAAACCTATGATGCCCAGATATGGTATGGATAAGGCAGGGACACGCCATGGACGTGGCAGGGATATGGATTTTACACATAAAAAGTGAGGTATTGGATACAATATGACACGATAGGTTGACCATTTGCCCATTTTGAAGCATCCATGCATCATTGATTAAAACTATCCTGTCATTTCTATCTTTCCAATTTATAGCTTGCAAGCATGTCTTCCATAAAACCCTTCTCTTTGTTCAATATGAGCTAATCCCAAAAGAATAACCATCTCCAACTTGCCTTGTTGTGACCACAAGATGCCAAAAAGATAATGTCCCTGTTGCATGTGCCATTTGCAAAGTCACAATGTACAAAGAGGTGAACTATTCTCTTCTCCACATATAGGCAACCAGGTAGATGCATTAGTGGTGCAATTCCTCTTGTAGAAAGTTTGTCCATAGCACCTCTCTTTCAATCTGCCTGGCAAAACACTTCGACCCTTGCTGGGCTCAAACCAGACCACATAGGAGCAATACAGGGGTGGGTGGGGGCATGTGCATGGTGGCTAAAGAAGGGTTAAAGCCTTGAAGAAAGAGACAGTGTAAAAGTCCCCACCAGACCCACCTTCATTTATTTACCCAATCAATTCAAGGGTCACCTTCACAAGTCATGGTTTTTCCAATCAACCCTTTGAATGCAGGCTCTCTTAATTCACAATGTAACATGCGTTTTCTCACTACTTCATCTAAGGGCTTTATTTATCTCCCTCCTAGTTTCTTAAACTATAAGCCCTTCAACACGTGGTAAAAGAGTTACTTCTGGCATGTTGTCCTAATTGCTTGAAGCTCCCTTTGACTCATTCTACAAGAGTTGTTTCCAGGCTACTGCAGACATGAACAAACCATCTCAAATGGCATCCTTTTATTTTCTCTCCTATTAGAGCTACCACTGGTTGATTCTTATATAATCAATCCAAATTCTATCCTTCCTTGGAACTCCACACACCCATTTTAGTGGGCATATCTATGCCAGGTGTACTTAAGCTTCTTTTTCTTTGTTGCCCAGGCCCCAACATTCCACCCCATAAAACAAGCATATCTAATTGTTTTCTTATAATCACGGTGGTGACTTTCATACTGGTGCTTTATCAAGAAGACTGAGATCGTTTTAAAGACTTTTCCAATTCATGCTTTATGCAAATTGTGTGGCACCATGGTAAGCAAAGTGGTTGCTTTAGCAGGAGGAGGAGAACTTGTTATAATGCATTGCCATAATTGCTACTTAAATACAAAATAGGTAAAATATAAAAGCTATGGAACTTCTCCAAGATTTGCATAAGGGATAGTTAAATTCATATGATGTTACCATTGCAAGCATCATACCTGCTATACAACTGCCAAACTTCCCAGACAGAAAAATCATATAATATATAACAGAATTATATTCTATGCATATTAAATCTGTTACTATTCAAATCTGTAAATATTACACTCTGCACGTACTAAACATCCTTAATATGATTTTGCAAAAAATTCAGACTTACTAACCTGAATTATCTTGTTCCGAGCATATTGTAGTGTCCCATCAAAGTTGTTTTCACTGAGCTGAAATAATATGAATGATGTAAGAAACTCCAATTTTAGCACAAAAACCATAACTAGAAACTATGACTCAATGTTGAGCTTCTGATCTCAAATGTTGTAAACAAGAGAATTGAATCAAGAACAAGGCCTTCAGCAATGGTCAAGAAAATAAAAACTTCAAGCGCACACATCTTAGGAAAAAAGCCTATGTGTTTGGGACCCAGATGTTTTAGTATGACATACAGACATTAGTTTCAGTCTGATGCATCACTGAAAAAGGAATTGCTATTCAGTTTGAAAGTACAGAATATTTTGTGCATGCGCATGACAGACATCAAAGCTACATTACTGGAACATAACTACTGTTAAAATACATACAGTAAGGATGAATAAAGCTTTTAATTTTTCTAATTGAAGTCTCAATTTGGGTGCGATATATCTGGCAGACATGGGCGATCTATTTCAATTTAGAAAGTTTTATTGCAGCATCTTTGTTAAATTGGTCTATAATTTTCTCCTTTTTTTTTTCCAAAAATGTTAATCAGGTCACCATTTTGCTGGACAAGTTTTGCAAATTTGCTTCAAGATTTAAAAAATATTTAAAATAATAACAG
Organism: Persea americana; assembly: GCA_029852735.1. Taxonomy (NCBI): domain Eukaryota; kingdom Viridiplantae; phylum Streptophyta; class Magnoliopsida; order Laurales; family Lauraceae; genus Persea; species Persea americana. Next base: position 70,151,707 of record CM056815.1, read on the forward strand.
AAACAAGATACCTGCAAATCTCTCGTGAAGGGCGTAGTATACATTCCACCAGACAAAACTGTAATAACTCGAGCCTTAGATTCTGCTTTTCCCAACAATGGAACCATTAATTCTGTCATGGCATAAGTTTCCATTACATCGACAGCAAAGTTTGATTCGAACCTGGTAGGAAGATAATGAAAATCAAGGACACAAATTAGTTTTGCGATTGACACATGCAAATTACACATGAAGCAGCCCCTGGTTTTCATACTGCCCAAGAAAGGAGCAGAAAAGGTGACAAAGCAAGACAGGAGGTGAAACCTTCTAAAGTAGTAACTCGGTTCTGCTCAAGCAAGCCAGCATTGTTCACCCAGACAAGCCAAATATTGTCACCATTAGATTTCTCATCAGCTGTAGGAGGTTTTTAAAACAACTCAGCAATATTAAATAATTAATTCAATTCAAAAATAGATCCTTGGGAGATAATAAAATTTATGGTATAAATAAAATGGTCATAGAGAAGTGTTAAATGCAATTCCCATTTAAAAGGGAAAAAATGAAAATATAAAGCATATGTGTTCAGCAATTTTGGCACTGACATTTTGAAACAGAACAGGATAAATAAAAAGGTCATATAATCACTCCTATCATCAGGATGAAACAGAACAAGAAAAAGGGGCCTAACTAGCCAATGACATGGGAAGATTACTGTTTGAAAGAACATAACATCATTGAAATTGAGAACAAGAAAGTGGTTGCCTTGAAAACTTCCCTATCAATAGACAGGAGATTTCTGAAGAGCTCCTCACTAACCAGTAACCATCACTACAACCCCAAGTCATACAGACACTAAGGCCTACAGAAGATGCTTGTTGGAACTTGGAAGGCTTTATTTACGTTTTCTCTAGTAGATTGATCAACAGCAAACACCATCAACGAATAGGTAAATCCATTTACATAAAAAGGTTGGCGAACTGTTTCCCTTCCAACCATTCAAAAAAAAAAAAAAAAACTGTTTCCCTTCCTCGCCACCATCGCCTACTCATCTCCTCCTATGTCGCACATGTCATGGATCCTATGACCCAAAAATTGAAAATGTGAAATTTAGATAAATAACTAGAATACTAATGAATATCATTTCTATATAATTAAAATAATTTAAAAAAATAAAAATAAAAATGAGAGACCTATGCTTTCTTTCAAATAAGGGGGATGACTCTATTTTGTCAACCATTTGTATGGTGTTGACCTCTACTGTCACTAAGATCATTGAACCTTGAATTCTGAATGAAGACCATAAACCGGTTACGCTGTTTTAAACACAACAATCTCCGTTTTAAACACGACTAATTGAAATTACTTGAAGAATGATCAATGTTTGAACAATTGCCACTCTCGATTCTGTCTTGTTTGTTGAAGTTGAAAGTTGAAACTCTGTTTTCTTCTCTTTAATGGATATCTCTTGTTTAGATTGGTTTTTGCACTTTTGTGCTGGTTAAGTAATCTTAGATTTTCAGGCCTCTAAGTGTTGCATTTTCATGTAGTTTGGTATGTGATGTGGATATATTGCTTCCTAGAACTAGCTCTCTCCCTCTCCCTCTCCCTCTTAATTTAGTATTTAGAGGTGATGTTTAACACCTATAGCTAGTTGATGAACTGGTGTGGATGGGAATTACTGTGGCTTCTAATAATTTACTTTGGCAAGTATTAAGAAATGTGGGTAAAGAACAATAGTGGATATGACCATTAAAAATAAAAATAAAAACAATAGTGGATATGACTCTATTCTGTGGAGATGTTGTTGAGGATACCATGATTGCCTCATGTGAAACATGGATATTAATAGAGTTGCATATGACAGGTACATTATCTGTTAAAGTTACATTCATAGTTTTGCATCTATGATCATTTACTTCTCTCTCTCGACCCTTGATTTTTTCATATACATAGAATCTTTGAATGACCATGCATACTAAAGTATTGGTTTTAGGAGGCCTGTTTTAGCAAGGCAGAGGTTTTATTCGCTACTATATTAAGAGCTTATTATTTTGACAAGGTATGCTTATTTTGTGTATGTTATATGTTGATATTTGCTGGTTTATTTTAAGGCACCTAGGATCTTTCTTTATGCTTTTATCGGGTGTTTCAAAGAAGAGTAAATACTAAAATGTCATCTCTGCATTTAGCTTATATCAGTTTTATACCTAAAAAGATTTCTAGTGTTTAAATGCTGCACAGCATGTTTTAGTAATTTGTTTTGGTGAGTGTTAACCAACTGTCAAGGTGTTTTTTTTTTTTTGTGTGCGCACGCATGCGCTTTTCAAAGAAGAGTAAATACTAAAATGACATCTTTTCATTTAGCTTATATCAGTTTTATAGCTAAAAAGACTTCTATTGTTTAAATGCTGCACTGCACATTTAGTAATTTGTTTTGGTGAGTGTGGACCACCTGTTCAAGGTGTTTTTTTGTGTGTGGTCTGAAATCTAGAGTAGGCATGAACTCATACCATTAGGTGGATTCATTATAAAGGTTGGCTTATTAAGGCTCCCACCATGTCAAGGTTGGTTTATTAAGATTGATTCATATAAAGATTGAGTTCTCTTTGTCGTCATTGTCTTTTAAATAATTCTTAGTTTCACTCGTTAGCTATTCAAGAAGTTAATTTCATGCACACATTGCACAGAAATTATATATAGTTGCCTCTTGTCCTAGAGAATTCTGCATTGCTAGAACATACACATGAGTTGCTAGAAAAAAGTTGAAATGTTGTACAGGGTATTATTCCATCCTCTGTTATTGATTGTGTATGAGATTATTCCATCTTGCTTGTTTGCTGAATTCTGGTGATGATTTTGTAAATATCAAAGATGAAATGAAACTAGGCTACTGGCTTCATAGATACAGAGGATGAAAGGTGTTTTTTTTTTAATGTGTATATATATGTGTGTTTCATAGCTATGCCATAGATCTCTTCAGGGAATGGCAACCAATCATAAATAAACAGTGGAATGAATGTCAACATTGCTACCTAGGGTAGACATTTTAATTGGGTAACCACTGCTACCTATGGTCATGATTTTAATTGGGTAAACAACAGTTGGATTGAATGTCTATTCATGCCTCTGGGTTATCTAAATCTGGTTATAACACTTTTCTTCAGGTTCTTAGACCCAAGTAAAAAAAATGAACGAACAGGTTTTAACACATAAATATTGTTTTATGGACAGGCATTTGAGTAAATTTATTTGCCCAGAGGTCTAAGTTAATCAGTTTTTATCATTCCTTTTTATGTATCAATATGTTTGGAAACTATAACATTGAAACTAGTAAATTGTTGGTGGACCACTGACCATTGATATGATTTGAGTTAAGAAGAGATAGGAATCTTTCTTTTTTTTTTTTTTTTTTTGGACCTTGTGTTATGCAAGGCTTGTTTGGCAAAATGATGTAGGACAGGCTTGTCCATAGATGAATGGATTGGAAAAACATTTTTGCTTTGATTTGAGAAGGAAAAGGCTTATGTGAAAAGCTTCTTAGCTTTTGCCCTTCTACATATGGGTGTTCTCCATAAATTAAATGATTGATGGTATAACACAACCTTAATTGAAAATGTTGCCTCTTATGAGACTTGAACTAAACATGTCCCATCAAATTTTCTTCTAGAATGACTATTGGAGTTGTTGATTTTTCCAAGTTATCGAGTAGTTTATTTTTTTCATGTTTGAATGAAGTAAGTTGAAGAAGGCCCCGCATATACAAGACATTGTTGTTATATTATATGTGAACAACTAATCTAAAATTGTATGCTAGGGCCCACATCATTTGATGTGTAATTAAGTTTGTCTCTCCCTGTGGCCTCATTAAGGATTGGTTGTTGATTACCCTACATATGCGAACAAATTATATACCAAAAATAAAAATAAAAAAATAATGCAAACACATTATAACTCGGTTGGTTTTAAGATTTTTAAAATGAAAATAATGTTATCATCCTTTAGATCCTGTCGACTGGTACCCGTTTAGCCTAATATACACTGTTGCCATGGTTAGGTGGAATTCTCATATTTGTTAGTGATTTATGTTTCCTTTTTATCTAAGTAGGCAGAGCACTCTAGGGGCATGTTTGTGTAACCAATTTTCACAGAAAAAGTACCGATCTTCCATGGAAATGTGGTTTTTCATGTGTTTGGTACGACGAAAGCCTGTGGAAACACTTTTCTGCCACTGTCAAAATTTTCCCAGTAAGCCCGGAATTCTACTTCCCATTGGGGGTGTCAGACTTTTGTTTCCACAGAAAAAGTCACCCCCTTTATATTTCTCTTTTCTGAACCTAATTACCCAGCGAAATCGAACTCGTGAGAAACCCTATCTGCGACCGTCCTTCCTCTTCTTCTCTTTCAATCTCTACTGGCTGGAACCACAACTTTCCGGCGACGAAGAAGATTGGAGATACCTCTCTCATGATCTTTCGGCAGTTGAACCCCTCCATTCCAGGCAATGATCAGAATCGGAGGTCTGCCCCCTCTCTCTGCTCCGACCCCATCTCTCTGTCTCTCTGAGGTCGACCCCACCTATCTTTGCAGTGATGGTGCCGGGAGGTTCTATGCCTCAGCCCTCGGAGATGCTTTCTCCTTTAACGAAGCGACTGTACATGGAGCAGGAGCAGATTGTCGCTTGAAAGAAACATCACCATCATTGATCTGTGGTGTCCTTTTAATCTTACCATTCATTTTATTTTTGTGAATTTACTTCTTATGAAGGAGAGAAGTATATGCAGAAGATATGAAATTCCACTTCATCTGCATGGGAGATGCTGAATAGAAGAGGTGAATGAGATTGCTTGTTTCATTCTAGCAGTAGTTGGGATTATTATAGTAAAGTAGAGAAAGTAGAAGTAATGACTACCAAGTGTTTGTCTTTTACTCATAGACCGTTTTATCACATAAGTGCTTATTGGATGGAAATTAGTCTCTATGTGCATTGTTACAAGTGAAAAAATATATTGTTTTTCTCCAGTTCTGTATTTGTTCTTTTTTTTCTTTGGAAACGGGTGTTTGTTCAATTGTGTTGAGTACTAAAGTTAGAAGATGGTGGATATCACCTAGTGCCCAAATTGTTCATGGTCATGGAAATGAACAGTTAAATTAAGTTTGGTTCTTGACTCCAAGTAAATGGAGTTTTTGTGATGGGCATTAATATTATTCGGTTCATTTGCAAATGGATGGTGGTGGTTGATTAATTGTAAATGGTGGTGATTTTTTATGAATGGCGGTGACAGTTGATGAAATGTAAATAAATCATTTGCATCTATGGGATTATATATAGTAGTTAGTTTATGAATTTGACGTAGCCATTACCTTGGTGAAATGAGAGTTCAGAAGAAAAACTTAATTGTCGCAGGTGTATTATTCATTGGGTGCATTTGCATCTGAGCACCTTCAAATTGAATTTGAGCACATGAGACAAGTGTAGACATTGGAAATGTTAACAATGCCCCCCCTCCACCAGCCAATTTTTTTGGTCCACCCTTGCAAGGAGTTAATAGGTGGTGTTCTTATGCATGCCTCTTTGTAATTATTAATGGCATTAACAGGACACAACTCTAACTGAGATTTGATAGAGAAGACTTTGCTGATTAGAGCCACACATACAAATGGGTTCCCAATTGTTTGTTGTGCATTTGCTATGTATAGATTATTGTATGTGAAGGCATTGATATATGCAGATTGCTTAATTTACAGGTGCATTGAACTGTTTTTGCAGGTGTAGCTTATCATAGACTCATAGTGTAAATGAATTCAGGTTTTAATGAACCACATTCCATGGACAAGAAATATGATAAGTTAGATGGACAAGAATCTCACTTGCATTTTGACTCAAATGATGTGGCTGCAAAATTTCAGCTGTTTATCTAATTTAAGTGCTTTATGTGAACTTGATGGGAATTCGGTGCTCATGGATATTGCGGAGGTCCATTGGTTTGCTCCAATTTAGTTTTGCAATTTACTATTAGAGATTAGATGGAATAATTTTGGTATGTTGCATTTGATCTTTATTGATTTCTGATGGGCATCTGGATTATGCATGTTTACAAGCACCATTTTGTGCTGTTCTTGTTGCATCTATTTTGAAATATTGAATACCAGAAGAGTCTGAAATTAAGATCTCACCTTGGAGAAGCATAAACAAATAAAGTAATAATGCTTTTTTGTTATGATTTGCATATATGAAATGGGATTTTATAATGGCATGATGTGAACCACTTGCTACAGAAGTCTCTCTTTAAGGATAATTCTTCAGACTTAATTTTTATGTATGGGCTTATGTTTCTTTTTTTATATTTTTATAGTGATTTTATGCAGATTAATGTTTAATGATCCAATGGAAGTTTATGGATGTTAGATCCAAAATTCCTCGTGTAGGCCCCACAGATTTTGTCCTCGTCCATCTTTTGAAAAATAGGAGAAAATCTTATTTTTCTTCTATTTTGCTGTAAGTTTGAAAAACTGGTTTGAAAAATGGTTCATTTTCTATAAAAACTAGCAGCAAAGCCCCGTGCTAAGCCTGAGGCCAAAATTGAAGATATACAAAAATATAAGAGTTTTTAAATATAATTAATGAAAAGTAAATCTAAAATAATATATTATAAGGAATAGATGAAAGGAATTATATTATGATGAATTATAAAATTCACTAAAAATAATATCTTTATTTTTTAAAAGAAAAATCATATGCTAGTGGCTTTGGGAAAAAACCCCTAACAAATTAATAAAAATAAGATCTTGCTCTCCTTGGAAAAAAAAAATGTATAAAAAACCCCAATGAAATTCGCAAAATGTGATTATAATATCTTTGAAAAACAAAATCCAATGAAATTCTATAAAAATTGTCGTAGCAAACAGAAAAAAAACTAGTTTTCACAAAGAATGCACAGCCGCCCCAAACAACATTAGCACCGATTGATCGAGGAATGAAAAATTATACCAAACATGAATATAGAACTTCCGCATAACTCCTTTCCCGGGTATCCATTTATTATGGACGGCAATTTTCTCTTTTTGGACAGAAATAGGCCAGATTGAGCTTTATTTGGAATCTAAGTGGAATCTAACAGGTTGAGTGAGCTCAGGGCACAGTCCTTAAATGACTAATGATTCTGAAAAACGATTCTACTTACGCTGGCGGCTGTATGGTACTCGTCCATGCCATCACTTTCTGATGGCCTAAGTGGCTGGGATTTGTCAATGAGTGAAAATTTAAGAGTTAAAGCTCAACAATCAAATTCTTTTATAACCTAAAATCAATAACATATGTAGTTAACTACAATTATTTTGAACTTGGTAGGGTATGCATGTAGGTCAATGTGCGATATGACCAGCTTGATTAGAACAATGATATAAGCAACATTACTATATAAGTATTACCGTTATATGGATTTGAATCATGTCTGGTCAACAGTATTTGGATTACAAAACCAAAAACAAATAAATCTCATCAGTTAGGAAAAGAAAATGAAAAAATGCTAAACACTTTTTAAATTAGATGGTAGTATAATCTATTTATTGTCTTTCAAACCGATTCATCAACGTTTATTTAAATATAAATAAAATTAAAAGAATAAACGAGTATCTCTCCACGTCACAAACACACAAGAACAAACATCAATCTAAAAATGAAATGAAATAAATAAATCCAATATTGCATACCCCAACAATAAGATTGCTTTGGGATTAAAGCGAGATGGTTGAAGTGGAGACTTGCTTCGGGAGTGCTTTGTGACCCATGAATGCCAATAAGATTGAAGGAAAAACTTTACAGGACAGCGATTAGACCAGCTATAACCTATAGAGCAGAATGTTGGTCAATTAAGAAGCGGGCATATGCACAAAATGGATGTAGCAAAGATGAGAATGTTAAGGTGGATGTGTGGTAAAACGAGAAATAATAGAATTAGAAATGAGTGCTTTCGAGAGAATTTAAAGTAGCGACAATAGGGGATAAAATTAGAAAAACTCGTTTGAGATGGTTTGGGCATGTCCAACGTAGGCCAGTAACGGCACCGGTAAGGAAAAGTTTGGCCATGAAGGTTGATGGCCCACCAAAGGGAATGGGCAGGCATAAAAGTATGTGGTGGATGGAGGTAGTAAAAATAGATGCGAGGAAGTATAACTAATGTGAGGATTTAGTTCAAGATAGATCGAAATAGAGAAACATAATTTGTGTAGCTGATCCAACATAATTGGAACAAGGCTTTGATGACGACGACGACCGCGACCACGACGACGATGGTTGTGGGCCCACACCACATGACACCGTAGCATAACATAACATTATACGTTATATGTATGGAATTTCCCTATCCGGCTAATATACCTACATATTACATGCAGGTTCCATTCCAACGAGAGGGCGACGTGGAGATAACGGAGACAGCCGTTACATCTCGGCCCTAGGCCCTCCCCTTCCCAAAACCCTGTCCAGCCCGACGGCGTTAACGGAACATCCGCAGAGGTATTTCCTCCAAATCTGCGATTTCTTTCTAGTTTTGAGTTATGCAAGTTGAGCTGCTGCAGCGGCTGCTGGAGAGACTGAGATTTTTATGTATAGTGAAAAAAAAGAGGAAATCATCTTGCTCAAAGATGGAGCTGTTTTGTCCGAGAAAGGACAGAAACTCGAATTCTGGATTCGTTTAGCTGTGAATAGTTAGATACTTTCGCTATTTCTTCTTCGTTTGATTCCGAGGTATGAAAACAGGGTAGGAATAGTGTTTCTAATTGTGAAAAATTGCTAAAGATCTCAGTTTTCTGATCTTGGAATCTGCGATTCCAAGTTCAAGATTGGCGTGGGGAAGTAATCGGACTCCTGAGTTAGAACAGAACCTCTATTTTTATTGAGATTCTGGCTGTGTGATCGTTATCAAGGAAGGAATCTCCAAGTAGTCAAGAAGATGATGTCGGATGAGATACTAGGATCGACCAGACTTGGAGAAGAAGAATCAAAGAAGAATTGAAGAGGAATTGGAAGTGAATTAGAGTCGCAGGAGAGAGGTAACCTTTGAGCGGGATCATTTTGGTCGTTCAAATTTCATGGACATGTGGTCAAGAATTTCTATCTCGAATTTCTGAATTCGCCACTATAATGGAATTTTTGAATCCTCTTTTGTATATGTACTTTCAGAAAATCCAAAAAAAAAAAAAAAATTTTTTTTTTTGAAGGGGTTGGAATTCCAGTAATTCTAGGGCTTGTTTGGTGTAATTCATTCAGAGAATTCTTATAGGTAGAATTGCTGAATTCTCAAATATAGTGGAATTCCTGAATCCTTCTTTGTACTTGAGCATCCAGAAATCCCACCAAAAACCAAAAGGGGTGGAATTCTGGTAATTCTAAGGGCGTATTTCTTTACCACAATTCCTAACAAGAATTTAGGTATGTTGGTTTTTTTTTTTTTTTGGACATAATTTGCCTTCTTGTCCTCTAGCATTTGAAATGCTGTATTTCTTTCAGCAGAATTTCAAATTCCAACCACCTAAAAGGTCTCAAATGACCTTTTTGGAATTCCTGGAATACCATCATCGATGTGTTTAGTTGGAATTTCAAATGCTCCACCAAGAGTAGGGATTTGGAATTCCACCTCAAGGGGGCAACTTTTGGAGAATTTGGAATTCCTCTAGATATGAATTCTGGGAATTTTGGTAAAGAAACAGGCCCTAAAGGTGATTTACAACCTTTTAGGTGGCTAAAATTTTGGAATTCTTGTGAAGAAATATGGCATTTGCAATTGCCAGGGGACAAACCATCATATCATGTCCCAAAAACCCCAACATTCCAAATTCTTGTCAGAAATTCTAGTAAAGAAACAAATTATCTATATAAGGTGTGATTCAAATTAGTGAGATGGCCATGGTTTGATCAACTAAAGCTGGAACCCATTATTAACTTTCTTTACTTTTCTCTCTCTTTTTTTGGTTGGGTAGAAACAAGAGTGGCCTCTCATGTGTGAAATCTGGTGATTGAATGGACTTGTTTTATTTCCACCAAATGCACGAAATAGGCCGGGCTCTTGCATTAGGGCTGGCCAAATCCTTCAATGGATTCCACACACACACACAGGCACTCACAATCAAAGAGAAATCCGAGAAATCCCTTAGTGAGTGGTTGGTCCTGTGGGTCGGGCCCAATGGTCTTGGTCGACCCATTGATCATGAGTTTGGCATGCATCAAAGAGCCTTGCAACTGAATCAATTGAGGCTTTTCCTAATATTCCATCCAAATCGATTGGGCCTTTTGGCAATCTTCTGTATGTGTACCAAAATAATCTCAAATGTCATTCCTTGACCTTCTATCTATTTGTGTTGTCCTTAGGTTTTCACTTAGGTACTCTTAGTAACTTTATGCTTTATTTGTGACTCCATGCATCCAAATTTAGTGTGCACTTTTAAAATACATATACACTATCTAATATTGATCTCCATGCAACAATGCAAATTTAATGGCCATGTTATGTAGGTGCCCCTTTAACCATCGTGCTACCGTGTGATTACACAATGTTCGACCAGGTTGTCTTGACTTTGCCTGCTCTTTGCTAATCCTGATTGTGATATATATCATAGTTATCATAATCCTACGATTCATATCCCGAATCTTAAGGAAAAAGATTTGTATCTGTGCAACGAATCCCATTTATAGATGAATCTTAGGATTCAGGTTGAATCTTACGATTCGATACTCATTTTGTCGAATCTTACGATTCAAGAGACTTGGCCGAGCAAGAATAGCTACAACCATTAAATTAATATTAACAATCTTTTACCTTTTTTCTTTCTTTTTTATAGTGTTTTTTACTTTTAAAAGTTATTTAGTAGTTAACAAAATTTCTTAAGAATATTCATGGATTTGGGGAGGCTTTAGAGATAATAAAGAACATGAATTTTATTAAGGCGTTCGACCGTACATATGGTGCTTGTCTATATCTTCTACTTCTTTTTAATCATTTTTTTTTCTTCATGAACACTTACTTAATTTTAAGAGATATCATATTGTGTAAGATTGATGGTTTGAATTTTATTTTTAAACTTATTAAACTGTTTACACATATCATTTATTATGTATTAATATATATATATATATCATTGTATTTATACTGCTATAAATGGGAAATTATATGGTTATGAATAACTAAAATTTTTTTTTCTTAATTTGTAAATATTTTTTTTTATTAGAAAAATAAAAAATCATACGATTCGTGATACGATCAATTTGTGGGTATGAACGATTTGCTTATCGACTCTGATTTTCAAAACTATGGTATGTATAACTTAAACCCTCTATTTCGTTCTAAAGTTGCTCCTTGATGTTAAAAAAAGAAAAAAAAAAAAAAAAGAGATGTTGCTAATATCCTCCAACCAATATTTGTGTGACTAAATAGTATCCCCTTCTTGTCTTCTGGCACTTGATTTGGTTGGAAGACATATCCTCCAAAAAGGATGGTGAAGATACGGGTTCAAACTTGTCGTAGGTCATGCTTGTGCTCTCTATTGGTAGTCCTAGCACCCATGAAGGCAACACATGAAAAAATAGGAAAAAGTTTCACATCATCTGTGAACAACATGCACCAAGGAACTTCATACTGGGTTTTTGCTATTAAGTCTTCCATAACCAAGGCAGATAGATGGAAAAACTATGTTCTAGATGGAAAAACTATGTTCTTGGAGTACTTCTCCCAGTTATGATGCCATTGTAAAATTTGGTCCTATCTTGTTTGTGTAGATTCTTTTAGTTACTATTTTTCTTGTTGATAGAACTTCAAATGTCACTGATGAAGTGAATAATTGATTGGATACATGATCTTATTATTTCTTTTTTTATTATGCTCTGGAAAACCTGCATATGCCTTGAATTTCCATCCCTTTAATGTTGCTGACATTGACAATGTGACATATTTGATGTGTATGAGAATTCAGAATGGCAGGTTGAATTGTTATAATGCAACAATATAAATCTCCAAAGGTTGGGTTCATTTTGTCATTCTCATTTGTTCGTCTTCTAGTCAGATAAAATGCCAGAGATTCAGTTGGGAGGCCACACTATAGTATCCCATGGAGTAAAATTGGCAAGGCTTCATATGCTTGACTGGCTTATAGTAGTACTCCTCGGTACGATAGAGCTAATATTAAAATTTGTGGCTCCATTTAATTGCTTTATTGGAGAGGACATGATGACAGACATTAAGTACCCAATGAAAAGCAATACAGTGCCATTTTGGGCTGTTCAGGTATGACATCCTATTGTCATCTAGTGTGTGTGTGTGTGTGTGTGTGTGTGTGAGAGAGAGAGAGAGAGAGAGAGAGAGAGAGAGAGAGAGAGAGAGAGAGAGAGAGAGAGAGAGAGAGAGAGAGAGAGAGAGAGAGAGAGAGAGATGCCATTATAATTTGTATGGAGTCCATTTCTTCAGATAAGTTAATTCTTTTGTGTTTTTCTCATAGCAGATAGTTGTGCTATTGTTGCCTTTTGCTATCTTTTCTGCATACTACTACTATCGGAGGGATGTTTATGATTTTCACCATGCAATATTGGGTAACTTCTCTTCCCTTCTTGGCTTTAAGTAGGATATATGCATTGTGTTTTAACACTCACTGATTAGATCTGAAAGCTTAGGGCTTTTGTTTTCTGTTCTGGTAACTGGGGTAATAACTAACGTGATCAAGGACGCTGTTGGTCGACCTCGACCGGACTTCTATTGGCGTTGCTTCCCTGATGGAAAACCAGTGGGTCCTCATTTTGTAATTTCTCGTGTTTGGAATATATTATTTTTGCAGTGTTATTGCTTTTGTTTGACCTCCTGTACTCACTTCACATATTGCTGCTGCTCAGCACTACGATCCCATCACAGGAAATGTTATTTGTCATGGACATAAGAGTGTCATTAAAGAAGGGCGCAAAAGTTTTCCAAGTGGGCATACTTCTTGTAAGTAGCATAGTCACCATAGATAATCATGCATTTTGTATATTTGACGGTTTTTCTGACTTTATAGGTGGTCACATTTGAATACACATTTTGAAGATTGTTAATGTGTATGGTCCTCTCACTACATACTCGTTGTGTTAGAATTGAATCATTTAATAAATGTCTAAAGTTGATGGAGTTCCGTCTATAAACACTTTGTTATGTGAGTTGATTGCTGTGTTTGAAGCTTGTGCCTCTAGACATTCCTCTAACATGAGTGTATTCTTCAACAATCTTTAGGGTACTCCAAATTTAAGTATGCTTCACATGGATCCATTTTTGGCATTTTCAGAACATAAAATAATCCATATCTGACTGCTCATAAACAATGTTTGACATCAAAATGATTCATCCATTTATGGAGCAAACCAAATTGAAGCAACATCATCCTTTACACCTAGACTGATCTACCAGTATACAACATGCTTGCAAGCCTTTATAATCTGCAAACAGTTATGCATTCACTCTGTCTAATGCATGAGGGAAACCATCCAGAGTTGATTGTGTGTACTTGAGCGTTGAAGTGGATGCTTAATCTGATTATGCTCGGCTTTGGACAAAAAAAAAAAAAAAGAATAATGGCTTCAGCTCTTTCATGTAACACCCACATTATTAACCATTCATTGTAACCTATTGGTTCCAAATTAGAAAATGGAAATTGATTTTGTTGTAGTGTCATTCTTTTTCATCCAATTTGTATTTTCGCCTTTCACTACAATACCTGGAATTGGATTTCCCTTTCAAACCGGGCTTCCTGGGATATTTGTATCAATCAAGGGATATGGGCAGTTTCAATTCCCATTTTGAAATCAAATGAATGGATATATATATATATATGTATATATATATATATATATATTTCTAAAAATAAATGAATAGGTAATTAGAGAATGGGAGGATATCAGTTTTGACCAGGTTGATTTGACAAAGATGTACACTGATGATTGACCTCCAATGCACATGGTAGAGGTGAACACAAACCGAAAAGTTAGTTTTCCTTTTTACTTTTTCTCCCGTATAATTTATGGAACCCATTGTGCACCTTCTCTCAACTACGCCTATATAAAAAAAGTTATTTGGATTTTAGGGTCTTCTCTTTCTCAAATACAGCATCCGTTGAGGAGATTATGGAATCATGGTTGCATATCTTTCCTCTTCTTTTTTCATTGATATTTTTGGCTGTTCTAGTCTAACTGGGATCAATATCCAGGGTCCTTTTCAGGTCTAGGTTTTCTTGCGTGGTATCTATCGGGGAAAATTCAAGTTTTTGACCACCAGGGTCATATTGCGAAGCTTTGCCTTGTCATTCTTCCACTTCTTGTTGCATCTTTGGTTGGAATTTCTTGTGTTGACGACTATCATCATCACTGGCAAGATGTTTTTGCCGGCGGGCTCTTAGGTTTGTTCACTGTAGAGTACAGATAGTGTTTACAATAAAACATTCTCTCTGATGTTTTTAGTGGCTGGTGCTTACTGCCAAATCATTGTCATTTGCAGGATTTATGGTTGCTTCATTTTGTTATTTGCATTTCTTTCCACCCCCATATGACCCACATGGTATGTTCCATGCTATTTTGTTATTTCTTGCATGTTAAAGAAATTTTCTATTTGTGGTTGACGCTATTTTGCCCATCAGTAAGCTGCCAGTGGTCATCATTTCAAAGAAATATTAGTGAGATACTCTCTTCAATGGTGCATCTTCTACTTTATCACCAATTATGTGGATCGGAGAATACTCATGATCTGTATAGTTTTGAAACAACTATGAATGCTGTTAGCAAAAATAGAAGAGGAATAATTTGGTCCTGATGCATCTGTTCCATAAAATGTAGGACAGTGATTATCAGTGTTGCTTGTTGGGCCATTTATATGGGTGGCGGATGCTGCAGGGATATTCCAATATGAAAGATGCTTAGTGCAGTAGCCTGGATATCATAAGTGAACAAGAACAAGAGCAACAGGCTAGAGGCCAAATAAAAAAAGAAAAAAAATAGTGAAGTATTAGTTATCTACCATCTTTAAATCTGAAAAAGTTGTGACATTACTTATGCACAATGAGATCTAATCAGATCCAAAATCTGGATCAGTTAACCACAGCCCTAATTTCACATAATGGAGACATGGGATCCTAACTAGAGATTTAATAATTGGTATTGAATTTTCTTTGTGTTTATGTTTGCAATTTTACATATTATCATCAAAATCATGCAAATCTGATGTGTTTTTCTTCTTTTTTTTATTATTATTTATTTTATTTATTTATTTTTTTGGTGGGGGGGCGGTGGGGGGGCGTGATACTGATAAGCTACCCTATAATCAGATCCAACTCTAGATCAGTTAACCACGGCCCTAATTGCACATATTGGTGGCATGGAATCCTATTTAGCAATTTAAGAATTGGGTTTGCAGTTTAACATATTATCATCAAAGTCATTCTTAGCTTTAACTGTAAATCAGATTTTTTTTTTCTGGGTTAATACTGATAAGCTACCCCATCTAACCTATATTTCTTAAGGCACTACTGGCCGATACCTTCCCATTCCAACCAAGGCTCAAATGTAGCTACCTTGCTCCCCAGGGAGAACTTTGATGTCACCAGCTCAGCTAACTCTGGATTCCGGAGACATCGATTGTGTTTTAAGTACTCTCTGATATAGCCGCTCCAACACCAATATACCAGATTAATTTATATGGTTGGGCGAGGATGTGAGTCTCTGATCTTGCTTGTGAGGAAGAAGTCCTAAGAGTTGTTGCTTTGGAATTGTAGAGCAGCCCATGATAATGATCATCAGAGGCAAAAGAATTACAAAAACCAAAATTAGTGACATTCACCTGCCAGACTTGTGTAGGTTAGGCAACTTTGTCTGCAAATGGGACTGACGGGAGGCTGAGACAAGGGTAGTGTGCAGAATATCAATCTTACCACATGTGGGTGTTGTGTAGGTGTTTATTTCATTGGGGGAGGGTGCAAACTGCAAACCATTTGAAAGTCTCACTGTCAACTTTTCAGATATGACATGCTTTGACCAATTATGGTCCATTTCTCTTGCCAAGGTTGGCGACCTGCCCTAGAAAAATCTTAGTTGCAGCTGCACATCTGCTAATTTAAATAGAACATTGTGAGACTTTTAAGATATGACAAGAATTTGGGCTGCATATTTGTTCTTGGTGACCAATTTTTATGAAGAATTATCATATGTATGCCATCTTTGTTTGGCAGCAAAATAGGGAGTGTGCAACAAGAATAGTTTTTCTCCTCTGAGCCCACTAAACCACACAAGGTGTTCTTTTGGTCATTTTCACAGGCTTCCCCTAGAAAACAAAAGTAAACAGATTTTTTCCTCTTCGTGTTTTTTTTTTTTTGAAGGACGAGCTTTATTTCAAAATCTTTGGTTTTCCAGGAAGAAAGTAGAAACCCATAATAAAATGATGTTCTGGTGTGGCCTACAGAAGATGAGAAGAACGTGGCCTGTTGGAGAACCCCCTGCATTTTTCTCTTGTTGCCAACCATTGCATACTTTCTTGACAACATGGCATGTTGGTACATTATGCATTTGGTTTTCTTCAGAATTTGAGCTTTGAGTTTACGATTTGTTTGTTGCGCAGGTTGGGGACCACATGCATATTTCCAGATGTTGGCGCAATCACCCAACTCTGCACGATCAACTTCTACATATCATTTTATTCAGCAGCCAATGGAGAATGAGTCTGTTTATATTCCACCCAGATGTAGTGCATAGACAATGCTAACCTCGCGAGACACTAGTCAATCATGAATGCAGCGGAAATTGGGAGGAGACAACGATTTTGAACTTGAATACTGTATAATAGAATGGAGGTCATAGTGGAATGTCTGACACAATGATGCTAATGTGTTTTTTGCCCTTTTTGAAATCATTAAAGATGTATACCTTTTCCTTTTCTTTTACTGTCGGGCAGTTAAATTTTGTTGTTTTGCTGTGTCTTACTCTAACTCCCTGGTCTTTAACATTGTTCTTTTAGTGTTCTTTTGCTGTTAGACAGTTAAATGAAGTGAATTATGCAGATATTGATACACCTAGCACGTGGTATGTGATTATCAATGAGTGTTTGATATCCCTTTAAAGCAGGTTGACAGGAATCCTGATCAAATCATTTGACTGAGTATATAGCTCCAGGCAGTGATAGAGATTGAATGGGTTACTCTTTTGAAAGGTAAGAGTTACCACTCATCAGAAGCTTTTAATTGGTTACAGCCCAATTTAACCAGTTTAGGTCAAATATTTTAAAGATGAACAAAATATGATTTTATGGATGAAAAGGATGAATGTTGGATTGTTTCCTTAAAAGTGGCCCAACAATGGTGATGCAATTTATTTGGTCTTGATAGAACCTTTGATTCTTGTGGATTAAGGAAACCCAATTAAAGTAAATTCTAGGTTCTCATCCCCATCAGGGCACTGATGTTCCTATGTTACTTGATGGATTAGGAAACTTGAAAGTAGTATAAATGAAGTCCACGTTTCTCTCTTTTCTGACCTTTTTAATTAGTGGGGAGACCATTATCTGTCAGACCAACACATGTATTGGATAGAGGGAGGGAGAGAGTGTAAGGATGGCCCACCCATTCATCATTGGATTGCCATGATAGAGAAGGTTTGCTTATCTTATCCTTTCGCATGGGTGGTTATGATATTGGATGGTCAGACCAACACATGTATTGGATAGAGGAAGGGAGACAGTGTAAGGATGGCCCACCCATTCATCATTGGATTGCCATGATGGAGAAGGTTTAGATATCTTATCCTTTGGTATGGATGGTTATGATATTACCATGTATGGATCTAAACCTTTTAGGTTTCTAGTATTTTGGTTTTGTCTCTTGGATACAAACATTGATCCTTGATCATAAAAGAGGATGATTAAAATTGCATATTAGTTAACATAATTGGTTGTGCAGTGTTAACCTACTGGCCTTCTGGTTTCTTGAATTTGTCTTTGCATTTGCATAAAAACATTACGGGGTCGTTTGGATGTGGGTAGAACAAGTGGAGAAAATTTTCTATAGATAAAAATTTTCAGTGGCAAGTTTCCTCCACCTGTTTTTCTCCTCCATTGAAACAACTCCACCAAATCGCAATAGCTCCTTTTACTGTACCACAATACCACAACGTTGCTAACATTGTGAACTTGCAGAGCTCATTCAAATCCGACCTACAACTGGTTTATAATAATGTGGTGATATTTAATACATTGATTTGTGAAATCTGAGGGTATGGCGCTGGTAAATGATTTAAATGTGAGTAAAGGAAGGATGAATGGTTTCAAAATAATGAAAATCCATTGCCTTTCCAATTGTACAATGATATCATTAGGGACCAAATGGGTTGGAACCATAGTGGATCCGAACCGAGATTTGTCTTAATAGATCCGGATTGAGAAGGATTTGGATACAACACATAGGTTCCATGTTGAATCCAGATCCATGAATGAAATAAGATATGGAGTGCATTAGTGTAATTAGATAAAAGAGCCTCAAAAGATTTTTTTTTTTTTTTTAATATAAAGCAGGGCTAAGTAATGGTATATGATTAAATCTAAGTATACTCTCAAAACTTAAATCTAATATGTGAATGTAATCGTTCTGGGGCCAAATCCTCTAGTTGAAACATGCAAGGATCTAATGCATTAATAGGCTCCATGTCCACTTTATTCGAAGTGGAGACTTTGTATACTTGGATACCCACACACACCCCTAATCCAACGTCCATTCAGTTCTACAACTGAGGATCAATCTTTGATTGTTTTTGTAGAGAGAGAGGGGCCTCACCATTGAACTGCCTGTGTATTGATGGATTAGGGAGAGTCAGGGGCGGAGCTACATTAAGGCCAAGCGCCAGGCGCGCCCCCCCCCCCCCCCCCCCCCCCCCCCCCCCACTTAGGTTTTTGAAGTAAAAAGAAAATTAAAATAAAAGAAGGGGCAGATCCTAATTTTTGAACTAGGTTTGAATAAAATTCTTGCCAAGAAAGATTCAAAGTATCTGAATGAACCCATCTTGAAAGCAATAGGCAAAAACACAGGTGATGGATAAATAACATGGATAGTTTGAAAGTCCCTTTGTAAGAGTGTATATGGATCAAATTCAAATCCCTCTTGCACCACTCATTCCCTCCATTGTATGTAACTATCAAATAGTGGCAGTTCCCTTCACAAAATAGAAAAAAAAAAAAAAAAAGAAGGAATCACTCTCTGCTTGAGTTTTTACCTCATGAGTTCTCCATAAAGAAGCCAGTCCGGAAAGATTGGGCTTCCGACCTTATAATCGTTAAGATGGAGAGTGTCAATTTTGGGTACAAAAGAAAGTGAAAAAACTCTAACCATTGTAACCCCAAAATCACAGCAACCAAGCATGTATCATGTATGTAAAATGAGTCTTCTTACATACCGTGTATTTATTGAGTTGTTTGATGAATGATTCATATTTTGAGACAATGAATACTTTTTATTTAATTTTGGACCTATAATAAGTATGATTTTTATTTGATTTGTAGATGGGAAAATCATCTACAATTGATGGATTTTTTAAAAGAAGAAATCCTCAAAACTTAGAAGCTGATGATTGAGTTGAAATGTACTAAGAAACAATTATTTTACAACTTTTCTTTACTTATATTTTGTTAAGGCTGAATAGATACTGGTTTTAATTTTCATGTAAAATTTAGTCTTGAATTGTAATATATTTTTCATGCTTGAACTTACAATTATGTTGAAAAAAAAACTTAAAAATATGATAGTTATAATAATTGATGAAATAAAAATTTATTCAAGTTTTGCGCCCCTCACCCCAAGTTGAAATTCTGGCTCCGCCCATGGGGAGAGTGCTCTTTTATAAAAGGGTCAGAAAGAGCTAATACATAAGACTATCTTTCATCTTGCCGAGATTCTCTCTTAAATGGGGAAATGGGGAACATATCATACGCAGCATGTATCAAACTTTGTTACAAATCTTCACTGAACAATACAGTTGTTACAAATCAATTATAAATGCAGTGGGCCATGACCACTATGTTAAGGATACCATGGGATCATTTCTCATTAAAAGGAGTTGGACTGAAATTTGTTTTCTTTTGCTTTTGTCTGACTATAATAATTCAAAGTCATTATTTCATCCTGACCACCATTGCCGCCTTATGTTTTATTTTGGCATCGGGGTTGCGTGAACGTTCAATACAATTTCAAGAGTGGTAGATGCAAATAGAAGAATGGGAAGTTCTTATTTAGGATTTTGACCTTATGCCAGTTCTGAATGGTTGAAGATTAAATATTTCCCACAAAGCTATTGGTATAAATAAAATTACAATATCCTATATTCGTAGAAAGTCACATAGTGTGATGCACAGTATCATACGGCCATATGATATCGTACAATACAATATATGCAATATTACATGATCTTACAATACCGCATGAACAATTATGCAGAAACATTAACGGGCAAATATCAAAGTCTTAGGATAGCTCTACAGACAAGATAGTTATTTTTTTAATTTTTTACCAAAAGTTAGAAAGTAGATTTTTTCAAAGTCCACCCAATTAACAACAGGCTTTTTCTTAGCTAAAAGTGAAGTGACTTCTTACCACACTTGTGTCCAGTTCCACTAAGACCAAAACACAATAGGATCGGAAGGTTGAAAGTATAAAGTCAAAAAACAACACACCCACATGTCCAAAAACCCTCAAAAGAATTTTTTTCTTGTCATGTACATGGAAGAGTCCGATGAAAAGACCAAATTCAGGTCACTCTTTCCAGTCATGTTGTCCCTGAATGTAACATGTCTGCTGCATGGGCCCTGATTCCACATGGCCGCCTTTCTTTTCTAAGCTGTGACCGCGTCAGAATGGTCCACTTAATAGTGATTTGAGGTGATGTAAAAGTGTGATATTCAAAACCTAGGACCACAGTTTATATCCGGAGGTTGAACGTGCTAGATATCAACATGGGAAAGACCCAGATTTGGAGTTTTAAGTAGTTGGTCAGTACGGATTCACACACAAAAGTCTCTGGCTTACAGAATTCCTGGGTTGGAGTGAAAACCATAGATGGACCTCGCCTTTTGAAAATCCAAAATGCTCAAAATGAATGTCCTCACCATGTATAGAGTTGGCTCTACCGTAGGATTGGCCACAAGATGAAGAACATGAATAACACAACGTTCTGCGTTATTAATCATATATATGAGGCCAATCTTTGTTTGACCCGAGTCAACAGTAATGGCTCAAAACTTCACTTCAACTGGAGTGTTATATTTATGCACCATTGCTTATGGCACTTCGGTTACACCAATTCCATGTACAAAGGGTGTTGTGTGATATAGCTCACTTTGATGATGCAAAAGTAAGCTGTAAGCCCCACACCAAATGCCACCATAAGCAACACAATAATGAAAGCATAAAGATCGCCATCTCTCATTTAGTATGTTGGATGACTTTACCATTGGATATGATGATCATCACTGCAGGTATGGATTCTTTATGTGATCGTTATCCAATCCATTGAGAGGTTTTAAGAATCTAAGCCCTTCAAACTTACACTCCTCTGATGAATTAGCACCACCCCAAGTTTGATACTCATCCTAATTGTATAAGCCCTACAATTGATCATGCACATTCTGGTACCCAACTCGCTTTATATAGCAATTAAGAGTAGACAAATTTGAAGCTGTTGAAATAGTGCTGGTCATGTTTGGATGTTTATTATTATTATTATTTTTTTGTCATGCAAGTAGGTCACAAGGAGACCTTTCAGATCCTTACACAAGTTCGTGTGCTGGGTCAACTTATTTTGAAGCTTGAAGCATGTCCAAGCCTGGCTCATTTTGATTTTAGGCATTATATTTAGGCCTGAATCAATCCTATGGGCCAAAACTCAAGCCCAGACCCAACCCATTTACAAACTACACAACACCCTTTCTGTCAAATGTGCTAGGTCGGATTAGGCCTCTAAGCATATTGGGCCAAGGTCCTGCCCATTTAACAATAAGGTAGAAACTAGGCTCAGGTACAGCCATGGGCCTAAAAACGGAGGCCAAATCTAGCCAATGCCAGTGTGGCTATGAATCTTAAAATTTACAATTGTTTTCCTTTTCCATCTTTTTCTGCAATTCTACTTGCTACTTGGTCTCATGTGCGAATGATTCCATTCAACTTGGCTCATACAATCCATTGACTGGGTTGAACTGATCTGTGCGGACCAATTTTTAAACCCAATGAATTTCTACCATTTGAAACAAACCCACTTATACAGCCATAATGCATGGATGTGATTCATTGAATGTTACAGGTGATATCACATGTGACTCGTTTACAAGATATTTGACATAAGTCAAGTCAAGCTAGAGAGGTCTCTATCGAGAATAAAGTAGGGAATATGGGTCATTAGCTATGGGCACCTAAGGCAAAACAAAGAGCAGAGGATTTCCCCCATGAGAGCTTGAAAATGGACTTAGATCTTTTCTTTTCTTTTTTTATCACCGTAATCCATGATAAATCACACTACCAATTTTGACACCCTAGCCGATTTAGATCTTCTGAAGAGATTTAACGGTTCAGATTTTACAAAAGGGGCCCACATAAGTTCAAAAATCGTGATCCAATGGTGTGCATCTTTTTACAATTATCTCAAAGTCTATTGATAATCAATGGCTAATTTTAGGCCTTTTAAATATGATTAACGGTTCAAATCTTAATTGTGGGATCTAAAAATTATGTTTTCAAACACAAAAACAGTCACATTTTTATTACAGCCTAAGAGAACAACTCTAGTTTCTTCACGAGCATTGAATTGGAAAGTTGAATGGGGAAGGTCTGACCTGGGAAATAATTGCATCCATAGATATAAGGACTCCTTTCAACCATTTTTCGTGCCGAACCAAATGTGGATTTTTCGTGAGAGTGTGGAAAAGCGAGATAAATCCTTAGCAAGGACGTTTACCCAACATGCCCTAAGGAGATTTTTGGGAAAGAATCAAGATCATGGTTTTACTACATAATTCGCTGGTCGGATTAAGTTTATTTTAGTATTTTACTTCTAAAAAGAATTTATTTAAGAAAATCAAAAAATCAAAAAAATGAATACACTAATTAATCTTCATCTTTAAACTGATTTTGAAGTGTTTTGGATGGAAATAAAATAAAAAATTTGGAGCATGAAGTTGTTGACTGTGGGTGGGTACCTTATTGGTGAGCTCGCCCAATGCAAATACCTAGTGGAGCCCACCTTATGATCCGTCTAAGTGGACCATAAAATAGGGATATCCCTGATAGTCACCGATTTCAGGTTTGGTACTCATCCAAATGGACTAGATCGTTTGATTATTTTACACTCATTTTGTACCTTGAAAACTTATGGGTTGCTGATCAACTAGTTAGGATGATTAGGTAGGCCCCAAATTTTATACATAGGCACGTCCCATCGAGATCTTTTAATCCCCATTGCTCCCATTCCCAGGTGGGCCCCACAGGTTGTGAGCTTTGTCCTCCATAAAGGGCCCCCCTATGTAGAGTTGTTATCATATATGTGTGTGCATCAAAAGCTGTGGTGCTCACATGTTGGCCCACTTTGGGATGAAACTTGCAGGCCTCCTATGCATAAAAAATTAGCCTCGTCCGATCATCTTAGCCCAACAAGCTGTGCCCACAAGTCTAATCCATTCGAATGGGTATTTAATCGCGATCCAACGGCCTAATCCATTCAATCGGATGAAACTTGCAGGGCCGAAAGATCTGGTTGGCAGCCTCCTATGTACAAAAAATTTGCCCCATCTGATCATCTTAGCCCGGCAAGCTGTGCCCACAAGCCTAATCCATTCGAATGGGTATTTAATCGCGATCCAACGGCCTAATCCATTCGATCGGATGAAACTTGCAGGGCCGAAAGATCTGGTTGGCAACCTCCTATGTACAAAAAATTAGCCCCATCCGATCATCTTAGCCCGGCAAGCTGTGCCCACAAGTCTAATCCATTCGAATGGGTATTCAATCACGATCCAACGGCCTAATCCATAAGAATGGGTGCAAACCCAGGGGACATGTGTACTATAGGGGTGGGAAGGAGTTTGGCCCACTGGATAGACCATCAGGTGGGCCCCACTGGGGGTGCACACTATACTCGAGGTGTGCATAAGATAATTTTCCTATTTTCCTAAGTTTATGTGTGTGTATCACAGGACAACGCAACACAGTGAGAAATGCTCAATGGCTGTTGGTTCAAGTCATGTTATCAATGGAAAAAACTATTTTTTCAGTTTTTCTTACTATTTTCTTGGAGAGTCTGTTGTCCTTAACAATGACTTTATAATAAAACCCCTGATCTGTCTCACAGCCCTCAAAACAGCTACAACATTATTAATATTCCTGCCGCAATCTCTCTTCACTCCCCTCAATTTACAAAGAATTTAGTCTACTTCCTCCTCCTTTTTTATCTCCACTGAAATTAATCTACTTCCTTCACCTACACTTGAAGATAATTTTGAAAGCTTTACCATTTCTCCCCCTGAATTTTGTGATCTTGCTGGTACAACCATTGCCTCGACCATTCAATCCTTGGAGCACCTCTAAATGTACTTGGTGAGATCTAAAGAGTCATGGAAACTAGTAAACATATTGGTTGCTTGGTCCATCTAAACAATGCGAAAGCTACATGTCAGTCCCAAGTGTTGTTCAGGAATTATATTATTAGGAAGATGTCGGCAATTTTCGAATTTGATAGTTTTCCAAGATACTATTGGGAAAATATCTCAAAATACAGATAAAGTTAAACAAAATAAATGAAACATCAATAGAAATTGAATACTACACAGTGTTAGAAGTATTTTATAGATTTTTCCTATATTTTAGTTTTTATTTCAGATTTTTGTGATTTTCTTGTATTTTTTTTCCCTTTTCTGGCGATATCTTGGAAATACTTGTCTTATGAGTGTGGGGCCATGTTTTTCATAATGCAAACTATTGAACTGATGGGCTAACTATTGATTGATGATGCATTGAACCTCTCCATATCACTAAAACAGGAGACACATATATTGGAAATCTTGTTTTTATTGTTTTAGATAGAATCTAGAAGGTTAGTCTTCAAGCCCATCAGTGAGAAACACAAGGGATCTTCCTGAGGTTTGGGGTAATAGAGGAGTCCTTTTGAAAACAGCTCTTGTGAAACAGACCCCCCATTGGATCATGTCGGCTCACATAAATACTATTGGGTGAAACATACAAAAGGGAATGATCTTTTAGTGAAGCAGTATCTACCTGTGATGAATTGACAAATGAGTTCCACCCACTTGTTACTATTGGAATCATGGTCTAGTCCTTCACATTTAAGTGGTCCACCATTTCTGACAAATGGGGTCGAGCCAATTTCTACTTCCAACCACTTTGTACACTTTTTTTCCATATTCCACCCTACCTCCCTTCCATAAGATAAGCACAGTGCATGCCATGCGTTGCTTGTAGGATGCACTTTGTTTCATGGAAGATCAGTTGAGGGTCTCTGTCCTTTCTACAGAGATTCCTTTAGCCGGCTGCAATTGCGGCACCAGTTCCTGAAATTAAGGAAAGCAAATTTGTAGGATGCATCCACATTTTCATTTTGTGTTCTCACATTGGATGGCAGAAAAAAATGAGTTGACAAGCTTTTCTCCTAGAGTTAAGCCTCAATGCCCCCTTCATCTAGGTGAGTCGGCGAGCCCCACCAAGCTTGTCATGCATGCTAATGTCACAATCAGCACACCTCATTCGATTTTTAAAAGCTTGTCACTTGTCTTTGGGCGGGGAAAAAAGTTCATGATAAAGAAGAAAATTGTTCCAAGTTTTTATACGGCCTTTTTTTTAATTATTTGGTGGAATATATTTTTCTTGTGGAAACGAAAAATGTAAATTGAATCTCCTCGGTAAAGAAGATTTGAATTCCTATCTCATGTGTAGAACTGCATGATTCCCCTCTTTTGCAGAAATGAGAAATCTGAGGAGGGATTCCACTTAATGAACAAATGCATTGCAAAATTTATAAAAGATTTAGGGCCTTTTAATTTGCATGGAATACATAGGAATTAAAATATATTAGAATCTACAATAAAAAAAGCTCTGCCGAAGAATTACTAAAGAAGTGAGGGGTGGAGGATATGAGATGGGGCCCTGAGGGTAGGATATAAGGTTGCAATATAAATAAGACATTGACTCTCCTAAGATTTGAACTGCTAGTGATGTTTGGGCCTTCATTTCTCAACTTCTCTAGATCTAATTTAATGATATTTTAGGATGTTTACCTTTAATTTTTTTAATTTTAAACCACTCATAGAAAAATCAAGTTTTAGAATTCTTAGAAATTCAATTACATGAAATAATATATGCCCTTAATATTTATTTATTTAATTAGGAGAGATTTTTAAGTCTTCATACTCTCCAAAATATTTTCCAAATCTTTTAGTACAATCTGGCATTTAGAATTCTAGAACTTAGAGAGTTTAGAAAAAGCTAAAATTGACCCTTAGTAACAGCTGACAGTTTCAAAGCATGAAACATTTTATTAAAAAAAGTGCCTCCTAGGGGCAAACTCCTTGCATCTTTGGCTCGGTGCCATGGCAATAAAAAATGTTAAGAAACCAATGGAAGAGGATGAAAAGAATGTCATACATTACTTGAGTACAACGGACAGTTTTCACCACGGGGAAAAGCTACCACAGCGGCTGTGCATATGCAAGTGGGTGGGACCCATCTTTAAAAAATCTAATCCGTCTATCATTGTTTACACACATTTTTTTCTTTGCATACATATAACTTCAAAGTGTTTTTCGTGAGGCTTACCGTTAGATTGACCTGTCGATTTTAAATATGTACTCAACTTCTATTTCTTTTAAGGAAAGAGAGCGAAAATTAATAAAGTTGAATAATGTGTTCAGGATTTAGTTAATCTAACAGTGTGAATATTGTTGATTTGAATAATATTCCATATGTATATCCCATAGTGGGTGTTAGAACCAATGAATGATTTGGATTTCTTAAGGGTGGGCTCCACCCACTTGCATATGCTAGTATAATGCAAATAAGCTCGGACCAAAATAGCTAAAAGTTGAGACAAAACATTTTTTTCAAAAAAGGAAAATCCCCAGCCTAACGCATTTATACTTTCACTATGAAAATAATGAGATCATGTTCCACTGTTTCAAACTATTGTTTTGTACGACAGCGAATTTATTGTTGGCTCAAGAGTCAAGACCTGCTTTTCAAAAAATTGTAAATAGAAACGGTTTCAAATCAGAGAATGAATAACGAACCTTTAGGTCACGTTTGTGTAGAGATAACTTTCATGGAAAGATAAAATTATTATATTAGTAAATTTTATAGTTTTTAAATATATTAGTAAACTCTATGGTTTTTAAATATCTCAGAAAAGGTTTTTTGAAGAAGTTAGAAATTCATGTCTAGTGCAAAAAAAAAATTTCCGATGAATTGGTGTTAATGTTGTTTGGTGTAACTGCGGATTTCTTTAATGAAAACTACTAGGTGGGTAGGTTGATATGTGCGTGGGGTGGGTGAGTGGGTAAGTGGGGTTGGGAGGGGAGGGAGAAGAAAGAGGATGGCTTGGTGGAGTGGGAGTTTTCCGTGCCTAGGAAGAAAAAAGCTGACGCGGCGAAAAAGTAGTTATGCGGAAAACTGCTGCACCGAACACATGAAAAATGAGTTTTCTGCAGAAAACCACATCATTTTCCACGAAAATAGGATACAAAAACGTGCCATTACTTAGAACAAGGAAATTCATTTACATGTGAAAGCATTTCCATTTTCCATGAAAGAATCCTTTCACAAGTTGGATTTTAGTGGTCAAAGCACTCATTGGCGCTTATTTTTCACATACATAAGTGGTGTTGGCTCTTGTAGGTGAAAATTTATGTGGTATGTGCCTAGCATATTCCAGCCATTTGGACACCCAAGTTCAGAGAGTAAGCAACATTACTGGTTGACAAAGCAGAAGAGGGAACGAACCCATGCAGGTATTTGTATAGGATAATAGGGCTATTTAGAGGATTAGGCATTAAGGCTATCAATAAGCTGGGCCCTGGTTGAAAAGAACAAACGATTTGAATAGCCCAGCCCATCACACCCCGTCTGTATCGTTCAAAATTCCTTTTGTGAGCCTAATAGGGAATGGATTATTTTTGGAGAAACATGTGGGCTGGTCCGGCCTGCACCAAACTACTTTGGCCTTCGGGCTGGATTTGAGTTGGGTTCTTTAAGGCCCTCCTTGTCTGGGCCCGTACTCATTTCCTTATCAATTGTGTAAATAGAGACCAAATTTGCGTCATACTGGTGCGGCATCTTTTGGCACAAAGACTCAAATTCTGAACTGCCGATATTTTGTGATAAAAAGTTTTTCAAAATCGGGTTCATAGGTGTGACTAAGACTGTCAATAGGCCTAGCTGCGGCTTAGATCCTTGCTCAATTAGATAGGCTGTGATATGCATTTGTGTCCAACAACCTTGAATGGATTGGATCTTGTCCGAGCATCTTAAGCCTGATGAACTCCTATTAGGCCCAATTGTATTTCACTTGTGTGCGTGTCGTCTGTGTGAGTGCATGTATTATATGTTGGGAAGTCCTACATCCCACATCGCCTAAGTAATAGGCTTGACATATCTTAATATATATCTGTATGGGCCTTCCACCTATGAGCTTAAGCTTTTTGGCTGGTATATAGTTTATTACATAGTATCAGGGCGGGTATCGATTCCGTTGTTCTTGTGTTGCTCACGTGACAGGCCCGTTCATGAAATCTATCGGACCTGCGCATGAGAGGGAGTGTGAAATTTGTTGGGCCTGCACGTGAGGGTATGTGCCTTCCACTTATGAGCTTAAGCTTTTGAGTTTGTATATGGTTTCTTACATTATACTTTATCTATATATATATTGCTGACGAGGACATCCCTGTGGCATTTGACATTCCAAGATTAATCCCGCACATACTCAATATTACACTATATCCATACTGAAATAAAATGATAACATTAGATAGAAATATACATAATAAAAAAGTGGCTCTTATTATTCTCATAACAATTTTCTTTTATCAATTTAGACTTGGCCCTAAAGCCAAGGTTCATGTTCGAATTTGCATACGAACTTCAAATGAGCTTACTCAACCTTGGCTATTACTCTAACAAACCGAATGGGATCCAGTCATTTAGAATGTATATAATTTGATTTTGCCAATCCACTGACAGCCCGATGATGGCCACCATCAATCTCTAATTGTAGTCACTGTGGAACCAAAGGGGGGTGGGAAGGGACCTATAAGTGCTATATTAGTTTAAGCCACAATAACTCAAAGGGATAGCTTAGTTGGCGTAGGATCATGGTTTGCACCCTGAGATTATAGATTCAAACTGCACTACCACACTGAGGCTACAGAGGAGTTTATCTGGCTTTCCTCTAAGCATAGACTCCGAAGAAATTAGTCAAATCCAAAGAGTTTAGAACCCTCCAATAGAGAGAAACAAAAGAAAAAAAAGAAGAGTTTAAGCCACAGTAACAATTTCCAGCCACCCACACTGAAAGTGAATTGCACATGTCATTAATAATAGAGAAGAAACACAAAAGAAACAATCCACCGCCCTTTATTAACATCTATCATAAGTTGGATGTTTGTGACCTGTAGCAATCTTTTCCTCTTTATAATCTTTATCCAGGCACAGTTACAGGTAGGTTTAAATGCCCTTTCTGCCAAATCACATTATTGACCCTTTTCTGCAACCAACGCGCCTGACGTGAGAGCAGTTAATTCAATTGGTTGCATTCAGTATAGACCGCAGGAGAACAAGTCTGCAATCATCACTGATTTTGGAGTCTGCATTTGGTGGATCAAAATTTCAAAATATCCTGTGGCCCATTTGGGATATACTAAAAATCTTGGGGGAATTAGAGTTTAATTTTCTGCATGCCACTCCTTGACAATTGCAGAAAGAACCCAAAAGAAGAATGATTCTTTTTCCTTCAAAGGCTGTTGAAAATCTTTCCCATGTATAGATGAGTTGCTGAATATATGGGATTCCGCCAAATAACAAGATCAAGCCAAATTTTTATCATGTGGAATGACAACAAACCTTAAATTTAACATGGAAGATGGCAATAACGGCCTTTTACCTTATCTTATCTTAGTAGTAAGAGCCCCCACTTCTAACTTAGCTATTAGGAGTTTGAATCACAATGAAATGACATGTGAAAATTCAGAAATTATTCAACCATGTAAACTGTTGATGGTCCAAATGAATTGCATTGATTGGGTGGTCGACTCAGAAAATTACACCCAACAAATTAGTAGTGCTCTCGAGGAGCACCCTGTAATCACTCTGGGGTTACTGGTCACTGCTCGGTACAACCCATCCCCATCATCATCTCTTCAATAAAGGCCCCTCCTTTTTGCAACCCTTTCTCACAATCTCTCTTTCTCCACTCCACACACACTCCCTCTCTTTGGCTCAGTTTCTCAACAATGGCACCGGAACCCTCTTCCCTCTTCTTGTTATTCCTCTTCCTCTCCATCTCCTCCATCACTTGCAGAGTCCTTCCCACCATCCCCAAAACCACAACCCTCAACATTACAGCCTCTCTTGAAAAAACCCAATATGCCATTTCCTTCACTCCCCAAACCCAACAACCCCTGCAGAAATCATCCCACATTCCCACGACCACGAACCCTTCCTCCCTCACTCTCCAACTCCACTCCCGAGACTCCCTCAAGCACCCCACCACCCACAAGGACTACAAGACCCTCACACTCGCCCGACTCGCCCGAGACTCGGCCCGAGTCAAGGCCATCAACGCCAAACTCGCCATCGCCCTCAGCGGCCTCGACCGATCCGATCTCAAGCCTTTACAATCAGAAGACTCTTTTTCAGATGCCAAGGCCGCAGATGGCCTCCAAGGCCCCATCGTCTCCGGGACGAGTCAGGGAAGCGGTGAGTACTTCTCCCGAGTCGGAATCGGTCGGCCTCCGAAACCGCTTTATATGGTGCTCGACACCGGGAGCGATGTAACGTGGGTGCAATGCCAGCCGTGCACGGACTGCTACCAGCAGGCCGATCCGGTTTTCGAGCCCTCCGCTTCTTCCAGCTTCGCTGCGCTCACCTGCGAATCTCAGCCGTGCAAGTCTCTCGACGTGATGGAATGCAGAAACGACACGTGCCTCTATCAGGTAATTATTTTGTCTCCGTTATAACGGTAACTGCTTCCGTGACGGGAAAAAGCGGTATCGTGATTGTAGAAAGTTCCAATAGTGTTTCAAGTTAAAATTCGCAATAATATCCGACCCGAAACTGATACTTTTGTTAGTTCCGATTCCGAAATTTGTTAATGCAATTTTGTTCGCCCGTTCACCCGTACCGAAAACGGGCGTTCGGGAGTGCAAAAGGAGTACAACGGTCACATTCCATGGACCAAAACGTGCGTTGCAGGCCATAACGGCTCTCTTTCCGTACCGGTCGGTTTTTAACGTCTGTTATGACGGCCGTGACATTTTTGTTTTCACACTTTCAGGTGTCGTACGGCGACGGATCTTACACGGTTGGGGACTTCGTAACGGAAACGCTGACATTCGGCGATTCGGCTTCCGTTGCTAACATCGCCTTGGGCTGCGGACACGACAACGAAGGTCTGTTTGTGGGGGCGGCGGGGCTGCTGGGGCTGGGCGGTGGTTCCCTCTCCTTCCCCTCCCAGATCTCCGCCTCCGCCTTCTCCTACTGCCTCGTCGACCGCGACACCTCCGCCTCCTCCACCCTCCAGTTCGGCGCCGGCAATGGCTACGGCGACGTCACCGCCCCCCTCCTCCGCAACCGCAAGATGGGCACTTTCTACTACATCGCCCTCACCGGCCTCTCCGTCGGCGGCGAGATGCTCTCCATCCCGCCGTCTGTTTTCTCCATGGACGAGAGCGGCAGCGGCGGCGTCATCGTCGACTCCGGCACCGCCGTGACGCGGCTGCAGTCGGACGCCTACGCGGTGCTGCGCGACGCCTTCGTGAAGGGGACGAAGGACCTGCCGGCAGCTGCCGGGGTGGCGCTCTTCGACACGTGCTACGACCTGGGGAGCAGGGCGAGCGTGGAGGTGCCGACGGTGGCGCTCCACTTCCCGGAGGGAAAGTCGCTGCCTCTTCCGGCGAAGAACTATCTGATTCCGGTGGATTCGACCGGGACTTACTGCTTCGCGTTTGCGCCGACGACGTCGGCGTTGTCAATCATCGGGAACGTGCAGCAGCAGGGGACACGTGTAGGGTTTGATTTGGAGAAATCAACGGTGGGATTTTCTCCGAATAAATGTTAGTGTAGGGAGCCCCAAGGTTTGGATGGACGGTTTTGCCGCTGCGAGGGAGATGAAATTACTGGTTTTTGTTTCTATGTGATGGACAAAGAAGATATGAAGTGGGGGCTGGGGAGGGGTAGGATGGTAATAATGAGAGAAAAGGAGGGGGTTTTTGTTGGAGGATGTTGGTGTGAGTGTTATTATTGTTGTATAGTAGTTTAGTAGTTGCAGCAGCATAAGATGTGCTCATGAATTGCTTCTTTTATTTATATTGATATGACAGGGATAATGTTATGGTGTTGGGTTGGGGTTAGTGGTATTTCAGTTTTTGTATTGGGAATAGAATAGATAAATACAGGAATGGGCAAGTTACTTGACTTTTACATTACTTTTATTTTACAGTTTTATGGTAGGGGTGGTGGCTTTTGTGGCATTATTACACTGGAGGGAAAGATTTCTCTTCAGCAAGAGTCAATCTCAGCTTAGGTTCACCTTGCTGCACAATTAAACATTTGTTGTCAAGTGAGCTGTATGGATGGCTTTTTTGACCAGTCACAAATGAACCACTGTTTTTCCAGTGTTTTCAAGTGAAAGCTTGAATTGATTTGGAAATTCTAGATCTAATTTTATTTTGAATTAAGTTAAGGGTGTTGATTTTGATTAAATTGAGTGATTTTAATTAATGGTCTTTGTTTTATAACTTTGGGTGAGATTGGATTTGGGCAAGGGATTTATTCTGGTTGAATTGACTCAGATTTTCAATCGTATTTGATTGTGACTTGATATGAGGTTGGGTCTAAAGAGGATGTAAGAAAATGCACCTGAATGGACCTGCCCCGACTTGGCAACTATACTATTATTTTATTATGGTATGCTCATTATATTTCTCAAACTTAAAACCTGAGGTTTACTGGCAATGATCAACGATTAGATTTGTTGAGGACATTTTGAAGATTCCTATTGATACTGTGTGGGAAAAACACCGTAATGACGAAGTTAAGCAACGATCACGGCTAAGCTCCCCGAGCTCGTCAGCTTCTGTGGTGGAAGATCGTCAGCTCGGCAGTTCGGTCAATACCTTGGCAGCTCGGTAAATCAGTCCAGCTTGCAAGGTCGGCACCGCAGGTCGGTATGAGTGCCAGCCCGGTACAATGGCGCACCACGGCCAAGCTATCCTTGGTCCCAGGCCACAGCATCCCCAGCCACAGCACTAGAGTTAGAGTGGGCCGCCATTCTCCTCCTAGAGTCAGAATGGGCCGCCATCTACCTTCTGGAAATACGGCGCGCCCTGACAGATATGGGCGGTCATTTATGGCGATAGGATTGCTCATTTATGGTGATAAGAGGTGTGCTTTATCATTCCTGTACGCCAGTCGGCTGAAGGCGTGGAAAGTGAAGTAGGGTGTTGTCCGCTCCACCTACTGCTGCCTGTCAGGGTATGGGGGGATGGGACCTCACCTCACCTACCCCCACTCACAGAGAGAATGAACGAGGAACACTCGCCTATATATGCATGGGATCAGCCCCATGAGAGGTACGCACTACGCAATACACAGCCCGCTACTTTCAATATTACACAAGCTCTCATTCCTCTCTTCCTCCTCCTGTTTAGTTTTCTCAGAGCTAACTCAGGCATCGGAGTGCCTTCGGCTCACGGCAGCCAGGGCCTCTGACCCAAGTCTTTCTCCTTCCCTTTCAGGTTATTGGAGTTCAACATTCCCCGTCCTAAGGAGTTTTACCTCAACCTCATCCTAATCTAAGTAGGTGTCGTTTTTACCGCCTACAGTTTGGCGCCGTCTGTGGGAAACTGAACAAAAAGCTTGTAAACACCATGCCTCCGAAAACCAGAAATGGCGAAGGACCTTCCAAGGGCAAGGCTGTGTCCACACAGCCTACGCTGGCGCAAAATCTTCCGCCTCCTCCCCCTCGGCAAAGGAGGTCTGGCGGGAGGTCTCTCACGGTCCAAACAGCGTCACAATCCAGGGAAGTAACCATGCTCTCCCTTCGTGACGTTCCACCTCCAGAACAACCCCACCATGGCCATAAGCGGCCCGCGCAAGGTGACAAGTCAGTCACCAAACCACAGGAGAAGTCAGCCCGGGCTAGATCGCAGTCTCATCATCAGGCCAGCCTTGAGCACAACGAAGACCCCCGCCTGGCGGATATCAGAGCACAAAACCTCCTCATCCAGGAACAGCGTGAGCTTATCGAACGGCTCACGCAACGGCTCGAAGGCAAGAAGGATCAGAGCCCGCCGCCCAGGCGTCCGGGCCACGGACAAGACCTGAGGCACGTCCTCAACAATAAGAGGCGTGACCGAGACCAAAAAGAAGAAGGCTCCAGCAGCAGCCACATACATGAAGGGCCAAAGAAGCAATGCCAGGGGTTGGAGGACGATGAACTAAAGAAGTGGATCGACCAGCAGGTAAAGCAGACTGTCCGCCAGAATTTGGAGACTGCTGGTATCGACCGGGACCAGTATGCCACCTTTGAAGCTGAAGATACTGGCGCTTCTCCTTTCTCTAGGGAGATAAGAAGATACACGCTGCCCGAGAAGTTCAGCGTCCCAAGGTTCACCCTATATGACGGGACCTCGGACCCCGCTGCCCACCTCCGACATTACGTCCAAAGGATGTCGGTTTGGGGGGACGACGGTTCCCTGAACTGTCGAGTCTTTTCCTCCAGTTTGGCGGACCTCCCCCTACGGTGGTTCTGTTCGCTTCCCGAAAATTCCATCTCCAGTTGGCAACAGCTTCGGACCTCCTTCCTGGGGAAATTCCAGGCTCATCGCGTCATCCCAAAGACCGATGCCGACCTGATGGCCCTCCGGATGCAGGAGAACGAAAACGTCACCCAGTTCGCTCGCCGGTTCTGGACTGTTTACAGCCAGATCGAGAGCGCTTCTGAGGAGCTAGCGGTGAGGTCCTTCCAGCTGGCTCTGCAGCCGGGTATCCCACTTCGGGCGCAGCTGGTCATGTATCCCGTGACCACCATGAAGGAGCTGATGACCCGGGCCAACCGTTTCATCTTGGCGGAAGAAGACGAGGCGCGAGGTCGGGAGAACTTTGGCCTCACCAAGAAGAGCCAACCGACCAAGGGAGACAGCAGGTCCTCCAGGAGGGAGGATCGTCGAAGGGACCCATCCCCGGATCGGCGCAAAGCCCGGTCCTCGGAGCAGCGCCGAACCCCCTCCGCCTCGACATCGGGGTCACGGAGCAGCAGGAAATCCGGCCACGAGCCATCCTCATACGTGGCCGTGAACACCATCTTCAAGGAGCCGATCTATAGGCTCCTCAACAAAATAAAGGCGCAGCCGTTCTTCAAATGGCCGCGGCCAATGACGGCCGACCCCTCTTCCCGGGACCAGACAAGGTTCTGTGCCTACCACAAGCAGAACGGGCACAGGACCGACGAGTGCAAGAGCTTCAAGTTCCACCTAGAAGACCTCGTGAAGGAGGGGCACCTTCGGGAGTACATCAAGCAGGAGGGCCGAGGTGATGGCCGACCTCCGCGGCGGGAAGCTGATAACCAGGACAGCGAGCCGGAAGGAGTAATCCACGTCATTCACCTCGCAGCCCCACCTAAGAAGAGCTTTCAGGCCCGCGCTGAGGCCCGGCGCGCCTCCCATGAGAAACAGGTGCTGACCGCGGCGCCAGAGCCGGCCGCGAAGAAGGCCAAAACAGAGGGGGTCAGAATATGGTTTTCTGACAAAGACCTGGAAGACGTCGAGCTACCGCACAACGACGCTCTAGTTCTCACCTTGAAGCTACAAAACTTCTTGGTTCAGAGAGCCCTCGTCGACCCCGGCAGCTCGTCCGAGGTCCTCTACTACGACTGCTTCAAGAAGTTGGGACTGAAAGACGAGGACCTCCAGGCATGCCGCACCCCTCTGGTCGGCTTCAGTTCCAAACCTGTCTATCCCAAGGGCAGGATCTCCCTTAGGGTCCAAGTCGGTGGCGCCTGCAGACAGGTCGACTTCCTAGTGGTCGATGTCCCTTCCCCGTACAATGTAATAATGGGGAGGACGTGGCTGCATAGCATGGAGGCGGTGCCCTCCACCCGGCATCAAAAACTCAAGTTCCCCTTGGAGAATCGATCTGGACGAGCGGAGGTGATCACCGTCAAAGGCGACCAGCACATGGCCAGGCAATGCCTGCTGGCCGTGCTGTCTGACGAGGCCGGGCCGTCCCAAGTCAATGTGACCGAGCTGGATAGAGAGGCCGAGCTCGAGGACGTCGGCAGGGCTCCGGCGCAGAAGAGCATCGAGGACCTCACCAAGGTCAATATTGATCCCGCCGACCCCGACAGATTCTTTCTCGTGGGAAGCCAGCTCCCCGAAACCGAGAAGATAGAGTTGCTCAACCTCCTCGAGGAGAATAAGGCGGTCTTTGCCTGGACACCGTATGAAATGCCCGGCATTGATCCCGCAGTCATCTGTCACGAACTGAAGGTGGATCCCAACCACAAGCCCGTGCTTCAAAAACCGCGCCGGTCTGGGGTCCCGCAGGCTGAGGCCGTGACTGAGGAAGTTCAGAAACTCCTCGAGGCAGGTGCAATAAGAGAGGTCCACTATCCGCAGTGGCTGGCCAACACCGTGGTGGTCAAGAGGAAGACGGGCAAATGGAGGGTCTGCGTGGACTTCACCGACCTCAATAAGGCCTGTCCAAAGGACAGCTTCCCTCTTCCAAAAATCGACCAGCTCATTGACGCCACTGCCGGACACGACCGGATGAGCTTCCTGGACGCCTACCGGGGGTACCACCAGATCCCCATGTACGCGGCAGACCAGGAGAAGACAGCTTTCATCACTCCCCGGGGCACCTATTGTTATAAGGTGATGCCCTTCGGGTTGAAAAACGCGGGAGCGACCTACCAGCGGTTGGTGACGAAGATGTTTCAGGCCCAGCTCGGCAAAACGGTGGAGGTCTACATCGACGATATGGTCGTCAAGTCAAAGAGGTCGCAGGACCACCTGACCGACCTCCGCCAAATTTTCGACATCCTTCACCAGTTCCAGTTGAAGCTGAATGCGTCCAAGTGCGCCTTTGGGGTCGGTTCCGGCAAGTTTCTGGGAAGCCTGGTCACAAGAAGGGGGATTGAAGCGAACCCCGACCAGATCACCGCGATCCAGGACCTCCAGTGTCCGACCTCGGCAAAACAAGTCCAGAGGCTGACCGGAATGGCTGCCGCCCTGAACCGATTCATCAGCCGCGCTTCAGACAAGTGCAGACCCTTCTTCCAACTCTTGAGAAAGGGCTCCAAGTTCCAGTGGACGTCAGAATGCTCTGAGGCGCTGCAGCAGCTAAAACAATATCTTTCTTCTCCCCCACTGCTGTCAACCCCGACCTTTGGAGAGCCACTGTTTTTGTACTTGTCGGTCTCGGACCATGCAGTGAGCTCGGTACTCATCAGAGAGGACAACGGCCAGCAAAGGCCCATCTATTACACGAGCAAAACCCTGCTGGACGCCGAGACCCGGTATTTGCAGCTTGAAAAACTCGCCTTGGCGCTCGTCAGCGCCTTTCGGAAGCTCTCCCACTACTTCCAAACCTTCACAATAGTGGTCGTAACCGAATACCCACTGAAGGCCCTTCTCCGGAAGGCAGATTTCTCCGGGCGAATCTCCAAATGGGCCGTTGAACTGGGGCAATATGACATCGGCTATCAACCCAGAACGGCCATCAAAGCTCAAGTCCTGGCGGATTTCATCGTTGAGTTTACTCCTCGGAGTTCGGCACCGACCGCGCTCGATACCGAACTGGGGGGTGATAGGGGTGCAGAGGTTGCCACCAAGACTGAGCAAGAGCAGTCCTGGAAAGAGCTCCCAGACTCGTCCTGGAAAGTCTTTGTCGACGGATCCTCAACATCCAAGAGAGCTGGCACTGGCATAGTTCTCCAGTCTCCCGAAGGCCTCGTTATCGAACAAGCTGTGACCCTTGGTTTCAAGGCATCCAACAACGAGGCCGAATATGAAGCTCTGATCGCCGGACTCAACAGTGCCAAAATCCTGAAAGCCCGGTCCGTGGTGGTTTTCAGCGACTCCCAACTGGTGACAAGCCAGCTCAGCGGAGACTACCAAGCTCGGGATGACAGGATGGCTGCCTACCTCGCCCACGCCCGGGGACTTCTCTCCCAGTTCGAAAGGGCTGAGGTCCGGCAGATCGGCAGAGAATCCAACTCCCATGCGGACGCCCTCGCCAGCCTCGCCTCGGCTGTGGAAGCCGGTGAAAAGAGAACTATTGAAGTAGAGACGCTGCTCGAGCCCAGCATCGAGCCCCAGCAACCCCAGCAGCTCATGTGCCTGGACCGCGGCCCGAGCTGGATGGACCCCATCATCACGTACCTAAAAGACGACCAGCTGCCCGAGGACAGGACTGAAGCTCGCAAAATCAGATTGAAGGCGACCCGCTTCTGGCTGTCCCCAGACAGCAAGCTCTACAGGAAGTCATTCACGGGGCCTTACCTCCAGTGCGTCCACCCCAGCAAAGTCGACGATTTCCTCTACGAGATCCATGAAGGAGTCTGCGGCAGTCACGTAGGAGGTCGGTCACTTGCGTACCGGGCTATCAGCCAGGGTTACTGGTGGCCATACATGCAGAAGGACGCCCAGCTTTACGCCAGGAAGTGCGAGAAGTGCCAGAAATTCTCCCATTCTCTCCACCAGCCAGCCCAGGACCTAAGTCCTCTCTCCAGTCCGTGGCCTTTCGCCCAGTGGGGCCTCGACATCGTCGGACCACTTCACCGAACTCCAGGGAACAAAAGATGGTTGATTGTGGCTACGGACTACTTCACAAAATGGGTCGAAGCCGAACCTTTGTCCTCCATCACTGAACTAGACACGAAGAACTTTGTATGGAAGAATATCATCACGAGGTTCGGAATTCCCCGCACTCTCATTTCGGACAACGGGACGCAGTTCGACTCCAACCTCTTCAAGAGCTTCTGCCAGGAGTACGGCATTCGCAACATCTACTCTACCCCGGCGTACCCTCAGAGCAACGGCCAGGCCGAGATTTCAAACAAGGTGCTCCTCGACGGAATCAAAAAGAGACTCGACCGAGCCAAAGGTCGATGGGCGGAGGAGCTGCCAAGCGTCCTATGGGCCTACCGAACTACGCCGAGGCGTTCCACCTCGGCTACCCCGTTCTCCCTTGCCTACGGCATGGAAGCAGTCATTCCCCTTGAGGTCGGCCTCCCGACCTTGAGGTCCGAACTCTGTGACCAGGGTCTAAACGATCTGAATGTAGCACGGGAGCTGGACTTGGCTGAAGAACGAAGAGAGGCGGCAGCTATCCGCCTGGCCGCCTATCAGCAGCAGTTGGCCAGGGGGTACAACCCGAAGGTCAGAGAGAGAAGGTTCGTGATAGGAGAGTTGGTCTTGAAGAAAACACTTCCAGGCGACCGAGATCCCAACGAAGGCAAGCTGGCGCCTAACTGGCAGGGACCGTTCAGAATAACTTCTACAGCGGGGAGATCTGCCTACCGACTCGAAGATATGGAAGGGAAGCCGCTCCCGCGACCATGGAACGCGGCACATCTAAAAAAATTCTATTTCTGAAAAATGTACTCAAGAAATCAGATATCAATAAAAGGCAACTTTTCTGGAATGAGTGTTTGCATTGCTCCAAGGCTCGCAGCGGCTCGATCCCACTATTCGGAATGTCAACTGTCAGCTCGGCTCCATCGCCAGCTCCGACACCAGGGTCCGGTAACAGTACCACCCTCGCGGCTCGGCACCTCTGTTCAGAGGGCCAACCGTCCTGAGCTCGGTGCCTTCACCAGCCCGGGCGGTACAGCCATAAGCACATCAGGGTCCGGTAACAGTACCACCCTCGCGGCTCGGCACCTCTGTTCAGAGGGCCAACCGTCCTGAGCTCGGTGCCTTCACCAGCCCGGGCGGTACAGCCATAAGCACATCAGGGCCCGGTAATAGTACCGCCCTCGCGGCTCGGCACCTCTGTTCAGAGGGCCAACCGCCCAGAGCTCGGTGCCTTCACCAGCTCTGGCGGCACAGCCAGATGCATTTCGGGGTCCGGTAAGAGTACCACCCTCCCGGCTCGGCGCCTCTGTTCAGAGGGC
The DNA here is from genome assembly GCA_029852735.1 of Persea americana. Classification (NCBI taxonomy): domain Eukaryota; kingdom Viridiplantae; phylum Streptophyta; class Magnoliopsida; order Laurales; family Lauraceae; genus Persea; species Persea americana. The sequence continues at coordinate 70,192,097 of CM056815.1, forward strand.
CAACCGTCCTGAGCTCGGTGCCTTCACCAGCTCTGGCGGCACAGCCATTTCAGGGTCCGGTAAGAGTACCACCCTCCCGGCTCGGCGCCTCTGTTCAGAGGGCCAACCGTCCTGAGCTCGGTGCCTTCACCAGCTCTTGCGGCACAGCCATAAGCATTTCAGGGTCCGGTCTCGGTGCCACCCTCACGGCTCGGCTCCTCTGTTCAGAGGGCCAACCGCCCTCGCTTAGTACCTATCAATCTACTCGGCAAGTTACTTGTATCGATACGCTACGCATCCCACCACAAGCAAAACAGACGACACAGTATATGCAAAGAATGTTGTTTGTAAAGAATGTTGTTTTATGTATAAGATCAGCTTATACATTGTTTTATTACAATGTATGGGAAAACAAAAAAAAATTACATAGTTCAGGGAGCTGCTGCTCCCTTATTACAGCTAGTCCCGGCGGCACTCTTGCCAGTTACGGCTGGGGCAGCATTGGGAACCACTGGAGGGGCAGGGGCGACTGTTGCTGGAGGGACCTCCGAGGCTGAAGGAGCGGGGGCGATTCCCGAGACGGCTCGCAACTCCGAATCCGAGCGAGGAAACCTAGGGGAATTCTGAAAAATGGGGCTATCCGGAGGGACACCAACCCTCCGTAAGGCCGCCTTCCACCCAAGTGCCCACGCCTTCTCTCGGATTCCTGGCAGTTGAGCCTTGTAGTCAGCTGCCAGTTTGCTGACCTCCTCATTCATCACGGACTCGTGCTCGGCGACGTACTCTTCCTTGAGTCTCGCTTCTTGATCTCTCAGAGCCCGCGCGAGCTCGGCCGCCTTCCCGTCCAGAGCCATCTCAAGCTTTGTCTCAGCCAGCTTCCTCTCAGAGATAAGCCTACTGTTGGTCCCCCGCAGCATCTTCATGTCTTCCTCCCTCCGCGACGACGCAAGACGGACCTCGTCTAGCTTCCAGGACAGTTGGACGTTTTGATCCACCGCCTGTTTTGCTTCCTCCTTGAGGTGCTCGGCCAAGGCCCGCTCTGCGTCGAGCTCGGCAAGAAGATCTTCCTTCTTCCTTGCCTCCTCCTCCAGGGCCGCGTCCCTTGCCGCCAGGGACTTAAGCAGCAACTCCTTTTCGGCTGACCAATCTGCTGCCCTGGCTTCGGCTGCATCCAGCCTCCCCATGCCAGTCTGGCACTTTTGCAAGAGCTGCAGTGGAAACAGAAGTGTCACAAAATGAAACACAGCAGAAAAAGAAAGAATGTTGAGTCAAGCGTGTACATACCGTTACCAGAGACCGCATTGAGGACATCAGCAGGGACTTGTTGTCCATCTGCGCCCACCTTGCCATGTCCTGGGGAAGGGCGCACGCTCGTCCCAGAGCGACAACCACTTCGGGGCTGACCGCTCGGTCCGACTCGGCTAGTTCCCTCCCCAGCACCCCCTTGATGTCCGGTCTCCAGGGGATGAAGTCGGGAGGAGCGGCGGACCCCCCAACCGACACGGCAGGCTCGGGGGCGGACGGGGCTTCGACCCTGGGCCTCTTCTCTGGCCTGCGCTCCTCGACGACCTCGGCAGTATCCCCTCTGCCTAGGTCGGAGTGCGATTCTTCAGAAATGACTGCCGGAGTGCTCGACCCGACCTCTGCTGCAGCAGGCATTCCCGATTGAGCACCGTCGGTAGCTTCCGGAACCGTCTCGGTCCCGGGCGCGGTTACCTCAGCAGCGTCCGCCGCCGACATACTTAGGGCGACATCGGCACCTCGGCAGGGAACCGAGCTTTCGCCCGTGTCTCCAAACGCAGCGGCGGAGAGGTCTTCCGCGACAAAGCGCTTGCGACGACCGCGCAACATCTCGACCTCGGACTCTTCCGAGCTGGATGTGCTCCGGGACTCGCTGGAGACAACAAATTTCTGCCTTAGCCGCCTGCGCCCGGTCTCGGCTCTCTTGGTCGCAGCTGCTTCACGGACAGGGGACTGTCCTCCCAACTCTACCGGAATGCCGCTGGGGATTGCGACAGTAACGGTCTCCGGAGCAGGAGCCTGAGTCCGTTCGGTGCCCGGTACGGTGTCTTCCCCGTGAAGCACGGAGTCGATCCCGGTCACCCGCCTCGGAGCAAGGAAGGACTTGTAGTGCGGCGTGTACCCCAGCAGCGAATACGCAGCTCGGCAGTGATGGCCGCGGTACTTCCGCACCTTCTCGTGCCAATCGCTGTTCACCCTCCACCGGTTCCTTCGGGCAAGCTCCCTCCTCTGCCGAAAACCTGCAGGAACAGGACAGTGTCAGCAAGGGAAAGAGATGATAAAAATACAAAATCCAGGGGCCTCGGTTTTTACTTGGGGGGACTCCTATTTTGCGCGGTATCCGGGCCGTAGTGCTGGGTTCCGCCTCGCCGAACTCCCACGCCCCGCGAACGAAGACACGGTCCTCCCTCGCGTATTTATACGAGTCTTCCAGCGCGGTCACGAAGGCGGTCCGGTGGAGCCTCAGCCGGAGATAGTACGTATGCCCGTCTGCCGATTTGCAGAGGTCATACGCCTCCTCGATGTCCGAGACACCGAGGTTGATGGACAAGATCTCGTTGAGCCGCACTGTTCCCATGATGATCTTGTATCCGTTGGGAAGCAGCTGGCAGGGGCTCAACCCCCACTCCCGGAGACATTCCCTGAGAAGTGGGTGAAGGGGGAACCGGACTCCTCCCTCCACGACGGCCACCAGCCAGAACGGCATCCAGCCGTCGCTGTATGTGATACCGTCGTCAGGTCCGTCTGGCCTAACCTCTACGTTCGCAGGGACTTTGTATTCCTTCCTAAACAGGCTTATGGACAGTGCGTCCCCTAGCCAATGCCTATGCACACCCATTCTCTACTCTAGATGGAAGACCACCCACCGGAAAGGAAGAAGACAGGGGGGAGAAGTCCTACGATGGGAGGAGTCTACGAGCAGAATGGTCGCAGGCAACAGGCAACTTACTGTTCTTCAGCAGGTTGCAGCAGGAGCTCTGAGGATCGAAAAGAAGGAAGACGGAGAAGGAACCCTAATTTATAACGGATGGAGGCGCCGTTTCAGATTTCGAGAGAAGCCTTCAATATGGCCCTACCTCGAGTAGCCCTAGCGTCGCCTCGGGCAGCCCAGTCGTCCTGCAGATTTGATTACGCGCCCTCAACAAAGGCGACACGTGGCACGGCGCCGCATTCCCAGAGGACTATTCAATGCCTCGACAGGCGAAAGGACAACCGCCACGTCAGCGAAAGAGCTTAATACAGCACTCCACGTCAGCGCAGGAACTTAACACAGCACTCCACGTCAGCAAAAGACGATGAGGAGACCCCATCGAACCGAGACCCCACCGTTTCGGTAGTTCGGCACAACGGGCACTGTCAAAAGGTTAGTGGCAGTACCGGCCTGACTAAGACCACTCAGCTTCCGACCTGCTCCAAGGAGCCTACAGGCCAAAAGCTGGGGGGTGGGTACGGAACAGCCGACGGAGACCACGGCCCTGCTCCGGGTCTCGGTCATTGGCTAACGTCTCAATCTAAAGAACAGCAAGGAGTTCGGCAAATCCGGAACTACAACTCAAAACAGCAAAGCAATGCAGCATATCATCAACCACAAACATTCCATCAAAAACAAGGAAGAACAAGAGTGCGAGCAAAGTTTCGAAGTTTTTATTAATCAAGCTTCTGACCACAAGATGAATGGAGATTCCATAAAAGAAAGAAAAAATTACAAAAAACCCTCAGAGGGCTGCAGCTTCCACATTACAGTCGATCTCCGGGGGGACCTCGACCGCACTAGCCTCGGGAGCAGCTGGGGCAGCTTCAGGGACGACCACGGCAGCTTCAGGAGGGACCTCGACGACTGCTGCCACTTGGCAGTCTTCGGGATCAGCACTGGCAGCAGGAGCCTCTTGCGGCGCCTCGGGAGCGGCGGTCGCCTCCGGGCACGACTGCGAAGGAGGGTCGGAGGAGACTTGAGACACGGCTGCGAGTCCCGGGTCCGAACAGGAAAATCTTGGGGCATTCAGGAAAAGGGGACTATCCTCGGGGACCCCGGCTTTCTGCAAGGCTGCCTTCCACCCGAGTTCCCAGGCTCGGTCCCGGATCCCCGGCAGCTGAGCCTTGTAGTCAGCAGACAGCTTGCCGACCTCCTCCTCCATGATGGAGTCATGCTCGGCGAGGAACTTCTCCTTGAGCCTGGCCTCCTGTTTGGCCAGGGCAGACTCGACCTCGGCCGCCTTCCCCCTCAGCGCCTTCTCCAGGGAACCTTGCGCCTGGTTCCGCTGGGAGAGGAGTCTCTTGTTTGTCCCCTTTGTGCTCTTCAGTTCGTCCTCCAGCTGTTTCGCCGCAGCCCGGAGATCGTCGAGCTCGGAAGAAAGGTGCTGGTTCTGGACCTTCTCGTCCTCCAGCTCATCTTTGAGGCGCTGGACCTCAACCTTTGACTCTTCGAAATCAACGACGAGGTCGGCGTTCTTGGCCGTCACCTCGGCCAGCATCGCATCCTTGGACGCCATGGACGCCCGCAGCTCGTCCCTTTCGACTACCCACTCAGCTGCCCGCGCCTCGGCCGCGTCCAGCCTCTCAATGCCCACCTGGCACTTCTGCAACAGCTGCAAGACGAAAACCCGAAGTCAATAAAACGGCAGGGACCAAAAGCTGAGGGAGAGACATTGCACTTATCTGCACAACGGATCGCATCGAAGAAAGCAGGAGAGACTCGTTGTCCATCTCCGCCCACCTCGCCATGTCTTGAGGGAGGGCGCAGGCTCGCCCTAGCGCTGCGACCACTTGGGGATTGGTCGCACGGTCTGTTTCGGCCAGCGGCCTCCCCAGAGCCCCCTCGATGGCCGGCCTCCACGGAGCCGGAGGAGGAGGCAGGATCGTCCCACCAGCAGACGAAGTCGAAGGGCCAGGCGAGGCCTCGACCCTTGCCCTCTTCTCGGGTCGTCCGCCCTCGACAGCCTCGGCCGAACGAGCTCGACGTCCAGCCCCGGTGGCATGATCCGAGGGTGGGACGACTGCGGTCACGGCCGGAGGCGGAGCTGTGACGACCTCTGCCTCGTCAGGCCGAGCAGCCGCGACTATGGCAGGATTAACCACCTCGACATCCGGGGCAGGAATGCCACCTGGGGATGCCAGAGGCGCCGCGGCCACTGCCTGCGGAGGATCCCGGACCTCGCCTCCGATGTCTCCGAAGGCCGCCGCGGATAGATCCTCCGCGGCATAGCGTCGCCCGCGCTGGCGCAGCATCTCCCCTTCCTCTTCCTCTTCCTCTTCCTCTTCCTCCGAACTGGACGCTACTAGCCTCGTTCGGGAAGACAGGGGCTTGGCCCTCGAGGTTCCGGCGGGCTCAGCGGCAGAGACTGCTGGAGCACGTTCTGCCAACTCAACCAGGCGACCGGCGGGAATCGCAACGGTCACCGCAGCCGATCTCGGTACCACGGTCGCCTCTGTTCTCTGACTCGCGCCTTCGCCGCTAAGGACGGGGTCTATCCCCGACACCTTTCTGGAGGTGTGGAAGGACCGATAATGGGGCACGTACCCCAAAAGGCACCAGGCAGCGCTGCAGTTGTGGCCGCGGTAGTTCCTCACCAACTCGTGCCAGGCGCTGTTCACTTTCCAGCGATTCCTCCTCGCGAGCTCCCTCTTTTCGCGAAAATCTGCACAGGCAGAACCGTGTCAGAAGCCAGATGAGGAGAAAGGAAAAAACTGCAAACCGAAAGAACTTCGGCCTTTACTTGGAGGAATCCCTATTTTTCGAGGGACCCGGACCGTGGTAGCAGGCTCTACTTCGCCGAACTCCCATCCACCTCTGACAAGCACTTTGTCTTCGCCAACATACCGATTGGAGTCCTCTAGCGCAGTTACAAACCCTGTCCGGCGGACCCGTAGCCGGAGGTAATAAGTATCCCCCTCTGCGGATTTGCAGAGGTCATAAGTGTCCTCAATATCTGGGACACCAAGGCCAATTCCCAGAATCTGGTTCAGCCGCACCACCCCCATTATGATTTTGTATACATTGGGGAGTAGCTGGCAAGGGCACAACCTCCACTCCCAGAGGCAGTCCCGGACCAGTGGGTGCAGGGGAAAGCGAACTCCCCCTTCCACTACAGATACCAACCAGAATGGCATCCAGCCGTCACGATAGGTGAGGCCGTCATCGGGGGTATCCGGTCTGACCTCCACATTGGAGGGGATCTTGTATAAATCCCTAAAATGGACTATGGAGTCTGAGTTTCCTAGCAGATGCCTATAGACTCCCATTCTCGACTCAGACAGACCTATCTAAAAAAGATGAAGAAAACAGAGAAGACTCGCACAAATAAGGATTGCGCAGTCGGGAACGACGAAGGTCTGCAGACGCTGGAGAAAGCTCTCTTGCAAAACGCAGTGGAAATCTGAAGAAAGCAGGGGAAGGTGAAGAACGCAGAAGAAGGTGAAGACGAAGGGGGCGCCCTGATTTATAAGGCCTGGGGACGACGGTTCGACTTTCGAGGAAAGCCTTTAAGAGGCGTCTCCTCAATCAACCCTAACGTCCCATCTCGCAGCCCTAACGTCTCCTCGAAGTAATGGCAAGACAGCTAAAGGAAGCGACACGTGTCACCACTAGCGCGATATCCGAAGACTATTTAAATATCCAGGACAGGCGAAAAGACACCTCCAAGGGGCCCGCGTGATAACAGCGACCCCCAGACCCAAGGGGGCCCTCTTGATCCGAAGCTCCCTCGTCCCGTTACTACCTTCATGACGATCACCCTCACTTGAGCTCGGTAGCAGAACCAGTTATACGGTCATCAAGCTTCTGACCCCTTCGAGCCAGGAGGCTCTCAGGAGTCAAAAGCTAGGGGGCAATTGTGTGGGAAAAACACCGTAATGACGAAGTTAAGCAACGATCACGGCTAAGCTCCCCGAGCTCCTCAGCTTCTGTGGTGGAAGATCGTCAGCTCGGCAGTTCGGTCAATACCTTGGCAGCTCGGTAAATCAGTCCAGCTTGCAAGGTCGGCACCGCAGGTCGGTATGAGTGCCAGCCCGGTACAATGGCGCACCACGGCCAAGCTATCCTTGGTCCCAGGCCACAGCATCTCCAGCCACAGCACTAGAGTTAGAGTGGGCCGCCATTCTCCTCCTAGAGTCAGAATGGGCCGCCATCTACCTTCTGGAAATACGGCGCGCCCTGACAGATATGGGCGGTCATTTATGGCGATAGGATTGCTCATTTATGGTGATAAGAGGTGTGCTTTATCATTCCTGTACGCCAGCCGGCTGAAGGCGTGGAAAGTGAAGTAGGGTGTTGTCCGCTCCACCTACTGCTGCCTGTCAGGGTATGGGGGGATGGGACCTCACCTCACCTACCCCCACTCACAGAGAGAATGAACGAGGAACACTCGCCTATATATGCATGGGATCAGCCCCATGAGAGGTACGCACTACGCAATACACAGCCCGCTACTTTCAATATTACACAAGCTCTCATTCCTCTCTTCCTCCTCCTGTTTAGTTTTCTCAGAGCTAACTCAGGCATCGGAGTGCCTTCGGCTCACGGCAGCCAGGGCCTCTGACCCAAGTCTTTCTCCTTCCCTTTCAGGTTATTGGAGTTCAACATTCCCCGTCCTAAGGAGTTTTACCTCAACCTCATCCTAATCTAAGTAGGTGTCGTTTTTACCGCCTACAGATACCATTACTAATATTATCTGGAAGCCTTGTTCTAATAATGTTGGGTTAACCACTTGATTTGCATTTCGCCATTCTAGTCTTAATATTGTGCTAAGTCTTCGGATAGGTTTCCACTTTAGATCTATCCTAACTACTTTCGTTTGCTTCTTTGATCTACTCTTTTTATATAAGAAGCTATGAACTTACTGTATAGATATTCCCTTACCATGTCATATGAGTCTCTTTTAATTTGTCATTGATTGATGCTGCCCGAAATGCTCATTTGTGAATACATTTTTTATGGTTTTACCGTACACCCATCTTAATTATAGAGCATAATTTTAGAGGGAAAGTGTCAAAAATGACTATTTATGGTATCTCGTGAGCTCCAATTCAAATAAGAGTTACAACTTCTTGCACATTCCATTGGAATTTCAATCCACGTATTCGATGTTAATATGACTCATTTTAAAGGTTTTGGATTCTAAATCCTCCCCTTAGCTTCCAACTTTTGCACTTATGTCATCGTTTTTCATTGATTCACCAATATTATATCATCTAAACATATACCAAAATACCTTATTATTGAATACGAGCACTTTATTCATCCATAATCAATGCAAAGAGGTCAGGACTTAAATAATGTTGACTCTTGATGTAAATCTATGGTCATTGAGAATTTATCCGTCTCTTAATATTTACTCTCATACATGTTTTTAATAATGTCAATATAAGCTCTTGTGACACATACTATTGAGGTAAGCAGTTATTTTATAAAATTGGTATATATATATCATCTACATGCATAATATTCCTATATAAACCTTGACTCATTAGAATATGTACCCAATTATCAATGAAGTCCAAAAATAGTCTAAATTACTCTAATGGCCTATTTATTTGCATGGAGCTCAATATGATGGAAATTTTGGTGAAATAGGCTCCAATAGAGGATTATTAAAGTGGTAAGTGGTAAGTGGTGAAGGATATAACATAGAGTTATAAATAAAGGATTGATATTCTAGAGTTGGACTCACAGGGTAATGACTGGGTATTCATTTTCCATCCTTGAAGTAAATTATTTGATGGCTATCTTTGAGTTTCTAATTTTTGTTTCTTCAAATTTAGTCACTTTTGGAAAGTCTTAAAATTCCTATAAGTTCAACAAACTTGCCCCTATCCTCTTTGAGAGGGTGCTTGGCGGTGAAGGTCTGCAAATGAGTACCAGTCAGAATTCAAAGCAAATGGGCATCCTACCCAATCTCTCAAAGTAATAAATTGGAAAGGGAAAGGTTCTTATAAATCGGTTTCCAGACAGATTCACTCACTTCGATATCCGACTTATCTGTAAGTCTCACTTTTCTTCTTTGACATATTAATTACCTCCATGCAGAATTACAGGTCATTAGATTCCCCTGTGAACTGATTTTGCAGGGTATCCTTGCCCTGAGGATCCAAACAGAGCCCCATGGATGGTCACTTTTATACTGAGCTAAACACCTTTGTATAATAGTCACCTTTACAAACAAAAAAAGGGTCCCCAAATAACTCCTTCTGCGTAATCAGATTTACTTGATAATCATGGGTTATAAAAATCTAAATTGAGCCTAGTATCCATTCAACTTACAGAGAATTTAGGTTCCTAAGCCTCACTAAATGTAAGATTATGGATAAAGTATACATCTTCTTTATTTAGGTCTGAGTGGTTGGGATCTTCTGGTTGGATGAAGGTGGTGATGTTTGAGAAACTTGCCACATCATTTACGGTTCGGTTCACCTTTGACCACATGATTGTCTGCTCAGGTTGAGCCCATGATCTGGACTTGAAATATGCAAGGGTCAAGCCCATGTAGTCGTTGGTAAGGGTTTCAATGGGCCGGGTTCGGCTGGATCAACCTGGTCCTGGGCATCTCAGATAAGCAATATAGCGGGGCCAAAAGCCTGCCCATTTAAGGTATGAATCTGATTATAGCTCAAGCACAAATAACAACCCAGCCTATTGAAAGAGAGCTGTCTTCATACTATTCAAGTAAGCTCTTACTTTACGGAAAAAAAAAAACTTAAACACTTAAGTACGCATCTAAATGTAGGCACGCAAACACAAAACACACTGATATACCTATACATTAAAATCTACCATGAACTAGGGTCCAACAGGCTTGGAGCCCAATGCACAGTTTGAACTAACAAGGGATCCAAAACCCAAATTTTGGTGTGGTTCCAGCTCGATGGGCTTGTTGGACAATCCAGATCCTCAATTATTAAGGCAGATTCAATCCAACTTGTGTCCATTGATAGCCCTAGTAATTGGGACACAAAATCAGGATCAAGCTTAACCCACTAGTCTCAAGAATGCCCTCCTTTTATCCCCACCGCCATGGGAAATCTTTGTGTTTTCTCATATGGTAAGAGAGGATCTGTGAATATGAAAAATCTTTTGACATTGGAAACTTTTAAGAGGCATATGAATTGCCTACATAGGAGTTAATGCCACAAGTATTTATTAAAAATGAGGACAAGGGTGAATATACAAAAATGACCATCAAATTAACTTCTCCTATGATGGAGATTGAATCTAGAGGAGATGGGAAATGAATACCCCGCCATCTCCCTTGTGATTTTTTTTTAAAATCCTAAGAGAAGTCAAGGTTCCATCTACATCTTTACCTCACCTTCATCCCCTTTAGTTTTTGCTCACCTCTTTACCACTTCTTAGGTAGATCCCAATTAACTAAGAAGTCTTATGTATTCAATTCCCAGTAGGGCGTACTTGTTTCATGTAATTGAATTCATAAAAATTATGTTACTTTGTATTTCTATAAGTAGTTAAAATTACTGAATGAAAAAAGAAAAAAAAAAGCTAAAAAATACCATCAAATAACCTCGCCTTTGGTGAAAGGTGAATCAGAGGAAGATCAGAAGTGAATACACAGCCATCATCCTAGTCATTCAAATCCTATAAATGTCAATATTTCATCTACATCATTACCTTATTTACTTTAGCCGTCACCTCTTGAATAATCTTTTGGTAGTGTTCATTTGACCATAGTCCCTATGTATTCTAAAGAAGAAATGGGCCCTTAACAAGTTTTTCCCAAACAAGGAAAGAGGGTTTTCAAGATGAAAACTCTTAAAAATTTTCCATATCAGAAACCCTTTTTTTTCACATTTAGGGAAAAAAAATTTTGTTTGAATTTGGAGGCATCAACCAAGACTCATTATGGAGGTTTTCCAAATTTATATGCAGGCATGAGGCATGTCATCCATGATCCAACTATCTAGGACTCATTATAAATTATCTGTTGTAAATATGAAAAAGATTATCATTCTGTCATATAACCAGAGTCTCTGAGGTCTTTTGAATGAAAATTGCCTCCAAAAGGCTCTTAACAGTTAAAAACCACAATAACCCTATCAATTAAAATCGATTCTATTAATGTAAACTCATGTGGGCCTTCTTCTAAGTTATTCAAATTGCTGGAGTGACATTATTACACACGACAGATGTGAGTTCTGAACTGATTTTGAGGGGTTTAAAGTTCAGAAGTGGGGCCCATTGATGGATTTATAGGGTTGGTCTCAGGAGTAAGAGAAAGGTTAGGAATATTCCACAAGACCCCAACGTGGAAAGGCTTAGGACAAACCCTCAACTTAGTTGAAAATAATACCAATGGATAAATTGCTTGATCTAAAGGGGAGTTTGTTTTGAGTGCATATGCTCCCCACATGCTATTGTTCATATAAAACACTCCAACATGAAGAATGATAATGATCGACCCAAGACATCTCAAGTACATGTACTCATGGCAAGGTTAGAGGTTGATCATGCATACCCATCATTACAAAAATTCAAAATTTTAATCACAAGTTTTAAATTAAAAAGTACAATAAATAGTACTTTAAGACTTGATATTAAAGATCTACTCTCATTTAAGTTGGTTTTTATCTCTTAACTATAAATTAAACATCTTTTTGCATTTTTCTTTTTAGGGAAAATGTTTTCCTATGAGTAGACTGCATGTGCAATCCAGACCTATTACGTTTGTTAAGTCCACATTTAATCAATGTAATCCCTTTCACACTTTTCCCATCAAAGGACTTGATATGATCAGGCCCAACTGTAAAATAATTATATAATCAATGGATTGAATTAAGGACTAAGATAATTTGATGAGACTAATATTTTTGCTGATACTTGTCCGTAAGGATACCTTTCTATCAAGCTTCTCCCAACAAAATGATATGCTTCTATGGTAAGCATAAGTGTATATATTCCAAAAAGAATGAGCAAAATACAAAAAACTAGGTGAAAGCTCGCCTAATTTTAGAAAGTAAACTGAAAATGTTACATTTTAGAAAGAGGACTTCTTTTATTTCAATTACAAAATTAAAACCCTAATTTTATAATTTATAGTAATTTTCTTATTTAACAAAAAGACTTTTCTAAGAGGGGTTCTTGCACTTAAAACTTTTAAAATGTAAATTTTATTTTCAGAATGCTATTCGCACTAACATTTTCAAGAGATTTTTCTATTCATAAATATTAGGATTGGTTCTATTTATAATAGCATGTCTTATAATAAGAGAATTTAGAGGGTTTTCTTTCAACTCTGTTGATTGAAGTTTAACCATCGATCCATGATGTCTTTTTTTTTTTTTTTTTTTGCAAGGTAAATATTTCCTTCTATTTATAATGAGGAGTGTTACTTTCAAGTCAGAAGGAAAAACCCCAATGGGACATATAATATAAGAAATGCTTAACAATCAACAAGCATGGTTAAGGGCTTTTTCTGAAAATAGGCCAATATGTTTGGAGGAGTTAACAACGACACCAGTCAAAAGTTAGGTATGCATGGAATTAGAGGACAAATGCCGGGGTTCAAGGATCCTGTTGCGTACAGGCTCGTGTCCCTGCTCACCACCACCTTCTCCTGACATGGCCGTCACCTATATTTTAAGAAGATCTTTAATAATAGCACTACATATACACTATACAGTCAAATAAAAATTCTAGAGGACGTAGCTCAGTTGGTGAGGGGCTTTTCTTTCACCAAAGTAATAGAGGGGGGGGGGGGGGCGGGGGGCGCTAATTTACAAAAAAATCTTTAAGATTAAATAAAAACTCAAACCCATTTTTAACAATGGCCCCCTCAAGAAAAAATAATTCAAAATGGCCCCCCCATTGCCTTGATCCTGGTCCCACCCCTGATTAGGGGTAAACTTCCATCGGTAGCCCTCATGGTAAAGGATTTGTGTGAATGTGTGCGTGGGTAAATTCTGAATTTTCTATTTAAATGATGAGAATTCATAAGAATTTAGATCAGCTGAAGGATAACCGTTAATGCTTTAAAAAATTTATGAATTTATAGAATTCCCGTAAAAAATACCTCGAAACAAATAAGCCGTAAGTCTAACCCCTTGAAATATCTTTAACAGACATCCATCTTATAAATGATTGATTGCAATTATGGAAACCACTTGTAATTGGCAGTTCTTGTGGGTGGGTGGGTGGGGGGGTGGGAAAAGGGTTTGATCGTCAGCTTTGCTCGGTATCTGCCTTGAGTAGTGGCATCAGATAAAGTGAGAAAGCAACGGAGGTGGGTCAAAGTTAGGCGACATGAATATGGTTCAGGCCTATTCAATTCAATGGTTGGGTCTTGTCTCATCTGGTGGATGTAAAGTAGAATAGAACTCTCAAAGCTCTGGTGTCCCCACAGCTACCAGCAAGAATAAGACTAGGAATCTTCAATTTAGATTTTGCCTTCAGGGCCCAGGCTGTTTAAGTTTTTATTCGATTAATCAAATGCATATCTAATGTGATTAGTAAATCTGCAGACATGAATAGCTCACTGGTGTCGGCAGTCCGCACCTTAGTTTCACTAATTGCCTAAGAATCCATCCAAGTACCTGTAGGTTGTATTTGTTGAATCTGGATATGGAGACTCCGACAAGCGGCCAAAGATCTATGTGCATTCCGGCAATTGGAAAGCTCCACAGATCTCTTTACAATTGTCTAACCTATAAGAATGGAGAGTGTTAAGCCCTTTGGCTCCCTTATCTAATATAGGCAAGTCCCAAAGAGTCACATTTACTGAAGACTTATTTGCCAAGAAACCCACATCCACTAATCATGTTGGGAGTTTTATTCCTGCAAACCTCTATCCTGCTTGATTTGACGTGGACATGTGGCATGCAGGCTATACAATTTCCTGCGGTTTTGTCTCACCTTCAGTGATGTAGCAAAAAATAAAAAGGAAGCCAAGCGCACAGTATCAAGAAAGAGGATGAGAGAATTGGGTGTTTCAAAATGTGATCAATATGTTAGAGTGTGGGTCCCTCTGTGGCCTACAATGATGACTATCGCCTGAGATTTGACTTGGCCCTAATATTCTCACTTAAGAAACATTGCAAGGTCATGTTTGTGAGGCTGGTTTTTTTTAGAAGAAGTTTGAATTGTACAAATGGCTTTCTACACTGCAAGAACATTCATGTTTCGTGTGGCTGCTTCTTCTCTTGGAAAGGCGAAAAAATGGCTAAATTTTCTGTGATTTCTCAGAAAAGACAAGTTTTGGATTGGTTTTTTTTTTTTTTTCCTCATGCAAACGTACCATTACAGGGATGGTTCCTTGGAAAACTACCAATTTCTTTGAGAAATACTGTAAAAAGCACCGATGCAAATAATGATTATCAAATGTTTTTGGAAAACTAAGGTTCTTTTGGTTATCACCAACCTGAGGGCGCCATCCTCTTTTTTCTTTCACAATATATGTATGTAATGCAAAGTGTCCCAGTGCCGTATTGTTCATGCATATACACAATGGCATAATCTTCTACAATGTGAAAAGAAAAAGTTGTTAGGAGGCCATATGTGGAAAGAGGATAATTCTTCTAAAGCATTAACGTTTTTTCAGAATTTCTGGAAAACATCATGCTGCTTGATGCACAGTTCACTTAAGGGTCGTTAGTTTTCTGTGAAAATGATTCATATGTGCAACTATTACATGTGATTCATTTACATATGCAAATAACTCATGTGAAACAAACTCGATCCATTGTATGTCATATCTCTTCACATGTGAATCCAAGTACATCGGTTCACCATTCTTCACAAATATTTCAAAATCCTTGATGAATCAATAAATAAAATTCGACCCCTAGCCCTTTTTGGCCTTTTAAAGAGGATGAATATTAGTTTAGATCGTCAAAATGGGACAAACTAAAGTGTATAAAAGCAAATGTAATGGTCTGGAGCTTTTCACAAATTTCTCATAATCCATGGTGTATTTAAAAGATGAAATCTGAGCCCCTTGTCATTTTTTGCATTTTAAGGAGGATGAATGGTTCATTAGGATCTACCAAAGATTAAAAAAATAAAATAAAATGAAAACATTGGATTAGGCCCAAGGGACACTATGCTACACTTTGCTATGTCCAACAATATTTTACTGTTTTCACGCATTTCTCAAAAGTCCACGATGAATCAATACCTGAAACTTAGCCTGCCAATCATTGTTAGCCTTCTAAAGAGGACAAACGGTTCAGGTTGTGATTTAGGGGCCAACAGAACTCTAGAAAAGCAGATCTAATGGTTTGCATTTTTCATAAATATCTTAAAAGTTTACATTGAATTAACAACTTAAATTTGACTCAGTAGTTGTTCTTGACCTTTAAAGAGGATGAATAGTTCGAATCGTGATTTAAGAGCCCAGAGGAATAAAGAAATTGAGAAATTTGATGATCCCCAATAAACAAACATGGCAAGCACTGAGAATTAGAAGAATTTAAACCTCATGTATACATTAAAAGAGGACAAGGCATACCAAAGAAGAAAGTAATAAGTCTAATTAAATAAATAAATCAATCAAAAAACTCTTTATAAGTACAATCATTATTTTCATAAATCTTAGATGTAGAAACACCTATAAACCCATTTTTTAAATTAAATTTCATATGTAGATTCAAAGAAAATCTGATTTAGCTATATGAAGATTTAACTCCAACATTATTATAGTATATTTGATTGTGTCTTTTATAAATGATAGCCATGTTCAGAATGGGGTCGGTGTCCCCTCCTACATTAACTAGTAACTATGTGTACTCTCATTCCATTTTATAATGGAATTCCCTCCATTGGGCACCAGTGCTTACAATAAGGTGAGTATCATCTGCCAAGACACCTAGTGGGGCCCGCTTATGATCCATTTGAGTGGACCAACCCCATAATAGTCACCGATTTTAGATTTGGTATTCATCCAAATGGATCGGACCGTTAGATCGACTCACACTAATTTTGGACGGTGAAGACTAATTGGCCGTTGATTAAGTGATTCGGATGATGACTCAAACCACAATCACCATACAAGGGTCGGGTTTTTTTTTTTTTTTTTTTTTTTTTTTTTTTTTTCAGGGGTGGTGGCTTGGGTTTTTGAGCCCCCAAGTCCCATCTACAAGTGGGGCCCATAAGAAAGTGTGCTCAACATAGGTGACCCTTTTATAATACATTACTTGTTGTGGGGTATTAACTTGTATTCCAACTTGTTGTGGGACAGGCTTGAGCCTAGGGAAGTTAGTACGAAAAGGTCATAAATTGAGCAGCTCTGCCACAATTCCATCTTAGTGGGAGCATTCTGGAGTATGACAAAATGTAGCTGGGATACATAAAAGTAATAATAATACTGCAAGGGAAAAGACACTGTTCTTTGGATGGAGTCTCTTTATGAGTTTGCTGGATGGTTGGTTAGTTGCTGTGAGTTCTCCACTAGTTAATATCTTCTGCCTTTACTTCGTTTTACCTTTTTTTTTTTTTGTGTTTTCAACATTCACTTTACCTGTTATTCATAACCAGGTGGTAGTCCTTCTTCCTAATTAATGGGAAGTTCTTCCGAAAAAAAACAAAGGTGATAATTCAAGATGGAGAATTTTAGATAATTCCTTGACTATCTTGTATAACAGTCTATCTTGTAGGCCACTGTTCATTCCTTAATTTTCTAGTATCTACCTTTCAAGTCTAAAATTAGAAGAATGGCTCTTTATCCAAATGGCAAGGGGCGTCCATTCTTACTTGGCTGTCTGGGTTTGACCTCCGGGTAAGTCACATTTTTCCATTTGTGCAGGCTCTTTGAGAAAGAGAGAGAGCTGAATCATTTAATTCAGGAGATTGGAAGGAATCATCACGTCCACCTTAATAGACTGCAATTTTCCTGCATTTTTCATTTGTATCAGAGACTGTCAAACTTATTGATGCTAATAAATCAGTACTGAACCCATATTGATGGAAGGATTATGGTCTCATGCTCGATAGAATTTCGTGAGGTTCAGGAACAGATAATTTCTCAACCACTGAGTAATTAGGTGAAACATTGGGTAGGAATGACCCATTGTAATTTTTCCCTGAGATCATTTTTTTTTTCAATACTATCCTAACACTATTTTGAGAAATACTTGGAAATCTCCAATACCATTGTCATAATCAACATGCATCTTTCAAGCCTTATCCCATCTATTAGAAAGCATCATAAATCAACAGTGGTAGGAGAGCCTTCTATTTATCATAAGTTTTGATTTGAGTTGATTAACTAAGGAACTGATGCAGAAAGGTGAAGATCATAATTACGATTGATGTGTCGTCTTCTCCATGGCAGGTATGATGGGTATTGTGTGGGTAAAACACCGTAATGACGAAGTTAAACAAGGATCACGGCTAAAACTCGCCGAGCTCCTCAGCCTCTGCGGTAGAAGATCGTCAGCTCGGCAGCTCGGTCAATACCTTGGCAGCTCGGTAGATCGGTCAGTAGCTTCCAAGCTCAGCACCACAGTTCGGCAGCTCGGCATGAGCGCCAGCCCGGTACAAGGGCGCGCCACGGCCAAGCCATCCTTAGTCCCAGACCGCAGCACTAAAATCAGAGTGGGCCGCCACCTTCCTCCTGGAAATACGGCGCACCCTGACAGATATGGGCGGTCATTTATGACGATAGGATTACTCATTTATGGTGATAAGAGGTGTGCTTTTATCACCCCTGTACGCTAGCTGGCTGAAGGCGTGGAAAGTGAGGTAGGGGTGTTGTCCGTTCCACTTACTGCTGCCTGTCAGGGTAAGGATCGATGGGACCTCACCTCACCTACCCCCACTCACAAAGAGAATGAACGAGGAACACTCGCCTATATATGCATGGGATCAGTCCCATGAAAGGTACGCAATATCCAAGTCACAAAGCTCCACATTGTCTCATTCTCCTCTTCCTCCTCCTGTTTGGTTTTCTCAGAACTAACTCAGGCATCGGAGTGCCTTCGGCTCACGGCAGCCAGGGGCTCTGACTCTAGCCTTTCTCCTTCCTTTTCAGGTCCTCGGAGTTCA
Source organism: Persea americana (assembly GCA_029852735.1). Lineage (NCBI taxonomy): Eukaryota > Viridiplantae > Streptophyta > Magnoliopsida > Laurales > Lauraceae > Persea > Persea americana. The sequence goes on from CM056815.1 coordinate 70,210,080, forward strand.
GCATTCCCCCTCCTAAGAAGTTTAATCTCGAATCTAAGTAGGTGTCGTTTTTACCGCCTACAGGTATCATTCATCCAGAGAGAATCTGGCCTTGGAGGGACCAAGGTTCGCAATCTCTATGTTGGGAAAACCCAAGACATTCGCTTTTTCTCTCTTTAATGGCACCTATGGAAACAACCGTGGATTCCAAGCATTTATTTTCGCATGGGCATTTCTGTTTTGGATTTTACAAGTGAAGGAACGGACAGTACTTGGTGAAATTATGGAGAGAGGAGGAAGAAAGTATATCCATCACGGAAAATAGAAGAATAAATAAATAAATATCATGGTGTCCAACTGCTATTCCGCGTGTTGGAAAGTCCCACATCCCATATCCCACATCGTCTAAGTAATAGGCTTGACATGTGGTTTATTACATGGTATCAAAGCGGATTTCGATCTCGTTGTTCTTATGTAGCCTACGTGACGGGCCCTTTCCATGAAATCTGTTGGGCAAAAAGTCCTGAGTAATAGGCTTGCCAGCCTCCAAAAAAGGAATTGTCACCTAGCAAACCATTATTTGGCACCTTGGTATTACACACATCCTCGGTCGATCCTTGGGTCTTCATATTGGGAATATCGCTCTGGGCCAATATTGGCAAATAAAAAAGAGGCAAGAATCGCAGGAAGAGCAAAACAGAAATAAAACATTGTTTATTTGGGCTTCAAAAATCTAGACAGATATTGTAGGAACTTGAACAAAATAAAACAGAAGTAGAATGTGAGGTGCAAACCGCACATAACCCGAATATACAATGGGCTGGGCTGACCTATTATTCATGCCCAGCCAGCTTGATGGCTGCATTTGGGCATCTTTAAAGATCTATAGGCAAGTGTCAGACTAAAAATGAAAGCCAATTCTGCCCATTGAAGGCCCAGTATAATATTATATGTGCATACATTCGCCGTGCAATATATTATCATGGCTATTATGCATAAGATAGGAAAATGGGTTCTACAAATGCAAATGTCACATATGCAGATACTATATGTGTGACATTACCATGTTTTCAAACAATCTAAAATCCATGAAGAATTAAGATATGATATTATATGTCTTGATGTTTATCAATTAATACAAGAATACTGAACAGGTTGGATCATGAATTGGAGGCTCACTAAAGTGCATAAAATCATTTATTTTTTTTTACTTTTTCATAAAATTTTCAAAATCTATGAAGATTTAAGATAATCAACTTTAAGATATAGAGGAATTTCAAGTTCAATAAACAAATTTAGTAGTTTGGATTATAGATATGGAGCCCATGAAAGGGATAAAATAAAGGTAGTTGATGGGCAAGAAAAAAAAAACATACTAACACCTTTTTGGTTGAGGGGTAATGAGCTTTTTAGCATGTAAATGGCCACTTTTTCACAAATTTGTGACAATGCATAACCATTGCACAGGTGAATCATTTTCATTTGTAATAACTGTACAACTCGAACAAAAAATATGTAATGTGTTGTGTCATGCCAAAGCCAACACGAACCAGAAGTCAGAGCCTGATCTGACATGGGTCATAAAGGTGTATAGATTATGTAACTGGGTCCTGGCAGGTGCTCTGGGCCCAAGTTTCAGGCTCAGGGTTTTGATGCGGGCCCGAGATGATGCCTGATAATTGACTTGGACCAGACAAGTGTCTGGCCATACTCAGCCCATGAACACCGCTAGGAGAGTACAATAGTCACCTCGCTGGGCCGTCTTATTGATTTATATCTTGATGGCCCAAGATGATTGCAGTGACAGTTCAGCTCAAGCCTAGTTCATAGGCCCATTAATAGCTATACATTCACCCCATTTGTGAAGATAAAGGGAAATAATTTGCCACTAGCCATGGCCCCCCGGGTAGTGGTTGGAGGGGTGGGATTGTGGTTGGTGGAATCATCAATTATGGGGCTGAACAAGTAGGCCCGTTATTAAGTTTCTTCAGCTAACTATTTCTACCAAAATTTTGAGGTTTTTGGTAGGAATGGCTCAAAGTTTTGGTAGGAATGGCTTGCTAAGAAAATTTAAAATCTTATTAGAGTCAACCGGTAGCAAGTTTGAATAAAAAAAAAAAACAAGCGGTGCTGAAAAAACATTATGCGTCACCAAAAGTGACTCAACCGTGTTATACCTGAGGGAGAGTGTTGAGGAGTAAGCTCCACTCAAGGGGGAGTGTTGAAAAATTAGTGCGCATCGTCGCCAAAATTGCATTGACTGAGTTCCACCCATTGTTTAAAATAACGGCCGTTACCGTTACATAACGGCCGTTATGTAACGGTAACTGCTGTTACCGTGCCGATATATTGAATATAACGGCCGTTACACGTAATGGCCGTTAAAATAGCCAAAATATCGGTCCGTAACGGCCGTTATTTTGAAAATAACGGTCATACCGTTATAACGCCCGTTATTTTGACTGATGCGTTTTTTTTTTTTACAAAAGCTGGTGTTGGTCTTCTTCTCTCCATTTTTTTCATTTGTTTCTTCCATGAGAGCTTCCTAAGGCTTCCTACAACTTCCAAGACATGGAGGAGCACCTAAAAGCTTAGATCTATGCTACTTTTGGGTGGATTTGTATGTGGGGAAAGCTAATCAAAGTTATTAAACTCAAGAGACCTCTTTGGTAAGTTTTTTTTTTTTTTTTGTTTTTTTGTTTTTTGGAGTTCTTTTCAAGATTCAACATCAAAATAACTTAGAGATGATTGATATGTGTTAGATCTATACTTTTGGAGCAAAAAAATTCAAGTTTTAACACTTTTTGTAATATTTTTTATTTTTTCATTATTTAAATCCGAATTGTTTTTTCTTTTTTTTTTTTTTTTTTTTTTAAGATTGTGTAATACACTAATACATGAACCAAAGGCTTTATATTGAATGAGATATGATGTTAGTATGTTACTCACTAATTTTCCCCTAGATCTAGTGTTTTAAGGTGTGGATTTAGTTTTTTTTTATTTTCAAAATTTGGGGCTTTTCTTGATATCATTTACATTTTTTCAATTTAGTGTTCAAATGCATTTATAATGTGTTAGTTTAAAATAGATCTACACTTTTGGAACAAAAAAGTATGAATTTTAGCACTTTTTGTAATATTTTTTTATTTTTTAATTATTTAAATCCGATTTTTTTTAAAGATTGTGTAATAGACTTATACACAACACTAATTCATGAACCAAAGCCTTTATATTGAGTTAGATTTGATGTTACTCATTTATTTTTCCCTAGATCTAGTGTTTTAAAGTGTAGATCTAGATTTTGTTTATTTCCAAAATTTGGGGCTTCTCTTGAAATCAATTACATTTTTCCAAATTTGTGTTCAAATGCATTAATAATGTATTAGTTTAAAATAGATCTACACTTTTGGAACAAAAAAGTGGGAATTTTAGCACTTTTTGTAATATTTTTTATTTTTTCATTATTTAAATCCGAATTGTTTTAGTTTTTTTTTTTGCTTTAAAGTGATTGTGTAATACTCAATACATGAACCAATGGCTTTATATTGAGTTAGATTTGATGTTACTCACTAGATGAATGTCCAAAAAATTACATTTATTAAATATTTATTTTTGGATTTTTTAATAAATCAATATCAAAATATATTTTTTTGATGATTTATTTAACATTTTTTTTATTAGTCTAGTTTTAATGTATAACTCATGTGCATGTTTGTAACGCTAAATGTACTTGAAATATGGATATGAAACATTTTGTTTTAAGCTTCTATGTTTAAAATTCTAAACTACTTTGCTTTATGGATTATGTGTTTAGTGTTATACTTATTCTTTTGTAAAAAAGAATGGTACGTGACGTTGATCCGACATGGCAACATGGTGTTGATGTGAATGGAAAAAAGAGTAAAATTAAATGCAATTATTGTGGTAAGGTGGTAACTGGGGGAATCACCAGATTGAAGGAACACTTGGCACATAAAACAGGAAATGAGGCAAAGTGTACCAAGGTATCCCCAGAGTTAAAGAAGGAAATGCAAGCATTCTTAAATGCGGGGAAGCAAGAAAAAGTAGTAACTGAGAAAAGGAGAGAGGCAGAGTATGAAGCATGTAGAGAAGAGGTGTATGGGCCTAGGGAGGTGCTTGACTCAGATGATGATGATGATGGGGAATCAGATGTAGAGAGAGCAAGGAGAGAGAGCATGAGATCATATAATGAGGAAGAAGAGAGAATAAGAATGATCTATGAGTCTGCTTCTAGAGGGGGCCAATATGAAGAGGGGGGTGGCTCTGGCTCTGGTGGTAGTGGGATGCTGCGTTGGATGTTTAGTTAAAAATAGACTCGCCGACCATCGGATTGGTTGGAGTCTGGAGAATCTCCCACACAACAGGCTTGTAGACCAGAAGTTGTGGGTCCAATTGACCCTGCTGCATATAGGCCTCCATCTGCAAAGCAAGCTTCTATAGCCAAAGCCTTAAGCGGGAAGATGGGTTATGCAAGAAACAGGTTGGTTAGGGCAGTTGGGAAATTCTTCTTCGATGGAGCCATTGCACCAAATAAGGCAACTTCACCCTCTTTGAAGACCATGTTGGACGCTGCTGCAGAACATGGTCCAGGTATAAAGCCACCCACACCGTATGAGATTGGTCACTACTGTGTTGAAGAGGAATATAAAGAGACAGTGGATTGGGTGAATACCTTTAAGAGGATCTGGAGAGAGAGGGATTGCACACTCATGTGTGATGGGTGGACTACCGTCACTAGACGGTCCCTATTGAATTTTTTAGTATATTCATCTTTAGGGACTGTTTTTATTAAATCGGTTGACGCAACTGAATACATCAAAGATGCGACGTACTTGAATAAGCTTTTCAATGAGGTAATTGAGGATATTGGAGAAGAATGTGTTGTTCAAATTATCACAGACAATGATGCAAGCATGAAGAAGGCAGGAATGATACTTATGCAGCAAAGGCCCAATATTTTTTGGTCTCCATGTGCTGCACATTGCTTGGATTTAATGATTGAAGACATCGTTAAGAAGAAAATGATAAAAGGTGTGATATTGAAGGCAAAAAAGATCACTAATTTTATCTATTAGTCAAACAGGCTCATAGCGATGATGAAGAAATATACAGACAATCATGAGCTACTATGGCCCGGCATTACAAGATTTGCCACCCACTTTATAGCTCTAGAAAGCCTTTATAAATACAGAGGAGGGCTACACCAACTATTTACATCACAAGAATTGTTGGAATCAAAGTGGGGGAAGAAGCCGACGCCCTAAGTGAAACAAGTTGTAAAGATTGTACAATCTAAGAGATATTGGCCACTTGTTGGTGAGACCTTAAAGGTTTTAGAGCCTTTGATAAAGGTCCTTCAGTTGGCCAATGGAGATGACAAGCCTACAATGGGCTTCTTGTATGAGGCCGTAGCTCGAGCTAAGTTAGCTATACAAGCAAATTGCAAATACTACAAGGCTTATTGGAAGATCATCGACAAACGATGGGAAAACCAACTCCATCATGACTTGCATGCTGCAAGTAAAGAATCACATACTGCATTTCTAACTATCGTAACTTTTAAGTATTGTTAAATTGTGGTTTTATTTCTCTAAATTAATATATTAATAATACTATGCACCATGCATGCTATTTCTTCAACCCACAGTATCGATACAATGAAAATGTAGATAGAAGCTTAACAGATGAGATACGTGTAGGTCTAAAAAATGTTATTGAAAAACTTGCAGTGAATGAGGATGATGCATGTGAGGCTATTAACCAAGTAAGGGAAATGGACTAATTGACCATGGCTACCTTTTTTTATTTTTATTTTTTGAAAGAGCATATAGAGTTAGTTCATCTTTATTTTATTGATGGTATATCCCAAATTGATATATACAATGAATCCCTTGGTAATTTTGGGACACCAACCGCCAGACGAGCTATCATGAAGTCATTTTCAGGTAAATATCATGGTAATTTCATTCATTCTACGTCAGTTTAAAAGTTCAGTCATGTATGATTTAATTAATAAATATACTTTCATTTTATTTTCAGCTTAGTGGTGGTTAAACTATGGAGAAAGTGCTCCAATACTAAGGAAAATAGCAACGAAAGTCCTTAGTCAAACAACTACATCATCAAATTGTGAGAGGAATTGGAGCACCTTTTCATTCATTCACACTAAAGTGAGAAATCGGCTGACAATGCAAAAGTTGAATAAATTAGTGTATATACATTACAACATTAAGCTCAGCCATAGACAAAGAAGAAGGAGAGAGTTTGAGGACCAAACAGATTACTTCTGCCCAATCAATCTGGACTATATTTTTTTAGAGAATGATGATGTGTTGGCACAATGGATAGAAAAGGTAGAAGAGCCAGTGCTAGATCATGATGAACAGATTGGTGATATGGTCCAAGATTTGACTGGGGAAAGGCCACAGCTAATGAGAGCTGCCAACCGCCTACGCGAGATAAACCTTACCCATCAACGAAGACGTGGGGTTGATCCTTAGGAGATGCGAGATGAGGTTGATGATGATGAGGACATTAGCCTCAGCAGTAGTAGCTCATCTTCAGATGTGCCGTATGATTCTGATGGAGATGGCGGTGGTGATGATGGTGGAGATGGTGGTGAGATACCACCCCATATGATGGAGACAGTTGAGCATTTTCCTTCTTCCTATAACATAGACCGGACCCGTGGGTACCGGAGAATTGTCCCACCAACCGAATCATCACATACAGGTGCTGGTGGTAGGGATATGGCGGGGGAGAGGGTACTAGTGGTGGTGATGTTGGCCACTAACAAGTCATGTATGGTGACTACTATGTATTACATCCACATCAGCACCTTGAGCTTCCCCATGAATTTTATCGGCAGCACCGCCACCAAGACTACCCTCAGTCATCTCAGTCTACTAATGACTCGGCCTCATCTTATGAACCTATCTTCATTCCTCAACCGCATCCATAGGCACAACAACCTTATGGGCACTATGGAAGTGGAGGCTATGTGGCACAACAATTTGGTGCCTTCTACCCTTCAAGAAATGATGATGATGATGATGATGATGGTATCGAGTAAGGACGCCACTCATTCTGGCATTAGGCTATCAAGCCATTATCCAAACACCAAACGCATTACTTTAAGTTAGCAAGTTATTTCATTTTGATGTGGTGAATGTTACTTTAAATTTGAAACTTAAAGGTGGGGCTGGTGAGCACACCTTGCTGATTAAGTTATTAAGTTGAGTCTTAACTCTTGAGTACTGGCACTGCACATGTACTAACTCTATTAGTATTTATTGCTAGATTATAGACTTTAAATGTTTAACACTATTAGTTTGCCCAAAATTATGGTTGCATTATATCAAATTCATGATATTTCAGCTTATTTTAGTATATACATCGATACAGCAATGATACAGGATGTTATAACTTGCAAGGACCGTTATTTTGCTTTAAAATATGCACTAATGGAAAAAAATATTATTTTCTGTCATTTTATAATATTCTGAATTTTTTGGATTTTTTTTTGGATTTTTTTGGGATCAAATAAAAATTCGCTCCGTGATAGACCGCGAACCGCGATTTTGAACCATGATTCCACCTGAGGCGGTGTGTTGAGGAATTGGCCACAGGAGTACTGAAAACGTGGGCAAGTCAAATGAGTTTGTGGAGCTACAAAAGGAGCAAAGCTCATTAAAGTCCATTGAGATTTTAGAATTGAAGGCTCTGCTGGTTGATATTTAAGTCCAAAGAAGCTTGTTTGCATTTGACTAAACCATATCAAGTTGGATTTTCTTCAGACTCTCCGTTTTCAGCGCCAGATTTCGGAGTTCTATATTCCTCGATCCGTGAATGGAGGAAGACTTTCATGCGAACAATCATCTTCATGGAATTCACGTATATCAACACGGAATCTGTCTGTGGTGGCCACACAGTGGTCTAGAAACATCCCAGCCATTCAATCGATTACTCAGCTGGCCAAGATCAATCTGTCCCTGTGATTTCGGCCCACATCCCAACCCATAGTCAAAAGCAGTGTCACAAAAATTCCTTTCCTTTCCTACTACTTTGAAATGGTCCCATCTTGGAATAGACCACCAAGGGGTCAACCATTTCTCTATTGTCCCTTTTTTCTTTGGTTACCCCCACAAATCACACCTACTTTCCATGTTTTATGAGTTCCTATCGGCCTAGATTCATATTGTATACCTGTAATTCAGTCCTCTTCATCATCTGCGGTTTCTTCTACCATCTTGACTTGCCCCATTCTTTCTTCATCTGCATCTACTTCCCTACCTTCAGATTTACATAAGCTTAATTGACCCACATGCCTCTACCCCTCATCCAATATAGCCCAACATTCTTCATCAGACATGGCCCCATTATCTCACACCCAACAAAACTCTCTCAAGTAGCTCCATCATCTTATTCCACCCCCCTTCCACTGCATTCCCACTTCCCACTCATGTGACTTCTAGAGATTTTAAAAGATTTGAAATTTGAAATTTGATTTTCTTAAAAAACTATTTTAATACACTAAAAAAATAACTTTTAGCGGCCGGCAACATTGGATTACATGATAGATAATTTCAGCCACTAATACTCGTTTTTTGCGGAGGATGATTTTTTTTTTTCTCCCGCTATATGAGGTGTGCTTTCTTAGATGGTCTATAAGGAAGAAAAAACCGCTTTTTTTTTTTTTTTTTTGCTGGAAAAAAGTTCCACCGATGAAAGTCAAGATTTTTGTGGTGATGATTATATATATTTTTATATATAAAGAGTAATTTATGTCTCATAGAAAGCAACTCTTTCGAGAACAGTTTTCTTTAATTTTTGATGTATTCTATTCTTCCTTCTTTTAATGAAATCTTTGTTACGGTTTTAAAAAAGAGTTTAAAAAACTTTTATTTTTTTACCGATTATATTTAAAACCCACACCTGATATTCTACTAGAGATCAGATGGTTGTATATTGTCAAGAGGTCCGGAGGAGCTAGATCTACTTGAGATCAGCCGCTTCTTGACTGTTCATGAGGCTTTGAAATGGTTGCCCAATGGAAGAACTGGATGGTGGATATGGATGAATTGTTGAGGGGCTTAGATTTGTATTGCATCTGCATCATATAACCATCAGATACTCTTTAGTTTCCTCATCGAAGAAGAAAATGATAGAAATATAAAGAAGTGAGGGGCGTCCATTTAGTGATTGGGGCCACGCCTAGGGACTTGGCAGTGGGCCCCAAAAGTAAGTCTAACGCCTTGCTCACATTGTACTTGTTGAACAATGAACTTTCTTTTGGATATCATTCCATCATTGAGGACATTCAAATTTAACTCAATCCTCAACCAATAATCTAGTCTTGGCAACATTTCAACCATCTCCTTAGCCTCCAATCCAACATTCTGTATGTTCACTAAGCAGATCAACATTGAGTATCACTATTTTCTGGAAGAAAATGGTCTAAGGTGATATTGGCATTCAATTAGTCTTGTGTGAAGATCAGTTTCTCTCTCAGAAACGACTGTTGCTGGCATAGGGATACCCTGGTTTGGATTAGGGACCACCTTAATCATTTTTAGTCTGTTTTTGGTTTTCTTTTGTTGGATGGTTTTGTTTGTGGTGTTTGTCTTCTATATTCCTTTTCATAAAAATCTTTTCCTACCAAAAACTACACACACACACACACCAAAAAAAAAAAAAAAAATCTTCTGTCAAGGTCTAGTTGTAAATATCTTTACAAGGAGCTTGTCTCCATCATGGTTCTGGGCACTGAAGTCCAACAGCTTGTGTAATTTGACAAAGGTTGAAACTCCAAATCATATGTTTTATACAGATTTTGTTGATGTATCTTTATAAACCAATACCAATTACAATATCTGATCATGGAGTGTGATGGAGATATTTTTTTCCTACACTTTTTAACTTTCTATAAAAATCACACACACATTTTCAAAAGATGCCGACACGATAACTTGACCTTCCAAAATGCATATAATGCTTTATTATCAAGGGAAATTGAAGACATTGTAAAAAAAAACTAAAATTACATAATATTTCCGCGACACTTTAATGATGTTCTAAATCTCTATATTTTATAAATCTACGTATATTTTCAACCTATTTAATTTATTCCCAAAATTATTTGTTCTTATTCTATATCATTATATCTTGTCTCATTTTCCAATTCTTCTATGTTTTAATATTTTCAAAATCTTCCATTGATTAATACACCATTAATTATCCATTAACAATAATTGAGGCAATTCTCAGGCTTTTGACCTTGATTCCTTTCCACCCCTTAATTATTATCTTTTATCAATATATTATTTATTTAGTAGGGAGATTGAACATCAATGACAATGAAATAAATTGTGACTTGTAGGGCCACACGTTGGCCTCATTCTCTTCCTCATTAAACAAAAGTCAGCCTTCCAACAGAATCTTTTCCATGCTGTTTTGGCTCTTTATATGTAGGGCCGGGTCGGCGAAAGGGATTGCCTAGACACCTCTTGATTCTTCTACCTAATTAAAACAATGATAGAGACACCATTTTTGCATAATCTGTTGCTGGGTTTGTTGCATCAAACAATAACTAACCATGTCCTCAAAATGGGAAGGCCGCCTAACCAGCAAAGAAAATGAATCATTAACCATGTCAACGTTTTGGTGGTTGGACCAAAATTCCTTGGTCCTGATTTCTATACTTAGCATATATTTCCTGTCAGGTTCACTACAGGTAGAATGATCAGCATTCATATTTTGGATGCTAGATTTTAGATTTGAGGTTCAAGCTGTTGATGTGATGGCCCGTGTTCTGTTTTGAGCATTGGATTATGAAAATGTGAGGGTTTTTATTTTTTATTTTTAATTTTTAATTTTTTGGAGTGTGTGTACCAACCATGGTTGGACTCTGTTGCCGGAGTACACCCCAATACATACTAAGGAAAAATGACCTAGCGATCGAACACTAGATAGTTGGGTGAGAACGGAACACTCAACCACTAGACCACCTTTCATTTTTGTAAATTTGAGTTGGAAACCAAGAAGATGAGGATTTTAGCTATTTAATGAATTAAATCCTGGAGGAGGATATCATATAGATCCCTTTTTTCTTTTTTCTTTTTGTGTGAATGGAATGTCATTTAGACCACTTGATATACTGCATCCTGTAGAGAACTGAATCATGATCTGACTCTATTGGCATTTGTAATTAAGGTCCACATGTGATGATATGAGTGAGCCCCAGCCATAATGAGGACGCCTCTCACTTGCTTAGCCAGAATTTCTATTTAAGTTCTATTTTTTATTATCTTTTCTGTTTGTATTATATTTAGTTGGAAACCTACTTAGGGATAATGTTTTCTATTTGCAAGTGGACAGATCTCTTTATCTTAATAGGAAGAGGAAGTGATCCCTTTTGAGAGGGAATCAAAGAGATAGGAGAGGAAACAGATTGATTTTGGTTGATAACTAATGTAGTCTAATTGGCCTCACGGAGTTTACCCGGCTTCCCTGGGCCCGTAGGGATTATTCTAACCTAAAGGGCTGAGATACCCTCTGTTATAAAAAAAAAATCTAATATAGTCTAATATGTTTAAAATAGAACCGGTTGAATTAGACAATTTCACAAATAGATAAGTAGATGTATCTAATTATAATATATTAAAGCTAAGGGTTTTGGCTTTAATTTTGACCAACAATTCTAATTTTGACTGACGGTTATGGGTTTTTATTCAAATATTCCACATTCTCTCTCCACTACTTGTCTCATTACTACCCACGCATGTCTTTTTTCACCTCTACTCTCCACCAAATCACTGATGTCCACTCTTCACTTTTTAAAGGTTCAATTCTTTATTTATGTAAAATCTCTATTCTACCCCATCTCTTCTATTCCATTTGTATCCTAATTTTTCTATTTTTATTTTATGCAACTTGCTCTATGAAAGTAGGTACGTTTATAACATTTTTAATATATGATTGTTTATTTTAAAATGCATAGAGATACCGACCTAAGCACGAGTTATTGTGCTTGTTCAGTTATTAAAAGCAACTTTGAAATGTTTAAAGTTATCATATAGAAAAAGTAGTACATGTAAAGCTGTTATACAATAAAAAGTTAAATATGGAAACTTGTTCAGAAAATAAATGTCAAAAGATGCCTAATTGCTTAGACATGATATTTGCTAGGAAAAAAACCATATGTATATATGGGGACATAGGGGGACATTCATGTGCATCCATCCCTCATCATAGGGTGATGGACACTTATATGGCTTTCCCTCTTTACACATGAATATTCCTTTTATGCATAAGACCATATATAACTTTTTCTTTTTTACACATCAAAATTTTCAATTATGGAAGTGTCTCTCACCCTATGGTAAGGGATGAATACATATGAATATTCTCCTATATATATTTTAAAGAGACAAAATGTATTAAAGTTGATTGAATTAAACCTTCACGTAATCTTTTTCAAATAAACTAAGAGCCTATTTGAAAAATCTCATTTGTTTGAAATAGAGTTGATTCAAATAGATTTGTTTCAAATAGAGATGTTTCAATTAGACTCTTTTGCAAATAGACCCTTTAACAAGTTTGATTAAATTGGAAAAGGAACACTTATCACACAGTTAATGTTATATGAGCAAAGTTGTCGTATGACAAAAGTAGTACAAGTAAAGTTATCATAAACTAAATATTAAATTTCTTAGCTAACCATTGAACATGATTAGTGCACTTTTGGCAACACACGTATTTTTTCAGACCGAGTCATTCATTTGGAGATTCAAATTCACGATCGGTTAGCTTTGATAACATATTAAGTTTTCTTTGCTAATCATTCAAACCAAATTCTCAAGGCATTAGTAGGGGCGGTAAAATACTTTTCAATACTCCCCCTCGGGTGGAGCTCTCCTCAACATTAAAATTAGTACAAGCAAACTTATGATATTATAAAGGCTATATGGGCAAACTCGTAATAAGTAAAAATGTAAAACTTCTATTTGAAAAAGTTATCTGTGCTCTCACTTATTGAAAAAGAGACAGAATGTCATTTAAGTCGTTTGAATCAGATATTTAAGAGAAAATTTTCAACCTGGCTAAATAAGGCAAAGTCTATTTGAATTAATTGTAAGTGAAATAGACCAACCTGAAAGCACTCAAAAGCTCTAATTCAATAAGTTTTAAGTGAAAGAAAAACCCATATCATAGATTGGCCAAACAGCAAGCAACTGTATCATTTAGCCTTTTGGATCATCACCTAACTTTATAGGATGTTGGACAACAGCAAAGTGCCTTCCACTCTGTATAAATGGGGCATTTGCGGGAGGTGGGGAGCCAATGTAATCATTGTGCATACAAGTGGAATCATTGATTGTCAACTTTTGCATGGACCACATCTATTTCTCACGGCTCAGCATCAAGATGGAAAGAACTTTCAGGCTACAATGTGAAAGCAAGTGGGTCCCACTCTCTTGCCAAAGTCCCTATGAACAATGGGTCCCACTCTTTAGCCACATTCATGAACGGAGCTGTAATACTTCCCTTCCCTCTCACTTACCTTTATAAAAGGCTCCTTTACCACACACTTCATGTTTTTTAGGGTCTGGGGTCATGTGCATGTGGATACTTTAACCAAAAACCAGCCATACAGTTATGTCAATCTGGACCGTCTAAAAAAGTAGGGGTCTTATTGTGGTGGATGGAACTCATCCTGTGATTGTTCTAGGTCATAATAAATGCCATGTCTATGTGCACCAATCATTATCATAAACATAGGGATATTTACAATTTAGGGCTTTTCTTATGATATCAACAGGGAAATTCCATGAAAATGAATTAATTCTAAAAGAGTCAAATAGAAATTGTAATTAAATATATTTTACTGATAAACTTGTTCCAATTTTATCGGATGTTTTTGAAGAAATGTTAGCTTATTTTAGTTTTATCGAATTTTTCTTGTTATAATATTTTGATAAAAATTCAGTATTATCAGGAAATTGCCATTTCATGATATCCTAAAAATAATAATATCTGATAGTGGGGACAGTGGTTCCAATGGAGAAATCATAGTGATATCTATTTCTGTATTTAATTGACTTTAGTGTATGGTGAGGCACAGAGGGAAGGGGAATTTGTTAGTACACCCATCTATTTTCTAGAAATTACAAAGACATCCCTACACCTCTTTATTATAGGAGCTTGCAATGATTTCCTCAAGGTCCCACTCAATTAGGGCCCCAACAAAATGTTGAGACTAATCTGGACCCACCTTAAGAAATAATCATGGCTTGCAAGATACAGTGAGAAAATGTTTCCTGCAAAAAATAATAATAATAATAAAGAGTGGACCCCACCGTAATTAACAAAAAAACTTGAGAGAATGGTGGGAAGGTTTATAAATATTATAAAAGCACCCTAGAAATTGAGTGGGACCCACCTTAATAAAATGACCTGATATTGCCACTTTGCCAGAAACGGTGAGAAACGCACACCAGTTCCAGTTGTGACGCTTGTATTGTGAAATCTTGTCCTCTTCTCCTTTCTCAATCTCAACGGAAAGGAGAAGAAAAAACGTAGCAGCGAACGTGACAGCTGAGCTATCCGTCCTTTTTTGTGTCTTCAAACGTCAGAGGTCGAACCCACTCCATTCACGGGCAGAATCCCTACCTACAACTATGCCCACCCTGACCCACATGGCGCACGAGCTCCAACCTAAAAGGATACATAGAAAGATGGATCAGTATCAGTGGATATTCTAATTCTACATACAGTTTGTATCTTGGATAGATCTTCCCCTGAGGACCACATAGGCAATGGAGAAGGTGCATGCGCAGAGGAACTTTGGACCAAGGTGGATGTGGATGAAGTTCCACAAAGGTAATAAGAAAGAATATCCATCTCTTTGCATGTTTGTTTGCATGAAATTGATCAAATTTCCTCTAATGAAAATGTCTCTGTGTTAAATGTATGGATCCAAATGTTACTTAGGCTGAACCCCATAAAAAAAAAAAATTTTGAAACCCCCTAGATTTTATGGCACCCATCGTGACAACGCGGACATAGGAATGAAAAAATTCCACTGAAATTAAATACATATGAACTCATAGTTAAATAAGCTCTTCTTATTAGAGAGACGAAAGGTGAACAAAACAAGTTAGGAGATGTATGTGGAATCTTGACTTCCAGGGAATTTGATTTGCTAAAATGATGCTGGTAATTTATTTTTCATCTCTCCTTTATTTTTTTTTCATTGAAGCGGAGACTGTGTTATAGTGGGACTTGGAATTCACCATGGTTTCTTCAATTTTAACTACTTATAGAAATACAAGTCTTAGAAAATCCCAATATTCAATTATATAAAACAAACAACCCTATTGGTTTTATTGATAATGCTTTAGCATCTTCTAATGGGCTCAAAATGTTTGACCTCATTTATTTACATATTGATGGTCTAGCATGTAGCTTTGTTTATAAAAGCATATTTGGTAATCAGTGAGGAATCTGTAGGAAATCCACAAATTTGGAATCTTCACATTGTTGTAGATAGAGGTGTAACAGTTTGGTTAACCGTATGTTTTGGAAAAACCGTTAATCGAACCGTATTTTACAGTTTTCAGTTTTTAAAAACCCTAACTGTAAATGTACCCTAAAAAACCGTTACAAAATTAAATGTGGTTAACCGAATCAGATGGTTTGATTACGGTTAATTGTTACTTGAAATACATATTTTTTTTTATCAGAATGCAAAATACATATTCAAAAGTCAAAGCCAAATATCCTAAATAACAAATTACATAATTAAAAAAATACTAAAGTAGCATTAAAATGTTCACATAGATAAAATGAAATAATAAAGTGCATTTTTCCAGCAAACACATCTTTGATCATTCACTTTTCACTCTTTCGTTTTTTGTTCCAACGATTAGGGATCAAAAGCTAAAAGGAGTTATTTAAATTATAAAATTAAATAATACCCCCTTTATTCTTTTATTTTCTTAAATTGAGGTGTAACGGTTCGGTTAAAACCAAAACCGAATCGCGAAGCACGGTTTTCCGATTTTAATAACCATAATCGTAACTAAAACCGTGAAATACAGTTATTAACCGTCGGTTTGGTCGGTTAGAAAGTTTTTTCGGTTTTTTTTTTACACCTCTAGTTGTAGATTTGATGATTCTTTACTAAAGATCTCACATCGACATCAATCCATTTTATTTTGTATACTTGAAAATAACTTTGGTGTCAGTGCGTATATTCACCAAATTGAGGATTTCAAAATCCCATGAATTCCCACTAGTCCAAATCCTTGAAAATCCTTGAGGATTTATAATTATTAGGCATAGATTTTCTTACTTTAGGCGAGAGTGCGAATTGAAATAAGTAGGCAATCTTTCCTTAAAAACATGCTAATCCTAAACGAATATTCAATCTATCTATCCTATATTATCCAAGAACTAAAATAGGAAAATGATGGTATTGGTGATATATTCCTTTTGGTAGGTTTGAGTTTCATTCCATAAGGTCTAATATCAATAGTTAGATTTTCTAATACAAGTAAAAATCTTCTTGTCCCTCTGTTTGGAGGGAATTGTTTCAATTGGAGAATGCTACTACGGCTTCAATGGAGGTGAATCTTCCCCCATTCCTTCTCAGAATATCCCATATACACATCCCACATCACTCCCTCTCCTAGATAGAGCCATCAGTGGCCCCCAAAACACCAGAGTCATGAATGCAAATGACCCCAAATCACTCTCATTGTAACTGAGAATCTCCCATCCAATTGGATCCAACCACAGTATATAATAAAAAAAAAAAAAAAAAAAGAAACATGGGAAACCCATCATCCATCTCAATAACCCTGCCAACTGGATGAGTCACAGTCAACCCATGGTGAATATCACCCAAGGCCAGATTTTATTATGATAAAAAAATGTGGGCCACACAGGTGCAGATCTGCCAGTCACCAGAATTCCAGCATGGACCTACTTCCATTTAATTTAATGAAAAGAAGACTGCAGTTGTGTTTTCTTTTATGAGATCTTCACCGTCCATCTTAAAGTGCCATTTATTTCAAAAACGGGTAGTCTTGATTGCTTCAGGACAGTGGACCATGAAATGAGTTGAAACAGCTGCGGTTGCGTCAGACCCAACCTGGCACGTTGCAACAGACCAACACAAGTCATAAAGTCACGAGTCAGAAGTTTGCCGCGACTAACCATAGTCGCTCCTTCAATCTCGCCTCCTGCTCCTCCCATCATCATTCATCAGGCTTCGCCTTCTTTTTCTATTACTTAACTTCACATGTCTGAAGCAACTGAAAAGAAAAGCAAAGAACATCCAAACAATGTCTCTCCTTTTCCTACTCTCTCTTCTTCTTCTTTTTCTCTCCACTCCATATGCATATGGTAAGATTCTTCTTATTCTTCTCTATATATAAAGCAGCATTCAAGTAATTTTTAACTTTGTTTGTGCATTGATTCTCTTGTTTGGGAGGTCTTTCAATGGCATTGGATAGATTTTGGATTCCTTGCTGCTTCTTTGATTCATCAGTCATCAACTTCTTTTTTTTTTTTTTTTAAATGCATAGTTCAAATTTCAAATCTTTCTGTTGCCATTTTGATGTTCTAGTTGAAATGTTGGCTTCTGCTTCCAATTCTTGGAAGTGGTGTTCTGGGTGCGTTTGGATGTACCCCAAATCGCTGGGGGGTTGAATAGTTTGGCAGAGTGGATGGTTTGGAGTTGGTGTGGGAATTGGGATATGAAATAGAGGGTATAATGATTGATAGTGTTGGTTTTTGGTTGAATGATTGAATTGGAAGAGTGGTTTGATTCCTAATGTGATTTCTTGTTTTGGGGTGCCCCAAGTGCTAGAAATGTTTTGGAGCTGATTGATGTGTGTGGGTCATCCAAATAGACCTGTTTTTGGTTGGGTTTTGCATTTTCTTTGGCTTGTTTTGATTCCCTATTTCTGCTGCCCTGTTTTCTGGGGATGCTGTGCATGGGTTTGGCTAATTGATGTGATTATCTTTTCTTGAATACTGCAGACACAGCTTTTAGGATAGATTGTGGGGGAGCTGATAACTTCACTAGCCAGTTTAACCAATCCTGGATTGCTGATCGGTTTTATACTGGAGGAGCTCCAGCAATAGTTGCTGAACCTCACAATTTGCTACTGCCGCAGGAAAAGACCCTCAGATTCTTCCCAATCTCTTCTGGGAAGAAGAATTGTTACCTTGTCAATGTCCCCAGCGGGCGCTATTTTATTCGGGCATTCATTGTGTATGACAACTATGATAGCGAGCTGCATTCGCCAAGCTTTGATGTCTCTGTTGAGGGAACCTTGGTGTTTAGTTACAGGTCCCCATGGCCAGAAGATGTGAGCAAGTATGGGGCCTACTCTGATGTCCTTGCCTTTGTGAATGATGGAGAGGCTGATGTGTGCTTCTATAGCATTGCAACTGATGCTCCGGTGATTAGCTCACTTGAAATCATACAAATCGATCCTCTGTCATATGCTTCTTCAGCAATCGGTCATGATACAATTTTGGTAAATTATGGGCGGTTGACATGTGGCTCCAATACATTTGGACCAGGCTTTACCAATGATAGGGATATGTTTGGAAGATCTTGGCAATCTGATTCTAAATTACGCGTTAAGAATTCGAATGTTAAGGCTATGTCAACTCTGCGCAACATTTTGAGTACCAATCAAGCGCATAATTACTTTCCAAACCATCTTTACCAGACTGCAATTACAGTAAAAGGTGGTGGTCGTCTAGAGTACTTATTTCCAGTGGATACGAGGTTGGATTACTTGGTCTGGTTTCATTTTGCAGAGATAGATTCTACTGTCACTGCAGCTGGGCAGCGGGTATTTGATATCTATATCAATCAGAAGAATGTGAGTAGGATGGATATATTTAAAGAGGTTGGAGGTTTCACTGCGTTTGAATGGTATTATACCATTAATAACTTGAACAGTACACCTCTAAGTGTAAAGCTTGTTCCTATTGTTGGCGAAGCTTTGATTAGTGGTCTTGAGAACTATGCCATGGTGCCGCCGGATCTTGCGACTCTTCCTAGTGAAGGTATAGATCATGCAATCTAAATTTTGTTTTATTGTCCTCCATTGAATTACATGACTTCCTGTATAGCATAAACCTGAGTTCATTTGCAATTTACTTCCAACATCAAGGTATTACACAATGCCTGGCTGTGCCATTTGGTCACCCCTACAAACCATACTGATGGTAGCCCCGTTATAGATGGCTTAATTCCTCAAGTTTCACCTGTAAGAGGCTTGTAACTATCCAATATTGACTTCATTAAATGTTGACTGGTCTGTGGCACATTTTATTTGCAAGTCACCAGATAAATAGCAAGAATCATCCAAGAGGCATATATGAGGGTATGACACATCTCATGATGTGGCCCAGTAGATGAATGTGTTAGATTGCAAAGATATGCATCCAGATCAGGCATCAAGTAAAACAACAACATATATGTGTTATTTTTGCATGGTATCAACTTGATAAATGTCTGTACCTGCAGTGACTGCAATGAGAGCATTAAAAGAGTCACTCCGGGTTCCTGATAGGATGGGTTGGAATGGAGACCCTTGTGCTCCGTCCACTTGGGATGCTTGGGAGGGAGTTACTTGCCACCTTAATCAGGCTAAAAATGCCCTTGTCGTCACTCAATTGTAAGAACTATAATTTGTTGTTGTTTTTTTTTTTTGCGTATCTTTCCTACCTCACACTTCTGTGATGACTAATATGAGGGGATATTCTGTTTGCGCTTTGTAGATTTATTTGTAAATTTGATTGCTATCCGTTTGGGAATGCCTCCATGATAATCTAGCATACACCAATATATTTTTATGATTAGAGTACCTTTATCCGTACTGATACAAATACCATATCTTAAAAGATGCAATTTGATCATTACCTACTTCTATTAGGCCCATAAACTGTAATCCCTTCACAATTTATCAAGCCACAAGTATTTGATGGAGTATTGGTATCTATGTAGCTATGTTGCAAACTTCTCAATTTATACAAGAGAAGAGGAACTTTAAGAGAATAATTCAAAATTCAAACTTGAGTTTTATCCCTAATATCTCTATCAAACTAATCCTATCATAACATCCCCCCAATCACATGATCCTTTCATCTGTGATTGTTAAAAACTAACAAGATCAACTTAACAAAAAAACCATATTCCCTTTGATCTCTAAAAAATAAAATGCTAAATATCATGTAAAGTCGATCATCATGTCTTCACCGTCTGTCTGTGTATCCATCACTGTTGCAACTCGCTCCTTTTTTAGTATGCCGGTGCTGGCCCACCAAAACAGATCTATCGTGATGTCTTCCATAAGCTTTTCATCGTGCAATTCGACGAAGATGGTGAGATCGTGAGGTTTGGATAATGAGAGAGGATTGATGTTATTGAAGGATAAAGTGTCTGATTATTGCGGAAGCATGAGGATAAGACCATGCCCCAACTTGATCTGAAGATCATCACCGGTCCCGTCTCTGATACCATAACGACTTTTAATAATCCTTCATTGGCATAATAAACCACTGTAATCTTTTCTTTTTTTTTAGACAATCTTATCAATTTATACAAGAGAAGAGGAACGAGAATAATTTAAAATTCAAACTTGAGTTCTATCCCTAATATCTCTAACAAACTAATCCTGACAAGATAATTCTAACATATTCTCTAACAACGTTTAGTCTTATTGGTATCACTGTCCACTTAACTTTACTTCTACCTGGACTCATAGATGATAAGTGACTCTTGAAACGTCTTGAGCTTGAATCTAGTTCTTGAGCACTCGGGCATCTAGAAAGGAAATATTCACATTGGATTAAAGATCAAGATTCTACTATTGTTGTTTTGAACTGTTGTCATTCAGGCTTGTGAGGCTCCTCATCCACTACAATAATGCATAATTGACCTTCTTCAATTTATTTTCGTGTTTATTGTATGGTGGTTCGTTCTATGAATAAAACAACTGTCATTAAGAATTTTTATGAATAAAAGAAAAACTGTTAGGTTCTGACTCCAATAAAACCGTCAATATTCAACTTTCAAGCTTTCTTTCTGGTGCTGACTGCAGGAGGAGCCCTAGGTGCTGACTGTAAGGTTATATCCTTGGTGCTGACTCTCAAGTCTCAGGTCTATTGTGCACCACAAAGGTGGTAGTTTATTGTAGACTTGAGTTGCAGCACGATCTGGCTGCTTGTATTGCTTCTCATTACATATAATTTCTTGTTAGGCTCATAAAGTAAATACAATTCTCTCAATTTCTTTAGTCATGGGGCTTATCTGCTGTATGATCTAATGCTTCCATTTAATTGTTAACCTTGTATTGACTTTTGGATTATTTCTGCTCTATCTCATGTTAGTATTGTGTCAAGTGTTTTTTTAAAGAATAATTAATAAATCAAATCAATTAAAGATTGACAATTCTAATGTAAATGTCCATTGCTGTCGATACTCACTCTTTAGTAGCTTCTTAAGAGTAGGAATTTTGTTTTCAATTGTATTCCTCATTAGATATGATGTTCTTGTCCTGGACAGGGATCTAGGCAGTCAAGGACTGAAAGGATATATCAGCGAGCAAATAAGCCTTTTAACGAACTTGGTAAGCGTGTAAGTATCAATGTACTGTTTGCTACTCGTCGTATTGATTTTTCCCTCGTTTTTTCCTTTTTTGAAATCTAGCACCACTGTCATGTGGATATGATTATCTCCAATGTATTATATTTGTATATTTGCTCTCTTTGACCGTCAATACACATAAGAAAGGATATGTTCCAATGTAATTGGACCTAATGATGGAAAAATAGAGTTGTACACAATTATTTATGACAATAAAAGCATCACATGCCTTTTCTTATATGACTACACAGTCTTGCTTTATGATGCACCGCTATTGTCTATTTTGATTGATACTAAATCCTTTCTTCTTCTTATACATGGTTTTCTCATCTTACAAATTTCTATCTGTCTGCTTGTTAGCATTCTTTAGGTTGTTGTTGGTTTTGTGGGCGCCACTACACTATTTTTATTAGTGTTTTCAGAAGTATTTGTAGCTCACAGGCAAGGGGTCCCAAAAACACCTAGGACTCGAGCCTGATGCGCATGGCTTGCATTTGGGCTGTATGCTTCACTTTATGAGGTTTATTTAGTGGTACATTCCAAATGAAACTTTCACTTACTGGGGTATGCACATTAACAAATGTCATTTTTAAGAAAAGTGGTGGGGCTGTTTGTAATTTTAAGAATTTTGGAAGTTCATTTAGGACTATTATAGTTGGTTTAACTTAAAGTCAATGTTAGCTTACTCATTAGAAGGCTTAAGGTATCTAAACAACATCTGTTTTCTATTTATATTAAATTTATATATTGTTCAATTACTTATTAAAAGGGGTGAATGCAAGGTTTACACCTCACGCTTTTGCCTCATTCTTTGAGTGATTGGAATCCCTTGGCTTATGCCTCAGCGTTTTAAACCGTAATTTTTAGGGACAAACAAGCTATCCCCAAGCATGGAATGGCCTGGTTTTTGGGAATGGAAGAATTTCAGAGGACATTACATCTGGGTAAAATGACCGTACTTTGTTAAAGGAAAATCTTAAACTCCCAATTTATAAGAAGAAAACATGAGAAGTTTCGAATTCAAAATTTTACTATACTCACATTTCTCTCTAGCCATATATCTTCTGTCATATCTCTATCCTCATATTCCAATGAGCAGACATAATATAATATCTTTAACACCATCTTCTAATCGCATAGTTCTTTCATGGAAAAAATATTGCTACTGTTAACGTACAAAATATAAGCCTTGATCTCTCTTAATATCTTGCACGATCAATATCTTTGCTGGTGATCATCATCCGTTTGCTAGAGTCCATCACTGTTTCATCCCGCTTTTTGTGAGTCTGTCATTGTCAATGGTCCAGAGGATCAGGTCTTTCATGATTATTTCAGAAGCGTTCATCAAGCGACTTGATGAAGATGATGAGATTATGAGGTTTAGCTGATGCATGGATGAAGGAGGATGCTTGATTTTTATTCAAAGAAAAAAAAAAGACGAGGATGAGATTATTGCAAAAGCGTAAGAGATGAGACCCTGGCTAGCCTGATTGCAAGATCGCCATTGGTAGGGGTGGCAAACAGGTTGGGACTGGTCAAAATGGGTCAGGTTGACAAGGGGTGTCGATGGGTTGAGGTTCAATTCAAACCTTATCCGATCTGTTTTTAAAACTTGTTAGGTAACTTTTTTCCACACCCTATGCAGGTGAACACGACTGACCCACATGATCTGCATTCAATGCAGGTAAAAAACAATTAACTTTTACCAAACTTGTAGAATCTACCCAATCCCTTTTCAAATGTTAAGGCTATATTTAAGCGGGGACCCCAATGCGACCTATTTAATTGCAGTTCAAATTTTCTTGACCCGTGACCAACCTGTATATATTGTGGGTTGGGTCATGTGGGTCAAATGTGGGTCTGGTAGTTGGTTGGATCAGATTTTGCCACAATAGAAAGACCTTAGCATTATTAAGGAAAGGATCCCAATTTATAGAAGAAAGCAAAAGAAATTTCAAATTCAAAGTTTAACCATCCTCACATTTCTCTCCTACTATCTCTCCTCTGGCATCTCTATCCTCATATCTCTACCAATGAACAAACATATATCTCTTAATAGTAGGCCCTTGGTTTCATCTTGCAAATTCAGCATCTAACTTACAATATCTAAGGCCTAGGACTTGAACAACTTCAAGACCTTAAAACAGTACCTCCCTTGATAGTTGATTCACATTTTTGGGGATAGGTAGGTCATGGTGAGACCTTTTAAATCCCCAACCCTCACATGATTATCATGCTTTCAGGTGGGCCCCATAGGCCAGGCTGTCCATGCTTGGGACCATTCTTGAAGTTAATTTGTGTTGAAAAATTGGTTGCTATCAAGAAATCAATTATTAGTTTGGCAAAAGATTAGCATCTCTTCTTATTATTATTATCATATTATTATACACACCAATTTGGTGTATGAAAGTTTGTATTCGTTGCCAGGGGATCTAATTATACACACACATACATACAATTTTGATAATGTGTGCACCATTTACACCCTGAGTGTCGCTCACACTTGCTTTTCTGGCATTCTATCCCGTGACCATTCTAACCACCACCGTTCTTAACCCCCCACTACCTCCCATGAATTGTCACTCACCCCATTGGACACTCATCTGATCTATACTGAAGATGGGATTGAACTTGAAAAAATTGTACAGTTAAAAAACTGTTGAACTTTGTGGAGGATGATCTAATGGGACTGAATTTTTGCCAACCCAATCAACAGGGAGAGCTTCCATACATCCTACACCATCATTGTCATGTTCCAGGTTGCGATACTAGGGATGTGGACTCCAGACCAGTCTGAACATTCATTTATGTATCACTACTGTTAAATTGTAAACTTTTAGGCATAGGTGTTATTCTCAGTGAAATAATTATGATTGTAGTTTTGCGTGCTTGGGCGAGAGTAGTACTAGGATGGGTGACCTCCTGGGAAGTCCTCGTGTTGCACCCCCTTTTGAAAAAACTTTTTAAATTTTTTTTTATTATAGTAGCAATGATAATTTAATTTGGTTTGCACTCTTCTTTGCAGGAATCTTAGCTCTAACTCTTTGGAAGGTACATTGCCTTCAGGGATAGGTCAAAAATCTCTTGCAAAATTGTAAGTTGGAAATCTGCTCGTGTAAAGTCATCAAATTAAGCTTCTAATTCGTTTAATTACTTGCAATGTTGTGATGCATCCCTTTCTTTAGAATTATTTAAGATTCATCATTTAACTGAATGCTTCTGCTGTGTTTACTACCCATTTATTTTACTTTGTAATTAAGTATCTTATCATGTGGCATGGCATTTCATAGTTTTGAATTTTGTTGGAATAAAAAAATGCTAAATATCTGGTCTTTTAATATACAATTTCATTTTTCATGCAACTTAGGTGGTACAACTTAGATCACCTCTTTATGATTCTTTATTAATTCCATGAGAGGGTGAGAACGATTAGAAATGAGCCCCACATCATACATGTTCCACAATGCTGGTGTTGGAAATATGTAATCATTTCTTATTATGTATATGCTATATCCTCCCATGTGGTAATGTTAAAAGCATAATTTTTGCATCTGTCTTGACTCTTAAGCCATTGAAACCAATCTTTACAAAGAAACTGGCGATTATTTGAGTGACGAGCCTTTCAATTGAAAGTAATTTTGATGATCCCAATGCAATTTTTCCCCAACAAAGTGGTTATCAATTTTCATCCAATATTTATAAGCCAAGGGCTGGCAGTTTGATTAGGTTCTGTGCGGATATGCAGAACTACAGTTGATGTTGCACTAAGTTTATTACTTTTAAAGACTGTTTAAAAAGGTTTATTATTGTGGGTTTAAAAAAAAAAAAGGTTTATTATTGTGAAGAAAGTGAGCAGCCGCTTTGTGCAAAAATTGCTAAAGCTTAGGTTTGTCTCTAGTCTGGACCCTCCAAGGACCGTGCTTCAGTGGGACCGCATTGGGTGATGACCTTTATTGTGAAGAAAGCCTAAGTATTATGATCTCAACATAACATGCCTAATGACTTGATGGGGATACTAAATGCAGGTGAGTGTCAAAACAATAGATTTTCTAGAACAATGTACTGATTTTGAACTCAAAAAAATAAATGGAAGAGCATAATATGGATGCTATATTGCTTCACTGTATATGGTAATTTGTTGCTGGAGATTAATAAAGGTTGGATTCTAGAAAAGGACCCAGGCCCAAAGAGAACTCACTTGTGACAACTGTTATAACTTTCTTGCATTTCTGTCTCTTAGTAGTAGCCAATAAAATTGTGAGACCCTGCCACATTTCTCTTCGGCAGTCTCCTCATCTCCTCTTGTCTCTTGCATAACCCTAATTCTTGAGGATTTTTATGGTATTAGGACAGGTTGAGCCGATTGCAGTAGATGATTAGCTATTCAAATTGCTAGTCCCAGATGAGCTTGAAATTGGCTCTACTCCGCTAACTCTCTGCATTTTGGCAGTGGTAGACCATACGAACTGCCCGTGAATGTTAGATGCTAGATGATCAACCAAGGGTTTCCAACTCCCTTAAATAAGCAATCCCGAGCAGTCATGTTGTATTAGAAGTCTACTCCACCAAGAAACTCCACATCTCTTGACTAGGACAGGAAGATATGCCACACAAATTGTGTGCTGATCCCACACGTTAAAATTTAAACTCAAATCACAGTAGGATCCCAATCCGACTTTCCAATGGATTAAGACCTCTAGCCTCTAGGGGTGATTATCCTTGGCTTAAATCGACGGAGGTCCTGTGGCTGGTGTGCCAGTTGATATCTAACACAAATCACTGTCGTTGCTTCTAGAATATGCCGACTCCCGAACTGTTGCTACCATTTTTTGCATATATTTGCAATGTAACTTCCCCTCATGATGAAATTCAACCAGTCCTAGAGAGATGCTACCTGTTACTAGGTCCTCTTGAAAACCGGCTTAGGAGGAAAGATCACCAGCAAAAATGCATAAAATCCCCACCTCGAACACCATACAACCACACAGCACATGACGTGGAAGTAATCAGAAACTTGGATTTCGTGCCAGTGCTTTGCTTGCCTAAAGGAAATCAGATACCATAGAAGGTCTGCTGATTAAAGGAAACAGAAGAAACCTCTACATAAATGTTTCATCCAGAAAGTGCTCTACAGATTGTTCAACCAGTGCATATATCAAGTTTTGCAAACCCTTTTCTCTTCTTGGATAATTCTAACCTTTTTTCTACGTCTGAGCTTAAACGATGCAAAGAAAAGACAGGAAGTTTTTGTCCATGTTTTTTTTTAATCTAACCCGTTAATTTTCTTTATTTTTTATATGATCTAATATGAAAACCTGACTATACTGGCCCCTTCTTTTGGAAAATGTAACAATAGTCTTAGTCCTGATAAAAGATCAGAATCATCAGATATCTATAGGAGGTAATCTGAACGAGTTCTTTCTTTCATGCCCAAATCAGATATTGAATGAATTTAAGACCGCTAGAGGGTCAAGGTCCCAACCAGATTTCTAGTAGAGAATTCAAAATGGATAATAGATGAATCCAACCAAACAATCAACCACACAGAAGACACGAATTTTTAACATGGAAAACCCAAACGGGAAAAAACCATGAGACCTATACCCAGATCAAGGAAAACCAAGCACTAATGATAATTGAACAGTTACAAGATGTACTCACAGACTGATCCCTAGTTGAACTCAACCTAAAGGACTGTAGTTCTTCTTGCCGACGACTCTTTGTGCCCCGTTCGCCGTGCTTAAACCAGCAACCCACCTTGACGCCTCTCAAGATGCTTCAATCACCAAGCCAAGAGTAGAAGAGAACAACTTGAATAATCAGCACAAAACACCTGCAGTAGAACTCTAAAGATCTCCAGTGGATTCTCTAGGTTTAGGATGGGAGAGAAGTGAGTTCTAGTGTAGCAAGAGAGTTGTTTAAGTAGGCTTTGGTTTGTGCAAGAGGGTTTCTAAGCAGAGTATAACTCAGATAAGCAGGGGAGAGAAAATAGGTGAGGTTTCCAAATTGACCGGGCAATGTTCGCAAAGCTCGCTTGACCAAAACTTCGGTTGGGTCGACCGAACCTGAAATCTGTCTCGAAAACACTGCAACAACGCCAAGGCTTGCTCGACCCAAACTTGGTCTCACTCGACCCAAGCTGGGTTCTGCCTCGCTCTTGACTGCGTGACTGTAAGACTTGAAATTCTGCATTTTTCTCCCTCATTCTTCACGCTGATCAAGCACTACAGTCTAAAACTAAAAATAGAAAATTACAACTCTATATGGACTTGAGTTTTGTTCAAAAGCCACAAATTGCCAACTAAAAATTCTAACAGATATCATTGCAATATGATCAAATTACTTCATCCTGTCAAGTCCGACTGGCCAATACATACATCCCAAAAAGCTTAAGCTGTTAGAAAGTGGAAGACCAATCTACTTATGTTTGAATTCGCAACCCACATGTGCCTACCCATGTGATATGTGCCTGTCCATGCAACCTGGGGGAACAATGCCTTCCCCGGGGTTCGAACTTGAGACCTAACATGACTCTGATACCATGTCTAGTCTGGCTAGCCAATACATCCCAAAAGCATAAGCTGTCACAAAGCAGGAGACCAATCTACTTAACAAATCCGACAATACTGGCCCTTTCTTTTGGAAAATGTAACAACAGTCTCATTTCTAATAAAATCATCAGATATCTACAGCAGGTCATCTGGTCCTGTTCTTTTCTTTCATGCCCAAATCAGAAATCATGCAATATGATAAAATTACAGCATTCTTCATCCATAATCTGTTGCACAATGGTAAGCTGCTTTTTCAGTAGACTCTGAGGCTGTTTACATCTGTTTTTATCCATGAAAAAGATCCAAACATGCTTTTAAATCATGACCATGGATTTTCTTATTGTTTCTTTGACTTCAGTGTGTCCCCTTTATCCTTACTTCCTTTACTTCCCTGGCATAGAGACCTCATAACATTCCTTGGTTCGGTCATGTTTTGACACTGAAGATTTCTCATATTACTTGATGGACAATCGCATTTAGGATGACTTTCAAACCTATATTTCATGCTTGTACAATATGTTGAGGTAAAATATTACTGTATCAAAAGAAGCTGAATGTGGTGAAATGGCTCCAATGTATGTCTCTTCAAATCCTCTAGTAGCAAATATTTTCGCCAAAGGGTCGTTATAACATTGTTATTGTTAAGTAGTTGTTTGTGCAGTTTCCTATCAACACTTGGTTTTGGGATTACTGACTAGCAATTCTATCATGGTATTAGAGCTAGAGATCTCGAGTTCGAAACCACGCAGGGCAAAAATGCCCCATGCTGCGTTGTGTTTGTGCGGGTGCAAGTGCGTAGGGGAAGTAGGTCCCATGCTGCATTGTAGTCTTGTGCAAGCGTGTGCTTCAGATCTAGGCGGTGTCCCACCCGAGGGGGGGTGTTAGGTAGTTGTTTGTGCATTTTTTTTTGGATTGCTCGCTAGCAACTCTATCAGTTATCTTTAGCTTGTTCACAAGTGATCAGTGATTCATCTTTGTCAACTTTGAGCGGAACTAAAGGAGGGCCTGCATTTACAAGTTATGGCTAAAGAGATCTCTTTTGGTTCAAGTTATAACCGTTTCTTTCCTTGGCAATGCAAGTTATAAACCTCCCTAAGTATTTGTTTCATAGTTGTCAATTCCAATCCGGTTTGGCCTTATAGTGGAACGCTCTGGCGTTTTGATTAATCCCGCTATTTCGTTTTAGAAAATATGCTTGAAAAATGAAAGAACTAAAAGCATACCTAAAATTGAAAAACGGAAAACAATAGAATGCAAAAATAATATTAAAAATGTATCTCTATCATTTAATTTTAACTACACTTTACTGATTATTTTCTAGTTTTCGTTGTGTATAAATGAAAGTATGAAACATGTAAAGTTTTTAAAACTGTGTAATAAACATAATAAAATGAAAATTATGGGGGCATTCCATTTTGTCTGAAATGGGCGGGAATTGTGCTAGAATTTGGGCTGGTATTAGGCTTTGAAAGACTATAATGAGCTGGTATTAGGACCGGAAACTTTTGGGGGCTTTCTGTTCTGCCC
Organism: Persea americana; assembly: GCA_029852735.1. NCBI lineage: Eukaryota > Viridiplantae > Streptophyta > Magnoliopsida > Laurales > Lauraceae > Persea > Persea americana. The sequence continues at coordinate 70,239,834 of CM056815.1, forward strand.
TGGGACAAATCTGGAACTTTATTTGTTTGATTTATGGATCTTGTTTTCTACACAGACAAATTTTGCTAAAGTTTCAAACCTGTAAATTTCTTACTGCTGACAATTAAAACAATATGATTTTTAGCTTTGCCTTTTATGTGGTGGACCTGTAGCATTCTAGAAATGCACTTATTTACTGAAAGAAATAATTGTATTGATCAATCTTTTTCTCTATAGTCATGTATTCCTTTTTTGCCCATCCTTTATCGCTATTTTTGTGATATTATTTTGCTTGGTGATTTGTAGGGATTTGTCTGGCAACAAATTTACTGGTACCATTCCAGAAAGCTTAAGTTCTTCAAATCTTCAACTTGTGTAAGTAATTTTTTCTTTAGTCCAATTAGATTAGCTATTTGAAATGATGCATTTGTTAATTAATATGATGTTTTTGTCATCCTTTAATTGTTTGAGTTAATATGCTGAATGGCTTTAATTGTACATGTCTGCATGTTTCGTGCACCTATGTTGGTTTACTTACGTTTCATAACTCCATCAGTAAAAGGAAATAACTAATTCTCATTTTGTAGTGTTTTAAAGTTCATATAGTTTTGAATGCTGTTGTACACAATTTAGAATCACTTTTGTTTGCCTCATCTAGAAATAGATCACATTTTGTTCCTCAATTTAGGGATGGATCCACTTGAGTGGTTAAATTTTCACTGAGTTTCTATTTTTACACTTTTTCTGGACTGTTACTCTAAACATTTCATGGCAATTCTAAAATAGTGATGGACCATAGTAACAAACATTAAACATATTTTTGGGCTCACGCAAGAGTTGGTCTGCTAATTGAGATGGTGTGATAAGGATCTGTTGCCATAGTGCAGTTATCAAGTAGTAACACTTACCAAATCATATTGAATGCTTACATACTCCCAAGCATTTCAGTAAATTTAAAGCTATGAAACTCTTAAGTATTTCATCTGATTTCATTACCTTTTTCACAACTTGGACCAAAAAAAAAAAACCCCACATTCCAGGCTGATACTTTAAACTTTTACAGAATACATCAAATACCAACAGCTTGGCTTGTTTCTGACATCAATGGAAAGTAGGTACCAGAGAACTAACTCCATGACGGGTTCAGGAACAGACTACTGTAATGAAGGTAGTCATTGTAAAATGTTCCTCATCAATTTTATTTGGATGGCTTGACCAACAGGTGATGCAGTCAAAGAGTCAAAAAAATCAAGCAGTCAAATAGTGAAGGAATCAAACAGTCATAATTAATATCTCAGGAGTTGTAAAGTCAATAGACAGTAGGTACCAGAGAACTAACTCCATGACAGGTTCAGGAGCAGACTGCTCTAATGATGGCAGTCATTGGAAAATGTTCCTCATCAATTTTAGTTGGATGGCTTGGCCAACAGGTGATGCAGTCAAAGAGTCAAACAGTCGAAAAGTCAAGCAATCCAATAGTCAAGGAGTCAAACAATCACAATTAATACCTCAGGAGTCGTAAAGTCATTTGCCTTTTTTTGCAATTTCTAAGAGTTTTGTGGGAAGTTAAAGAGTTGCCTAGGGAAGTTCATTGTTCACTCTTCTATGTTAAATAGAGTTAATTTTATGGTCTTCTACAATGACCGAAGTAAAATAGATATGAAGAAGTGTAACTTTTCTAAGGATTTGGCTCAAGATAGATCGGAATGGAGAAATAGAATTCATGTAGCCGACCCCAACATAGTTGGGACAAGGCTTATGACGATGATGATAGGGTGGTTGTTAAGAAGTCTATATAAGGTTTAAGAGGTCATGAGTGGAACTTCAGATTACTCTATTAGTTTTCTCAAATGAGCTAGTCCTTTCTTCAACTTTAGTTAACAAGCTTTCCCTTGATTTCCTTTCAAGGAATCTTGGATCTAATGGAGATTGGATTATCTTTTGTCGGTGTGGATTGCTTCTTTCTAGATTGCTTTTAAGTGGATTACCTTTGGCGTGGAATGCCTTTTTCTCTATGTTGCTTTAAGTGTTGCCAAAGCCTTGCTACTTCAGACTTGTGACTATTGCGGATCAATGGCGTAGAGTAGAACAAGTTGGAGCGAAATCAAGAGAATTTTTAAGCTTCTCAAGCAGCAAACAACAAAAACATGGCCACAAGAGAAGATTGGGAGAACTTGCAACAAGAAGTTGCTCAGGTATGTTCTAGGCCAAGCTGGGATCTTTGGCCCTCCCGATGCATCCGTTGGGAGACAGACGACAACAAGCTCCTTTTACCGAGGTAGGAATGGAAGAGGAAGCTGAGATTCCACTCCAGGTACAATGGCCTTGGGAAAATGGGGAAGTTGACCATCAAAGAGATCCACGTATGAAAGTGGACATGCCACATACTTCGCTGAAGAAGGACGACAGAAAGAAGTTTTGGACTGATTGAACATGGTTGAGAGGGTAATTGAGTACCTAGAGCTACCTAACAATAATGTCAAACTAGTGGCCATCAAATTGAAGCGTTATCTTCATCATGGTTGCAACAAGTCTAGACAATGAGGATTCAATCATGAAAGAATGAATCCACTATCTAGGCCTAACCCATGATGCAAAGGGTGCCAGGAATCCAATTCCTGCCCTTTTGTTAGGACAACAGAGAAGGAGCTCGCTATAGCAAGCCCTCCTGCTCGCTATAGCGAGCGTGGACAATAAGCCCAATTTGATTTGAACTCTTTGTCAGAGTTTGTGTAGACTAGCTATTCTGATTGGATCATTATTAGAAGTCTCTTGCACGGATTTGGGGCTATATAAAGAGTGATTCTCTCAACCCTAAGACACACAAAGTTGCCCTCTCTTGTTCTAAGTTGAGAAAACCCTAAGAGAGATTCCTTGTTCTCTAAAGCTATCATTGAGAGATTGGGCTGAAGATTTGCTCTAGAAGGTTTGGTGCGTTTATTTCTTTGTAAAAGATTTGTGCATCTTGGTTCTTAAAGTGTTATTGGAGGATCAAGCACGGGGAGCGGTGCAAGGGGAGTAGTCATGGGAGCGAGGAGTTGTGTAAGAACAATTACAGTTCTTAGGTCAACGTACTGACTGGGAAAGGGAGCTGTGAGTATATCTCGTAATCGTTCAATAGTGATTGGTTTTTCTGATCGTGGTTTTTCTCTGTGGATAGGGTTCCACGTTACAAATCGTGTCTGTCTTCTTGTGGTGATTGATTGGGAGATTTACTTGCTAGTTTGCATTGTTTTATTATACTGCATTGATTTTGGAACTAGCATCCATTTAAGTAGCAACTTTTCACCTTTAATTACGAGTGAACTCTGTTTTCGCAATACCAATCAATCAAGCAAGGTGTATGCTTAGTCCGGGAATACACTAATGAAGTGCGTTGGCTGAAATGTAATGATGGTTTAACAGAGCCTTGTGATGTTGTGGATTTTATACCTTAAATGAAATAGGTTTCAGCCTTTGATGCAAAATGAAGCTCTCAAGGGGATGTGTTTTTTGCATTTTCTTTCTGGAAACAGAGAAGTGCCATGTTGTTTTCTGAATTCTGATAGAACACTCATTTCCCCTCATTTGTCATTATGAAAATGTAATTTCATCTTATCTACCAAGTTATTTCAAAACCCCCCTGGACTAATTGCAACATTGTTGTTGAAAATATTATTGGATAAATGATTGTATATCAAGGATTAAGATAAATTATTATAATAGATTTACCAGTTCAAAATAAACAAATAAATAAAAATAAGAGAAAGTGTCACTATTTTTTAATCTATGTAATTGGTAATTACTGTTTACAGTTTGGCATTTATATAATAAATGTTCTAGTTTTGCTTCTTTTTTTATGCATGGAAAAATTGTCACTGGTATGCTTTTAAATAGAGAATACTTCTATTTGTTTGTCAACATCGTTAAATACCTAGTATTTACTTTTGTATTTGCAGGCTATTGAACGGCAATGAATTAGAAGGACGAGTTTTGGAGGAACTCTATTCAATTGGTGTACATGGTGGAGTGATAGAGTAAGCTACATCCATTATTTTTGGTCCTTTACCATCTTTCTTAAGTTGGAATGACATCAAATGACGTCAATGTTCTGTTTTATTAATTTGAAATGAACATGGGTGAGTTAGTGCATGGCCAATATCCTAGTGGATGATGGGAACTCGCATATTGAGGCATAAAAATGTTGGTTGAACAAATACTCTTGCACACTTATATGCCTGATTTCTGTGGTCAGACAAACATTTTCATCATGCAATTTGGGGGTCGTGAAGTTGGACAATCCTTGACTAGTGTTGGGTTAAAAAAAGAAAACAGCTATGGCATATGAAAGAATTCATCATTGGAGTATTGTCCTAGTCTATTTGTTCAGCATAAGGGGAGAGCCGGGCGCTTTGGTGGATAATATTAGTTGTGATAATTGTTTTTGTAAATACAACCTGTTTATTGAATTATTTTAAGGTAATATAAATTGAACCGTTTTACAATAGTATGGCACATGTTCCCTTTTTTAATAAATGAAACACGAAATTCATATGGTTGCTTTTAACAAATACTCAATGGAAGAAAAATGGTTGTCCTCAATGTGAGTGATCATCCCCTCGTATAGAAAGAATTGGCATTATTGTACCCTTGATATTGGGTATTTCAATCTACTACAGATATGATAAAGTCACAAAGTATGTATAAAGATATATACAGGATATGAATTATAATACAAATCAAGAGTGACAAAAGAAATCATGCTACTCTTTCACCAGTATCAGTATTCATCATGATTACTGTATCTCACTGTTTTATGCATTTTGGAATTGTAATCCAGTTTCTAGTTTGGATAAAAAACTTTGCAACATAGTCTATTAAGAAAGCAAAACAAAATGATATTCCCCTTGGTTTTACACAGTAATATTTCAGCTTATTATGAAAGTAGTCAAATTAACGATTTTTTAACTCTTGGCAGAAGATGAGGTGGAAGCTTCTACTCATGACTGGACTAGAGTTTTCAGTTCCCTTGTTTTTTGGATAGTAACTTTCAGAGTTTCCAGTTTTTTTTATGCAACATTTTTAACTCCATGGTGTTGGGAACCAGGGAAAGCTGTGTGTGTAAATTCTCAAAAAGGCCCCATTTAAAAAATGCCCCCTTTTCTGCTCCTCTTTTTTTTGTCATGGGGCCCATGTTGAGTCAATCTTATATTTTCACATGCACTACACCACCACCCCCACCACACCCCAAACCCCCCCCCCCCCCCCCCCTCCAAAAGAAAAAAAAGAATGTTTGACACTCATCCAACTTTTCCTGTTTTCCTCACCATTGGATTGAAATCATAATAAAATGATGCCTCTAAACCATTAAGTTTTAGGGCCATAGATCAAAAGGTTAGGATGATCTTGTGGTTTCAAGATTTTGCATATAGGTAGGCCTCATATGGATCTTCCGATCCAATGGACTTCCATGATCATCATGCATACCAATGGGTCCAACTAGGAGGGGTGTGTTTTCCTAAAAAATGCCTGGGCACTGTGTAGCACTCCCCATATATATGATATTATATATATAGGGAGATGCTTCTATGAGAGATATCTCTCACCTTAAATGAGAGATTGGGAGTGGGGCCCTCATATCCTTATCCAATGCCAACAACTTAAATGTGAGGGCCCCCACCCTATCTCTCATAGGAGCATCACACAACCAACCCCAACCACCCCCCCCCCCCCCCCCCCCCCCCCACACACACACACACAATCTGTTATGCACACCCAATAACAAAAAGGTTACTTGATAATGTGTAAGGCTAGTGAACATTTAGGGCTCTTACTTATGGAAACCTGAGAAGATACAGAAAACAGGTTAACTGCATAGTATATGTACAAAAGTGTTGCAATTTGTCACAGCACAGCAGCATTTGACATTCTTCATGTGCAATAAATTATGTTTGCGTGCTCTAGCTAGACCACAGGAACCATGACTTAAGACTCAAATACTTTAAAAATGGTGGGTAACGATTTAAACATGTCAAGGACCGGTACAGATTGACAATGTCTTTTTGCTGATGAAGAGAACCTAGTAACAGTAATATTAGATCAATTTGTGTTGTATTTTATTGGGAAAGAATCTAATTCTATATTGCCCAGATTTTTCAACTTGCCCAAGTGCCTGCATGGGAGACACTTACATTCCAACATGGCAGTCTTTTTTTTTTCCTTATATTTGGTTCTCTTGAAATATCATTTTCTAAATATATGGTTACTGTTAATTCAGTGTTCCATCCTTTTCTATAGATAAAAAGTAATTCAGATAATACTACTTTGAGTTTGTACGCATTGTCATAGTTACCACTGTAGAAGACATTATATAAAACAAATTCAAGTTTTTAAACATGAATAATTTACAGATTGGGACTATTTGATAGTATGTTACTGTTGCTACAACTAAATGTATGTTTTATATAGAAGGCCATGATTTGAAAGGTAACATATTTGAAAGTGCCATATCATCGTTATACATGTTTAAACTGAATTCAGTAATATGGGGTATGGAGATCAATTACTCATATCTGCTTATTATTACTTTCACTTCTATTTTGAACCTTCAGTGTGTCTGAGCTTTATCTTTATTTTTGCTCTTATTTTTATTTGTTTTCCTTTACAGTCTTTCTGGTAACAAGGCCCTATGTGGTGTACCAACATTGCCAGCTTGCTCTTTTTTCTGGGAAAGAGGAAAGCTGTCAACTGCTGGAAAAATAGCAATTGGTCTTTCATGTGGGGTTGTTCTCAGTGTGTTAATCTTGACAATGTATATATGCTGGATCAGAAGAGGGAAAAATGATTATGACTTTGGTCTTCCTCATGATCTGATGTGTAAGTGTAGTTTCCATGCACTGTGATCTTTCATTTTTACTGATTTGTCTAGTTTCAGTCACATTCTTAAAATTTTCTTTTTAATTTTCTGTTTGGCCAATCTTTTAGCTTAATTATTTGGAAGCTCCTATTTTGCTCTGCAGTCATCAGTATACAGTAGTACATAAATCATTCTCAAGCTATTAGATAATGGCTTAACTTTTATCCTAAAGCAACTTGATTTGAGAAAATGAGGAACATACCTAGTGTAGATTAATGCCTTGGTTTTAATACTATTCAAAGTTTTATTCTTTTTTCAATCAGGTCCTTCTGTTAATGGTATATGAAACAATCGACTTTCTGAACTGTTGAAAGAGAGAACACTAGCACCTAGTGTTTGTTATGGTTTCTCAAAAACTCCTAACTTCTCTTTCATAATATTATGTCTATTCCTAGCATATCATCCACTTGTTCAGATAAAAAAGGAGCTTTAAGGGGTTGGCACTGTTTACACTTATTTTACATCATGCCAATTATTATGCTCAATAACTTCAGAAGGTAAATTCATTGGAAATAAATAGTTTGATATAGGTCATATTTTCCTCTTTTCCATTGTTTCTCAAATTTGTTATCTAATGCTTGCCATTAAAGAAGTTATTTCATACCTTCCCAATCTTCGGATATAATTTTAAGATCATATTATTGCCAGTTATATTGAGTTTCCCATTTGGTAGTTGGACTTATCTTGGATTTGCTTTTAGACTATAGTTGTCCAAGGGAATTATTACACTGACTTTATTTTCTTGGTTATCAGCACTTGCAGCAAAGAGGAATAGGTACCAAAGGCAGAAGTCATTAATGCTACTTGAAATGGAGTCGCAGAATGCAAATGGATTTCCATCTACCCTGAGTCCTTTGACATGAGCCCTTGGAATGATTATATTAAATATGATTTCCCAAAACATACCTGAAGTGTTTAGGAGGGAGAGATTTAGGAGGGAGAGAAATGATAACATGAATGAGAAAAGACAGATGACTCATAAAAGATGACAGGAAAAGAGGTTAGATCTTTTACACCCTTTAACATGAAGAATATTCAAGATCACATTCATTTGGTTTCTGTATGCAATTGAGGTCCCAGTGTAGGAAAATCAGCTTATTTGTAAATTTCCACATACCACATACATCTTTTGTGGGGATGCCCCATGTTTTGCTTAATTCCATTTCCTTCCCTGTGTATTTATTTCCATATCTAAATTTTGGCAATCGATGATACAATAATTGAGCCCAGCAGCGGGGTCTAAAGAATATGAAGCACACTGAGTTTGGTTCTGCACTTTTGTTGTGTATGTTTCTTCTGGTGTTCCTTTTTTTTTTTTTTGGCTGTTACAAGGCTGCCTGAATCCCATGCTTGTACTCACCTGAGACTGATAAATTGGATGTTGGATTATACTGCTGTCAAAGTCGATACTGTCAGGCTGCATTTTGATAATGTTCTGTGTTTATGTAATTGCTGAAAAATTCATCTGTAGGTAAACGTACACATTAAAACCAGTTTTGTTTCACATAGCTTCCAATGTATGATGGATACAATTTCTGCAAGATCTGCCTAATAAATTTACAGTTCAGGCAATCATTCCAAGCAGGTGGAGCCCATCTCTCCGTGCTTCAGACTGTTCATCTGGTCCGCCATCTGTGGACAGTAGATTGCTGGATTGGTTATTGTCTCTTGAAATTAGATCATTGTCTGTGTTCTTTCCAACCGTCCATGATCAAGTCTATTTGTCCTTTTTTTTTGTTAGGCCACCTCATGATTTTAAGTCTATTGTCACATCGATGATGATTTGCATGTTGCTGTTGTCGATAATTCTAGAAAAATTACATTATTTACATATTCATGGTGACAATCCACTGTGAGCCTGACCATATATGTTCATGCTAGATCCAGGGAATGGGCCCAATCTTTATGTAATGTTTGGTCTCAAGAAGACAGCAAAGCGACGAGGGTCGCTAATCGTGATTATATGTTTTCTGCTTATTGAATAGTCTCAACTCACAAAAAGGAATGTTATTAACCCCACCAATTGTTGATTAGTGTACATGGAAATGGATCTGAACCCTCCTGATGAGCATGTTGCCTCTTCGATGAATCTTAATGTAGTCAGTTATGCCTAATATTCTGATCAGGGTGTAATCAATAGGACTAAGACTTAAGCTCTATTTAATAGGTCATTTTATTTTTATGACACGTCTGTTTGGGCCATCGATTCGGGTCTTTAGCCAGTTGTGGGTGCAAGCCAACAACATTGGAGATGAAGAAACACAATAACAAGCCCACCCACATCCTCTTCAGTAGGCCTATGAAGGCACAGCTCTAGCCAAAATGTGCTTCTCCTAATTGCCAGTTTGGCTGCAAGCATTTCTGATGGTAAAAGTCCTGTCAGGAGTTTTCAAAATGATTTTAGAGGCTTTGAGCATTGTGCCCCCAAATGCTTGAAGAACTCTTCTTTAATGGCTGTTTACAGCCCATTTTGAATCTCCACAAACTGATTTTGGGTTTACTGAAGAGTTCATGTGTTTGGGAAACCTCACTGTCGTACGTACAAGGCTACAACTGGCAGTTCATTCCATTAACCAGTTACTTTTCCAGGTAAAATTGAGTGCGAAGCAGCTTACTTCTCGGATCCAAACGCGTACGCGGCCCTACTTTTCAAATATATGCGGATATTAGAGGCTACCAGAGTCCATTTATTAACACAAATGGTAGGAGAAAAAACAAAAGGGTACGCACCTATTTCTCCTACTCAAATTCTGAGTCCAAGTGAGAGATGACAATGGTTTTATTTATGAGAAATAAGACTCAATCCACTGATAGCTCAGTTAAGAAAAAAGGTCAGCATAAATGAGACTCCATTGGGCACTTCCTTTCCACTAAAATGACCAGTGATCAATCATCGGCTGTAGTGTTCATGGCGAGGGACTTGCGTGAGAGTGTGTGGATGTGTGAGTATTTACCTCTTCTTGAAAAAAATACTAAGTGTCCAATCAAAACAAATCAATCTTAGGGCAGGTTTGTGTAGAGGCAACTTCCATAGAATGATGAAATTGTCACATCAGTAAATTTTATGGTTTTCAAATACCTCAGAAAAGGTTTTCTGAGGAAGTTAGAATTTCATGTTTGGTGTAAAAAGCTTTTCCTCAATAAATTGGTGCTAATGTTGTTTGGTGTAGCTGCGGATTTCTTTAGTGAAAACTACTAGGTGGGTGGGTCAGTATGTACGTGGGTTGGGTGAGTGGGTGGGTAGGGTTGGGATGAGAGGGAGAAGAAAGAGGGTGGCTGGGTAGAGTGGGGTGGGAGTGAGGAAATGGGGGGGTGAGTTTTCCGTGGAAATGGACTTCCCCTCCAGGAAGTCCATTTCCATGCGTAGGAAGGAAAAAACTGACGTGGCGAAAAAGCAATTCTACAGAAAACTGTCGCACCAAATACATGAAAAATGAGTTTTCCGCAGAAAATCACATCCTTTTCCGCGGAAATAGGCTAAACAAACGTGCCCTTAGTGAAAGGAAAAGTAATCAATCCACTGATAACTCAGTGCCCACCTCCATTCCACGTAAAAAACGAGAGATCAATCCCTCACTATAGCATTTCTCCTGAGGGACTTTAGCAAGTGTGTGTGTGTGAGAGAGAGAGAGAGAGAGAGAGAGAGAGAGAGAATTTACCAAAGGAAAAAAGAAGAAGAAAATAAAACAGCTCCTATATGCTGGAAAGGTAACTCCAACCTATAGTGCCCAAATACAGATATGGATATGGACACGGATACGGGGATCAGGGTTACGACTTCTCACTTCCAATTTTTTTTGTCATATGACATAGATTTGGATATGCCCAAATATCTAGGATACGAATACGAATATGGGTGTCCCAATTTTTTATTTAGATCACTTTTGAATTAATGAAATTATAATTATTTTCGTCCCTTTTTTAACATCTTTTTTTGTGAGAAGTAAAAATATTAAAAGAACTATATGAAATAATGACCTTTATAAGTAGCATATGTTAAACTTTTTCCCTATAAATATCGGTACGGTATTAAGTACCAGGATAAGTCTCATATTGGTTAGATATGAATATGTTGAACTTGCTCAAGTATGCAGGTATCATAGACTCCAACTTGAAAAGTTTTTTTTTTTTTTTTGCTTGAATAAAAAGGTGGACTTGTATCCGACATTTGGTTTTGGCGCACTGAAAGAACCCATACTAAATTTGGATCCGTGTTTGGACCTATGGATTTCATTCCCGGGGAGGATGCCCATAGCGACAACTGTATATTACATTACATACGTATATATATGTGTGTAATTCTCCAAAATATCCCATTGTATATTACATTACATACTTATATATATATATATATATATGTGTGTGTGTGTGTGTGTGTGTGTGTGTTTGTAATTCTCCAAAATATCCCACTGTATATTACAATACGTATCTAAGATCATGCTTAGGAGAGCTTTGCCCTATATAATGAAAGTATGGCCCGTACAAGCCTTGCCCTATAACTCACGCAAGGCTCTCCTAAGCAACAAATGTCCAAATATATATAGGGAAATATTCATGTGCATCTATCCCTCACCATAGGGTGAGGATGCTTCCATAAATGGTATTTTTCAAGTATAAAAGGGGGATTTCAAGTACATTGGGTGAAGTACAAAAGGGGGATTTATGTGCAAAAAGGGAAAGTGCCCTCACCCTATGGTGAGGGATAGATGCACATGAATGTCCCCCATATATATATATATATATGGAAAATATTCAAGTGAGTACTAGTTCTCACCTATTATATGAGACCTTTTATGGGGCCCAACTAGCAACCCATCCAAACCTAACAACCAATAGGGAACCCCCTTACAGTCACTAATCCTAAGAATTGGCACACATCTGAATGAATTGAACCATTGGATCGAGGGTTGAATATATTTTTTAATATGAAGCCATTAAACTTGCGGGCCACTGATAAAGGGGTTAGGGGCATGGGTTTGGGCCAAACTTGATACTTGGGGTGGTTTCACATAGATCTTTTCATCCCCCCAGGTCCCATCCCCAAATGGGGCCCACAATTGGGCCCCACAAAACAGTTCTCACATAATATGTGAGAACAGTTCTCACCTGAATATTACCCTATATGTGTATATATATATATATATACATATATATGAGATGCTCCTATAAGAGATATCCCTCACCTTAAAATGAGAGATTGGGTGGGGGTCCTCACATCCATATCTAGTGCCAGCAACTTAAATGAGAGGGGATGTGAGGGCCCCCAACCCTATCTCTCATACATATATATGAGATGCTCCTATGAGAGATATCCCTCACCTTAAAATGAGAGATTGGGTAGGGGTCTTCACATCCATATCCAATGCCAGCAACTAAAATGAGAGGGGATGTGAGGGCCCCCACCCCTATCTCTCATACAGGGTAAGAGATTATTTCATAGGAGCATCTCCCTATGTGTGTGTGTGTGATTCTCCAAAATGTCCCACTCTAAAAATGCCCTTTTTTTTTCCTTTTTTTTTTTTTTCTATGGGGCTCACCTTGAGTCAATCTAGTATTTTTCACACACACTACCCTATCATGAAAAGTCACAAGTCCAAATTTGTCACACTCATCCAACTTTTCCTCACCATCGGATTGAAATCATAAAAAAATAATGTCTCTAAAACCATTAAATCTTAGGGCCAAGAAGATTTTATGGAGTCCAAATCTTGCATACAGGTAGGTCCCCATATAGATTTTTTCATCGAGTGGACTTCTATACTTATCATGCATCTCGGTGGGCCCTACCAAGCAGCGTGTTTTTCTCTTAAAACATACCCGAGCGCTTTCTATTGCCGCACTATATATTTATGTAGATATCACCTATCTTTATGATCATATTAACGCATTAGTAAAGTATAAGTACTTCAACTTTGATTGGGATATGAATCCAGCCTCCGGTAGGGATGCAAAACGGGTCGGTTTCGGGTTGCAATCATATTGGACTTGAAACTACAACAATTTCTAAACGCTGGTTCTTGTTCCTACTCAACTTATTTTTGTTGGTCCAAACCCAATTATGATAAGATGACCTAGATACATTTCCAAGAAGAGGATTGTAATCAAGTTTCAAAACTGAGTTTAACTTCTTCTTCTTTTTTTTAAAATTTTTTTTTCTCAAAATTAAGATATCATTCAACTTATAGCAGTACATCAACTCTACCGCTTTATAGACCAAACATAAAAATTAACAACTAAAGTTGATTTTGAGTTACAATTTCTAACATTAAAGACTCGCAGGACGAATACATATAGTTTTAGAATTGGACTCGTTTAATAACAACAACCTAAATTGCATGGTTCAAATCCATTTTTTAACGAGTGAGAACTCTGGATAATTAGATAATCGGATACGCATTTATATATCCCTGGGACTCTCTGTTCTTTAGTTTGAACTTTTGGAATCCGAATGTGGACCCAAACGTTCGATCTTATCCTTACCCATCAGCCCAAGTCGAGCCCTATAGGCCCTGTTCCTAAAGGGCATTTCAGTCAAATCCCTAAACAAACCCTAACCTTCCTGTCTTCCCCACAAACACCCACCCATATAAAACCCTAGCCACCCTCCACATCCGAAGCACTAGATCTCATTTCAAAGAGAGGAGAAGAGGAGGAGGAGGAGGAGGAGCAGCAGCCGCAGCAAGCATCAAGCAGCCATGAAGTACAACCCTCGCGTCTCGAGCTCTCGGCGCAAGTGCCGGAAGGCTCACTTCACGGCCCCCTCCAGCGTCCGCCGTGTGCTGATGAGCGCACCCCTCTCCTCCGACCTCCGCAACAAGTACAACGTCCGCTCCATCCCCGTCCGCAAGGACGACGAGGTTCAGGTAGTCCGCGGGACATACAAGGGCCGCGAGGGCAAGGTGGTGCAGGTCTACCGCCGCAAGTGGGTCATCCACATCGAGCGCATCACCCGCGAGAAGGTCAATGGCTCCACCGTCAACGTCGGCATCAACCCTTCCAAAGTCATCGTCACCAAGCTCAAGCTCGACAAGGATCGCAAGGCCCTCCTCGATCGCAAGGCCAAGGGACGCGCTGCCGACAAGGCAAAGGGCAAGTTCACAGCTGATGAAGTCTCCGCTGCAGCCGCCCCTTCTCTTCAAGAGGTGGATTAGATTAGATTTGATTAGATTTTTTTTTCAAGGATCAATGATCAGTGAGTTTATCAAAAGCTACATGCTGTTTTTGTTTTGACTCTTCTCTCTTACTGGTATATCTTGTTTGGGTTTTGTTTTGATTCTGCTTATGTAGTGGACCTCAATGCTATATTGCTTTACTCAGCGGATTGGGTTTATTTTCTTTTGGAATGTGGTTTGGTTGTCTGGTTGTTGTTTTTGTTGAAAAATCGATAGGAAGTTGTTTGGGGTAGATAAGTTTTGACTATTCATTTTATGAATTATAGCCTACAAGTTAACATTATACCATTGAAGAAATTGTATACTAAAAGTAAAACCAGATTGGAGAATAGTTCTTTGGGTTTGGGGGTGAGGGGGCTTCTTTGTGGGATCAGGATGGATGTGGGATTAATGGTGAGGAGCCACTACAAGGGGGGATTCGAAAAATCTTCCTTAAAGTAAGAATTTTATTAATCTTAGCTTCTGTTGAATCTTATTGTCATTTACCTTATAATTACAATTTGTTACAGATGTAAACTTAGGAATAGAAGATAAGGAGTACTTGTTTCTTCTTTCCTTTATTAATGAGGTCCAGAATATGGAGCTACTATTGACCATTAAAACTTGCATTTCTTGAAGCTTTCTTCCTCCACAAGTGAACCATGGGAAGACAATTGATGCATTTCTAATGCAATGTAAGTGATGACAGTTACCATTCAGAAGAAAAAATGTTAGCAATAATAAAACGGGAAATAATTCATAATATCCCTGTTTTGTACTTTTGTTGATATGGAATTTTACTAAATATACATTTCAAACTGCACAACATTCTCAACAATATGGTATTTGTTGTGACACTGTCCCATGGTTATTTTTTTTTATTTTTTGAATGGTAAAGCAATTTTATTAAAAGTCAACCAGCATAAGAGACATACCATGGAGCTACAAGAGGAAACCAAAAGGATGCAACAAACTCTCAAAGCCAATCTCGACTACAAGGTTGTCTTTCCCAACACCCCTTTTAGCAAGACCTGCTGCTGCCTTGTTAGCTGAGTGCTTAATGAGAGAAAAGGAGACGCTAAGCTTGGAGGCCAATTCCACCACCTCCTCACAAATATCTGCCGGGTGCCATAGAGGCTGAGTTATTTTGTTGAAATATTTGTCAGCGTGAGATTGAAGATTTGGGTTTTGCGGAAATGTAGTATTGGTCAAACTCCTCAATATACTTGTTGACACTGTCCTCTTGTTATATCACATTTCGTACTTTGAAAACAACGCTTGATTTATGCTTCAGGATGAATCTCTCTTGCAAATGATCTTTTGGTCTTCTGTGATATACAGAGCTGTTCTTTTTTTTTTTTTTTTTTCATGACTTGCACCCAGTTCTGTCATATCCTTGGGCCCGAAACTTGGTGCTTTCCTCTGTTCCAAAGGGTTCTTTTGGGTCGAAATATTTATTGATGTCCCTGAGCTTGTCCGGAAATCGGTTGAGGTAAAAAAAATGGATATATCAAAAATGGATTTAATTTTCTGCTCTCACCTTTCAGGCATTAAACAAAAAGTCCCTTGAGTTGAATAATTCGATTTGTTTCAGCATGTAGATGTTTTTGCAACTAGTCCAGTGACGCAGCCAAGATCCATGATCGTGGCCCGTTGGGCGTATGGACTGGACCCAATGGGTTGGCCGACCTATTGTCTGGCCTGCATCAATCAGCCAGTTAATTAAGTTGCTTGTTGATAATATTCTGTATATTTTTTTATGCTAGTTCAGTACTACTGGCTATCAAACAAGTTCTCTGTTTGACAAGTCAACTTATCGATTTCCTTGTTGATTCTCTTACTGATTTATCGAACTTCTTGTTGATTCTCTTGATGGATTCTTCCGCAAGAGGGTGTTATGTGCGCAGAAGCCACAAGGCATTTCATGCAGCCAGTTTGATTAGATGAGATCTTTTAGTTCGGTCCCACCAGTGAAATGGTATCTGCAAAATTTGTTAGACAAACTAAGATTTCCTTTCTCCTTTTAGTTCGGTCCCACCAGTTCTATTGTTTCCTTTCGCCTTTTAAGAAAACAATTTACTAATAATCCAATTCAAATTTCTAAATAAAAAGCCAAAAACAAGCACAAGTCTGTCTTTGTCTACTGCTATATTCATGATCTTTATTATTGCTTTTCCTCCTCTAGTTCCTTAAATTATAAAACACTTCCTTACAATGGACAAGTCTATTCATTTCTTTTTGTGTCCAAACCATCTTCACTGTCCTCCTTCGATTCTCTTCTATTGGAGCTACCTTTAGGTTCTTTTCCCCCCTCATGTACTATTCATCTGTAATTCTATTCTTGTAAATCTACAGATGCATTTTAGCATGCACATTTTGGCCACTTTTATCATAGCCATTTGTTTCTCTGTTGTCCAGCATTCAGCTATCTAGTTTATTATCTTTGTTTGAATCGTAACAGAAAAAATTAAAAATGAATACAGAAAAGATGGACTTGTTGCATCATGAAGAAGTCCTACAAATCTGAAGGAACTACAAGTTAAGGAATGAGAAACTTATTGCCAAATTCTTCACCTTCTCTCGATTGCTTTAAGCTATTTTATGGTGAAGGAAATTAGATTTTTATCTATAAATAATAAGTTCCCTGATGCAGTAGCCCTATCTGTCCGTTGGGGCAAGACTCATGGCCCAATTGTGGGACCCAAGCAAGTTTAGGAATTTCTTATTAATTGTTATTAGTTTTTATTTTAGAAGTTGCAATCAGAATTAGTTTCTAATTTGAATAGGATTATTATTTGATTTCCTAGTTTAGTTAATATTGATTTCTTAGCCCTTAAGTTTCTTTTCTTATAAATATGATATTGTAAAGATAGGTAATCTCAGTTAATTGAGTTAATAAAATTTTCCCTGTCGTGGGTTTTGTTGGAGAGTGTTTTTTTCATTGTGATTGTTCTTGTGGGAACCCTAATTGTACTCTGGCACTTGCATCATAACCTTAGGTTGCATCAATTGGTATCAGAGCTGAACGATCCCTCAATCGTCGGCGTGTTACCCTTTATCATCCCATTCGCTTTCACACCCCCTGTTGTACCCAAAACCCATCGTCTCCTAACTGTCAGACAATCCCCTTGTTACCAAATACCACCACCACCCTACTGTCGAGGCCCCAAATCCACCACCTCCCATCATCCTTCACAATTCGAACCCCATTCATCATCCACAAACATCCCTGCCATCACAAAGCCGTGCCTAGACCCAGTCCTATCTTCGTCAAGCATCAAACCCATATACCCTAAAATCGCAATCCCGAAACCACCATCAACCAAACCCCTAGACCCATCTCATCCAATTCCACCAGCATCCCCGAGAGCCCACATCACCGCCCCATCTTCATACCCATCCTGAGCGAAAAAAAAAAAAAAAAACTCCATATCGCAGAGCACCTCCTGCAACCCACCCACCCCAGACGAGCATCCCTCGTCTTCCTGCCCCTTCGTTAGCCCCTCTTCCCAGATCCACTCTTACCAGACCCAGCGTCTTCGCAGCCCTAACCAGAGAAAAAAAAGAAAAAGAAAAAAAAAGAGCTAAGCAGAGAAGAGAAGAAGAGGAAAGCCGCATGTACCTTGCACCTGTCGCCCCGCTCCCCATCGCAAGTGCCCTGGTCCACTCCGTCGTTGTCGCCAGCGCCAGCGCCGCGCATCCGCCAGAGTCTTCCTCTCCCTCTCGTCTTCGTCGCAGCACACTAGCAAGGAAACAGATTTTCATCCTTTTCTTCCTGCTCTTGCACGTAGAACGAGACAGCATCCACTGTGAGTCACACGTGTGACCCACACCTGAGTTCAATTCACTTCAGTCCCGGGTTGGGCCAGGTTCAGTTCTGGGTTGCAATCTAGTCAATCCAACCTTCTTGAGGCCCAACAAATTCCACTGACATCATCACTGCATGACAGAATCTAATCCATAGCACATCCTACACGATCAACGGTTGAGATTTCTTCTTACGATATCGGGCTCATCCACCGTCCAATTTCAGATCCGTTTTCGCCAACGTGATCGTGAAGAGCAGATCTACACATCAGGCCAGTCAGAAATTTTAAATTTGCATTAACCAAAGATGCCTTCTAAGAAGCATATAGAGGTGGAGTCTTCTTCCAATAATGATGATGATTTGAGGGGCGCGGTTGCGGCATTATCGGTAACTGTTAATCAACTATTCGCAATGATGGGTCAAATGCAACTTCAAATGCAAGAGTCTCTTGAAAGAATTGAAACCCGATTAACCAATTTGAAAACTAATCGGCGTGAGGAAAATCATCGAGATGATGGCATACATAATCGGAATCAACGAGATCCACATGCAGTCAATGTTGATCGTGATTTGGGTATTAAACTCATGATTCCCGAATATGATAGAAAATTGAAACCAGATGAATTCCTAGATTGGTTAGTATGTGTTGAAAATATTTTTGCACACAAGCCAATGACGGATGGTCATAAGATTACATTAGTAGCAACTCGATTTCGCAATTATGCTGCGATCTGGTGGGCCGAGTTGCAACGGAAGCGAAGAAACTAACAAATTGACTCCGTTGACACTTGGACTGAGATGAAAAATCTATTGAAGCAAAAATTTCTCCCTGTCAATTACTCCAGAGATCTACGTGTAAGTTTTCAATATTTGAAACAAGGGTCTAAAACAGTTGTTGAGTATTCTGAGGAGTTTATGACCATGCAAGCCTGTTGTGGTTTAGATGAAGAGGAGGATGTCTTAGTTGACCGATATTTTAATGGGCTTACACTTGACATACAAGATATCCTTGCATTCAAATATTTTGATAATGTTGATGAGATTGTTCAGCATGCTATCAAAAGCTGAGGAGATTGCAAACCATCAAGCCAGAAAACTTAATGCATCTAAATGGGTTATGCAGAAGAATTCCTTAATTGCAGGGTCTAAACTGAGTGATTCCTCGGAGAAAGTTTTCACCAAGCCCGACGGTCAAAATAGGATTATATGCTATAATTGTAAACAACAAGGGCATCGTGCAACGGAATGTCCAAAACGCATCCACTTCATTGAGAATGAAAGTGATGTGAAAGACGCAGCAGATGATGATCCTAACGAGAACGACACCGAGAAAGTGCAGGACATTCTGCCCGAGGAGGATATTGATTCTCTCATGGTAATTATTGACACTGCCTTCAATACTGAGAAGAAATGGTTGTGAGAAAATATTTTCCGCTCCAAAGGAACAGTTAAGCGTCAAGAATGCATGGTAGTCATTGATGACGGAAGTTGTCAGGACCTTATATCTCAAAGTCTTGTGGATCGATTACAGCTGAAAGTTCAGAAGCATCATCAACCCTATTTTGCTAGGTGGTTAATGTCAGGTGATCAAGTTCAAGTACGATATGCATGTCCAGTTACCTTTTCTGTTGGTGAAGATTATACAGATACAATTTGGTGCAATGTGGTACCCATGGATAGTTGTGATATCTTGTTGGGTCGTCCATGGATGTATGACAAGAATGGTACTAATGGAATACGTGACAACACATACACATTCATGCATGGTGAAACGCAAATCACACTTTGTTCTATGAAGCCAGCACCACCAAAGAAGGGGTCCCGTTGTCGTCTCACCAAGGATGCACTTCATGTGCACACTGTATACAGAAGCAACATCAAGAAGAAGAGTCGAGTTCGGGGTTGAACTCTTTTCCAACCCGGGGAGAATGATGCAGTAGCCCTATCTGTCCGTTGGGGCAAGACTCATGGCCCAATTGTGGGACCCAAGCAAGTTTAGGAATTTCTTATTAATTGTTATTAGTTTTTATTTTAGAAGTTGCAATTAGGATTAGTTTCTAATTTGAATAGGATTATTATTTGATTTCCTAGTTTAGTTAATATTGATTTCTTAGCCCTTAAGTTTCTTTTCTTATAAATATGATACTGTAGAGATTGGTAATCTCAGTTAATTGAGTGAATAAAATTTCCTCTGTTGTGGGTTTTGTTGGAGAGTGTTTTCTTCATCGTGATTGTTCCTGTGGGAACCCTAATTGTGCTCCGACACTTGCATCCTAACCCTAGGTTGCATCATTCCCTTGACTGCATTAGGCAAAGTTTTCATTTGATACCTTTTCAACTGTTGCCCAGGGCCTAGGAGAGATGTAATGTTGGTTGAGCTTGAGTTGCGGCAGATAGGGCCTATTGCTTCTCATCTATATCCATTTGAGGAATGCTTGGTTGAAGTTTAATTTGTAAAACCATCAGCCATAAGAGGGCACCACTATCTAGGAACAATTGGGATGTGTGTCTTGGTCTGTCTTCATTTTGTCTCAACCTGTCAACCTCCGCAATTCCCTATACATTGCATTAATTAGCTGAAATGCCTTTAAACTGATCTATTTTAATAGAGTATCAGATTGCATTAATTAGCTGAAATGCCTTTAAACTGATCTATTTTAATAGAGTATCAGACCTCACGATTCCAAATTGTTAGACTGGATCTTCATTGTGCCCTTTGTTCTTTATTCTTTATGCATTTCTAAGTGTGTTCCATGCAGATGAAATTAAACACCCAACCAACTTCAAGCCACAAATATTTCATCATAGATTGTGTGAGCAATCTGATAGTTTACAGATGGCTGGATTTCTTATAATTCACCATAGGAAACATTTTTGTTATTTTCTGCATGTTCATCAATAGCCCAATATGTGTTATAGGTGTCGAATTGTTAGATGTTCTATGCAGTACTGCGTTCTGCCCTCTGGTAGAAGATGATTACTTATCCATCAACCTAGCAAAACAAATTCTAGGAAGATGAGGTCCTCATCTACATCTCCATCCTTGATTCCTTTAACGACTACTTCTCAACTATGAAGTACTTTGTATGGAGTTCCTGGTATGAGCCTGGAAATGTTGCACAAAAACAAATGGAATGGGAATGATGAATTTGATGGAGTTGCTTGAGTATAGGGTACTCAAATTTAGAAAGAAAATGAAAAGAAAAGTAAAAAAGAGACAATAGCAATTGGCAAAGTCGGGTTTCTCTATTAATAGCATGTGAAAACCAGTGAATCTGAGTCAACACTAAGCACTTGGTCAGTCAACTACTGCCAATACCCCTGGTATGAATCTGCCGGATCACGATATCTCTGGGATCTCAAGTCCTCAATTACAATTCATCAAAGAAATCTCTAATATGATGATTTTCCTTTAGGGAGTTTAAACACTGATGGGGAAGTCATCCAAGGGGTTGCTATACCAGTAGTAGAGTTCATATAGGGGAGAGAGACACACTCAGAACACACACGTCCAAGGGGACTGTGTAGAGGGGGATAGATCTGAAAACCCAAGGGTCTCCTCAGTCTAAGGCTATAACTGTAGTGGACAGGGAAAATACGTTGAAAGGGTCACTGTACCGGTAGTAGAGTTCACCAATGGACAGAGACACCAATGCAGGCCAGACTAATGGGCCCCTTCTAGGTTTTATACCCAAAGGTCCAGGCCCACAAAGGAGCAGTAAGTCCACAGTTACAGCTCATCTTTCAAACTGACTTCTGGGGGAAGAAATCAGTGCCCTATACTACACCATCCTATGCTATGGGGAGTGTTCCCTTAGTTTTGGTTGGCAGGCTATGATAAAACAGTGATGTCTTGCCTATATGAGGAGATGTAATCTTCTCCAATGGGGATATTGAATTGAAGATGAAGTAGAATTTGAGTTATCTCTTTGTATTGTTCTTGTCTGTGGTGTGAGACCAAGACTATCGATCCATAGGGATCCCTATCCTAAGCCATTTGGCTTGCTTCAGACACACACCCAGAACACGTCTAAGGGGACTGCATAGAGAGGGATAACTCTAAAACCCAAAGTTCTGATTGGTCTATGGTAATAACCAAATGGATGGAGTCAACCTGTCCTAAGAAGTCCACTAAGGACTCCCAAGACTAGTGTAGGAGATCTCTCGAGGGAGGAAGACAATACACTGAAATTGTATGTATGTGCGAGCCCCGTCTTGTGGTAAGTGCTAGACTCGATATACCCTTGAATCCCTCAAGAAACAAGGATCTAAGAGCAGGAAACCAAAGGAATGGAAGCTGTGTTGCCAAATGAGAGCCAAGGGGGAACTTAAAGTGTTTTGTAGCTCCTCCCAAGGACTTGGGAATGGGGGAGGTCTTTTGCATGCACGGATGCCAGGTACGGGGAGAAAGACCTTCACGCCTAAGCTTTTTCCTTGATTTTCATGATAGTAAATTGTTATATCTGATGTTGGAAAGCTCTTTTCGAGCAGATATATGTAGAGCCAAAGATTTTCCCGTTCAGAGCTATATTGAGGGAGATATTACATTCAGAAGTTAACTATTGCATTTCCAGTGGGGCAGAGTCATGTTGCAAGCAAAAAACCAATTCCTAGACATGGAGAAGTGTTTCCCCACACCTGGGGCTTGGGTATGGGAGAATGCACTCTCACACTTGCTTTTCCTTTCTTTCTTTTTGCATAGCTGAAAATTGAAACTGTGATATCTTTCAATCTGCTCATCGGGTTTTGAAGTTCTACCAACCTTTGGAAATGTTTTTTTAAGTAGATATTTGTAGAGTCCAAGATTATCCCGATTGGAGTTTTTTTCGTGGGGGAGGGTTTCCCCATGCTCAACTTTGTCTTTTTCCTCTTATATGGCTGAAACTTGTAATCATAATATCTTTTTATCCCTCGGATTTTTGCATTTCTTATATCATTGGAAAGCTCTTTCCAAGTAGATTCTCATAGTCCTAATGATAACTCTGTTCTGAACTCTTTGGAGGAGATGTGTCCCTAGAAAGATTTCCTTTTCTTCCCTTTTTAGGCGACCCAATGGTTCTCACATCCCTCTTCTTTTTTTTTTTGTTCTTTTTTTTTTTTTTTTCGAATTTGGTAGAGGGAGTGCATTTTCATCCCTTTAAGTGACTCTTTTGGGAAAGAGGCGTGCCTCCTTTGCCTAAGACTCATTTCTCCTTCTCTTATCTCTACGAAAACTTTGATCGGGCATGATTTTCAATCCGCCGGTGAGATTTTTTTCAATACTCTTTTAAAGCTCACTTTACTGAATAAATAGAAATTCAATACTAAGTCAGCAGAGGGGCCTTGATTGATCCATCTAAGGAATTTTTACTTGAATTGCAACCTACCAAAAACATTTGGAGGGCGGAGAGCAGAGTGTAGTGGAAGGACCTCCAATATCTCTATTACTCATGAGGAACTTGAGGAATTGAAGTGGAAGTACATCCATCCCTCTTTTCCTTTCACAAATTCAGTCTTTACTGCCATAGCCATAGCCTGTATAGGAGAATACGAGTACTTTGTAAGAGGGAAGAACAAATGCATTCGCAACAGTTTCATTAATTAACTATGCCAGTCTTAATGGTTTTTTTAAAATAAATTTTGCTCACCTCTTGTAGCCATTCAATACTATTTCACCGTAGCCATAGCCAATTGCTGATTGAACAGCATGTGCTTGTACAGCCATTGGTTTTAAATGATGAATCCCCAGTCCTATTTTGGAATCACATTTTTAATTTTAAGAGGTTATCAGGGGTGCAAACCCCTGATAAAATTGTGGAGTGCCGCCACTAGAGAGTTTATTGGTAGGCCACTAACAAGGGATCCACACCCTAAACCCAATAGTAGCTCTTCTATAGAGGTTTAGTGTAACTCTTAAGCATTGTTTTGCTATTGTCTAAACATCCATTTTCTACAAGCCTTGTTGAGATTTTCGACTCCCCATATCAAACACCAAGTGCAGGCCTTGTAGAACTAGTATATAACAAACTGTTTCTACTAATAATTTCTACTATCGGAAGCTTTAATGCATGTAGGAATTACAGAACCACCGTGTAAGACCTAGAGGTTAGATGTAAAATGAGACTGGAAACATGACAATTGCTGCAAGTGAGAAACCATTAGTTTTTAACATCAGTTTGTCAAAGTGCTAATATCATTTCGAGATCTTTTCTCTCTGCAGTCTGGCTTTTGCAACTGCACTTGCAAATCATGAATCTGCACCCTCCTGTGCTTTTGACAGTAAGCACCGTCCAACTGTGCTACAAACTCGTTTTTGAGCTGTACTCGGTACCGTTGGTGGCAAAGTGAGGAACTTGCAACTGTTCCAAGTGCTCAATTTTCAGCTGTACATTTAGTACCTATCCTCATTGTTATTGAATGTGTTCCCAGCTAATGTTTGTGAGACCGGAATCCATATTTTATTGATTTGTTACTCCAAATTCCTCTCCTATTGGGCTTTTTTCTGGGTCTATGGCCCACATTGGGCTTTTTTCTGGGTCTATGGCCCACAAGAGCTCCCACGTGGGCTTGGAGAGAGCACCCGCATTACAAGGGGAGGAGGCTCTCTCACAAGCGGAGAGAGCATTCCTAGCAGCTGGGGTGAGAGGCAGGGTTACCAATCAACTAGGCGGCTTCTCATCCTCCTCTCCTATTGGACTTATTGCTAGTCTGTCTAACTGTCATGTTTCCTTTTCCACGGAAACATATTTCCAAGGGGATAGGAGTTGTGTTTCCAGCTCTCATTTCCTCTCTGAGAGGGAAAAGTATTTAAAATATCTCATTTCTGGCAAACATTTAGGGCACATTTGTGCAATGCTGTGGAAAATCAGTTCTGCAGGCAATCTTTATCGTGTTCAGTGGAAAACCAAGTCTGAAGTCCAAAACCTACCCATTGGAAAGATTTTCTACGGAATCAATGAAAAGTAAGTTCATTTTTCCACTTGCAATAGCGGCCACAACAAATATGCAACTTTCAATGCTTTGAAAAAGCATTTTCACATTCCAAGCTTTTCCCATATAAAAATGGCTGCACAAACGTGCCCATAAGCCACACCAAACAAAGAGGCATAGCATGGAATTGAACTCATGGAAATGGGAGTTTCACTTCTATGGTAACTCCCTTGCACAAACCTCTGTTAGGATCAAAATCAGTGCAGTTTTTTAATGCTTCTTGGTAGTTTGCATGATATTATCTTTTACCTGATATGGTTTATCTGGGAATCTGAAAGTTGTGTTTTGAACCAATCCCAACCACAAGGTTTTCTTTTTTCTTTTTAATCATAAAACCCCTTTGATCCTTGCCCTAAGGCTTTGGATGGTGAGGCTTTGGATTTCATGACAAAACCATGGTTGATCTCATAGTTTTTGATTGCTACGCTTCTAATGAGCCACATGATCTGGTGAACGGCCTCCAGAATTGTGCCGTTCCCATAGGGAACATTCCAATGACCAACATTCATGAAGAATACAATGGATGGTCTTCATCCAATTCCAGTTTCACTGTGGTTTCTAAAGTTTTTCGGATCATCTGCACATCCGGTTGGAATGATGTGTCTCACCAAACATGCTGACCTGAGACATTTGATGATCTCTGTAGTTGGCTTACACCCACTTTATTATTATTGTTGTTGTTCTGTTTTTTCTTTTTTTAACATTGTTATCATTGCTGATCTTTTGAGGTATTGGGATTTACACCTATTGAATTTTAGGCTAATCTCGTAACCATGCATAGGCCAATATTTCCCCATCTTCCTCTTGATTTTTGATGACTAAAAGTGAGGCCCCCATAGTGCCGCTCCAATGGTGCCTTTATAAGTAGGCCACTTAGAAAATCTCCCTGTATTTTGATGCAAAATTTTATCCTGCTCATGTGCTCCTGCAAGAGAGTGTGCAACCAACCATCACCAAAGACACAACTCCCCTGAATTTCACCTGGTCCCATGTGAGCGGCACTGATGTACAATGCACAGGAGAAAATTGTTCATATTTGATATATTCTTAAATCATTCCATTTGCTTGAGTTGATCATGACTCGAGCTCAAGGTTAAGCCAATCTCTAGCCTAGTTGGGCTTGAGTTTTAATCAAGCTTGAGATGGAGCTTGGCTTGACAAGCTCAACCTAGGCTAGGCTCGTGCTCAAGGTGGTCCGTTTGATGTTCAAGCCGAGCTCGACATAGTCTAAGGTCAGCTAGGCTTGGCTTGTTTACACCCCTTACTTAAGATGATTGTTTTCCCAAACTTGTGCCTCTCACAACTTTATTTTGTCACTCCAGCACAAAAGTCCTCCTTTTTGACAAATTCCTTCTGATCCTTTGTGTCTTATGTCACCGCTTCCCTTTGAACTCTTGAAACCTCATTTGCCAACCTTTTTTATACATTGTATAATTTGAACTCACAGGTGATAAGGATATTTTACTCATTAGTTTTATAATCTTTTTCCCTGAATATTATATATTATGTTCATTATTTTAGCTTTAACTTTTTTTCAAGCAATCCAACAACATAAGATCTTTGAGCCCCATTGTAGTGCAAGGAATCAGCCCAGAATGTATTAAGGAACTAAAGCTAGATAAGGTCGCTTAAAAGTATAGATTAGATATATATATTTTTTAGGTTAAAAAGGGAGATAGGGCATTCTTGCTTGGAGAATCCTATGATGGTGCCTATTTACATTATAAAGGAGAATGGTTTATGGATTATTGTATGACGTGCGTCATGTGATTCTGTCTATTTGTAATTTCTTTCCCACCTTAGAGTCGTCGCGGTTATCGTCATGGGAAAGAAATTCCCATGATGCGTGAACCACAAATGAACGTTAAAGGACTTGTTAGTGCAACTAGAGGATCTCATTGTATGCATATTTCTGTTTAAATTGGAAGGAAGAATCCTATGTTTCTGCCCTTCTCATAGAAAATTGATACCCTTTCTATCAAGGAAAATCAATACAAATTTTTTGCACCAACCAAAAGATCGGTAGGCTATATAGAAAGTGAGAACAATTTTTCTCTCTATCGTAGAATCTTCTCATCGCACAAACAAGTGATTTTTTCAGTAATGGTTGGTTGCATGCCATAAAAGAAAGAACACGTGATGTGAAATCCAACAATTCACCCTTTAATAACTTGATATGCAAAATTGTATATAGTTAAACATGTCCTCAAATGCAAATTAACCTGCAAAATTGATTGCTTGTGAAAATACCACAAAGGAACATATGGTACTAAAACGGAAGAGGATCCCCTGTTTGGACCAACCGGGGGGGGGGGGGGGGGGGGTGGGGGGAAGGGGGAGATGGGATGGGATGATTGGACTTTTTACCCCATGTGGCACCCCCTGGTTGGTCCAAACAGGGTTTCCCTGTTTGGACCAAAAGGGGATCCTCTTCCTACTAAAATTGATACAGGGCAATGGATGCATTATGTCCGATACAAACAGGCGCCGATACGCCAATGGCAGAGATACGCCATACAAACAGAGCTGTAAAATGCAATATAAGTCTATATACTACTAGATATCGTCATTAGCCCAAGGAAAATGTACCTAGACAAAAAAGAAATTGCATAAATCCAGGAATCTTCAACGGAAGAATGATCCAAGCAGAAAAGCCGTCATGGAGATGAGAAAATGCAGGGGTGACTGGTGGAGATACGCCAATGGCGGAGGAAGCAGGCGCCGGAGTCGGAGCATCTCCAGCAAAAGATTCTCCGATGAGAGGGAATTAGATGATGAGAATCGCAATAAGAGAGAATGCGAAGAAGTTTAGAGAGGGTCAATATTGACATAGTTTTCATTTCACAAGAAAAAAAAATAAATTGGAAGGACCACTTCCATGCGAGGGGAACTAGGAGGGTCTTTTTAGTGTTGTCCGCATGTAAGGTGATTTTTCTGACAAAATCCTCTAATATTGTTGTAAAATATTTTTATGATAGTACTGCCATATTGTTGCAATAAATATGATATATCAGAGATATTTATCTCATTACTTAATAAAAAAACAAGTGGCGGAGCAATTTCTTGAATGTGAAGGTCTGATGAATTCAAGTCAAAATGATAGTGTCAATTTCAAGCGGTCATAACTTTTGATCAGGATATCTTCTCTCAATGTACAAATATTCATTTTGAAGCTATTGACATGCGCTACGACATGTACAAAACCGGAGGCGAATGAGGCGGTTTCAAAGGTCCGAACATAGTTTTTGTGCAAAGCTAAACATTTACTATTTCAGAAAAGTTAAGATTTTTGGATGTTATATAAGTTACTCTTATGTTTCTAATGAGGATAATATGAATTTCAGTTTCTCTGTAGAATTTTTATCCTAGTTCTTCATAAATTTAAGATTTCTTCTCAACTTGAGGTCGGTAATCTTTTATATATCACATCCCATATGCGCTTTTTACTTCACCACTACTCCCTACTAGCTTCATAGATTAAAGCCAATTATCCAGATTCCAAATTAACTTTTAATTTTCTTTTTTTTGTTCTTTTTAACTTTTAGGTAGACCTGATGACAAAAGCACCCTACTTTCCCACTTAATCAAAAGTGAAATGTGATCTTTCCATACCCAGTCACTTCAATCATTTTATCCTTACTTGGATTTGTGTTTAGACTTTTCCATTGCACTGCTGTCAAGCTCATTAATTTTATATACATCCTCTGTGATACCCAACTTAAGGGTGGTAATAGTGGGCCTGGATATGATTGGGGTTTAATCAGAGCCTAACTCTTTGACATATTGAACCTGAAATTCAGATGGCCTAACCCATCATGGTGCAGTTGTGCCTAGGATTTAGGTTTTAGTGGAGACAGACACTGACGCCCATTGAAGCCAGCATTTAGGTTCTTTTTAGCTACCCAGCAAAGGGCCTCGGACCCTTGACACCACAACCCATGGGAAAGAAGCATACTCTTGTACCAAGAGATACCTCAGTGATTGAGCCCTGGACAGTTTGGTGACAAACGGGCATCCAACCAACTCGGCCGCCCCTTGTTACCTAAGCCAACCAACTCTCACTCTCTCATTGTCTTAACAATGCTTTCTCTCAAAGCTAGAAAATCCAAATTTTATGTTGTTCGGTGATGCGCTTACATCCACAACAAAGAAAATACCGATTTACATCTTGACTTTCTTCTAGAGTTTAGGGTTATACATTACGTCAAATATATAACCTTCTCTCTCTTGACCCCTAAGAAAGTCCTTGATACATTTACCAAAATACCTCTATCATTAAATCTGGTTCTGGATTACCTACTAATTTGGTTAAACAGAAATACAAAACATAAACCCAGTAAAAACATTTGGTGGGGGGGGGGCGGCGGGCGCGTTTAAAGGGAAGAAAACCAACAATACATAGAGGACAAATGTAGAAACAAAAACAACTTGTGGTAATAGTGGGCTTGGAAATGATTGGGGTTTAATCAGAGCCTAACTCTTTTACATTTGAACCTGAAATTCAGATGGCCTAACCCATCATGGTGCAAAGCTGTGCCTAGAATTGAGTTTTTAGTGGCTTCAGATACTGACGCCGGTTGAAGCCAACTCCTTTAGATTTCCTATTTTTAGTTACCCAATGAAGGGGCCTGAACCCTTGATACCATAGTTAGGGGGAAAGAAGACTACTTCTATAACAAGAGAGACCCCAGCCATCAGAAAAGAAGCATGCTTTGCAAGAAGAGAAACCCAGTGATTGACCCTGAACAGCCAGATGAAAAACAGGAATTCAACCAATTGGGCTGCCCCTTGTTCTCTAAGAGCCCATTTAGTTAATGAGACATGTATAGGTGCAATTTGTTGTTTGTTTTTTTCTTCCATTTCTGATCCAAGTAGCTAGATGGGCCACTCAATCCAGTGTCAACCTCAACAACTACCTCTGAGGAAATGGAAGTGCAACTCAAGTGGCTTGGGTTGCATATTGGTCCAACGTAAGCTCGTGACCAAAATCACAAGGAAGTAAGAGTAAAATTCGGTTATTTCCCATTTGCAGGATAACCAAAAATTCGGCTATTTCCCATTTGCACGATAACCTTTTTGCTTTTGGTTGGCATGCACCAAGGTGAACTTCTCCATAGTGCAGGTTCTCTCTCTTTGCATGTGCGACTTTCACTCCTCATGTCTGCGGATTTTCTCCTATTGTTTGTGAGTCCCTTGAAGTCATTGCAGCCTTACCCTAGGGTACCAAACAAAAAAAAAAGTTTGGGTTGGAGCCTCCCATAAACAATTAAAAGCACAAAACCTTAAAAAAACTGAAATTTTTTTATGCCCATGCAAAAGTTTCTTGCGTGGAAATTGTTGTGCGCATGCCAGTTTAAGCGTTCAACATGCGATCGAACAATCAAGCCATACAAGAGAAACACAAGGGTTTACATGGTTCACCCAATGAAGCCTATGTCCACAGGATTTAGTAAGAAAAATAAAGATTTACAAAGATTCTTACTTTCTCAATGTCTCAATAATGCTTTCTCTCAAAGTTGGAAAATCCTAATTTAACATGACTCAGCAATGCATTTACATCCACAAAAAAAGAATACTGATTCACATCTTGACTTTCTTTTAGGGTCTAGGGTTATAGATTACTTTATATTTATAATTTCCTCTTTCTTAGCCCTGTAAGAAAGTCCTGATATATTTACTAAAATACCCCTGACCTTGAACTTGGTCATGGATAACCTAATGGACCTAATCCAGTTAACCCGAAATACAAGTAAAAAATCCAACAAGAACATATGCATGCATGCGGATGTCGTGATCCAACTGCTAAAGAGATGGGGTCCGATAAAAAAAGGGTACCCTCTCAATTAAAGGCATCCACCAAGACATGCATGCAGACATCCCATGAGGGAAAATCTCCCAATAATTCATGCACATTAAAGTAGACATACGTTCATATGTTACTATCTTGCTTTTTTCTTTCATTGGCCGTATTGAACAATGGAAAGGGAGGACCAGAGGAAGGTTGCCAGATGGTAAAAACATATCAGGCCCAATTTTGTCTACTTCGTCCCAGACAGTTATACAGTTTAATTGAGGGTACCCTCTCGACTAAAGGCATCCACCAAGACATGTAAGTTCGAGTTTCACATGGAAAAAATTCTACTTTTGTATGAAAATGGAAGTAACTTAATCTTCCCACAATTTTAGAAAAGAGTTATAGCTGATGAGCATTAATTTCCATGTTTATAACAAAACCTGAGGTCAATCTGAGCTTTTTGGAAAAACTTTCAAAATCCAGTTCTTTCCATCTTCAAATGATACTGCTAGAGGGAATGCCGACATGCCCTTACCCACCAGCAATGTCTTTGACCATTTTGGTTTGAATATGAAAGGCTCGATCAGTTAGGTACAAGTTGGCAATTCCTTTCAAGCTGCAGTGAGTTCGGAGGAGATTTATTAGTATGGGTGGGAGGGGCAATAGGCACATGGATGGGGCTGTTATTATAACAATGATAGGGATTCAATTATTGAACTTTAGACAACTTAGCTCGAACTAATGTAATTTATATGGTAGAGTATGGCTTCGGCTTAGAAATTTAATTAGGTTTTGGTTGACTTGCTTGACCTCTACATGGTTGCTGTTCTTATTTCAGCTTCCAGTGAGACCCAGTACACTTTGTTGGATTTCACTAATTAATTATAGGCAAGTTTGGTAAAAGGTGAGAGGAATTCATGAGGGTTTTGCAGATTTGATCATTTCTACTTGCCCTTGAAATGAGGATTTCTTATTAAAATTTTTGTATGGCTGAGTATTTACATTGATATTGGTGTGTATTGATAAGTATGGCTGAGAAAAATTAGCATGTTGTAAATCTTTGAATGTGAAGATTTTCAATTTCTATGAAGTGAGAGGTCAGACCTAAAAATCCTAGAAAATGATGATTTCCATTGATCTAAATCCTTAAGGATTTATAAATGTCAAACGTTGGGTGTTCCACATCTTTGTGAAAAACCAATGAGGAGCCCTTGAGAATTTGATTTCAAACATGAAGATTTCCAAATCTTAGGAGGAGGGGTCGGACCTAAGAATCTTAGAAACTGATGATTTCCATTTTACTAGATTCTCAAGTAAGTACAATTGCCAAATGTGGACTTTCCACATCTTTGTAAAAAACCAGTGAGGAATCTTTGATAATTTGACTGCCAAACACAACCTTATGAAATGAGGGGGAAGATGACAAATGAAAAAAAATTACAGAAATAGGGAGAAATACATAGTGGAAAATCCCAAAAAACAAGCTACTTTTTTATTCTAGTATGGTGCAGTGTGTTTGGATTTGAACAGTGAAAGCTATGTAAAATTGAACTTATTAAACAAAAAATCTAGTAACTAATTGTTTAAATTTATTTTAATTATAAAACTTCAACTTTGCTAGAGAAAAATGATATTTCTTTCATCTTCTAATAACACAGATTTATTTCTCCAACTTCTTGAAGAAGTTAATTTAAAAAAAATATATTATTATTATTTTTTTGTTTAAGAAGAAAACCAAACATTAAGAAATCTCTCTAGAGATTTTCTCCTAATCACACTTCTCCTTATAAGCGCTACCACAACATTTCTACAGCTGGAAGTATTATACAGATCAAAAAAGAAATACAAAATACCATTGGGCCATATCAATATGTGTGGTGTTTGAACACGAACACTCAAAGATTGTTCCACACTACTGAAAGTTTCACCAAATGAAGCTTTTACAAAAAAAAAAAAAAGAATGACTCAAGAAAGAAAGAAAAGTACCAAATGAAGCTCTCCTCATGGAAAAGACAGTCTATTTATTGATTTATTTATTTATCACTTTTTATCACATGAGCACTATACCATGTTTCGTCACATCACTTGCAGTAGTCACTCTTTTGGTCAGGAGGCCTAACTTCTGACACAGTTGACCGTACATAATAAAAAAAAGTTACAATAGATCACCTGGGCCCACCTCTGTTAACTCCATCCATATGGGATGAAAGTTGCCCATCGTGACTTTTCCCAGGATCATTCAAATGATGGGAATATACACAGGGGAGGGGAACGTTGATATGCTTTTTTTTTTCCGTCACAACAGAGTGAGGGACACTTTCTTTATCGTACAAAAATATTATTAACTGTACCTTACCTTATATATTTGAAAAGTATATTTTTTATGTCTTTTTGTACAAAAAAAGAAGTGTCCTTCACCCTATGGTGAGGGAAAGACACATGAACATTCCACACACACATATATATATATATATATATTGGATGTGCTCTAATGAGACACTTTCACCAAGTTGGTGAGAGATGGGTGGGGGCCCTCACATTTAAGTTGGAGGTCCTCTCATTTAAGTTGGTAAGAACGGATATGGAAGTGAGGGCCCCCACTCATCTCTTATAAACTCGGTGAGAGTGCCTCTCATAGGAGCATCTCCCTATATATATATATATGAGAAATATTCATATGCATCTATCCCTCATCGTAAGGTGAGGGATGCTTCCATAAATGATATTTTTCAAGTACAAAAAGGAGATTTCAAGTACATAAGGTGAAATATAAAATGAGGATTCATGTGCAAAAATGGAAAGTGCCCTCACATTATGGTGAGAGATAGATGTACATAAATGTCCCCCTATATATATAATTGTGTTAATGGCTCCAGTTAAGCAGGTCCAAAGCTTGCCCAAGGCCGGTCTCTTTGTTTATTGGGTCTAATTTTCAGTCGTGGATTCGACAAACATGCCTGAAGTCAGACCCAGACTCAGCCCATTTTCAAAACTTACACCATTTGTATGTAAAATATGCTGGCTGGCCTGGAACTTTGTGAGGCTGGGCCTATTCAAAAACCAGGCCAGAGACCAGGCCTGTTAACAGCTCACAAGCCTAAAAATAGAACTCAAATCCAGTCCATTGTGGGTTGGACTCAGTTTCGGCCAAGGCTGGAACAGCCCATGACCAAAAGTGGGACATTTTTCTGGGAAGAATGTTCTTCTTTTTTCTCTCTTTTCAATCGTTTGATATGAGCAATTTTCTACGGGGAAGAACATCAAAATCCATGCAGTTTTATATAATTATGTAGAAATGTGTTTCCCTAGGAAATTTCTTTTCTGATTCCACATAAGTGACGCAAATGTGCAGGCAACACAGTGGAAAGCTAGAGAAATCTGCAACGCAATGTGGCCTTCTGATTTGTAAGGCACTGATGGCACGGATAGCCTGAGGATTGAGGAATATATATCGGACACCTGTTTTATTAAGACCCTATTTTGTACACACTTATTTGTCTGTAGCAGCGAACAAACTAATCCACCACCTTTCAGTGATTCAGATCTTTCACCTTGTCAGTCCATTTGTTCATATCCAATTCTCATCATTCTCTGCGAGATTGGAATTGAGATGTATTCAAGTGAGCCCGACAGACAGGCGCCGAACCACAGGGAGCTTGGGTGGTCATGGTCCCTAAAAATTCAAAGAAAAAAAAAAACCTTTAACTTGAAGAAGTTTTTATCTGCCCACCCCACAGAGAGCGAGGTATGCCTAAACCTGATTGATTCTTAGTCGGTCTACTCCATTATAAGTTAGTAATTTGATCATATCCAGATGTCGCAAATACTAATAAGGTTAAGACATGGCATATCCGCAACAAAAGAAATAGAGTTGCCACCAGACGTAAGATGCGGCGTCCGTTCTTACCTACCTTCCCAAGGTTCAAATCTAGATAGACACCTTTTCCCACCTGATGGGTCACCTCATCAAAGGTCGACACCTCTCCTGAGAGGGTTCACCCACCTCACCTGTGGTAGCTTTCCTCACCATAGGGCTAGAGGTCTTACCCCCCTAAGCTGGGGATAAAAAAAAAAAACAAAGAAAACAGGCAAAAAAGAAAAAAAAGAAAAGAAATAAAGTGATGTCCTGGAGTAAGAATCAACTAGGTCAAAAGGAGGCAAGTGGGCATGGATTAGACTGTTAGGGTTGTGCGGGCCAAGTTGGCTAATGAGGGGAAAGCTGGAAAGCCACATGACTTGAGTGATAAAGCATATCACAGAGCATTTAAGAGATTTAATTGATCATGTTAAAAAGCGTGCACAGATTTTTGCCTTTTTCTTCTTAGCAATCTTCTTCTTCTTCTTCTTGATAATTCCTAAACAAATAAATGAACCTTTAATTAACTAATTGAGTTAAAGCAAATTTATTGATAGCTTAGTGAGGAGGCCTCCCTCCCCTTAGAAAAACAATCTGAGGATCGATTTATGATTGTGCTTAGGGACTTGGATAGTACTATATGCGTGGGATGTGGGTGCACGCATATTTCGCAAAAAAGGTTAAAAGTCTTAGATAGCTTTGCTTAAAAAACAATCTTAAATTTTTTTTCTTTATGATAAGTTTTTCAGATACTAATATTTGTGTTTAATTGAACAGAAATGTTGCGTAAAGTGAGAGCTGATCATAGTTAAACGTCTAACTGCAGTCTTTTATATATATATATATATATATATTTCATACTTGTTTTCTCCACATATGGATTTTGCCTTCTTTTTTCCACATAAAGAGGAAGAGCTCTCTAGGACATACTAGATTAATGGTTAATGATCATTATTTGAATCATCAGTCAGGCATATAGAATTAAGGTGCGGCTCACTTGTCTTTTCCATATGCATAGGTGATTGGGAATTAGAAGTCTGATTTGTTTACATTACAATACAAGAATTGAATACACGATTTCACACCATAAGTAGTTAAAAAACAATTTTTTCAATAACAGCAAATCACCTTTTATTTTCAAAAAATAGAATAAAAAGGAGATGAGATTCAATCTTCACTACACAATCCTTTTACTGCAGGTCTCCCTTGTTTGTGTATCTCAAGGCACGGCATAGGAGAATCTGGGCCCCTTCTTTTTTCAGATTTATGACCATTGGTTTGTATGCAATCTGAGGCCCATCATCCAATAAAGGATCCTGATCGATTGACAAAAAAAAAAGGTGCAAGGGTACAAGCCTTCTCCTAGTTTATTGACACGACCATCACGTGCCTTGACTGGGTCCATGCACAGTCGGTGGAAGATCTGGCAATGGTCAAAAAGATCTGCTATCCAAAATAAAAAAGGCCACACTCTCATGAGTCATGTGTCACCCCCAAGTCCAACTCCCTCTATTTTTATATTATGGTTTGTATTCTTTTTGTGTGTGAACGGGGCTCGGGCTTGGATAAAAATAGGAAAAAGGTGGTGCACATAGCAGGGAAAGTGGGTGTGGCCCTTTGTCTTATCAGCTTAGCCGTCGATCTAGAAGGTCCCAGCCAGCTGTGTTGGCTGCTGCTTAATTGTGCTGCCTGTTGACTGTGGTGACATGGTTAGAAGTGTACTAAATTGACTAATAATGGACTCAAAAGGATTGGCACTACACTAGGTTAATTGTTTTAAACACCACCAATATTGACTTTCAACGAGATGCCATAGAAATGCAATTTGTAGTTGGTAATTTGAGTCTAGTATAATCCCTAGGAGTGGTGCCAGAGGAGTTTGAGGGGCCAATTGCCCCCTTCAATTTTGAGGAGTCAAACTACAATGAGGGGTGGGATGCCACATTGGGACCCACACGTTTGAATATCCAAACTGATAAAATTGAGGGCAGTTTGCTTTAGCGGTATGTCGTCCCCAAATTCTACTCAGATAAAAGCCTCTTTCACTGTAAAATTAAGCATGTAACATTTTTAATTATATTTTTAGTCTAATGGTGTGACCAACTTTTGTTAGAATAAAATTTAAGAATTATTTATTTTGAATAGTTTGGATATTCAATAGATGAACTTCGTTGTTGAGTTGCACCGCTCTCATAAGAAGGGTAAGAGGGACACTAGGAGTGTTAAGATCCGCAACTTGCATTATTATATCATTTACACGTTCACCATTGGCCTTTTATGACTTGGTTAATGTGGCATCGATGTTGTCCTCTCAACCATCAATGCCTAATTCAAACATAATTATCCATCAAACGATCACAAGTAACTAATAAATGAATTTTCATTAATTAATTATGCTTGAGTTGGTTTACATATGATCGATCCAGCATGGGTAGTACATTGATTAGAGAGAGAAACAACTCTTAATGCTAAAACAAAGAGAAAATGGTTGTTTTTGAGTGGTTTGAATTCATTATGGCAGGCCTTATTATTTTCATATTTTAATTTCCCTCACAAAGCTTTGAGAAGTTATTTCTTTGAAATGTTGAGGTATTTTGAAATTTAGGATCTTTTTTAAAAGTATTCAAAAAAATATTATTTTTAAAAGATTAGTAAAACATCACTAAATAAAAATTAATACTAGTCAAATATTGCCTACCCTAGTACAAGAAAACCTTGGCTCTACCACAAATAGCCCAAAGTTATACCACAACTAGTTAGGGACGTGAGCGTGTAAGCAAGAGTATGCACATTTGAATTCCAAATGTAGGAAAGAAGAAAAGAAAAGCTTACCAAGTGTAACATTTATGCTTGTGCATATTTGTTTGCACTCATATACATCTATAATTGATTCACATCCCTTTGGATCTTGAAGCAGTATAAAACACCTCCATCTCCCACGTAGATAGGTTTGCAGCCATATCTTTCTTCCTTTTTCTCTATGCATTCCAATGGGCCTTATCAAATAGGCTCATTTCTTTGCATGGACTTGGAAAGTGGGTTCATTTGTTTGCATGAAGTCAGACATGTGGGAATTCAACAAATGAGCCTATTTGTTTCCACATAGTTGGACTTATTTGTTTTCATGGAATTGAAACACATAGGAGTTTATTATCAAATGGGCTTCTTTGTTTGCATGGAAGTACAAGCTTGTTTGTTTGGATGTAGTCAGGATATATATGAATTTATTGATGTAATGGGCTTGTTTGTTCACATGGAACTGAATACGAAGAAAGTAATTGATTCAAATAGGCTTGTTTGTTCACATGGAACTGAATACGAAGGAAGTAATTGATTCAAATAGGCTTGTTTATGTCCATATAATTTCAACACATAAGAAGTAATTAATTAAAATGAGTATATCTATTCGCATGGAATTGGAAGACATAGGAAGCAAATGATTTATATGGGTTTGTTTGTTAGCATACAATTGGAAAATATGAGAATTCATTGTCAAAAGGCATATTAATTTGTTTGCATGAAATTGAAATATAAATGAATTTATGGATAGAATGTGCTAGTTTATTGGTATGAAATTGGGATGCATACATACAATATATATTGTATTGTTTCCCATGGTGTTTGATCCAACATGACGTCTCTTGGAGACGGTCTTACATATGCTTTCGGTGGGGCGGTTATGTAAGGTAAGATCATGCACACTAGATGCAAATCAATTTTTATAATTATGTTGAAAAATACGGATAACTATCATCAATTCCATGCAAACAAACAAGCTCATTTGATTTAATTACTTTCTAGATATTTAAACTCCAAGCAAACAAATACCCCCATTACCTATAAAGGACACTATATATAAATAAAATGACACCACATATTTAGTAAAGTATGGTAAATTAAAATCAATACAAAAGCCGCATTTTTACTTCTCTCTCCCACTTAACTTTAACATATACTTTATTTTATTTTACTTTATCTTGCATTATTTTTAATTTACTTTACCACACATTTAACCAACCAATCATGGAGGTAAACATGGATAAATGAACATGTATAATGGAAAGGACTTCAGATTCTTCCTCCATTCACACTTGCAATTAATGTTTGTTTGTTTTTTTTTTTTTTTTGATAACGCAAGTTCCTAGCCCTTTGGGTCAGAATAATCCCTACGGGCACAGGAGAAAAAGCCGGGGTAAAATTCCCCTATGGGCCCAGTGTGATAGTGTAGTTTGGAATCCACAACCTCCTGGTGCAAACCGTAGTCCTAGGCTTACTGAGCTACCCCTTGGGGCCCTCACTTTCATATCCACTATCACCAACTTAAATGCAAGGACCCCAACTTAAATATGAGGACCCTCACCCATCTCTCACCAAGTTGGTGAGAGTGCCTCTCATAGGAGCACTTCCCACCTGATACCCTTCCCTTTTTTTGGACCAAACAAAGGAAAATCTTATTTGGATTAATCAAGGGGTGACACATGGAAGAGGATGTCAAATCAAGTGAAATCCTATCTCCTTCAGTGAATAAAAAAACCTCATCTCCCCTGTGTCACCCACTGATTGGAACAAAAACAAGGGATCTGTTTCCATAT
The DNA here is from genome assembly GCA_029852735.1 of Persea americana. Classification (NCBI taxonomy): domain Eukaryota; kingdom Viridiplantae; phylum Streptophyta; class Magnoliopsida; order Laurales; family Lauraceae; genus Persea; species Persea americana. Next base: position 70,278,878 of record CM056815.1, read on the forward strand.
ATATATATATATTTATATATATATATAGAGAGCAAGGCTCTCCTAAGCTCAAGCTTATGATAAAATCTAGTAAGCTCATGCTTGTGAGGCCCACCTTTGGTCCATCCAAATGGACCAAACGCATGACCCTTCTAAATTGCACATGTCCACCAATTTTCGGTTAGATCCGAATTTACTGAACCGTTGGATCGACTATATATCGATCTGAAGGGACTATGGACCATTAAACTTTTGGGCCCATATGGAGATGATAAAAATAACGGTTGAGGCTAATTTTTTGTAAAGAGGAAGATCCCAGGGAGTCCTTGAAATCCCCCCCACCCCCATCCCCATGTGGGTTCCTATGTGGACCCCACCACACACTTGAGCTTACCTTATCCTAAGCTTGAGCTTAGGAGAGCCGTTTATATATATATATATATATATATATATATATGGGCAAAAGCCATTCCGTACTAGACCCTGAGCCCTACCTTCTTGAAAAACAGTACTGGCTGTAGGTCCCAAAACGGTACTTCTGCAATAGATGAAAGATGACAGATCCTCCTCTCCTCACCGTCAAATCTCTATCAGAAGACCAAAACAAAAAAAGAAAACAAAACGGTAGACCCCACTTCCCCTGGCCATGAACTAGGTCCACCCTTCATTTCTTCACCCATAGCCCATAGTCAGACATAGTGGCGGAACTTGTCGTAGGACAGACCTGAACCTACATGACCTGACCCCACCAAGTATTGATCTTCGTTTAGGTAATTATATGGGTCAAGATTGGACCTGGGTTTTGACCCAACTAGTATGCATGTATGAATATCTGTAATATATAACTAACTATCATTCAAAGCCCGTGTGATATACAGTTTAACTCCACATATATTGAACGGTTATTTATAATCAATATTTTAATTAATTACTAATTAATATGGAGTGACCATAATTATTCAATGACTTTTCAATTCTTTTAAGAGCAGTTTAGCTTCATAATAGTAAATGCATTTTTTAAATGCAAATGACGCAGAAGAAGAACGAAGCTAGCATCGTTATATCCAGGATATGATGAGGGCGCGACAAGTATAAAGGAAAAGATTTTTCTAGAATTATGTAAAGAGTTCTATATACACAATATATTGAGGCATTGTGTCATGACTATTATACACGGTCCTCTTCTATTATTCAATCACATATGCCATAACACCAAAATGTTCTACTATTACAGAACTACTCCATTCAATGAATTCAACATAAAAACACATAGTTAATATGGAGAAGAAAATGTGTGAAGACAACACATGCAGCACAACATATTAACCTTGCTCTTCTCACCAAGTTAATTTCGCCAAGAAATCTCTAAATATGAAGTCCTAAAGTTATCTCTCTTTTTTGCCGAACCGTTAAGTAAATTTACATGGACAATGAAAATCATTTACTAAATTGTTTAACTTAAGCTTGTAACATTCTTAACATATGCATATATAAGATCTTTTAAATATCTAAGACCTACAACACTAATTAGGATCATATGCTATAATAAAAGTAGTAAGCAATTTATGTCCGAAGTGACAGTTTATGTCCGAAGAAGTAAGCAGTTTATTTTTCTAGAAACAAAATCAGCTATCAAAGTGATAGTTTATTCGCAGGATGGTCTACATTTTATGTTTTTCAAAGGTTTCTTAAAATATAGTCTGAAATATCAATTTCCTCTCCGTGTAAGGGTTTTCTCCCCGCCTTCACATGTAGAGAATATTACTATGTAAATAAACTAAAAAATCATGAAAATAAAAGGGGTTCCCAACAGATGTCGACTTTGTGTAATAATTTAAGAATAGAAACAGCATTATATGATGTGCAAATTCAGTCCGCAAAAATAATAAATTGGTATGCACATACCAACACAACGGAATAGACATGAATGCAGATTCCCTAATACCAAAACTACTTATTATTTATGATTTATTCTCCTTGTATAAACATAGAAATAATATAAGGGCATGAGCAGAGGAGTCTGTAGGAAAGCTTAGTAGCCAGATTCAAATTGGGTCTATGGTTGACTGATCAAAACCTTGGTGTGATCTACCCTGTCCTAGTTTAAATTTGGGTCCACTCATGTCTAAAGTATAACTGTATAAGGCAAAGAAGTAGCTGCTTTAAAAGCTCAATTTTTCCTATATTTATACTGTTGGCTGGTATACCATATATGAAGTATATCCATATTTACCCTTTATGAAGTATATCCATATTTTCAGTCCTCTCATTTCTCTTGGGATATTTTACAATTACAACCCTGTCCAACGTTTCTTCCTCAGATCCCAATACAAATGATAGCACTAAAGATCATTGGTGATTTTAATGACTGAGATCATGTGATAAGTCCACTCTTCTCACCAAGGCCATCGATCGGTACGGCGGTCAGATTTAGCATGGCACCACACAATTTAGAGGGCATTGTTATGATATATTACTGTAGGCGGTAAAAACGACACCTACTTAGATAGAGATGAGATCGGGGTTAAACTTCTTAGGATGGGGAATGCTGAACTCCGAGGACCTGAAAAGGAAGGAGAAAGGCTAGAGTCAGAGCCCCTGGCTGCCGTGAGCCGAAGGCACTCCGATGCCTGAATTAGTTCTGAGAAAACCAAACAGGAGGAGGAAGAGGAGAATGAGACAATGTGGAGCTTTGTAAGTTGGATATTGCCTACCTTTCATGGGACTGATCCCATGCATATATAGGCGAGTGTTCCTCGTTCATTCTCTCTGTGAGTGGGGGTAGGTGAGGTGAGGTCCCATCGATCCTTACCCTGACTGGCAGCAGTAGGTGAAATGGACAACACCCCTCCCTCTCCTTCCACGCCTTCAGCCAGTTGGCGTACAGGGGTGATAAAGCACGCCTCTTATCGTCATAAATGAGCGATCCTATCGCCATAAATGACTGCTTATATCTGTCAGGGCGCGCCGTATTTCCAGTAGGAAGGTGGCGGCCCATTCTGACTAGTACTGTGGCCTGGGACCAAGGATGGCCTGGCCGCGGCGCGCCTTTGTACCGAGCTGGCATTATGCCGAGCTGCCGAACTGTGGTGCTGAGCTACGAAGCTATCGACCGAGCTGCCGAGGTGCCAAGGTATTGACCGAGCTGCCGAGCTGACGATCTTCTACCACAGAGGCTGAGGAGTTCGGCGAGTTAGCCGTGATCTTTGTTCGAGTTCGTCATTACGGTGTTTTACCCACACAATTGCCCCCTAGCTTTTGACTTCTGAGAGCCTCTCAGCTCGAAGGGGTCAGAAGCTTGATGACTGTATAGCTGGTTTTGCCACCGAGCTCAAGTGAGGGTGATCGTCATGGGGGTAGTACCGGGACGAGGGAGCTTCGGATCAGGACGGTCCCCTTGGGTTTGAAGGTCGCTGCTATCGTGCGGACCCCCTGGAGGTGTCTCTTCGCCTGTCCTGGATATTCAATAGTCTTCGGATATCGCGCTAGTGGTGACACGTGTCGCTTCTTTTAGCTGTCTCGCAATTACTTCGAGGAGACGTTAGGGCTGCGAGATGGGACGTTAGGGCTGATTGAGGGGATGCCTCTTAAAGGCTCTCCTCGAAAGTCGAATCGACGCCCCCAAGCTTTATAAACCAGGGCGTCTCCTTCGTCTTCACTTTCATCTGCTTTCTTCAGATTTCTACTGTGCTTTGCAAGAGAGCTTTCTCCGGCGCCTGCAGACTTCCGTCGATCCTGATTGTGCAGTCCGTATTCGTAGGACTCCTCTCCGTTCTCTTTGTCTTTTCTTTTTAGATAGGTCCTCGTCTGAGTCGAGAATGGGGGTCTATAGACATCTGTTAGGAGACCCAGGCTCCATAGACCATTTTAGGGATTTATACAAGGTCCCCTCCAATGTGGAGGTCAGACCAAATGACCCTGATGATGGCCTCACTTATCGTGACGGCTGGATGCCGTTCTGGCTGGTTTCTGTAGTGGAAGGGGGGGTCCGCTTCCCCCTGCACCCACTGGTCTGGGACTGCCTCTGGGAGTGGAGGTTGTGCCCATGCCAACTACTCCCCAACGGGTACAAAATCATAATGGGGGTAGTGCGGCTCAACCAGATCCTGGGAATTGGCCTCGGTATCCCGGACATCGAGGACACGTATGACCTCTGCAAATCAGCAGAGGGGGACACTTACTATCTCCGGCTGAGGGTCCGCCGGACTGCGTTCGTGACCGCGCTAGAAGACTCCAACAGGTACGCGGGTGAAGACCGAGTACTTGTCAGAGGAAGATGGGAGTTCGGTGAAGTAGAGCCTGCTACCTCAGTCCGGGTCCCTCGAAAAATAGGGATTCCTCCAAGTAAAGGCCGAAGTTCTTTCGGTTTGTAGTTCTTTCCTTTATCCCTGTCTGGCTTTTTGACACGATTTTGTCTACGCAGATTTTCGCGAAAAGAGGGAGCTCGCGAGGAGGAACCGCTGGAAAGTGAACAGCGCCTGGCACGAGCGAGTGAGGAACTATCGCGGCCACAACTGTCGTGCTGCGTGGTCTCTTCTGGGGTACGTGCCCCACTACAGGTCCTTCAACACCTCTAGAAAGGTGTCGGGAATAGACTCCGTGCTGAGCGGGGAAGGCGCGAGTCAGAGAACAGAGACGACCGTGGTACCAAGCTCGGCGGTGGTGACCGTTGCGATTCCCGCCGGTCGTCTGGTTGAGTCGGCAGAACGTGCTCCAGCAGTCTCCGCCGCGGAGCCCGCCGGAACTTCGAGAGCCAAACCCCTGTCTTCCCGAACGAGGCTAGTAGCGTCCAGTTCGGAGGAAGAGGAAGAGGAAATGCTGCGCCAGCGCGGGCGACGCTATGCCGCGGAGGATCTGTCCATGGCGGCTTTCGGAGACATCGGAAGCGAGGTCCGGGATCTTCCACAGGTAGTGGTTGCGACGCCTCCGGGATTCCCGGGTGGTATTCCTGCCCCAGACGCCGGGACGGTTGGTTCTGCCGTGATTGCGGCTGCTCGGCCTGACGAGGCAGAGGTTGTCGTAGCTCCGCCTCCGGCCGTGATTGCAGACGTCCCACCCTCGGATCGTGCCGTGGGGGCTGGAGGCCGGGCTCGTCCCGCCGAGGTCGTCGAGGGCGGACGACCCGAGAAGAGGGCAAGGGTTGAGGCCTCGCCTGGCCCCTCTTCGCCTCCGCCTGCTGGCGGAACGATCCTGCCTCCTCCTTTGGCTCCGTGGAGGCCGGCCGTTGAGGAGGTTCTGGGGAGGCCGTTAGCCGAAACGGACCGCGCGACCGATCCCCAAGTGGTCGCAGCGCTAGGGCGAGCCTGCGCCCTCCCTCAAGACATAGCCAGGTGGGCCGAGATGGACAACGAGTCGCTCCTGCTCTCCTCGATGCGATCCCTGGTGTCGGTAAGTGCAGTGTTCATCCTTCTGCTTTTAGTCTGGTGTCGTTTTACTGACTTTGGGTTCTCATCTTGCAGCTGTTGCAGAGGTGCCAGGTGGGCATCGAGAGGCTCGACGCAGCCGAGGCGCGGGCGGCGGAGTGGGTAGTCGAGAGGGACGAGCTGCGGGCGTCCGTGGCATCCAAGAACGCGACGCTGGCAGAGGTGGCGGCCAAGAACGCCGGCCTCGTTGTTGATTTCGAAGAGTCAAAGGTCGAGGTCCAGCGCCTCAAAGACGAGCTGGAGGACGAGAAGGGCCAGAACCTCCACCTTTCCTCCGAACTCGACGACCTCCGGATTGGGCGAAGTGACTGGAGGACGACTTGGAGAGTGCGAAGGGGACAAACAGGAGGCTCCTCTCCCAGCGGAACCAGGCGCAAGGTTCCTTGGAGATGGCACTGAGGGGGAAGGCGGCCGAGATCGAGTCTGCCTTGGTGAAGCAAGAGGCCAGGCTCAAGGACGAGTTCCTCGCTGAGCACGACTCCATCATGGGGGAGGAGGTCGGCAGGCTGTCTGCTGATTATAAGGCTCAGCTGCCGGGGATCCGGGACCGAGCCTGGGAGCTCGGGTGGAAGGCAGCCTTGCAGAAGGCTGGGGTCCCCGAGGATAGCCCCCTTTTCCTAAATCCCCCAAGATTTTCCTGCTCGGACTCGGAACTTGCGGCCGTGTCTCAGGCTTCTGTCCTTCCTTCGCAGTCGTGCCCGGAGGCGAACGCTGCTCCCGGGGCGCCTCAAGAGGCTCCTGCTGCCAGTGCTGATCCCGAGGGCTGCCAAGTGGCAGCAGTCGTCGAGTTCCCTCCTGAAGCTGTCGCGGTCGTTCCTGAAGCTGCCCCAACCGCTACCGAAGCCAGTGCGGTCGTGGCTGAGGTCCCTCCAGAGATTGACTGTAATGTGGAAGCTGCAGCCCTCTGAGGCTTTTTGTAATTTTTGTAATTCTTTCTTTTATCGCATCTCCATTGTAATTCTTTTATCTTGTAATCAGGAGCTTTAATTAATAAAAACCTTGAAACTTTGCTCGCATTCTAGCTCTCTCCTTGTTTCTGATGAAATGTGTGATCGACCCTATGTCGCAATGTTTCTGTCTGAGTTGTTGGTCCGGATAGCCAAACTCCTGGCCATCCTTGGGATTGAGACATCCGCCAACGACCGTGACCCGGTGCATGAACCGTGGTCCCGGTCTGCTGTATATCCATAATCTCCCCCCAGCTTTTGACCTGTTGGCTCCTTGGAGCAGGTCGGAAGCTGAGTAGCTTTGTCAGGCCGGGAGTGATCTTTTTATGAGTACCTGTGATGCGTTACCGAGACGGAGGAGTCTCGGTTTAGGTAGGGCTCTTCACCTTCTGCTGACGTGGAGCGCCTCATGAGGCTCTTTTGCTGACGTGGAGCGCCTCATTAAGTTCTCTTCGTCAGTCGAGGGAGTTGCCCTTTCGTCTGTCGAGGCATTTATTTTCTCGTATGACGAGGCATTTAATAGTCCTCTGGGAATGCGGCGCTGTTGCCACTTGTCGCTCCTCCGAAGGGCACGCAATCATATCTGCAGGACGCCTGGGCTGCCCGAGACGACGTTAGGGTTATTCGAGGTAGGGTCTTATTAAAGGCTTCTCTCGAAAGCTGAAACGGCGCCTCCACCCCTTATAAATTAGGGCACCTTCTCCGTCTTCCCTCTTTTCGATCCTCAGAATCCCTGCTGCAATCTGCTGAAGAACAGTACTATCCCTGTTGCCTGCGAGCACACTGTTCGCACAGCTCTTCATCGTAGGATTTCCTCCTTCTGTCTTCACCCTTTCCAGTAGGTAGACCTCTGTCTAGGGTAGAAAATGGGCATTTACAGGCATTGGCTGGATGACCCACTGTCCATAGGTTTGTTCAGGGAGGCATACAAGGTCCCTGCGAATGTAGAAGTCAGGCCAGACGGCCCTGACGACGGCATTACGTACAACGACGGCTGGATACCATTTTGGCTGGTGTCCGTCGTGGAGGGAGGAGTCCGGTTCCCCCTTCACCCACTCCTCAGGGACTGTCTCCGGGAGTGGGGGTTGAGCCCCTGCCAGCTGCTTCCCAACGGGTACAAGATCATCATCGGAGCAGTGCGGCTCAACGAGATACTCTCGATCAACCTCAGTGTCCCGGACATCGAGGAGGCGTATGACCTCTGCAAATCCGCAGAGGGGCACACGTACTACCTTCGGTTACGGCTCCACCGAACTGCCTTTGTGACCGCGCTGGAAGATTCCTATAAATACGCGGGGGAGGACCGGGTCTTCGTCCGCGGAGCATGGGAGTTCGGCGAGGCGGAGCCCAGTACCACAGCCCGGATACCGCGCAGAATAGGAGTCCCCCCAAGTAAAAACCGAGGCCCCCCTGGATTTTGTATTTTAATCACGTTTCTTTCCTTCTGTTGACATCGTTCTGTTTTCTGCAGGTTTTCGACAGAGGAGGGAGCTTGCCAGGAGGAACCGGTGGAAGGTGAACAGTGATTGGCACGAGAAGGTGCGGAAGTACCGCGGCCATCACTGCCGAGCCGCGTACTCGCTTCTGGGGTACAAGCCGCATTACAAGTCGTTCATCGTCCCGAGGCACGTTACCGGGATCGACTCCGTGCTTCACGGGGAAAGCACAGGCCCGGACACCGTACAGGCTGAGGTCCCTCTCCCGGAGACGGTGACTGTCGCGATTCCCAGCGGCACCCCGGTAGAATCGGGCGGACAGTCTCCTGTCCGTGAACCAGCAGCGACCAAGAGAGCCGAGACCGGGCGCAAGCGGCAGAGGCAGAAATTCGTCGTCTCCAGCGAGTTCCGGAGCACATCCAGCTCGGAAGAGTCCGAGGTCGAGATGTTGCGCGGCCGTCGCCAGCGCTTCGTCGCGGAAGACCTTGCCGCAGCAGCATTTGGGGACATGGGCGACACCTCGGGCCCCTCCCGAGGTGCCGACGTCGCCCCAACTACGTCGTTGGCGGCTGCTGCAGAGGTTCTCGCTCCCGAGACCGAGACGGTTCCAGAAGCCACCGACGGTGCTCAATCGGGACCTCCCGCAGCAGCCGAGGTCGGCGCAAGTCCTCCGGCCATCGTTGTTGAAGAATCGCACTCCGACCTAGGCAGAGAGGATACTGCCGAGGTCGCCGAGGCGCGCAGGCCAGAGAAGTGGCCCAGGGTCGAAGCCCCATCTGCCCCGGAACCTGCCATGTCGGTCGGGGGGTCCGCCACTCCCTCCGATTTTATCCCATGGAGACCGGACATCGAGGGGGTGCTGGGGAGGCAACTAGCCGAGTCGGACAGAGCGGTCAATCCCGAAGTGGTTGCCGCTCTGGGACGAGCTTGCGCCCTTCCCCAGGACATGGCAAGGTGGGCGCAGATGGATAACGAATCCCTGCTGCTTTCCTCAATGCGGTCATTGGTAGCGGTATGTACACTTGACTCATGTTCTCTTCTTTTTCTGCTGCATTTCATTTGCTGACACTGTTCTTACTGCAGCTCTTGCAAAAATGCCAAACTGGCATGGGAAGGCTAGACGCAGCCGAGGCCAGGGCAACAGCCTGGGCAGCGGAGAAGGAGGAGCTGCTGAAGTCCCTGGCGGCGAAGGACGCTACCCTGGAGGAGGAGGCGAGCAAGAATGCGGATCTTCTTGCCGAGCTCGACGCAGCACGGGCCTTGGCCGAGCACCTCAAAGAGGAAGCAAAGGAGGCGAAGGATCAAAACGTCCACCTTTCCTGGAAGCTGGACGAGGTCCGGCTTGCGTCGTCGCGGAGGGAGGAAGACATGCAGATGCTGCGGGGGACCAACAGTAGGCTCATCTCCGAGAGAAAACTGGCTGAAAGAAGGCTAGAGATGGCTCTGGAGGGGAAGGCGGCCGAGCTCACGCGGGCTCTCAAAGGGCAAGAAGCCAAACTCAAGGAAGAGTACCTAGCCGAGCACGAGTCCGTGATGAACGAGGAGGTCAGCAAACTGACAGCTGACTACAAGGCGCAGCTGCCAGGAATCCGAGACAAGGCGTGGGCACTTGGGTGGAAGGCGGCCCTAAAGAGGGTTGGTGTCCCTACGGACAACCCTATCTTCCAGAATTCCCCCAGGTTTCCTCGCTCGGATTCAGAGTTGCGAGCCGTCTCGGAATTCGCCCCCGGCCCTTCAGCCTCGGAGGTCCCTCCTGCCCCAGTCGCCCCCGCTCCTCCAGTGGTTCCCGAGACTGCCTCAGCCGTTCCCAGCGAGAGCGCTGCCGGGACCAATTGTAATGAGGGAGCAGCAGCTCCCTGAACTATGTACCTTTTTTTTGTTACATTGTATTCAAGCATTTTTTTACACATTGTATTCAAGCAGATCTTTTCGTAATAAAACTGCATTTTTTACATATTCTGTGCGTCACCTGTCCGGTGGAACGAGTATCGACACAAGCAGTTTGCCGAGTAGTTTGATAGGTACTAAGGGTTGGTCCTCTGAGCAGAGGAGCCGAGCCGCGAGGGTGGTACTGGTACCGAACCCGGATGCTGTTGGCTGTGCCGCCCAGGCTGGCGCAGGCACCGAGCTCAGGACGGTTGGCCCTCTGAACAGAGGCGCCGAGCCGCGAGGGTGGTACTGATACCGGACCCTGATACGCTTATGGCTGTGCCGCCAGAGCTGGTGAAGGCACCGAGCTCAGGACGGTTGGCCCTCTGAGCAGAGGCGCCGAGCCGCGAGGGTGGTACTGATACCGGACCCTGATACGCTTATGGCTGTGCCGCCAGAGCTGGTGAAGGCACCGAGCTCAGGACGGTTGGCCCTCTGAGCAGAGGCGCCGAGCCGCGAGGGTGGTACTGTTACCGGACCCTGATATGCTTGTGGCTGTGCCGCCAGAGCTGGTGAAGGCACCGAGCTCAGGACGGTTGACTCTCTGGGCAGAGGCGCCGACCCGCGAGGGTGGTACTGTTACCGGACCCTGATATGCTTGTGGCTGTGCCGCCAGAGCTGGTGAAGGCACCGAGCTCAGGACGGTTGGCCCTCTGAACAGAGGCGCCGAGCCGCGAGGGTGGTACTGATACCGGACCCTGATGTGCATCTGGCTATGCCGCCAGAGCTGGTGAAGGCACCGAGCTCAGGACGGTTGGCCCTCTGAACAGAGTCGCCGAGCCGCGGGGGTGGTACTGATACCGGACCCTGATGTGCATCTGGCTATGCCACCGGAGCTGGTGAAGGCACCGAGCTCAGGACGGTTGGCCCTCTGAACAGAGGCGCCGAGCCGCGGGGGTGGTACTGATACCGGACCCTGATGTGCATCTGGCTATGCCGCCAAAGCTGGTGAAGGCACCGAGCTCAGGACGGTTGGCCCTCTGAACAGAGGCTCTGAGCCGCGGGGGTGGTACTGATACCGGACCCTGATGTGCATCTGGCTATGCCGCCGGAGTTGGTGAAGGCACCGAGCTCAGGACGGTTGGCCCTTTGAACAGAGGCGCCGAGCCGCGGGGGTGGTACTGATACCGGACCCTGATGCATATGTCGAAGCTGGCGATGGCGCCGAGCTGACAGTTGATATCCCGAATAGAGGGGTTGAGCCGCCGTGAACCTTGACGCAATGCAAAGACTCATTCCGGAAAAGTTGCCTTTTATTGATATTTGATTTCTTGAATACATTTTTCAGAAGTAGAATTTTTTGAGATGCGTCGCGTTCCATGGTCGCGGGAGCGGCTTCCCTTCCATATCTTCGAGTTGGTAGGCAGATCTCCCGGCTGTAGAAGTTATTCTGAACGGTCCCTGCCAGTTGGGCGCCAGCTTGCCTTCGTTGGGATCTCGGTCGCCAGGAAGTGTTTTCTTTAAGACCAACTCTCCTATCGCGAATCTTCTCTCTTTGACCTTCGGGTTGTATCCCCTGGCCAACTGCTGTTGGTAGGCGGCCAGGCGGATAGCTGCCGCCTCTCTTCGTTCTTCAGCCAAGTCCAACTCTCGTGCTACGTTCAGATCATTCAGACCCTGGTCACAGAGTTCCGACCTCAAGGTCGGGAGGCCGACCTCAAGGGGAATAACTGCTTCCATGCCGTAGGCAAGGGAGAACGGGGTAGCCGAGGTGGAACGCCTTGGGGTAGTTTGGTAGGCCCATAGAACGCTTGGCAGCTCCTTTGCCCATTGACCTTTGGCTCGGTCGAGTCTCTTTTTAATTCCGTCGAGGAGCACTTTGTTCGAGATCTCGGACTGACCATTGCTCTGAGGATACGTCGGGGTGGAGTAGATGTTGCGAATGTCGTACTCCTGGCAGAAACTCTTGAAAAGGTTGGAATCGAACTGCGTACCGTTGTCGGAAATGAGAGTGCGGGGAATTCCAAATCTGGTGATGATGTTCCTCCACACAAAGTTTTTCGTGTCTAATTCGGTGATGGAGGACAAAGGTTCAGCTTCGACCCACTTCGTGAAGTAGTCCGTGGCCACAATCAACCATCTTTTGTTCCCTGGAGTTCGGTGAAGTGGTCCGACGATGTCCAGGCCCCACTAGGCGAAAGGCCATGGACTGGAGAGGGGACTCAGGTCTTGGGCTGGCTGGTGGAGAGAGTGAGAAAACTTCTGGCACTTCTCGCATTTCCTGGCATAGAGCTGGGCGTCCTTTTGCATGTACGGCCACCAGTAACCCTGGCTGATAGCACGGTACGCAAGTGACCGACCTCCTATATGACTGCCGCATATTCCTTCGTGAATCTCGTAGAGGAAATTGTCGACTTTGCTGGGGTGAACGCACTGGAGGTAAGGCCCTGTGAATGACTTTCTATAGAGCTTGCTGTCTGGGGAGAGCCAAAACCGGGTTGCCTTCAGTCTGACCTTTCGGGCTTCAGTCCTGTCCTCGGGTAGCTGGTTGTCCTTCAGGTATGCGATGATGGGGTCCATCCAGCTCGGACCGAGATCAAGGCACATGAGCTGTCGGGGTTGCTGGAGGTCGATGCTGGGCTCCTGCAGTGTTTCCACTTCAATAGTTCTCTTTTCACCGGCTTCCGCAGCCGAGGCGAGGCTGGCGAGGGCGTCTGCATGGGAGTTGGATTCTCTGCCGATCTGCCGGACCTCGGCCCTTTCGAACTGGGAGAGGAGTCCCCTGGCGTGGGCAAGGTAGGCAGCCATCCTGTCATCCCGAGCTTGGTAGTCTCCGCTGAGCTGGCTCGTCACGAGCTGAGAATCGCTGAAAACCACAACGGACCGGGCTTCCAGGATTTTGGCACTGTTAAGTCCGGCAATGAGCGCCTCATATTCGGCCTCGTTATTAGATGCCTTGAAACCAAGTGTCAGAGCTTGTTCGATGACGAGGCCTTCGGGAGACTGGAGAATTACGCCGGCGCCAGCTCTCTTGGATGTTGACGATCCGTCCACGAAGACTTTCCAGGACGAGTCTAGGAGTTCTCTCCAGGACTGTTCTTGCTCCGTTTCGGTGACAACCTCTGTACCCCTATCGCCCCCCAGTTCGGTGTCGAGCGCGGTCGGTGCCGAACTCTGAGGAGTAAATTCCACAATGAAGTCCGCCAGGACTTGAGCTTTGATGGCCGTTCTGGGTTGATAGCTGATGTCATATTGCCCCAGTTCGACAGCCCATTTGGAGATCCGTCCGGAGAAATCTGCCTTCCGGAGGAGAGCCTTCAGTGGGTATTCTGTCACGACCACTATTGTGAAGGTTTGGAAATAGTGGGAGAGCTTTCGAGAGGCGCTGACGAGCGCCAAGGCGAGCTTTTCGAGCTGCAGATACCGGGTCTCGGCGTCTAGCAGGGTTTTGCTCGTGTAATAGATAGGCATTTGCTGGCCGTTGTCCTCTCTGATGAGTACCGAGCTCACTGCATGGTCCGAGACCGATAGGTACAAGAACAGTGCCTCTCCAAACGTCGGGGTTGACAGCAGCGGTGGAGAAGAAAGGTATTGTTTTAGCTGTTGCAGCGCCTAGGTACAGTCCGGCGTCCACTGGAACTTGGACCCCTTTCGCAAGAGTTGGAAGAAAGGTCTGCACTTGTCGGAAGCGCGGCTGATAAATCGGTTCAGGGCGGCAGCCATTCCGGTCAGCCGCTGAACTTGTTTTGCCGAGGTCGGACACTGGAGCTCTTGGATCGCAGTGATCTGGTCAGGGTTCGCTTCGATCCCCCTTCTTGTGACTAGGCTCCCTAGGAACTTGCCGGAACCGACACCAAAGGCGCATTTGGATGCATTCAGCTTCAACTGGTACTGGTGAAGGATGCCAAAAATTTGGCGGAGGTCGGTCATGTGGTCCTGCGACCTCTTGGATTTGACTACCATGTCATCGATGTAGACCTCCACCGTCTTCCCGAGCTGGGCCTGGAACATCTTCGTCACCAACCGCTGGTAGGTCGCTCCCGCATTCTTCAGCCCGAAGGGCATCACCTTGTAACAATAGGTGCCCCGGCGAGTGATGAAAGCTGTCTTCTCCTGGTCGGCCGCGTACAGGGGGATCTGATGGTACCCCCGGTAGGCATCCAGGAAGCTCATCCGGTCATGTCCGGCAGTGGCGTCGATGAGCTGGTCGATCTTCGGAAAAGGGAAGCTGTCTTTTGGACAGGCTTTATTGAGGTCGGTGAAGTCCACGCAGACCCTCCATTTCCGCGTCTTCTTTTTGACCACCACGGTGTTGGCTAACCACTGCGGATAGTGGACCTCTTTTATTGCACCCGCCTCGAGGAGTTTCTGAACTTCCTCAACCATGGCCTCAGTCTGCGGGACCCAAGTCCGGCGTGGTTTTTGAAGCACGGGCCTATGGTTAGGATCCACCTTCAGTTCATGGCAGATGACTGCCGGGTCAATGCCGGGCATTTCATAGGGTGTCCAGGCAAAGACCGCCTTATTCTCTTCGAGGAGGCTGAGCAGCTCCGTCTTCTCGGTCTCAGGGAGCTGGCTTCCCACGAGAAAGAATCTGTCGGGGTCGGCGGGGTCAATATTGACCTTGGTGGGTCCTCGATGCTTTTCTCCGCCGGAGCCCGGCCGATGTCCCCGAGCTCGGCCTCTCTGTCCAGTTCGGCCATATTGACTTGGGATGACTCAGCTTCGTCGGGCAGCACGGCCAGCAGACATTGCCTGGCCATCCGCTGGTCGCCTCTGACGGTGATCACCTCCGTTCGGCCCGACTGGTTTTCCAAAGGAAATTTGAGTTTCTGATGCCGGGTGGAGGGCACCGCCTCCATGCTATGCAGCCACGTCCTCCCCATTATGACATTGTACGGGGAGGGGACATCGACTACTAGAAAGTCGACTTGCTTGCAGGCGCCACCAACTTGGACTCTAAGGGAGATCTTACCCTTGGGGTAAACGGGCCTTGAGCTGAAGCCGACCAGAGGGGTGCGGGCAGCTTGGAGGTCCTCGTCCTTTAGTCCCAACTTCTTGAAGCAATCATAGTAGAGGACCTCGGATGAACTGCCAGGGTCGACGAGGGCTCTCTGAACCAAGAAGTTTTGCAGCTTCAAGGTGAGCACCAGAGCGTCGTTGTGCGGTAGCTCGACGTCTTCCAGGTCCTTGTCAGAAAACCATATTCTGACACCCTCTGTTTTGGCCTTCTTCGCGGCCTGCTCTGGTGCCGCGGTCAGCACCTGTTTTTGGTGGGAGGCGCGCCTGGCCTCGGCGCGCGCCTGGGAGCTCTTCTTAGGTGGGGCGGCGAGGTGAATGACGTGGATGACGCCTTCTGGTTCGCTGTCCTGGTTGTCAGCGTCCCGCCGCGGAGGTCGGTCATCACCTCGGCCCTCCTGCTTGATGTACTCCCGTAGGTGCCCCTCCTTCACAAGGTTTTCCAGGTGGAACTTGTAGCTCTTACATTCGTCGGTCCTGTGCCCATTCTGCTTGTGGTAGGCACAGAACCTACTCTGGTCCCGGGAGGAGGGGTCGGTCGTCATTGGCCGCGGCCACTTGAAGAACGGCTACGCCTTTATTTTGTTGAGGAGCCTATAGATTGGCTCCTTGAAGATGGTGTTCACTGCCACGTAGGAGGTCGGCTCGTGGCCGTACCTTCTGCTGCTCCGTGATCCCGACGCCGAGGCAGAGGGGGTTCGGCGCTGCTCCGAGGACCAGGCCTTGCTCCGATCAGGGGATGGATCCCTACGTCGATCCTCCCTCCTGGAGGACCTGCTGTCTCCCTTGGCCGGTTGGCTCTTTTTGGTGAGGCCAAAGTTCTCTCGACCTCGCGCCTCGTCCTCCTCTGCAAGGATGAACCGATTTGCTCGGGTCATCAGCTCCTTCATGGTGGTCACAGGGTACATGACCAGCTGTGCCCGAAGCGGGATGCCTGGCTGCAGAGCCAGCTAGAAGGACCTCACTGCCAGCTCCTCAGAGGCGCACTCGATTTGGCTGTAGACAGTCCAGAACCGGCGAGCGAACTGGGTGACGTTCTCATTCTCCTGCATCCGGAGGGCCATCAGGTCGGCATCGGTCTTCTGAATGACGCGATGGGCCTGGAATTTTCCCAGGAAGGAGGTCCGGAGCTGCCGCCAACTGGAGATGGAATCCTCTGGAAGTGAGCAAAACCACCGCAGGGGTAGATCCGCAAAACTGGAGGAGAACACTCGACAGTTTAGGGAATCGTCATCCCCCCAGACCGACATCCTCTGGACGTAATGTCGGAGGTGAGCAGCAGGGTCCGAGGTCCCGTCATACAGGGTGAACCTCGGGACGCTGAACTTCTCCGGGAGTGTATATTTTCTTATCTCCCTAGAGAAAGGAGACGCGCCAGTGTCCTCAGCTTCAAAGGCGGTATACTGGTCTCGGTCGATACCAGCAGTCTCCATATTCTGGCGGATCGTTTGCTTCACCTGCTGGTCGATCCACTGCTTTAGCTCCTGATCTTCCGAGACCTGGCGCTGCTTCTTTGGCCCTTCGTGCATGTGACTGCTGCTGGAGCCTTCTTCTCTTTGGTCTCGGTCACGCCTCTTACTGTTGAGGACGTGCCTCAGGTCTCGCCCGTGGTCCAGGCGCCTGGGCGGCGGGCTCTGACCCTTATTGTCTTTGAGCTGTTGCGTGAGCCGTTGGATAAGCTCACGCTGTTCTTGGATGAGGCGGTTTTGTGCTCTGATGTCCTCCAGGTGGGGGTCCTCGTTTCGATCAAGGCTGGCCTGATGCTGGGACTGTGATCCAGCCCGCGCTGACTTCTCGTGTGGCTTGGTGACTGACTTGTCACCTTGCACGGGCCGCTTATGGCTATAGTGGGGTTGCTCCGGGGGTGGGACGTCGCGAAGGGAGAGCATGGTCACTCCCCTAGACTGCGACTGTGTCTGGACCGTGGGAGACCTCCCCCCAGACCTCCTTTGCTGAGGGGGTGGAGGTGGAAGATTCTGTGCCAGTGTAGGCTGTATGGACAAAGCCTTGCCTTTGGAGGGTCCTTCGCCATTTCTGGTTTTCGGAGGCATGGTGTCTACAAGCTTTTTGTTCAGTTCCCCACAGACGGCGCCAAACTGTAGGCGGTAAAAACGACACCTACTTAGATAGAGATGAGATCGGGGTTAAACTTCTTAGGATGGGGAATGCTGAACTCCGAGGACCTGAAAATAAAGGAGAAAGGCTAGAGTCAGAGCCCCTGGCTGCCGTGAGCCGAAGGCACTCCGATGCCTGAGTTAGTTCTGAGAAAACCAAACAGGAGGAGGAAGAGGAGAATGAGACAATGTGGAGCTTTGTAAGTTGGATATTGCCTACCTTTCATGGGACTGATCCCATGCATATATAGGCGAGTGTTCCTCGTTCATTCTCTCTGTGAGTGGGGGTAGGTGAGGTGAGGTCCCATCGATCCTTACCCTGACTGGCAGCAGTAGGTGAAATGGACAACACCCCTCCCTCTCTTTCCACGCCTTCAGCCAGTTGGCGTACAGGGGTGATAAAGCACGCCTCTTATCGTCATAAATGAGCGATCCTATCGCCATAAATGACTGCTCATATCTGTCAGGGCGGGCCGTATTTCCAGTAGGAAGGTGGCGGCCCATTCTGACTAGTACTGTGGCCTGGGACCAAGGATGGCCTGGCCGCGGCGCGCCTTTGTACCGAGCTGGCATTATGCCGAGCTGCCGAACTGTGGTGCTGAGCTACGAAGCTATCGACCGAGCTGCCGAGGTGCCAAGGTATTGACCGAGCTGCCGAGCTGACGATCTTCTACCACAGAGGCTGAGGAGTTCGGCGAGTTAGCTGTGATCTTTGTTCGAGTTCGTCATTACGGTGTTTTACCCACACAATTACTATATTATGTACACTATATCAATTCGTAGACATTAACAAACTAGTCATGTCTATAACAATTATTTCTAAGCTTTGAAGAAAAAACTGAATCTCACATACCTATTCAGTTGCTTTTATACTTATTGAAATGAGGGACCGCAAGCATGACCAAATATTTGAGATTCAGAGAGGGCACTAAATATTAGAAATGGAGAGATAGAAACAAAGAGAGAGAGAAGAAGATGAAGAAGAGGAGGTTAAGAAAGGAGAGAGACATAAAGAGGATGTTAGATGGAGAGAAATGAAAGACACATCTGTTCAATGAGTCATTTCAGAATGAGTTAGTTCTTCTTTTTTTTTTTTAATTCAAGTTTGGGATGTATTAACTGGGTCCTAATTCCAACTGCTGATGTGGCTAGTTGTGGATTGATTAAAACTCAAAAAAACTGAAAAAATGGGTCTCAACTGCACCGACCGTTTTATACCTTTCAAGAGAAAGAATAACATTGGTTGAGTTTTAGCAACCGGCTTTTACAAAGACCCATTTTACTTTTGCTGACGTGGCTAAAGGAGGAGGCCAAATGACTCTATTTCTTCTCTAAGAGTTTTCCGGCTTTCAAGAGAAAGAATTATATAGTATACCTACAAGTATATGCAATTTTAAAATTTTATGCCTGAGTCAATCCTACTTGAATTCCACCTGGGTAGTCTCAATTTGGGTTGGGCTCAGTTCAGGTGTGTCGGCTTCATTTGAGTATATGGATTTACCCATACACAATTTGGGTCATCCTAGGGTCATGCCAACGCCAGAGCCAGACTCGCCATGGTGAAGCCCTATGTAGGGATCAGGATGAAAATGGGTTCCCAAAACCCAAATCCCAGAAAGACATGAACTTAAAAAACATTGGGTCTCAGTCAAAGTTCCAGTTTCTACTTTATAGTATGAACATAGGCAGGGTTCGTATGACCTAGAGCCAAGACTGATCCACTTTCAGGTATAGGTCTCTATTAGTAATTAGGTTCAGGTATGGTACTTACAGTGCATGCCCAACCCATTAAAGTGCTTAGAGAAAGGTTTAGAACAAGTAAAAGATAATCTCCAAGCAAAGCAGGTGATGTATACTCAATAACAAGGATTATATTAGCATCAAAGATGATGAAGTTGATAGTGATGTAGTTAGGAAGTGCCCTATATGTGTGGTTCGTTGGTGCGGACCACGCACTACAGCCAGCTGGGATGTGATAACGACTCTGAATCTCTCTCTCTCTCTCTCTCTCTCTCTCTCTCTCTCTCTCCATTTTTAATCTATACATGTTGGGCAAGTGGTAATAAAAACTGCTCAGTAAAAGAATTATATAGCAGATAAAAAATCATACAGGGAATCTGCAGAAAAGTATATTAATATAATATGAACAGTTAATGAAACACATCCCTATATATAGTTTGAAAATTCAACAACCAGCATGTTCATGTCATAGACAACTCATAGGATATGGTAGAGGATAGATGGGAATTTTATCATGAGGATTTGGACCCAATAACATAAAAGAGTGTGTGTCCACAAGTTGAAGTGTTGATAAGGTATGGGTGAGTAGAGGAGCACCCAAGAGCGTTTAGGGTTTATCTTGATGAATAGTAAAAGAAGGTAAGCTTTCTTGTTCACTAAAGTAATTGCTAAAGACCTAGCTAGAAAGGTTAAACATCATTAACACTTTACTACAGATAATTTAGATATTTCCTTGTGAATGTGACAGTTCGAGGCTCTCAATCTTAATTGGGTTGCTTTAGGACTATCTGAATTCTGACCTACTCGTCAGGGTGGGCCAATCATATATAGCTCGGCCATATTGGCCGTAGGCTGAGATTTTACTTGGACTTGGATAAAATCATCAAAACTATCCAATAAGAGGGCCTTTTTTTGTTTTTTTTTTTTGGTAGGACAATAAGAGGACTTATTTGCCTTCTAAATGGCCTTTCTTAAACTGTGGAAATTCCGAGGTGGCCCCAGCAGATGAATTGCCAAAACCATTTTCACACCATGGGGGTCAGGCCAAATATCTGAGCTTCAACCAAAATTTCAATGAGAGGCTTCTGTTGCCATCATTCACCCAATTAATTTGTTTTACACCTACCAATATCCAACATATATATGATCTTCTAATCTTCGATAATTACAACTTGGATCATGGTTAGGCACGATTCGTATATTATATATTGGTGCATTCGTACTATTTTAAAGCGAACGCCCGTAGGCAGCACACATGCTGATATAATTGCCACAAAAAAGATCCAAATTAGATATTAAGCCGTTGTTATCCTTGAGTTATTTAATAATCATGAGTACTCTTTGGATATTATCTCTAGCTATCTAAAAGATCATAGAATTGAATTGTGATATATATACCAAAAGGTGCATTGGACCACCCAATATAGCTGTAAGAAACTCATTCTTTTAATCCTTTTGGCACTTTGCTTTCACTTTTATTCGTTTGAGTTTAAAACTGCAGGTGGGTACTAAAATAGAAGGCTTTAGCTTGAATACAAGTATAACATAAGATGGGGTTTGTCAATAAAAACTTGCTTGTTGCTCTCAAGATATCTAGTCCACTGAGAATTTAGGAGCCACAAATTTCTCTATCGTCATCATTTGTAGAGCTGAAAAGGATAAGCATTGTGGAAGAGAGAGAGAGAGAGAGAGATGAGGCGTTTTTCACGTTCCTACGTTGGTGTAGGGGCAAAAACGCAAAGACAGCGCTACATGTCTCCATTCAAGCTACAAAAAATAGATGTTGTGAGTGTTAAGAGAATACAAATAAAACATTTGGTTGGCTAAAAGAGAGAAACAGTAGAGCTTAACGTAGCAGAAGATAAGAGGAATCTCGGGGTGGGGCCCACTGAAACAGAAAGCAGAAAAGGCCAAAAGCCATGAGGCTTCAGCTCCACAACCTAGGCTTGAAGTTGGAAACAGTCATAAGTGAAGGCCAATGGCAAACAGATTTTTTTTAATATTAATTTGTAGAATGATTTGGATTGCTTGAATGGTTATTCAATGAGATTTTTCCTCCTGAGTTTGGTGGATGCAACTGGATCAGGTTTATGATGGGTCTCTGTCTGATCAGGACCGAAACCTGATTAATGTTCTGTATATTTGGACCAACACCCCTCACCCACCCCGATACTGTCTAATTATGGATAAGACCTAGACCTGACTCTGGTCCAACTCATAGCCAATGCATGTTATTGTCGTATATTCTGTATTTTACTATGAAATGTGGACCTGGAACTGGAACTGGACCTAATTAGACCTGGGTCCAAAAAGAAAGGGTCCATAGCTTTATGTTGTTTTTTTGGGTCCGGTCATCTGTCAAACGATTTAAGGTCATATATATTTTGAAATAAATAAATAAAAACCAAACAAATAATAACATATATAGATTGGTTATATGTTCTTGAGGAAGATGAATACTAATTTGGGCTTTTGGACTTGATCGGAATTTTCTTTCTTGATTTAGACAGGCGCTTCTATCCACTCCTTGATTAGAATGATGCTGGAAAACAGGAAAACAAGAGATCTGTAACCTTTTAAAAAGACCTCAACAGTAGATTTACCAAAAAACATAAAAGACCTTGAGCATTTATGTTTCATGAAAGAATCCTTTTCTAAAGGAGTCTACACCATAATTTTCTATGAGTAAAATTATATGAGTTGGAGAGTCAAGAATACCCTCCTATGATTTAAGTAAAATTGCATGAATTGGAGAGTCAGAATCCTCCACGTATGGGATCTAATGAAATTGCTTTTCTCTCTAATAAATTCCCAAGTTTTCATTTCTTTCTTTTTCTTTGTTCACATAGGGGGCCATCTTTGATCAATCTAATCCCTTCATACACCCTACATTCAATTTACGACATTCAATTACCACTTACCCTAATTTGGCTCTAAATTCGACGCTAATTGTCATTGAATTTTATCACAATAGATTTTCATGACAGTTTTTTAGGACCTAAAACGATGTGATAGGAACATATGATCAGCTTCATATTGTATAAGTGCTAATCCCATGACCGAACCTATCCATCACTCTTCCTCCCTTGATTTTCATAGATTGAAGTTAAAACATATGGGAACTCCTGAATGGAAATTGAGAATAAATGTAGCTTCAGTTCCTTAGGAATGATGTGAAGGGTCGATTAGTGATCAGTATCATTTTTAATTGGTTCTGCTTCCTCTCGTTTATGTACCAATGCTAAGTTATATTATTCTTCTTTGCCACAATGGATTCCAACAAGGTGAAAAGTTGGAGCTGTGTCAATAATTAAAGGGTTGCAGCATTTACAAGGCGAGTCAAGTATCGGCAACATATATGGATGATGTGAGATATGCAAATGCCTTTACATAATAATAAGAGTCCCAAGGGAATGCGCCAATATTATCAATGAAAGGAGGCCACTTCATTAGATGATCTCTTCGACCTTTTAAGATGCTCTAAATTTCAAAATTTAAAATGCTTAAGTAGGGAAAAGTATTTTGGCTTGACTATTGAGATTCTTGAGAGCTTGCTTAGAAATTGACTTAAATATTTATTTCGACAAGGGTTTTACCAAGGAGTATTGCTTGACTATTGAGATTCTTAAGAGCTTATTTGCATATTTCGAACTGACTGGAGAATTTATTCCAAGAAGGGTCTTATCAAGGAGTATTGCCAATTTGAAGATATAGAAGGAGAATTACAAATATGAAGACTTCATAAGGTTGATATCTAGATGCGACCTCACTTACTAGGGTTTTATTTACTAGGGTGATGAGCGGTAATCATTTTCCTTGAAAAAAAGAGTCATTAAACCGCTTCTGTTTGATCTTTACTTTTAATCCCTTACATTTTAGCTTCTTTCACGAAAGCCATTGTTTAGAAATTTTATACATTAGTACTAATTGAGGGCTTTAAAATTCTCCCAACCTCAACTGTCATTTTTCAATCAAAATAGGCCCTAAGGTACACAAGGGCAGATGAGTGGCCCACCAAAAAGTTTAGTTGTGAAATAGAAGACCAAAATCAGAGGTCCAAGGAGAAAATACAGCGCAATGATGGGGAGAATCAAGGTTGATACGCACTGACGCACATGTCCACACACTACATGTTTAGGCACTAGAGATGGGGGATCATCGACATTGAAGGCCCCACTGGATGGCCCATAGCCTCTAGTTTCCACCAATAAGACTATACTTCTGCCAACACTATGTATGGTTACTTGCCCATTTTTATGATGTAGCCACCCATTTTAAGCCTCTGACCTGGTGGCCAATATATATGAGGTTCCGGCCAATGATATTTTTGGCCTGTGGTCCATCCATAATGAGGCCCACTGAATAGTGAAAAACCAGTTGGAATCCACAATCTCTATGCTTGTGTCATATATCTAAAATCTTACACCTTACATGAAGTATTAACAGGAAGAATAACAAAAAAATTAATACTAACAATAAACATTTCATCTTTATCCTCACTTAATGCATAAACTAATCAAGACCCTGTCATTAACAATTGAATAATAGCCACAGCCAACAGCAGGCTGAAATGAACCTATCCAATAAAGACAAATTCTGGGGGAAACAAACTAATGCCCATGCACCACTTCAATCCTTGAGGAATTTCATGTTGGATGAGCATTCCTCTCTCTCTCTCTCTTATGGTAGCATTCGTCTCTCTCTTGTAGTGAACATTGACCCACAGCCCATCCCCAGCCCACCCTTGGAAGGGACTCAAAGCATATCTAGAACATTAAAGCCTACAAATAATAGAAAGGAGTGGTAGGGGTTGGGGGGAGAGGTTTTGAAGAAAAAGAAAGAGAAACAGAAGATAAAAACAGCAGAGAGACCATGCTACAAGTCAGCACCAGCAGCAAAGCTCTGGGGGGATGCACTTACATACATCCAAGGTCCACAGTCATGTGAATTACATCAACTTGCTTGGTGGGCCCCACTCACATACACACACATGGAACCTCTACCCATGAATCTTCCCACCACCATCCAATGAGTTGACCCACATCAAAACCCACCCCCCTAAACCAAAATAAAAAACACAATGAGCGCACACACTCACATACACAAAAGGCAAACACTCCTATAAATTCAACTCCCCCTCACCCCCTTCCCAAACAGAGGGTAAGTCTCTTGGCAACTTCCTTTCTGTGAGTAGTACCAACACCATTCACCATAACACCTTAACACCATAACCTTTTGTCTGTGTTTGAGAAACATGGATAGCAGCTGCATAGATGAAACATCAAGTGATCACTCAATTTCCATGTCCACGACACCAGTGGGAGCACTTTCCAAGCCGCCTTCCACCGGAATACAGCGAGTTGGGAGTGGCACGAGCGTCGTTTTCGACTCCGAGAGCGGAGTCGAGGCCGAGTCACGCAAGCTCCCCTCATCCCAATTCAAGGGTGTAGTCCCCCAGCCCAACGGCCGGTGGGGGGCTCAAATCTACGAGAAGCACCAGCGTGTGTGGCTGGGGACCTTCAACAAAGAGGCTGAGGCTGCCGAGGCCTACGACATCGCCGCCCAGCGGTTCCGTGGCCGCGATGCGGTCACCAACTTCAAGCCCTTATCCGAGACCGACGATCAATTGGAGACCTACTTCCTCAATTCTCATTCCAAGGCTGAGATCGTCGACATGCTGCGAAAGCACACATACAATGATGAGCTCCAGCAGTGCAAGCGCGATTGCGCAGGCAGCAACATTGACAAGAAGCAAAAAAATGGAGAATTCGCCGGCATGAACGCCACCCAGAAAGCAAGGGAGCAGCTCTTCGAAAAGGCGGTCACTCCGAGCGATGTTGGAAAGCTAAACCGATTAGTTATACCCAAGCAACATGCTGAGAAGCACTTCCCTCTGCAAGTTGGGAGTGCTTGCAAAGGGGTGCTTCTTAATTTTGAAGATGGACAAGGTAAAGTGTGGAGATTTCGCTACTCTTATTGGAACAGTAGCCAAAGCTATGTTCTAACCAAAGGGTGGAGCAGGTTTGTGAAGGAGAAGGGATTGAAAGCTGGTGATGTAGTCAGCTTTCAGCGATCCACGGGAGCTGAGAAGCAGCTCTACATCGATTGGAAGGAGCGAACCGGTGGCTACATGGTGCCGTTGGTGCCGGCCCAACCCACAGTTCAGGTGGTTAGGCTCTTCGGTGTCAACATTTTCAAAATTCCGGTTGGAAATGCGGTCAACAGCGGCGAATGGAATGGCAAAAGGACTAGAGAAATGGAGTTCTTTCCAAATGAATTCTGTAAGAAGCAATGCATAGGAGCTTTATAACAGTTTCTCTCTTGTTTTCTCTACTCTCTTCTTTTCCTTGTAAAAATACAAATGTGATGAAAGAAAGAAAGAAAGGGAATTTAATTTTGGGTCAACTTGCAGAAGTTTTGTGTATATTAGGATAGAAACCATTAGAGAATCAATATCAAGTCTCTACTTTTCTTTACCCACTTTAAATTTTGTTGAGTTTCTATTTGGATTTCCTTGTATCCTTATGCCAATTTTGGTTCATTGGTTGTTTTTTAGGCTTTTTGCTAGCTCAAAAAGAGCCTTGTAGGTATCTTGGGGAAAGCTAATGTCCTATGGAAAGGATTACTTTTAATTGCAATTTAGTGCTTACACGGTATAATTTGGTGCTGATATTTGCACCCCTTTATAAATATATATATATATATATATGTGTATAGAATATGGGTACAAGTAGTCAAGTACAATCCCTTTTTGTTGATGGTTTTCTGTGGGCAAACATGGGGTGAGTTTATTTGATGCCGGGAAGATAAAAAGCAATGTGCATTGATCATTAAAGTTGGAAAAATGGCCAATCTATAGGAATGGAAGGACAAGGCACAAATGACCCAACAACAGAGAAAAGTCATAGAGGAAGGACCACATTCAAGGAAAGAGAAAAAGGCAGGCAACTTGCAATCAGTTTTCTTTGAAACTGATGGGCGAATTTTAGCATCTTTAACTAATTGGGGTTTAGTAACATGATTATAACTTAAAACTGTAGAAGACTTTGAAAAAATGGTGAGTCCAGTCAAAGGAAAATTTTTATCAGATATTTCTTGTCAGATTGGTGCCGACTTCTTTAGTGAATTTTGAATCCTATAGAATTTTCTACATATATGCAGAGACAGACAGTTAATTTTTCTAGTGTGTGTGTGTGAGAGAGAGAGAGAGAGAGAGAGAGAGAGAGAGAGTTGATGGGTGTGGAATGATAGCTCCTGGGATCAAATGGATGGATGAAACCGTTTTAACGTTTTCTTTTCATGGCTACGGTGCTTTAATGGGGGCATGAATAGAAAAATTATAAAAATGTTGATAATAGTATTTAATATTTATTTTGTTTTTTTTACTTTGACATTTATTTTACGCAATATCTACTCATAGCAATTTCTATTTGTAATAGACAACTACATAATTGGGATAAGACTTTGATGATTATGATGGTGATGATGATGAATAATCTATAAAAAAAAAAAAACTTAAATCTAAAAGTATCCAAATTGATATTTGCCGAAGACCGGTAATAATTTCCTAAGAATGATATTCATGATACTGGTCTAATACAATCACAATTGCCATTTGGTACACTTGGATGGACAGGCTTATGGTAGATAGCTCGCTCGCTCTATATATCTGAAACGGCAGTTCGATCAAGGAAGTATAACTCTGCTCAAGATCAAAATTGGCCTCATTACTCTTCCCACAATAGGGCCCATGTATTAAATATAAATAGGTCTCTCTCTCTCTCAAAGGGCAGTTCAATCAAGGAAGTATAACTCTATTCAAAATCAAAATCGGCCTCATTACTCTACCCATAGTAGGACCCACCTATTAAAAATATGAATAGCTCAAAATGAATTTCAAGGGTAACATTGACACCGTGTACAGATGTCATTCCTCCCAATAGAAATTGGCCCACTGTAAAATTTGATTGTACATTGAAAACATAATTAGTTAGCTGCCCCGTCAAACATGGCACAAACAGCCTAATATCATCAGTCCATAATATATTTATTTATATATATATATACATACAACAAGAAACTTCATGGTGGTATCTTGATATCTTGGGGATACACACATCAACATGTAGGTTTGTGGGGCCACCAGATTCCAGCATGGGATGTAACTTTGTCCATTACAGCGATGTGTCGAAATTGGAACCCTTCTCCATACAGTGAACTGAGGATTATTTCCATTTTTATAGTCTTCTGCTTCAGTTTGGCAGTTTGGACTTAGGGATCCCTTAATTTTATAGTGATGATTTTCCATATCAGTGCAGCAGGTGGGCGATTTTTCTTTTCAAATGCCTAGGCATAGGGATGCACTATAAAGTGAATATAACAAGGTTAAAATCCATTTGTATTTCGGACACTTGCCGTTTAAAAGTTGGCAATTGCTCATTTTTGTATGCTGTCCATTTTTTTATGAAAATTTGGAACAGATGAGGTTGGTTTTCTATTGAAGTTGTTTTTAGTTTGACAAGCAATCCAAGGTGGGCCATTATCATCTAATTGATGATTGAACCGTTCTCGTTAAGTAATTTGAGGTTTTTTTTTTCTTTGGGGGGTGGGGGTGGGGGGCTCATTTAACAATTTGATTGTCCAAAGTGCCCAATGCAATTGGGTGCACTGGATCATCATTTATCAATATTGTCAGCCTGTATTAATAATATTACGATATTTACTTTCAAGACTTTGTAGATTTTTATAGGGTTCTTTTGCATTTTTTTTAGCTGCAGTGGACCATCAAGTTAGGTATTACTCCTATGAAAGGAGACATGATAAAAAGTGGGGCTTCTTTCACAGAGATTGGTTGGAGCCTTCTAAGGATAAGGACATGAGCATGATTGCAAAGAATCCATTGGTTTTGTAAGCCCATTCCTTTGTCATAAGCTCTCTTTTCAGCCTTCCTGTTTAGATTTGCCGTTGCCACATTAAGATTGTCATGGGCTTCATACCATGCTGCCCAGAACAAGTAAAAATATTTAAAGCTGCTTCCTTTGGTCAGAGAGAGAGAGAGAGAGATGGAATGTGGTGTCTTTTGAATAATCTCACAGCAAAGGGGAGCGAAGTCTTTTGGGTTGCACGGAACTTGTCCATAAACTTTTATCTGGAAGATTTAGACTACAGCTCAGAGAGAGAGAGAGAGAGAGAGAGAGAGTACTCAACTCCCATGACAAGTTGGTTGGGGGTGAACTTATCTCTGTCCAATGAAGATTGGATAACAACGTGAATTGGACGCATTTGGTTTGGCTTCGTCAAGGATGCCGACATCAAGAGGACCCATTTGACCTTTCCCACTGCCCTTTGATCTTTGATCTGGTGGCCACAAAATTCAAGAATAATGGAGTTCCTCCTCTGCAGTTGTTCACACTTCATGAGGAAATATCCCCTTGTATTTTAGCAAAGAAGACAGAATAAGGTGCCTGTCAAATGTTTTTTAAACTATGTCTGTACTATCTTCTCATGCAAAGGCAAATGCTAATCGCATGTGTACAAGATTCAATGTATTCACCACCTGGGCCCTGCTTTGGCCGTTCCCTGGATTAAACATCTGACTGAGACAGATATGACTTTTAAGCATAAACTCACTGGAGAACTTAACTAGGTGTTCACTGGTCAGTGCATGATTTGAAAACAGGTATATATGGACAGCCAGAGGGAAACCATTTTAGTAAAACAATAACCAGAATAGGCCCTAAAACCATTGTGCAACAGCTGTACTTTATAACCCTTGGTAGTGGATCCAAGGTTGGTCTTATTCTCAACTACTCATTGTAGAAAAATATTCTCCTACCAAGAGCAGAGGGACCCAGGAGCTCCCATCCTGACCATCCAAAAGTCAGGAAACCCAAAAGCCTCCAACCCAATTACGTGGATGGGCCCTAGATGAAGCACACGCACACGAGGGGCGGGCCTACCCATAGATGACTTGGGGCGGTAGCCCCAGGTCAAATTTGAAATTGCATGAGATTCGAATGGGCCTGGGCCTCTTCCACGTATATCAAATAAATAGTTGGCCCATTATAAATATTGTGATCGCCCCACGTCACAAAACCTTGATGAAAATACTCATCTTCTTCTCACCAAGAGTACCATATCCTCTTTGCGCAAATCTCTTCCTACTGAGAGTCTGAGATCTTTGCGCCGATCAATTTCTTGTTGTCCGTCCTCTCTTGTTTAGTTTTTCTCTCACCAAATAACCCTAAATAAAGCAATCTTCTTCCCTTCTAAAATGTAGTATAATCATAATTACTCTATACCTAAATCTAAACCCTTCATTTCTAAATCCTAATTTCAAACTCTAAATTTCCAAATCCAAATTCAAACTCTAAGCCCTAAATTACCAAATCTAAGCATATCTACAAGTCCCAAGATGACCAAGTCACCATTGGGCACACTTTAAACTTCAATTCATGCATAAATCAGCGGGCCTTACGGCTCATGTGTTTGGATAACTTGAGTTACATTTATGTGACAATTTTTCTTCTTTGCCATGAGCCCATGACCAACTATAGGGAATTATTTTTATAACTAGATAAGTGTAGGCAACCAAATTCCTTATATCCAAGTAAAACCCCTTTGGAAATCTAAATTAGGTAAATGGGTGCTCACCCAAATCGCCATTGCAAGGCATCCAAACACCTATGATTAAAGGAAATGTTTTCTTGGGTTGTTTTGATGATGATGAATCGATGATCACTTGAATTTCGGAGAGATAGTGGAAAGACACCTCAATTGAACAGGAGATCTAAGCATGGAAAAAATGTTTTATGTCTATTTAAATACAATATATTTTTTGTATTAGTAATGTGAAAAAAATTAACAAAATCGAGCACAAATTTAGCCCCACCCAAGTAAAATTCGTGAGTCCGCTGCTGAGCACACCATTCCATTTTTTTCATTCTCTCGCATCCTACAGTAGAACATTAATGAACCCAATCTAACCCTAATTTGGTATAATTTTGGGCTCTCCATTCTGTTGTGGACAGTGGGTCACATTTATTATGTATTCAATTTCAACCCTTCTACACTAGCTAGCCCTCAAACGGTACCACTCAACCCAATTTAACTAACGGTCAGGGAAAAATGTAATACATTTTTTTTTCCTCCCATGGGTCGCGACCCATCCAAGGTCAAGCAGACCTCGAAATCTGTGCACATGTTCCATGCGTTTAGAAAAACATAATTGCCGTGCAACCTACAAAACACCTAACTAGTTTAATGACAGAAGTTTAGGATATGGCATGGACATGCAATCCTCTGCAAGCAAGATACATGTTACGGAATTGCTGAGGTGATGGGTTGAATAATTTCTATCATCGTTACAGTTGGCACAGTCAACTGCAGAGATGGCCACTTTCTCAAGGGTACCCCACTTGCATCCTGTCCATTACTTTGAAACACTGGGATTATTTTGCTGACATTGTCATTCCTGGATCCTGGTACGTCAACTAACTGAGATATTTCCTAGAAAGGCAGCTGTAACTAAATACTTTTAGAAGAGTTTTGCCTCCTTTGAGTATTGAAGGTTTATGAGAATTGCGTTGATTCCACTCTCTGATTGTAGCTGGGACCACAAAAGACTTGATGGCATATATGCAGAGTTTCATCCAAAGTTCATTAAAATTTAGTTAATTAACCTATGGGTAATGGTTTACGCTTAAAACGTAATCGCAAATGAAGGTTTTTGGTAAAGTTGTTTTGTTTATTTTTCATACTACTTATAAGGCAAACGGCCTACACATGGGCAAGATTTACAATTGATTTGAGTGTCGGGTGACTTAGTGCCTTATCTTTTTAGCAGAATTAACTCCTGACTACAATTTGTGAAGTCTAAAGTGTCCAACATTGATGGTACAGATTCCCATTGGCATTTAGAAATATTGCATTTCCTTACTGGAGTTTTTAAACTCAAACCACTTGAAAAGTCACAAATATCTTTATAAATTCTCTAAATTTCAACCCTCTCAGTATTTATACATGCTTCTGTGCCCAAGAGGATTTTGAAATACCATGGGGGGCAGTGACCAATCGGGGGTTTATCCCTGGCTTTGTTTGTTAGGAACATAGACAGGGATGGTAGTGTGTGTGGGCGTGTGAAAAATTTACTAGATTTTGTTATGCATCTTTAAGTTTGACAGTTAATTTTGATTTACTTGTAATGACAATTTTTGGTTTGTGAGAATTCTTTATAGGTGGATAGGACTTGTAAAAGAGGAGAGCTTGGTAGCGACACAAATATCATTCTTATGAATTACCATCTAGAAAAAATGTCAGGATATTTTCAAATCTGACTTCTCTTGAGAGGAAAATGTCGAATAAAATCAATTAACTATAGAAAATTAAAAAAAGTATGAATCAATATATGTCAAACCTTTTTTTAAAAAGAACTTCTATAAACTTACTGATTTTCATTCTTTTCATGATACTATCATGATTCTCAAAAGGTATTTCCAACTTTGCGGGTCTAAGAACTTAGGGTTGTCCAGTTGGTTAGGCTTCACCCAAGGATCGAACCCTTTGTCCTCTTGGTGCTTGTGCAGCTGTTCCCTCCCAGTGTGTGCTAGGGTCCACTCCCACAGCTGGCTGGTCTCTAAGAAGGATCCAACCCCTTTGGCTGGGTAAAAAACTTAACTTTGCGATATTCTATAAATATCATGGTATCGTTAGGAGAATACTGTTTTTAGTGAGTTCTATTATATAGCCAATTGTAAATTGTAATAACTATAATTTTCATCACTACACTTCTTCCCCTCTTTACTCCACTCCGTTCTCCAGCAACAATGATAATACTAATAATAATATAAAATCTGTATGCAGAAATGGGCCGGGCACAAACAAGGCCCCTAAGCTACCAAATCGCAATATTCTTGAATGCTTAGATTATAGAATAGACAGATAGAATAGAATTCATTGACCAAAGCTAAGACTGCATTAAAATCTAATAGACTTGTCTAAAGGTATGTTGAAATCCAACGCGGAGAGAGAGAGAGCGAGAGTGTTGAGACCAAGTCGTGGATGGGACCATTTCTAAAGAAGATGAAAAAAAATAAAACACAATCCAGTAGCAATCAATATATATGATCTGGACAGGCCATTAGTTTATGTGTTACCAGACATGGATTGACTTTGCATTTCATCACCTTTGTGAAGCAAGACCCAAATTTAAGCTAAGCCATGAGAAGTTTCCTTGTCAGTTCCTGTGATTGTTCAATCAAGTTACCAAGCAGCTTGCATGAGACATGATGTGATCATGGGAAGAGACCTTTTCATATGGTCTTTGGGCACGTTGTTTGAATTTTGATTTCTTCAAAAGGAGGTCCAATAGAAGAATTGGATTGGTAGTGCTGGTAAATTTAGTCCTTGTTCATCTCCCTATAATGGCGGGGAGGAAAAAATGCCTTGAAAGTGATGTTCTAAATTCTCATTGGGGTTTCTCAGGATGCATTAATGACAGGGGTGACTGAAACAACAGCCGCAGAAACATGTGCCTCAAGAATCATCAGGTCTGGAATCGGTGATGAATCAACGCAGGTCTATTGCATAGACAATTCACCTGATGGGCCGGCAGCATGCCGTGGAAATTGGAGGAAGTCTTTCAAATTGGAATACCCAATTTGAAACAAAGCTTAGCCAAGGAATAAACAACAAATTTAAATAATTCTAACCCCATAATATGTGATCAGCACGGTATCTCCCTGTACTGTAAAATAAATAATTATATATTAAAAAAATCACCTCTTTCCATAGGATAAGTTGGATAAAACAGAAATAGAGAAATTGGAGAAAAATGGTAAGTTACACCGGAACAACTGAAACATGACTGGTTTGATGAGAAAATGAGTGGGTAGTTGCATGAGTAGTTACATAACCGCCGGTAAAAATTATAATTGTTGGTCAAAATTGAATTCAAAACCTCATAGCTTAATATATTATAATAGGAAAATAAGAAATCTCCACATGAGCATAATTCAAGACAAGCTTCCTGACATCCTCAATAATTGGATTGATTGCCTAATCAAAATCGCCATTAATAGCGTGGATCACCTTGTTACAATCCATAAGCACATGGATCCTTGCAAAGCCAATCTCCCGCCCTACGGTTGGTTTAGAATATGTGATGGTAAACTAAACCACAATGGGTATGGGTTGGGTCGATATTGATGTATAGGTTAACTGTACCTAATTTAGCATAATATTAAATGTTATGAGAAAATACTTAACTATACTTAATTTAGAGAACTCCACTACGATAATTAATGATAGAGACTTGGATTTTTGCCAAATAATACTAACCGAATCTTTGGGATAATTTTTTCACTAAAGTACCCATAGGTCGAGATATCAGCACTTTTCACAATCGTGCCCATTAAAAAAACTCCCAAAATCCGCATATAAGTTTGATTTCTCAAAAGGAATGCTGTACGTTTGTACAACAACTTCCTGCCTTTTTCTTTTGTGTTTTTGGTTTATAAGAGTTTTCAATAAGAATTTGTGATGTTGAGGGTTTTTTGGATATAATATGATGGTTTGTCTTTTGAATTTTGAAATGCGATATTTCTTTCACCAAAATACCAAATCTTAGCCACCTAGAAGGTCCCAAATGACCTTTTGAAATTATTAGAACTCCATTATCTTTGCTTTTGGTTGGACTTTCAAATGCTCCACCAAGAGGATAGATTTGGAATTCCACCTCAAGTGGACAACTTTTTGAAGAATTTGAAAGTCTTTAGACATGAATTTTTAGGATGCCGATAAGAAAAAAACATGCTCTTAGATTGATACTAGCAAAACCCCGTGCTATACATGGACTACGGAACCACCAAATGCACAGGCTTATATAAATTATTTTTATTAAATTTATTATTTAGTAAACTTTTTAGTCCTTTTTATTGCTAATTTGATCTTTATGTGTTTTTTCAAATGTTTTATTTTTTACGTGAGGTGTAAATGGAGTTTGATAAAGCCCGGGCATGTGTAAAAAACTAAATAAATAAAAGACATATTATGTCCTAAATTAGGCTGCATTCTAGCCTGATTTAGGCTTGTAATTCTGGCCTAATCTGGCCTATTTTTTTACCCATAAATCTAAACTGGTTTAGAATTATAAATATGGACTAATTCTGAACTAACTTGAATATGTAATTACGACCTAATTTGAACTGTCATTCTGTCCTGAGTTAGATCGAGAATTATGGCCTGATTTTTTACCCAAAATTTGGCCTGAATCAAACCCAAATCTGGCCTGATTTAGACAAAAAAATCTGGCCTGATTTAAACCCAATATTTTGTCTTGAATTAGACCCAAATCTGGCCTGATTTATACCAAAAAACCTGGCATGGATTAAACTCAATATTCTGTCTTGAATTAGACCCAAAATATGGCCTTATTTAGGCCCAAAATTTGACTTGAATTAAACCCAATATATTTTTCATTAATGAGCTAAAACTCTGACCAATTTCAGTCCATTTCAGGCCAATAATTATAGAGTTTACTAAGGAAAATCTGGGCAAATTGTAACCTAATAATGAGACAGTTTGCAATTTCAGTTTGAGCCGAAACCCATTTAGATAATACAATTTGGGTCAAGTCTTAGCCCATTTAGAGAAACCAATTTGGGTCAAGTTGTAACCCATTTGTAATCCCAGTATTGACCAATGTTGACAATCAGGCTAGAATCTAAACTTATTCTCTTCTTGGATAAATTCAACACATTTGTTAAAAACCCAACATATTTAATATTCTGATTGAATCGGGTTACGGGTTCAAGGTACATGTTTAGTGAAGCCCAACCTATATGTCTAATGTAACCTGATTTATTTTCAACTCTCATTCAAGTTAAGTCTGAAACCATTTATAGTCACCATTTGAGACCATATTTAACCTTTGTAGAGCCACCTTTGGTTATGTACTGCTGCTTTACAGTCACACTTAGACCCATGATACAGATTTATAGCTCTCATTTATTAGCCCATTTTAAGCTATACTTGGGCTAATTTTAACCCCTTTCTAGATACAAACTTGGGTTGAGTCTCCAACCTCAACCCATTTTTATTTAGCAATTTTTTTTTAGCCTGCTTGGTCAAGGGATCAGGCCTGTATTCATTAAAAACCTTTTTCTTTTAGTCAATCCACTGTAACTAAATCCTATTTGTAACCAAACTCTGGAGTAATTTTAATTATATTCACAGATCTGATTTTTAGCTTTTTCATAATAGTTTACTGAGCCAGTTTTCAGTCCATTTAGGACTCTCTTTTAGTCTGTGTTTCGGCCCACCACCTTTATCTATTTGGGGTGGTTTTTTACCCAATTAGAGCTCTAGACTTGACCAAACTCTCAACCCATTTTCTATCGAAATCTGGCTGTAATGTAACCCAATTAAAATTATGCGCAAAAGCATATATTTCCTCCCCCCCCCCCTCTCTCTCTCTCTTCATTTAGTCACGTCTTTTACGTATGATCTAATGAAAGTGGACCCCACTTTAATTCAATATGGCCTACTCATGCAGCCCACTCATTCAAATCTGCATGTGGGCAACACCTTTACCATGGCAACCAAACTCAATGCAAGTGTACGCCAATAGGAGCCAAATCGTAAAAGAATGTGGGGCCAAAGTCCAAATGAGGAATCCAAACAGTACAAAGTCACTATCCTATGTACTCATCCTAGACCAAAACTTACTCCAAAACAGGTGGCCCTAGTCCAATTAAAAATATGCACAAAACAAATCATTCTCTCTCTCTCTCTCTCTCTTTCTTTTCTCATTTTCCATTTAGTCACTACAAAAAATAGTAGACCCCTTATAAACTATATTCCATTCAAAATCAATGTCTTTATTTGAATTAGTTTTTGCCCAAATTTCACTTCAATCAAAGTTAGCCCCCACCACTTGATCAATTTAAGTAAATGATAAAGATGTTACAGAAGTTTCAATCTGTAGCTGTTTGGGCAAGTGTGAAGAGATGGTGGTAGGAAATTTTTTTTTTTTTTTTTTTTTTTTTAAGGAAGTTATGGGGGTCAGTTTCTCTAGAGAGAGGATATAGTGGAGAGAGAGAGAGAAGAGTTAGCATGAAATGAGATTTTGATAACTGTTTTGATGTATTTTTTAAAATCAGCATTCGTAGTTTGAAAGTCTATGGTTAACCGAAAGCAAATCACATTCCAATAGATATATAGATAAGAAGTCTGTATGATCATCGTTTTTCATATTTAAAGTCCATTTTAATGTTTCTCTTTTCCTTTTGTGCACAGTGGCACAACTCATAGATTTTTGAAACTAGGATTTTTCAACATTTTCAAACATGAAATACAAAATTCTTAGTCTATAACAACATTCAACATCAACCATCTAAAAACAACATAATTTACAGAAATTAACCACAACCTTTTTTGTACATTCATGCATCCCCACATGTCATATTCACACAAAATTCAACGACATAGTTTACATGATCCATGGATGTTGCATTCCATGATGTGCCCAACACGTAACCATGTGAGCATGTAACATTGATTTCTTCCCATTCATACAAGGTAAACTTGCATCAAAATAAACCTAAAATAACACAAATCATTCATACAATTTAATATTTGAAGTTTACGTTATAATACATTCCATCTAACAACATTGTTCATGCCATCGTTTCTCATATGTACCCCTATCATGGTAGGAATATTTTGGAGGGATAAGGAAATACTTGAAGAGGGTCCTTTAGAATCTGATATAGATTTTTATTCAGGTATTTATCAGTTACTGCAGATGATCCCTCAAGATATGCTATGTATACCGACCGAAGGAGACAGTCACTTATGATATGACAACAGTACCTCTCCAAAATCACATGGGCTAATATTGACTCAGGCCCACACAGGAACCACCAAGACCCTGTCTCTAGTAACACATCAAGTCTCAAGGGCCATTTCCTAACTTTACTAAACAGATCATATTTATCGTCTTGTAGCATAACCTGATCCATTGTCATACATTTATGATACTTTGCTATACAGAAGTAAGTGAGTAGAATTCAAAAGAGAAACGTTATCTGTGTATGGTATCAAAGCGGTTTTGATCCTGTTGTTCTTGTGTAGCTCATGTGACACGCCCGTCCATGAAATCTGTTAGGCCTGCACGTGAGGGGGAGTGTTGGTAAAATAAAGCTTTACATCCCACATTGCCTAAGTAATGCCCCTGTCTATGCTTCATATATACTTATTTGGGCCTTCCACCTATGAGCTTAAGCTTTTAGGTTGGTATATGGTTTCTTATATCCCTTACACACCACATATGAATGTGGTTGGTTGCAAATGGGTTTACCGCATTAAATGAAACCCCAATGGATCCATCAATAGCTTCATAGCGCGCTTGCTCGCCAAATGATTTCACCAACAACTCGGCATCGACTTTGTTGATACCTTTAATCCTGTGTTGAAACACACCACCATATGTATCTTCTTGGCATTAGCTATCGCCTATAATTGGCCACTCAGACAATTGGATGTTGAATGTGCCTTCTTACATGGTGATCTTCGTGAAATAGTATATATGGCTCAACCGTAAGGTTATACGGACCCTGACAAGCCATCCCACGCCTGTCTTATGCAAAAGTCTATTTATGGACTTCGTCAAGCACCTCAAGCCTAGTATGAAAAATTTACCTCTAAATTGTTGGACTTAGGCTTTCTAATGTTCGTTTCAGATCTGTCTCTCTTCATCAAATGTGACAACCGTAGCATTACTTACCTTCTTTTATATGTGGATAACATCATCATCACATGCAACAATTCTATTTTTATTAACTCGTTCATCCACCAGCTGGGTCAACATTTCAAGACAAAAGGTTTAGGCCCGCTAAAATATTTTCTTTGCATGGAAGCCCATTGTCGCACCAATAATGGGCTTTTCCTTTTCCAAACCAAGTACATCACTAATCTCCTTGTGAAATCTGACATAGTAGGTTGCAAACCAGTTGGCTCTCTCTCGCATCAAAAGAGAAATTAAGCCCATCTAATGGACCTCTCCTTGATGATCCAACACAATTATGGAGTATTGTGGGTGCCTTTCAATATGTTTCTCTTACCAGCCCAGACATAAGTTACGTTGTCAATCAAGTATGTCAATTCATGTGTAAACCCACTGTTGTTTATATGACTACTGCTAAGCGAATACTTCAATTCCTCAAAGGCACTCTTACATATGGGTTCCATTTTTGCCTTGTCCCATTGCGTCTTTATACTTATTGTGATGCTGATTGGGCTGGCTCACCATTTGAATGATGGTCCACTAGCGGTTATTGTGTGTTTTTGGATCTTAACCCTATCTCATGGTCTACTAAGAAACAAAATACAATGGCCCGCTCATCCACAGAAGTTGAATATCGTTGCCTGGCCTACACCGCTACAGAACTCACTTAGTTGTGTTTTGTCTTACGTGACCTTCATATTCCATTATTTGAGATCCCACTCATCTAGTGTGACAATGTGAGTACTATTTCTCTTGTATTCAATCCTGTTTTCCATACCCGAACCAAACACGTCGAACTCGACTATCACTTCGTTCGTGGGAATGTGGCATGAAAACAACTTAATGTCCGCTTTGTTTCCTCCATAAACCAGATTCCGGACATCTTCACCAAAGGCCTTTCATCTAAGCGTATTCAAAATCTACAAGCTAAGCTTTGCATCTGGAAATGCCCCTTTAGCTTCAGGGGGGTGATGACAGTACCTCTCCAAAGTCACCTGGACTAGTGTCGACTCAAGCCCACACAAGAACCACTAAGACCCAGTCTCCAGTAATACACCAAGTCTCAAGGGCCATTTCCTAGCTTTGCTAAACAGATCATATTCATCCTCTTGTAACATAACCTGAATCCATTGTAATATATATATATATATATGATATTATGCTATACAGATGCAAGTGAGTAGAATTCAAAAGAGAAATGTTATCTATTTAATTTAGTCAAGATTTTAAAGGACTCCACTCGGTTTTTTTGGATGGAGTGCTTTAAAGCTATGAAGGTGGCACGAGTTCTTAAAAGATTTCAAGAAATTCAATTCCATGAGATTTCTACTCACTGGCTTAGCTTGAGTAGGAAATTGAAGAATTCATTCAAAATAATGCATTGAGTTTCAATGAATGCATTGCTTTCTCAATTTAATGCTGGAAGAGGATCCCCTGTTTGGACCAGGCGGTGCTACATAGGGAGAAAAAAAAATTTCATTGGAGAGATGGGACATCTTCCCCCCTCCCATGTGGCACCTCCTGATTGGACCAAATAGGGTTATCGTCTTCCTTTAATGCTTAGCTTGCTTGTACCTAGGCTGTGGGACCTCTATTTTATATGCTTTTTGCTTATATCCCAGCTGTGGGTTCCTTTTCTGATGATTCTGTTATGATGGAATGTGCCCCATAGGATATCTTCCTCTGTGAGAGACTCCTTTTGTACATTATCAATATTTTTCAGAAAACCAAAAGACTATCTTATCTTTCTAAAAATAATAATAATAATTCATTCCACCATTCTTAACACGAAGACAAGCCCTGATCAAATTCTGATATTTTGTAGCTATTGAGGATCCATTGTCTGATGTCAATATTAACAATAATTTTCTCTAAGCTGGTTCAAAACCCTAGTTTCAGAAATCAATGAGTTGCATCATCGTGCACAAAAAAGACAAAAAAACATTAAAATATGTATTAGAGTTATCATACCTCTTCTGTGAACCTAAAAGGACAAAAGAAAAGAAGAGAAGACGCTTTGGTATGATTGTCCAACATTCATTTTGAGAAACTAAAGTGATCTAAAGAATTGGGAGATCTTTTTGAATGAAAAACCAGCAACGATGTAGTAAGAAAAAAAATCTCCTAAAATTTGGTTATCCTATTGGCAAGATTCCAATTCTCCATCATTAATTAGAATTTAATGGAGTTCTTTATAGCTTTTTTAGTAAAAATCCCTAGAATATATGAGAAAGAAACGCAAGAAAAGTCAAACACATTTTTTTTACAATTTGTCTATGCACAAACAAGCTAAGATAGGACCCACTTTTTGCATAATGCTTGGATATGATTTTCTTAGTACCTTGGTCAACAGAGCTGGGACCCATAGAGAGGATACACATGGGAAGAGGGTGGCATGCCAAGGATCAAACCTTGGCAGTTGGGTGAGAGTCAAGACTTGCTAACACACCGAATGAGACAAGAGTTGCTAATCAACTGAGCAATCCCTAGTGCTCATAAAAATATTGTTTTAAAACACCCCTTTCGACATTCTACACGCCTTGATTGAAACCTTAAAATGGGCCCAATATTAATGAGTTCAAATATGGGTTCCTAATTATTTCGATACTTTTGGTCTTGTTTGAGTAAAACAA
This sequence comes from Persea americana, assembly GCA_029852735.1. Taxonomy (NCBI): domain Eukaryota; kingdom Viridiplantae; phylum Streptophyta; class Magnoliopsida; order Laurales; family Lauraceae; genus Persea; species Persea americana. The sequence goes on from CM056815.1 coordinate 70,318,822, forward strand.
ACTCTTATAAAATAATTAAAAAAAGTTGTGAATCTTCATCTTCAACAGATTTTAAGGTATTTTTTTAGGTGATTTTAGGGTGTTTTACTTGTAAAAAAAAAAAAAAAGCCAAGATATAGTACAGAGGTGCCAAAAATAGAGTTCCAATACATTTTTCCCTCTTCGAAACTAACTAAATAGAGATATCATTATTGGCACCAAAACCTCTAAATGTATCAGACGACTCAACTCGATTTCAGACAACTTCTAGAAAATGTGTGTGGAGCACATGTCTAAGCCAACAACCACCTTGTGGATCCTATGGTAAAAATATTTTTCAAGAACATTTTAATCAAAGTCCAAAAGGGTGAAGGCTTTGGTAAACTCTCTCTCCTTTTTTTAACCCATTATCCTTGGAAGGTCCACCCATGAGATCCGGCCATATCTTCAGAAGTGTTTACGAGGCAAAGACTTTGACAAGTCGCTTATCCCAGCCACATCACCAGCATAGCCCACCTCCACAGCTCTATTACATCGACAAGAAACCTCTTGCTTTTCTGCTCACCAGCTATACATATGATTGAATTCTTCAGAGAAACCAGTAAGCATCTTCTACTAATTATGTCAATCTCCAAAAGCATGAGCTTATTATTGTTTCTGTAGCATACCCACTTGGGTGGCAAGTGGTGTCGCACTGACTTTTCGTAAGGTGATGTTTTGATAAATATCGTAACCATCTATTTATTATTTTAAACTTGGCATGTGTTGTCTCTTTGCTTTTCGAAGCCCACTTTTGTTGACAAAAGATGCGAAGGCATCAAAGTTGATAATTTAACTTCTCGTATGACAAATGTGTTAGGTTGGAAGGAAGCATGACCATGGACCACATGTGGTCAAAATTTGACTATTGTCAAACAAGACAAGTCCACAAAGTGGCGATCCTTTACCACAGGGAAAAATCTATCGAACAATCTAAACTCTAAAGACTTTTGAGCAGATCAATGGTGAATGAATTTGAAGAACTAAAGGCTGTTTGGTGGATTCCACTGCCATCTACTGAGAGCGAGAGTCCAAAGTAGTCGATTTAGTTGGGGTCTTCTGACAGCAACTTTAATATTAGTATGCATGACAAAAAGGCAGGCCCAAGACTAAAATCAACCAAGATAAGCAATTTGAGCTTTTTTGCAGTAAAAGTTGAAATCCGCCTATATTTAGTTTTTGGATGGCATCAGCATACTATAAAAAAACTAGTTGTTAACGGCCTTAGGTGCAGTTTATAGCGGTGGAAATTATTTTCTACCGGTAAAAGTGATGTTTTTGCCACATATAGCACCATCTAAGGTTTTCATCCCATTTTAAAAAAAAAAAAAAACCGCCGCTAAAGGTGCTTTTTTCATAGCTTAAAAATCACTTTTTTGTAGTATCATTTTTCTAGAAAATGAATTTAAGCATATTTAAACTTTTGGTTAAGACCCTAAAACTAAATTCTTAAAGCTAAGTACTATCCCAAATCTAAGGAACCAAATGATAGAAAAGGCAACTCGTTGTTTTGGCGAAGATTTGTGTAGGGAATAATGGGTAATGTGAAAAAAAAATTCAGTCTGGAACCACAATTGGGTTCCTTGCAAAGATGGCATCAAGAAACCTTTTTCAAACATTATAACCCAAATATTACTGTTAAAGACTTATGAAATGGTAATAAGTCGATGGGATGTTAATAAAATTAAAGAGATTCTTAGTGATCAGTATGATGTGGAGGACATTTGTAAAATATATATTCTGGTCAATAATGGTAATGATAAAAATGGTTTGACCTTTGTAAAAGAATGATTACGTAACAACAAAATCCGCCTACTAAGAACTAGTGAAAATAAGAGAAATTGATCATGAGCAATCTATCAAATGGAACGATTCTTGGATAACCCCCCTTCCCCAAAGGATCCTTATGTTTGGATGGAAGCATTTGAGAAATTCTATTTAAGTTAGGAAGACCGTACATTCCACAATTAATTTTGTTAATTCCTTTTGCCCACTTTTTTTTTTCCGCGGTGGGGGGGTGTTTGATGAAATCATTAATCATATATGAATATGATAAAGCGCGTTGGTTTGACACCCACTTCCTTCTTCTAACTAACAAATTTCATTTTGTCGAATTAATGGATTGGTGGAACCGTGGAAGGAGTTTTGTGATTTTTAAAAGACTTATTTTTTAATTTTTAAAACACGTAAAAATCCAACAAAAGAAAACCATAAGAGTGATCAAATCCGATATGGGTGTTGTGATATGCTCGGATGCTGCTTCTAGGACAATTGATGGAAAATCTTCATTTGGATATGTTGCTATGCTTAAAAGGTCTATTATAGATGCAGGTGCTTGGCTTGGTCCGAAAGTCACCCCGTCAAAGGAACCTGAAGTGGGGGTGGTCCTTGCAGTATTGAAAAGAGCAATTGAGAAGGGCTATGCAAGGATTCGGGTGTGCTTGGATGCTATAAAAGTGGTCTGTGCTATTAACGACAAGTTTGATTGGGTTATCAACCCAATTATTGCTGATATTAAGAAGCTCAGTTTGAATTTTACACTGGTAGAGTTTTCTTATATCCCCAAAAGTCTTAACTATACAGCCCATTCGTTGGCTAAGCTTTCTTATTTATGTAATCTTGATATAGATCAGGAAAGGACATTGTTATTCTTTCAGGTAGGTTGCTAATTGGGAAGTTATTTTGTGGATGATCTGTGGCTAAATTGTGTGGTTCTTTTGGGCAGGGGTGGGCCCAAGCACAACCCTGCGGGTGCAGCCAACTACGGTGCGCTTAAAAAAAAATCAATAAAACTTGTGGATTCACCCTAGAAATCTACATAAAAATCCTTGGTTTGCCCCTAAAACCAAACTATCTATGAAGGTTCGCACTCCTCAAACGAAAATTTTGGGTCCGCCCTTCCTTTTGGATAGGTAGTGCTTGTGATTGTTTTAGGGCTGCACATACAATAAAATAGTGAACTGCACGTGAACTCAAAATAATTTTCCTCTCTATTGTAGAATCCTCATGTTGGTCAAACCCACCTTATTTTCTAACCCTACTTTTTATTAATAGAAATAGAGGAAAATCGTTGAAGTGTACTTCAATTTTATGACCCTACTTCTTATTAAAATATACCTTATTTTCCTGTATTGGATCGAAGACATTTCAAAATATATAAAAGGAAGCCTTAAAAAAAAAAAAAAAAAAGGATGGAGCTGAGCATGAGACGTGGGGAAGGGGAAAAATAAAAACATATATATTTTTTTTTTAGTTTTTTGAAATCATAGTACATTTCCATGAAAATTCATAACAATCTCTTGCCCATCAAAACTCAAAATTGATTCTGTCTGGTTTCAAAATTGCTTTAGATTGACATAAGCAATTGAAGAGACTCTTATTTCTCTAAGGCCTCTTTTTGTAGTAGGAGTTGAATTCCTAAGAAATCATGTTGCAACAAAGGATTATTAAAGAAATCACGGGTGAAGGATAAGGTGGACATGTAGTGGAACATTGAATTTTTTAGGAGAAAGCCAGAGATGATGGTTGAGTGCTCATTTTCATCTCCCTTTAATTCATTTTCCATCTAAAAAAGAGACTATTTGATGGTCATTCATGATCTTCAACCATTGTTTCTTCAATGCCACTTTTAGGAATCCATTTCTTAAACTTCCTAAGAATTTCAATTCCTTACAAACTAACGGGCCCTTTCCCATAATCTAATTCAATGAAGTTCATGCGAGGAATTCATTATCTTCATATAATAAATACTTCAATTTTAAATTTATCTTCTAAAGAATACTTACATTCAAGCACCACATTTATACATTTAGTTACTGACCCATCTCACGCATCTTCAAGTTCATCTGCTGGATCAATACTATTTATTTGAACTGCAACTTGAACGTTAGAGATTCATTAGTGGATTGAAGACATTGTCTCCAATGGGTCTTACATTTACATCTCACTAAAATTACTTGAAAATCTAACTTCAAATATCACTATAATCTAAATTATTTGTCATGGTCTGGGTCCTGCCCTCTTTGGGCTCGATTTGGTTGGTGTATTAGTCGTATGGGCTAGGTTCTCTGGCCCGACAGAACTAAGATGGCACAACTCAGCCCTGAGTCCTGACATATTCAGTATAGATGAGCATTATATATTGGAAAGCTGCAAACCAGTGCTCTCTCTCTCTCTCTCTCTCTCTCTCTCTCTCTCTCTCTCTCTCTCTCTCTCTCTTTTCTCAGTTGGACCCGACCTAAATATTAGGCCTAACATTCAAATGGATTATGTTAGAACATAGTCTTGATCATCTATGACCATTGTCATGAAGTTCTCTCTATGATTATAAGAAAATTGAGCCGGTGTTACACATTTGTACGATGCTTAGAATTCTTTAGTGTTTAGAAAAAAAAAAACTTCGATTTTTCATGCTTGTTAATTTCTGCAATTTCATGCGATGCGTTTACGCGTGGAAGAGGAAAATTGTTATTTTTCATCAATTCCGTGAAAAGTCATTTCCTATTTAAGGAGGTAGGAATTGCCTTTCAATTACTTTGGAAAAAGAAATCCACATCGCCACCGTGATTCAGCATTACTCAAAACACGTCCTAACTGGAGGATGGGAAGTGTGGAATATTGTACAGGAGGATAATATGGACAGGGAATCAATGAAGCTTCCCATTCTACCATTATCCACCATCTAAAAAAAGTAACTGATTTTGTAATGGTTTCTCAATGTGGTTATGAAACTCACGAAATTAAATCTAGTGACAGTGATTAGATGGGAATGAAACTTCACTCAAACTGCAAATTTAGATCACTAAATCACACTAATTGATAGATTTGAGAACCATGTAAATTATAAGACAGGGATTTTAATGGTTTCAGAAGGTGTGGATATCAGTAGCGGACCGGGATTTTCGCTCCACTAGGGCGGCTATGGTTTGAAAAGGTCAAAATCAAAGGAGCTTGAAAAAACAGAAAGTTAAAAATAACGAGGAAGACAAAGGAGCCTATAAAAGGAAGGGCAAAAATAAAATTTTCTATGGACTTCAACAGATCCTAGTTTAAAAAATGGACGTTCTATTGGCACACAGAGTTTTTCTCTTCCCACAAATATTTTTTTTTAAAAAAGAGTTTTTTGTATATGCCTATGCCGCCCCCTCCCCCCACCTGAAGGTTTGTATGATTTGCAAATAGGCCCCTGTGGTTTTTGTATTTGCAAATTGGCCCCTACTCTTTCATTTGAATACCTTTCATGTCCCCAACATCAATATTCCTAATGAGAATGGATAACCACTCTGAGATTTGTGTTGAACTTTTATGAAAATGACAACTTTACCCTTACATCCATTAAACAAAAATGAGTATATTATTATTTATAAGAATACCATTATTTTATCTCAAGTCCCAACTGTCTCTCTTTATAACTCTTTAATGCAAATGGAGCATAATCATGTATTTTGAAGCTTTCATCAATTTAACGGTCGATCATGCATGGACTGAATCAACTATAACCAACTATAAGCATAGGCTTTCATTGTCATTATAATTGATTTGAATCTAATGAAATAGGCCCTATGCTGATAAAAATAGATTTATGTGCAGTTATTCTCTCCCAGTAAATGTAATTATAAATGTTACAAGCTTTAAAAAAAAAGAAGTTCAAGCTTTTAAATTTATACGTTTAGAGACAAAGATACAGGAAAAAGTGTCATTTCACTCTAAAAACCTTTGGTGGTCAGAAGACTACTGATTTTGGGGACACGAAAGGTATTAAATCAAAAAAGAAATGACTTATTTATAAATACTAAAACCATAGGGGCCTATATATAAATCCTACAAACCTTAGGTGGTATATGCAAAAAGCTCTTTAAAAAAAACCCTATGAAATTACCCTTTTGCCCACCCTCCTCCCTTTCCCACACTTCCCCTTCACCTCCTTTGAAGGTTTTTTTTTTTTTTTTTTTTTTTAACAAAATATGTGCGTGGGAAGAGAAAAACTTTGTGTGCCAATAGAACATCCCTTTAAACAAATTCTCCTTTGAACAAATCTAGGTACAAATCCGATAAAATAGAATGAGTAATACATACAGAAAGTAAATAAAAATAAAATGATTTGAAAGTAAATATTATAGTAAGGATATCCGGTTGTTTTACGGAAAAGATCCCCCGCACAAATCTAGGAATGATTGGAAGAATCTCCAAACCCAACCCTTAAACTTCTGACGATTATAAATAAAAATGATTTTTTTGGAGGGTTTCTACCGGTTCGATAGTTTTGATATAAGTGGGGACATGGGCATAGGCCCATATGACTTTTTGGGGTTTTTGTATCTAATCTTGGGCGACTGCCCCAAATCAACATAATGTGGGTCAGCTCCTGGTGGATATTTTATCCAAGAAGCTCAAGGGTGAATATCATCCGAGATGGGATGGAACTTCATCATCCCTCTTGTCACTACATGATAAAATAGGTCATCCTCATTGAATAGCTTACTTTACTTTGCCATACATATTTTGATTTGGCCATAATAATGGACATGATAGACTCTGTCATTGTTGTTTTCTCTGATGCTTCTTTTAGCAAGCTTGATGGTTAAGCGGGTTCTAATTTTTCCATTTGGTTTAATAGCTCTTTTGTAGCTGTAGGCTCTCTAGTTATATGGGTCAAAAGTTTCTTCCTCCAAAGAAGAGGGTCATCTTATCGGCCTTGATTGAAACTAAACCAAGAGATTTCCTTAAAGTCCACCCTTTGTTTGATGCTCTTGAAGTTGTGTATGCAATCAAAGAAGACCCAGGTTAGTCTATTGACCCCATTTTGCAAGACACCATTTCTATGGTAACATCTTTTGATCTCTTCGTAATTTCTCATAATCCTAGAACCATGAATGTTGTTGCGTATAATTTTGCTATGAGGGGGTTAAACTGTTAAAGTAAAATGCACTATCGGACAAAATTCTACTTGCATTTTTGGAAAAGTAAAAACAAAGTGGGAGAAGTGAGGCAAAACCTCTACTTTATGCCACATTTAGGAAAGTATATATAAACAAACTAAACACAAACACCAAAACAATTACACCAATTAGGGGATGACAATAGGCCGGGTTTAAACGGGGACGTGCCCTGTCCCGCTCCTGGGTGCCAGTTTGGTAGTGGGTTGGTACGGTTCAAGTCGGATATGGTTTTCCAAATGCTAACCTGAGCCACATTTGGATCGGGTTTGAATTCTGGCTATGCCTAACTTGCCCCACCCCATATGTGATTCAGTTTATATAGTACTAAGTAAGGTTTTGTGTATAAGAACTAATTAATGTAGGTGGTGATTTTACTAGACATCATGGGTTCAAATCATAATACATATATTTTCTAATATTTTCAAAAAATATTAAATCAAATACTAGCAAACCCACCCTAACCCATCATCGTCACGGACCAAGTTTGGTTCAACAACTATAAACCCACCAAGGGTTGCTGCGGCTATGGGGCCTTGCAAACACCAATCAGGTTAGGGTCGGGTCAAACTAAACCTGAACCCAACTAGGGGTGTTTATGGGCTGGGCTAAGGCATATCAAGGCCCGGCCTGGCTTTAGGAACACTGGCCCAGGCCCGGCCCAACCTGACAATGCCTATAAATTAAAAAAACCTCAAATGATCTAAGCCACATTAGATTTAGGTCAAATTTGGAGTGGGTTTATTCTGATTGCGTCGTAGTTGAAGAATCCTAAAAAAGGAGCTGCATGCCCACTCATTTGATTGTTCTCGAAACACAATTTCAAAATGGGTGGACAGAGAGCTAGAGAGAGAGAGAGATCTCCATCTTCCAAGGAAGAGAGAGCTCTAGGTCCCTAGGAGCTCTCATTCTTCCACTGTTTAGTTATTCAATTAGAGTTTTCATTCTAGCCATCTGATCATGCCGAGTTAAGTGGGCATACTTGATCTCTCAAAGTATAACTCATGTCTGCAAAAAGCTTGATTCAACTTTTCTGATTTGCAGTACAGTCTTTACAATTAAGCCAAGCTAATCTCAATCGATCCAAAGCTTCCACAATGCCAAAGACCCACAATAGTATCAAAGCCTTAAAGATTTCATCAGATTTGATCATGTTTTGAGTGACCCAAAACCTAATAGAGTAACTAATATTTGCAAAATCTCCCTAGTATTGTGACTATTATTTGCAAACTTTCTAATGAAAATTGGTGGATGTTTGAATCAATCCACACTATTGAATGTTGAGATCACTATTCAAAATAGATACCCAAGTTTTTCTAAATATCCTAATCAGTACTTGAGATTAGGGTTACAAACGGGTATCCGTTTCTCCGATTACCTGGAAGTTCCGACCAGCAAAAAACCGGGTCTGAAACCTATTTTAAGTTTCGATTCATAAATGTGTTAGGGTCCGAAATCCAATTTAGGTTTTGATTCAAAAACGAGCCCGATTCTGAGTCCATATAGGTTCCGACCCGTGAACCCGGCATATGAGCTTTTGATATGTCAAATTGTACCTCAAAATTAACTTTTTTTTATTATTATATTTTTATGTATAGTATTGGAAGTAGTAGACTTGATGCACTGTTTATAAGTCGAATGATATGCTTATTTTTAAGAAAAAAAATGAAGAATAAAGAGAAATTAGAATATATTTTAGAACTAAATTTCAGTCCTCTATGTGGACCCGATTTCGGAACCGGATCTGGATTTTCCTATCGGAATTAGGTTTGTAACCAACAAAACTGGTACTGAGTCAAAATCGGATCCGAAACTAGAACCGTTATTTAGAAATGGGTCCGGGTCCACGTCTACTATATGGTTTTGAACTGGAATCATCCCGTTTACAACCCTACTTGAGAAGCTGTCTCTCAGCACTCAAGCATAGGCCAATGATAGCCTTGGAAAACCAAATGTTTTTTTTTTATTAGTTTTTCTTTTCTTTTCTTTTCTTTTCTTTGAGTAGGGATATCTTGACGTCTCCTCTTTTGTACCTAGGAAGATTTGTGCAAATTTCATTCACTTATTTTTAAAAACTGTGATGGTCCCCCATTAGATTGGTCTTTTGTCCATGATGGTCTTTTATTAGGGATCAAACTTGTGGTGACCAAGGACGAGATTGCTTGATCCATCGGATCTGGCCATCAATCGATCGAACGTGGTTTTTAATGTGGAAAGCATTGTATATAACACATTAAATTTAGTTGCATATATATTATAATTGCATTATGGATTGTAGTAATGTGTTGCGTGATGCCATCAAATCTCTTGTGCTAGAATGATTGCTTTGTAGCTTAGTTGGCCTAAGACCATAATTTGCTCCCGAAAGTTGAGCTGCGCTACCACACTAGGGCTACAGGAGATTTACCCAGCTCTACTTGGGCCCGAAGGGATTAGTTTGGCCTAAAGAGTTGGAACACCCTCTGTTATAAAAAAAAAAAAATGCTTTTCTTTGATATTTGTTTTCAAGGATTTTTCTTTTTTATAAATTTTATTCACATTTATTAAAACCCACAAGGATAAATATATGAAGCGTCATTAATAAGAGTCTATGATAAGATTGAATAGTTTGGATTATGAATACGAGGCCCACAAAAGTAGAGAGTTATAAAGTGCGATTTGGTTCTTCTCAATCCATTAGAGTCAAAGATTAGAAGCTTCACATCCTTGGGTTTTTATCATTTCTACAAGGAACTTGAGCAGTTTGGATCATGAATTACATGCCAACATGAGTGCACAAAAACGAGAGAAACAAGACTGCATGTTTTTTTTTCATTTTTTACACGTTTCTCATAATCTATAAATGAGATGTCCTGCTGACACCTAACGTAGGAGTCAGTATCCTTTAAGGCTCTAACCCACTAAAGAAATCTTAACCTAAATTGACTTAATTCCGTAGTAGGGTCCACCTACTAAAATCCAAACTATCTATAATATATAGGTTGTTTTTCTCAAATTTCACATCAAGTAGAGTTTTTTTCCACCAATAAATTGAATATTAAAAATCAGTCTAAAGGTGAAACAAACATGAATTAATAAAAATATAAAAATATTTTGATAGCATTTATTTTAAATGGTTCGGATCTCACTGCAGGCAACCTGTAGATTTCTCTCGGTTAAACCCTATCGAGGTTCCGGATTTGTGTACTGTGTGCCCAATCCCCCACAACGTTATCCTCGTTAGTCTCCAAATACTTTCGTGTTCTCTCTTTTCTCTCTCCCGCCCTGGACAAAAAAAAAACAGACGGACGCTCATGGCTTCTGCTGCTTCTCTCTCCTTCGTATCTTCCTTCACCGATAACTCCTTAATCTCTTCTGGGGCTTTCGTTTCGGGTCTGAAGCTCATCTTCTCACAACACCCTCTCTCAGGTCAGAAATAAAATCGCATCTTTTCTGGATCTTCTTGGAATTCTCTGCTCTATCTTTACCTCCATCATTGTTCTTTGTTTTTCATAATTATGCTATCATATTGAATTGCAATAATCAGTTCAATTATGTTGAGATTGATTGGAATTGCGATTTTAGACAGTTGTCTTCTTTGGGGGGCAGCTCATATTAATGTACAGTGGAAAAGTAATGACCATTGTTCAAAATCAATGCATAATATGTGGCATAAAGCTAATATCAATATGGCATTTGGTCTGTGCGAAAATTTGACAAGGTGGGTATTTGGGTTACAATCTGATCGACATTAGCAACCCCCAGATGAGACGGATTGGCAATTGGTCCTGTAGGATTGGATTTGGGTATGATTGAATAATGAGGGTACATGTGTAGGCTCAATCTGAGCTGGACCTATTTGTTAGTCGAGTTGAGAATCTGAACCAGAATGCTTAATTAACAAGTGGAATTGGGTTGGGTTGACGGGTCGTCATAGTGCAACTAGTTGGGTTTGATTGGGTGAAGTCGAATTTGTGGGCCAAATAAAATGAGTGTATTCAATACAAACCCAAGTAAAAATCTATTCCTTATACAGGATTAATTTTTGAGGTGTCCAACTTAATAATTAAATAGGACATTGCATGCTTGCAACTATGCTTCAATTCAGAATTTCCAAAATCTCAACAGCTTAGCCACCTCAGTTGTAGAGAGCCTAATGGCAGAGAACAACCTGTGCTTTTGACAGAGTAATAACTACAGGTAATATCATAGCTGCACATCTCATAGATAATAAGCTACTTGGAATGGGTTTGGTAAACATAAATAACCATCCAAAGAAGGTACCATAGAACTGGAGTATGTTTTATCATTTTTATTATAGTTCAACTTCTTCTTTTGCATTTCAGGGAGTAGACATAAATCAAAGAATATTGTAATTGTTTCAAGGAAGATATCGGGGATAGAGGAGGCTATGCGAATTAGGAGGTATGTGAATGTAGAATTAATCTTGAGAGTTTTTTTTTTTTTTTTTGAATGGGATGTAGAACTCCCAGTTTTATTAATTGGAAAGGAGAAAACCTGATTTGTCGTTCTACAGTTTGTAACTTTGGGTTCAGATTTTTTTGTTATCCAAAATATGATTGTTTAGACATGATATGTGCTTCTTTACATCGATACTTGTAGTGCTAGTGAAATTCTTTATCTTGCAGCTTTAAAAATTTGCTCCTTTTCATTTTATTAATTTGGGAAACTTGATATCTTGCATTGCAATGACAGTTTCTATAATTACCTTATTACTTATGCAGTAAGAACATAGGTGAAATGTGTTCCATTGTATGTGGGCTCTTCAAATTGTGTGCTGTCCTCATGTCTGGCACTTCAAGTGTAATGCCAGACCTTAAACCTATGGCTGTAACTGGGAACACAGTCTATTCAAATAAGGTTTATTGTTCTGAAGATGGCCCCCACCAGACTCCAGCAGCAGATGCTCAATCAAAACAATCAATGTTTGATCGTCTCAGTTAGAATCCAGAGGATTGGTTCTCTTACCATGACAAAACTATTCCTATCGCTTAAGATTCAAACTCCACACAAGAGAAAGGAACGAAATTTTATTGAAGTTTCATGGTCCTCAATGTGAGGGATCCATCCGTTTCTTAGAATATTCCCGTGGGCTATATAACTTCCGCTGACTACAATCATCATCATGATTGTTGTAGTTTGCAGAAGTTACTCTATATATATATATATATATATATCCTACCGGAATACTATAAGATTCATTAATTTGGTAAATTACAGCAATTAGAATCCCCTTTGATTGGGGTAAATTACGACAAAAGTTATTTTGACAGAATATACAGGATCTTCTGCTATGGTGGTTCACATCCCTGTAGGGGAATTCTGCTGGATCTACTGTAGACCTGTTAGCTCCATGTTTATAAGCTTATTTTATGAAATTTAGTAGTTCAAAATAAAGCTTCTCTAGAAGTTTTAGACTCAGAAAATCAATCACACTGCAGAATGCTTAGTGTTAGGGGAAGTATATATAGGTACATCAGTCTTTGTTTGGTGCTGTCCATATGCATTAGATCCAAATATATGGATATTGTTGAACAGCTAATGCAGATATTCTTAGAGAATAAATTTCGACTTTAGAGCTTTATCAGAAAATATTCTTGGTATTCTCTAAGCATTGCAGAAAAATGGAATATAAACAGAGGCATCTGAAGAGGAGATCTTTGTACAACTAATAATAGTTTAGCTTGAATGCTTATGTTTGCTTGAGTTAGATTATTTAATTGTCCATCGACCTGAAGATGTTTTTCATTTTACCTTGAAGTTATTGATGCATGTAAATGGCTATGCATATACTTTTATTATGCACATGCAACTACAACAAGAAGTTGGTGCCAATATTATTGTCTTGTTCTCTTGCAGGAAGCGAGAGCTTCAAAGTAAATCAAAGGTAATGAAAAGGCTACCTTTAAGGCGTGGAGAGGTCTCTGGACGTCTTTCTGTGCCAGATCACATTCCTAAGCCTCCTTACGTAAATTCAAGTTTGTTGCCAGAAATTTCTAGTGAACCTCAATCACATGATTCTGAGGGCATTGCTCGCATGAAGGCTGCATGTGAGCTCGCCGCCCGTGTCTTGGACTATGCAGGAACATTAGTTAGGGTGAGAACAAGTTATTTTATTTCTGAAGTGAAATTCACTAATTCATATGAACCAACTGTTCTGATTTCAGTAGTGACTGGCTTTAAATGTATTGTATGTATTTAGAATGTTTACATTTGGTTCCTGGTTGTGGATTTACATAACAACTCACAACCACCCCTTCTGTTGAGAATTATTGTCCTCCCTACACTGGTATATTCCTGCATTATCTCTCCAATGCTGTATAGTTCCTTCTAATGATATTTCGTCATTACCATTCAAAAAATAAAAAGGAATTAAAACTATGAAGAAGAATATTTGTTTGATAACAACTATGAAGAAGAATATGTGCAGTGTTTTGTTAATGTGTATTAAATACCTAGAAGTGTTGGTCCAAATGCTAAGGGGTAGTTTGCTCTCTCTCTCTCTCTCTCTCTCTCTGAGTTAGGCAGTGATACTTTCAACTTGAAGATCGGGGATTGATCCCTTGGCATTTGTGTAACACTAAGGTGCCAACACCACTCAACCATGAGTGTGTTGACATGTCGTTTGCCTATGTGAAATACAAGATCATGTTTGTTAATATTCAAAACTATGAAGAATAATATGTGCAGTGTTTTATTAATGTGTCTATTGAATAACTAGAAGTGTTGGTCCAAACGCTAAGGGGTCGTTTGCCTTCTCTCTCTCCCTCCCTCCCCGATGCATTGTGGTGAAGGGGAGAATAGCCAACAGGCTAATCTCCAAGTCCAAGCCAATGGCTTAGGGTTGGGTGTCTAGGCCTCACACCACAGACAAGAAGCAACTCACAATGGAGAGAAAACTCAAATCTCATTCAATCTCTATGTATTGATTGAAGAGCATAACAATCCTTAGAAAGACTCCAGACAAATTAATTTAGGAAACACCTCTAGGATAGACTTTCTAACAATTGACGCAATGTAGGGAATGGGAGAATAGCCTACGGGCTAATCTCCAAGCCAATGGGTTAGGATAGGATGTCTAGGTCTCACACCACAGACAAGAAGCAACTCACAATGGAGAGAAAACTCAAATTTCATTCAATTTCTATGTATTGATTGAGGAACATAACAATCTTTATAAAGACTCTAGACAAATTAATTTAGGATACAACTCTAAGATAGACTTTCTAACAATTGACGCAGTGTAGGGAAGGGGAGAATAGCCAACGGGCTAATCTCCAAGCCAATGAGTTAGAGTAGGCTGTCAAGGTCTCACACCACAGACAAGAAGCAACTCACAATGGAGAAAAAACACAAATTTCATTCAATTTCTATGTATTGATTGAGGAGCATAACAATCTTTACAAAGACTCTAGACAAATTAATTTAGGAAGCAACTCTAAGATAGACTTTCTAACAATTATCCCTAACTAATAGCCAATACTAAAATTAAGAACTCGAATGAAATCTAGCAAAACCAGAAATCCATCAAAATATGAAAGTGAGCAGTTGTCGTTGGAGAGTCTCTGAGGAATTCTTCACTGCTGGGCCTTGTGGGCTTTAGCCTTTCTAGTATAGACCTTCAGACGGGGCCCATTACTCTGGCATGCATCACTCACTCTCTAAGTTGGATAGAGTGATACTTTCAACTTGAAGACCAGGGATTGATCCCTTGGCATGTGTGAAGCACTAAGGTGCCAATGTTAATAACCAAAAACACCAAAAGCTCAAGCAGCTAGTGAACGATAGAATGATGTATATCAAAAGGTCCTGACAACCCTCCTCACATGTGGGGCTGTGCACATGGACAAAAACATGCCAAACGACCATATATGGACGAAAACACGTCCCCAAGGATTCAAACACATGACCCCCGGCTCTGATACCATGTTAATAACCAGAAACACCAAAAGCTCAAACTGTTTGTGAACAATAAAAAAATGTATATCAAAGGGTCCTAACAATCAACACCACTCAACCGTGAGTGGTGTTGGCGTGTCGTTTGCCTAGTATGCGTGGGATAGGAAAATGGGTTTAACATATGTAAATGTTACACATTCAAATATTACATATGTGAAACACTTTGCCGTGTTAGTCAAAATCACCATTTTCGCATGAGTAAATGAGCACATCCAATGGTGTTTGGATTTTTTTGGACTTTTTCACAATTTTCTCAAAATCCATGAACATTTAAGATATGAAGTTTAATGTCTTGATGCTTATCATTAATATGAGAATATTGAAAGGTTTAGATCATGAGATCTATGGCCACAAAAGTGCAAAAAATTAGATCTATGGGTCGGGTTGGGATTTTTTGAACTTTTGTTCACAAATTACTCAAAATATATGAAGATTTAAGATAATAAACTTAAAGGTCTTGTTTTTTTTTTTTTTTCGATGATGAGGATATCCCCATGATATTTTTACCCAAAAAGACTATTCCTCCGGATGCACGCATAAACTTAAAGGTCTTTTTGGCGCGCTCTCTCTCTCTCTTTCTCTCTCTCTCTCAAACTTAAAGTGTTTTGGCATATATTAGTTCAATAAAAAAAAGGGAACAATTTGGATTACAAATACGAGGCCCACAGGAATGAAATAAAGACGTGGTTGATGGGATTTATTCCCATCACCAATTGCATAACTAAATTGAATCATTGTATGAATGACTTGTACTGGCACCTTTTGCAAGTAGGAGATGTGAAAGTGTTTTACACCTATTTAAGTGTGAAAATGACCTTATTTACACACCATTTTCACACCTCATTTATGTATCACATGTGTAAATGAGCTCAAACAAACTTGATGATGCGTAACATGGTTCAAAGTAGTGTAGCCTGCATTATCGGCCGTAGCGATAAAGGCCGCTACGCTATGTTTAAAATAGCGGCGCTATGGTCTAAATCCTATTAGATCCAATCAGTTTTAATTTAAAACGTCATTTTTCTTGTTTCTTCTTTTCAATAACCTTTTCTAAAGTTCTCTATGCCCTTATATGATTCCAAATCACTAAAAAGACACAAAATTGGTTGCTACACACGATTTGAATTCTTTTAACCACTTAAAACACTTACACTGTTACGCCGCTACGTATCGCCCGCTACGTAGCGTTTTAGCCACTGGCCGTTACACCCTCCGCAACCACTATTTTGATCCTTGATGCATAATCATAATACACGTGAATCACTTACATATGTAAATGAGTGCAAACAAAGGACCCCTAATACATTTTATCAACTTCTTAAAAAGAAAGCACGTGGGCTGGAATGCATGGTTTGTGTTTTGATGTATATTGCTTGAAATTTGAATCCATTCAGGATTGAGATGTTACCAGGTTTAGAATGATCTTAAAACACTTATCTTTCTGCTTTATGAACTAAAGGCAGTAGCGATTTGAATTATTCTAAATCACGAGAAGTTCAGACTTGAGAAAACAGTACCAATTGCAAAATACTAAATTTCAAGATGGTTCGGTGAGTTTTCAGGTTCAATTAGCTTCATCTGTCATAAAAAAGGAAAAAAATTATCTAAGAAAAAAGTTAAACTCCAATAAATCATCAAGTAATATTTTACCAACAGAATATATAAAAGGAAAGGAAAGAAAATCAAGATGTATGTTTGTATGCAGTCATCATCTGCATATCAGCATTCACTGTTTTGCCTAGATGTGGATATTGATGCAGACACAGATATGGAGTGAGATGTTACCTGGCTGTACTGTTTGAAATGCAGGACATGCATGCAAACATGATATCCTACCCATAAAGGACATTTATCTTTTAATATGATTTTTATTAGATAAGGTTCAAGCAACGCATGTGACTTGATTATTTTGCAAAATGCTACGTTTCTTCTTCAAAACATTTCTAAATATACATAATGTATTAGTGTATTACAGTTTACATTCATTTGAAACATTTTTATGTTGATAAGAAAACTAATAACATTTTATGAGTACTGGACCTATTATGGTTGGACACATAAAAATGTATCATACAATATCCATGCAATATCCATGATCTGATGCCGTGTCAGTATTTGTATCCTTTGGATATGGTTAGACACATAATACAAGCATTCAGGTATCACATTGCATACACTTGTTAGTGATTGGAAGTTGGTAAAGTAGATTTCTGACTCAAGAGGTAGACTGTGAATCCAATGCCTGACCCTGTCACATATTGATGATTGAGCCTGGTTGAAACTCAGTTTTGATGAGGTTTGGTTGAAACCTGATTGACCTGCCTGGTCAACTTGCAACTCAGCTTGACTTGTCCATAGCTGGTCGAGTCGGCTGGGTCATCTTAAAGCATTCTACCCTCACATATTAAAAACAAACAAAATTGTATATAAGCTTGATATCAGTAAATCGGTAAAAGTTAAAATATAGTTGATTGAAAACAGAAAATTGGAATTACTATTCATACAAGAAATATGGATTTTTTTGTTAGTAAATTGTTAAAAAAAAAATCTTGAGTATGGGAAAAATGCCTGATGAATGGAGAATGAGTACTATGGTCCCGCTTTACAAGAACAAAGAGGATAATTAAAATTGTGTGAACTATCGATCTATCGAACTTATTTGCCATATGATGAAACTTCAGAAGAGCAGACTAGATCATGCCTATGATAGTAGTCAAATGTATTGGATAACCATTTTTGCTTTGTCCAGGTAAATCTACTATAGAAACCCATACTTATATTAGGAATTTAGGATAACTCATGGAAAGGTTTGAAGAGAGAAAAGAAATTTACGTATGATTTTTATTGATTTAGAAGTCCTACGATAGGGTATTGAGATGATTAATTTGGAAAAAAATGCATCCTTAACTTTATATACAAATTATACTAGACATTTATCGTGGAACAGTAGCGAGTGTGAGAACTATGTGAGGATGAGGCCTAAGCTCCCAATTGGAGTTGAATTAGAGGGTCCACTTTGAGCCCTTGTTTAGTTTTGGATACCCTAACAATCCAAGGTGTAGTTTATCGGTATGTTTTGTGCTGATAATATAGTATTCAAAATTCTACCATGAATGCAAGCAAATGATAATCTTGAACTTTGGAGAAAGGCTTTAGAGTCAAATGGGTTGCAAAATAGCTGTTCAAAGAGGGAATATGTGGAGGACAAGTTTAGTATATTTGAGATTTAGCAGTCAATTTTGGTTTGTTTCGACGGAAAAGGGTCAAATTATGCAGAACAACTCTATTTAAAATCCCGGTCTAGGTTTTGTACCTATTTAGTCGTTTCAGTTTAGATTTCGACCAAACAAAGAAAACAGTGTTTTTTTTTTTTCCATTTTTTTTTTCAAGAAAAAGGCTCTTCAATTTGATTTAGGTACTAATTTTCCCCACTGTAGATGTAACAATTATGAGTATGTGTTTATTTTATGTTGTTTTAGACTATAATATTGATAACTGGAGATGAGAGTTGAGATAATGGATGTAGGAAAAAAAGGCTTATAAATTGTTTATTTGGCACATAGAAATCACATACGCTATTCTTGATTTATTGGAATGAATTAAAGATGTTAGTATGTTTGTTTCTTTAACCTTTTTCTGTTTACTATTTTTTTTTTTTTTTACATATTTTTATTTGTGTATTTAAGATTTTTAATTTTCTGAGACGAGCTCCAAGATAAAAAAAATTGAGATGTTGAACCAGCTGAAGCATTTCACTTTGGATTGTAACTGAAATGGGGTTCCAAATGAAATTGACACCTATGATTTGAAATTGAGGAAGATGAGTTGGTAAGAATTAAAAATAATTTAATGCCATGGTGGGATAGATTTCAGTACTGGGGAGTAGCTGTTAAGAAAAAATGGAGGGTTTGAGCTGTGATAGCAAATAAGATCAGTGTTGGGGAGGCAAAATGGATGTATGAAAGGGGACTGCTTTGCAATCATTGAGTGTCATTTTGATTAAAGGGACATTTTTACAGGACGGCTATTAGACTTGGTAGCTATATGGATCTAAATGTTTGGTAAGAAGCGAAAGGACATGTTAGGGAGATGTGCCTACTATAAGGGATGTGTGAAGTTATAGGAAGGGATACAATTAGGATCGAATTAAGAATGGGCACATAAGAGGAAACTTATGAGCAGTTCCAATAAAAGAGAATATAAAGAATGCCATCTAAAATGTTATGTGCACGTATACATAAGACCTAAAACGAACCTTGTAAGACATAATGAAGGGTTATAGCAAGGAACCAAAAAAAAAGGGAGACCAATAAAAGACCTCACACAAAGTAGTGAGAAAAGAGATGGTGATTTTTGAAGTGGCTAAAATGCTGCAAATAGGGTTGAGTAGAGAAGTAGAACTCACGAAGCCAACCCCAAATAAATGGGATGAGACATTGACGATGGTGTGAAAAAATGTAGATGGTCTGAATATAATAATGAACTGTTTAAAATTTTTTTTGCTATCCCACTTGTTCAACCAGCCAAGTTTCTTGGTTGACTTTACCGATAATTGCCCAAGTCTGGTGGCCGACCCGCGAGGTTGGAAAACTATTTCACCCCATAGAGTTGATCTACTGGGTCGGAAAATACCATCCTACTTTTATTTAATCTGTAATCAGAATGATACTACTCTTTTTTCTTTGTTTTTTAATGACATGGGTATCCCCGCGGTATTTTTACCTGATAGGACTATTCCCCTAGGCGCATGCAAGACCCCGCCCCGCATAAATTGTTGGAATGATTCTACTCATTTTTTGAACAGATTTTATTGTAAATTGTTGGTCATTTATTTATTTATTTTAACCCAATGATTTGGTTGCTTTAAGTGCAAAACATAATCAATCATGACCTACCCATGGAGGAGCCTAGTGTTTGAATGGTTTCTTGATCTGGTGCATACATGGTCCTGGCAAAAAACCGCAATTTTGGAACAATAAAATCTTAAAATCATGAGAACTGAACAACACATCTATTAAAGAAGCAAACTTTATATGTTCAAAATGCTTGAGAGGGTAAAAGAAAAGTTCTGATGATCTTCTGAAACATACAAAAATAGGTATAAAAATATTATACCATTTGGGGAAACGAAAACAGAATTATATAATGAAAGCAACCAAAGGAACACTGCTTGACCGGTTGTTCAGTATTTCAGCAACCGAAAGAAAATTACATAAGAGTACACTATTTTGTTCCCTTTTTTAGAGAGAGAGAGTTCTAATAATGAACATTGCTTGACCTTTTTTTTTGAAAAAAATTCCTCGTAATTTAATAATGAAAAAACACTAAACAAAATATATTTGAATAGTACTTTTGATGCATGATAATTCATAGAATTTTCAAGAGGAACTTCTTTAAATGCATGAATATGGCATTGGCCTCAGGTACTTGTGTTTATGATGGAGAGATCCTGTAATTTGAAGCTATAGAGGGTTCTGTTGTAGTCCCTTCAAGAGAGGGAGACCGTTTGATGATTGTGCCAATGTGATAAATGAATGTTACTTTATGGCTTATGCATTGTTGTTGCGGTAATGCCACAAAATTTCTGTAGAGAGAAAAAAAACGTCATCATTAGCTGATCAGATAGATGGGATAACCAGATAAACTTTGATGATGATGGTAGTGATGAAGGAAAGAGGAGTATCACCATACAAATTATACATCAATTTACTTTAAAATGCAGTAAAAAAAAAAAAAAAACTGAAGGTTTTTCCTAACAGTTGTGTTTGTGTGTGGATCATGTTTTCCAGCATGGTGAATATTATGAGTGGAATCTCCTTAAACCGAAAAGAAGGAAGCAGGTCTCATGACTTCGATAGCATGATGAAATTTGATAAGGCGAGTCAATTACTAGTAGTTTATAAATTCACATCATGACCAAACCAAGTATTTGATTTTTTATGCTCTTCGTGTCCTACCATTGCAACATTATGGAATCATATCTTGTAGACCATTAAGAACCTTGGAATAATTCTTTCCGCTATAGAAATCTGCCCTCCTTGATTCTAAGTATGGTTTTTTTTTCTTCTTTCCGTAAACAGGTCTAATTTCATAGTCAAAAAGAAAAAGACACCTGTTTTTTCAGTTCCTGACAGCAGACTTCAAAGAAGTTCTCTTGATAAGAGCCTAAGAAGCACGGACACGGACACGGGACACGGACACGACACGACACGAATACGCCGACATGGCATTTCTCAAAAAAGTAGGACACGGACATGTCGGGGACACGTTAATAATAATAATAATAATAATATATCTAATAATATACTAAAAGATACTATCATTTTAACTTTGTAATCAATTTAGCAATCAAATAAATAAAAATTCAAGTACCACTGTAACAACTAACAAACATATCAAATTATCAAATAGCAATACAAAATTGAAACATAATTAATAATCATTAAACATGAAATATCCATAGTTCCATAAAATTCATACAAAGAAAAGGGAGGATCATCAATTTCCCCTCCATTCCAAAAATACAAAAAGAAAAAAAGAAGTCAATTTCCATCTAAAGTTTACTCAATTGATGCAACTTCAATTGCCTCATCATCGCCATCAATTTGATTATGATCAACATCATCAGTAAAGACCACAGCCTCCAACTCTGGCTCATCAAGCAACCTCAAGCACCCCAACATCCTCGGAGGAATCATAAGTATCTCCTGCAATATCCCACATCTTAGTCTCACCTTGCATATATTGTGGGGTTTTTCTTGATAAAAGACGTAGATTGCTATGAATAAAAACCAAGTTTTCAGCACGTTTTGGCGTCATCTTGTTCCTACTCACTGAGTACACAAAGGAGTAAGTACTCCAATTCCTCTCACAACATGATGAAGAAGAAGGCTGCATAAGTAGCGTAAAAGCTAAGCTTTGAAGCATGGGTGCACATGTGCCATGGATGGCCCACCAACTCGTTGGATCCTTATGATATCGACCACGTAAAGAATCATGCTCCCCAAATTCCCCCACTCTAAGTGAGAAATTGGCAAACTCCATATTAACCATTGTGCGCTCCTCGGAAGTGGGGAAGTATTTTACAAGACTTTTCTTTCTCTCTCTAGAAACCTCCACATCTTTATGTGGAGGAACTCGACTCGGGTCCTCGTGAAGCCATTCGTCGCTATAATACCTTTGACAAAAGAAAGAAGGATTTCAAAATTACTTGATAATAAAAAAATGTGTATTAGGATGTAAGAATAAAAGAAAGTAATTAACCTGGGATTCAAAGAATGTGCCAAGCAATGGAGTGGGGTATTGTTTTTGTTCCAACGATCAACAAGTATTTGGTGTACCACGTCATAAAATCCACATGACTCATCATGCCGCTTCCCTTCATGCCTAAATATTGCAGTCTTCACTTTTTCAATCATTGTATCCCACATGTCATACACCAAGTGAACACAAGGTTTGTCTGTATCACAGATTTTAAGCATATCATAAATAGGCGATGTGAAGGAAAGAATGTAATCAATGGAATCCCACCAAATGTCATCTAACAACTTTTCTTTTACAAATCTTGCCGTCCCCGCATCATCTTCTCGATAACAAGACCATTTGTCACTTATAACCATAGATTGGAGTCTCCGCTTTATAAGTTTGAATCTCTTAAGCATGATAATCGCTAAAGCAAAGCGGGTGTCTGCCACAGAAAGCAATTTCAAAGTAGCAAACTCATTGAACATGGCCAACCTCAGAGTGATTCATGATAAAATGCTTTATGTGCATAACATCACCAACAATGTCTAATATCCAACTACATTCGCTATATGTCAATTGGTTGTTCTCAACATTTTTTGCTGCACAAATGTTCTTCAAAGCAAGATTGAGGGTGTGGACCACACCTGGTGTCCAAAAAATGTTAGGAAATTGCGATTCAATGATTTGCCCTGCACCCTTACAATTTGGAGCATTGTCAGTAATCACTTGAACTACATTTTCATGCCCAACATCATTAATGACCTCCTTCATCAAATTAGCAATGAAATATTTGTCTTTTGTTTCACCGGAACAATCAACAGCTTTAAGAAACATAGGCCCACCTTCTGTAACAGCCATGAAATTGATTAATGGCCTCCTTTGTGAGTCACTCCACCCATCACTCACAATGCTTACACCCTTTTCCCTCCACGTGCCTTTAATAGGTTGTAATAATCTTTCAATGTTTGCCTTCTCTCTTTGGAGTAAACTCGTCCTCAACATATTGTACCCCGGAGGCACATAACTGGTAAGTGGACTGTTGGCAGCGAAAGTGAAGGCATTCACAAAATGTGGGTTTCGTGCTAAGTGAAATGGTAAACCCACAGAATAAAACACCTAGCAATCTCAGCATGTAATTGATCACGAGCTCCTATATTAAATGCCTTCTCAATTGGATTTGAACTCCCACTTCCACTTGCCTTTCTCTTCTTTGAGTCAAACCCTCCGTGCATAATACTATTCAATGAATTAGAACTCACTGAAACATTAGCAACAAGCAAAGGTACTTTTTTGGTGCATTGGCGTTCATCCGTAATTGTACTTCTTCCTCTAATTTTTGCATTTCAGAAATATCTTTTGTCGTAACACGTGAACATGCAGCAATCCCACAGCCAGGCAATTTTAACAAGTGAGCCTTAACCCTTGTGTATGAGCTCTTTTTTATCTGATTGCAAAAATTACACTGCCAAGTAATATTTCCCCCTCCATTAATTTTCTCAAACTTGGTTACATATTTCCACAGAGGCTTATTTATATCTTCTTCATTGGAACTAGAGCCAGGAATGGAGCTCATTGTCACACAGAGGTGAAGAAGCAAAGCTGATAAATAAAATAATAATTTGATATAAAGAACAGATTTGATATATAAACAGCAAAAACCCATTGGAAGTGTAAGATCATATTAAGAAACAGGTGAGGCCCACTGGTGCATGATCTAACTATTCAGGGCCCCACTGATTTTTAATCGATCTTCTTTGGGTCCTCCATGGGTGCCTAACCAGCCATGTGCAAACAATTACAAGAGAAGGAAGGCATCAGGCATGGCATGCGTCCTCCTTCCGCCTCTCAGATCTGATGCCACAAATTGGTGAGCCAACCAGGACCCACTGCACATGGGTCCAGTGCTACAGTGGTCGACCATGGGTCCTCCTTCAGATCCATGGTCTCGATCCCTCATCAAGTGGGCCATGGGGTCCCACAACCCCAGTCGACAGATACCGTCTGTATCAGGGGAAGAAAGTGCAAAAAAAAAAAAAAAAAGCAGTACCTGGAAGATCTTCTCCTTCTCCTTCTCCTTCTCCCTTCTCCCTTCTCCCTTCTCCTTCTCCCAGATCGTTTTTTCCCTTCTTTTCTGCTTCACTTTTCTCTTTCGCTGGACGACGAATGTCATTAGGGCAGCCCCCTTTGCTTTTAAGTTATGATATTTTACAAATAGCACCCTTTCCTTTTCTTTTTTTAAGGATGGCCCTTTTACTCTAATTTTATTTTAGTTTTTCAATTAAAAAGAGGCCCAGCGTGTCCGGATGTGTCCGGAACGTGTCCCCAGCGTGTCCGAAATACAAAAAATATAAAAATAAAAAGGACACTCTTTTTTCCGTGTCCGACACGTGTCGGGGTATGTCCGTGTCCGACACGTGTCGGACATTGACACTTCGGCCCCGGAGAGGTGTCTGTGCTTCCCAGATAAGAGCAATGAAACTCAAGAGGCTACATTTTATTTTTCATGAAATTGCACTCTCGCTTTATTATGAGAATACATCTTAATTTATACAAGAATAAGAAAAGGAAACTCAAAATTTATTATCAATTCTAACTTATTCCTAAGATCTCTAATACCCTATTGCAATAGGTAACATTAAAATGAAAAACGAATCCCTTGATCTCTGATATTAAACGGTAGATATTTGGCAAAGACCGCCATCATATCTTGCTAGTGATCATTGTCTATCTATAGAGTCTACCACTGTCGCGTCCTGCTTTTTATTTTTTAGTCTGTCAATGTCAGTTGCCCACTAGATCTGTTGTGCTCTCTTGTAGAAGTGTTCAATCATGCAGGTTGATGAAAATGGTGAGATCTTGAGACTATCATGGATGAATATGTGTATGAGAGAGGATGTTTTATGTTTATTCAGGAGAAAAAAAAGGAGGGTGACATCATTGCAGAAGCGTAAAAGGGAGGACCACGGCCAAACTGATTGAAAGATTGCTACTGGGGCATAGCGTGGATGCTATGTGAAACTTGAGGCTATATTTTTTATGAAATTGCACCTTAGCTATATTAAGGGAAAAGCTCCCAATTCATAGAAGGAAGAACAGATGAAGGAACTTCAAATATTTAAAATTAAACTATCCTAATATCTCCAACAAAGAGAATACAATATTCATGCTCTAATGACAAATATGGATATGATTCCTTCATTTCCTAGATTCTAAAATTATGGTTACCCTAGCTTGTCATTTGGTGTTTTTTCATTCCTAATATACTATCTGCCATGGGTAAAATTTTTCTAGCCATCTGTAACGACGGATGAAATTGACAAAGCAGTGCACAAGATGATCATAGATGCTGGAGCTTATCCTTCTCCTCTTGGCTATGGGAGGTTCCCAAAAAGTGTATGCACATCAGTTAATGAATGCATGTGTCATGGAATACCTGATTCTCGCCAGCTGCAGGTTTTATATCCCAGCAGTTCTTTCTATTTTTTCCTAGATACACTCTCAGTATTGATTTAGCCAGAGACTCTTATATCTTCTATTACTTACAATCACTATCTTCTGCAGGATGGTGACATAATAAACATTGATGTAACTGTCTTCTTGAATGTATGTTCTCAAATCATTTCTATGTGTGATTCATAATTTCTATGACATTTAAACTTCTTTATGATTGTTATTGTCATTTTTTTTAAGTGGAAATCTTTTTGGGTGGATTCTCTTTCTTGCTACTATAGTTCCCTGTGCTGCCTTTTGTTCATGGTGTCATTGCTCTTTTAGAAAATATATTCAATGATCAGATGTATTTTTTCCGATAAAATATATGTGCCAAACTTTATTTGCTCAACTAAATAATCAACTTTCAGATTATTTCAATAAATTTTTAACCCGTAGTGTTTAAAGCTTTTAGAGGTTTTAATGCAACCTGTGATTGCTAGAGTCACTCAGGTTGGTACTCCCAACACCCCATCAATCTCCAACCATCTAAAATCAAAGGAAAACCCAACCATTTTTCATAAGAAAATAGCCACAAAAATGTTGATACTTGATTTTTTAGCCGCAATCCCAACTCAAAGATTCTTTAATGGAGGAAACCTGAAGTTGGAAAATAGCAAAATGAAATTTTATTAAATGTCCAATAATTTGCTGGTCGTCAGACCCTAAACATAAATATATGTTCTCATATGAAATGGAAACCTAGACTAATTCTTGGCTGTTGGATCTACCCATGGATGTTTTAATCCTGGCCATATGACTCATAAAAAGAAAATATTAAAACAGTAAAACCATTTAAAAAAAAAAAGTTAAAAGGTTGAACTTGAAAATCTTCTGTAGGTTTGGAATGTTTCCAAATTGTGCATGGAACATGAGCCCAAATGTGGTCACAAATGAACTGTCCCCACCATCTGTTCATGGGCCACCCGTGATCAATGGTTGATCTTCATGGTCAACAGTTGATTTTTCTCCTCTTGAATTCTTTACTTGATCCATCTGACATAAGCATTTGTTTGGAATAACAGTCAACATTTCCATCAAAAAAATTCGAGTATAGGTCCCTTTTTAGCATTTAGTTATTTTTTGGTTTCTGTGGACTGTCATTTTTCTGTGGTGCAATTTGGATGAATAAGGAATATGTTTATGTTCTTTTGTAGTATGTTTCTGTAATTTCTTGCATAGATGAAAAGAAATATGTTGAATGTGAATAAGAAACATACTTCGAAGTATGTTTCTGTAGCATTTCCCCATCCTTCATATGATGACTGTTTCATTGTCTAAAAGTCCTTTAGTCTTCATCTTTTCATTTAATGATTTAAAGTCTTTTTGGATTTCTTATGAATTTTAGGGTTACCATGGGGACACATCGAAGACATTTCTATGTGGAAATGTAGATGACGATGCAAAAAGCCTTGTGAAGGTATTATGATGGCTTGCTTTATAATGGTATGCCATGTTGCTATTTGTCTCCTGTTGATACCGTCATTGCCACTTCATGAGCTTTCTAACTTCCTTCAAATCTCATTTGGAATGATAAGTTCAATTTTTAACTATATATATATATATGGAAAATGATCTTGTGAGCACGGTGGTCATGGTATTACGGTGAGCACCAACTAGTGGGGCCACCTTATGACCCACGAAGTGAATCACAAAACAAAGGACCCCCTGATAGTCACTAATCCCCATATTTTGCAGCCATCTAAATGGACTGGACCATTGGATTGAGGGACCAACCTTTTTTTCATTTAAAGCCATTAAAATTGTGGACCATGGATCAAGGGGTTAGAGGCATGGGATTGGCTTCAAACTTCATAACAAGGGTGGTCCCACCTGGATCTTTCCATCCCCCCTTGTCCCATGATCTGCCGGGCTCAATCCAGTTAGCCCATCTAGGCGGTGCTCATGGTACTGTGAACATAATATATATATATATATATTTATATACATGCTCCCGTGAGGTAGCTCTCACTGTCTTAAAATGAGTACTCCTATGTGCATGTTTATGTTTTTTTTTGTTCTTTTTCTTTTTTTCGTTCTTTAAGGACAATGAGTTCTCCTATTTTTTATCCACAGCTCCTCATTTTTATTTTATTTTATCAGGTAACAAAAGAGTGCTTGGACTTAGCAATATCTGTTTGCAAAGATGGTGTTCCATTTAAGAAAATTGGAAAGAAAATAAGGTTTGTTGTTTATGTGCAAGAATTTTTTCCCCATGTTTTGAAATGGGCATGTTGCACTGTTCCCTAAAGAGCCTTGATGGACACATGCCATCTAGAAGAAAGTTCTAGCAGCTTCAGGCCATTTGGAGTAGAGAGATAAAATATGAGTAGAAGGCTAGAAGCATTATGCGACTCCAGTGGGTTATTTGAGGAATAGTGATGGGAGTGTTAAATCAGTGACTGACAGTAGGAGTGCAACTTTGGCCAAGGCTAGGCGTGAGCCTGTGTATCCCTATTCATGAAAACCCAATTCAAGATGGTTTTATTTTTTTGGCTCAGGCCTATTTTTTGTTGCCTAGATTAATTTCACAGCAGTTTTCGAAAGCCTAGGTTGAATTCAGGCAAGGTTTCTGAAGCCTAGGTTGAATTTGAGCCAGGCTTATGCTCAAGCCTCAAGTACCTGAACTAGGCTCAAGTATCTGAATCCCAAACTGTATATATACACATCATTAGCACTAGAAGTTTAGCCATTGATTTGGCCAATGCAATTTAGAAGCATTATTACTTACCAGAATTTGACACATCCAGGTTGTGTAGGCCCTTAAATTGATCACGCTGGTGTTGGCATCCATCCCAGTTTTTCTAACTGGTACATGACCTTCTGAGCTTTGGAATGGTCCGGTGTTCCAGAAAATGCCTCCAGATTTTTTAAAAAGGTAACTTATCTTGAGATTTGTTATGTGCATAGGAGTGTCTTTTTTGGAAAAAAAGCAACCTCTTCTCTATCCCTCTCTTACCCCCATCTCTCCAACCTAGGGTTACCTAACTACACCACCATACAAACCACGATCTGAGTCCCAGTGAACTAGATCTTGGATTGTTTCTCTATGGATTGCGGAGTTTATTTCAAACTGCTCGTATTTCATGTTGGTAGGTTTCTTATCACTTCTTTGAGAAACTTTTTTCATGGGAACTTCCTATGTTGAATTAAGCAACAAAAAAAAAGGGAAATAAAACATTGGGTTTGGATTTGAAAACAAATGTATGCAGTGGAACCCACCTATCATCATGTAAATCCGCTTGCTCTTAACATCCCTGTCTCCTGATTGGCAATCTTTCCAAATTAACATTGATTCAATTGTTATTCATTGTTTAATTCAGTCATATGCACCAATGCAAAATCTCAAATTGACATCGATTCAATTTGTTATTCTTATTCACTGTTTGATTCATTCATATGCATCAATGCAAAATCTGAGCTTATAAAACCATTTAAGTTGGGGGCCTCTAAATTTGTCGTCAATTGGCCGAGTCTATCATCAATTGGCTGAGTCTATCTCGTTTCCCCCATCAAGACCTTCCTATTCCACCGTGATTGATTGCTCCAATCGACCCCACAACCTAGAGTGAGGTTTTCAAATTTAAACTTAGGCTCTCCTAAGTCAAGCTTAGGATAAAATCTCATAAGCTCACACTTGTGGGGCCCACCATTGGTCGATCCAAATGGACCAAACACACGACCCCACTGAATTGCACATGTCCACCAACTTTCAGTCATATCCAAATTTACTGGACCGTTGGATTGTGTACCGATCCAAATGGACTATTGACCATTAAAATTTTAGGGCCAAAATGGAGATGATAGAAAGCTCGGTTGGGGCTGATTGGGTCCTAGTGAGTTCTTGAAATCCCCCTCATCCCCATCCCCATGTGGGTCCTCAGGTGGCCCCACCACACACTTGACCTTAGCTTAGGAGAGCTGCCCCCCTATATATATACATACATTCCTGTGTATGTATGCTTGCCCACCTTTGTAAATAAAAATTAGTAATGTGCAAGTGCGTGCGTTTGGGATGGGTTTGATTGTGTGTGAGAGTGGGGGAGAGAAATGAAAGCTTATCTTTATTGTATGAGTGAGAGAGAGAGAGAGAGAGAGAGAGAGAGAGAGAGGGGAAATTTTTTTATATTATCATCAGAGCATTTCTCATATTGTTTGTACTACATTTTTTTTTTCGTCGATGCATATTGTTTGTAGTACATGCTATATGGTTCTAGAATTGCTTGTATAAATTCTAAACATTATTTCTTCTTCTTTTTTTTAAATATTAGTGAGCATGCAGAAAAGTTTGGTTATAGCGTGGTGGATCGTTTTGTTGGCCATGGTGTGGGGACCATCTTTCATTCCGAACCAATTATAATACATAATCGTAAGTAGACTTTTCATTTCAGTTCTACGCTATGATTTCTCTGGAATGTGTTTTGGTTATTTTGGGAAGGTTTTGAAATGGATCGCACTCCATTCATTGCCAGTGGGTTATATGCCAAGGCTCTAACTTGTAGACTCTGTTTATAGAACACATCTTTCATCCTTAGGAAATAGGAAATCATGTAAATCCTTGCAGCTTGCAGCTTGCGTGGAAACAAAAAGGATATCTCTTGGCACATATATATAGATATATACATATAGAGAGAGAGAGTCTTATATTTAAAAACAGTAAATACTATAATTAAAATAGTAAGTTCATTAAAACTAGTAAAATGACATCTAGACTCTACATGACAATGAACATGTAAATAAATTTCTAAAATGACTCAAATAG
The DNA here is from genome assembly GCA_029852735.1 of Persea americana. Classification (NCBI taxonomy): domain Eukaryota; kingdom Viridiplantae; phylum Streptophyta; class Magnoliopsida; order Laurales; family Lauraceae; genus Persea; species Persea americana. The sequence continues at coordinate 70,349,230 of CM056815.1, forward strand.
AATCTGAACTTCAATTGGACTCAAAAACCCTCAAAGTCAAAACTTATTTGACTGAAAAACTGAGATTTGAGTCATTTGACCACCTAAATTATGGGATTTCTCCATGAAAATGACCTCAAAGTCTCAAACTGCTTTAGCAGTTTTCTTCAGCGATCTCCTCATCAAGAGTTGCAGTTAGGTCAAAAGCCAGATGTTAGGGTGCATGTCTGGCCCATATATTCAGTTTCTTTAGATTCTGATGCCCCGGATAAGCATTGCCAACCTGCTCTATATCAGACCTTGACTTAAGATCACTCCTCATATTTGCAAATCTTTCCAAAATCTTTGTTGGTTTCACCTTATACATAACCTTTGTTGAACACTTAACTCAGTTCTCCACCTTATCATCCTCCACTCTGGTGATATTTTTCCTCCATATTTTTCCTCCATCACATATTCATTAATCTTGATCATTCCTATTTCTAACCGCATATTTGGTGCCATCTCTTGTTAAGGAATAGTCAGATAACAGATTAGTTCAGTTCCTGTTGTATAGGCTGAATATTTGTAATTAGTTACTTTACTTATGTTTAGCAAATAGTTAGAGAGAATATCTTTGATAAGTTAATCCCTTTGTAAGCTCTATTTAAACAGGTGTTCTCACTAAAAGTAAATACAACAAAATAGTTAAAACCATCTCTCTTTGTTACATGGTATCAGAGCCTGATCCAGTAGACCACAAATATTTTTTTTTTCATCAAATTTCGGCAGACATTCTTCTTTGCTTTCAATGGCTGCCAACAACAATATTATTCCGAATGATGGTGAACCCGCTCGCCCTTTCTTCGTCGTTCAATTCACCAATGCCGTCAAACTCATTCCCACAAATTATATCACCTGGAAAGCACAGATCAAGTCGATTCTAGTTGGGTATGGCCTCTTCAAATTTTTTTATGGCACCCATCTTGCACCAGCGAAGATGATCACCACCAACAATGTTGCAACTCCAAATCCGGCCTATGCGACCTGGATGCAGCAAGATCAGTTGCTTTATGGGGCGCTTGTAGGCACACTGGCCTCCACTGTGGCGCCTTTGATCACACAAGCGGATACCTCCCATGAAGCCTGGAAGATCCTTGAAGATACGTATGCTAACCCTTCACGGGGGCATACTAATCTGCTCAAGGAAAAACTCAAAACCATGACCAAAGGCACTCAATCAGTGTCTGAGTTCATGCAACAGGTCAAAGGATGCGCTGATCTTTTAGCCTCCCTTGGCAAGAAACAAGATCATGAGGATATCATTGACGTTGTTTTAAAGGGGCTAGATTCCTCTTTTCAATCCGTCATTGATGGTGTCCATGCTCGGGACACAACAATCAAGTTTGAAGAGCTTCACGAGAAGCTAATCAACAAAGAACTCCAAAACAAATTGGCTGCACCGCCAAGCACTGCTCCAGCATCAGCAATGACGATGCACACAAAACCCAACAAAAACAAGCAGAAGGCACCATACCCACCGTCAAACTGGTCGTCGCCGCCTCCTCCATCATCTGCCTGGCAATCCCCACCACCCTATCAACCAGTCTCGCCTCAACCTCGGCCCTTCAAGCCCCTTCCAAGGGCGATGTCAATGGTGTAGAGAGACTGGCCATGTTGTTGGTTTCTGTCCTATATTCCGCCAAACAGCGCCTCACCTTCGCCCACCCCCACCGGTTCGCCCTCCATATAATCCTTCACCCCAGCCCCAGGCCCAACACAATATCATCCAACCGTCAACTCAACCATGGCTTGTTGACAGTGGTGCCTCTCACCATGTTACAAACGACCTCCAAAACCTCAGCCTTCACTATCCATATGCAGGTCCCGACGAGCTAATTGTGGGAAATGGTAAAGGTTTACAAATTTCAAAAGTTGGGAAACTTGAGCTTTCTTCTGCATCCAAAACTTTTATTTGTGATAATGTGTTTTTTGTTCCAAAAATCTCCAAAAACATTATTTCTGTTTCCAAATTTGCTTCTCAAAATCAAGTATCTATCGAATTCTTACCACATTGTTTCCTTGTGAAGGATCTACAAACGGGAACGGTTCTTCTTAAAGGTCCATGTGTTGATGGCGTCTACTCTTGGCCTCTTTCAAGATCTCCTCACGTCTTTGTGACTCAAGTTTCGGATGGCTCTTCATGGCACCACAAGTTGGGACATCCCTCACCACCTATTTTAAAGTTTTTGCAATCTCGTTTTCAATTAGGCATTTCCCATTCCAAGTCAGATTTTTGTAATTCCTGTTCTATCAATAAAAGTCACAGACTTCCTTTTCAAAAGTCCACTATTTCATCCACTTTTCCTTTAGAAGTCATCTATTCGGATTTGTGGACATCTCCCGTCATTTCTCATGATGGTTATCGCTACTATGTTATTTTTGTAGATCACTTTACAAAATATATATGGTTTTTACCCATTAAAACATAAATCTGACACCACCCTCACTTTCATAAAATTCAAAGCCCTAGTTGAAATAAACTATTTCAACCACAAAATCAAAATTTTCTATTCAGATAATGGTGGAGAATTTGTTGCCCTCGCATCCTTTCTTTCCACAAATGGGATCACTCACCTTACTTCTCCTCCCCATACCCCACAACATAATGGCTATGTTGAACGACGCCACCGACACATTGTTGAAACTGGTCTTTCTCTCATGTCTTACTCTAGCATGCCTGAGGATCTATGGCCTTATGCTTTTCAAACATCGGTCTATTTGATCAATAGGATGCCCACACCAACTCTTCAACATAACTCCCCTTTTCTAAAACTATTTCAAACACAACCTAATTATCACAAATTGAAATGTTTTGGTTGCCTATGTTTTCCATGGCTTAAACCTTATACCTCTCATAAAATGGACCCAAAATCCATTGCTTGTGTTTTTGTGGAATACTCCCTAACCCAAAGTGCCTATTATTGCCTCGATCCCCTTACCTACAAAGTCTATACCTCTCGGCATGTGACATTTGTGGAACAAGAATATCCGTTTGCCAAACTGATCTCAGACCCACCAAACCCGCCTAATACTGAACCTGGATGGTGCTCATTAAAGCTTCCGCTCCTCAACAATACTCCAAATCCACCAACTCATCCTACCTTAGTTGCAGACACCATCCCACTTACCACCTCTCCTAACTCTCGTACCGACACCTCGCCCCCCCCCTCTCTCCCGCATATCAGGCCCATACTCCCAGCCCTGACACAACCTCCTCCCCATCCCAACTTCCTCCTACTGGCCCAGATTTCAAGGCTTACCCCACCACTAATCCTCCACCCCCATCCCCAGTTCATGAGATCATCACAAGATCTAAGAACAACATTCACAAACCAATCCAAAAGCTCAATCTTTCAGTCCATCTCCAACAACATCAAGAACCACAAAATATAACCCAAGCTCTCAAAGACCCGGAGTGGCGTCGCGCGATGACCTTGGAGTTTGATGCTTTATGCTCTAATGACACTTGGGTTTTGGTGCCACCGCAGGAGAAGCAAAACGTTGTAGGTTGCAAATGGGTTTTCCGAGTCAAATACAATCCGGATGGCTCTCTTGATCGGTACAAGGCAAGGCTAGTGGCCAAGGGATTTCATCAACGTCCCGGCCATGACTTCACTGAGACGTTCAGCCCAGTTGTGAAGCCGGTTACAGTTCGAACAGTGCTTGTAGTTGCAGTTACATCAGGTTGGTCTCTCCGACAACTTGATGTTAACAACGCCTTTCTACACGGAACTCTTCAGGAAGATGTTTACATGGCCCAACCTCCGGGCTTTGGGGACAAGCACTTCCCGAATCACATCTGCAAGCTCAAGAAAGCTATCTATGGCCTTAAGCAAGCGCCCCGCGCATGGTACACTGAGCTTCGCCAATTTCTGCTTCAAATTGGGTTTGTTAATTCCGTTGCCGACTCTTCCCTGTTTATATACAACAAGCATACCGCCGTGATCTATTTGCTAGTATATGTTGATGATATCATCGTTACCGGCAACACTCTCTCGATGCTTGACGCAGTCACCAAACGCCTCTCCTCTCGGTTCTCCCTCAAAGATCTAGGTCCTCTCACCTATTTTCTTGGAGTCGAAGTTCACCACCATTCTCATGGGTTGTTCCTTAACCAGCGCAAATACATCCACGATCTGCTCCTCAAAGCCAAGATGGATGAATCAAGGCCTATCTTGACTCCAATGTGCACTACAACGTCGCTCACTAAACAGTCCGGCAATCCCTTCGAGTTAGCCACAGAATACAGGATGCTTGTTGGGAGTTTACAGTACCTCTCTCTCACCCGACCTGATGTGAGCTTTGCTGTCAATAAGCTATCTCAGTTCATGCATTCACCAACCACAACACACTAGAGTGCCCTAAAACGCCTACTTCGCTACATCAAAGGCTCGGCGGAAACAGGTATCATCATTAACAAACATGGCTCTCCTTTGTCGTTACATGGTTATTCCAATGCGGATTGGGCAGGAGACAAGGACGATTATATCTCCACAACTGGGTATCTCCTCTACCTTGGTCGCACCCCAATCTCCTGGACGTCGAGGAAACAAAAATCGGTAGCCAGATCGTCTACTGAAGCTGAATACAGGGCGTTGGCTGACTCCAGTTGTGAACTTCTGTGGGTAACTTCGCTGTTGAATGAGTTAGGGATCCTGCTGAAAACACAGCTGGTGTTGTACTGTGACAACATGGGGGCGAAGAGTCTGAGTGCTAATCCTGTTTTTCACTCCCGGATGAAACACATTGCATTGGCGTTCCATTTTGTCCGAGAACAAGTTCAAAGCGGCTCGTTACGGGTGTCGTTTGTCTCTACAGAGGACCAGTTGGCTGATGTCCTTACGAAACTGCTGCTCCGCAAACGGTTTCACACACTCATTGACAAGCTAGGACTCTTCTCACCGGTGTCCTGCTTGAGGGGGCGTGTTAAGGAATAGTCAGATAACAAATTAGTTCAGTTCCTGTTGTATAGGCTGAATATTTGTAATTAGTTACTTTACTTATGTTTAGCAAATAGTTAGAGAGAATATCTCTGATAAGTTAATCCCTTTGTAAGCTCTATTTAAACAGGTGTTCTCACTAAAAGTAAATACAACAAAATAGTTAAAACCATCTCTCTTTGTTACATCTCTCTCTCTCTCTCTCGCTCGCTAAAGCATTCAGGTCCTCATCAAATCTCCCCTACCACCATTATCCTAGTGACCCCAAAATTTATTCCATCTCCAATGTAGAAGCCATGAATTTGCACATTCCATCGCTCTCTCTCAAATTTATTCCATCTCCGATGTAGAATCCATCTCTCTCTCTCTCAAGCATTCAGGTCCTCATCAAATCTCCTCTACTACCATTATCCTCATAACCCCAAAATTAATTCCATCTCCAATGTAGAAGCCATGAAGTTGCACATCCACTTATTTTCCCCTTCCTAAAAAAGCCTCTTCCCCTTTTAACAACATGATTAGTGTACTGCATTGGCACCTTCGTATATGGTGGGTGCATGGAGAAGGTCCTAAGATATCATGAGGACTATGTACTAGTTTAATCTTTGCCTTAACCCATAGTGTGATGTGACCAATGACTTCCGAAATAATGTCTTCAGATTTTATCAAGCTCCTAAGCCTCTCCTGGTTGCCTCCTAAAGAATGAAAGGAAGTCAACTGACATGGAGGATGACGTGGCTTTAATATGGTAATGCATGTTGCCACGAAATGATAAAGTTAAACTGCATATTACTGGGATGCCAAATTCTATATTTCCACCTTTCTTCCCACACTACAACTGATTTTTTCTTTATTTATTTTTGGCATCCTTTAGTGTTGCAGTCTTTCTGCATATGGGTCAATTCTTTTCCAATGCGCACTTGCTAAGGTTTAACCTGCAAACCACTACAAATAATGAAGGGTTCCTTGTTTGTTATTCTTCTGCCTCATGTTATTGGTAACCACCAACGAAGGAATACAAACTCTAAGGTTCCTATTTGGGACCCCACTGAAGACAGGAAAGTATGATTTTTCCCATTTGCGATGGTGGAGGGATTGGGTAAGCCTTTTCTCAAAGCTAATTAGATCATGTGGCTGGGGATGGAAAGGTCTCAACATGGAGAATTTCTGGGAATTTTACTTTATAATTTTTATGATTTTAAAGAATTCACTTTGATAGTTGACACTCTCAACTACCACCATTTTGAACCTTTGTCAGGTGGTCAGGAAATGGATAGTTGGATTTGCCATTTTTAATTTTATGTTTTTTGAACCCTCTTATCCAACTTGGGTGATATTTCTCCCACCCCCAATTCATTATGCCCTCTCTTCACATCTTCCCTTCCCTGTGAATACACATTCACAAAGGTGCACCTCAGGTATATTGTCTGTTTGCTCCCCTTTTCTCATCGATACTATAATTGTCACAGTGATTTTTTTTTTCCACAGGTAATGACCGGCCTGGTCGCATGGTTGAAGGTCAAACATTTACCATAGGTGAGTTTTTTTTTTTTTTTTAGTTTTTGGTGATCGGTAACATGACTTGTACCTTTAAGTGAGTATCTTATGTGCTGATTCTGTTATACCATTTACAAACTCCTTTTTGTCCAAATGGAATTGTTTTTAAGACAATAACTCAGTTATGTAAGATTTGTGGATGGAATCATACAGTTAATTCCAACATGCAACATCAGAAGTTAAATAGTTAGCTGCTAGAATTGCAATGCAGGCCATAAAATGTTTTCACTCGTCTTTTATCAAGCAATAAGTTAATCTAGTGCACTTGTCTTGCTTGCCGTGCACATACTATTTGTGTTTTTCTATGGTTATTACATTACAAGATAGCATAGACTATTTGGGGGCATTTCCTTAAAGAAATGCGGTGTGGATTGGTGCCTTCCGGGTTCTCTAGTGGGGTTGTTCGAAGCTTGGAGGAGTTGTACTCTGGTTGGGTGCGGACTGTTGATATGGAGACTCATTCCCTATTCGGTTTTGTGGTCTATTTGGAAAGAGAGGAGTGACCGTATCTTTAGTAGAAGAGAATCTTCTATGGGAACTATCATCAGGCTATGGTTTTGAGGATTGCAAAATGGGCTTGTGTTAAAAAGGGATTTGCAGACCTTACGATAAACGATATTATGCATAATTGGAGGGTTTGTTTAACTATGGGCGCTTCGTAGAAGAAAAAGAAAGTTTCTTGGTGTTCTCCCCCAACAAGAGTCCTAGAGTTTAATGTGGATGGGGCAGCTCAGGGCAAACCGGGGTTAGCCCGTATTAGGGGTGTACTGAGAAATCATAAAGGCGAAGTGTTGTACATGTTCTCCAAGCATGTTGGAATCAAAGAATCTAATGAAGCTGGAGTCTTTGCTATTTTGGAAGCTCTTCGCAATTTCACTTTCTCATTTCAAAATCATCTTATAGTGGAGAGCGATTCATCTAATGCCATTTCTTGGGTGAATTCTTTTAAGGGCCCATGGAAGATGCAATTCTATTTCAATGAGATTCGTCACCTTTCATCAAAATCTTGGGTGTCTTTCCATCATAAAAGCGGGCCTGTAAATGGTTTCGCAAATTGTTTGGCTAAACAGGGGGTTCACCATTCATGTAATTTGAGTGCTTTTGTAATGTAGGTGTGGCGGGTGTCCGGTATAGAACTCTTATACCGGAACACTATGTTTGGTCTTGTTTCTTTTCTACTATGTACTCTTTTATTTCTAAGGCATTTCCAAATTTGCTGGTAAAAAAAAATGGTTATTACATTACCTGAGATGAGGATGCCATATTGTCAGAGTTTTCTAAATCATGAGTTGTGTAGAAAAATCTCTTGTACTTACACAAATAATGTTTCTCAGTAATAATTTATTTTATATTTTAATCACAATGAATATTTAATGTTGCAGAGCCGATTCTTACAATGGGGAGTATCAATTGTATTACTTGGGATGATGACTGGACAACACTTAGTGCCGATGGTAGCCTCACTGCACAGTTTGAGCATACATTGTTGATAACTCAGACTGGGGCGGAGGTTTTAACAAAGTACTGATAATCGGCTGGTGAACTATTCATCAACGATTGCGAACGGTATGCATATTTCCTTCAGGCCTATTCATTTAATGAAATTTATTGTTTTTCGCTGAAAGACTCATTGTGCATGCACATATGTAGAAGAGGGCAGACACCAATTTATGTTCAACAGTAACAATGTAGCTGAAGCTCACCTTCTCACCTTTCACAACTCTGAACGCATCATCTAGGGACTATCATGGAATGAGGGATACCATAGCAGCTCTCATAATTGATTTATGATTCTACTCATCTGAGTGATGGTGTACAAGTGAAGAATGATGACAGCGAATAGTTTACATATAAAGAAGACGGGACTTGTCTGTTAAAATCATCAGCTATGGAGGGAGGGTTTTTGGTACATTTTACAAACATGGATGAGCAGTTTAGATCCACGTTTTAGAGAGCACAGATGGAAAATTATGATGTTGTATATCTGCCTGTACAATCATTTACGTTAATAACTTGATATGATATCGAAAGGATAAACAAACAAAAGAAAGAAAAAAAAATCTCATGAAGAACGCGATTAGATACAAAAAAAAAAGTCTCATAAAGAACGTGATTAGATACAAGCAGCATGAAGTGACAAGAGAAGCACAAAATGTACTTTAATATGCTGCAGTGTTCCTATACTGGAGTTAGCCTCATCTCAATTTTAGTTAATGTAAGGTTTTTCTCGCGAATGTCTAGTATCCCTAACGTGGGTCTAACTTTTAGAGTGAAAATTACCTTAACCCTTGCATATTCAACGAGACAACCGTGAAAATGTAAGCTTCCTCAATTGGTTGTTACAACCTTGTTGCTAATCCATGAATGACAGGAATTTATACTTTTATTGTATACAATGAATGGCTAGGATCTATCCACATGTTACTCATTCAATAGTTGAAAACATTCAAGAACCTATTCTAGAACTTCACATTAATTTACCCTAGTCTTACACTAATCTACATAACTCTACATAATGTCATGGTTTACAAGAATATTCTAGATAACTATGCAATTCAGGAGTATCCTCGACTCTTTGTGAGTCCTTTTGTACTTTGAAGATCTCTGTCGACCAATCAAGATGTGTCCGTTCATGTGATCACATGCTTGTCCCATCACTTAAAACGATCATGATGCTTAAGCAGCTCTAAGAAGCCTCAGGGCCTGCCATCGCATGTATTGAGCCATGAGTGCATGGCAACAGGACAGATGTATAGAGAAAGGAGTAGAAAATTCTTTTATAGTAAATACATTTTACCTGATATCGATCTAATTTGAGGGAGAAGTAATTTTCCTTTTATAGAACTTATGAAAGAATATAAGGAAAAAAACAAGAGAAAAGCTAAGGGTTAAATCATTTGTTTCTAGTGAACTTCTGTTTTTCTTAATAAAGATTGACATTTAAATATTTGTTACTTATGAAATATTGAGAAAATTCTCTATAAAGATTTTTCTATTTTATTTTGAGTACAATGGAGAATCATTGCTAGAAAAAAGTAATGACCCTACTTTTCTTCTCATTTATCCATCTTGTGGAGATTCTCTGCTTGTCATTTTACTACATCTAAGAATCCCATAGAAAGACATTAGAGATGTTGTTAGAAGTTTGCTTATCTTTTATACATGGAATGTAAAAGTGAAATTTACGTAGGTAAACATATTAACATTTTTGTTTGCAAGCAGAGAAAGAGCAGGAAAAGAATCTGTATAAGTTTTTTAACATTCATGAATTATGAGACCCACAGAAGTGCAGATAACTTTTTCTTCTTTTTACATGTTTCTCAAGTTTGACATTTATAAGTAGGGCTGTTAATAAGGCCCTTCTATGAGGTTACTCAGCCCATTTCAATAGTGAAAAGGCCCGCAAAACAAAAAAGGTTTTTTAAAAAAAAAAAAATTTCCCGCAAGCATGGGGTTTTTTTTTTTTTAATTTCTCAGGCTCAACAATTTTGAGGGCCAAGCCAGAGCAAAACTAAGCATGGCCAAGCCCAGCTCTCTCAAATTTTTTATTTTAATAATATGTTTATATAAACATATATCCATTAATATAATTACTCTTACCCATCGTCATCGTCATCGTCATCGAAGCCCTGTCGCAACTATGTTGTGGTTGGCTATACGATTACTGTTTCTTTATTTCAATTTATCATCAACCAAATCCGCATATAGGATACACTTTTTCATCCATGTCCTACAATATTATTTATTATATAATTAAAAAAATACTCATTTTCAGACCTTTTACATTTTATTCATTTTATAATGTTTGTTTTAACTATATGTGTAAACATATGGAATTAATTTTTACAACAAAAATCATACTAAATAAATATGGTAGTTTTGCATGTACATATGTATTCATTTCCATGAAAAAAAAAAACATTCAAATAAGTTACTTTTTATGTATTCTAATTCCATGCAAACAAACAGTCCCATCTAAATCAACTATTTCCTATCTATTTCCATTGCATGCGAATAATTTCACAATGAGTTCATGTATATTCAAATTTCATGCAAACAAACATGCTCATTTGAACCAATTGCATCTTATGTGTTCGAATTCTAATGCTATTCTATTGAACCAACATTTATACATTGCGTTACTATTTTCACTAGAGAAATATTTTACACTCGCCACCAGCCAATTGCCTTTAAAATATCTCCGCTATGATCTTATTGTATTGCATTGTTGATTTCAAACCTGGATAAATGAGGAGTTAATTCTTCTTGACACCCAATACCGAAAGAAAATGTGGAATACATTTTTTTTTTATAAAAAAAATATGATTTGTCTTCTCTTCATGCTGGGCCTAGCTCTCGCCTACAAAGGTAGAGTAAGGGCCTAGATAGTGAAGGCCCTTTGACGGCTTTGGCCTGCTCTAGGCCCGACTTACATATATAAGGTAGGGTAAGGACAGCCCCAAGTTCAGTCAAAGCCTACATTTTAATAACCTTTTATATGAAAATATTAAACGATTTAGATAATAAATTGAAGGTCCTAAAAGTGCAGAAAATCAAATCTACTGGTTGCGTTTTCTTTGTTACAAATCATAGTAGGTTTATTCTTTTATTGCAATCCGAATGAAGGTTACTATGTACTGATGCCTCTGTTGAGATGTTAGGGAAGTGTGAAAATCCAGACGTGAAAACTTCTTAGTTACGGAAAAAGAGTGGGACAAAGAAGTGGGAAAAAAGGGTGTATATGAATAAATCTTACACATGCGTGACTTTTAGATACGTAACTGAGTGCACACAAATGACCCCTTAGTGGTGCAGGGCGGAACTCACCCCCCACCCCACTTGTTATGGAAAGAGTTTGAAATTCAAATGAATTTTGTCCCCCGTTTTTCATTCAAATCAAAGTCTATCTTATGCTAGGTTTAGAAATTCATTTTAAAAAAGCCCAATTATAAAATTGGGACGACTAAAGAGAGAGATACCCTGATATATAAATATAAAAAAAAAACAGGGAGATCCTCTTGTGTATTGTTTGCAAACCAAATTCTGGTCTAACAACAATTGGGCTCACTTTAAGATTGATCATGTGCAAAACATATGATCCACTCCCTTATAAATTCATGAGAGGATCCATAATCTATAAAATCCAAATCACTCAAGGCAAGCTTCCGTAGGTTTATTGGCTCTAGGAAAGATTTCATTTGAATAGGAGTTATGCCACCCACAGATTAAGCAAATGTAGAATATGTTACAGTGTTCGATCTAGAAGTGGTAGAGAAAGCAGGTTTTAATAATAACTTTCTTGAACAGATCAATGTCTAGTGATCATTACTTAGGCTTTGGCTGCAACAATACAATTAGATTTCCAACATGTATTGAAGTTCAATTAGCCCAACTGTTTGGACTTGATAGCTTTTGAGAGGCATGTATCTAAGTATGCCCCATGAGCTCGTGGGAGGACATTGTCCAGCCTAAACTCATGTTAAAGTAGTAAAATTTGGACCAGTAAGACTACATGATGGCCCTGATTAGAGTGAATTAGTTTGCAGAGGGTTAGTGTCTCCTGTTCTTCCGCAGTCCTCCCTGGTGCGAGTCTACCACCGTGCAGATGCACAACCACCAGTGTCCAGAAAGTAACAAACATGGTGGGACGACACATGACGCTGCCTCACCACACCAGTCATTTTCCAAATCGTTGCAAGACTAGTACCAAGAAGGGAAAACATAAAAAGATACTGCATTGCATAGTTGAATACTTGAATCTGTCTCCACTCCACAACCTTCCAAAGATTGTGTAGACAAGATAGAGACAGATGATTCGTACGCACAAACATTGCTTTGGAAAGTGTGGTATCCCTGCTCAGCATAGATAAAAACATAGGTCTTCAAGGGTAAATTGGATGAATTGGATTAGTAGGGCTCAGTTGGCAGGGGGTGGTGGGCTTACTTGAAAATGAAACTGTAAATCGGTTCATTTTCAATTTACCCAGTGAGAGAGAGAGAGAGAGAGAGTTTGGGCTGAACGTGTTACTTACCTTTTCAATTGCAACTTAAGAACTAAATAGGCCATGCAGTTTGGGTTCAGGCTGACCCTATTATAAACAGGTCGAGTACGCATTTATATTTCCAACCAGTTCAACAAAATGTTAAGTTCATTTGAGATTAACACAGACTCAACTTGACCCATTGCCTATCCAAATTAGTTATTAGTCGCACGGCATCTCCACCGAGGGATTATTAAAGAGGTGAGGGGTGAAGGTTATAAGATAGATGTTGCCGAGGCCTTGACTTCTATAGGATTTGAATTTTTAGCATGATGGTTGTGTTCATTTCCCATTTTCTCTCTATTTCTTTTCTATTAAAGGAGCGGTCGTTTGATTGATAAGTCTTGGATATTCACCTTTATTTCTTTATTTTTTTTAAGTAATTATAGAAATACAATCATTGAAAGAAAATTACATGAACCCAACATGCCCTAAGTCTCCTTTTCAGGCTTGAATTTACACCAAAAGCTAAGTGATGTCTTGGTCCACTTATTAGTAAAATGAAGGACCCATCAATGCTTACTTTGTTGCAATTATCTGGGCCATCTAGTCGGGCCTTTAGACAGGCACAACCCATTTTTCCATTGGGCCTAAATTCAAGTCCACACCTAGACTACAGCCCTAAAAGATTGCCACATCTAACTCAGAGGGCTTGGGTTGGACCATTCCTGAGCCTGCCGAGCCCATTACTAGTCCTAGCCTTGTCCCATCTACGTGGGTCAGCTTAATGAGTCTAAAATTTTCATTCTTTCCTTTTAGAGCCATGGTCTTTTGTCACTCCATCAGTTGTGAGTCGTGACAGCCTCATTTCTAGTTCTTCGGCTTGTGCCCTCTAATTTAAGAATTTTTTTAAATATATATATATATATATATAAAACAATGGGTCGGGAAAAAGGTAGGTTAGCCCAATGGTAAGGGGCATCCCGGCTCACGGATCGTCACCTAGCACCAGCAGAGCACAGCTAAAACATGTGGTGGAGCATTAAGAACTCAAACAGAACACTATGGTGAAAATAACTATTGTAACCTTGATATACATTGTTATATTGTTTTTTATCAACTTAAGCTTTTAGAGTAAGTGATGGTGAACAGTAACACAGGAGGAACACAACGAAGGACTGGAGCAACCTAGAGATAACTCTTAGGCTAGTTTAAGATCGGGATAGTTTACAGTTCCTCTCATATAATAGCTTAGAATCATAAACAATAACAATAACGGGCTTGCATATATTCACTTGAAGTAACTATATTTTTCTCTTGTGCTCGTCTCAACTAATGCTCTTGTAGCTCTATTTGTCCATAGCACATGCTTCTCTACTTAATGCACTATGCATTTTGTTTGTCATTTCCTTTTGGCCATAATCTCCTCTGCAGCACAATGCAAGTCTCTCCCATTTGAATAGAAGTTTTTAATCTAAGTAGCATTCTATTGATTTCTTTGTACTTAAGACCCCTTTTCCATGTACAAATCTACAATAACCACTTGATTCTAGATATTGGACTCGTTATTTTCAAATTTAACTATTAAAGCAATTAAACTATGAGTCATTCTAGATATTTCATTTTACCAAATCATTTGGCCAGGGGGCCTAAAAGGCATTTTATTAAAAGCAATTGGATTTTTTTTTCCTTCTCTTTTCTGGCACAAAGGATTCCAAATCATGCACCATATACTGTCCCCAATCAGCTAGCTGGGGGACAGCTAAAGTACATGAGCAATAGTTTATCATCCATTTCCTTCAAAATTTTACTTTATAGAGATAGAGATTTTCCTTCAACGCATAGGATCTGTAATAAATCAGTTATGCCCTATTGTCTCCATTCATGATATTTACTGTGGTGAAACTTTGAAAGTGAACATACTACATATGAAACAGTGTATGAAAGTCCAGATCAGTTCTTTCATATCTCCAAAGAGCCCGGATCCACTGAGCCATCTCCCATACGCTTCCTGAGAGTAGGAGTGAGACTCACGACAAGATGTCTCACTTATAAGCAGACAATCATTTTGAACGGGCTTGGATCTTCTTTTTGACCCCCCTCTCATGAGTTCCACTCTCCTTCCACTTGTGGAAGAGTGGAAGATCACAGGGATCCGAACTAGTCTCAAACATGTTATTTCATACTCTTGTTACTCCCCCATTCATACATTTGCTTCTTCCATTACAACCTTGACAATTTACATAATAGGCTTCAAGAATATCATTAAAAAGTGCTTTCTTCTAGCCATACCTGAAGTTATGGAATACAAAATTGATTAATTGAGTAATTAACTCACATTTCTACACATGTACAATCCCATCAATCCCCCCCATATCTTTTCTCTCCCATTCACCTCCCCTTTGATACTCATCTACCCAATTCCAACTCTTCAAACACTTTTATATAATAATATCACTCTTAGAAGGATAAATGACTGGTCCAGCAGATATTCCAATGATGCCAACAACCTTCCTCCCCTTCCCTCCTCTCTCACATGCATCTCAATCCATTCATACTATTTCTAATCTGGGTGTTACACATAAAATCCAAAAACCAAAGAAACAATGATCCATTATCATTAAGACTCCATTATACAATTTATTAATCAAAAGAAAAGAGAGAGAAAGTACATGATATTCCAAACAAGAGAGGGATTGAGAGAGAGTGGGGCGTGATCATGGAAGAAGCAACCAATCAACGGTGGTGATGAACCCCAACTGATATCTGCTCCACCAACTTGAGCAGCTTGAGATGCTTCCCAGCCCACATCTCCACCAACTTGGCCTCCTTCGCATCTGCATCCCTCTGTATAGCACTCAGCTGCTCCCTGCACTCGCTCTCCACCCTCTCTATATAAGTCCTCTCCTCATCTCTCAACGCCCGTATCTTCGCCTCCACCTCCTCCGTCTTCTCCCTCCTCTTCCTCGCCTTCTCCGACTCCAGCTGCTGCTCCAACCTGCTCACCCTCCACGCCGCCTCCTTCTTCTGCTGCACCCAGCTCTGCCTCCCCTCCTCCACCTCCTTACAACACTGCACCAGCGCCGCCGCCTGCTGCACCGGCACAATCATCCGTCCCACTCCCACAGCCATCTCCCCGGCCGGCTCTGTCGGCGACAGCGTCAAACTAACCGACGGAGACGCCGTCGAAGACGAAGAAGTCGACACCGACGAAGAGAGCCATGGCGGGAGCGAAGAGGACGAGGAAGAAGGCGGTGGGGGGATCTCAGCCGGTCCGGCGAGGGAGAGAATCGGAGGGGCGTCGGCGGCGAGAGCACCCATGGGGTGGTGTGGGGGGAGATTCGGTTGGACGTACTTTTCGGCGAAGGTTTGGAGGATGTGGTCGTACTGGCTGTGGACGGAGTCGGATGAGGAGGAGAGGAGGATGGGGTGGCTTTGGTCGTGGTGTTGGTGGTGGTTTCTGTGGTTGTTGTTGTTGCTGTTGTTGTCTTTGAGTTGTTTCTCTTTGAAGACTTCCCACCACTTGCCGAGTCGCTTGGCGGTGCGGCCGGGGACCTCGGAGGCTATCTTCTTCCACTTGTTGCCGTACTTGGCTTGGAGGGAGATGACAAGGGTCTGCTCTTCTGGGGTGAGGGAGCCCTTCTTGATGCCTGGTTTTAGGTAGTTCTTCCAGCGTTCAAGGCAGGATTTGGCGTCTCTGTGGAGGGGTTTGCCCATGCGGTGGGAGACGAGATTCCATTCCTTGGCGCCATGTTGCTTGACATAGGCTCTTAGGAGGGCGTCTTCTTCAGGCTGCCAACGTTGTCTCTCTTTCATCTCTTTTTTGTTGTTGGTGGCTTGTTGGTGTTGGTGTTAGGGTTGGGGTTGCTGCTGTTGCCGCTGCAGTGGGTGTGGTCGGTTGAAGAAGAAGATGGAGAAGAACCATTGCTAATGGAGGCATGGATGCCCCTTTCTCCATCACTCCATTCCATTTAAGGCATTTTCTTCTCTCTTGTTCTGGGCTTTTATAAGCAAGAGACACAGGGAGGGTATTGAGAGGTGGGGAGTTTACGAAATGGTAGACATGCGTTGCCCCACCTCAAATGTGGCCCCTTCAATGGAAGATGGCCATATAGTGTTTTTTGTTTTTTTCAACTAAAGATGACCCCCATCTGGTCTTAGGTATAAAGGTAGACGGATGGAATAAAGTTGTGGTGGCCAAGTCTTCCCTATTTAAAATTGAGCTCATTCAAGTATATATGTTTGAAATATAGCTTCTGTTAGATTGTATGTATGTCTTCAATCATGTGGACAAACTGATTTATTTTAATAATTTATTTATTATTTTGTGTTTTAATTGACGTGATGAATGAGATTTTATTTAATGTTTTTAATTGACGTGATGAATGAGATTTTATTTAATGTTTGTACATATCTGATGCAAAATAACATGATAGTTTATGAGATAAATCAGAGCCCACACAAGTATATTAAATATAATTCATGTGTGTGTGTGAAATTCACGTATATGAGACATGGATTACAACTCTTATACTTGAAGTAATTTCACAACTTGTGATGAGATTGTGCATCTCATCTGAAAATGTTGTAGCACCACATGAATAGCTATGAGATAACATAGTTTGTTTCAATAATCAGAGTGTAAGACTCTAAATTTTTGTACTGGTACATTGGATGTACCGAAGAATCATGAGTAACACCTTATTCAAAAATTGTCTTTGATTAAAAAAATCTCTCATAATTTTCAAGCAACATGCTCTTAATCTTAAGAGATTAATGGACTCAAGTTTCTGCTATACAAATACTTTAAGTTACCAATGAGTGAAGCCAACTGTAAGTCAACACACTAGTATCTTAAGTTCGTGGTAATGGGACTATGGGAATATATATTCTCAATATGGAATCTATCCTCCAAGTGAGAAATATTCACTTCTGCCAATTAATTGAATTTATCATTGTTAAGTGCGCACCTGTCTTGATTAAGAATTAATTATATAGTATTGATGATCACTATGATTAATTGGGTCGCAAGGATAATAAGAGATGAATTTAATCTGGTTGGATAGTTTATTTCTAATGGATCCATGGATATAATTAATTGAGGGGCCTAATTGTAGTAATTGAAAAGTTTAGGGCATTCTTGTAAATATTCTTAATATTGGAGTGCAATTGCATTTATTTAGTAGAGTTATTTGTAATTAACTTTGGGTCCAAAGTTCACATGAGATGTGAGGCCTAAATACTTCAGTTGGAGCCAAATTCTAGGGTATCCCTAGTGGTCTTTATGCCAGCCGTAAGAAGAGAAAGCTATATTCCAATTGAAACTCTTAAGGAAATGAGGAGTATGACACAAAATATAAATAGAAGCAAGACTTCTAATTTTAGTCAAAGAGAAGGCTTACCAAAGCCTATACATATGAGGATAAGGGGGTTGGACGTCCAAGGCCATTACACGCCCAAGGTAGACTTCCAAGCCCCTTTCTCTCCCTCTCATTCTCTTCTCTCATATGGTTTCCTTATTGAGTGCCTAGGGTCTTCTTCTTAATTTAGATTCCACAATTTTCTTTCACAAGTTCTCTACAAGAGGGCCCCAGTGTGGAAGAATACAAGGCTAAGGAGAATGAATCTGTGAAAGAATTTCGTGGAGATCAAGAACATATTCTTCTCGATTTGAGCACAACTAAGCTCCTAAGATATAGATCTACAACTAGTTGTTTTTGTAGATCTTCTTATTTATGCTTATTTCTTTTGATCTATCTTCTTTGATGGATTTATGATCTTAATGAATGAGATAAGGGATTTAGATATTGGGATTGGGTTTTTAGCTTCTTGGGGTATTTGATCCCTGCTTCAAGTGGGTCAAAAGTTTTGAAAATCCATCTAGAATGCCTACTTCCAATAGCTTATTTAAAATTAGAACCTTTTGCAAATAGTTTGGTATATTTGATTCAATTACATAAAACAAATTTATTATATAGTTATATAGGTGAAGCTCTCATATATTCAATAGGGCCCGGGACAAATTTGACAAATTTGTCAAAAACTAAAAATACACACAAACAACCTGATTGTATTGGAAAAGTTACAATAGGCAAAAACATTTAAAATTGATTGAATCAAACATTCACACACTTGGCCAAATAGTTTAGAACACTAAAAAATGTAGACAAGAAAAGTTAATGAAAGGTCCATTTTGAACATGGAAAGTTCAAATTATGATACCTAAAAGAAGTGGATGCCTAGGGGAAGTGGCTTACTCATTGTCAAAAAAATAAAATAAAAAACTCCATGATGCCAACCGTGCTAAGTGAAACACTCATTTCCAATTTTCAAGATCGGCCCATTTATAATAAATCCAAGGTTTTCCACATTCTCACGATGCTATCATCATTATTGACAACTGAACATAATCGGAAGAAATTGGATTATATAAAGCCATCAAACTTTTTAGACTGTTCATAACTTAAATTGATTGTTGGGACTAAAATCGGCGGTCCCATCTTCATCTTTTTATCATACATGCATTTTACTGTCCTTTTCCAGCAACAAGGTGAGCCCTACATGAGAAGCATTTTACTGTCCTTTTCTAGCAACAAGGTTAGCCCTACATGAGAAGCATGTTGTTTCAAAGTAACAAAGGCATAAAAAAAACAAATGCAAGAAGAATTCCAATGGATCTTTCTAATATGCATGGTGGTCTCTTGTGACTTTAATCTAACATGTGGTGCATTGAGAGTGAGAGGCACCCAAATTGTAGTCCTGGGGTATAAGTAAAGAAGAGAATAGTATTGATCTAGGTGGAGTTTTGATGGTGGGAGCAGTTGTTGGGATGGCAGGGGAAGGCGTCAGAGGTGGCGAAAAGACGGGTCGAGATGATGTGGGGGAGAGAGCTTTGCGTCCTGTTGGAACTGATGGACAATAGGAGCAGCGGCAGCAGAAGTAGTGGGAATGGGAATGGGAATGGGTGAGTAAAAACGAAAAAGAGCCTCTCCGCCACCGACTTATCAACGCCTTTCTCGGGTCGTAGGTGCTGCTTTTGCGAGGAAAGCGCTGCCTTCGTTTCTTTCTTCAAGAATTTAATTTTATGTGTTCAATGATGACATCTCCCTCGTGTGGGGCCCACCAAATACATGGAATCAGTGGTGTGCCCATCTTGGAGTGCAGCTAAAAAGGAGTATATGGAGGGCTTTAGGGCTTGTTTCTTCTTTCCAAGAAATATAAAAATTTTTAGATTCTCCTAAAATTTTCTCATGAACGACCTGAAATTCAAGTAGAACACGGAGACATTTGAGATTTTAGAATTTTTAAAAGATTATATGAAACTTTTTAGGTGGTTGAAATTTGAAATCTTTATAAAAAAAACCCTGCACAACCCAAAAAAGGCTCTTAAGTTGACATATCTCATGTGATTAATTGAAAGAAAATGTCAAATCTGAACTTAGATGGTCTAGAAGCATGATGTGGGAATAATGAAGTGATCATTGATTATAGGTGGCCAACCTCTCAAAAAATCAGATTTTCATTTTAGTCTGAATGCTTTTAGTGTCCCACTCACGTTTGCCTCTCGTGATTTAAAAAAGTTCAACTTTACAATGAGATCCACCTTTCATGAATCTAAATTGATCAAAATGATTCTCATATAGGGTTCAACACTTAATAAAGGGAGAATGCTCCCATGGGGAAGTTCTTTTCAAACAGGCATGTAGGGCCCACCTGATCACAAATCCAAGCCACCTGCACACATGGAAACCCCCTGAATTACGCCAAGGACTGGACTATTGAATCGAATGTGATAATGAGTTTTATATAAAGCCGTTAAACTTGTAAGTATGAATTAAGGGATTAGAATGATTTGATGAACTTATAATTCTTACGTAGATAGATCACATCCAAATCTTTCAATCCCCACCTCCCACGAGTGATGGAGCACTAGGTAGACCCTAAGAGGCCATCCACATGGAAGTCCGCAAGAGGACACGACCCATAGTTAATAATATAATTAACATTCAAGTCCCTTCTACTCGGTGGAAGTAAGACGCTCAAGTTAGCCGTATTCAAAAAGATTAGGTAAAGTGGGCATTGTGGAGTCTTTGTTGTGGCTTCTATTTCACCACATGAATCCATGCAATGGTGTGCGCGGTGCCGGTCAGTGTATGCAACTTTTTTATCTAGTTACTCCCCAATCCCCATAGGTATCCTTGGTTGTTGACCAACGGCTCAAGCTTTGTTTCACTTTAATGTTGAGCCCTCTTTTCTTTATGTTTGCGTGCTTGTACATCTATCATCAGGTCTGCCTTTAAACGGTCCAAAATCATGCCTTCTTTACCATCATTAATCAGCAAATGTTGGCTCTAACTAAAGTTGGGCTCAAACTTCATTGAATACTTCAGTTACATGGCCAACAAAAGAGACTTTTTAATGGGACCCACACCTACGGACACTGTGATCAGCCACAGGACACAATGATGCTATTTTCCTCTCCATTTCCATTGATTTCGCGGTTCCCTAGAAAGAGAGAGAAGGTATCCACTCCTCTGAAAAGTCTCACTTCTATTTTTTCCCTCTCTGCTTCTAAGTTTGGTCCATCCTCTGCTTCATCTGAGGAGAAGAGATTTTCCACTTTCTCTGTCCCCTCTCTCTCTCACGTGCTTTTCCCTTGTTATTGCATTGAATGGTTACTGTTGCTCTGCTGTTACATGACCGAACTTGTCAGATAGAGGACAAAACGCAGCCCCACCTCTTCCTCCTCTCATATCTACAGTTGTCTTTCATTACTTTCTCTTCTCTTTGCTCTCTCCCACTTTTATCGCCTCTCATCTTTAGCTTGATTGGCAACTCTACTAACAGCGTCAAGACAAAGCCTTCAAAAAAAAAAACCTCCACAATCAATGCAAAAGGTCAAAAAAAATTTACACCAAATTACTGAAATAAAATACTATCATAGGCTATTTATATTTTATTATTTCTTGAAAATAATCTTTATTACGTGGCTATGTTGTACACTTAAGTTTGATCCACCCTTTGTTTACTGGTGAAACCAGGCCCTTTTCCAGTGGGCGTTGTTGGGTCAACGGTCTTGTGGGGTTCAATGTTTTTTTAATTTTTCAATGGGCAGTAGTAGCATGCAGTAGAGTGCCCCTACAGTCTACTCTTTTGTGCAGACGTCTTCTATGGGGCACTTGGTCTTGCGTGGTTGGATGCAGTTAGTAGTCACTTCCTTCTCTTTTATGTGAAGGGAGTGTAACGTCACATTGTGATCAGACAGAGATTTTACCACACCTTTTGATGTAATTCTTCTTGCTCGGCCTTCACTCATTGTCACGTATACCTATCAGCGTAGGATTGTCGGTTACCTTTCTGTACATGATATGTATTGGGGGCGATTATAGGCTTTAAGTAAAAAATATAGCCGGGCGCAGGATGACAAAGCCACCAATGCTTCACAGGTCACAGCTCATCTGCGAATCTTTATCCAAATTTATCTTAACCTGGTGGTCCCTCCCTAAATCAATGGACCAATCTCATCATCATAATGAAAAGCCTTATCACAGGAGACCAATACGCAGGATCATCCATATAGGTGACTTCTTTTTCTGAAGTTTTACTAAAGCTACAAACTAGAAAAATGTATATATGTAATCCAAAAGAAATAACGTATTAATCATACTTGCATGTTATCTTACGAGCAAGACTGCATTTTGCTAAAATATAATCCAACTCATGATGCCCCACTTGATTCATATCTATAATGGGAGGAAGATAGATAGAAAGGTTTCCTTTATGGATACGAGGGAGCAAAAAAAAAAAAAATCAGCCCCATGAGATTATTGTGTAGTCCTTTATTTAATAGCTTTCAAATTTAATGGCTTTTCAACGGTAGATTTTTTGTTGAGATTTATTTTTTAAGTGAGTGCCCGCTGAATGACTTAAAAATTGGTTTTAATGCCAATAGTGGGAAGAGAACCAATCAAAAGTGCCTTGATTCATGGCTTGATTCATATCCACGGGACTGAACCAATCAAAAGTGGGCCAAATTGTACCCCATAGGGTAGACTGTACATTTTTTACTTACTTGACCTAGGGGCAAACCTAGGCTTAACCACGTAGGTGCGGTTGCACCCGTTAGACCATGGTATATGCCACATAAAATTCCTCGAATTTTCCCAAAACCAAACCGCCTATTAAAATTTGCACCCCACAAACAAAAATCTTGGATCTGCCGTTGACTCGACCTACATGTTCTCTCAACCTAGGGAATAAGTGGGTAAGTGAGCGAGTAGGCATATCAATAGAGTATCAAAATACAGGGTGCACAAGTACAAACATGTGGGGCCGAGGCCTGATATTTATGACCACAGCTCGGACCTAAACTGTATTACAAAAACGATGTATAGCCTTTGTGGGTGTCCCTCTCATTGTATGTTGAACCTCTCTCTTGCTCAGTTTAAGCTGCTAAATTATAAAGTACATCTCATGGAAGGCTCTCCAACTTCACGTTGATTAAAGTGACATTAGTCTCCTGATACATTCCCCCCTTTTTTTTTTTTCTTTTGTTCTTAATGAAATTCTATTTACCAAAAAAAAAAAAGCTTATTGGATATAATTTGGTGGGCCAGCAATGCAAGAGATCAGGAGTTTCTACTTTCCTTCTAACTTTAATTATTGTCTTCTGGGCTCACACAAACAAAAATGGCAAAAAATTATTTTGCTGGAAAGAGTTCCACCTTGGAGATATTTAAGATTCATTCATCACCATTGCTCCTTTGGTACTGATCGACATCAGTCAGTGGGCCATATGTGATCAAGTGTCTTTGAGGGATGCTTTTGCTCCGACAGAAGAGTGAGATGCTAAATGTAAGCGCTGAAAGAGGAGTAGTGAGTCACCCGTGACATGAATGGGGATGAAGTAGGAAGTGACCAAACAACACGAACCACTGAGTCTGACCCAACGAAGTTACTCTCTGTTATGCTGCTATTGCTTCTGTAACATGTATAGGCTGGCCCACTGCTGGTGCTAAACAAAGCAGTCATGATGCAGCATTACATCTATAAACTCATTGCATTTTTGTGTCAACCTTTTCTATGGCCCACCGGAATTTTGTAGAATTTTGTAGGGTGCCGAAATTCGGACTGCCTAAACTGTGGGCATGCATGAAGATAATTTACTCACTCATCAAGGACTTTGCCATGTGATTTTACTCATTAAACTTGATCTTGGGACCATAAATTTATGACCTTTCATCATTATTGTGATGGACATGACCCTGATTCAAGGCAATTCAATGAAGCAATAACTAGCTAGCCCGAAACTCATGTACTACTACTGGTTGGCATCACCTACTATAAATAATGTGAGAATTGGATCCTCTGCACCCTCTTTGGTGGAGAGAAATTCATTGTTATTCTTAAGATAGAACGTATGGCATCATGTGATCCAAAAGCTTAATTAATTGATATTATTGTTTGGAAAAGCTTGTATATTTTTGATAGAATTGATTGTAATATATGTTTTTGATATAAAAAAATTATTTCAATTAGACCTTCTAGCACTGTCAACAATAGGCCATAGGCCAGGAGATGGACACTTATTAAAAAGACCCGAACCCGGCATTGGATTTGGACGTTTGAGCTGTTTTTTTCATTAGGTAAAAGTAGAGTGGCAGGGGGGTGGGTTTGAGGAGAATGAGGGGGAGGGAGTATTGCGGTGAGTTGGTAGGGTAACATGCACAGGAATCGGTTGCGTCATGAGGGCAGGGTGGTGACAAGAATTACTGCATGATGGAGATGGAACATGAAAATGGAGGGTGGAGATTGAGAGTGTCAGAAAGAGAAACAAGTAGGAGAAAAGGCCGGGAATGCACGCGCGGGGGCAGCGTGGGAGGGAGCAGTAGATGCCATTGTGTGGCACGTCGTGTCGGGCCCCGTTTCCTTCGACCCGTCTCTATCGCCCCTCCCCACAACCCCGGGCGCTGACTCCTTTCTTTCTCTCTCTCTTCTGCACCACTGCTCAGTAGCCAGTTAGGCAGTGCAGCGCAGGACCACATATGACACATCAAACACCCCCACTGGGTATCACTTTTGTGTGATTTTAACCCTAACAGGAGCCTTTTTCTCCTAGGCCTGGTATCAACCCCTGATCACATGGGCCTTGGGTACGGCCCTCCTTCAAAAGGGTAAGTGTGATTGATGGTTTTGATGCTACATAGTGTGGCCCACCTGTGATAGGGTAGAGGTTTTATGGTGAAAACTGAAAAGTCCAATCTGTTGGGATCCTTGGTTATGTTGATGGCCTGGCCAAAAAGGGCAAAAGGTCCTTGCTAAAAAAACACATAAATATTTCAGTTTTTTAAATATTATTAGGAACAAGACAAATTCAAGATATATATAACTCTCTTTTTTTCTTCCAATTTTGCCCATTATTTGTTAACGTCAACAAAACTCATAATCTCTAAATCGATGGAAAAAATAAAAGATGAAGGAAAAGAAGAAAGCTCGTGGAGGTCGTCTTTATCCTCCGATTCAAATGGAATCTACCAGCTCTATCTCCTATCATCTTAATCTCTAATTCTCTCCATCCATCTATTTCGTCCCATCAGTTCTCATCTTCTTCAGTGTACACCTCTTTCATCATTATAGAGAATTATCTCAATTTCATCACATGGTAAATGTTTACTCTTTGTTTTCACCATCTTCACCACTTAGCCCATCTACCCGAGCCTAGCAAACCGATCACATTTTCCTAGTTCTGCAACTCATATACTGCAAAGATGTTTTCACCATCTCTCTTAGTTCTCATCACTTCTTATATTTTTCATCTTCACAACTTGTACATCTATTGCAACTTGGAACTCACTAGAACAATCCCTTGTCCTCCATCTCTTTTTAATTGATTTTATCTAGTAGATTTTTTTTTATAAATCTCTCATCACTCGTTACAATATTAATGTATGAGTCTCTCTCCTTCTGCTAGTCTTTTTAATATGAGTTTTTATTTTTTTTTAAATAAGGTAAGGTGAAAAGGGGATTTACATGTATTTGTTAGAATAGTTAAGAGATATACAGAGAGCGTCCTTTTTTCATTGATTTCTAAAGTTGAAATGTGTTGCCTTCCATGTGCTTGTTGGAATGTCTAAGTGATATTTTCTTGAATTTTTTTTTTTTTTTTTTTTTGTAGAGAGTCCCCCTTTATTCATTTATGTTTAGAGCTGAAGTGGGGAGAAGATAAATTGAGTTTTCTTCTGAAGCTAATCATCAACATAGTGATAGATAAAATGAGAGTGAAGACTTTATAGAGCATTGATAAGGCAATGAAGGATCTAAATGTGGCAATGAAGAACACTAATGGGAGCTACATGAGCATGGCAAGTGTGACAAGTGGATTATTTTATAATTTCATATTGCTCATTTTGTGGCCTTTTAATAGTGATTTTGTAAACTTAAAGAGTCAATTTGTACTATCGACATGAAAGATTTGTAATACGTTTCTTACGTTCACATCAAAATTCCTAATTTTTAAAATAATCAGATCTTATTCAAGAAACAATCTTAATGAAAAAGAAAATATTATTCGTGAAATATTAAATTAAATTATAAATTCTTTCCTAATATAAGAAAATATGTATATTCCCTTTTTTTTTTCATTTTCTTTCACGGTGATTTATAATTATGTACCTCAAACACTTTCATAAAACTAAATTCTAAAAAATCAAGTCCCTCATAAACTTTGCCATCCATGATCATTTTTATTGTAGTAATCACAATGATAAATGAAGATATTCATCATTATCATTTAAAAGGAAAAACATTTGACTATGATATTATCCGCCGTCACCATAGAAAAAAATCATTATTGTCAACTTCACTTTGGATCAGTTTTTAAAAAAAAATCATAAGAAATACTCTTTTTATTTAATTGATTCAGATAATATCCATCCATTATATCCCCACCACATAAATCGCTATATGGGTGATTGAGTAAAGCAATTCATAAATGGGTCCCACATATAAATGTACATATGCACGATGGTAATGCTGGGTCCCATGTAGATGCATAAATGCACTAAGTGCACAATCATCAGATTTTACTCAACCATTTGCCTCACCCGGATTAATAACTTTTAAACGATAGTGTCATCTAATGGTTAAATATTATCAATAAAAGTTAAAATGTGTTTCATTTTAGAGGATTTTACTGAAAAATTACCATTATGTGGGGCGTTGCACGAAATAGTGCATCTTAACTCACGTAGTACGAAAATATTCCTCATCTAGTTATGGGGAGCGAAGCTAGCGTCACTCATCTCAAGTACTCGTTTGTGTTACCTGAGCTAGGATGCACTATTTCAGGCAACACCTACGTAATGAGAATTTTCCAGTAAGATCCTCTTAATTTTATTTAAGAATATGCAATTAAACTTAAAATTAAGGAAAATCTCAGCAGGCGTGGCATCCAACGTTCTGTACAAATAATATGCCCAGATTTAATCAATCATGTAAGGGGGCCCACCTACGATGCTTCTAAATTATTTGTATATTTTATTCATTGGTTGAGCTCAGATTCCTTAATCGTGTTATTCATTGCTCTCCAAACAAAGATCCAATTATGGTAATTTCTAACATGCTACAACTATTATATGTTTTATATATAATCATTGTGATCGTGTAATCTAAGGTGGAGCCTATATATATGATGGATGCACTGAATCCAATTATCTGATCTTATCTAATAATTAGGGCAACATGTTAGTAAGGCATTCATGAATATTTTAGCAATGCATGGGAAATACAAGGTGAGACCCATTTAATGATTAATTGTCATATCTTGTAGTATAAGGTAGAGCCGGCCCATTGATAGATCTCCCTATATTGTTTCGCTCAACTCGAATGAAATTAGGGATTTTTTATGAAAAAACTAGCTTATACGTCGATTAAATAGATTTATGAAGAAAACTAAGAAAGTAACATTGTACATTCTTTTGGATGAAACTACCCTCATTGACGATATCCTCAATTCAGTTTATGATATTGTAAACCTCTATTGCAAAAGAACATCTTTTATTTTGTTTTTTTTTTCAACCTTGTGATGGAGAGGTCATGAAAACTATTGCATTTTGTGGTCCAAGTGGTCTTCCTCATGAGGTTCTGGCAGTCTTCTTTTAGGTTTCCATGCATTTCTCACCTCCCCTTTTTTTCAATGTAAATGTATGAGATTTGGAGAGTCAAGTTGGAGTGCCAGTTGTCTGGTAAAATGCCAAATTGAGGATTTTTCTGTAGCTTTGATAGTGGCTTCGAGTGAGGTTGGAGGGGATGGATTTGGATATAATTTTATGGAGATTTGGATTTAGGAATCATATTATCTCATGTGAATTGTGATTTTGGTTTTTGTATTTTTCTTTCACCTTCAAGACTTGGGGATGCTATTATGTTGTGTGAATTGTGGTACTTGGGCTTTGTATTCTTCTTTGAGAACCATCAAGACCTTTATGTTTATATTGCTATGGTTATGCATTTCTTTCATGTTAAGATAAAATCCTTCAATGGAAGGTGGCTAGTATAGACAAATGAGGTGCAAACGTGGCAAGAATATCCATGCAAAAATCCACATGCAGCAATTCTAGCCATGACATATTCCATCACCGGTCCAGCTCCTTGATATATGCAAGAGCTCCTTAATGTATGCAAGGAAATCTCCAAAGGTCAATGATGATTATTGAATGCCATTCAAGAATCCCATATCACAGCTCATCGGCGTACTGATATAAGGAAGTCTGCATCTTTCAAATCAATCAATGATCTACTGTAATAAGTATAGGATTGTATAGAAGGAAATCATCTCATACATACAACTGTAAATCCATCCTATTAATAGAGAAACCAATCGAACAACTCACCTTAAGAAGGTGAATATTTCAAATCAGTATTGCTTCTGAAAGGTTTTATGGTATCAGAGCTACCTAGGTGGGTTTGTTCGAAAGGGTTTCTTCTAATCCAAATTCTTTGCTCTTTCCCAACTCCAAATTCCGCTCCTTATCCATGGCATACCCATATCCCTCGTCACTAAATGTGGGAAATTTTGTGTCAATTAAATTGACACAAACAAACTTTTCTCTTTGGAAAACTCAGATGATGGGTCTCATCGAGTCTCAAGATATGCTTGGTTTTCTTGATGGTGGTTTTCCCATGCCAGAACAATATGTTAAGCATGGCGAATCTATTAGTGTGAATCCTGAGTTTACATTGTGGAGGAAGTCTGATCGTCTCCTTCGCGGATGGATTACTGGCACTCTATCAGAGGAAGTTCTTGGACTGGTTGTCGGACTTGACACTGCTGCAGAGGTATGGAAATCCCGACTTAATGCATTCGCTCAAGAATCCCAAGAACGGGAGTTTTATTTAGAACAAAAGCTTCGCATGCATCGTAAAGGAGCATCCTCTATCTCTGATTATATTCGAGTATTTAAAGGCATCTGTGATGACCTTGCGGCTATTGGAAAGCCTATAGATGACAGAAATAAAGTTTTCTCACTGCTCACTGGGCTTGGTCCGGGTTATGAATCATTCGTTACAACCATGCTTAAACCACCTGCACCCTCTTACAATGAAGTGGTGCCTCTTCTCCAAAGCCATGAAACCATTAAAAACATGCATGCAAGCGAAAGCTACACAGTGACAAATCATAATGTAGCTTTTGTGGGACAAAGACAAGAAGGAAATAAGAATTTTAATCGTCAAGGTAGACAGCAACAAGGAACCTTTACCTCCAAAGGTCGTGGGTTTGCTCAAGCTGGACACTCATTCAGTCGGAAAGAAGAACTCAATAACAATAAGCAAGGAAGAGATTTGAACAAATCTGGTCCAAATCAACAATCCCTTCGTTCAGCAAGTGAAAGAGGAGCGATTTGCCAGATCTGCAATAAGCCAAATCACACCGCTCTGCATTGTTGGCACAGATTCAATCAGACTTATCAATCCAATGACATTCCTCAAGCCTTGGCAGCACTATCCATTTCTGATAACCAGGATAACACATGGTTCCCGGACACCGGTGCAAGTGCGCACATGACAGCTGACCCAGGTAAGCTTCAACATCTTGTTCAATACAACGGGCCCGAAAAATTATAGTTGGAAATGGTGAATCTATAAAAATTACTCATGTGGGCTCAACATCTCTTAATGTTGGAAATACTAAATTGGCATTAGATAATGTGTTGGTTGTGCCTGAGATTAAAAAGAACTTACTTTTGATTAGTCAATTAACATCTGATCATCCTTACATTTTTGAATTTTCTTCAACTGGATTTGTGATAAAGAATAGGGACACCGGATCAGTGATTGCGACGGGAAGACGGAGTGATGACCTGTATGCCTTGCAACCAAAAGGAGTAGCCTTGTTTTCAAATCGGTTTAGAGTTGTGAATAAAGATGTTTGGCATGCCCGGTTAGGACATCCTCAAGTGCAAATCGTAGATTATTTGCAGAAGAATAAAATGGTTTTTAGTGAGTTAAGTAATAAAAAAGGCACCATATGCTCCAGTTGTCAAATGGCAAAGGCATGTCGCCTCCCATTTCTGAAATCAAAAGAATATTCTGATGAACCTTTTGCTAAAATTCATTGTGATTTATGGGGACCAGCCCCTGTTTTATCTTGTCAAAGATTTAAGTACTATGCTGTGTTTATCGATGAATGCACAAGGTTTACATGGTTTTTTCCATTAAAGCACAAATCTGAATTCTCACAATGTTTTATTGACTACCATAAACATGTTCAGACTCAATTCAATCTGAAAATCAAGATCTTTCAAACCGATGGAGGCGGTGAGTTCAACAATAAAATTCTTCTATCATATTTTGTTGATCATGGCATTCATCACCAAATGTCCTGCCCGCATACACCGGAACAAAACGCAATGGCTGAACGCAAACATCGTAATATAACTGAATTGGGGTTAACTATGCTTTTCCATGGAGGCGTACCCAAACGTTATTGGGTGGAAGCATTTAGTACAGCAGTATGGTTGATAAATCGGCTTCCTGCTCGTGTACTAGATATGAAATCACCCTATGAGAAACTCTTTGGAAGAATACCTGACTATGGCTCGCTGCGAATTTTTGGATCCCATTGTTTTCCATATTTGCGGGACTATGCAAGGACAAAATTTGATCCGCGGTCTCTTCCATGTGTCTTTCTCGGATACAGTGATCAATATAAGGGATATCGCTACCTCTATCCTCCAACGGGCCGTGTTTATACTTCACGTCATGTGGTCTTTGATGAGACCAATTTTCCCTTTCAAGAACCAGGGAGGTTATTCATGATTGCAAATTCTACAGTTGATCTAACAACTTTTCTTAAGTGGTTTCCAGGATCAGATGTTGATATCATGACGACATCGCAAAATGCGTCACCGCCCTTCATTGGTCCATCTTACACTTCAAATATCATCCTTGGGGACAATGATAATACGAGGACACATGATTCATGTGATCGAGTGTATTCACCGGATGATCTGTCACCAAGTGGTCATGATGGCCCATCAACTACGGACACGGCAATTGATGATTCGCTTGAGCCCCAATGTGAGTGTACCATTACTTCACACCAACCTGAGAGCACTCATGCTCAAAACCACTCATCAAGTGATCAAAGTGAACAAGTGGCTATTGGAGCTCCTATTGTTCAATCATCTGAGATTCAACCTATTATTCAACCCCCTACATCTTCAGCAACATCATCTTCTACAAGTGCCCATCCTATGGTCACATGGCTATAACAAGGTATAGTCAAGCCTAACCCGAAGTATTTCTTGGCTACTACTAGTGTTCCCACTGAACCAAAATCAGTTAAATCAGTGCTAAAGCATCCTGGGTGGGTTACTGCGATGCAAGAAGAGCTCTCGGCCCTTCATCAAAATGACACTTGGGATTTGGTACCACGTCCTTCTAACGTTAATCTCATAGGGAGCAAATGGGTTTTTAAAACAAAATTGAAAGCAGATGGTACCCTTGGACACCTAAAGGCACGTCTTGTTGCAAAAGGGTATACTCAAATCCCCGGTGTTGATTTCATTAAAAACTTTTCTCCTGTAATTAAGCCAACTACAATCCGGGTAGTTTTAACAATTGCTTTAGCACATCATTGGAATATTCATCAACTGGATGTAAAAAATGCCTTTCTACATGGGCGTATTATGGAACCAGTTTTTATGGAACAACCCCCTGGCTTCAAGGACCCTATTCGTCCAGATTATGTTTGCCGGCTAAAACGGGCTCTATATGGGCTTCGTCAAGCCCCACGTGCTTGGTTTGACCGATTTAGCACGTTCTTGCTATCTATGGGCTTCTTTTGCAGTGTGGCCGACTCCTCCCTCTTCATTTGTCATAGCCCACATGGAACCATCTTGCTGCTGTTATATGTGGATGATATAATGCTTACTGGTAATAATCCTCTCTATCTTAAAAGGTTCATTGATCGCCTTAGTGTTGAGTTCGCAATGAAGGATTTAGGTCCGCTTCATTACTTCTTAGGCGTGGAAGTTCACCATTTCAATGGCAGTCTGCTTCTAAATCAAAGAAAATATGCATATGATCTACTTGATCGTGCTCAAATGAAGGACTGTAAGTCAATCTCTACTCCAATGGTTGCCAAGTTACATAACTCCATGAGTGATGAACCATATCATGATCCTCAATTTTTTCGCAGTATTGTTGGGGGCCTGCAATATCTCACATTCACCCGGCCCGATATTTCCTACAGTGTAAACTATGTTTGTCAACATATGCATGCACCCACTCTTTTTCATTTTCAACTGGTTAAACGTATACTGCGATATATCCATGGTACTATTGATCATGGCATTCGACTTCTCTCACAAAACCCGATGGTGGTTTATGGATTTTCAGACGCGGATTGAGTTGGATGTCCTATCACTCGCCGATCTACAACCGGGTACTGTGTTTTTCTTGGTGGCAATTGTAACTCATGGAGTGCTAAAAAGCAACCCACTGTAGCACGTTCTAGTGCCGAAGCGGAATACCGAGCGCTTGCCTCCACTACTGCAGAAATTACATGGATATCTTTTATTCTACGAGATATTGGTCTTTATTTGTCTCAACCTCCCATCTTGTTTTGCGACAATATGTCAGCTCTGCATATGACAATCAAATCCTGTGTTTCATGCACGAACAAAACATGTTGAAATAGACTACCATTTTGAGCGAGAAAAGGTCGCACTTGGATTACTAGTCACTCGTTTTGTCACCTCGGAGAATCAAGTGGCTGACATCTTTACCAAACCATTATATCGGATTCCCTTCGGAAATTTACGAGCCAAACTAGGCCTTTGGTCCACACTTCGGCCCAGTTTGAAGGGGCATATAGACAAATGAGGTGCAAACGTGGCAAGAATATCCATGCAAAAATCCACATGCAGCAATTCTAGCCATGACATATTCCATCACCGGTCCAGCTCCTTGATATATGCAAGAGCTCCTTAATGTATGCAAAGGAATCTCCAAAGGTCAATGATGATTATTGAATGCCATTCAAGAATCCCATATCACAGCTCATCGGCTTACTGATATAAGGAAGTCTGCATCTTTCAAATCAATCAATGATCTACTGTAATAAATATAGGATTGTATAGAAGGAAATCATCTCATACATACAACTGTAAATCCATCCTATTAATAGAGAAACCAATCGAACAACTCACCTTAAGAAGGTGAATATTTCAAATCAGTATTGCTTCTGAAAGGTTTTAATGGTGATTTTAGCACAACTGAAACTATTTACGGATTTTAAGTCAGTCCCCACTCTTCCTAAATTTGTCAATTAAAGGTGGGTTTCTTTTATTTATTTATTTATTTATTTTTTTGTTCTTTTCTTCTGTTATAAGCAATGTATTGCTGGAGAAAAAAAGTTGGAGAAGAAAGGTGATTAGCTGATATTGAGGGTGGTTTTGTGAAAAAACAAATATATGAACAACTGTTACGGTCATTTTAAAAAACTCACCTATAGTCTTCATTTTCAACTACTCAAGGAAAAAACCGTATGTATTCGACTATTCTGTATTGTAGTGCAAACAAGGATGCCCTTTGTGAATGGAAATAGCCCTATTTGACCCTTACTTTTTCTTTTTTGGATGAAACATTTGACCCTAACGTTTAATTTTAGCCTCTGCTTGCACATATGTGAGTTCTGTTCTGTTCACAAGCTCCCAACCATTGTGCTTGTTTGTGTAGCATTGTAGTTTGCAAGGGTGGGGCAATTTTTAAGTTCTAACCCTTCTTTATGGAAAATAATCTTTTGTAAATCTAGAAAAAAAACTGTGAAAATCTTTTATTTATGCGAAAAAGCGCCACACCAAATTTCACAAACAAATAAAAAAAAAAATTTTTTTTTTGGCAGCATAGCATAATCTATGTTGTTATCTAAATGTGGCTAAAGAATAGTTAGGGCAAAAAAAAAAAAAAAAGCAATAGGCAATGCACCATTGAATGCTGGAATAGAATTTTGGTATGGAACCGCTCCATGCAACTACTATTTAATTATGCTATACTTCGACAAGGTAAACATCTGGTGAATTACATTTCCTTTTCTATACTATCCAATGCATCCAAATTCATGCCTCTCCTCATCATCTAGGGAAGCTAATGTGAATCATTAGGCCCTTGGAATGCAATGGTTAATCTCTTACACGAGTACACTCAAACATCACCACACCATGACTAGTAAAAAAAAAAATTTCAATCTTTTAGGAGCTATTGATTATTTATTGGATAGGCTTCATGGTTTGGCCTATAGGTTGCTGAAACTTGAAATGAGCTCCACTGCAAGGAGTGCAATTCCAGCATTTGCTTCTCAAGTGGAAAGTGGGCTCCTTTGGTACTGTCAATGGCCTGGTAGACCTGTAATTCAACAGAGAATATATAGTGAATAATGCATTAAGTTGGAAGCAATATGTTGGACATCAATTTAGATCAGGTATTCTATATTTTGGAAGCCAAAGGAGAGTATTCTTATATACCTCTGTGGGTAGAAGGGCCTATCAAACAGGGGCATTAGTTGGGCTCTGGGGACCATTTGCTTCCTCAACATTCTAATCTCTTCCTCTTCCAATGTCTGCGCCCACTCACATTACCCATCAGATGGTTAGGATGATATTTGTATTTGGGAGTAATACTATTCCTAACATGTGGGCCTCATGTTTGAGAGTAATACTAATCCTAACAGACCGCTGAGCTACATGCTCCGCCTATGGGTCAACCTCATTTCTTCACACCTGTTTAGTGACTGGTTCACGTTGAGCCAATCGGCTTTAATTAGGGATGCAAACGGGTTGGATTGACGGAATCATGGTGTGTCTGGATATGGGTCCATTTGTTTCTTGGATGGATCAGGATCCTATCCTGTATGAGACAGATCCTACGTGTTAGATCTGGATCTGGCATGCACCATAAAATTGAAATCTGGATCCGGATACAGATTTGTGAATAAAAATCAGTCCTATTCGAGTAAATTCGGATAACTGGTCCTCAAAATAGATCTTGTGGATATGCAACTGAGGTTCTTAAACCTGCAATATGACTCAAGCTTTGTAGATTCTTAAGACAGTAATGTGTTGTCTCTTCTAGCTACATTGCTTTCCCTCTTTTCCCTTCATTTTCTCTGTTGAGCAAAAGATAAAAGGAAGTGGAACCCTTTGGCTCCAAGCATAGTGTAGAGGTGAGAGTGTTTGGATCTTGATTGATGGTGTGGGTTCTGAAAATCAGATTTAGGCGATTCGAATAAGATTAGTGTTAGATCCCAATCCGCCTGGCTAATTTCTTGAGGTATTACCAGGTCAAGTGATCCTGTGAGATAAGAAAGGAGAATCCACAGGAGGGATAAATGGGCTTTAAGAGCTTTGATGGGTCGATAGGCTTTGATTATGTGACAATTAGTGAAGTTTTTCAACCAACATTATATGAACTAAGCTAATCATGCTCCATAAAACCATCTATCCAACGTTGATACTGATCTTTGGATAAAGGTCAGTTTGATCTGATTATATGGGGTCCGCCTGGAAGTGGGGTGCCAACCGATGATGAGATGAGCCTTTGTGAGCCCCTCCTAAGGCATCCCAGAGATGTATAAATTATTATTTGGCCAGGGGAAGGGTGAAGTTTGATAAGTGCCAGATCCAAATCACTCAATTAATGATTTTCTGCGTGGGGGAGAAAATGTTTATGAAGGATATCCATGCCTTGCACAGCTTCTCTAGTTGCTGCCTCTGCTGCTCTTGCCAGTTCATCTTGGTCGCAACCTGTAAATCGAGATACCATTAGCAATGGTCAGGTGTTAGGACCACTGTGATATGAGGGGCCTGTCTCTTTGCTTGTAATTGAATTGGTTAAAATTCAAAGAAATGTCATCTTAATAATGGCTAGAATTGACGATCTAAATTTCCATCAAATTATCTTCCCCTTAAGTGGAAAATGAATACTCGTCCATGATCCTAGTAATTCAAATCCTTAAAAAGTCAGTGTCCTATCTAGATCTTTAATATTTTTTTGTTGGAACCCCTTTTGCCATGAATTCCATTCTTACAAATGGGACACAAAGATATGAAGGTTTCATGTGAAACGTACCAAATCATTGAATCCAGCACGCCTGACTGCTCTTTGTTGTGTGTGTAGCTTGATTTCCACCGGCTTGGTCTGTTCTTTAACAGGAGGCTTGAATGGTATCTGGCCGACCTCAATTTTGTTAAAACATGGTTAACCTTTTACAACATAGATAAATTGTCACTAACTAGGTCCATTTTATAGTAAGAATTTGGAGAATTCATACATGGAAGTCTGAAATCTCCCAAATTCTTTGAAGAAATTCATTAGTTGGATGGCATTTTTCAAATGTTGACCTCAAGAAAGCATATGAAATTCTGAGATTTGAGAGTTTCAAAATCTATGGATGGATTTGTGTATGACCTTAGGCCCAATTAAGCAGCATGGGCTACAACCATGGACCCGTAGCTTGCGAGGCTCACTATAATGACCATCATTGATAGAACTTTTACAGCAAATTTATGTAAACCGAGTTAACTTGGAATTGATTTTTTTTCTTTTTAAGATTAATCTATCCTTGTGGTTAACGATTCCAGTGCTTCATACTGCGTATACCTCAGGTTTATCAGTAGTCAATGGCAAGCCCTGCGCAATGCGAACTCGATTTTTAGCTTCCTCAGCATTGGTTTCTTGAAGTCTTTTAACAAATGCTCGTTCTTTCAATTGTCCCCTGGACTGCAAACATGACCCATGTAATCATCATCTCATCTGCTGTGCATTACTATAACTTTAACATATAAGAATATGAATCTAGTAAGAGAGATAACAAACCAATAAATTTACATTTCACAATATATTTATATCCAGCATTAATTTTATAGCTATTTAGTCATTGATTACCTCGGTATGGAGTCGAAATGGTTGTCTTTGGCTGCATCGCACTGCTCTTGATGACTGTGAACTAGGGAGCTTAGGACACTTTAAATGGATAAAAAAATGAGAGTCATGTTTGGTGGCCTAAACTTGTACACAATGCTAAAGTCACAACAGTAGTTAGTACATGACAGGACTCATCAACATGGCTATTATACTTACCAATAAAAGAAATAGCTAATATAATTCCCAGAAGAAGAAAGTTTGGTTACAAATAGCAGCAGTGTGGACCTAGTGGCAGAACTAGGAAATTTGCCTCTGGGGTCACTATATATGTAAAAAAGAAATACTTGGAGTAGGAAACATAAAAACAACATACATAAAGTTTATACAATATAAAGGGGTTTTCCAAAATTTCTTGAGGGGGAACTTGCCCCTCCTCGCCCCCAGTTTCGCCCCAGGGTGGATCTAGAAAATTTTTCTTAAAGGGGCTGCTGTTTTTAAAAAAGAAAGATATAGAGGGGGCTTGCTGTTTTCAATAAGAAAGAAACACAGGGAACCATTCGCAAGAGAACAAGGTTTTCAAAAATAATAATAATAGCATGCCAATCCTGTGTAAGAATGTATCCGAAAGGCCTTACCTTGGATCTAGGGTATAAAGTTAACAGGATATAATCTATAATGATTGTGACCATCCATTTAAGGCCCACAGAGCTCAGCAGTTAAATAAGTGCATAGGTAACTGTAAAACTTTGGAGGAGCTTAATTAGATGGTTGCTATCATTAGATTGTATTGGTATTTGCCTGCCTTTATTTTACATTAAGACCTTCTGATCCCATCTCTATCAATGATTAGCACATAAGGAAAATCAAGATGGGTCCCATTGAAGGTGGCCCTAGCCGAATTTTCCACCTCCGAATATTCTTCTTTTCTTGAAAAAAAAAAGGAAGAAATGATTTTGAATGATTTATAAAAGTACCATACAAAAGCCAAAGGATTTAGCACAGCATTACAAAATGTGAAAAAGGATTTAGTACAGCATTACAAAATGTGAAAAAGGATTTAGTACAGCATTACAAAATGTAAGGAGTATAGGCCCCTGGCAGCTATTGGAACAAATTGTAAAACTCTTATTCTATCATCAATATAACTTGGTTTTGCAAGTGGAGAGATTAGGAGATAAAGAGAGCAAGCTGGACCTTGGGTGAAGATGAAATGGATTTGGGTGAACAAGATGAAATGGATTTGAACTCAGATGACATGGATTTGGGTGAAGCAGATGAATTGGATTTGCACTCTTCCATGTTGGGGTGTGGACGATGCACTGGGAAGCAGAGAAGGGATAGTGGGAATGACTGCTGAATTGAGTACAGAAATATATATATATATATAAGAAGCAAAAGGAGATATGGGACGCTGGGAAGTTGCGTAGGTGGATGGTTTTCGATTCTGTTGCCATATCACAAACTCTTACTGGTTTTTCCATATTCTTCTCGTTCATGGGCTCTCTAACTGTCGGGCTTATCATCACCAAACTGTCTGATTGAACAGAGCTGTCTTAATGTCTTGAGAAAACAAACATTACAAAGACTTCTCACTTTCAAATTGTTATTTTCTTGGCTCAATTGAATAAATTGCAAATAAACCGGGCCCCTGTATTGCCTATGTTCTACTGAGATTAGAAGTAGGTCTATTATCATAGGTCTACTGTAATTAGAAGTAGTGTTTGGGTGTAACTGGGTATTGGGCTGATATTATAAATAGAGACTTAGGGTCTCTATGATGTACACCTTCGTCTGATTGCATAGTGAATTCTCCCGTCTTCCCCGTGGACATAGGCCAAAAGCCGAACCACGTAAATCTCCGTGTTCTTGTGTGTGCTTGATCCCTTTCCATAGGCCCTAGATCCCAACAAACTGGTATCAGAGCCAAGTTGCGTGATCAGAAGAAATCCGCTGGATCGGATTTGAGCGGGTTGATCGGAGAAGAGAATTGGTGGGCCACACAAATCGTAGAACAAAGGAGGACTGTTAATCGCCGGAATCGTCGCCGTTCGGATCCTGCACGTGCGCCGGAACCGTAGTGGAAGAAGACAACAGAAGGGGGCGGTTTGGGTTCTGGTGCGGTGAGCGTGGAAATTGTCGGAACAGATCGCCGGAACAGGAAAGAGATCGCCGCTGCGTGTCGCCGTCTCGTCGTCGTGCAGAAATCGCAGGCTGCACAGTCTGACGGAATTTCCGCTGCCATCACGCCGTGTTCCTTATGCTAGTGCAGTTGGGAGTATCATGTATGTCATGGTTTACACGATGCCAGATATTTCACACGCGGTTAGTGTAGTTAGCAGATACATGGATAACCCCGGAAAGGCCCATTGGCAGGCAGTGAAGTGGATACTCCGTTACTTGAGAGGTACTACTGATGTTGGGGTAGGTGCAATCAAAATTAAGATGCATGACGGTATTGTGAGAACATTGTCAGATGTTAGGCATATTCCAGAGTTGAAGAAAAACTTGATTTCCTTGGGTACGCTTGACTCCAATGGTTGTACCTACAAAGCTGGAGGTGGAGTTATGAGAATCTCGAATGGTGCTCTTGTAGTGATGAAGGGACTGAAGCAGAATGGTCTTTACTTTCTTCAAGGTAGTACAATTACAGGTGCTGCAGCTGTGTCGTCCTCAGATTCAGATTTAGAAATTACCAAGTTATGGCATATGCGACTTGGACATATGAGTGAGAGGGGTATGGATGAGTTGACTAAACAGGGTTTGATGTGTGGCCAGAAAATAGGAAAGCTAGACTTCTGTGAGCATTGTATCTTCGGAAAGCAATGTAGAGTCAAGTTTAGGACTGCTGTTCATCGGACAAAGGGTACTTTGGATTATATCCACTCTGATCTTTGGGGTCCTTCTCGTGTTCCATCTCTTGGTGGTGGTTTATACATGTTGACCTTTATTGATGACTATTCTCGGAAGGTCTGGGTGTATATCTTAAAGCACAAACATGAAGCTTTTGCACAGTTCAAGCAATGGAAGGCTATGGTCGAGAAGCAGACAGGTAAACAACTCAAACGCTTGAGAACTGACAATGGCTTGGAATTCTGTAATAGTACTTTTAATGAGTTCTGCAAGAATGAAGGTATTGTGAGACATCGCACAGTCAGAAATACACTGCAACAGAACGGAGTTGCAGAACGAATGAACAGGACTATTCTAGAGAAGACCCGGTGCATTCTCTCTAATGCAGGGTTACCTAGGAAGTTTTGGGCGGAAGCTGTTAACACAGCTTGTTATCTGATAAACCGGTCTCCATCAACAGCTATAGAATGCAAAACTCCTGTAGAGGTATGGTCTGGAGCTCCTGCTGATTACACTAACTTGCGGATATTTGGTTGTCCTGCCTATGCTCATGTGAATGATGGAAAGCTTGAACCAAGGGCAAGAAAGTGCATATTTCTAGGGTATGCAGATGGTGTTAAAGGATATAGGCTGTGGTGCCTAAATGGGAAATCTCCCAAATGCATTATAAGCAGAGATGTGACCTTTGATGAGTCTGCTATGTTGAAACCGAAGGAGTGTCAAGATGCTGGAAAGGTGGAGGATCAAAATGGTGTCAGTAAACAGGTGGAGCTTGAGAAGAAAGCTCCAGAAAAATTGCAGGATAAGGTGCAAACAGATGTCCCAGTTCAACAAGATGTAGAGGAGATGCAAAGCTCAAACGAGGAAAGTGCAGTTCCGGATGATTACATGCTTACTCGGGACAGAGAAAGGAGGCAGATTAAGAAACCTCAGAGATACGGGTATGAAGATATTGTTGCCTACGCTCTTAATACAGCTGAGAGTATTGAGTCTGAGCCGGTTACATATCGGGATGTCATCACTAGCAAAGAATCAGTAAAATGGGCCGTAGCCATGGGTGAGGAGATTGAATCTCTTCACAAGAATCAGACTTGGGAGTTAGTAAAACCTCCGAAAGGCCAGAAGATTGTTGGATGCAAATGGGTCTTCAAGAAAAAGGAAGGAACTCCAGGGATGGAAGACACTAGGTTCAAAGCACGACTGGTTACAAAAGGCTATACTCAGAGGGAGGGTGTTGACTTCAATGAAGTGTTCTCTCCTGTGGTGAAGCATAGTTCTATCAGGGTGCTACTTGCTATGGTTGCTAAATTCAATTTAGAATTGGAGTAGCTTGATGTCAAGACTGCGTTCTTACATGGCGAGCTAGATGAACAGATTTATATGCATCAACCAGAGGGGTTTGAAATTCATGGAAAGGAAGACCGCGTTTGTTTGCTAAAGAAATCGTTGTATGGTCTGAAGCAGTCTCCTAGGCAGTGGTACAAGCGTTTCGACACCTTTATGGTTGGAAACGGTTATTGCAGGAGTGCATACGACAATTGTGTATACCACAAGAAGCACTCTAATGGCTCGTATGTCTATTTGCTGCTATATGTTGATGACATGTTGATTGCTGCAAAGGACATGTCTGAGATCAACAGGTTGAAAACTCAGTTGAGTGGTGAATTTAAGATGAAAGACTTAGGTGCTGCGAAGAAAATTCTTGGAATGGAGATTCAAAGGGACCGGAAAGCGGGCAAATTGTCTTTGTCACAAAAAGGGTACCTTGAAAAGGTTATGGAGCGCTTTGGTATGCAAAGTTCGAAACCTGTGAATACTCCATTGGCAGCCCATTTCAAACTTTTCGCTGCTTTGTCACCACAAACTAAGGAAGAGGTGGAGCACATGTCTCGTGTTCCTTATGCTAGTGCAGTTGGGAGTATCATGTATACCATGGTTTGCACGAGGCCAGATATTTCACACGCGGTTAGTGTAGTTAGCAGATACATGGATAACCCCGAAAAGGCCCATTGGTAGGCAGTGAAGTGGATACTCCGTTACTTGAGAGGTACTACTGATGTTGGGATAATTTATGACAGAAGTAATAACACTTCTGGAAGTGTTATTGGATATGTTGATTCAGATT
Source organism: Persea americana (assembly GCA_029852735.1). Classification (NCBI taxonomy): domain Eukaryota; kingdom Viridiplantae; phylum Streptophyta; class Magnoliopsida; order Laurales; family Lauraceae; genus Persea; species Persea americana. The sequence goes on from CM056815.1 coordinate 70,391,127, forward strand.
TTGCTGGAGATTAAGACAGAAGAAGGTCCCTGACAGGTTATGTCTTCACTTTTGCTAACGGTGTCATTAGTTGGAAGGCAGCATTGCAATCCAAAGCTGTCTTGTCTACCACTGAAGCAGAATATATGGCAGCTACAGAGGCAGTGAAGGAAGCTATTTGGCTGTCAGGCTTGGTTGAAGATCTGGGATTGGAACGGAAGCTAGTTACTGTTTTCTGTGATAGTTAGAGTGCGATCGATCTGACACATAATCCAAAGTATCATGAAAAGACCAAGCACATAGATGTAAGGGCTCATTTCATTCGAGATGTCATCGCCGAGGGTGCTATTGCAATAATTAAAATTGCTACGGCGGAGAATCCAGCAGACATGATGACCAAGACTATTCCAACAGTCAAGTTCAAGCATTGCTTAGACTTGATTAATGTGATCAGTACCTGAGTGCCCTAAGGGGCAGGTGGAGACGGTGAGACGTATTTAGTGCATGAGGATCAGCTTCAATGTTCGCCAAGGTGGAGATTTGTTATTTTCTTGGCTCAATTGAATAAATTGTAAATAAACCGGGCCCCTGTATTGCTCATGTTCTACTGAGATTAGAAGTAGGTCTATTATCATAGGTCTACTGTAATTAGAAGTAGTGTTTGGGTGTAACTGGGTATTGGGCTGATATTATAAATAGAGACTTAGGGTCTCTATGATGTATACCTTCGTCTGATTGCATAGTGAATTCTCCCGTCTTCCCCGTGGACGTAGGCCAAAAGCCGAACCACGTAAATCTCCGTGTTCTTGTGTGTGCTTGATCTCTTTCCATAGGCCCTAGATCCCAACACAAATCATTAATGAGGAGAGGAAGTAGTGCTTCTGAGAAGCCTTTCTATCCCATTTTGAATGTTCCAAGAGGCCCTTGCCCCCTGGAGTTTTGTATCTGGGAATTTTAATGTCATTATGTGAATACAAAATCAATTTTGGATCCTAACTGAGGGTTTCAACATGCCAATCCACTGGTAGCCCACTAGTGGTGAGAAATCTCTCAATACACAGGACAACAAGGGATCAATCCCTGAGTCTTGTTGGATAGGGACTTGAGTAGCGTGAGTATAAGGTGTGAAATATATCAGAGCAAAAAAGGAAGGAAAAGAAAAAACTGTTTCAACTATTCAAGATTGCTTGGCTCGCTCAACTCAGGCTTACTTCAAGCTTGGCTTATTTTCTCACAAGCAAAGCTCAAGCTAAGTCACAACAGGGTGGTCTCAGCTCAATTTAGGCTGGTTTGGCTCATGTCTAAGATTGGCTTTGCCCGATAGATAAATAGGTTATGGTGTATATTTATGTTTAACATTTAAAAAAAACAATCCATTGGTATAGTTCTAAACCCATTTAAATTCATGATCTATGTAACTTAGTTTATTTATAATTAGAACCTTTTAAAGATAAAAAAAAAATTAACTCTTATCTAGGATAGTAAGAAAAAATATGTTCACCAAATAATTGAGGTATAAGGGGTCCACCTCTTGATGATTCAAACTTTCGCTAGCTCATGCTCCTCATTAAGTTCGATATCTTCAATATAAGCTATGTATATGAGAAGCATATACTGCAAATTAAACTGCACTCAAGCAAGGTTGATATACAATGAGTAATGCCAAACTCGAGCTAAAGCTGCTCAACTCAAGCTCGAGTCAAATCGGCTGGTTAATTTCCAAGCTAAGTCACCTTAGTTTTTAGTTAGAACTCAATTTGTTTGTTTAATGTTCAAGTCAAACCCAAATTAAGCTAAGCTTAGCTTGACTGGATTTATACCCTCTTGATCTTAAGTTTTTTTATTAACACCTTTTCAGATCTAAATCACCTCTCACATCAGTTAATATTCAGAACACACCAGATTATATTGATACACATTGGTGTCCTAAATCCTAATCATGTTTGTCCCGTTAATTACCTGGATTGTCTCACCCATCAGACCACGACATGACAACCCCATTAGTTAGATGGGAAAAAGACAGGCAGTGCATGAGCAATGTATAATAACATCCTGCTGCTGGCTTTGATTGAAGGGATTTACCTTCATTGAAAGAGATGGGAAGCGCCTAATCTGTTATGTTTGCACCAACTTCCACTTGTTTAAGGACTCTATTTGTAGCATCCCGGCAGGCACTATAATCCCAGTGGGCCATTCAATGTGGTACTTGGAATGTGCCCATGCCATTTGTGATTAATGGGAGCCATGGACTACAGATATGGGTTATGGCCCACTGATTTGGTTCACTGTTACAAAAATTGTTATCTGTAAGATGTTGAAATCTTTTTGAATATGGATTTTTCTAGAGAAACTGTTGAGAAAGCTTCACAGAAAATAAATAAGTTTTACATGAGTTAAGATCCATAAAAATTAGTATAGATTATAAAACATCACTGCTAATTTCATTAGACAATCGTTGTTTAATTGCTTTTAGAAATTCTTCTGGTCTAATGGTCAATATTTCATATAACACAGGGAAGTTTTACGCATCCATGCATCAAAGTATGGATAATAGAGCAAATAGGCTGTTTAAATATGCAGAAGGTAACTAATTGCCGGGAAGATTTGAATTTTTCAAAAGATGTCATGTAGTTTGGGGGTTGATTGCTTTTCGGTACCTCTACCGATGCCTCGGTGTTTTGGTAGAAGTGGAGAAAACTTAACATAGTGTCAAAGCCAACCACTAGCCAGTTTGAATCCCAGAAGAAATAACTCAACGCTTAAATATGCGTCGACCGGTTCCACTCGAGGGAGAGTTGTTAAAATGTGCTTGATAATGTTGATAAATTGGCCTTGTATGATAAATGCTCATCAAAATAACATCAATCAAACTTCTCTTTTACTTAAATTCATTGGGGGTTCCAGTTTATCATGTTACGAGTCCAAAACCAATACTTACCATCACATTTGGCCATTAGAAATTACATGACCCTGCTGGGCTTTTTTCTCACAGGAAGCCCACACATGAACGGTGGGCGATTTTTGATCCATGCCATCCACAAAAGGAGGACCCTCTCCTGGAATGGCTACTACCTGCTAAGAAGATTTTTTTAAAAAAACTTCTCTTTCTTGCATTGGACATCCCAGCAAACTAGCTATTTTGTTAACAAAAATGGCCTAAGCAATCTCCAAAGAATTGCTTAATATGTCTTTCCAGCTTTGATTTGCACCCATGCATTCCTTTTTCATGGCCTCTTAATCAAGGGTCTAACACCTTAACCATAGTAACAGATGCATCATCATAATATCATTTGTTTTAACTAATAAAGTGAGGAGGAAGGGCCACAGAAAATTTTGGGGTTGCCTGCCTCTCTAGTCTACGTGGCTTGAAGTGTGATCGGACCACTGATGAAGCCAATCACTAGGTCACTTGGCAAATATTCCAGAAGTCAAATGGCATTACTAGCTTTCAAATCTATGTACTTCCTATACATTGAGAGGCCTCACAAACCTCAATTGGGTTGGATCGAGCTAAGTGAAACTGGCTCAGCTTGATGACAGCCCCACTTAATTAGGAAATTTCTATGATGGTGCTCAGTGGAAAGGATTGAACATAAGGTAAGATCCAGACCCGAGTCAATTCACAAATGAAAAGTCCAAGCCTGCATCCAAATATGACACAAAACCTAGTGGTTTAATATAATATATACATATAAAACGCCAGTACATACATATAAAATACAAGTGGGCCTAGAGAATCTTCCAGGCTTTCCATCCCATTTAAGAGTTTTGAACCCCAAACATCGATCCTAACATGGCCCATTGGACCTAAATACATGTCCAGGCTCACCTAAATGGACCCATAGATCCTGGGTTCAGGCCCAGTGACACCCTTAATTGATTATTTATAAGTGGTTATAATCTTCTCTGCAGGACTGCTCCGTGCATATCAATCCACACTGGGGCCTTTGTCTGGATTAATAAACTGTGGGGCCCAATATACAAATGAAAAACATTCAGAATCAATTGCTACTGGTCTATTAGACATTAAATGGTTGATAGAAAGTCAAGATCAAGGTCATTACTGCTGATTGGTTTAGTAAATTATAAATCTGCCTCATCTCAACATCTCTCTCTTTGATTAGTCCAAGTCAACAGGTGCTAAGTGAAGGTTGTTAACAGCTCTAACAGCCCAGCTGCTAGTGTTCCTTGATTCACCCGTTTTCCCAACATCATAATAATCTGATGTCTTGCTTCCTTCATTGCAACTAAAGTAAAGAGGGCCCTTGCATAGATCCTTTTTGCTTTCAAAAAAGCTTGTGATTTGAATGTGGACCTAATCACCATTTATTACGAAGTATCATGCTGGTAATTAATTGAGATTATTCCTCTTCTTTCTTTTTTTTATAGGAAAACTTTTTGATATTAATGATGGGAAAACAGTATGGAATCAATGGTTACATACTGTTTGATCAAATCTGGGAAATAAAACCACCAGACTGACATCTCTTCTACAAACTGAGCACGTCTAGCTAGCAAATGAGCCACTGCATTCCCATTCCCACCCACATGAAGAACTTCAAAGCTCTTAAAAGAAGCCAACAAACATTTAATCTCATAACCAGAGGGCCCTGTCTACATAGTTATGGAGAAGATTTCTTCAAAGCATATACTGTATATAAAGAATCACTTTCAAGAATATATGGTATCGGGTGAAGAAAATACACTTTCACACCTACTCATGCTTACCTCAAACCATATGCGACCCAACCTTATGGCTGCGATAGGCCAATATCTGAATCCACTTTGAACCTAACTTGAGTCAAAATCTATGAACTCATACCTATCCACAATCCTAGCAAAACCACTACAAAACCCATCCGAGCAGAGCGGCTCGCCCATTAGCCTGACCCATTATGATGGACTAGGACACTTCCCTTACAAGGGACTCACTGTTCCTAATATTCTCTGTTTATGAGATGGTGTAAGACTACAGTTATCAGTCTATTTCTAATCTGGTATATAACCCTGAATATAAACTTTTGCCTCATGGGAATGATGGGCCTTTGACCAAAATAATGTTTACCATCGGATTTAATTATAATCCTCAATTCATGTGATTAAGATCATTTGATTAGTTTGAACTTCAATAATTATGTATTTCTCAGTAGGGGTCACTCAAAACGAATGTGATAAACTGGTGTATTTTTTTTATTCACAATAGGCTGATGAAATACAGAGTATAAATAGGGTTAGAATCCCTCATCAATTTCCTACAAATCTGCCTATACAATCTCCTCTTCAATCTCTATGATCTGTACACACCTATACAATCTTCTATATATGGAAATAACATCAATTGGCTATCTTTACAAAATCGTTGACAATCTCAACACTCCCCCTCAAGTTGGTGAATAGACGTCACACATGCACAACTTGTCTAAGAACTTTGAGAACACCTGATTGGATACCCCTTTGGTAAGGATATCGGCTAATTGATCTTCTAACCGAATCTTGGTAATTCCACAATTTTTTCATCTAGTTTCTCCTTAATGAAGAACCTATCTACCTTGACATGCTTTGTACGGTCATGTTGAACTGGATTATGGGCTATATCACATGCTGCTTTGTTGTCACAGTATAGCTGAATTGGTTGCTTTAGGGAATAGCCTAGGTCCTGTAAGAGAAATTTCAACCATAGTGCTTCACAAATTCCCAAGGCCATTCCTCTGTACTCAGCTTCTGCACTAGATCTTGCAACAATATTATGTTTCTTGCTCCTTTGTGTAACTAAGTTCCCACCTACAAAGGTAAAGTATCCCAAAGTTGATCGCCTATCGTCAACTGCTCCGGCCCAGTCAGCGTCTGTATATACCTTGATATTTTGCTTGTTTGTGTTTTTAGAAATAGAATTCCCTTTCCAGGAGCAGATTTTAGATACCTCAAAATGCGCATGACTGCATTCATATGTTGTTCACCGGGATTATGCATGAACTGACTAACGATACTCAGAGCATAGGCGAGATCTGGTCTTGTGTGAGCTAAGTACATTAGTCTTCCAACGAGTCTCTGGTATCTCCCCCTGTCCACCGGTACCTAGCTTGTCTCAATACATAACTTTAAACCCTCTTCCATTGGAGTGTCAACTGGTTGGCAGGCTGACATACCAATTTCATGAAGTAGATCTACGGCATACTTTCTTTGAGATAGGAAGATTCCTTTACTCGATCGAGATACTTCAATTCCCAGAAAGTATTTCAAGGGGCCTAAGTCTTTCATCTCAAATTCCTTGGACAAGTACTCCTTCAAAGCTTTCATTTCTTCTGAGTCGTTGCCTGTGACATTCATGTCATCCACATATACAATGAGTGCAGTAATTTTCCCATGTCGCTTCTTTAAAAATAATGTGTGATCTGAATTGCTTTGTTTGTAACCAAAGGTTGTCATGGATTTGGTGAATCGTCCAAACCATGCTCTAGGGGACTGTTTTAATCCATATAGTGATTTCTTCAATTTGCACACCTTTTGTTTTTGTCTTTCTGTTACTATGCACCTTGGTGGGAGATCCATGTAGACTTCTTCAGAGAGTTCACCATGTAGGAATGCGTTCTTCACATCAAACTGTTGTAACGGCCAATCAAAACTTGTAGCTAAGGATATCAAGACCTGGACTGTGTTGATTTTGGCTACAGGTGCAAACATCTCAATGTAGTCAATTCCATAAGTTTGAGTGTATCCTTTCGCCACCAATCTCGCCTTAAAGCGTTCAATCGTACCATCAGCTTTGTATTTCATAGTAAAGATCCATTGACACCCAACTGGTTTTTTTCCATGCATGACCCACTATTAAATTGATGAAAGTTTCAGAATACATAATTAGGCTTCATGTGCATTAAAAAGTTATTGAGAGAGACTATTGGGAATTGGGATACAATAATGAAATTTTAGTAAATAATAATATACTCATATTTGCTAAATTGATATAAGGGCAAAGTTGTCGTCTTTATAAAAGTTTAAAACAAATCCCATGGTCATTTCCCATTTCATTAGAAATACTGATTTTGGGGACATGAAAGGTATTGAAATGAAAAGGTATGGGCCTATATGCAAAAACTAAAACCACAGGGGCCTATTTACAAATCATATAAACTTTAGGGGGTATGTACAAAAAAAAACTATTATTAATATGGCTAGATATCTTTTTTAACAACAAAAAATATCAATATCACTAGTGGGAAGCAAACTATTTTGCTCTTTTAATGGGGATTCAAAGAGGAGAAAAGAGGTCCTCTAAAAGAGTTTTGTTTTCGCTAGTTTTCTCCGCATCTAGATGTGCCATAGTATGTAAAATACCATTTACCAGCCTAAAAGCTTAAGTTGATAGGTAGAAAGCCAAATAAGTATATAAGCCTATCAAACTCTTTACTTGAGCAATGTGTGATGTGAGACTATCAAACTCACTATGATACATCTTAAGTTTATTTACTTAACTATTCCTACCAAAATCTTGAAACACTAGTAGAGGCTACATAAATACTTTTAATACTCTCTCTCTAGTGGAGCCCACTCCTCAGACATAGTACAACATCTTAGAATTAGAAGTTGTTGAGTTTGTGGGGTGCACTGGAAGGTTTGGGGTTTAGATGTCTACTAAGAAATCAAGTTCATTGGACATCATTTTCTACCCTATGCAAGGCCATAAAATGCAAGCTATACTGAATTATGCTGTCAATGTTTAATGGATGAAAATCTTTGAGGATCACTAATCTCTAAAGCCCGTCGTTCCAGATGTTATTTTTTAAGAATCAAATGGACTCAAGCTTTATGCGGGTTTTTCAAATAGAACAAAGTGGTGTGTTCAATATGAGAGGGATTTGCTTCATGTAGACCAAGGGCTGCACAAGATCCAAACAGGCCTGTAATCTAACTTATGATGAGTATCTAACTCATGATGAAAGACCTGCACGTGATGCTAGCTGTCTTGCTTGCAAATGAACAAGAAAACATACAAATTGTAGGCCAATCTAACACAAGCAAGGACAGTACCTCAACTCACTCTCTCTCTCTCTCTCTCTCTCTCTCAGATATATATTCCATTCCATAATCTTTCTAGCTCTCCTTTTCTCTTCTGGTTTTCCCACTTGCCACAGAAACTTTTCCTAAGCCGAAGGCTGCCACCATTTTTGTTGGTTCTTCACTTCCTCTCCTCTTTGTTGATCTTTTTTTCACTTGCAGACCCCACCCCAAACACGACCCAAGCTTGCATTTAAACATTCCAATTCTCTCTTCCACTTTCTCCTCTTGGTCCTCTTCTGTTTCCATTTCCATTTCCATTTCCTTCCCTGCAACCTACAGTAGAGAAAAAAAGCTAATCATTTGATGATTGTGATCCATTATAGTTTGACTTAATGACAATCAGTAAAACTAGACACCCTTATTAAACAAATCATGTAGCTCTGGAGGACTTAATATGGATTTTAAACTAATCTAATGATTGAAATCATCTATACAAAAGATCCTAACTTTGACAGATCCTTAATAAATGATTATGATCATAAAGTTGTATTAATCTTTGGAACACCAATAATCCACATTGAGAAACATAACATGCTGCCCGGTGAGTCCCACAACATGATTCATACAATTCAGGATAGGTTTTGGAAATTGTGATTTTCCTTTTTCAGAAATCGTGATTGGGGATTTAAACATTTGATCTAAGATGATGAAATAGATAATCGACATGGTTTTGCGTTAGATTGAATGCTAGCAATCACCCAATGTCAATGATCAGGTGGTTAAACCTATGTACTGATTTTTGCATATACAACCTGAAACCCCACCACAAGTATTCCATGCGGCCCTTTGTTGATTGATTGTGGTAAATCTTTTAATGGCCGTGATGAGGATCTCAATGGGAAGAAAAGGCTGCGAGAATTAAAAGATTTGTATCATGAATTTAAGGTCCACCAAATTACAGATAATCAAAAAGTGAGATTAGACCTTTTGTCTCTCGCATGATTTCTTGATATGTGTGAGGATCAGAGAGACTAAAATTCACACATTGAGATTTACCTTTTAAATGAAAATATTGAATGATTCAGATCATAAAATTGGGACCCAAACATTGCAGAAAAGTATATCTATTCGATTAGGTTTTTTTTCTTGATTTTCACATATTTCTCAAAATCTATGAAGATTTAAAATATGAAACTAAATTTCTTGAAGCATATTAGTTAATTCAATAAAAGTTTTAAATGGTTTGAATTATATAAATTTAGGGTCCACATCCAATATGCCAGGCATAAATGTGAAGGGAGGTGGGAAGTGTGTAAATTTTTTGTGCTAAACATGGTCTCATTTATACCTTGTTTTCATAACTCAGCCATCCTTTTCAATTTTAGAATAACCTACATATAATCTTTTCTAATACTTACAAACAACTACTCTGATTTTGTTTTCTACATACAATCCCCTGCAATTTCCATCAAAATATTGGTCAAACACTTTGACCAATGGCCAAATATCTTTTTCTAGTTCATGAAAGAACATAACCAGAAAATTTGGAGCAGGGAGGAAAGCCCTCCTTTTATGGAAAATAAGAAAAAGAACCGATGGATTTTGTTCCTCCACTGCAGGCATTCTTTGTTGCTTCTGAAAAGAGGAACATGGCAAAGTGTAACCCGCTAACCCCAGTAGTTACAAGAGGAAATTGTGATTGATAACCATATGATCTAAACCCACAATATGGACAGTTGAAACAATAAATTTGCCAGTAATTTTGTTGAGGTCGCATTCTACAAAGAGGTAACTAACATAGATTTGGTGAGCTGTAAAGCTCTAAGCTCTTATGGGAACTACTTGGATGTATATTAATCATGGAAAGATAGTAAATAGAAATGACTCATTATGGATATGATTTTGGGTAAAGAGCATCCCATCAATCCAATGTTGAGTGTACTTTCTATTAGGGTTAAATTAGGGTAAATGCTATTTTGTGGGGTTTTAGTGAGCAAAAGGGGGTTGGATTTGTTGGTGGGAATAAAATTACCTCTCTTTGAATCCTGAGATGTACCTCTTAGTAAAACGTGACTCAAATTTAGTGCATTAACTTCATTGCCATAAAAGAAACAACTATCAACACCAAATGGATATAATTTCTTTTAAAGCCAGGCAGATCCTGAAGCCTTTTTATATCTATCCGAGACAATGGAATAAGCAAATTCTTCTACATGTCTATTTTGAAAAGCAAAATTCCGAATGCAAAGGGTCCAAATTGAATCACGTGTGGTTGAAGATGGACACATCTAACTAAGAAGAAATGTTAAATATTTAGAAATCATGTTAAATATAACCTTCATTAATAAATATATGAGTGATAAATGAGGTGGAATGGGTAAAGCAGCCCAAACCCCAACCGCCTTTTCCTTTACTTTTTATGTTAACCCAAGCAAGTAGTAGAGCCCTTAGGTGAGGGAACGAGGCCTCGGATGATATAAGGGAAAGGAGCCATCGGGTAAAGGAAGGTGTCTAAGTTCAAATCCTATACAGTCAGGTGGGAACTACACCTTTAACGAGTAAGAGGCCCTTCTCAACCCCAAACCACCTTGAACCTGACTCAAGTTGACATTTATCTGTACCAGCTGATTACCAGCCCTACTGGGAGCAGGTAAGGGCATGTCACCAAACATATGGATTCCCATTGTTTCCATTTTGAATGAGACCAAGTCGGATAATAAGCTTTGATAAATATTCTTACATTGATCAAACACCTCTTCCCAGGGGCCATAGGCTAATCAATGCAGGTCACTGTTAGGTTTACATTTAACTGTGTGATTTCAATTCTGAGAGTTCATAACGTTTTAGATTTTACAGAGATTCATACCTTCCTATTAAAACGACCAATGGAATCCAGGGTGGAAAACACACAACAATGGACTTCAATGAAAATCAGCAGGGAAAGACCCATAATTGTGTGAGTGATATATATATATATATATAAATATATAATGATCAGATCAACTTAAAATTAGGCTCATGATGATTCTAGAGAGTTGTATTAGTGTGAAGGGATTTGATATATCATAAGCTAACGAAGCCCTGTGTGAAGATTTAGAAGGAACACCCCAAAATGCAAGGTGGGGTGAAATCGCTTTTGTGGGCTGTGGCATGTGGACTGTCAAGAAAGAGGACTACGTGCATGAATTGATCCGTTACAGATGGGGCTACAGGGTCTACAGCTCTGCGTTCTAGTGAGCCTTCCTACCACCAATGGCCATGGATGGGGCTGGCCAAATGAGCCCACAGGTGGGCCCACTCTCACGACAGAAGTCATAGAACGAATGAGTGGGCCATACCATTGGGCCCAATCAGAAAGAGAGTGACTTGATTGGTGCATTGAGATTCGCAAGGAGACTGCCAGCTGTAAAGCCCTGTCAGGACAGTGTCCACAGTGGTCCTGAACAGTGAAATTTCGGTTTGATGAGGTGGACCTCCTTGGCCAATAATTACACTGAGTACTATGTTGGACATATCCCCAGTGGGCCATGTTTGCCATAGTCCCAGTCCTCTCGAAATGCTGGCCTATAAATCTATCTATGGGGCCCATTTATGAAATCCAAACCCGCTAGAAATAATGCCTCTGGGGCATCCAATTCCAACAAAAGTCAAGTCTCCCATCAAATCAACCACTCTAAAAAAAAAAAAATGTGATAAAAATACACAAAGTAAGTGAGTAAAATTATATGTCCTAAATGTGATCAATATGACGACATATCCAACTCTAACTATGCACTGTGTGAATTAGGGGTGTACACGGATTAAATTGGTACGGATTGGGCCAAATCTGTCACCAATCTGTTGCCTGTGGGTTGACGAATTTGGAATCCATCACCAATACATGATTGTTAAAATCCGATCTAATCCGATCTATTCAATCCATTCAATTTTATGTTAAAAGAAAAATATTAAACACGTTGGTAAAAAAATACATTTTGACCCTTTTAAATTTTTTTCTTATTTTAAATTTAGACATCTTAATTTATATTTAGACCACTTGTATTTATTTATTTCTATTAAATGTCAACGGATCGGATCGAATTAGCAGATTGAGGGTGAAATCCACCACCGATCCGCTGCTAACGGATCACAAAATTTTCAATCCGTCACCAAACCGTTTATCTTCGAATCGGATAAAAATCAGCAGATCGAATCCAATCGGATTTACGGATCGACGGATTTTTCGTGCACCTCAAGTGTGAATACCTAAGTGGGCCCTAGTGTTGATGGATTTATGGGATAGAGCCATCAGAGAATCGTGGACCCTGTTACGAAATCCACTACTTATTGGAGTCTAAGTTTTAAAATTATCGCTCTCGTTTGTCATCTACTCTGTAAACCCATCTTTCAAAGCGGCAAAAATCAAACTCACCTCATATTCCTTGGTTTTTAGCTGGTCATGAAACTCTCGTGTCTCTCCTTCTATTCCACAGCTTGTTACTGTAATCTCTTTGATGGGGGGAGCTGAGTCAGGGCTGTTACTGCTTGAACTTAGATCATGTGGACTGCTTTGAGTGCCCGCATCTCTAGTCAAAATCCTACGGCTCCCAAACCTTCTGCAACTCTCCAATTCTGCAATTAGAAGACACATGAAGGGGACCCAGAAAAAAAAAGTTCTTTTATTACACTAGACAAAAAGGCAAGTATTAAGGACCTGTAGGTGGCAGTTCTTCTTCATCAGTTATGGTAGGCCTAGTTTGTATAACTGGTGCATTAGAGAATGCTAGTGGAGTAGACATGTTAATCCTTCCTAATAACCTTCCACTCAATGCTTTGGCAGATAAGCACTCTACAGGGACTTGTCCTGAGAGTGGGTTGCATATATACCTCTCGGCCTCATTCCACTTGGAATGCAAAGGATTCTCATTAGAAGTGCTTTTAATTGATGGTAGAGACTGCCTTCCAGCCCTTATCTGAAGAGCTGCCGACAACAATAGATATAAAAAAATTGAAAAGTATGAGACCCATCTGTCCATCAAAGCCAAAATCCTCACAAATCAACTTTGCCGCAATTTCTTTCAAATTTAGCTTACCTTTGAGAGCCTCTGTAAATGAGTACGTTGATGGGTCGATAAGCTCTGCAAGATGATAATTTCAGAGAAGAGGTTGATTGGTAAGAGATGTCTCCATTTGACTAGGAAAAAAAAATAAGAAAGAAAGAGAACTAGTTAGTACCTGTAGATGTGTATCCAGGGGAAGAAGCTGTGCTGGAGATGGTGGGTGCATGTCTAAAGGATCTTGCTTCTTCTCTAAAGCTTGTCAAGTTGGAAGCTGAGAATCTTCTTGATTTGGTGCTCTCCCTAGTAATGCAAGACTTAAAAAACTCATCCCTTAGATCTAAGTCAAGCTCTTCACAACTGTGGGTACTTAGAGTAGGTTGCTCCATTGAACATAGCAAATAGACTTGAGTGGAAGATATGTGGGTTTCGTAATATAACAGAGATTCTTCCTCCTTTTTCTTTTCTTTTTATCATCTTTCTTATAACTTTTTGTCTTTTACTTGAGTTTATTATACAGTGTTATCTTCATGGGATATGGGCTTTTTTCACGTCGTTGAAACTTTTGCCCTTGTGGGGTTGTTTTCAACCTGTAAAAAGGAGTAGGAAGGGATTGGGTTTTATAATGAATAGGGGGTGGAGGAATAGTTTTTGTGCACGTCATGTGGTTGTCATTCGTCGTGAAAGCGTGATCAGCAGAGCCCGACCATAGACAATGGGGGCCCCCAACTTCACATGTCGACGTCGTGGGCCCCACTTGGACTCATCACAAGAGTTGATTCTGGGTAAGATAGACCTCGGCCTATCTAGAGCTTCATTTAATGAGTAGATAGATATCTTCTACTTTTTTTTATCTTGATTGTACTCTTGCTGGCTTCATGGTGTTGAGTGCCTGAGTGCCTCTGCCTGCATCTGCATTTAATGAAGAAAGAAAGTAAATTGGGTTTCGGTGATCTGTCTGTCCTTCTCTGTCTACTAATTTTCGAATTTCGATCTTAGAGGGGGCACAGGTGTACTTACTACGGTTGCAACGTCTAATAAATCTTGTCACCTGGGTACCTCTCCTTAGGCCTACCGAACTAATTAGCTAAGAGGGTATGTTTGCCTTCTTGGAATGAATTTTCATGTGCATTGTCATTACTTCCTCAAGTTGACGATGAATGTAATTTATGTGTGGAAGAGGATTTGAACCTACAGTTCCTCACTTCAAATCTTTCAAATGTGATGGTGCATCTTTTTTGGACTACAACTGACATGTTTGTTAGTAAAATATTCAAAGTAATTAGAAACAAAGCCGGATACAGCCAGCAGCCAAAAGCTGACTTGGGTCATAATCTATATAATTGTGCCCGCCCAATGCCACATCCATCAAGACTCAAAGCAGCAATCCCTATCTGCTGCCACCACAAAACCCAGAGCAGACATGCAAAATATATGTATCGCTCATTGGCCTCCCAAGAGAGATGGAAGGATTTCTTTCTTAAGCTTTATAAAGATTGGTACTTACTCACCCACACACATCACATGTTTTAATCAGTTGCAGGAGTTATATATATGTAAGACATCTATCAAGATTCAGCCTCAATCATTTCTATGACCATGGTAATAGAGTGGTGCATTTAGATAGATATGACCGAAGAGTTGTCTTTATTTACTGTCTTGGATATAGTGTGATAAAAAAAAAAAAAAGAAGTAATTAGACAGATCCTGTTCTTACTCGAATGGTTTTGATCAAGAGCCCTGTTTGAGACCTCTGAAATCCCACAAACAAGGGTACATGAAAACTAATTTTAGACCTGAAATTCATGTCCACTATGTATCATTGAGCAACTATTTAGGAAACTCTTGAACTGACATTTGGTGCACTGTAATTAAAGTGTTGGCAATACTGGAATCTATCTGAGTGTACCACATCCCACGACATCCCTCAGAGATAGACAGCCGTTTGGGAAAGTGATAAATGCGACACAACAGGAAATGGGGACGTTAGCCATGTGCCCAGTGCTCAGAAAAATTGCAGTTGGACTACGACCTAGGCTTGTTCGTTGGAATAAGTGCATTTGGACAGCCGTGCGAGCCTGTGATTTCAACACTACCTGTTTTTGAATTTCTCACTAGAGTATAGAAAGAGCCCCTCTTTCCTGGGAAGGAGCATAGATGATGTTATTGATTTTTTGTCATTCAAAAGATTAAGGAGAGAAGATTTGTTTCATGATGAAACTCAGGGCAGAATATTAATTAGAAGATGGAACTAGAAAACCTTAAAAAAAAAAGGTAAAAATATAAAGAGCTTTTTGTATATAACCCCTAAGTAGGATTTATAAATAGGCCCCTAAGATTTTTGGTATTTGTAAATAGGCCCATTCCTTTTTTTAATACATTTTACGTCCCTAAAATCAATATTCCTAACCAAAATGGGCAGCCACCATGAGATTTGTGTTGAATTTTGTGTTGAATTTTAATATAAATGGCATCTTTACCCTTACATCCATTAAACAAAAATAAGTATATTATTATTTACAAAAATATCATTATTTTTTCTCAAGACCTAGTGGTTTCTCGTAATAACTCTTTCATACACATGACCAGAGGTGAACCCAGGTACAAGTGCCTAGGAAGTAAAGCCGCCACCCATATCTAAGAAGTTTAACCTCCTACAAATTCTAAAAATTATTTTTTTTTTTTAATATTTGCCCGTTTCCCTAATATTTCTTTTACATTGAGCGAAACACCACTCCCCCTCTAAAGTTCTAAAAAGAAATATTTTTTTTTTTACATTTCCCGTTCCCCCAATATTTCTTTTACAACCCCTACACATGAAACATAATCATGTATTTTGAAACTTTGATCAATCCAACAGTGGGCCATGTATGGATTGGATAAATCATAACCAATTATAACTATTTGGATTTAATGAAATGAGCCATGTATTGATAAAAAAAAAAAAACTAATTTATATAGGATTATTCTCTCTCACTAAGTGCAATTGTTAATGTTATATGTTTTATAAAAAAAATTGAGTTAAAGCTTTTGAAATTATGAATATAAGGATAAAGAGATTGACAAAAGTGTCATTTTGCTCTAAAAACCTACGGTGGTTGGAATATTATTGATTTTGGGGACATAGTAGGTATTAAAATGAAAATGCAAGGGCTTATTTTTAAATACTAAAACCTCAAGGGGCTATTTACAAATCCTACAAACCTTAGGGGAGCAATATACAAAAAGCTCAAATATAAACTCAAATGGTGGGGTATATTCAAAAAGCTAAAATATTACCTCAAATGAGTCTTTTTTAATTTATCAGATCTTGATGCTACTCCTAATAAAGATTTTAACTCAACTTTCCTAACAAAAAAAAGCCCCTAAAAGGGCTTAGATTCATGCAAAACTTGTGCGGCTCCATTGTGAGGTCCACACTAAAAATCTCAAGCGTTCAAAATAAATAACCCACTTGATGGACCTTCACCATATTCTACTCTGATAAGGGATGGGCCCACCATTTGATATATCATATATATGACTCATAAGTTTTACAATATTTTTCAATCTTTATGCATGGTCATCAGCGTTGTGGTAAGCTCAAAACATATATTGAATTGAAATTTATCAAAATCTCGTTCAAAAGGAGGGCATTTATTTAGAACAGTTCAAATTTTAACAAGATGGGCCCTACGTAGAGCATCACAAATTTCTCACAAGTCTGAGCCTAAGAAAGTCCAGACTCCTTGTGAAATCATGTCGAGATGCCCCATAGATCGACCATATGTCTTTACCAGCACTTGGGCCTATAACTAAGGATGGAGGCAAAATTGTTGGCAGCTTTTACATTTGACGTGTGAATTCAGATTCTCTTGAGCAAGGCATTTAAGGCATGTATTAGTATTTTCTACCGTGACTCCATCCTCCTCCCCCTCACTCACTATCCCAAAATTACCACAACCTCAATTTTACACTCATCAAGTCTGGACTCCCTAAATATTGCCTTAAATTTGATTGTCACCTGGAACCACTTCATCAAAAACAAGGCCTGAATATGAGTTTTTCACGAGATATAGCCTACATTTTTTTCGAATGTCAGCATTTAGAGTCGTGGATGGTAAATCTTGGTATGGTTTTGCTATTTGACTTAATGGTTCTTTGATGGGTGCACGTTGAGTGAATAGGCCAACAGTATCTTCCTCCAAAGAAGCTGAGGCTGGGATGATACTTGCAACCCTTAAATGAATCCAGGGCTCGTGACTTATACAAAATTCACATTTTGTTTGATGCTCTAGTCGTGGTGCAAGCTATCAACAAATCTTTTGATCAGCCTTTTGAGCCAATTTTGCATGACATTAAGTCTTTTGCTTTTAATTTTACGTCTGTCAAATTTTCTTGTATTTCTAGGAAGCTGAACTCTATTATCGTTCATGATTTAGCTAAGAACTCTTACGTACTTTGTGGGTTTGGGGGCAGGGGAGTTGGGTCTTACTGTCTTTGTTTTGGTTTTTGGTGTCTTTGTTGTTGGTCATTTTCTCTTTAATGATATTTTGATTTTACCAGGAGGAAAAAAAAAATGGTTTGTTCTCGTGGTTGAATCTCATCTCTCTTTTTTTATTTGATTTGGAGGTCCATATCTCAATTATATCAAATCTAATAGGATTTGAAATTTCATGCCCCCCTAACAGTTATGGTCTTTCGATTCCCCAAACTATTTCTTCCCAGGTGAGCCACACCGCACTTGCCCATGAAGCCCACCATCTATCATCTTCCTCGGGAGATCTGAACTGATGATTAATCAATCAGTCAGACCAGAGTCATATATTCAGGTGTTCAAGTATTTGTTAGGGTAGCCCCAAACAGGGAAAATCTTCTCCAAAGATCACCCCTTGAATCAAACCAACATGCTTCAGTTTTACTGCAGGTGACGAGTGCACCCTAAAATTGACAGAATCCAAGGCTCCAAGCTACATAAATGTCTGAGTGTTGGAATTGTTGGTCTCATATTGGTGTCGAAACCGAGCTTGTCGAGAACTTTTGTATGGTCCGGTGTGAGATAGATCCTAACTCACTGCTAATGTTCTCATCCCTCATTTATAACAACTTCGATGAGTCACGACTACTATAAACTCTACCCCTCTTGAAATCTCATATATCCTCCTGTATGTACAGCCCCCTACACGGGAGCACTCATCCAGACCATCCAAAAGGCAAGACCCCCTGAATTCCACTGTCATGCCCGTCTGTTGACTATAAAGCGAAGGAGGACATCTCCCCTATTTAAAATTTAACTCCAAATCCGCTATCTCAAACAACTAACCTCTTATAAGAAACCTTATCTATCTAGCATACAGATTCCAGCCAAATAAACACCCCCTAGCAAGAAAATTTCTCACCTACCCCAAGACTCCAGTGCTGATTTCAACACAGAATGCCAAACCAAATCATATCATTCACCCATTGAATGACAGAGACAAATCGCCATTCAAATGTATAGATCCCATCAATACATATTCAGATGTAAAGATCCCAACAATACATACAATGATAACAAACTACCCGGTGCAATGGTCTTCAAATAAACTGAAAAAAGAGCTCTTTCCTATCTTGACCACACTTCCTACCTTGACCACACTCGCAGCAGAGGAAAAAACTTTATTATTATTTTTTGTTGATAGGGTCCTGACTCCTGAGGGCCTGATGTTAACCGATAACAGATCAACAGTCAAGAAACCGCGATTCAGTGGGCCCCACATGCGATGCTCGCTGCCTCAGTTGGTGAAGTTGGGAACGCAGGCATTTGGCTCGGTAGCCTTTGCAGCGGCAGAGGGCTCAACAGCCGGACTCGGTGGGACGGGTTGACCCAGCAACTCGGATGGCAACTCACCGATCCCTTTGAGATAGAAAGTGTAGAAGAGCTTGAAGGGGAAGATGAGCTGCTGAAGCTTGACCTGGCCGTACACCCCTTCGAAGATACCCGATCCGCCTGTAACGGCCAGATACGTATCCTCGTACGTAAGATACGGTCCCTGTACGGATATGTGACCGTAGTCCCCAAAGTAGAAGCTGTAGACGGCCTCGTAACGGTCCCCTTTCTTCTCCGGCACGTGTTGGATCAGCACACAGATGCCGGCCGTGATACCTATTCGCTTTTGAAGGTTTCCATGATATAACTGTAACAGACATCTCTCTCTATGGTCAGCTTCATTTTCATAAGATTACTAACCAAAACTAAAATTACAGTTAAGCAACCCATTGTTTTCAACAGCTACAAATAATGAGAAGCGTGACATTCCGCAGTGGTAAAGAATTGTCGCTTCACAGTCACACCCAAGTGCTAGTGATCGACCCCTAGCACTGCCAGAGTATTGGCCCAAGTGTCTTTGGGTGGAGATGCGGTGAAGGTGTACTTGGCCGCATGGAAGACACTAGAAAAGGAATACTCAGACTGAGGCAAAGCTGTCGGTGCGTGGAAGTACCGGGCTGCCCCTTAGCCATTAGATTAGGCTAGTTTAGTACTCAAGATAGATTTACAATTCACTCTCATGCATGCGGAAAAAACAGGTAGTTAACGCTGAGTTGAGGCATATTCAGGCCCAGCTCAACTCTAGTAACATTGGCCATGACCGGAGCAAGTCAGACATGGGCTATAAGTGCTTATCCCGAGTTCAACCTTCCTCAAACATGTTAGGCTTGTCTGCCCATTTAGTCACTCATGGTGGTCAGGCGGGGTTTCTGTCATTTGTCCTTTATCACTTGTTTGGGTGATTCAGTCACTAAATTAGCAGCACTAGTGATTCAGGCTTGGCTGGGTGATGCACAATCAGATGGCCAGGGTCTTGTAATTGATGAGACTTTTGATTATTTGAATCGGTTTCATCGATTCAATGTCTTGATCCATTTCAATGAAGGCCCAATCAAGAAAAGGGGCTCAAATCAAGCTTTAGATGGTCAAGATAGAACTTAAAATGGGTGACAAATTTGATCTTAAATATACCAAATTTTATGGGGACCCAAATCAACCCTATACAGATCAGATTAGTCATTTAACCAAGCATGACTACGGGACTACATATAGGCAAACTTGGTCCGATTGAACCTGACTGCAACCAAGCCTAAACTGGTCGCCCAGGCCTGGTTACCCCTTCTGCCAAGTGACTGGTCCAAGAGGTGCAAATGTGGGTTCTACAATCCCCTCTTCGACAAACATGCAGGAACTATTGGGAAAATGTGCCTTTTGATTAAGCAGTTGATGCCATGAGAAGGGATGGCAATGGGTCACGTTTAAACAGTACCCGCGGTGGGTTTGGCAGTGAATGTTGGTTAGGTTCAGGTCGAGAATGATTTTCCCAACTATGACCCAAGTCGAGTTCAAGAAGGGTTCAGGTTTTGGCTATGCCTGAATCCTGATCCGCCCCACCCCCATTGTCTTTGCTTCCTCATATTGCAAACTAGAAGTTTTATATATAACTTGGTTGCATAGGCCTGTGTTCAAATCCTTTCTTCTTCAAAACCCGACCTTCTTTGCGCCGGGCCTGGATCTAAATTTTCTGCCGATTTAACATATGGGCCGGGCTTGTATTATGTACAGTCCAGCCCATCCAAATAAGTTAGACATGTCGCTTATAGTTACTAATTGTAATTAGAAAACTCAAAAGGTAATAGAAAGCCCAGCCCGGCCCAACCTACTGACTAAATGGGTGAGCAGTTGGGCTTGGGCCAGATATGGGCCCCTACCTGCCCCCGGCCCATAGAAAGCTGGGCCTAGATCGAGCATAATAATAATTTGATGTTTGTGACATTCCCACATTGGAAAAAAATGGGTGCGTTTGGATGTATCCAGAAACTAATAAATCAGTACAATTATGAATATTTTTAGTGGAAGAGAATGAATAAAGGACGCACCTTGTTGCTGAAAGGGACAAGATCGCCGAGAGAGTTGACCGGTTTCTGGCTTAAACGAAGGTAGGCAGGACTCCCACGGTCTCTCTCGTTGATCTCATACACATACAGTTCCTGAACATCACCTGAAAAATCAAAATGAAAAGATACATAAGAGGAGGAAAAAGAAAGAGAAGACAGCAAGAGAAAAAGGAGGTTGTAAAGGTAATTTGGAGTAAACCTGGCCTTGCAGAAGCTGTGATCTTTGGTGAGAGGGATTTGGGTATGATTTTTGACCTTTGGGAGGAAAACCCCAACTGGGTTTTATTCAATTTCAGGTTCCTGGTGAGAGGGTTGAAAGAGAGAGATTTGGATTGGGAAAAAGAGCTGGTGGGTGATGATCTTGGGTTGGGTAGATTGAGCGAGACAGAGGAGCTTCTGATAACTGAAGTTGCAGCCATGGATGGAGCTCAAGTGAAAGACAACTGATCTGGTGTGGTGGGTGAGTGAGTGGATTGATTAGCTGTCTGGAACGTTAAAAAGGTATTAATGAGGTTGATGGAGGAGAAAAGCTAGTGGGGGGTCTGTATTTATTGGAGTCACATTGTCAGAGAGTGGTGGGGTCACGGCAAATTCATAAATCCACCGTCCACGTGATAAATATGCTGAACATCGAGATCATCGCACCCCATTTTGGACGGCTTGGATCGTTGCTGCTGACATTCATTTCAGATTCTCTGTTTAGTTGCGGGCATAACGCCGTCCACATGAAGCCAATGGCTTAGATGGTTGGGGCATCTAACAAATATGTGATAGATCTGGGCGGTGTGGATTTATGTGCCCCTGTGTGTTCTGCGTCCGCAAAGAAAATGGATGGACTGGATTATCTGATCTCTATAGATGCTAAAGCACAGGCCATTGCTTCATCAACAGAGCCAGAAAAGGAAGAGTACCCATGCAGAAAATACTTTCAGGGTCATGCAAAAGCTAGATGCCATTAAATTATCATGGCCTTTTTTATTTAACAGTCTAAAAGTTTAAATCTTTTAATCATAGATTTTTTTGGCATTCGATCCAAATGTAAGAGTTTGATGAACATAAAATTGGATATGATTACATATCAATGTTAGGATAATTTCGATATGGGTTTTGTTCGCAATCAGTTCAACGAGAATTTTTACATGAAATCAAACCAATCCAAAACAAGTCCAAGGCTACAAATTCAACCCATTTTTTGTAAAATGGGTAAAGTAATCCAACATGCACCCAATGCAGGTCAATTCACAACCTGATCTACATAACCCACATTGAACATAGATCAGCTCATTTAACTCGAATCAACCCTATTCAACTTGCAGATATTTGGCCTAGGTCCGATCAATTTCAGGTGTTAAGGTTGTGTCTGAAAAAAGCACAAAATACAAAAATATTAAACCACTGTACCATTTTGGGTGAATTCTAACCCAACACATTTGAATGGGCTATGCAGAGTTATGCAGGTCGATCCCCACCTAATCCTTTCTACTGTGGGTCAGGTTTATCTAACTCGGGATTGACGCGTATAAGATGCAGGTCAAATACATCAAGTTTGCAGGTCAGATCAGATTCTTCCCCCGACACAGGTCAGGCTTTCGGGTGTGGAAAAGGAATGGGTGATAGATACCCCCACATGCATGAATTGTATGCCCATAAATGCGAGCCAAGACTTGGGACTTTTGGATGGACGGTGGCCAAGGCTCTTTTGGTTTATTGATCAAGCTCTTGGTGTGGCTCCACCGTCCACAAATATGCTTATGATTTAGGATTTATGAATAATGTCAGGGTCATTCCCTAAGATAAAAGGATATGAAATCCCAAAAATATCTTAAAAAAAAAAAAAAAGGAGCATATGGGGGGACTCATTAGACCTAACAAAAAGAGGGTCTTAGAAGACAGAAATGTGATACTTAGATTATGGCCTAGGATGCAAAGCAGTCATAGGATTCAATAATGTTCTTGGCATATCCCAGGCATATAGGTGTGGATGTAATAGAGATTTCGTCTTTCATCTGCCTGCTGTCAAGAGATCAGTCAGGTCCACGGCCTCTTCTTTGCAGGTAGTATTCTGTCATGGGAAGATTGGCTACCATTATTGAAGGCTCTTTGGTGAAACAAGGGGTGGTTAAGTTGTCTTCGTCGTTTGATCCCATTATGTAATTTTTCAGTAATTCTGTTACACCCATACAGTTCTTACTGAGGAGAATTACTACAGTATTGTAAAAACCTTGTTTAGGAGAAAATTGAGAAACCACATTACAATTGATATTCCTCTATTTTTTGTTATGGCCTAAGGGCTATTATTTGTATTTTGTTTTTACCGCTTCAAGGAGACTTTCAATGAAAGAATAACAATAATAAACCCATGAAATCTGTGAAAACAATAGATGATTTTGGATAAAGTTGGAGAAGCAAGATCACTCAAACTCAGTTGCCAGTTTACACAGTATGCCAAAAACAAGAAATCAAGTAGCGATCATTTCCATTCTATCCAAAGATATTGATATCAATTATCAACTACTACAGAAGTGCATTCAAGCACACTATCAATGGTAGTAGAAATACAAAATATATCCTTGATTCCAGGCATCCACATGATAGCAATGCTGTTCAAACACCTTTACAAATAAAGAGTAAAGAACTGACCCAAGTCACCCAACCCCACAAACGCATTTCTTTCCTCGTCTTTTCTTTCAAAAATGATAGTGTTACAACACCTTGAGTTGAACATTTCGTTGATGACGAATCACCAAGGGAGTTGCACCTTCAAATTTGTGCCATCACTCCCCATTGCAATAGGGATAAGCCTTTTCCTGTGCCTCTTCTCTCTGCACCAGAAAAGATGGATTACTACTGAGATCACATTGTCCGTCATGCAATTCAAAAGAGTGCCATGAAATTGAACAAATCATTTCTTTATTACTTTTTGAGGTTAAACCTTTTATATCAAGATACTATGATCCCACACCTGCTATATCTCGACCCTTGAGATTGAAGCTAGAACATTCATCATGCCGCCAATCAACCTCCTCGATGGATGGCTTTAGTTAATTACGTGCTGACATTTTTTCAGGTAATTTAGTAACCAAGTACCCATTCAGGGTCAAACTAGGCAGTGTTTTTGTAGTAGTTACTATCAATAAGCATTTGATCATAGATTATGATACTGCAATAGTTGTTAAACTCAATCATAGTTTATGCTCTTATTCACTTTCGGGTTCTCCAATGTCTGAAAAAGAGGACCAAACATTTTCTAAATATGAATATCTAAGACTACTTCATATCATACCAGATCGTATACTTTATTTAAGATTGTAACACCTTTTAAAGTTGCCATTGTCCTTGAATTTTTATTTAATACCTTCTTTACATTACATGCATTTACTTTTAAGTGCTCCATCATGATATGAACATTACTTTACCTTAGTTGTCTCTGTTATTATTCTTTCCCTTCTCACTAGAGATCTCTGCTCTATAGGTTTTCACTTGCCTGTTCCCCTCGAGAAGTAAACATGGATTCAAGCATTTTAAGCCACATCTTTTGCCAAGAAAAGACTACATACTAGAGTACAATCTTACTATTTTGTTCATGAAGATGGAACTTATGGCAGTTATAATAGAGCTAGAACAAATGACACAAGCAGAAGAATAAAATTTGCATGTATAGTTTGAACCATAAATTAGTATTGGATAAACTTTCCACCTACCTCGTAGTAGAAATATAATTCTGAACAGCTTTTTCTTGTTCATCATCATAGATAAACCACTTGTCTTGAGGTGTTACCAAATCCTGGTTCCCAATATCTGTAAAGAAACGTGACAATGGTGAAAATAATAAAAGTGAAGCAGTATTGGGGCTCCAGAATTTCAATCTCATTTATTAAAAGAAAAGATAATTCAGATGGTAAGAACCTTGAAGCAAAATATGTGATCCATCAGAATGGCTCCTCAGTTTCCAATATGCTCGACCATTTTGATCCAAAAGGAGAGGCTCTGTCCTGACAGCATCTAATCTTTGTTTCTCTACAACAATAGTTCACGATCAGGCAATGGAGTTAAAAGAACAGAAAACAAACAAATGTTAGTTATAAGACACTAACAGTACAGAATTAAATACACAGGTACATTAATTATGTTATGAGAAACTGGATAGAAAGAGAAGCATGTTAAGCTTTCCTTTCACTAAATTTTTACCATTAAAAACCTTTGGTTTTCTTTTGGGCTAGAGTGCCACATATCAGAATTGTGCATTGACCCTACAATTTGCAATAAATAATACCCCATTTTCCTTATAATAATCTAGATGTTTCAGAAGTTGGTGACAATAATAGTCTATCAACATTAAGTCTGTTATATTGCAGTTCTGATACAGATGAATGGGCTCACCATGAGAGGGGTTTTGTAACACCCCGACCCAAATTAACTGCGTTTAGCATTAATTAATTATGTTTTCTTTTTAAGTAAATTAGCCTTTGGGTTATGTCACATCCCGGTCCCAAATCACCTTAGCCTAGGGTAATCCTCAAGGTGTGACACGCGTACTCCCGTAAGATTATACCTGTTGCGAGTCAAGTACAACCTCACGAAGGAGAAAATTTCGCTTTTCCACTTGTGAGTCTAACTCACTAACCCGTCAGTCACATTTAATAGCGAAAGCATCCCAATTAATAAGCCACTAGGTACCATTTTATTGAACAGTCCTATTTAAGATTCCAAGTTCAACAACAGATTATACATTGATTAAATACCAAAAGTAATCACAAGTGTCTTGAGAAAAACTAAGTGTGACCCACACCAAAATGGGTTAGTCACACTCTACAATTGAGCACTCAAAAGAATCCCATCGCTCTCCAATGGAAGTATCAACATAGGGCCATTTCCCAGCCACTCCTCTAATCCTGAAGGAACCTCTTTGGTCTCCTCCTCTCCCTCCTGGGCCTCCTTAGGACCGGGAGCTGCACCTGCATCTGTGACACCAAAGATAGCATCATGAATACAACAATTCGACAAGTATAAGCATTAATAATGAATCACATGATGTATCAAATCAAATTAAAGACAATTCATTAAAAGATACCAATGTTAAGTAAATTAGGCATTTGTGCAATATCAAATAAATCATGCTTCATGAATTAATGGCAAAATAAAATGCACTAATTGGCTACCACATTAAGCTCATCCTCTCAAATAAAGAGCGAATCTAGTTGAGATGTCACCAACAACGACCCAGCCAAAGACTAGTTGGCTACCCGGTTCTGGAGTTCCGATGCTCCAGACGATCTACTGCAGTGATCTCAAATAACTAAACCAAATTTAACCCCATCGAGTATCACGAGGTCGAAGCTCAGTGGTGTCAGACCAATTAAATCGAATAAATACACAAATGAGTAAGATTTTCACTTGAATCGAATCGAATCATTAATATCCAAAATATTTCACACATAACTTATGCATCTCGAATTTCAATTGAATATCGTATAACAGTACAAGTATAACAACGAATAAAATAAACAAATTATGCATAGAAATTATTGTTTGAGTTTGGAAGTTGAAAGTTGAATGAGATAAATCCTGATATGCACATGCATTGATTAAGAGTCAAGGGTCATTTACTAGACTCTCATCCATCACATTCTCACACAATGAAGTTAGAGATCTGGTGTATGGCTATCTTTAATTTGGTGCCACTTTGTATAAGTGTAGTGCAACAGGTTCTCCGAGCCTCATTCATGACAAGGTGTTAAACGAAAGACAAAATTCAAATGAGATGATCTTAGCCTCAATGATTTCTCACGTGGTTAATTACCATTGGTCCGTTGATCTCGTCAAAAGTGTCATTTTCTAGGGTCCTACAAGTCCCTCGGAGTCAAAGATCCTAACTGGTTTAGTGATTATAATATATATAAAGGTCTTCGTCAACTTTTAGGGTACAAAAGGAAGTATTTTTATCAAAGATACAGGGCCCAAACAGAACCCATCCTTGCTATAGCAAGCTTAAGGCTCGCTATAGCGAGCCCACCCAGAAGTGGGTCTCGCTATAGTGAGGAGCACAGGTTCTGCGCCCTCTCTTCATTTATTTTTCTTTCCAATTGTTTTCCATCTTCTACCTGCACACATTACATGCAAACCCACATGCACTTTGCATCCACTATTCACCACTCATTTCACATGCAATTTATACACATGTTTTCCATAGATATAAATGCACATGGTTCCATCCAATCACCACTCATATGCAAATTGGTACACATGTAATTTGTGTTTGTTTTAATACACTGCTTCACCACCCATTCTAACCATTTCAGCTGTACCATTTTTCCAAGCAATCTTCATCACCCATCCCATCCAATCTCATATGTACCATTCCAAGCAAACCCTTCTCAAGTTTTGACTAAAGAGGCTAGTCAAAGGAGAAATAGAATTTGATACCCAATCAAAAATTTAATCAACATGCATTCTTAATTAAAGCTTATACTTGCCTCAAATTAGCTTTCCAAGCATTTTCACTAACCTTTGCTCAAATGAACCAAATCCCCCAAATATTAAACCCTAACCACAAAATCCAAATGAAAATGCAATGAATGGTTATGTATGACTATAAATGAGTCTCTTAACTCTATTTCAACTCAAAAACACAATTGAGAAGTTTGATTCTTACGTTAACAGGAAATTCGAATTTGGAGTTGTAGAGAAAAAGGGTTCTTGTCAACAAGATAAGAGAAAGATGGAGAAAATGAAGATGACCTCAAGCTTTACTTCCAATTAAAATGCAACAATTCCTTTTGTGAAAGTTTGGAGAGAAAAAAGGAGAGTGGAGAGAAAGAAGGGGCAAGTGCAACACAATCGAATGGATGAAAAGAGTTGGGTTTTTTTATGATAAAGGTGTCCATTTTGCAACAAAGTCCACCTCTTTAGTGTATTTACATTTCAAGTTAAATGATGGCCCACTTCTTCAATGAGTGATCAAATGAAGTAGGGTTCATACGAAAATCGACGCGCTCAAAGAGATACACGCGATGACGCCAAGATTACGTACATATGATGCAAAATGAGAAAATCAATAATTACGTAAAAGCCCTCATTTCTACCCAACCGAGTCAAATCGGTTTCAACTACCTATTCAAGACTCAAAACTCATCTAACTCAACCTATAAGGAACTAATTTACTTCAATTACCATAATTAGCAACTAAGAACAATTAAATTAACTAAACCATAATTAATTAGTACTAATCAAGCTTAAATAGGGTCGGGGTGTAAAAGGTTAGATTGTGGGCCTTAGTTAGGTAAGTTGTAACGAATTTGACTCGGTTTGGTTAAGTCAAGGAATTTTCTATAATTATTAAGTATCTAATTTGCATCATATGCATGTCATCATAGCATCATCGCATGAATCTCGACGAGCACATCGATTTTCATATTGGACTCTACTTCATTTGATTAACCGTTGAGTAAGTAGGCCATCATTTGACTCTATATGAAAATACTATAAACTAGGGGGACTTTCTTGTAAACCTGGGAACTTCATCCCTTAAAACCAAATCAAACCCCATTTCAATTGACCATCCTTTTCTTAGCTTCAAGGAAGGCTTTTCCTCCTACTTTTCCATTTCATCTCTCCTTCTCTCTTTTCCAATCACTAGGACTTGATGCATGTGCATTTGGAAGCACGGCTTGGAGTTATCTTCATCTCCTTCATTCTCCTCTACTTCTTGTGAACAAGAATCCTCTCCCACACTTGCAAATTCATTACATTATGTGAGAACCAAACTTTTCTATACCTTTTGAGTTGAAATGGAGTCAAGAGACTCATAATTGCATGCATATTCATTAGCATTTTCATATTCTTGATTAGGGTTTCAATTTGGAGATTTTAGGGTCATTTGAGCTAAGATTAGTGAACAGGGCTTGGAAGCTTGAAATTGAGGCAAGTATAAGCTTTAATTAGTAATGCATGTTGTTTAATTCTTTGATTGGATTATCAAATTCTATCTTTCTTTTTGCTGTAATTAGCCTCTTTGTTCAAATTGAGAATGAATATGGTATGGGTTTGATTTTAGGTGCTTGTAGTATTGATTGGAGTGGTTAATATGAGAATGGTTGGATTTATTGGTGAAGGAGTGCACGTAGACTTGTTATGTGCAAGTGGAGTCTTTGATAAATGTGGAAAGGAGAAGAGAGGACAAAGAATTCAGAAGGGAATTCTATGCCCCTCGCTATAGCGAGGATGGAGCTCACTATAGCAAGACCCCTTTCGGGTTGGGCTCGCTATAGCAAACTTCATGGTCGCTATAGCGAGATGTGGTTCTATCTGGGCCTTGTTTCTGACCAAAAATACCTTCCTATGATCTCTATAAGTTGACGAAAACCCTTCATAGTCGATCTTAAGTATGAGTATGATGTAATCATTAACCAATAGTGATCTTAGACTCCAAAGGACTTGTAAGGCCTAGAAATGGCACCTTTGACAAGAAAAATGGACCAATAGTAATTAAACACATGAGAGATCATTGAGGCTAGTGAATTATACCTTTTGTCTAGCACCTTGTCATGGATGAGGCTCGGAGACTTCGGTGCACTACACTTATACAATGTGTCACCAAATTAAAGATAACCATACTTCGAATCTCTAAACTTCATCATGTGAGACGGTGAAAGACGAGGATCTAGTAGTTAGTCTTGGCTAGTAAATTACCTTGACTCTCCTTAATCAATGCATCTGCATATTGGGATTTATCTTCTATTCTACTTCCAAACTCTAAACAATGATTTATGTGCATAAGTTGTTTTATTCCATTCGTTGTTACAATTATCATACTGTTATACTATATCCAATTGTAATTCGAGCTGAGTAAGTTTATGTGTGAAATGTTATTGATATTAATGATTCACTTCAATTCAATTCAATGGAAAATATAGTAAAAATCTTACTCATGTGTCTTTATTCAATTCACATGGTCGGCACTACTTAGCTTCAACCATACGATACCCGACGGGGTTAAGTTCGGTTTAGTTATTCAAGATCACTGCTGTAGATCATCTGAAGCACCAGAACTCCAGAACTGGGTAGCCAGCTAGCTTTTGGCCGGGCCACTGGTGACATCCCAACTAAATTCGCTCTCTTTTGAAAGGATGAGCTTAATGTAGTAGCCAACTAGTATATTTTATTCTCCAATTAATTCATAAAGCATGATTTATTTGATTTAGCACAATTGCCTAGTTTACTTAACATTAGCATCTTTTAATCAATTGTCCTTAATTCGATTTGATACATCATGGGATTTATTATTAATGCATATACTTGCCGAATCGTCGTATTCATGATGCTATCTCTGGTGTCACAGACGCAGATGCAGCTCCCTGTCCTGAGTAGGCCCATGAGGGAGAGGAGGATACCAAAGAAGTTCGTCCAGGATTAAAGGAGTGGCCGAATAATGGCCCTATGTAGTTACTTCCATCAAAGAGCGATGTGGATATTTTGAGAGTTCAATTGAGAGTGTAGCTAACCCTTTTTTGTGTGGGTCACACTTAGTGTTTATAGAAGAATTTTTTATTATACTTTTGGTATAGTTGTGTAGGGTATTCTTATAAACCCTCCTTTGTTAATCAATGTGTAAATCTTTTGTATAAACTCAGAACATTAA
This sequence comes from Persea americana, assembly GCA_029852735.1. Taxonomy (NCBI): domain Eukaryota; kingdom Viridiplantae; phylum Streptophyta; class Magnoliopsida; order Laurales; family Lauraceae; genus Persea; species Persea americana. The sequence continues at coordinate 70,421,679 of CM056815.1, forward strand.
TTTGGACTGAATGTGAAATGATACCTTGGTGTGAAATGTCTTTACAGCTTCCACTATTTAACTGTTATGGACAAGCTTTAGTGAGCTAGACTCACGAGTGGAAAAAGATTAGTTTTCTCCTTCGTGTGTTGTATTTGACTCGAGACAGGTACAATATCACGGGAGTGAGCATGTCGCACCTCGGGGATTACCCTAGGCCAGGGTGATTCAAGAACAGGATGTGAAAGGATTCCTAAGCACCCTTCGCCCTTCTTTTATCTACTTTCGTGTGCAGCCAAACTAGGAACCTTTAGTTTATGATTTAATAAAACAAGGCTTCAAGCCTTAGAAAAGATAGAATCCTGACACCATTTGCATATACCCATAGATGTAGAAAATCTCCTTTAAATTGAGAGCAAAAGTATGTGAAAATAGAGCTCTGCAGCCTGCATCATCTTAAAAATCATTAATTTCATGGAATCCATTACTTAAAAACAATCCACACCACATTCATCAAGCTCATGTCATATATGATCACCCTAATGCAATTTCACAAAAGATGTGGAGACAAAGGTATGTGTTAAACTAAAATCTGGTTCCTTATAAGTTACCTTTTAACCTCAACTTCTGTGTTGTTGCTTTACGTCATTATAGAAGCTTAAAGAAAATCTCAACAAAGATACTGAACAAGAAAATTTAAGTCCGACCAAATAGTCAGCACAAAACATTATTCAAACTACATAAAAGGGACTTATTTCATTGCAAATATGATGTAGTAAGGACCTTGGATTATGTCTCTAGCTTCAACTGCACAAGGGTGGAATATATTGTGTAAATAAAATGCATAAAAAAAGCATTTAAATTTTGCAGAACCAGAAAAATGAAACAGCCATGTTTAATTATTGCATTGAAATAATACATATGTAACACAAATCACTATACCTCTTAATAAATGTTTTGGCAAACACATTTTTCTCCCATTAAGTCAAATATAAAGATGATTTGCAAAGCTTGGCAACTGATGCAACTTAGAATTCAAGTTCAGTTCATAGGTATAGTTCTTAACTTGTTTTTGTACCATTAGCAAAAAACAACTTAAAAATAAACATTGCATTTGCCCATTGGTTGTCATCTGAAATGTCACACTTACAGTAAATAAGCCAAGCATCTCAAGACAAAGAAACTAGAACATACTCTTAGGAACCATATCCTTTGCTTCTACCATCTCAGCATGAACTTTCTGTGTATCGGCCTTTATTTTTGAAACAAGATTCTCATGCTCACTAATGGAAAGTGGAGCTCCCTCTCTTGAAGAGAGGACAATCTGTGCGACCTTATCCTTTAACTTCTGCTTCATCAGTTTTTCCTACAGAAAAAATAAATAAATAAACAAATGCATAATTGGAAACTAGGCTCCACACTAAGGCCACTTAAAGATCAATATGAATCATGCTTTTTAAAATCAGACACCTTTTCTTTTGCAGCTTGAATCTTGGATTTTTCTTCCCTCTTGCTTTCAACATATTTTGCATGTTGTTCTTCAATATAAGTCCTCACACAGCTGAACATGTAATCCAATACAATATCACATAGTAAATAGGAAAAAACATTAAAATATCACAAGGTAAAGATGCATTACACTTACTTAGTGCCAAGCATCTCATCGCAAAGCAGATTTAAGATTCTAAGCTTTTCTGAGGAACCTAGTTTATCATATGCATCAGTTCCCTTCGTAAGGCAGCCCAGATGCAATTCTTTTGGTGCAAATTGGGATTCAGAGATACATTTTCCAAGAATTTGCAACCATGAACTGCCGATGTTTGCTGAATATGATAGAGGAGACCTACACATACAGCAGAAAATCAGTGACGTCCCCGAATAAATTTGAAAGAAAGAATTCACATTTTGCCAAATAAGAATCATGCAGGCAAAGATCTATACACTTCTCCTTTATCCTTCTGTAATAGGGACAATAATTTTATATGAAACTGAATATTTGCTGAATACACTCCACGGCGTGTAACTCGAGCACGTATTAGTTCTCGAAGAACTGACTCTCCTTGGCCTTTGTTTAGATTAAGAACCTAAAGAGTAAAAAATGCATTAGATAAATCCCAGAACAACAATGATTATATACAGAAAATCCAGTCTTTGACATATCTAAACCATGTTATTGCAAAATAGGAGCTGAGCACTCATCTAAAAGAAACACTAATCAATGGTTAACATCCTTTCTAATATGAAGGAACTCTTGTTGCTTAATGCTAATGCATCCAAGACCCTTACTCCACACTAAGCAGCAAAAACCACTGTTTCCCGTGAGCTAAAGAAGATCACACTAGGGTTTCCACTAGTTCACATTCATTTGAAAAGTTGCTTCTCCTGATTACTAAATACATTAAAAATAGAGACATTTTGGCCACTCATCCTGTATCCTAGAAGCATAAAGAAAAGCCAAGCAGTCTACATAGCTTGTAATCTAAAAGTTACTTGCAGAAGCAGGAATCACAACACTTGAACCTCTGGGTAACACCATAAATAATATGACACAAAATGCACCAGTGTAAATGTTGAATTGCATATCGTTGCATCGTGATTATGCTATCATGCTGGATGATAAGGTCCCAAAATTCAAATTTCCAAACCACCTACAAATTTGCCCTTACAGCTATGCTGAATGGACTCCTAGAAATGACATGCATACCAGTGTCAAATATATTGGACACAATACAGCATAGAATTCTTCGAGGGTTCATAGGTTCTACTTCAAACATTGTTTTGCAACCAATTAAACATAATGACATCTTTTCTATTGGAATCTAACTAAAATATTGAAATGGTTATTGCTCAATTGTTTAGAGTAACTTTGTTCACATTATTTTTATTATTTCAATTTTTGCACAATAATTTGCTTAAAAATAAATATTTATTTAAACTCATCAAAGCATTGTGCCAAATCCACAGATCTTATGTTTTAAAGATTTGTTGAATCACGTGTACCAACATTGGATAGTCACAAACAGTCATAATCATGCTAGTTTGCCTAAAGAGATTGAATGTTGCTAATAACTACAAACGGAGGTATTAAGTTTAAAACTTCAATTCGCAGAAGTGACCCAGTCATTTCAGAACAAGAACGGAATAATTAACAATGACTCAGTCGCATGTGGTGTCTTGGATTATGTGTTCTTGTGACATTAGCACTATTGCCTTAGTTCAGGTGTATAAAGACCTCTGGGAGTGGTGGTTGGCTCTCATGCGCTTTGTACACCCAACACAGCATGAGGGGGGGAAACATTTTTCTTCTCATGTTGATGTCATTAAACTGAAAAACGGCCTACATGTTTTAGGTCATCCACTTGCTTGGCTTCCATTACCACCTTCTCATTTGCCATGTTGGTCTCTCAGTTGGTAGATACAGAGAAGAACAGAGGTCATCTCTACCGATGGTACAAATGTTGCATAAAGCCTTTGAGAATGATGTCAAGATATAATGCTCCTACTATCAATCTCAAGCCACAAATATCATCTAAGAGGTTCCATATGACTAAATGTTTTAAAATATAACAAAAACAAACAACTAAGAGTTTTGTCCATCGAAAATGTACTACTGTCATACATAAGTTCCTGAAGGCGCATGAAGTATTACATCTCAAAATCCTGAATATCATAAAATCTGGATGCAAAGATTCACCAATTCATCATTTCAAGCTATTATGTCACAAGGTGCTTGAAATAGGAACTCCATGTAATTAGCCATAACAAAAAGGAGAAAGTATATCACTTACATCTTACCTGTTGAAAAGCATTGCAGAATTCCAAAAATTGAAGGGCTGGTCCAACATCATCAGCAGGAAATTCAATGCCAGCTACATTTACTAATTCATCCCCTGTTGGCAACATAACATCAACCTTCACACCCTCGTTATTCATTGTATGATTTTCTTCCAGCTTATAACGTTTTGGCATCCGAAATGGCTTCACTGCTGGTCTTTTTATGTTTTTACCATCTAACACTTCAGCCATTTTCTTTTCTTCCTTCGTGACATCAACAGTAACTTTCGTCGAGACCTGCACCTGCAATTCTTTCCTCTTCGGTCCATCATCCTTACCTCTCAGTTTAGATGAATTACTATTACCATTATCCAATCTTAATTTTTTCCTTGCCGTTATATTGGTTTCTAATTTTGCATCATTACCTACTTCTAAAGCCTCACATTGCATATTTGAGACCCCAACAGGAGAATTTTCCTTTCCATGCTTTCTTTTGGAAGGCGACAACTCCTGTTATAATCCAACATTACCATGAAATCCAAAATAAGAGACCTATCACAATCCCCAAAAGGCTGAAAAACCCAAACTACCTATCAACCAAAAAAATGAAAGTTAACCCAATAAACACCTTTATACCTTACTAGAAACGATTGTTTTGTTCAGATGAGTGCATGTATCTTTCAAAATCTCTACAACACCCAAACCATCTGGCCCTTTAGTGTGCAGCATTTCCATAACTGAAGAAAACCCAGTTGCCTTGGCCGCATGCACAAGCATTCCGGTCGGTTGTTGCCCTTTCTTCTTCCTATTATGATAGCATTCGATTCAAATCACAAACCCAAGTTGCAAAACAAAGTGAAAAGGAGATCTCCATATTTTCTTACATGCAAATACTGCAATTGCATATGTCTCTGCATTTGGGGCACTTCCAATCACCCAATTTCATCATCTCTTCTGCGTTCTCTCCATATCTGTAAAAGCAGGCAATCAATACATGCTTTTTACATACAAATAAAGAAGAAAGACACCATTAGAGAGAAAAGCAAACCTGTTCAAAAGGCATTTGTCACAGAATTTAATGGGGCAGGGTCCCTTTGCCCTTGCTGTGTTCTTGCAAGAAGCTACCAATTTCATGGTTTTTTGCCGACACTGCAGATGATAAATAGATGAATCAGTGCACGAATTGCAATTGGGATGGAAAATGTGATGTGGGTTTTTCGAATTTTGTTAATCTTTTAACCTGGTGGCATGTTTGGCCGTTGATCTGGGCTCCATTGATGCGAATGGAGGGTGATTTGGGGCTTCTGGAAGGGGAGAGAGGATCCTTCATCTTGTTGTGGGGTTTGGGAGAAGAGATTGCCATGGTCCGGTAGTTAGCTACTATGGTCGGAACTTGGAAAAAATAGGAGGTTTTGGGTTGTTTTCTTTTATGGTGAATCAACTTGAATTTGGTTTTTGGCGGGAAGCAGTGCTTAATTTATGAGGGAGATTTTGAATTTTCGTTATTTTTATTTTGTGGCGGGAAATAGGAACCGGTAAAACGGAAATATTTGAGATGGTCGTGAGCGGAGAAATTGCAGATTCCCGCCACTTGCTATCGTTGAGGTGTGCCCCACAGCTGATGCAGCAAATCAATCTTCTCTGTGAGCTGGAGAATCTTTATAAGGGCACGTTTGGCGACCGGAGAGGAAACCTAAATTTTGAGGATTATTTCGTTCTTCTTATATGATGATATCCTCATTGAGGATTTATCACGAAGGAGATCCATTTCAATCCATATCTAGCAAACACCAGGGAATATATGGATTTGCATATACTACATCTAATGGTCATAAGTTCTTTTGTTTTTTCAGTTTTCTCACAATCCACTATGAATGAAGTCCTAAAATTCAAACCCCTATGTGTATTTTATGTCCTAGAGATGATGGATGGTTTGGATTTTCATTTTGGGTCCCATAAAAATTATGAGGAATCAACGGTTGAGATTTGATCATGTAGTCTTTTTAGATATTCTTAACATGATTAGCAGTTCAGATTGTGAATGTGGGTCCCAAAAAGGGTGTTTCGAAGTAAAAGTGGGTAACCCCAAACAAGTATTGTTCATCCGCCTTTCTCCATGCGTAGCCTTCTTACATCCGATGGAGGGAGATCTAACGGGAATTACTTTCTTGCCTTTTTTAAAAAAAAATTTGTATTTTCAGGATTCCTCACATATTGTGGAACCCAATTTCAAACATAACTTTTTCCATGCTTGTGAGGAAAAATGGGGAAGATTCCATGTCGTGGACTTTTGCCAAACGTGCCCTAAGCGCTTGTGCAACTAGTTTTACTGGCCGAAACGGTGGGAGATAAGGCGCCAGATTTTCTAATGCTTTTTAGTTTGCCATTTCGTATAACAATATTTTATGGTTTTTTTTCGCCATGTTTCTTGCGTTGGAAGGATTCGGGTTCTTAAAATTCCAGGTTGAACTTTGGTATGGTTGTTTATTTCAAGTGAATTTGTTGGATTTGTTTAATTGGGTTAATATAATTGTTTAGTGAAATTTTAATTAGTCCTATTCATCCCCCGTATAGGACACCGGCTTGCACTTTCAGTGTCTCCACTAGGGAGAAAGTATGTATTATGATAAAACGTATCACTTGATCACAATAATATGGAAGCTACAATTCTTACCCACGATAAGTTTATTTATTCTATTAGACTCTTCTTCAACTCTATTTTTCTTTTTTTTCACATTTTTTCCTGTTTGTCGAGGTTTTTAATAGAAGAGTAGAAATGAGTTTTTTTATAGGTATTTTTATTTGACGGCGTTTCCTAGATAAGAGATTTGCCTCTACAAGATGGGATGGAAAAAGGGCTAGATCTATTAAAGATAATCTATGATATTGTAGATCACACGAAGTTTAATTAACTGATGATTTTCACTATGAAAGCTCTATAATATGGAAATAAAAGCATGATTGGCTTTGTCGAAAGGAATATATAATGATGTAAATTACATGAAGTTTAATTTATCAAATGACTCTGTTCGATGATGCTAATTTTTTTGAAGATTTTCAATCCTAAATACTATCTATATTTTTGTGATCTTTTTAATTTTCATTGATGGTTCATACACCATGTAGTGTTCTATTTTTGTTTGATGATTAATGAGCAATTCCCATTACAGATTACCTAATTTAAATTTTAACAAGTAATATTTTATATTAAATTTGTTGAATTTATATTGGTTTATATTAAATATTAATTGACATTTTGTTTTTTTTTTTCTTCTTCTTTTAGTCATTGGGCCATAAAAGAAGGGAACTAACATAAATGTATACTTTTAATTTTTTTTAAAAATTCAAAAACAAGAAAAAAAAATCCAATTTCAGTAATTTTTTATTAAATATGATTAAGGTAAGTGTCTTATTTGTTTTTGAACCCCACCAATCAAAATGTATTTAAAGAGGAAACTCCATTTTCTTGATAATAAATTAAAAAAAAAACTCTTGTATATATCACTTAACAATTTAAAATTATAATCAGTGTACCCTTTACAATTATTTTCTATTTTTTATTTTTCGTTTTTTAATAAAATTTAATAATTCCTTTTTTTTTCATTGTACAACTTATGTTGCTGATAAAAAACACGGACATATTTTGCTAGTTAATATTGATATTAACTCAATTCAAATAAGAAAATGCTATATTCTCTTTGTCCTTAGCTCTTGTTGGAGCTCCACGAAGCATCATGACTTATCAGATGCTACTTAGTAATGTCATATTATAAGGTTCTCTTCTATATATTCGGGTTCCATATCTTCCCCACATCCCACGTATGAGATACCTAGGCTCACACACACATATATATATATATATATATATAAATAAATAAATAAATAAATGATGCCGCCAGGCCATCTACTAGTCTAGAAAAAGAGGCAAATGGGTATATACCGATGCATCTAAATTTAATAAGCCTCATCTGCAAGGCTCCAGGGAATATACCCATGCTATCATGACTTCATGCAAACAGCGGGACCACAGGAAGGCAGCAGGCATCCCATGTTCACGCAAGGAAAACAATATATATATATATATATATATATATATTTATAGAGAGAGAGAGAGAGAGAGACCAATGGGGATAGGGTCAATCCCATGTTGCTTTTATTACTCAATTCTATCTAGTTCGTGAGAGTAGAAAAAGAAGATACCAAGTATCTTGTTGGTATCATTGGAGGTGGGTCACAGTACCAAAGTTGTGTGACGTTTTGTAATGGATGCCCAATGTCCCCTCCAATGCTCGAAGGCCAGTTTTTCTTGACCTTCACAAATCATAATCTATTGGCTTTCGTTAAAATATGCCCCCTTCTTTTTTAATTTCAATCAATGAAGATAAATTCTAATGAACGCTTGCCTTGGATAATGCACCGTTTCTAATTTGACAGAAAAGGTCCCACCTATAATCAATCAATCTCTTCATGGACACCTATTTTGTGATTTAGGATTGGCCGAATTTGACACTGATGTGACCATCATCCACTACAGGAAATATTTTTTCGGTAGCTCAACTAAGGGGACTGGACCCAAGAAAGAACTTGCACGCACATACGGAAAGATAGCCTACACAAGCAGAAAGAAGGCTCACACCAGTGAAAAAGAAGTCCGCACAAGCAGAAAAAAAGCCCATACAAGTGAAAAAAATATGATGTACTGAGGATTTAAACCATAGACAACCAGGTGAAAACTGTTGCTACTTGTCAATGAGGTAAGTGGCCGTTCTCCATCCACCACATTGCAAATGTTTAACCTATGTGAAACCTTCAAATCTTTAAGACATATAAGAATTGTGATTACTTAGCCCACCCATTATCCACATGGAAGTTTGCCCATCCCCTACTTTCCCTTGGTGAAGCATCACACGGGCTTTGGCAATGTGTGGATTGGCTTAAGCACCAAGGATATCAATATGAATCAACAAATTCGGTTTAAAATATTGACCCAAGCCCTTGAATATATTTCAGCTTTTGGTTCATTATGTGGAGGAAGGTGAAGGTGCAATGAGTTAGTTAGGTGAGACCTGAAATTTACGGTTGGATGGCAAGCATGCCCATATTCTGAGGATTCCGATATAAGTTCAGTGTGATGGTGTCCGGGTCGTTTTGATTCTGAGGCCGAATGCATTGTGCAAGGACTGTTACAATTCTGTTATCACAATTAATAATACTGTGGTCTCCACTTAATCATTCTCCTCTAATATTGCTTTAGACTGTATTTTGTACTTATATAATATTTTTAACAATTCCTTAAATTTATTTTCAATTTTAATGTTTTTTTATTGTGCAATTATTTTATTTTGCACAGCCATGATCCTATAATATCCTAAGAAAAGTTTCAAATTTGAAAAAGATCCTGACATTGTTTGGGGATGATAATTTCCTAATAATAATATTTACAATGATTGTCATAACTCACAACGATCAGATGATCTTCAACCACAACATGACCCAGAAAATCAATGGTCCTTATCAAACAACCTATGCAGCAACTACAAGTCTACAACCATCTTTGCTCTCTGTGGCCTTTTATCTTAGATTGCTCCCTTTCCTTTTTTAATTTGAATAAAGTAATATAAAGTTAATATCAAATCAGCTCTCCTCCACCTTTTATTTTTCGCACCATAAGAGTAATATGAGAGAAGGGAGACTAAGACACAAAGTGAGGAACCCAATAAGAAGATAACTTGTACAACAATTAGTTTACTTGTGTTTCAAAAAATAAAACGTTTTGGTGATGGAAAAAGTGAAAGCAAGGTTTTGGAGTTTACTTTTTTCACTTGCTGGGGCAATTAAATATGGCAAATGAAAATCTTCCTTCTATCATCTTATTTCTCTTTCTAAAACTCAAGCATATATAGTATCCCTCCTCATATTATTTCAAAAAATGATAAAAAAAACAAGAAGGGGTGGTTGACTCGTTACAGAGGAATTCATGCTCCCCTCTCCCTCTTTTTCTGGGTGGGGATTAAAAAGCAGGGGAGGTGGTGGTGGTGTGGGAGGAGGAAGAGGTGGTGGGGGAGCTGGAATTAACATGACCCTCTTCAAAGCTCCCTCTTCCATCCCATGGCAATGGCCCTATCCCTGTCTGCTTCTCACCTTGTTGCAGTGGAATTGATGACATTTGTGGCAATGCAGGCACCAATGCATAGACCCCATTCCTCGTTGGCCCGCCAGAAGGTTGCACCATTGTGGAAGAATCGGGTGGTGGGACCCATATACCCCCTACCAAAAGAAATTGGTGAGGTTGAGTGTTGCTGCTACTGCTGCTCTGGATTGCGTGGTTAGGCCGTCTTGTGTGCAACCGATATTTCTGAGACAAGTACGATCACACAAGAAAATCAGAATAAACTATGTATGGCTCAAAATCAAATCAAGCAACCAAAATGTTCATCATTCAAACAGCATGAAGATGTTATTGGCATTGATCAAGGGTGAAGAGTGAAGGGTTAGCGATAAATAAAATAAAAGCGATCATCACTTTTCCACCTTGGATGGTAAATAGTTTCTCATCCTTTCTCGTTCCGAAGTTATCATCAATTTTCCAACTTGGGGAGTAAATAGTTTCTCGTAGTATCTTACATGAAAGTAAATAGCCCCATATAAGATATATCCTCTCTCTCGTATCAAACTAAATCTCACCTCATGTGAGAAATTCTTATGGTCTCTGGTCATTCTCCTTTGTCCATTATCTTCCACTATTAATGCATACTCCCTCTACCTTCTCACATAATATGATAGGAATCATCGATCCTATATTAAATTTTCATGGCTGATGGGAATTGTCGCTTTCAATTTCTTGTAATGTTGTTTAATTGAACATAAGGAAATTTGACAAAACGATGGAGAAGATTTCAAAATATATCCCTATTTTTCCACTATTATTGGTCATCTTAAGATCATAACTCATATCTTGCCTTAAAAATCTCCAAAAAGTAAAACTAAATCCTAAACCAATCTCCCAAAAGGTGAAACACCATCTAAATCATTGAGAAGGTTCATTGTTTCCCCACGTGACATCATCGTGCACTGACCCACGTGAAAAATCAACTGCTCTCATATTAAATAGACAATGAAAGGCATTTATTTCTAGGTGTTAGTGGAAGACATGTTAACCCCATTGAATCAACCAGGCACTAAACCGTAAAGTAGTGGTCTATGTGTATGTTTGACAGCAAGAATTTGGAAAATTCATATAGAGTAGTTACAAGAGTCTCCTAATTCCCCAAATGCTTCATTAGAAAATCTATCATTGGAATTTAATGCTAACATCAGAACTGCATTTAAAATCCTGAAATTTGGAGAAACTCTAAATGGCTATTTCAGCCATTTTATCGTATCAAATTCCAATACACCTCATAATAGTTTCTGGACATAATATATTTACATAAATTTCAAGAGCGTTATTTTGCTATAGCTCAGATAGTTAGGGACATGAGTGTGTGGGAATTTAAATCCTCAATATTTAAAAAGAAGAACGGTGTCCATTTTTCTTTTTTTTTTTTTTCACGGAAACCCAAGAAAAAAACCCATCACAAACTCACCTGTAAATGGCTCTTGACTTCATCGTTTGTAAGTCCATCTACCTTCATTAATTCCCTTATCTGCTTAGGCGTTGCACCTGCGACACGAGGGGGAAAAAGTATGTAAAACTGAAGTGTACAAAAAAAAAAAAGCTGGTGAAATGGAGTTTCATAGAAGAATTCACCAACCATGGGAGCCTCCTAATTGCTTGAGGGCATCTAAGAACCTCCGGTGCAACTCTGGCGACCAGCATCGCCTTGCCTTCCTATGCGACTCTCCTTCTTTTTCCTCTCGGCGGCCGCCTGTCTCAGCAGTGGAGCTAGTGGCTGCCGTTGGCGTGCCCGACATCTTTTTATCTCCATGATGAGGATGAAAACCTCCCCCCGCCTTCTTCTTCTCAACTCCTCCTGCTGATGATGATTTCCTCGACGACTCCTGAAAAATTCCTCCAAACTCTCAATTCAATTCACCACCAACAAAAAGAAAATTCTATTAGACAAAGATAATGTACTACCAGTAGTAAGGCCATTGATACAAAGATATTAAAATTGAAGGCTTTCTATGTGATTAATGTCCCAATTACCTCAGTTTCATGTGGGGGGTCTTGATTCCAAAGGGGGACTGACCTCAGCCATTCACTCTTCTTCCCTGCTTTATCATGTGTCTCCTTGCTCTTGTCCTCCTCAGATGAAGAGCTCGGTTTAAGGGGTAAGAACTCTTCTAAGACCGGTTGGCCTTCACTTGAAGCCTGCTCTTCACATTCTGAGCGGCCGTAAAACAAAGACTCCATCGCTATCTGCTGTCTGTAAGTCTCAATGGCTGCAATAAACCAAGAACAACCATTTTCATTTGTTCCTAGTTTCAATTCTCCATTTCTTTTCATCCTATCAATTCACTTAATCCATGTTTTGATCATCACTTCAAATCAGTTAATTCATCTAATACACACGTGTAGATGATCAGTTGAGCTGCCTAGCCACACCCCATATGGGGTTAACGATCCCATCTCCCTCCAATCACTTACTACCCCACGAATTCGCACCAGACAAATGTTGTGTCTTCATACTCAACAGGTAGATTTCTATTTCCACGGGAGAGAGGAGAATCCTGTATTCCTAACTTCCTGCCAAGGAAACTCCGTTAATTGGTTTTCCCATTCATATAAAAATGGTGTCCTGCCAACCAAGAAGAGCAGGCCAAACGGAAAACTAAAGCAATTTTCTTCTCTAGAGCGAAACCCAATCGTCGCAGGCTTATCTCAACGGTATACACCACTAAAATTTTTACATTATATAATTTTTATCACTCGTGTAGCTGCTTAAACCATTGTAGCCTGACTATAACCTAATTAATCTCCCACCATTCCAGTGGGCTCACACTAACCCAATTTGTCACTCATTTATAGATTGTATCCATCACTAGACTACAATTGAAACTAAACTCTAGAACCTAAGCAAGGTGTTCCAAGAACAGAAAAAAGTACCTTGAGATACAAGATGCATAGAGAGAGGTAGCTCGCGGTGGAAGACCTGTATCTTCTTTCCCTCTTCCTCTAAAGCATCGATGTACTCTTGACATCGACGCATCTTCTCCTCATAATCCATCTGATCTATCTAACAAGCTAGAATATTACTACTGAGGACGTGATACTTGATTCATATATATAAAAAGAGGAGGAGAAGTTAGGCAAGAGCATGCATTAAAAAGGTTTAAATAAGAGAAGAAGAGAAACGAGAGAGGGAATCAGGGAATCTGAAGTGGAAGAAACCGAGAGAATATTTACTTGAAAGACAAGAAGAGATGGAAGAAAGGGTCGGGGAGGGGTAACCGAGGTCTGGGCGTCGCGTAGAGAGAGAATCTTGAATGTGTAGGATGTGAATATTCCATGGTGCGATTCTCTTGCTCTCACTAGTGTATATATAGTATATGTATATGTAAATGTATATAGTTTAGATGGGTGCAGTTGGCGATGATGTCAACGTTGGTTGGGAGGTAATGAGTTATTAAGTAGGGAATAGGGATGGATAAGATCAATGAAGAAGACGTTGATGCGAATATCCCTGCCAGGGTCCAGGCCTCCACTTGGGTATCATGGGAGGCACCTTTTCAAGATTGCAAAGGCCACCATCTTTTCTTTTAAGTGTTGAATGGATCATATGATTCAGCAGTATCTTTTGGGTTTGTCGCTTATTATTTTGAGATGGTCACAACATAACAAATTGGTGTTTTCTTTTTAATGTTTGGAACATGTTTGAGGGTGAATGTTCTCCTACAAGCAGATTGTATATTGCTATTGGCCAATCAATTCGGTTTCTTGATTTTTTTTATTAAAAATCCCTCAGGACTGTCTTGGACAAGATCTTGCGGGCCTTCTAATTAGAAGGGCCTGATTTGAACAATAGAAGGATAGCGGTAAGAAAATGGCATAAGGGTAGACACTGAAAATATGCATCAATAGTGGTGAAAATCCCAAAAACAAAGATAATAAGAAACAATGAATGATTGTGTTGGTGTTAGTTTCCATTGTTTTTATTTTTAATATCTAACATCTATGGTTCCAAATGGCCAAGGAACATTCATCTTTATTCAATTCTTTGATACTTTTATTTAACTACAGTCGCCAAAAGATTCTCCTATTTTTAATTTTCCTTTGAATATCCAAATTTGCCAACAGGACTATTTTTAAACTTTATATATGTATTAATCTATTATCATTTTTTGCGGATGTCTTTCTTGGTAGGTGTACACTTTTGTCTTCTAAGTTTTGGGCAATATCAACTATAATTGTATGAATAATTTATCAATACTCAATGAAAGTGTAGAAACAAAAAGCTAAAATTTGATTTTCTTATTCTCAAACCTTAGCTCTCGACCCGTAGGGCAAGGACCTAGGTAGAACAAGCCCTTAGAGGGCTTTTGGCTTTGGCCCACCTAGGACTTGCCCTGCATCTACTAAGAGTAGGGTAAGGACAACTCTGAGCGCCCCTTGACAGGCCTATATTGCTCATATATATAATCTACCTAGTGGGGCTCACTTAGATGAATGTGTATCAATAGAAGGACGGCAGACGGAAAGGTCTAAATTCTATATAAATATATATATATATATATTTTAGATTCAGCCCAACAGTGAGTGAAACTTCAGCACGAGTAAAATTAGTCTCGATGCCATATAAATCATGGGATAAGAAGATTATCAAGTAGCTGCACTGAACAAAGGTGGGCAAAAGTGGGCCCCATAATGCCAAACAAAGAAGATTTCATATCCCTGCTTTACTATTTCACTTTCCTCTTTTGATTCCTCCGGCCAGTTTAACCTGTTTCATATCATTTTATTTATCTCCCCTATTATCACCTTGATTACTGGAAGGATCCGACCTGAGAAATCTGTCTAGGGCCCTCCTTTTGGACTGGACTGATCACTGGGCCCAAGTCCATACTCTAACAGGGAACCTGAATTGAATAAACTGAGCATGGGTCCAGCATTAATTTGAACATGTTCTTAATTCAGGTCCATGAATTTCTTCCCCAAGGACTCGCATATCTGATGCAACAGCCGTACAACTGTTAATTGCACACCTGGTTAGCCACTTCATCCCTCAAAATTAAGGTCTAAAGTATATGTTTGGTTCAAAACATAAATCTTTGGGTAAATATTACAAAATATTATTAATTTAAAACTAATATATGTGAATCAATTCAATTTGGGTATTATACTATAAAATATATTTAAAACACAATACTTTGAAAATTAACTCCATAGGATATAATAACGTCATAAACAATCAAATCCTCACAAGGAGAGGAAAATATATCATTGCTTTCAACACTTCTTTCCCAGTTGATTTTTAAAGCCTTGTCTTATGCCTTGACGTTCTAAAACATCAGATGTAATAGAAATAGAAACCTCAAAAGTTTGAAACAAAAGATACTTTAAATCTGCCCATATGCCAATGCCTTTTATTCAACTGACTTGCTAATATAAATAATAAATAACCAAGGCGGCTTGAATTCCTTGTGCAGTTATCTACGAGACAAGAACTCGTGAATGGTAGATTATGTAATCAAACAGATTGGTGGAGAGTTGAGAGCGTCCATCCAATTGACTATCTCCCTTCCATCAACCATTTTTACATGAACTCAAACCATTCTCACATGCCAACAAATATGCATGCAGGCCTTCATTTTCTCTGTTTTGATTTTATAATTTCCTTAAGCTGACAGAGTCCAGACTCCAATGGTAGTATCATCCCGTCAAAAAAAAAATGTACCTTCTCTCTTCTAGCAACCAATGTGGAACCGCATACAGGATCAACATTGCAGTATTAAGATAATCAGCTGCAAATCAACACCATACTGTACAACATTCCATTCATTCTTACATTGAAATGTTCCCAAAATAACTCCATCAACCTTCCCCCACCCCCACAGGAAAAAACCGAAAGAGATTTGTAATTCAGCATAATCCCAACACGTCCTCAGAGAACATCAAAATGTATAATCCTTGGCAATTTCCCAGCAGCTATCAAAACACAATAAAACCAAGAAATCTTATCATGACACAAGAATTTGGTGTTTGCCACGTGAGAATACAATCATATTGCCTTCTAGTACAATCCTACGACTACCACCAGACTGTTTTCTAATCTTTTCTGTTCAACACTACCAATTGTGTTATGATCATCATATCTACAAACACATTTGTTCTCAACTATGTGGTTTTCTCTAGAAAGCATGAGCATATGGAAATTTTTGCATTTACACCAGTCAATCAAGATTAGTACACAAGAGCATGAGAAATATACCATATACGGATTTATGACATGACACTACCTCCTCCCTGCTTCCATTTCATCAATCATGGTGCCATCATCGTGCCCTCTATGTGATACCACGTGATTACTTCTTTCGCCTTGCTGGTACACAGTTTCAGTCCCCGTCATTTGTACATGATGCGGATTCACATTATCAGTTAGTTGGGCACTGCCATGTGACTCCTCCAACATTTGAAAATAAGCATAACTTCCCCATCCTATAGTTTCCAGATGATCAAGATACCATCAAACAATGAGCTAGAAGAATCACACAAGTAAATTGCATTTCAAGCTTTGAATAAAAGAAAAAAAAATCATATGTATTTTAGATTTGAATGATACCAAAAAAAAAATGTTACGAAGCAATAGTTCAGTTTCCTTTTCTTTTCATTTATCTTATGACAGTTTTGAAGTTGTGGAAGGAGGGAAAAAAATTCAGTACTCAGTTTTCAATTCTTTTTCGTACTTGAATAATAAAGTAGTGTACTTTTTGCATTTTACCAAAACTAGAAAGAAAGGATGCTTTTATTGAGGAAAAAAAAAAAGGATAGAAAACACCATGTCCTGCCATGAAAATGGTTTTACTAAACAACCTGGGATAGCACCCCACCATGAGGCCCTGCTTATTCCATGAAACACCCTCACAACTGTAGAGGCAATGAGGAAACCTGCAAGTTTTTCCAATTTTCTCTGGCACTGATTGGGTTGGCAAATCAAAGGCATGTTTGCAGGAGACATTGGGTTAGTATTGCTGAGAGACCTATGTGATAGTTGGGCTGCGAAGACGTGATTGTTTCAGTGCTTGGATTGCTACCAAAGAGACCCCGCAACTTGGCATTCGATGATAAGTCAGGAAAAGGAAAAAAGAGTTGGTCAAGTCTGGATTTTACAAACTAGTAATGGAAAAATGAAAAGAGAACTAAAGCCTTCGCCATTGAAGCAATAGTTTCATTTATTGCACAGCATACTGAACTAAGTGAACATAGAACGGGGTGTGGAGTCTTAATTTACAAACCAGTAATGAAAGAATGAAAATATTACCAAAGTCTTCAGCGTTGAAGCAATAGTTTCATTTATTGCATAGCATATTGAACTAAGTGAAAACATAGAACGCGGTGAACATGCAAAATTATTAACAGAAGAGAGGTATTAACAGTAGGTTTTTGCTATCTTAAATCTCTTAATTAGAACACAGTAAGCCAACTCAGATTGATCAGATAACGCTTAAGACGACGACAGGGATGATGCTGTGTGTGTGTGAAGCATGGTATAAAATATCGGCCGATACCGGTCCGATATTTTGGTGCAATATCGGTCTCGGTATCGCAGACAAAAATATCCACAAAAATATCAGTCCATCTTGGCCGATATTTTGAAAATATCGGTTTAACCGATATATCGGTCCATCTCGGTCAAAATATCGGCCGAGATGGAATAATGGTAAAAAAACCTTAAATTTTTCACTTTTTTCCTCATTCTTCCTCCACATTCTTCCTCTCCCCTCATCTCCTTAGAGCAACCCCTCCTCCTTAGCTCATTCTTTTGCATATTTCCAACACTATGTCTTGAAGAAATCATTTTATTTTGGTAAGAAAATCAACATACTCCCTTATTTTAACTATTATATGTTTTTTAACAATCCATACCGAATAAATGATGATGATGATATCAAGCCTGGGCGACACTCCATTTGGAATTAGGCTGTCATGCTCATCAATCTCTCTCTCTAATCTCCTCTAATTTCAGGTAAGCCATAAACCTTTTGATGTCCAAGTGGTTTCTAATTTATTCATTTCACTATCATGTTTTAGATTTTAATATTTTATCTTCATGGTCTTGGATTTCACAACTTATTTGATGATTGAGTTAGTATTAAATGATACTTGATATATTATCTTTATTTTCTTATATTTTACACTAATAAATTGATCTTGAACTAAAATAATAGTTGCATTATATAAAATACTGGAGAAGACAGCGAGTCAACGACATAGACAGGACTCATGACTTATAGTGACCGATATTTTGATTTATTGTTATTACTAAAGGGAAAAAATATTGTTTTCTAGCATTTTCTCATATTCTGAATTTTTTTGGATATTTTTGCGAATTTTTTTGGATTAAAATAAAATTTCACACCGCAAAGACCGCAACGGACCGATAACCGCAACCGATACCGATATGATATCAGCTTTTTGTCCCGGCCGATACCGCGATTTTGAACTATGGTGTGAAGAGATTCCAGGTGCCTTGTGCACAAGCCCCAAGCATATTTGAATTTGACACGCACATTATCCAGATATGCTGAGGAAAATATGGTAATATTTTACCAAAATAAACCCTGCCAAAAGTTACTCTTCCAGGGAGAGGAGATGAAGAGAGGTGGCTGGATTAAGCAACAACGCAAGAAGACTATGAGAAGCAAGAAGATTGAATCGGAGGATGTCACTACTGTGCATGTGGACAGGTTACCTGAGTTCACTGCAGTGTACGGGTTGAGACTTGAGAGAAACATGCTGCAGGTGTGGTGAAGTTGTTGATGTTTTCATAACAGAATCTAGCAGAAGAGGGAAAATGCTTTGGATTTGTTAGATTCATTGAGGAAAGAAAGCAATGGAATGCATTGAAGCTTTGAAGGGAAGTAGTGTGACTGGTAGAAGGATAGTTGTGTAGATAGCTTCTTCTGGATGGTCTCAAAGAAGAAACAAATTAAGAGTTGAGTCTATCCAGAATCAAGAGTATCAAGGAGGACTTTAACAAAGCACATATGCCCAATACAGATGGAGAAGGGAACCAGGGGATAAACAAAGTTGCCAGAGTATTTCAGGGGACGGATCCTTTGTAGATATTGTGAAGGGGCTTTTTGATAAGGAAGGAAGCATACATGTTGACAAAGAGTTTGTCATGGGTAACTCTAAATGGCTAGCAAAACGTCTAATTGGGAAGATGAGGAGGGGAGGGACCATATCTCAAATCCGCAGCATGTCATATGTATATCATGTGGTATAACGGAAGTAAAGATGGCAAAAGCAGGGGGGTTCGCAGACTCTTATTTCATTTGAAGACCTGGAGGTTGCATGGTTAGTTATAAAGAAACATGAGGAGGTAGCTGAACTATTTGTTTCCCTGGATCGATGGATACCAAACAACAGAATTTCTCTCAGAACAGTTTGGTTATGAGAAGGATGTGACGAAGCCTTGTTTGTTACAGCATGCAGTGAGGGTTGACCAAGCACCTGCAGATGGCAAAAAAAACATCATAGAGGAGGAGAGGTGGTGAAGGGCTGAATCTCAAACTGAGGAAGGGAGCAACGCAGGTAACAAAGAGGGCATGGAACGTATATCAAAGGAGGGCAGGGGGGACAGAAATGAGGAAAAAGTCTTCAATTGCATGAGAAAGGAAGGAGACATGTGGACTGGGGTTATTTCCCAATGTATATCTTGTTGCATAGAGGGGTTAGCATGCCGGGTACCACAGATGGTCAAACACTGGGTCAATTTGATCAATGTCCAGGCTTGACCCAGCTCACAGCAAATAAAATTGTAGCAATGAGGTCCATGGACCTCATGCTGTATAGATCCAACTAGAATGGGTCTCCAGTGTGTGGGTTTTTTGAAAATACTGCTCAACCCAAAGTAGGGGATGACAAGAAATTTGTTTCCAAGGAGAATAGCAGCATCACCCGACACAATGACTGTTTAGCCTAGGCGATGGGAGAAAGGAGGAAATAGAGGGAGGGTGTATGAAGAGAAATGATCTCTTTGCAGGAAGGACAAGAAGAAGATGATGAGGGGACTTCCTTCGTTTTATGCTCAATAATGTCTGGAGAGGAGACAAGAAAGAAGAGACCACAAGGGACTTCTGAAACCATTAATAGAAACGCGAAGAAGAGCTCAATATGTGGTGGATTAGGGAAATCTCTGAAACTTCAAATAAAGGACAATAACATGGCACAGCTAGAATCTATATGTAACGAGGAGTATTCCAGCTTGGCATAATTAAAAATCCCACCCAAGGCAGGAGAATTGTTCATCAGAATATGAGTCTATCTTCAAACCAATCTAAGAGGCATTAATCTCTTATCGCAGAGGCTAATGCTGATAAAAAAGCTAGGAGTCAATTTTGGGCCAAATGAACACGAGTTGATGTTTTGTATTTCTCACATTAAGAAGGAAGGAAAAGAAATTATAAGTTGCTGTAGGTAAGACAGCATGAACTAGGAGGTCTATTGGGGGTGCTTAAATAGTGAAGAAAGTTACAATAATTATAAGTTGGAATATAAGTGGGGGATAAGAAAACTGGAGAAAAGGGCGGCAGTGAGGAAGCTGATCAGGAACCAGAAGGTAAGTCTTCTTATGTTGCAAGAGACGTGAATTTCCAAAGATATTGAGCATATCATTCCGGAAAAATGATAATTGCGAAAATGTGGGTGGGAATGGATACCTTCAGAAGGGGCATTGGGGCCTTATCGCTATATGGAATGATGAAATATTGGGGATGGAGGATGTTCTCAAAACAGGGTACTGGCTGTTAAGCCTAGAAGTATCAAGGATGATTTCTCTTGGGTAGGGGCTACTGTACATGGACCAAACGAAGCATCTATGAGAGATGTTTTTGGGAATTGCTTTCGGGCGCGATATCTCAGTGGATAGGCCCATGGTGTATTGGAGGGAATTTTAATGACAACGGCGACAACATGGGAATTCATGCCACAAAGTGGTTAAAATGAAAACTTTGAATATACAAAAATATCAAATAACCTCCCTATAATGGAAACTGAAACAATGGAACATAGGAAATGAATAACCCCCATTCCTACGAAAGTCAAGGCCCCATCTATATCACTAGCTCATTTCCTTCACTCCTCACCTCATATCATTCGCATTCACCGTTTTCATTTGTCAACGTATTGAATTCCTCTGTAATCTAATGCAAACAAGCAGGCCCTAAAGGTATTTTAGTAATTTCTAGTTAACAAATTCAACATAAAGTGCCACTTGTCTGAATGAAGAAGTGCAAGCCTGATGCTGTTGATTTTTTAAGGATCTCTAAGGAATGGGGTTGAGAAAAAGATTGGGGTCAAAATTAGGGTGGATTAGGGATTGCTGGGCCCTATTTGTCTCTAATCTCTCGCCGACTCTGACAACGAAGATCTTGTTTGATGTTTTTCGGGAGGCAGGACCAGTGTTTGATGTTTTCTTGCCTAAAGACAAAGCATCCGGGAAAGGAAGACGCTTTGGTTTTGTGCGGTATAAAACTGAATGGAATGCGAATCGAGCAATCCAAAGATTTGATGGCAGCCTTGTTTGTGGTAGGAGGATTTGGGTTCAGAAGGCTAGAGTCAATGATCGTAATGCTAATAAGTTTGGCCAAGTGAAACCAACTCCAAAGAAGAAGGATCATATCGTTGTTACAGATTTCAATAGAAGAGAAGGTTCCATGGCCGATCTCTTTAAAGTAAGAAAGGAGAAAAAGAGATCTGATCAGGTTTGGATAGAAGGCGAAGGAGATTGTATGGTGGTTAAGTTGGCAGCGTCCTTGGCATCTTCTTTGAGAAAGGAGGTGGAGAATTCCTTTGTTGCTACCGTTTACTGTCTGGAAGTAAATGAAAATGCTATCCAAGGTTGGTTGTTCTCTAAAAGGGGGATTCAGGCAGAAGGGAAGAGACTCAATTCCACTTTGTTGTGGATTATGCCTACTTCACACGAAGACTTCTCACGAATGCTTCGACTTGGATGCTATTTGAATGATTCTGTGATTCGAAGGTTGGATCGATGGACTGAAGTGTTGGGACCTGTTCTACAGCCTAGCTGGATCGAGTTGGACGGTATTCCTCTTCATGCTTGGGATGAAAGGGTTTCTAGTCACTTGGGTGAATGTTTGGGGGTAGTGCTGGAGATTGATGAAGAAGCAAAGAAGAAAATGCGAATAGATAGGGTTCGTATTCTTATCTTGAGGGATCCTCAGCGACAATTGCCACCAAAACTTGATCTTGAGGTTGAAGGCGTTCCTTTTTGCATTGGCATCACTATTGCAGAAAGAGGTAGAAGATCAGAAAAGATTCAGATGCCGGTGATTTCTTGTCGGAGTCCTGCAACGACAGAAAACTCAGGCGAATCAATGAGGGCGGATTTTCCGAATAATCCAGGCGCGGAATCAGGGGAATTGGGTTTTCAGTTACCTAAATTTCTTGCTCCAGATTCAGAAACAACACAAGTGCAAGGTGAAGGTAGATCTGAAGTTGTCAAAATCCAGCCGAAAATATCTGCAGATCTGAAGCATTCTACAGGCACAATGAAGACGAATTTCTTTCGTTGCACGCCTGGGAGAGAGAAGGGGATTTCGAGTTGCCCTTCTATTAAAGGGGTTTTCCATAAGTTATTGCATGACTTAAATGCCCCTGTGGAACTTCAAAATTCCCATGTGTGCCCTCTTTTAAATGAAACAACTGACGGGAATTGTGTTCCCCTTCAACTGGACGATATTGATGACCGATGTGGGCCCCAGGTGGGACCAGGTGATAATACATATCCTATTCATCCTTCTTCCATTAACTCTTGTTATGAAATTGTTCAGAGAACCTCTTCTTCCTCTGATGGTGGGTCTGAATCTCAATATGGGGATGATAATAGAAAATGGGGGGATCGTTGCTCAGCTGGCTCTTTGAGTGTAGAAGAGAATGAAGATGAGTTAAACCAGAATTTGAATCAAGCTCTGATAGTAGGGACTGATAACATAGCCGCCATTGCTGTAGATAAATCAAGGTTAAACTCTGGAGAGAAGGCTACTAATGAGTTACTTGAGGAGAAAATGTTTGAAATTGCTAAAATTTTAGGCATTTCTATGGAAGGTAAAATAGAGGACTTGAGGAGTTTTATTCATGAGATGTTGAAAGAGGAACAAAATTGTATGAAAGTGGGAATTCAAAGTAGAAAGAAATCAAGAGCACAGAGAGAGTTAGATAAGTTGGCTTCTTCTATAAATTCTGACCGTCCCACTGGGGATAAGAGATCTGGTTTTAAGCTGTTGGGTTTATGAAGATTTTTTCTTGGAACATTCATGGTATGAATTCAGTCTCTAAGCGTGCAGTTATGAAAGGCTTTGTTTAAGTCAGTGAAAGGTGAATGTTTACTTCTACAGAAGACTAAAATGGAGAGTGTTGATGACCAGTCTTTTAGATCCTTTTGTCCTTGGCCTGCCTATCAGTATGTGTTGTGTACTTCAGTTGGCGCTTCAGGGGAAGACTAGAAATATAAGGAAGACTAGGACTCTGCCTCATCCTGTATATTTAAGCAACCAACGACCCAAAGATGGATTCTATTTTTTCTTCCTTCGGAGATATTCTGAGAGAGAGAGAGAGAGTAATGTGCTGGAATTCAGGAGGAGAAGAAGAAGAAGACAACAATCACTGGCGGATGCCCTATTCGCGTCCACACATTACAAACGCAACGATCACATACAAAAGGTGAGTGGATCTTCTTAAATATGTAGAGGATTTAATCAAGATGATTGATAAGTGCATGTGATTCAGTTATTCCGTATTGCTATGTATACAGTGATTCTCTGTAACCATGGAAGTAGGCATAAAAATCTATTTTGAATCAGAGGAAACATGTTATATGGCTGCTAGAATGATATGATTGATAATGGTAGGCAATCCAGGGAAATCCATCAAATAGACAGTAGTTTGGTGGAACTCAGAAGCATGTCGTCACAGGGCATAAATCTGTTTTGAGGATTGTGGGGCCCCCTGGCCCACTGTTTGATTGATCTGAACCATGGAGCAGGGGGTACACTCCTAGTCGACCAAGGAGGTCATGGACCCAAGGGAGGTGGGCCCTGTTTGGGCCACCATCTATTTGATTTGTACAGCAGAGGCGTTAATTTGATGAAAACAGGACAGTTGGTCGACATCCATACTGGGACCCACTGTTAGGCCCGATCTGGGATCAGGACCCCACATCTTTAAGGGGACCCCCGGGCGACCTTGGAGGGGTAGGGCATCTGGATTCTGGACCATTGGGTCCCACTATGCAATAGACTTAAAGAATTTCAGGCGTTAAAAGGGTGGAAACAGAGCTGGATGACGACATGGATTGTGGGACGCCTCAGTGGACTTGATTGGAGATCGGGACCACACATTCTTTAGGGGACCCATGGTCGACCCTAGTACTGATGGACCCAATGGAAGTGGGTCCCATCTGGTGGACCATCTTATGAGCATGCTATTCCCTACACAGTTCATCTTTGCAAAATGCTCTGTTGAAACTGCTTTGACTTGTGGGCCCCAGGGTATGACCTGATGATAAATCCAATTCTATAAGATGGAAGTTTAACACTAGGCGACCTGGAAGATCAAGTCTGATTATGTATCAGTCAAGGGGGACCCACTGGATTTTGTAATTAGGTGCTTTCAGGCGTGAGATACTTGCTGCCTGTGTATAGTGTGCATACCCAGAGCTGGATAGATTCAGTGACTAAAGAGGAGGTCTTAGACTTGATATCTAATTACCATTTTACCCTTTTATTCAAATTAATTAAGGTTTTGTGTGAATTATTGTATGACTTGTTTTGGAATAGTGGTAAGAATCTGTCATCTTGATTAATCATCTATGAAGGTGGGCCACTTCTATATCATCCCTTGTTATGATCAGAAGTGGGGTGTACTACTCCAATGGGGATTGGTATGGAACTGGTCCCACACTATTGTTTGTGTAAATTGTAATGATAATGAAATCAGGTTGTTATGTGATTATGAGTTATTGTGCATTGAGTCCCAGACGTGGGATGTTGGACTTAGTGTCCGGGCCATTATAGCGGCTGGTCCTTTGGGGACGTGTCTGATGAGACAGGGTCATGGTGACCAGTATACATGTATGCGATCAGCCTTGGAGGCGTGGTAAGGTGCATAGGCACGAATATGTTTATGGATGTACTCCTTAATGGTAATTGATTTATGTATTCATATTTGTTGTTTATGCGACGTTATGTTTTATGTTGTTTATGTAATTAAGAAAATTCATTCACCAGTAATACCGATATTGTGTTGCCCCCTCCAGGTAATCACGTTGTGGGTGGGTCAGAGCAAAACGACGTACAGCACGTAAATTTCGGCATGCATGGCTGATGGGAGAGAACGAGAAATATTCAATTAGTTGATAAGGGGATTTTAACCATTGTTTAGGGATTTTACTATATGTTTTTAAGACATCTTGAACTGAATTAGAATATGGAATTTGGTTTACTCAAAGATATTTGATATTGTTCAAGCATTCATAATTTAATTAAAGTTATATTTTGATCTAAATGCTTGATCCCTTGTGGGAGTCATTTGATAAATGCATGGTGAATATTTACTAAATAATCACGATCCAGAGTCCGACAGGGCCCCGGAATTTGGGTCGTGACAGTTGTGTACTTCAGTTGGTGCTTCAGGGGGTATTTTACCCAAAGATGAAAATAGCGGTAGCGGCGGGCATAGCAGCCTGCCGCCAAAACGCTACGTAGCGGTGCGATTTGGAAAAATCGTCAAAAAAATATGAAAAAATTCTAGAAAATCTAGAATATTGGAAAATGAGAGAAAATGTATTTTTTTTTGCAAAAGTAACTAAGGTAAGGAGGCGTAGCGGTCCCCTCACTATATGAGGTCATGTATCGCTGTATAAATAGAAAATAATAGTAATAATAATTTTTTTCTCATGTGTTCATGTTGTTTAGTTATGCTAATTTAGAAACTAATAAAATGCTCAGAAAAGAAAAAATTATGTCACGAAGTCAAGACTTAAGAGTACCTAGAGAAAAAAATACATCTACCAAAGGGGGTGTCTAATAGGATATACTTAGAGAAGAACTCTTTGTATCGACGGTAATTCGGCGAGATCATGTGCTTTTTGATGTTCTTTTAAACATGAAAGGGTAGAAGAGTTGTATAGATATGTTATTTGAAGAGAAGAAGAAAAGAAATTAATCTTATTATGCATTTTAAAAAATTTTGAAAAGTAGGAATTTTTCTCACCCTGTAGCGGCCGTAGCGGACTGTAGCAGGCTTGTAGCGGCCTCGTAGCGGACGTAACGGCCGCTACGGGTGCGACGGCCGATAAATCGGCCGTAGCTTAGCGGTGGCGGCCGCTACGTTTTCATCCATGATTTTACTTGTGTGGAATGCGGCTCTATGGGTGAAGCTGGATGAACATGTTGGGAGATATACTGTATCTGCGTTGTTGAGGGATGTTAGGTGTGGTGCTGTTTGGGTAGTGACTTCCGGGTAGTGACTTTGGTCTATGGTCCCAACCGTTCCAGTGACAGTAACGCTTTCCCGGGAGAGCTTCATCAGGTGGCTGGATTATGGCGTCATCCATGGGTTATTGGTGGTGATTTCAATGTCATCAGGTTTTTGAATGAAAAAAAAAATAAAAAATGGAGGTTGTTCTATTACTACAGCTATGAGGGAGTTCAATGACTGGATTAACTTTCACGATCTTGTAGATTTGCCCTTGAGAGGTGATAAATTTACGTGGTCAAACTTGCAAGAAAATCCTGTGATGAGTCGTTTGGATTGTTTTTTTTGTTTCGTCTGATTGGTTAGATCTTTTTCCAGATTGTATTCAAAGGGTTTTGGCCGGGCCAATTTCTGATCATTGTCCTCCGTTGCTTGAGACAGGATTGGAAGATTGGGGTCCTCCTCCTTTCCGTTTTGAAATTTCATGGATTTATGAGAAAAATTTTGACGGCTTGGTTAAAGACTAGTGGTCTTCTTTTTGAGTTACAGGATGGATGGGATATCAGCAAGCCCAAAAATTAAAGATCCTTAAAAAAAAAAAACGCAAGTTTGGAGAAAGGAAATTTTGGGGAGTATTGAGGCTAGAAAGAACTGCTTGTTAGCTGATATTCAGTCTTATAGATGTCAAACAAGAAGACGGGATTCTTTGGGAAGAAAAGCGTGTCAATAGATCTTTACTCCAACAGGATCTTCGCAAGTTGATTTTTCAGGAAGAGATTAAATGGAAGCAAAGATCAAGAATTAAGTGGCTAGAGGCAGGAGACCGGAATATGAACTATGAAGTATTTCCATGCGATTGCTAATGCTCGTCAGCATGTTAATCATATAAATGTCATTTCTGCTAGATGAAGAATGTGGGAAAGTAGAGCTGATATTGAAAGAGAGATTGTTCACTCTTTTCGTCAATTATATACAGGAGATATGAAGGAGAGACCAAGGCTTGACGGGATTCCTTTTAGACACCTCTCTAACCCAATGGCTTTAGAAGTGCAATGTACTAAAGATGAAATCAAACAAGCTGTTTTTGATCTTGGTGGTGACCGTGCTCCGGGGCCAGATGGTTTTCCTATATTGTTCTTTCAACACTTTTGGGATTTACTAGAAGATGATTTATTTATCTTCTGTAATGAATTCCATGATCTTAACAGCTGAGTTGGGTGCTTCTTTCATTGCTTTAATCCCTGAAAAAGGAGCTATCTCCCTTAAGGATTATAGGCCTATTAGTTTGATTGGGAGACTATATAAAATCATTGCGAAGGTTCTGGCTAATCGGTTAAGGATGGTGCTTCCAAAAATCATCTCAGATATTCAAGGAGCCTTTGTGGATGGTCGTCAAATTTTAGATAGTGTGTTGATTGCCCACGAGAGCATTGATTCAAGGAATCGTCAATGTCGTCTTGGTTTAGTCTGCAAATTGGATTTTGAAAAGGCATACTACATGGTGGACTGGGGTTTTCTTCAATACTTAATGGAAAGAATGGGGTTTGGCAAGAAATGGCGCCAGTGGATTCATAGTTGTGTGTCATCTGCCCATTTTTCAGTTCTGGTGAATGGCTCTCCAAAAGGTTATATTAAAAATACTAGAGGTATTCGTCAAGGAGATCCTTTATCTCCAATGCCTTTTGTTATTGTGGCAGAAGCTTTAAATGGATTGCTGGAGAGAGCAAATCATATGAAGCTTGTTTCTGGATTCTTTGTTGAAAATGAAGCACATGAGGTCACTCATTTACAGTTTGCGGATGATACTATTATTTTTTGTGATGCTTCATTGCCCAAGTGAAAATTTTGAAAATTATTTTGAAATGGTTTGAAGTGTTGTCGGGATTGAAAATTAACTACGAAAAGTGTGAGTTTATTGGGGTGCAGATGGATCTCACTCAGGTTGATTCCTTTGCTAAAATTTTTGGTTGTAAAGCTGAAGAACTTCCTTCAAAGTATATGGGGTTGCCTTTATGTTTGGGGATACCAAAGAAATCTTTGTGAGACTCGGTGGTCGAATGGGTTGAGAAAAAATTAAGCTAATGGAAAGGTAAGTATTAATCTATGGGAGCTCGCATAACCTTGATTAAATCAGTGCTTTCTAGCATTCCGATTTATTCTCTCTCTTGTTTCAAATGTCCAATGAGTGTTGTGCGGCGGATTGAAAAAATTCAACGGGACTTCCTTTGGAATGATTCTGTGGATAGAAGGAAGTTTCATCTAGTGAAGTGGGAGACTGTTTGTAATCCTTTAGCTCAAGGTGGTTTGGGCATTCGGTCGATTAAGAAGGTTAATAAAGCCTTAATGGGGAAATGGTTGTGGAGGATGGGGGATCCAAGTAATAGGTTGTGGAAAATGATCCTCTTTTGCAAGTATAGATTGGATAATGACGGTTGGAGTGTGCCTGGTCAACCTCATAATGTTTCTGGTATTTGGAAGTCTATTCTTTCTGTTAAGATAGAGTTTGATAAGTGGATTCATTATAAGGTTCATGATGGCAGTCGGGTGAGGTTTTGGCATGATGAATGGTGTGGGCAATCCACTTTGCACAGTTAGTTTCCTTCTTTATACTCCTTGGATTTGAGGCAAAATGCTCTAGTTTCAGATTATTTTTGCTCAACAGAGACAGCAGTGGTTTGGGACTTTTCTTTTAGAAGAAATTTGACAGATATTGAAATTGTTGATGTTGTTCGTTTACTTGCTTGTCTTGATAAGTATTATTTGTCAAGTGGCAAAACTGATAAAAGGCTTTGGTAACCAGATTTTTGAGGGTTTTTTTTCAGTTAAATCTTTTTACAAGGTTTTGTTTGCATCAGATGTTAGAATGGAAGGTTGGCACAACTTTTGGGTTTCCTATGTCCCACCTAGAGTTTTGGCTTTTGTTGGGTCGCTAAGCAGCAAAAAATTCCAACTATTGATAATCTGCGAAAAAGGAATCATGTTATTGTCAATGGTTGTCCTTTATGTTTGAGAGATAAAGAATCAGTGAATCATTTGCTGATCCATTGTCCTTTTGCTTACAGAGTTTGGATTGTTCTTATTAATCTGTTTGATGTGAATTGGGTCATGCCAAAGACGCTCGAAGATCTTTTTCTTCAATGGCGTTTAGGTACAAATTTGTTCATGGAAAGCTTTTACGAAAGGCAGTTCTTTATGCTACTTGTTGGAAACTTTGGAGGGAAAGGAATAATAGAGTCTTCTGCAATCAAAGTAAATCAGCAATAGAGCTTACTCAATCTATTATTTGGACGGTTTTTGAATGGGTTAGTAAACGTCAGGAGTTTGTTGGCGTCTCTCTTGATGATCTTAATAGATCTTGGGATCCTTTTATGAAGGGACGTTGGCGTGATAAAGTAGTGCGAAAAGTTCTTTGGGTGAGTCCCCCTACTTGTGTCCTTAAGCTGAATTTTGATGGTAGTTATTTTCATGATACCCAAAAAGGTGGCATTGGAGGGGTAATTCACGACTGTGCAGGCAAGGTGATTAGAAACTATTCTGGGCTTGTGGACTCTATGAATGCTAACGAAGCTGAAGTCTATGCCATGTTGATTGGCTGTCATGAGTTGCTCAGGTTGGGTAGTTCCAACGCAATTATTGAAGGTGATTCTTATTTAGCTATTCAGTGGGGTCCTGGAAAGGCTTCTTATCCTTGGAGACTGACAGATTGGGTAGAGGAAGTGCATGATAATGCTAAACAGCATGGAGCCTCATTTTCTCATGTTCATCGGGAGGCAAATGTAAAGGCAAATGCTCTTGCTAAAGAGGGAGTGTTACACTCTTCTATTATGTTTGATGTCTAGTGTTTTCTTCGTTTTCCTTTTCAGTTTGCGTTTTGGCTAAGTTTGATTGGATTCTTTAATTTGTATTCTTTGTTGTTTTTTGTGGAAATAAAATTTACTATTATAAAAAAAAAAGAAAATTCAACATATTGTTCTTTTTTATTGGTAACATGGCTGGGACCCACAACCTTAAAGTTGACTGTGCCACAGGTTCTTCTC
Source organism: Persea americana (assembly GCA_029852735.1). Taxonomy (NCBI): domain Eukaryota; kingdom Viridiplantae; phylum Streptophyta; class Magnoliopsida; order Laurales; family Lauraceae; genus Persea; species Persea americana. Next base: position 70,452,069 of record CM056815.1, read on the forward strand.
AACAGATTCAACACATTCAATGCATCAATTTACATTCTGGCAATGGAGAACACAAAGAAATGGAAGTCCGTCACCATGATTGCTTGGAATTTATTAAGCAAAAGAGGATAGAAAGCACAAACATGACAACATTAAGTAGGAACAAGGAAGAGAAGAGAAAAAAATATAGTAGAAAGAGAAAGTTGTACCATCAGTATGATATGGCGCTGGAAAGAACTGTAGATAGCAAAAGGTAGCCACAGTGGTGCCTGGATACAATAGGTTGTAAAAGTAAGATTAACCATCATTAATGCTCCCTAGTAATCTTTATTGAAAACAGAAATATTCAATAATCCACGATGGCACAAACCTATAAGACCTCCAGCAAATACATCCTGCCAGTGGTGCCAATAGTCATCCACTCGAGAAACTCCAACAAGGGCAGCAACTAACAGAGGGAGAAAGATAATGCAGAGTTTTGCCACATGGCCCCTACGATCAAATGCTTTAATTTTTCCCGCTAAGTACAACGAAAGGAAACCAAGCCCTGCAAAGGCCCCTGCATAATGAAGTCAAGTCTTCATGAGCAAGATAAAGTGAAAGGGAACTTGTCATGATTCTTGTCCAACGAGTATATGCACTATGCAGAGAATCATTGATTTGCCAAAATGTACTGGTCAAAGTTTTACAAGCGCAAATGAATCTATAGTTGTATCTCTTCTGCTCATTTTTCAATTCTGCTGAATGGTTCTCCTAAAGGCTATTTCAAGAGTTCTAGAGGTTTGCGGCAAGGAGATCCATTATCTCCTATGTTATTTGTTATCGTGGAGGAGGCTTTGCATGCTTTGATGGAGAGAGCCAACCTAACAGGTTTAATTTCAGGTTTTCTGTTGAAAATTATGATCATGAGGTAACTCATTTACAATTCGCAGATGATACTATTATTTTCTGTGATGCTTCCCTGGTCCAAATTGATACTTTAAAATACTTGTTGAAATGGTTTGAGCTATTATCTGGGCTGAAGATTAACTATGAAAAGTGTGAACTGATTGGTGTTTGGGTGGTAGATAGTCTTCTTGATTCATTAGCTAATGCTTTTGGTCGTAAAGCTGGGAAGTTCCCTTCTAAATATTTGGGGCTGCCATTATGTTTGGGGCTTCTGAAGAAACGCTTGTGGGACTCGGTGGTTGAGCGTATTGATAAAAAGCTTAGTTCTTGGAAGAGAAGGTATTTGTCTTTGGGAGGATGCATAACTTTAATAAAGTTTGTTCTTTCCAGTATTCCAATTTACTATTTGTCTTGTTTCAAATGTCCTAAAAGTGTGTTGCGGCGGATTGAAAAATTCCAGTGTGACTTTCTTTGGAATGATGCTGTAGAGAAAAGAAAATATCATTTGGTTCGATGGGAAACTGTGTGTTCTCCTATTTCTCAAGGTGGTTTGGGTATTCGTTCAATCGAGAAAGTCAATAAAGCACTTCTTGGGAAGTGGTTATGGAGGGAGGGAGAACCTGATGGAGGTTTGTGGAGACAAATTTTGATTAGTAAATATCAATTGGGTAATGAAGGATGGTGTGTGCAAAATAAGGATTATAAGAGTTCGGGTTTATGGAAATCCGTTATTTCTGTTAAGGCTGATTTTGATTTACGAATCTGGTATATGGTTCATGATGGCCAGCAGGTTAGCTTTTGGCATGCTGAATGGCGTGGGCAAAATGTGCTGAATCATCTCTTTCCTAGTCTTTATTTATTGGAAAGAAGGTCTAACAGGACTGTTGCTGATTATTTGTCTTTTACAGGAGACCGTTTGTCTTGGGATTTCTGTTTTCGGAGGCATTTAACTGATGGAGAAATTTCTGACTTTACCAACTTGCTTGGTTTGCTGGATAAGTTTTATTTATCAGTTAGGAGAGGACATAAAAGGGTTTGGAAGCCTGATGTTAAAGGTAATTTTTCTGCCAAGTCTTTTTTTTAATAGCTTGACTGAAATTTCTGATAGAGTGATTGGTTGGCACAGTTTTTGGGATCCTTCCGTTTCTCCACGAGTTTTAGCTAATTGCTGGATTGCTAGGTGGCATAAAATTGACTATTGACAAGCTTCGTCGACGAAACCATATTATAGTTAATGGGTGCCCTATGTGTTTACAAGATGAGGAGTCGGTGCATCATTTGATGATTCATTGTCATTTTGCTTATAAAGTGTGCATCGTTATTCTTGAAATGTTTGGTATGCAGTGGGTCATGCTTAGGGAAGTTGATGAGCTTTTTCACCAATGGCGATTTGGGTGCAAGTATATTCGTGGCAGAATCTTATGGAAATCAGTGTTGTATGCTACACTATGGAAGCTTTGGTTGGAGAGGAATGATAGATTATTCAAGAATAAGAGTAGTTATGTGGATGAGGTTGTTTGGTCTCATGGATGAAAATAGCGGCCGCTACGCTATATCGGCCGTAGCGGCCGCCACCGCTACGCTACGGCCAATTTATCGGCCGTCGCACCCGTAGCGGCCGCTACGTCCGCTACAGGCCGCTACGACCGCTACAGGGTGAGAAAAATTCCTACTTTTCAAAATTTTTTAAAATGCATAATAAGATATATTTCTTTTCTTCTTCTCTTCAAATAACATTTCTACACAACTCTTCTACCCTTTTATGTTTAAAAGAACACCAAAAAGCACATGATCTCGCCGAATTACAGTCGATACAAAGAGTTCTTCTCTAAGTACATCCTATTAGACACCCCCTTTGATAGATGTATTTTTTTCTCTAGGTACTCTTAAGTCTTGACTTCATGACATAGTTTTTTCTTTTCTGAGCATTTTATTAGTTTCTAAGTTAACATAACTAAGCAACATGAACACATGAGAAAAAAATTATTATTACTATTATTTTCTATTTATACAGCGATACATGACCTCATATAGTGAGGGGACCGCTACGCCCCCTTACCTTAGTTACTTTTGCAAAAAAAATACATTTTCTCTCATTTTCCAATATTCTAGATTTTCTAGAATTTTTTCATATTTTTTTGACGATTTTTCCAAATCGCACCGTTACGCCGCTACGCTACGTACCACCCGCTACGTAGCGTTTTGGCGGCAGGCCGCTACGCCCGCCGCTACCGCTATTTTCATCTTTGTTTGGTCTATTGTGAAGTGGGTACGGACTGAACTAAGAGTTTGAAGGTGTTGATATGAGTGATCTCAATATTTCTTAGGTAGATGTTTTGAGAGGAGGTTGGAAGCAAGGATGAAAATAGCGATAGCGGCGAGCCGCAAAACACTACAAAGCGGGCGCTAAGTACTAGCGTAGCGGTGCGTTTTGAAAAAAAGGTCCAAAAATTCTGAAAAAAATTTAGAAAATCCAGAATATTGGAAAATGATAGAAAATGTATATATATTTTTTTTATTTTTTTTTTGCAAAAGTAACTAAGACAAGGGGGCGTAGTGGTCCCCTCACTGTATGAGGTCTTGTATCGCTGTATGAATAGAAAATAGTAGTAATAATCATTTTTTTTTCACATGCATTCATGTTTGTAATCAAACAGTGTCATCAAAATATTATCACCATCTTTGCTTAGAAAATCACATTTCTTCGTTGCATTTTGAAATGTATATATAGTTTAAAATTTTCAATTAAAGAAAAATTTGATCAGGGCCTATTTCCTATTAGAGTGTAATTCGGTTAGGGTCCTATTTTCTATTAAAATGAAATTTGGTTGAGCCCTATTTCCTATTAGAGTAAAACTTTTGCTAGAGCCTATCTTCAATTAGTGTGAAATTTGATTAGACTTTATTTTCAATTAGTGTGAAAGTTGGCCATGGCCCTATTTCCAGTTAGAGTGAAATTTGATTGGTCTCTATTTCTAATTAGAGTGAAATTTGATTAAGCTCTATTTTCAAGTAGAGTAGAATTTGGCAAAGGTCTTGATTTCAATTAAGAATATTTGGCTAAGGCATGACTTTTTTATTTTTATATTTAGGCCCCATTGTGAAGCCTACCAATGGTTAAAGGCATTAGGTGCTTCAGGTTTTATTTTTTCTTCGAGGGTTCATTTAAATTGTATTTATACCTTTCAAAGTGCCCATAAGTGACCTCTAATGAAATAAAAGAGGGGGTCCATTTAATTTTTATTTATGCCTTTCAAACTTGTCTATAAGCGCCCTCTAATGATTCAATAAAAGAGGGTTTGACACACACAAATCGAAAAATAAAAGAGGGGCTCCATATAATTTTTGTTTAGAACTTAAATATGGCCCATTAAGTGCCCCTTAATGAATTAAAATCAGGGCCAAAATTAAATAGGTTTAGGGGGTTGACACACAAATCGAGAAATAAAAGAGGGGCTCCATTTAATTTTTGTTTAGAATTTCAATAGGGCCCATTAAGTGCCCCCAAATGAATTTAATTTTTGTTTAGAACTTCAATGGGGCCCATTAAGTGCCCCCAAATGAATTTAATTTTTTTTAGAACTTCAATAGGCCCATTAAGTGCTCCCAAATGAATTTGATTTTTTTTAGAACTTCAATAGGGCCCTTTAAGTGCCCCCAAATGAATTTAAGTTTTGCTTAGAACTTCAATAGGGCCCATTAAGTGCCACCCAATGAATTAAAACAAAGGCATAAATTAAATAAGGTTTGGTGCCTCTTGCCTTTCCCAACACAAGGATCAACAAAAATCGAGAAGGGGAGAGGAAGAGAAGAAAAAAGAAAAGAAAAGAGGAGAAGAAGAAGAAGAAGAAGAGAAGGCGCTGTCGCTGCCGCTGCTTTGCCGCCTCCACCTCTGCTGCTGCCACCACCTGCCTCTGCTGCCGCCCGCTACTACCTCTGCTACTGCTGCCTCCATCCTCCACCTCTGCCGCTACCTTCGTCTACTACTGCTGCCGCTGCAGCTACCATTGGGACAGGTACGTTTCCTGCATCTCTTCTCTGTATTTTTATTCCTCTTCTTCCCTTTTTTTCATCTTCTTTCTCTAGTAAACAGAAAATCTAGCTCTTTTTTTTTTTTTTTTACTTTCAAACCCCAGTTGCGCCCGATACGCAACGTGGCGGAATGTATCAGCCACGGTGCGATACCCGATTATTTGAAAAAAGTGTGGCGGTCATGGCCGCTATGTCGATATTTTCATCCATGGTTGCAAGGCTAAACCTGTGAAAAGAGTGATTTGGTTGAATCCTTTCGTGGGGTGTTCTAAAGCTTAATTTTAATGGAAGTTTTGTTCATTCTCTTAGAAGAGGTGGAATTGGGGGTGTTATTAGAGATTGGTCTGGTGTGATTGTTCTAAACTATTCAGGGCCTGTGGATTCAATTGATGCTAATGAAGCTGAACTTTTTGCTCTTTTGACAGGATGCCGTGAATTGCATAGGATGGGATGTGTCTCTGTTATTCTTGAAGGCGATTCTTTTTCAGTTATTCAGTGGTGTTCTGGTAAGTCGTCTTTTCCATGGAGGTTAGCGGATTGGGTAGAGGCGGTGCAGGATATTTCTATTCATTTGGGTGCTTGCTTCAATCATATTTTAAGAGGCGCTAATGTCATGGCAGATGCTCTTGCAAAGGAGGGAGTTTTTCTTTCATCTCTTAATTTTGATGTCTAGTATCTTTTTGTTTTGTAGTCTCTTTTTTGGAGTCTTCTGTAAGCTGGCTTGTTGTGGCTTTGTCCTGTTTTGTTTTCTTTTTTGCTTCTTAATAAAACTTTATTCTTATATAAAAAAAAAAAAAAGTTTCATAAGCACACGGCAAGAGAGTCAGAATCCAAAACCTTATGAACTACCTAATTCGATGAGTCCCACTAACTGTAGATTCAGTAATAAACATTTATCAGTTCTAGAAAGTTAATTTTTATATAATACTCATGCTTGTAATCTTTTTATGAGTGGGTACTGGGATAAATGTATGCCATATTTTCCAAATGAAAATTTTGTATAGGAAAGAGTGGAACAGGAACCCAGTTTTCTATGAAATGCAAATTCATCTTATCCCAGACTCGGAAAAAGCTAAACACAAACATCCAAAGCAATCTACCAGAATCAATTGTGTCAGCAACAGAAGTAGTGCAATACAAGTATGCCTACCCAGAGGAATCTTTAATCTCTGCAATATATTATGGAGCAGCATGTGGCATCATAGATAGCATGTAGCAATCATAAGCCCATAGGTGCAGCAAAATATAAATACGTGTACTTGAAATTTTCATAATTAAAAAAAAAATAGTCTAGAAACTTAATAGACAACAAAATCCGCAGCAATGAATTTGCTGGTATACATTAGCAATCCTATCTTTAAAACTGAAGAATCAACAAAAATGTCTTCTAGAACCAAATAAATTAAAATCAAATTACTTAATATATAGCAATTAGTTGTCTAAAGGCAACAACATTGTCTGTCAAACAAAATTTGATGCAGAATGGGCCCACAAGTGGTTCCACCCAAGATAGTTTACGGATATTTTATTTATTTATTTATTTTCCCTAATTATTAGTTCGAAGGTTTCCAATTGTAATTAGCACATATTTCAACCAATCTATGCCAAGTAACTGATGGAGACTTCTTGGATGAGACCACTGCTCAAAAGGTAAGGTAAAATATGAGAGGTGGTCCCCTAGATTGACTGTTCTGATTCATTGCAAAGTACCTCAAATAAAATGATTTATACCAACATCATTTAGTAAATGGTACAAAAGATGTACCAGCTCATGATCTTCCTATTATTGTCTATGGCATTGGCATAATATAGTTTTCTATTCGGGTTCTGCAAAAACTTCCCACCAAAAGGATTCATAGAAGTATAAAGGTACTTACATGAAGTATGTCCACTTGGAAAACTCTTGTGTCCTTCTTTGATGACATGGTCATCTCCATGACAAATAACATTTCTTGTGACATTTTCATAAACCTGAGCAAATTATAGATTGTTTTGAATTCAAGAATGCTGTATGGAAAATATTGACAATAAGACAAAAAATAAACAGTACTAAGCAATCAAAAGTGTGAAAATGGAACTTACTGGCTTCCCATCAGGGAAACAACGCCAAAAGAAGTCCGGCCGAGGTCGACCCACGGCATCCTTGATTGCATCCGTTATAACTGCCGTTATCAGTACAGAAAATAAAAGGCCTGTTCATCCGGATTATCTTCATGTCAGCAGCTTGAAAAACTCTAAATAGTTTCCTCATCAACATTGTAAAAGAACTACTGTTTTGTAGTAGAGGAAATGTATGATATATGTGACCAAGGATGGCATGGTACCCCCAGGCCTTGATTATGAAAGCACCACAACCCCCTCTCTCTCCCCAGCACACAGAGAAACCAAAAAAAAAAAAAAAAGAAAAGAAAACAATCTGTAAATAGACCATGGCTCTAGAATAATCCAAATTGCAAGTGTTAACAATATAGAGTTCGGGAATCTTTTTCTGTTGATTGCTGAGTAGTGGCATTATTTTTTAACCATACTAGTGGGCTTTTTTATGTAGGCAATGTGAATCAAACCCACAGCTTCATGGTTGTAACATCGAGTACCCTCTCCCGTTGGGATATATCTGGGTATGGTTTTCTGCAGTGAACCCTGCCAACTCAAGAGACTGGATCTGAGCCAAGAGTTCCACTTGTAGATACGCAAGGCCGCAGCATACTACGGATATCCATGGGTTGACGTTATTTTAATTCCTCTATGTAATACAGCTATCATATGAAAAGAAAGAATGTCATACCTAGCATGGTATGGTGCAGATCATACACATCTCTCCTACGAAAGTAGATCGCTATGATAATGGCAAAGGGTAGCAGTATTGCGACCACCTGGTTACCGGGATGAAACAAAAAATATGATCATCAGCTGAACCTTAAAATAGGCACTAGTTTCTAATAAATGATAATGGCATTGTAAAACATAGTACCCACCGGGACTGCCCAGAATGGCACAGTATTGCTTTTCAGGGGGTACTTGAAGTCACTGATCATTTCCTCCCCAACAAAGCGGTAGAATGGACGGATAACATTCAGAACAACATCTATCACAACAAGGAGTAGAAGTATTATCCAGTCGTGCATATGTGACCTTGCCACTTTGACTCCATGAGATTTTACAGTGTGTGCACCCAGTTGAACCTCCCTCATTTTGTCCTGTTCGTAAATACACTAGGAAGACAAAAATTAGAGCTGTGTATCCTTACAAATTCATACAAAAGAAAAAACTGTGCATTACATTCATAACAACTAATACCAAGCACTGACGCTATAGACTGTACTGATTCCAAAAGGAGGTAGATGCAACAAAACACGGATTGATTGAACTTTACTGTAATAAGCCTAAAAAAAAGTGGGAACTATTCAGAATTGCCAAAGCAAACCTGAATCAATAAATATGATAACAATCCATAAAGCAATGGCTAATGTTTTGAGTAAAAATATTATTCATTTAATTTAGTTTCTCCATAAAATCTTGCTATGAAATGCGTGAGCAACCAACTAATTTCCCAGGACTAAAGGTTCAATATGAAGATACTGAATAGTGGTTAATTTTGGTTTGAGAATGACATTATGACACACTCTGTAGTGGAATTTTTACCTTTTGGGCTTTTGTTAATGTCTCTAGGACTGCGATTAAAACATGTAGGCAATATTTAAACAACCATGTATGGCCCTGATTGTCTGAGGTTCTCTCTTCTGCCAATAGTGGTATTTTTGCCTTCTGGCTATTTGTTCTAACACTGAGATAAAAACATATAGGAAATATTTAAATGTCCATATGTGGCCCCTCATTATCTGAGGGCTTCTCCTCTGCTTCAAGGCCAATAATATGGGCCAAATGTCCCATTGTACAGTGTATATTTACATGTATTGCTGATAATCCCAAGAGGGATGTGTTCTGCACTTCTGCATGTTTGCAGTTGGCCAATCTTCTACTTTTATGGTCAAAGTATTCCACGTGGTTTTTGCTTGTGAACCTGTTTTCTCCATTATAGAGTGCCACTGTGGTCTGGAGTTGCAACATTTTGGACACGAGAACCCTGAATCCTTTGAGTGGTGCCCAGGATACACCTTTCTAGTCACAACCTTGGGCTGCATCAATTGCCAGTAGAACTTCCCTCTTGTGGTCTCAAGACTTAATTCCACATGTTTTAACCAGTAGTTTCAGCTTTAAGGCTAGCATCGATTGTCATGGAATCTTTCATCCTAACCCTCAATCCTGATATTTTATCCTCAAGATGAGAATTGGATCTTACAAAACACTACCAATTCCCATCAACTCTATTTATATAATCTGGTCAGTTTTCATTAAAAAAAGAAATTTAAAAGCATCCCCATTCCACACACACATGCACACACAGCTATTTCAAAGCATCTTCAAATCACACCCGTGCGTGCGCGCACAGAGTTCTTGAAACGAAGAACTAAATTCCATAGTCGTGCATTTGAAATGCAGTAGAAACCCACACATCAAACGATGTTGAGAATCCCAGAAAAATGACTTGAAAGGCATGAAAACAGAATGCTGTCAGCAAATATCGACGATCTATATATGACATAATTGCAATGTAAATAATGACCAGGTTTAAGATGCATGTTAAATGACAGAAACTCTACACTCACATGAACCAACTGGTATGCGTCAATTAAACTCAAGATCGGTTCCTCAATGAGTTAGGTAAAATTTTCTAAAAATATAAAATATCTACTAGTACATTTCTTTCAGTTCCCAGGTTAAGGAGAGGATTCTTTCTATACTAACTCATTTACTGGAAACATGTAACCTTGTGGATGCCTGTGTCTTGATTTTAAGATAGATTGGTATAACCAACATGAGTATAATTCATTAAGGGTCAGGCACTTAGTCCAGGTATATTTCATGGGAAGTGGGAAACCCACCAATGTTGCTGTAGATGGAGCAACCAGTGTTGTACTTCTTTGCAGGTGGGTATCCACTACAGGCATATTTCACTGCAAATGAAATGCACATCTGTAGTATAATTCACCAAGATGGATACATCAAGCTTTCCAAAACAAGCAACAGGGCATGAAGATGAGTGAAAAAGGCACTCCACAAGAATCCGTGTGGGTGTATGTTTTTGTGTGTGCCTCCCATGCATAGAGTCAGAAGCTAAATGTTATAGATCAACAGGAAGTGGCAAACCCTAGAAAATTTAATAAACAAAAAATACAATTTTTTTCTTTAAAAAAGGAATAAGCATTGTGTGTTTTCTTCAGTTTGCCTTTCTACACCAATGCTAAAATCTTAATTATCACATACCCAAACATTCATACTTCACATTTCCTAAATGTTAACCGTGCATCTAGATGTACTTAGTTTGCCTATGAACTGAGGTGTATTAAAAGCAGCTTTTAGAGTTAAAGAAGGCATATAATCCTCAAATCTCTCAAACACACAAAAAACAGATTTAATTTCATCCCAGGATAGGACAAACTTGGAATCAAGAAAACTCCAATCCCCTCAACATCAGTAAACAAACAAAAGTCCTAACCGTGGACTTTTCCCCCAATCTCTCTAACAGGAACCACTATTTGGCAACAAGGAGCAAAACCCATTTTCCCAAACCCTTTCCCTAGCCCAAATCAAGTGAATACAAACCCAAGGGAAATTAGCACCTGTCCAAGAGCACCCACCTTGATGCAAGCAAAAAAGAACAGAAATCAACAATAACCTAGCCATTTTTCATGACAACTCAACCATAGAAGCAGGAAAAAAAAAAAGACAAAAAAAAAAAAAAAACCCACAGGAACAAGAAATAACCATGGGTTTCAAGCAAAAATAAAGAAAACAGACTATCAAAACCATTCACAGATCAACAAAATCCAACAAGAAATATGGCAAAACAGGAAGGAAAAAACAAAACATGAGGAAAGCAGAAGAGGCTTACCCAAATGGCAGGACAAAGCTTGGATTCTTGGGATGCGAAGGCCCCAAAAAGAATCAAAAGGGGGTGCTCAAAACACCCTTTTTGGTGGGTCTCAAACTCAAAAGAGGAGAGGATAGAGATGGGGTCCTGGCTACCTTCGTCTTTTGTGTTTTTCTTTTTTGAATGAAATGAGATTGATTACATACAGGAAACAGGCTGTGAGAGAGAGAGAGAGAGAGAGAGAAATGGGACGTCACCTATTCCACGTTCAAATGAAAGGATTGGCGCAAATCCAGATCCTGCCCCATGTTAACCGCATTGAATCCAATCAGAGATATGGGGACGCGTGATTTGGTCCCAGTTCGCCACTACCAAATGTCAGTTTTTTTTTTCTATATTTCTAATGACGCGGGTATCCCATCCCATGCGCTTGCTGGACCCACAGAAACGCAGATAGGATAAAATCTCATTTTTCACACTGTTCACGCGGAAAAGCGGTTACACTCACTCATGCCCTGCATAGTAGGGGTGTTCATGGGTTGGGCCGGGCCAGGCTGAGGTATATGCAGGCTCAATCTAGGCCAAGCCCAAAATGAGTTATAAAAGTTAGGTCGTAGCCCTCACACTTAGTCAATCGGCCGGCTAAGCCGGGCTTTTGATCAATTTTGTGGGCTTTCTAGTAAACGTTTAACTTAATTAAATTGAATTACATGGAACCCTTATACATGCCAGGCCGAGTCGGGCTTTTAGCTTTCCTTCACTTGACCCAAGCCTGGCCCAATTATTTAACGGGGCCAAATTACATATCCAAGCCCCGGCCTAAAGTGGGCTGGGTCGGGCTTGGTCTAGCCTGGCCCATGACACCCCTACGTACGAGTGTTTTTTTCTTTCCTAAAATTGCAAGCTTACATAGTTGTAAGCTTCACCTAAAATTGCATAACAATTAAGGAGAAAAGAAGATGAAGAATTAACATGGGGATTACGTATCTTGGATATAGTTTTGATCAAAGGATTCAGCTCTTAAAAGTTTTAATGGCTCCATAGCATGCAAATTATAAAATATTAAAAACAAGGGTTTTGGGCTCAATTTTAACCAAATACTACTCTCTTTTTTTTTTTTTTTTTATCAGATTCCATTCATTTTGGCTCTTTTATTGAACCTATGTAAAAAAGCAAAAAATATATATATATCAAGAGATTTGAACTCATGAACTCTTGTTTTTCCAAGTAACTTACCTAACCACTACGACACTCAATACTACATATTTATTTATAAAAAATGTCAAAACTAATTAGATGGAGTGTGGACCCTAGCCACGTGGGTCATGCCCATGCCTAGTACGGGTTATTGTGCTAGTTTATTGTTATGATTCATGAAAATAATAAAACAAAATCACACTTGTGACTAACGTCCTTTGGCAAATTAGGGTTAATGCCAATTTTGGTTCAATTGAAGCAGAGTAGTCAGTAGGTCTTGGTAAAGGAATTGGATTGATGATGTGAATAGGCCTATAATGCTTCAACAAAGAAAAGGGACACCAGCTGCTAATTGTACAGATAATGACTAAATTAGAGTCCCCGTTTAGTAGTACAGTTTCCTTATAGTATTAGTTTTGCTGCTTTTTTTTTTTTTTTTTTTTACAGGCTGTTTAATAGACTTTCAATGAAAGATGTCAATCTGCCAAAAAATGACTGTGTTGTTGAACGAAATTATCACATGTTTTTTATTGCATTGGACTTCCCCAGCTCATCCTTTTTATTTTTTTTGGTTTTTTTGAAATTGCAGGGTTTCCAACCCTTTGGGCTGGACTATTCCCTCCGGGCCATAGGGAAGCCGGGTAAACTCCGTTGTAGCTCCAGTGTGGTAGTGCAGTTTCGAACCTACAACCTCCGGGTACAAACCGTGGTCCTAGGCTAACTGAGCTACTCCTAGGGTTGACTAGTTCGTCCCTTTATCTAACCAAGATGTGGCTCATCCTCTTCTTTTTTTTCTGTGAATTAAAAAAGATATATTGAAAACCAAACAGAAGACAACGGCCAGATTACAGCAAGACCCAAGACAACAAAAAGACCAACAACTCCAACAGAAAGAACCCAAACAATACAACAAAACAGTCAGACACCAATATGTGGTCACCTTCTCTCTACTCTGTTTCCAATTGCCAATTGCTGCATTAGCAAGTCATTTTGAGCCAGACCATTTCACTCGTAGGCATCGTATCAAGTACTGGTAAGGGGCCTTGTATCAATATCAACTGTATTACTAATGTACATGGAATCTCCAATAGTTGTGATTTTAAAAAGTAAAACAAAAACAAATATGGAAACATTTGACAAATTCTACAGTTTTCACTTTTTTTTTTCCAACAATTACTTGCTCCATTTTGTGTTTGCAGCTTACATGTTTGTGAAGGGACCGCGGTTTTAACGGTTAATGGAAGATCATATCAGATGTGGCACCTTCTACAGTTGCTTTTATGTTTTTGGATACTTATTCGTCTAATCAGAGTCTAAGTTTAATTTTTTCATAAAAGAATTCTTTTATATACGTTAAAATTGAAAATTAATTATTTGGAAGCAACATAAAAATGTAATAACCAAAACCTTCAGGACCAAAAAAGAAACCATATGCGTGTGGAATTTTGAGTCCCAAACTTTTTTTCTTAAAGAAACTGAAACATATCTCAACAATGGCCTGGTAGTCGAGATATTCTTCTCCTGTCACTATCATCTTTGCTTTTTTCATTTATCCGGCTAGGAATTGGCTCATTGTTTGAGCAAAGGCTGTAATACACCGATATCCAAGAAAATGTTCTCCTGCCCACTGCCCACTGCAGGCAAACATATTGATGCCAGTGGTTGCCAACATGATGGTGAAATTCAGGAGAGGTCCACTTTTGGACGGTTTGAATTCGTTGAACTGCAAGACTACACGCGGGAGAATATTGATGATGATGAGGACATTCCATTGGAACAGCGGTGGTTCTAGGATTTTTGTTTTGACGGGCGGACCCAAACATATAAGCTGAGTTTGGGAGAAAATTCAGAATTTTCGTGTGGATTTTGAAGTCGGGCTTGGGATTTTCTTGTGGATTTTGGAAGCAAACCTAGGATTTTATTGTGGATTTTGGAAGCAAACCCAGGTCCGATGGGGGTGACTACTCCTAAAGCATATATGTAGGTCCAGTGGCAGACCTGGATTCTCGTTTGGATGAGACGGACGATTGTCAATTGAAAATTTTAATCATTATTTTAATTTTTTTTCTTCATATTACTGATGGCAAAAGAGAAAAGTCATCAATTTCTAGTTCGAACTTTTGTTTTTCAAGGTCCGATATGAGCACTAAGCTCAATCCTTAAATACTTGCAATGCTAGCGTGCTACTGATACAATCTCAATAGAGACCCGAGGCATGCAAGCCTGCAAGGCAAATACTAAATAAAATAAATAAAAGGGTTTAACATCATCATTCAAGAATCCACCTCAATGATCAGAGAATGGAAATATATACACACTATTTATGGTGCATTTGTCTGCATGTAATTGAATTTTTAGGACTTCTAAGAATGTATTACCGAAAGTGGTTAAAACTGAAGGAACAAAGGCAAAGATCCAAAGAGGGCCATCAAATAGTCTCCTTTAATGGAATATGAATTAAGGGGAGTGGAAAATGAATGCCTAGCCAGCACCCCAATAAATCAAATCCTATAAAAATTATAATCCCATTTAAATCTCCACCTTATATCATTCGTCCCTCACCTTTTAAATAATCTTTTTTTGTAGCTTATTTTACTATGAATTCTAGGAATTCAATTCAATGCAGACAAACAGGCCATTATCGTTAAGGCCCAGGAATAACCAAAGAGCGTGCTCTCAGAGTAATCTCAAGTACTGAAACTACCACATTTTGAAAGGACCTCCTATTCCTCTTGATCTTAAGGGACCAAATAATATCTGCCACTATGCATCTCCTGACACATTCATATAAATTTCTACAATTATACGAATATGCAGCAAGCCTATCTCATTAAACATCAACAAGAGAATTTGCTTAGCTATATCATGTAAGGATTTACTATTGGACCTTGGAAGAGATTTTGAAGGCAACTATTTCTCAGAGGAAATACATCATGCATGTCTCTGTGAACATGTATATAAATTATATGGGATTTCAGTTTCTACAACTGGACCATATTTGAAATGTCGAAATCATTAACAGATGACCATGTACAGAAATTCTGCCAGATAGGATAATCCCAGTGGTTCAAATTGTGTTGTGGGCTTGCAATATTGGAACTCTCCAGTATCCTAGACTGTGCCAGCTATACTAAAGCTTGAAAAGGCTGAGCATTGGATGATGCCTCTTCCATTTTTTATTCATTGAGGAGAAAACCAAGGGACCTGGGCATGGACTGGAATCCGTCTTGGGTCATCACTTAATTACTATCATCTTGGCGTGTGATCCATATGGTCTCTTGTTCTGGGTGTCCACAATCTCAAACAATGGAACCATGAAAAGCCAAGTCCAGCAAACCAATTTACAAAAACACATAATTTCATCAATAACAAGACCAAGAAAGAAACCACCTAGAAAAAAACAGGGAATGGGTAATCCTAAATTCTTATATCTATGTTCTAAAATTCTTCTATTTCCAAAACAAAGGCAATAACTATAAGCTTCCTTACCAATAAATAAAAGGGTTTTTCCATATCATTCTCTACCTAGATCTGGACGTCCTATTAATAGAACCGGTTCCAGTTCTAATTTCATCTTCTCATTAACGATTCCAATTCCGGAACCAGGAAATCGGTTCTTGTTCCGGCTTCACCCTTTCATTAATGGTTTTGGATTTGAGTCCACTATGGACCTGGATTGGAACCGACTCATTTACATCCTTAGGTGGTATGCAAACTTCTTGGGTGGGATCTAAAGACCCAACTCGAAAAATCTGGGCATGGACTCATTTTGGAGGCCTAATTGGGCTGAGCCCACATCGTTCACCTAGGTGTATATAAACTAAATTTAAAAATGCTTAGTAATTAAGTATTACATTAATGATAATTAATAGGTCTTTTTTGTCCCTTTGGATTGTAATGTTGGGGGCAGGCCTAGAGGTTAACAATGTACATTTTCCTTGTCTTTGATTAAGACTATCTGCCCTTTTGGGGGAAAAAGAGTGCGAGTCCAGGCTCATTGTGAACCAACCCGTACCTAACCCATTTACATCCTGTTAAAGTTGTTGACTGTATTTTAAAATTAGAGGAGGAGGTTATTTATAAAAGAATATAAAAAGGCAGGTGCCTAGCTTCTTATATGATTGTAAAAAATTAGAAGTTGATATCTGTAAATTGTCGCTTCTTTTTTTTTAAATGAGCAGCGTTTTCTCTTCTCTTCTCTTGCCAATCTCCCGGGGATCAATCTTTGGGTCTATTGGATTGGTACTTGGGCACCATGCATGTGTAGGTCATGAGTACATAGCAGAGGAAAAAAAAAGAAAGAAACAGAAAGAACAACTTTATTTTTTCTCAAGCAACATTAGCAAAAATGCAAATTAAACAAGAAGAAAACATGCGGGACAGTTTGAATAATTGTGATCAAATGCTGTCTCTCAAATTTTAAAAGGCTCAAACACGGTCTCTCAAAATTTAGAAGTGTCACATTCTTTGGACATTAAAATTTCTGTACTTGGAAGAATTTCAAAAGATAAAGCATACATTTAACTTTAGCAAATTCCAGCAGTAAAACAAGCCATTGCATTAGAGATTTCGAATTTCCAACAGCAGAAAACTCTCTTAGAAACTCAGGTCCCTTGGCATTTGTCTTGAGGAGAGTAAGAGATAGGAGTTGTGGGTTTGTAGGCATATCATGTTTGATCATATAAGAGACTCTGATGGCTTATTTACCAACTTTCGTCGCTGATGAAGAAGTTTTCCTTCTTAACGAAATTAGCTTCACAGGCTTCAATCAGATATTTTACACTACCTACAGGACCTTTGCATAACACACATAACTCCATTTGCAATTTTTTTATCCTGAACCTTCCACATCATCCAATGGCCAGTATAAACTCAACTTCACCCCTAGGAGGTATGCACCGAAAAACCTGAGAATCATATACCTAAGAGGTCTTGTCCAAATATGATTCAAGTTGGGGATGATCACAGGAAATGGTAGTTTCTATTTAACGAGGAATATGGTAGTTTCAACGGACTACATATGGACCCAAATTGACACAAGGAGGCCCAAGCCCAACCCAACATTCCCAGAGAAATCATTTCAAAATCGGCTCTAAGACGACCCTTCACACAGCCCAAATTTTTTTTTTTCCAATGTGAGAGTGAAACACATCTTTGCAATCAGAAGGTAACATCCAAACATCCAATCTTTTAAGTACGAAGAGTCAGTCCATCAGGCAACGATCTTCATTGGATTGTGGTTTTAGACTTGTGAGCCAGGCATAGGCAAATTTTTTATGATCCAGCAGATAAATGGGCTGGCCTTAGGTCTATGTATATGCCCTGACTGTAGGTCTAATCCAGATGTGAAAATTTCCAAATGGGTCGGCCTGACTACTATCAGGCTGTGGCCTGGATCCACACGCCGAGTTCAGCATGATAATAAAATTGTGTAAGCTTGGACGCCCTTATGCCCCGTCCAATTTAATCCAGCACTGAGAATGGATAATGAGTAATCAAACTAAAAAAGTGAGCCTCTTCCTTAAAACAAATATAAAGGGCATTGTATATATGGGTATTTGCAAGCTCAGTTATTTGGAATTTACAAAGCCTGCCAACCACATAGGTACCGTTTGGATAGTTATACAAAGGAAATTCTTGATACAAAGAAAAACAGGGAGGAGAGATTTTTCTCTTCTTGGTTTACTCTTCCAAAACTTAAGATGAAAGACTTCTCTTCAGGTAAATGAACATTTTACTAATAAGAAATGACAGTTGACAATTTAATTTTAAATTTTTATTTATAAAAGAAAATTTCTCCTATATATAACTTTCTCTGTTTAGACCCAAACAATGTGGAGGGGCACTACTAGAAAACATGGTGATTCTCTTAAAGGGGTTTCTTTGAACCTGTTTTTCTCCTCATTTTTATACCTAGTGTGATTCTTCATTGTCATTCTCTACCTTCAAATAGACCCTTTAGTGAAACACGCATTTCCTTCTTTAAATCTACTTCTAGAGGGAGAAGTCAGTCTCCTCGTAACTTAACTTATACAAAAAAGTAAGAAGTTTTCTTCCAAGGAAGCAGAGGAAACACTCCTTTTGCTACTGAAAAATGAATGTCTTATTAATGAAGATTAGCATTTAATTATTTAATGGTGAACTTTTACGTTTATAAAATGCTTTTGAAATGATTCCTCTTGGATGATTTTCTCTGTTCAAAACCAACTGAAGTGCAAGTTCACTGCTAGAGAAAAATGGTAATTTTCCGCGAAGGGGATTCTTTTATCGTAGCATTGTTCTATTACTTTGTCTAATCAGAATTCTCCACTTGTCATTTTCTCAGCATCCAAATGGGCTTTAAAGGGTCTGTTTATTTCTTGTAATTGAATCCGTAGGTATTTTAAGACATTGTATTTTGTAAACGTAGTATAAATGAAGAAAGAAAGGCAACCATCCAAAAATACCATTAGATAACCTTAATTTCCTTAATGGACATTTATATCAAAGAAGGAATTGAATAGCCAGTAATCACACTAGTATTCAAATCCTAGGAAAGTCAATAAGCTATTATTACACTGTTAGCTTATATCCTTCATCCCGCACCTCATATTCTCAATCCTTCTCCAACTCACCTCTTTCATAATCTTTACATGGAGCAAACTTGACCTTGGATTCTTACGTATTCAATTTCCATTTATTCCATCCAAACAAACACGCCCCAAGTGTGAAATAATTTTATTTTGGCAGACACCATATGCTCTGAAGACTACTTTGGATACAGTGAATACCCATCTGTAGCAGATGTCAAGTGGGCGTCCACAATTATACCTTAATTGCTCTGTACCCCAATTTTTTCCTTGACTTTGTTGAGGTAATTGGCTCCTGTGCCAGCCTCAACGTTTACCCACAAATGTTATAAACATTCGAAAGTCATCAGTCACAGTTGCAAATGAGTAAGTAATTACATGTATAAGCCTACAATTTTCAAACAGGTTATCATTTTCTTGGCTCAAGAAAAAATTGATCCTCGTAGTGTTTCTTCATAAACATCATGAGATTATCAGACATGAAAGCTTTGGCGTATCCACTTTTCTTCCTGTTTAAAGAAATGAAAGAATACACAGGGATAAGGGGCAGATAAAAATACCAGCCTGAACATCGATAAAAAGATTTAAACGTAAAGTCAAATGGTGGATGCTGTCCGGAATAATGGCAAATTGGATCTGATGCCAATTCACAATGTGGTAGGTCCCATAGGATGGTTGCTCATAATAATATTACAAACTACATGGCTTAGCTGATCATTTACAAAAATACTATGGTTGTTCTTTTGGATGACCTGTCCATGCAGATTGGGCAGATTCATGACAAGCGCAATTCTTGTGAGACGAATTATCATTGTCTAGTCTTTGTTTTTATTGGACAATAGTTACTAATAAGTGAAGGTTTGAATCAACCTACTAATTTAAGTCTTAACACAGGCTAAGGTCCTTTCTCAGATTATTATATGCAATTTTAAACTAGACAAGATAATAAAGAAAAATCAATCACCACACAAAGAGAAGAGGCACAGAATTTTTACGTGGAAAACCCTACTCGAGAAAAAACCACGGGTGGCAGAAGCCACAGAAAGCAATGCACTATAAAAACGAAGATTACAGAGAACTCACAAGACCTTTGACCTAGTTGAAACTCAACCTAAAGGACTGTAAAGTACTTGTCGACGACCCGCCGTTCATCTTCTACGTGCTTACTTGAAACCCACCTGGAATGCCCCTTCAAGGTGCTTGAAAGAAGGAGAAGAAGGAATAAATCTTCAGCGCAGTCTCCCTTGCTATAATAGCCCACAAAACTCTCTTGAATGAAAAGCTCAATACTTGAAAATTCTAGGTTGCTCTTCTATCCAATTGTGGTTGCAAGGGGTCTTTAAATAGCCCAAGGTTCGTGCACAATACTTGTTTTAAGCAAAGAAGAACTCTTAATTGAAGTATGGAGAGTCAGCATGGAAGAGTCCTTAATGGACAAAAACGCCCAGCTCGCTATAGCGAGCATAGTTTCTGTCTGTGCATTGTTCAAGCTCGCTATAGCGAGACCAACTTCAATCTGAGGATTCTGTTCGCGCAGTAAAGTTCCAGAAGGACTCTTAAAGTATCTTCAAATGTGAATAGAAGTCTTCATAGCTTGACTTAGGTGTCCACATATCATCTTCCATTGATAGAAATCCCTGCACAGTCCTTTTCTAAATAAAAAAGAAAGTATAACTCAATTAGGACTGAGTTTTGTTCAACCTAGATGAATTAGCCAACAACAATTCTAACAATAAGGTAAGCTACAACCCTAAATTCTTGATAAACATTAACATAGATTTATTGGGTTTTACTACTCATGGGTTTGGAGAAATAAGCACATTATTGGGCTTTATATCTTCAAAAAGGTTTTGCCAATTAGTTATACTAATTGTTGGGCTTGCTTGCATTGAAAGGAGTTGAAAAAACCACTTTTTAGATGGGTTCACCATATAAAGAAGAAAATGGGATTTTAGGGGTGTAACGGTTCGGTTAATTGTTTTTTCAAAATACACAATAACCGAACTGTATTTTACGGTTTTCAGTTTTTAAAAATCGTAATCGTAACCGTACTCTAAAAAATTATTAAAAAACCGAACTGCTGTTAACCATATTAGACAATTCGGTTACGATTAATTGTCACTTAAAATACATATTTTTTTGCCAATGTGCAAAATACAAGTTCAAAAGTCAAAACCAAAGATCCTATATAACAAATTGCATAATTTCATAATACTAAAGTAGCATTAAAATGTTCACATAGATAAATGAAAGAATAAAGTGCATTTTTCTAGCAAACACATCCTTGATCTTTCACTTTTTCCTCTTTTATTTTTTGTTCCAACGATTATGGCTCAAAAGTTAAAATGGTTATTTAAGTTATAAAATTACAATACCCCATTTCTTCTTCTTCTTCTTCTTTTTTTATTTTCTTTTAAATTGGGATGTAACGGTTCAGTTAACTGTGTTTTTTGGAAAAACGGTTAACCATTTATGGCACGGTTCGATTAATAACCGTGAGTTGAGAATAAAACTGAAACCGAGACGTGGAGCACGATTTTTCGATTTTAACAATCGTAACCATAATCGAAACCATGAAACATGGTTATTAATCGTCAGTTCGGTTCAGTCAATTAGACAGCTTTTCAGTTTTTATTTTTTTTACTCCCTACTGGGGACTTTACATCTCTTTCTTAGGCCAGGGTTCGAACAAGAGAAGAAGCTCAAGACTGGAGAAGAATGAAAGTCTAACCCACTCTACACCATGGAGCAAAAGCCTTACCTATATAATTGGTTGATTTGGAGGGGTTTTATTTCCCCATTAAGGTATTCTTCTTGTCTTTTTTCTTGTTGTGATCTACCATTGGAGATTGGTGATGGTTGTATTATTGTCTTTCCGTTGTTGGCACGAGATCTTCTAGTTGTGTTTAGAGAAGACATTTGTAAACGCATTTTCTACGGTGGTAGGGTGGAAGTTTTGAAGTTTGGTCCAAGGGTTTTTTCCCTTTACATTGATGGAATTTTTACGTAAAAGAAAAAATGGTGTTTGCTCAAGCTCTCTTATTTATATTTATTAGAGGATTTTACCGGAAAATGAACCCTATTTGGCCACTGCACAAAATAATGAAAAGTACTTTCCACTGCATGAGATCGTTCATCCCACCATTTTTTCTTCTTTTTTTTTTTTCAGTTTTTTTTACAAGGAACGATAGCGTTGCCCAAGATAAGCAAGGGCAACGCTAGCGTCACTCTTTGCTATATAGTCTCTGCCCTGAATCCAACTTTTCCTCATCTGTCTTCCCTCAAAAGGGTTTACGAAAAGCGAATGAGCGTAACCGAGGAAGATGAAATAGAAGAAGAAGAAGAGGAAGAAGAAGAGCACAAAGGAGATGCATGGAAGTGTGCAAATGGCACATGCGGTAGCGTCTCAAGAGCAAGAGGTTGGGAGGAGGGTGGCTATTTGGGGGTGTCTTTGATGCCTAAGTGAATCCAAGAATGGAATCGAGCGACCACCACACTGCACGCATGGCACAATCAGCATATCATCATCATTCATCGTGGGTCAGTGGTCCCTGGAAGCATCATTGTAACACACTTGCTCTTTTTCCTGATTTTCCATTCTATCAAACCATGTTCCGTCAAGTGTGAAACCCCCCCCCCCCTCGATACACACACACACACACACACACACAAAAAAAAAAAGGGAACTCAAAGCCTTGCAGCTTTAACCAAAGGATTGTCCCTCCTTTCTTAATGGTGGCGTTCAAATGGAATTCAAAGCCTTGCAGCTTTAACCACACGATCGTCTCTCCCTTCTTAATGGTGGCATTGGCTGTTGGGAATTTTTCTGAATCTAGAGATGGATTGATTTATGTGAGACATCTCATGTATCAAGTTTGATTCCAATCCCATGCCCTGTCTTTATGGGATTTACAAAGAGCGACGCTAGCGTCACTTCATCTTGAATTGAGCAACGCTAGCGTCGTTGGTCCCAAAGTAAAAAAAAAAAAAAAAACCATGCCTAATGGACCGCGTTTGTACATTAGGAAATAGTTTTCACTATTTTGTGCAACTGTCAAATACGGTATATTTTCCGGTAAAATCCTTTATTTATTATTTGTGGATTGTTTTTGTATTGTTTTTATTCCCATTGATTTGCACGGAGAAAGGGAAAGCTGTACGTGCTTTCCTAAGTCCTATCATGATCCTAACGGGTTGGTTGCTGATGATGAACTCGAAGAGAGCTGACCCAGCTAGCTTTCGTGAGGTGGTGCGGTCAAGTGGGTTCACCATATCATTGCGGGGCGCATTTCAGCCTACATTTCAGCCATCCAGAGTGTCTGTTTCAAGATCTGACTGACCCATTTACCCCCCACAAAAAAAAAAGAGCTGACCCTGCTTGCTTTCAGGAGGTGGTCAAGTGGGTTCACCATATCACTGCGGGGCGCATTTTCAGCCTACATTTCAGCCGTCCAGAGTGTTGATCTATGGGTCCCAATAATGTTTATCCTTTAACGCACACAGGGCATTTTTGTGTCAAATAAAAATCCTTGACTTTTCTATCCAGACAAGGGCTTTTAATCTCACAAGACATGTCCACACTATAGGTATTCCCCTATATCTTTAGATGCTTTTCATTTGTTCCTTTAAACATTTTCTTATTATAGAGCAGCCATTTGATAAATCTCTTGCTGTGTTTGTGGAGAGAGAGAGAACGGGGGGGGGGGGGGGGGTGTGTGGGGTTGGTGGTGTGGGGGGTGTGGGTCTTGGGGGGTTCTCAATTTTCAATTGGATCTCCATAGGAGTTTTGTAGTGTTTACACAAGACTGGCATATTCTGTAACTAGACACCAAGTATCATATCTTTTATTCTCATTCTCTTTCGTATTAATACAGAAAGGTTTTAAAAAAAGTACAAACCAAGGCTTTGCCTAAGAGTGGCTTGTGAAACTCTTCTTCTTCTAGCTTTTAATGCAGTGAAGTGTCTGTTGCACATTTCTCAGTCTTCAGTCATCAGCAACCCTATCAAAGCAAGCCTCACCATGTATGGGCCAGACCAAAAATCATTATTATCAGACGATCCAAACCATTCATAGCACTTATAGGAAAGAAAGTTAATGGTTGATTAAAATACTTCCAACATTTATCATTATTTTTTCTAAAGAATCCAACTTATCATATGTTGAAGTCAGTGCGGATTCGGCACACACACCATAGGGTTGGGCAGGTGATGGTAATTAGATTAGGATTATGCATACTTTTTCTTATTTAATTAGTTTTATATCTATTATTAGATTTAAGGCTTTTTTTTTTATAATTGTGTTTCCTAATTTGGTTAAGACTTTTATTTAGGAGGTTTGTTCTTAGTTTTTTATATATTGGTGTGATGTAATTCGATTCAGTAGAATGAAATAAGGTGATTTTCTTTGTATTCCTCTTTTGTCTCCTCCGTTCTTCCTAAACATCATAAACAAACTCATCACACCATCCTTTTCGGATGGTCTTTTGAATTGGCGCTCACCATAAATTGACACTCATGCAATGACTACCCCCTATTAGATTGAATCACCAACACATTTTACTTGAAAGTAATAATTATTATTTCACGCCCTTAATATGATCTGATTGTGACCACTTGTTTTTTGGTTTTTTTTTTTTTTTTTCCATCCTTAATCCACCCACACAAATTCCAGATGACAACCGCATCAAATTTTCAAAATCCTAAGACCATTTGGGGGTTCCTGACATCTGTTTTCAAATTTAAGACATTTGGCAGAGGGTCTTCTCTAATTCTAATAATATATTGCAAAAAGAAACCTTCCATCGCCCAGACGATGAAGTCAGATAAAAGAGAAAGCAGAGTCAGATCCCTTTCCAGATCGATGCAACCATCCTCATTCCTCAAATGGGCTCAGGTATGGAATAATTTCTTTTTTATTTCTTTTGAGATTTCTTATCTATTGATTTGGAGATATATATATATATATATATTCTTCTTCTTTTTTTTGGCTTAAGGGAAGAAAACAAAGACTTCAAAAAGTCCCCCAAAAAATAGACAACAGGAGAGAACTGTACAGACAGAAGGATGCAAAAAGACCTAATGAGAGGATAAAAAACCTGTTAGTATCTGTTGGTTAGAGGAGGTTTTTTTTTTTGGTAACTTGAACTTAAAGAAAACTGAGGATATGTTAAAGGTATTCTCCTCTGAAAGTCCTTGTTATATTATTGAGATAGAAGAGAAGTGCATCAATAATCCATTTCTTGATTCTAGTTACGAAGGGCTGGATGGAGTGGAAAGTGCACTCATCTTGTGCCTTTAGAAAATACGTTGTTGACATGAAGACCCAAACCATTGCTTGCCTGCAGGCTATATTGTCACAGTTGCTTGATATGGCATTCCAAATAGAAGTACGGGACAAGGAAAGAAAAAACCGAGCTCCCCTATTTGAAGGACCCAACTCCATATATCCTTGGCAAAAGAGGACATGAAGTTAGTTTCTTCTCCCAAACTATACAAATTGATTTCGAAATTGGAATACAATTTGCTAAATAATTGCAAAATTGGACTCTAATCTCAAACCAATTTGAGAAATTAGATTTAAAATCGATTTTAAGAGATAAGCTCTATCAATCAATTCAAAGTCCACTTTTGTTAAGATTCTTTATGTGAATTTCAAATTTTAAGCTATATCTATTATGGATAGGTGATTAAAGAGTCCGGTTGAAAAATCCACCTTGCTCAATAACTCTATCCAACCAAGTTAAAATGAGTCTTTTTTAGGTGGATTTAGAATTTTAATATATCTATTATGGTTAGAAAATATTTAATGTTTGTGATTTTAAAAATTGAATCCTTGGTAGTGATTTATACATATGGGCTCTACATACAATAAACTTTTTTAAAGTGGGCCTTATATTCTAATTCCTAAAGACGGGGCCACACGTAATTTTGCAATTGATTGTTTGATTTCGATTTTAATATTGACTCTTTTTTATCTTCTTTCTAAAAAAATTAGAGATACATCTTATCTGTTATGATTTTTCTTATAAAGAGATTTATTTAAATAAAATTCACAATATATATCTTATCTTTTGGGTTGTCTTGCAATTGATTAAGAATGTTTCATATAGTAACTAAAAGATTTTGTGTCGAGTGATATGTAATATACATACAATTTTACAGCAAGTTATATTGCAACTTTGCAAGGCACCCAAATTTTTAGTTCAGAAAGAAATAAATGTCAAATCTTGATCGATGGCCTTTTCTTTCTACCTTTTTTTATTAATCCCGATGTGTACCTATGAAATCCAAACTACTAAAGTCCAAAATTATCGTATGTATAGGCAATTGGCATCCAAATGGGATTTTGGCCTATTCTGCGGAAAGTGAAATGTGGAAAGTGAAATGTTTCAAAGTTGTTTTTAAGAAAATATAAAAACAAAAGGGATTTTTACGGGAAGATATAAAGACACCCAGTAATTTTCAAATAAAGATAAGATTTGAATTTTAGTCAAAGAAGCATGGCCCACTTTCAGATTGGCTTAGCCGTACCATGCTGTACCCCAATTAGGCCAGGCAGTGCCACCCACGAGTTGGCCCAATGCCTATCCTAATCTTTTATTTTTAAATTTGCTTATATAAATTAAAAGAGACTTTATGGGCTTTTAGGGTTTTCAGTTGAAATAAAGTTGAAATTACTAAAATAAATACATAAACATTGATGTTAATTTGCACAACACTTGAAGTTTCATATTCATTTATATAAAAAATAATATTTACTTTGTATAAATGTCAGACTGGGCCATGCTTCAAACTGTAATAATTGGTATATTGTTTTTTTTATATTTATTTTTTCATTTATTAATATCTCATAAAATAGCCACAAATTGGTCGTGTTTTTATTTCTGGGCCCGGGCTTAGTGCGGGCATGCTTTGCTAGTTAATATATATTATAGACGTAGGATTCGATTTCAAAATTGAGTTCCAATTTGCTAATTGATTGTGAAATTGGACTTTAATCTCAAATCAATTTAAAAAATTGGATCTCAAATCAATTTCAATTTCAATTTTCATTGTTACCAAAAAACCACCTATACTATTCTCTTTGTTCCTTCTTTTTGATCTTTTTGATAAGCTTCTTATTTTTGCATTTTTTCTTTTTCGGTGTATATAGTTTTTTTTATTATGAATTATAGTGCCGTACTTAGTTTAATTATTATTTTATTTTAGGGCCCGGGATTAGCACGGGCCTTTCTTGCTAGTATAACATATGATGTTATGTGTTGACTTTACATTTTATTTACATGTAAGACACCCTAAAAAGCCTTAAAATAGGTCCGAGTCAGGGTCATGTACGTGGTTTTCCTTGAGCTGGACCTGAACATATAGTCGACCTGGAGCTCGACCCATATTATTTATCTTACTGTATAACATAAAATTCATACTTTAGTATGATTATATGTGTAGGCGGTAAAAACGACACCTACTTAGATTGAGGAGATGAACCTCTTAGATCAGGGAAGACCGAATGCCGGGAACCTCCACGGGGCTGAGGAACCTGAAAAGGGAAGGAGGAAAGCTTGGGTCAGAGCCCCTGGCTGCCGTGAGCCGAAGGCGCTCCGATGCCTGAGTTAGTTCTGGAAAAAGACCAAACAGGAGGAGGCAGGAGAGGGGAATGAGACGATGTGGTCAGTCTTGCGAGTTACGTACCTCCATGGGGTCATCCCCAGTGCCTATATGCGGGCACTCCTCGTTCATTCTCTATGTCAGTGGGGGTAGGTGGGGTGAGGTCCCATCGATCCTTACCCTGATATGCAACAGTAGGTGAAAAGGGAACATCCCATCCTAACTTTCCATGCCTTCAGTCAGTTGATGTTAAGGGCTGATAAAGCTAACTTTTTATCGCCATAAATGAGCAATCCTATCGTCATAAATGAATACTCCTATCTGTCAGGGCGCGCCGTACTTCCCGGAGGAAGGTGGTGGCCTACTCTGTCTTTAGCATTTTGTTCCGAGACCAAGAATGGCTTGCCCGTGCTGTGCTTTTGTGCTGAGCTGACACTCACGCCAAGCTGCCGAGCCGCCCTGCCGTGCTGGCACTCTTGACCGAGCTGCCGAGCTGACGAGTTGTGACCACAGAGGCCGAGGTGGACAGCAAGTTCTACTGTAATCCTTACTTAATTTCGTCATTACGGTGTTTTACCCACACAATATGCATGCAATTATATATAATACTGAGGTAAATGGGTAGTTGGGTATGGTCCATATTGGACGTGATCCCAGATCCAACAATTGACTGGGATCATAAAACGGTCTGCTCCTAGATTTGGCGGGTAGGGTAGGTTGGCTAACCAGGTATTTGGGACCCATTTAGAGCCATACTGAAGAATCAAGATTTTCATATCTTTTAATTTTTAAATCACGATTTGGGATTGGCTGCTTTGTAACTGTTTCCTAGTGGCGGTTACTAATCAGAAATTGTGTTTTCTAGCCATGGTTTGGTAGTTGTCTTTGTCATCGAAGCCTTCTCTTAATTATATTTTTTTGGGTTGTTTGCATGGATTTTGTTCTTCCATTCTGATCAAACTTTAGATAAGTTGCACTTCTTTTTATCTATTTTTATTACTTCATCCACGTCCGATTCGGCCTACCTCTTCTCATTGGTGAGCCATCAACCAGCATAGCCAATAGTCAAAATTTTCCTTACCGGTGTTATTGCCAGTCAGCATTTATTTATTTTTTGGTAGAAACATCTAGTTTAGGCCTATCAATTTAGCCCGTTGAAATGGGTACCCGACCCGGCCCAAGCCCGAAAACATAGGGCTTTTAGAAAAATTTGAGCTCGGTGGGTTGGGCTTAGACAATTATTCGAAAGCCCGGCCAAAATGGGACTGGGACTGGGTAGAGCCTACCCAGTCCGTCCCGTCCCGGCTGCAAGGTTATTTTACTAATTTTTATGTATTTTTCCGACACTATAACCTGCTAGCCTCATGGTTGAAGTAATGAACACCTTTCAACTATACTAATATACACATCTTATCCTTTACTATCCAGTATATACTAATCTTATTCCATGTCCCAACAAAGTTTTCCATCCAAACCCTGCCAAAGCATTTCCCTTCTGACTGCCCAACAAGCCAAATTTAACTTGATAGCTTCAACTCTTTCTTACATTCAGAGATTAGATTATATCTTTCTTCACATTTGTTGATTTGGAAGCATTTCCTTACATTTGAATATTATAATAGTTACTTAACAAAAATGAGGAAAACCTCAATATTTTAAGGTGGGAAAACAACAAATAATAGTTAATTTCATTTCAGCAGAGACATTTCACTTCAGAAAGAGTTCTGAAAAAAATATAGCTTAGTAACTTTTTAGCTAGGATCTCAAACCCCCCTTAATCAAGTCCTGTCTCAAGATTATTTCTTTTTTCTAAATTTTTATTTTCACCATCACCGTGTTCTCCAAAATGGCCCATTTTAGAGGCAATTGAAACTTCCCCGAAAAAAAAATTGACAGCTATGCATAAAAGAGCTGTAGATGTTTCACATAAATGAGCACATGATCCACCATTTCCTCATCAATCCACAACTAGAACAACTGATATAACAATAAAAATGGTGATAGCATTTTGGCAACTGCATGATTGGGAGAGAAGAAAAAAGGGACTACACAAAGAGTAGCAGTGAACATTATTATTCAATTGGTGCCTCCGTTCTTCTTCTTCTTCTTGTTGTACTACTGTTGTTGGAAAGCTATAGAAGTAAGAAGTTTCATGCAACCTGTGAGGGGTAAAATCCTAGCAGAAAGAAACCCAATATATATAATAGTGGCTGGGTCTAAAGTTCAGTGACAGTATATGAATAATTAGAGAATGTTAATTTTATGTTCAAGATCGTGATAATGCCCAGGCCGAGCCTGGGCTTGTACGAGATGAGATTTGACATAGGCCCGCTCAATTTAGGGTGGGGATTGGACAACCCCCGGCAAGCCCGTCTAATATTTGGGACGAGATTGGACAACTGATCCCCAGGCACGGCCCGTCCCATTGACAGGCCTAATCTGGTTGCCGGTCAGCGTTAGACATGCCCTAAAACCATTTCAAATGGCTTACTCAAACAACCATGGTGTACCCTATGTTTGGGAAGGGGGGAGGGGAGGGGAGGGAAAATTTGAGGGGGAGGGAAAATTTGAGGGGGAAGGAAAATGAAGGGGAGGGAAAATTAATTTTACATCCTCTTGTTTGGATAGTCAAAAAGTAGGGAAAATAAAAGTGAAAAAGTATGGTTTTGTTTGTTTGTGAGGTAGAGAGAAAATTACCAATTTACCCTTACTTTGTGAAAAAGTGAAAAGGGCATTTTAGTAAAATTACAAAGAATCCCCTCTTTCCCTCATACTTTCCCCCCATTTTTTAGGGAAAAATTTTAAGGTGGGCCCCACAAGAATTTTACCCCCATTTTCCCTCCCCCCTTCCCAAACACCATCAATTTTCACTTTCCCTCCATTTTCTCCTCTTTTTTTTCCTCAACCCCCCGCCCCCGCCCCCGCAACAACTTTCCCTCCTTCCCAAACGGAGGGTTAGGGTAAAGTGTATTTAGTGCGTCCCACGACGGTGGATTACATTAGCGATCAAATGCAACTCTCCTGCCTGATGTTCCATGTCTACTATGAGTTTCCTACACAAGTGAATTTTTTTTTTTGTTAATGGAGAGTTCTCAACCCTTTGGGCTGGACTAATTCCTTTGGGCCCAGAGAGAAGCCGGATAAAACCCCTGTGGCCCACAAGTGGTAGCATAAGTGGACTCAACCTTCGGTTCCTGAAGAGGGGGGAAATAGGAGTCGATATCAAGACCTCTAGCTCCTGAAGAGGGAGGAACCTTGGTCCTGACTACTCGGCCAACCCCATGGGTCATAAATTATATGGTAGTGGAGCTGCCAAGCAGCCCAGTTGGTTAGGACTCCGGGTTGTCCATGCCGTAAGGTTAAGATATGTGGGTTGGGCCCAAGGTGGATCAAAGCACTCGAAGAATCGAGACTACCTAGGCCCTTACCCAGCCTTTGCATGGCTAAGCCCAGGACTTAAAGAGAAGAACATCATTTATTATTATTATTTTTTCTTACAGTGCCACGGGGAATATATTGAATGTAAACTTGACATTAGCACTTCTTCTTTATCTGAGCTTAGACCATCAATGCATTGCAATAAGCAACATGATGCTAGATCGAAATTTACTATACTACGAGTTGATTGAAGGTGATGGTTAGGCAATTATTTACTATCCAAGATAAAAATATCAATTGATGTACTTTTGTGTAAAAATAGGATGTTTTTTTGTAGTTTAGGGGAGAAATTAGATTTTTTTTTCTTTTTTTTTAAAAGAGGAGAAAATTTTAAATTTATGTACTTTTAATATGACCGAATATCTTTTCTTGTCTGGATAATGGAGACTTTACTCTACTTAACTTTACTAGTAAATCCCAAAGGATTATTTAAGCTGGAAAATGCTTGTGTGAGAGATATATTTCACTCTGTAAGGATTACTTATGACATGACATGACATGACATGGCCGCAGGTTGACCATTCAATCCAATTAGTGAATTGGTTGAATTCAAATCGGCCATGTAGATCCTTCCGGTAACCCTACCACCATCTGCTAAGTTTTGATTTAAAGCTGCTGAAGGGATTTTTCATTTTTTCCCTATCAAAATTTCAATTCACCTTACATCCAAATAGGCTCAGATTTCACAACACCACCGTCTGCGTTAAACTGAAATCAACTAACGAGTGTTTCGCCTAGACACGAGGGGTGTTAGTGGCGTGGATGAAAAAGAGAATAAAGATACATTGTACCAGCAGGCTATAAAATAAGAGGTATATCAGCAACAACATCCATGACAGTCTAGTTTCCCAATGACATTGCAGTTAGCAACGGGTGGGGATCGAGGGACTTGGAGTTGGGAAAACAGAACCGTCTCGTGAGGGAGTAGCTAGCTGTTCCCAAAAGCATTTACATTACCCGACTGGGTCCCTATTAAATGCCCTTTCCCCAGAGCACATGAACATGCTCTCTAATATATGAATGATGCCCATGAGCCAAGAGCTCTCTCTTTTTCTGTCTGCAAAACAAACCCAGCAAACTTGAGTC
Organism: Persea americana; assembly: GCA_029852735.1. Classification (NCBI taxonomy): domain Eukaryota; kingdom Viridiplantae; phylum Streptophyta; class Magnoliopsida; order Laurales; family Lauraceae; genus Persea; species Persea americana. Next base: position 70,483,794 of record CM056815.1, read on the forward strand.
CTAAAAACAAATAGGGCCTTCTACGGTTTAATCCCTCTTAAACTTGGATTCTATAGGATAATGATATGCGAACTCCAAATTGCGCTGCTATCATTTTGGAGTCTTTTTGTCATTATCTAATGGAACACAGCTTTAAGAGGGATTAAATTGTAAAAGTCTCATATATATCCTATTATTTCCACTTCATTCACTACAGTGACTCGTTGACCATTTGGGGGTATTGGGTTATCTTTTCATGTTCTTAATAATCATGTTTATCATTTATATCAGGCAGATGTTCTAGCTTTGAAAGTGCAAATGACATTGTTAAGACTCATCTAACTAATAAATTTAAAAAATCTGCCTTTCGATCAAGCCCGATCTACCTAGTGAGGGCCCAATTCTATACATTTTAACTTCCAAGTTCTACTATGAAAACTTTCATAAGGCACTACATTTGAAATAAATTCACCATAGTTTCCATTAAAGGAAGTCCTCTTAAATTTTACCAGGTAAGAAGGAGATTATTCAAAACTCAAGCTTTAGCTAAAATAATTAACCACTGACCAATCTAATCTTATCTCTAACTAATTGAATCGGTTGTCTGTATTACTATCCCGCAATCACATGTCTTTTACTGAAAGATCATGTAATTGTTGACATAGAAAATATAAACCTCAGTCGCTTTTCAAATCTTGCTGTAACGCCCCAATTCTGAATACCGAAGATAACGCTAAAGTACCCGAAGTTGGCGCGCTACTTCCCGGAAAAAACGAAAACTTTCAAGATCGTAGACCGCAGTGAGGTCAAAATTTTAAAACTTCTTAAACAACATAATAATCAACAGTTGTATTACGGAAGCATAATAAAAGATAGCGGAAGCAATAGTATCATGTAATAAATCAAATGTAACAATGCGAAAGTCTAATATAAATCTCAAAGTATATTTATCAAAATGTTTATACATATCTGTCAATTTACCAATGTCTCACTACAAAAATACTCTCAAATCCCAAAATGAACAACTGCACTCAGTCTCCCTATGCAAGCTCTCCATCCTTCGGCTCGACTACTTGGTCAGCCGGCCCCCACCCGTAGTCACCAACTACAGGCATCTCGTAGATCGCGTCATCCGCGGGATCATGGTCGGGACCTAAGCACCAAAGATGGGTCAGATCCAAGGATCTGGCAAGGCACCATATGCAGATAACACAAGATGTATACAACAAAAGAGAGTAATGACAGGTATGTAATCATATAAGTAACAAGTATACATGATCTAGGCAGTTGAGTAGTAATAAACAGTTTAGAGTCAGAAAGGTAAAGTATATAATCTAATCAGACAACAAATGGCACATTCACACAAGTTAGATACACCGCGGGATATTATGCCGCGGCCCTCCCGTACTGTAAACGTCTCATTTCATAAACAATTTGCGGCGGGGAAAGGGTAATAACCATGCAAGGGATAACAGCCCTGAAATAATCATAACATACAATATATAATACCGATCACACCCCTTTATCAGATTAACCCGGACGCGGTATCACACCGTCCGTCTAATCACAGCTCATCATGATAGCTCTAAGTAACCAATATAGCCCCTACCAGCAATGATCAGTCAACTGGCTGAGCTTTAAACAACTGAGTGAATGTTTAGTGCCGACTTGGGAACCAAGTATGGGTCTGTGTATGTCTATGCTTATCTTGTGTGAGCAAGGTTCTAACCAAGTCTCTAAGAGGTTAAAGTACAACAACATGGAACACGGTCCGATATCCAAGTCTAAGTCCAACATTATTGGATACACTCCAAGGCTCATAACCGTGGCCTGAAGTAACACAAGTACCATACCATGTCCAATTTACAAGTAATCAACCCATGCTCATACACACTGAACTAACAAACCATTAAAGATTTAACCTCTCCATTCTAGGGTTCCACATTCCCAACCTTAGGCCGTATGAGGGCCCGCCTAGACACAGACACGGGTAAATTATCTCCAAACACAACTTAGGGTCACCACTAAGTAATTCCTAGGTTCAGGTCCTCCAATTTCCATTAATTAATATGTTTAAGACAACAAAAGGGATAAGAGAGGGGAATAACACATAAAAACCCTCAAAAGCATGGAATCAAGTGGAAATAAACAAATGACCAATCCTAGGTAGTGGTCCACTATTGGTTAGGGCCTCATCAGGTGATTGAATCCCTAACGGTAGTCTCAGGTGTCAAAGACAGTAAATATGGTGCTCCTGAAGTTGCGGACACCATAGACTACAATTAAGGGTCGAATTAGTGACGATTCGAATCTCAAAACCTCAATTGGTGGACCCTACGAGTCAAGGCTAAGCCATGCCATTGATTCGTGTGTGGCACACTTGATGGAAGGCTATTTGGATGGTCAATAGACTCCACATATGGTCAAACCTCACAATTACATAAGCATGGAAAATCACTGATCTCAGTTTGCCCGATCGACATCACACCCTGGGATGTCGACGGGGTGAACTGGATGTTGACTTCCTAGGTCGACATCCTGCAGTGTCCCCGGTCGACATCATGGTCGTGATGTCAACCGGGTCCACTGAGACCTGGTGTCAAGCAGCTGGGGGGTTCTGCAGGAAATCCACTGTATCCGGTCGACATCATGGCCGTGATGTCGACGGGATACACAACATTTCTGCTCTGACTGAGAAACATATGTCCCAGTTATTTTCTACAGGTTCCTGTGTGCCCGGTCGACCGAGACAGGGTCTGGTCGACTGGGTACACGTAAAAAGCTAAAATCCAGATTTCTGGAACTCTTCCCTTTTCAATCTAATTTTCCTTCAATCCACTCCAATTCTCCTCCATACATCACCAGATCATACAAAACATAGAAAACACTTCTACAATCCATTCATCCATCCATCTGGGTCATTGATCTTCCAAATTGGAGAACCCATCCATCAATGGCCATTTTTCCATGAAACAAGCTGAAAGAGAAGATCTACACATGTATTATCATCTAATAGAACTGAAATTACAGAAACAAGAAAGAGAAGCATGCATCTAATGAAATTGCATAAGGTACTTGCCTTAGTGTAGAAGAAAGGAAAATTGAAGTGAGAGAAGGGATCCAATAGGGTGATAGTTGCAAATTGGGATGGTCTTCTAGCCTCCTTGTGTTGGAACTTAGGAAAATTAGGGTTTTCTTGAGGAAGAAGATAGGTTAGACGAGAGATGAGTGGCAATTAGGGTTTAGGCTAATGTTGCAATAACTTAGGTTTTATAACTTAGGGTTTTAGGCCAATTACCAAAAGGGTAATTTGGTTGCAAATGGAAAAGAAATGGGGTCATGGGTATTTGGGTAAATTGGTAGGGTTCTAGAATGTTCTAACCTTCATTAGCCCTCCTATTAATTCTAATGAATGAAAGCCAAATCCTAATTAAATCAAAACCTCCTAAAATTAACCAAAAAACATCTAATATCTATTAAGAAACATAAACAAGCTAATTCTAAAACTTAGGAATATTAGAAACTATACTACAAATTCCTATTAATTAGCATATTAAAGCAGAGAATACTTTAATAATTATTATTTAATTCAAACTGCGGGCCCACCAGGGGTGGGGCCACACACTTGCACCATCAACAATTTTTTACTGGCGAACATCGTTTGTCTTGTAAACCTTGTTCCTTTTGAGTCTGTTGGTGCCAGCCACCCATTAGATTAGATTGCTTTTAATTCTTTTAGAAGTGTTCATTGCGTGGGTTGATTGAGGATGCTTGATGTTTGTTGAAGAGAAAAAAAATGTTGACAGTGAGATTAATTTGATAAAAATGGACTATTGCTGACCTGATCACAAAAAACCTACCGGAAATGGCTCTCACATTAGGAGATTGTGTTGTGAGGGAGTAGGATTGATTTTATGTGGACCTAAGAAGTTAAGTTGCTAATTGCATGATATTAAAGTGTCCTCATCAGCCTGAAAAATGCTGGTTTTTTTTTTCAAATGATCTCCTTTTGACAATGATAACCGGATGGAAGTTATGGGTTATAATATACCCCCTTTTCTATGGGAACCGACAATAATAACAGTTTGTTTAGGCTCCCTTGGCAACCTGATTATCGTAGTGGATTTAATGTTACGTGTGGAGTCTGATTTCATCTAGGTTGGACTGTTAATTCAGATCCATTGCCGCGGATCCAATTGTGCTATTACCCTTGTAGGGGTATTTTCGTAATATTACCTGGTGCTATTATGTAACTCTAGCATAACCGCCAAAAAGGCTGTATTTTATATTCTCATCTTCTGCTTTTGAGCATAGTGGAATCGGTGTGATCCGTGGACGTATCGCAAGATCGAGGAAACCACGTAAATCTATGTGTCATCTGTGTGGTTTGCTTACAACTTTTGTTATTATTTTCTTCCTAACATTTAACACAATTGGGAGTGGATTCCTTCTTCACATGAAGAATTTTGATGTGTATAGTCAAAGTCAGAGTAAAACTTCTCACCTCTTTCCCTCCTTTCTTTCGACTCTTGTATGTGCTCAGGTAATATTGCTTGAGACTATTTTTATTGCTGCTATTGAGATAAATCTATTTGCTTTCTTAGATAAGAATCTTTTAATTTTTTTCACTTGGGGTGCTATTTGCTTTTTTAGTTTCTACAGTCATACTCTTTTTATCCATTCTCCAGGCAATTCTAGACTTTAATGTGTGATCATTTCGGACTGAAGCACTAAAAATAGCTGAGTGGAGAAGCACGAACAAGAAGTTCAAAGGGATTTTGCTGATAAAAAAATAGAAACAAGGAAAAATAAGAAGGTTTTGAGATTGCATGTAAACTGAATATAAGAATTACTAAAGAGGTGAATATTAAATGATATATATAACGTAGACATGTAGATGGGTCTCGACTTGCCTACTATTTAAATTACTATGGTGATTGTTGAGTATTCATTTTCTATCCCTCCTATTCGTTTATTTATTTTTTTTACAAGATTTATTTAATGATCATTTTTATATACTTAACTACTACTGCAAATACAAATCTTAGAATTGTGGGAACTTAATTGCACGAAACAAGGGATAACAATATCCAGTAAACCTAGTTTCCCGTACAGCCACATCATAAGACCCCCTATAGTCACTTAGTCAGTAGTCAATACTTTATTTGTTTCCTTATCGTGTCCCTTGTGGAGTCGATGTCCTTTCCGTTCATGTAAAGTCTTATGTAATGGCCACACAAGAAGCCCCATCCGCGCATGCAGCCAGAAAAGCAAGGGCTAATCAAAGTTCTCCATTTACTATGAATAAATCTGTCCATATCATTCTCCTAATAACATCTGAGGGCCACCATTCATGTTAACATTGACACGACACGTTTCAGCCAGTGGAAACCTTAATAACTCATAAAAGATTGAATTCATTTCTCTTTCATAGGAGAAACAGAGAAGCAGACAAACGAGCCTCATCCATCACAACTCCTGATGACTTAGATTTAATTGTTTGTTTATGTTATCCTAAGACATATTTTAATCTTATATTGTTAAATAATATAGAGAAATTAAAAAATAAATCAATGTAGGTTATGGTTGATGTGGAGGATTGGAAGAACCCGGCTTTACAGTGAAAATGCCGATCGGGTTTTCTAGGTTCCAAATGAATGGATGCCAATCACAATTTTAGATGGAAACTATATGATGACGATTAAGAATTGGCAAAATATCATAAATTATTATATCATGTAGAGTTTTGATTTTAAGGCCATAATATTTTGGATTTGTTTGTTTGCATTATAATACATATGATTTATACAATAACTGGTTAAAAATGAATGCCAAAGGTAAAATTTAAAAAAATGAAAATCAGATAACCTTTGAAGGAGATATTGTCAAAGAAAAATATTAGCAGCTTTAATTTTATTTGATTCTGTTTCCATAAAAAGAAAGATTATTTGAAGTTCACTTTTTTTGATTGGCCTATGGCCTTCATTTTTACCTACTTATTAGACAAATCCTATGCATTTAATTTTTCTGTATTTTAATGAAAATAAACGTGCCCTTGGTGTAAGTTTTAACATAAGTAATGGGTGAGGGCCAACCAAGTAACAAGGTATAGAGATGTTTGTGGTAGCTCGGACTGACCATGAGTGGACCCGAGAGGACAGAAAATAAACAAGACACTCTGTTTTGAAAGTAAACCACATTTATATTTTCCCCTTGAGTTCTTGCCATCTTCGATAGGAACAGCACTAGAAGACAGATAAAAGTTGGTACCAAGTCTAAAACAATAGCTTGTAGATGACACAAAAAATGGATTCTTGGTAATCAATGGCTGCTACAGCAATATTTTTCTGTTCAATTTATGGACTTTTTTATTCTGAAATCTTGTGACAGCACACAAGAACTATAGAAGAAAAGGATGGCGCGATTGCAATATTTTGACCAGGATTGCAATACAATAAGCTACATTAAAAGTTTCTTTTAGGTGGAAAATACTATATCAAAAGTATTTAATGCAGGATTTCTTGATCATTTCTTAAATGCAAGAAAAACTAAGAGCGTACTGTTTCTTTGGGTTGGTAAGCTAGAATTAATGGATGATCTCAGGTTTGAAGCTTTTGAATTCTTGTTGCAATTATCTACGATTTGGCATCACAGGAAAAAAATTGTGTATGATATGGAAGAATTTAGATTCGCATAATCTTTCCCCACTGTTCTGTCGTTTGAGGCGACGTATTTTTCTGGAGAAAGAAAAATAATGAATTGATTTTTCTCGATTAGAGGATTTTGATTTCTGAGAGGGGTGGAATACATGATTCCTCTCTCCTGAAAAATTTAAAAGGGACATTTACCAAATAATTAAGCTTATAATGTAATTAATCGATTTTATAAAGAATGATAACAAAACCACCATTTAGTTTTTTGTACATTTTTTTTTACGAAATTACCCCAATTGAAGATATCGTTAACTGCCTATGTTTAAACCCACGAATTATTATTATTCTTCTTCTTCTTCGTGAAAGCCTCTTCTCTCTTTTATCCATTCCTCCATTTCATGGATTAACCTGTAAGGGATTTTTTGGTTGTATCATTGAATAAAATGTGGATTGAAAATTAGGTTAGATGGTGAGTTATTTGTGGGTTTCACGAAGAAGACTCAAAGAAAGAGGAGTGTTTCACGAAGAAAAAAAAGAAGAAGAAAATTCGTGGGTTTAAACGCAGGCAGTGCTTGTGTTTAAACCCACGAATTTTCTTCTTCTTTTTTTTCTTCGTGAAACACTTTTACAAACTTACAAAAGATGTTGCTTGCTGTGACATTTTGTTCTCTTTTGGTTGTTACTCTTGGCTTGTTGATTGAAATTTTTTTAAAGCCTAATTCTTGTTGCCAAAGAAAAAAAATCCCCCAAGGACCTAAAGAGATGAAGAAAATTAGTGAGTTTAAACACAGGCTGTTGACGATATCGCCAACTAAGTTAGCGATATCGTTAACTTACTGTATTTAAACCAATGAATTTTCTTTTTCTTCTTCTTCATGAAACACTCTTACATACCTATAGAAGATGTTGCTCCCTGTGACATTTTGTTCTCTTTTGGTTGTTGCTCTTGGCTGTTGATTGAATGATTTTTCAAGCCTAAATTTTGTTGCCAAAGAAAAGCCCCTAAGGACCCAAAGAGATGAAGAAAGTGCATGGGTTTAAACACAGGAAGTTGACGATGTAGCCAACTTAAGTTGGCTACATCGTCAACTTCCTGTGTTTAAACCCATGCAACTTCCTGTGTTTAAACCCACAAATTTTCTTCTTTTTCTTCTTCGTGAAACACTCTTCTCTCTTTGGGTATTCTTTGTGAAGCCCAAGTAAAACTCACAATCCAACCCAATTTTCAGTCCACATTCTATTCAATGATTCAACCAAAAAAATCCATAACAGGTTAATCCATGAAACGGATGAATGGATAAAAGAGAGAAGAGGGTTTCACGAAGAAGAAGAAGAAATTGTGGATTTAAATACAAGCAGTTGACAATATCGCCAACTAAGTTAGCAATATCATTAACTAGGGTAATTTCGTTAAAAAAAAAAAAAGAAGGTACGAACAACAAAAGGATGGTTTTGTTATGATTCTTCATAAAATCAATTAATTACACTATAAGCTTAATTATTTGGTAAATATCCCAATTTAAAAATGCAGAATCCTCTTATTTCACAAATAAGTTTTCCCTAGGTTGTCAATTATCCAATCTAAGGGTTTCAAATAAATGGAGGTCAAAGTTTCATGCCATTAATGATAACTTAAAATGTTTAATGGATCCAATTTGTTGTAAATAGCTTAATTTGGAAACTTCATAGATCCATAGGGCCAATGGGCTATACAAACTCATCTGGTTAATAGCGTCCTGCTGCACAAGTTGCACATAATCTATACTTGTATTGGAATACTCTAATCCTAGATTGTAGGTGATAGTAAGGAACGTGCCCAACTTTTATAATTCCTATTGCTTAAAAATTGAAGGGTTTTTTCATACATGTCTAGTGGGAGAGGGATCCATTAGGGTGGTGATCATATGCAACTTTACACTAATCATATTGTTTCTTGGGTGATTTCATAATCATTTCAAGTCACCTAAGTTTGTGTATATATCTAGAATACCCCATGAAATTCAGCTGTCTAGTGGGGCGGACCTACATGCATAGGTTTGGTGGCGGTTGCCTCGTTGGATTTGTGTTTGTTTCCAAAATTCATATGAAAATTCAGGTATTGCTTTCAAAATTCACAAGAAAATCCTGAGTCTACCCCAAACCTACATTAAAACTCAGGATTTGTGCCCCAAAAGCCAACTACCTATTTGGGTCATTCGAATAAAAATCTTGGGTCTGGCATTGGGTTGTCCGTGAGTTATTGAGAAAAGAAAAAACATTCCTCTGATCATGGCATATAGAGAGGTGAAATTATAAGTCAGTCAAAATTGTTGCTATTGACTCATGGACCGAGTCAATATATATAGCCATTGTGGCTCTCATGGCCATACATGCAATCCTAGTAATGGGCCCATATGCTAATGAAAGCATGGCTTTGATACCTATATCGGCCAAAGCCAAACATATTGGCGCGTGAAATGACCACCCCTTACTCTAGCAAATAAAATTCTAACTTGTTTGGCATTTTACTTTTAAAATAAAGTGGAGTGGAGTGAAGTGAAATAAAAAGAGGAAATAAAATATAAGCGGGTTACGATGGTATTTTATTTTTAGTTGTTTGGGATGGAGTATTTTTTAATTTTTGTTTGGGAAAATGAAGTTTTTTGTCTTTTAGTAAATAAAGGTAGTTGTTTTTTAACTTTTTTTTTTTTAAAAAGAAGGAAGGAGTTTTGAATTAAAGTGTTTTTGATTTGATGGCTAACTTTACCTTACTTGACAAGTAAAATTATCAAACGGGCCCAGCAGTGGTTTAATCTTAAATTCCTATCTTACATTCTTCACTCTTCACTTCTTTAAATACTTTTTAGATGAACTTTCTTTGCTATAAAATTTAGCATTGTAATAAAAAAAGGGTCTGTTTACATTCATATTATTGATTACTCAGGAGTAAGACTTGTATTTCTAAAAATAGCTAATGCTGAAGAAACAAATGTACATATCTAAAAATGACCATTAAATAATATTCATTTCAATGAAAAATTAATCAATGGATGGATTGAAATGAATACCCAGTCGTAACCTTATAGCAACTCAGTCATCGGAAAGTCAAGTCCGTCACCCTTTTAATAATCTTATACTGGACTTTAGAGAAAAAAGAAAGATATTTTTTTATGAGAGCTCATTTGACCATAAATTCCTATATACTGAATGGACTCCTAAACTCAACATTAATTGCATAGATAATTGTAGAGTTCTGTTGAGAATGATTTGGCAAATAAGACGCCCAAGTGTAACTAGTCTTGGTTGGCCAACACGTAATCTGTTGGGATCAAAACAGACCGAGTGAAGATCTGTTGAAAACCTCAAGAAAAAATTGAGAAAAGAATGGGTTCTTAATCTTGGGTATGAAAAGTTGTGACATACATAGATAAATATATATGTACCCCTTTCAAATGGCCAATCAAATCGGCTAGAGGCGTTTCCTATCATGTGAAAGTGAAAGTTCTGTCGTGTAGTGTAAAATGTCACCAAGTGATGCATCCTAGTTTAAGGAATCTATATGGTAGGTATGCGAATATCTCTATTCCAGACTTTGGTTTTTATCTTCTTCCACCATATCATTAATGTGGCAGTGAAGTGGTGAAAAAACCTTGTTGACTGGGTTAATCAACTCCCCAACCAATGCTGGCAGAGTGGCACTAGGACGCAACCAGGTTGTCTGAAAATTTGGCACTGATTCACATTCGTTAAAATGATGGCCAGGATTGCCCACTTGTGATATTGGATCTCATAAAAATTCACACACCCACGCACACACTATCCAGTTCCTCACCTACATTGCTGGGATTGTTTTCAGGCTTGTTTTCAGTGCTAGTTAGTTTACAAGAGGAGTAAAAAGAAAGTGGAGGTCGACTATGAATATAGTAAAAGAGTATGGATGAAAATAGAAATCACTGGAAGACAAAAGTTTACTTCTCTAGTTATCTCCAAATTAATCTACTTGGTTGAAGTGAAAAAATAAAGCCGACAGTAGAGTAATAAAGCCACGTCGAAGTTTACTTCCCCTTCCCCTGATTCCATCGAAATAATAACAAAGTAAAATAGGCACATCACAACGTTATTTTTACTTTACTTCTTTCATCCAAATAGTATGACATAAAAAATTAGTCAGAGTGCTGGTGTTTGAAGCCTTTCTTGATATACAGTGCTATGTATTTAGGGTTTTACCAATGATCAACCGCAAGGGGGGTGAGAATGATATCCTCCTCTAAAAAAGAAAAAGAAAAAAAGCCATATAGCATCCTTTTTCACTCCTCTTTTGCTTTCTTTTCTGCTAAACAAGCGAGTGAGAGTGAACCTCACCACTAAGCTATCAAATTTTAGAAAGAATTTCACCTATAAGTATACACCAAGTATGCTTATGTGGTCTAGCTCATGGGGCTCACTCAGATGCTTTCCTAGCATTTTGGGTAGGATGAATCATGTAAAAAATCATTGAATTATCCTAGTCATGTCAACTTTTAGTTTTTTCAACTATTTTCAGGAAAATTCGCGCAAGGAATTAAAAAACAAAAGAATATTGACAAACATTTGTTTGAAAGAATTTTTGAAAGGAATTTTAAATGTTTAAATTTTCTAATGCAGGGTTAGTTATTGTCTCCTAGTATTTGAAATTCCTTATTTAATTTGTAAGATCCCAAAAAATCAAGCTCATGCAATTTTTTCATTTTGGGCTTATAGCATTTGTAAATCTAGTTGAGGATAACATTTGGGAATTCAAATATCCTCCAACAGAAAGTTTTAGATATCTTACAAAAACATGGGCCCTTGTTGGTGTGCTCTTTTATTTATCTTTCATCGCTGGGAACTTTAATTTCCAAGGAAAGGAAATAGAAAGGAGATTCCACCATTTATGGAAAAAGCTAATGTGGCAGAGTGCAAAACTCACTTTCCACAAATGTGTCCAAACGAACCTTTATTTTCATATTAATCCTATTTTCTGCATAGAATTAGGATTGAAAAGATTCAATAATTTAAGTTTCTATATTGTCAGGTGCTGTGAAACTTTTTTTTTGTTGTAAAATATATTTTTTAACCCCTCATGTAAAAGTGTATAAATGGTTATCCACCTGTTTTTAGGTTCATATCTACTTATAAAAAATGTGGAAACTTCATCACTCTAATGAAGCGGAGGTGCTTGCTATTATGGAAGCTCTTTGGTGTTTCTCGAGATCTTATTATGGAAGCCTCATTGTGGAGAGTGACATTTTTAATGCAATTTTGTGGGTGTCAAGCCAGAAGACCAGTCCATGGAAACCCCAATTCCTCTTCAATGAAACCTGAGCTTCATCTTATATCATTCTTGCCAAATTAACAAAGGGGTTGAGCGAGGAGTGTCCTTCGGAGGAGGGGTAGGTCTCTCTTGTACCCTGCTCTTCCCTAGTTTCTTTCTCTTTATGTTTGTAGTATTAAATTCTTTTAATGAAACCTTTGTTACTGACTCAAAAGAATAAAAAATTAAAAAAATGTAAAAAATGCTTTTGCCTCAAAAATCTGAAACTGAGAAAGACATTAGCTCAAAATAGTGGAAAGCCACTCTTCCTCAAAAAGTCAGTTTTTTTTTTTTTTTAGAGATTTCTATCGCCATGCATCTTATATTCTACATAATTACTAGATGATGCAATATGGTCTAACAACCCTAACATTCATCTGTTGGGAATCTGTGTTAGTGGGCCACACAATTCAATGAAGTTCCTTGGATTGCAGTTCTTAAACAATCAAAAAAGTTGACTTCTTCCGATTAATATATTGACATAGCTGTTAATTGTTCCATTATCCTTCAATTTTGGGCAACCACTTGTCCCAAACCACTTGTACTGTCTTGATTAGTGGTAAATTTGGCCAAGGCCAAAACAAACTTGTCCAGCGCAAAATGCCACTCACAAACTGCAGCTGCCTTTAACATGCAAATTGGAACTCTGTGTAGGGGACAAACTTTCTATAAATGCCAAAATATCATAAGTGATGCCTGTAGAATGGTTGAAGACCGGATAGTTGAATCTCATGATCTTGTCAAATCAATGAATCAAATCCCATTAATTTAACGTGCAGAATTTTAAAAACTTCTCAAAGATGATAACTAAGGAGCCCTAAATCTAGTTTGTATGTATGGGCATCTTGGGATAAATTACTATGGCCTCAATGTGGATAGTCCTTTCTTTGTTATTTTTAGAAAAAAGTAGACTTTGTTATTATTATGATAAGAAAGAGGACGATTTTGTTTGAATTTCTAGTGATATATATTTTTTTTAACAATTTAATTTAAGAACATAAAGTGGATGATAATAATCAAGTTACCCTTCTGAGCTAAGACTCTTATTAAAGTCTTAATTAATTGAAACTGAACCCTGGGCGAATGTTACAACTCTATTAATAGAGTCAAGTGAAGTAAAGTTAATTTTAAAGAAAGAATAAAATATAAGTGGCTTATGATGGTATTTTATTTTTTGTTGTCTGTTATGTTATTTTTTTAATTTTTTGTGCGGGAAAGTGAAATTTTTTTTGTATTTTAGAGGATAAAGGTGGTTGCTTTTTTTTTTTTTTTTAAATTGAAGGAGTTTTGAATTAAATTGCTTTTGCTGTAATATTTTGCCTATAAAATTAAAGCTTTACTTAATTTTTACTATACTAGTAAAGTACTATTGAGAAGCTTTCCTTCAAAATTAGCCTACTAGCAGGGATTCGAGAACCGTCCCAGCACGTGGGTTGGAGTGTCCCCTGCCCACGTACCCAAAAACCGAGTACATTCCGCGTTCCCAATGGCATCTCTCGTGTTTTTCTCCGTCTGTTTTCCCCTCTCTCTCTCTCTCAATTCGAATCCCACTCCCTCTCGCAGCCCTCCGGATCCGATGGCAAATGCACAAAAAAGAGAGCGACCAAAAAAATGAACATAGCTCACATGAGCACCATAAATCTCAACACCCCTAACTGTAAATAAACTGTAGTAATAATAACCCCATTTCACTTGCTTGTAAATTGTAATGGCCTCAGGCTGAATTCAAATTTCAACAATTATAGGACCGTAAAAAGTACCATGCATGAGAGCTGTGAATTTGAGGTTGGCCAGAACATCACACTACTATATATTACCCTGTATCCATTGATTTTAGTTAAAAGTGATATGCATGTACTACATGGTTTGAACTCAAACTGCAAGAAATTTTGACTCCCTAGTCTTGTTCCTACAAGACTCTTGACCCTACTCTTTTTAGTCCATCTCAATGAGTACTCACAACTCACAAGTCTTACAACAAGCGCCTTGTGTGTGTCACACTTATATCCGATGGATGGGCCAACAAAATTTCCCATCCGTTGAACCATTAAATGGACCCCACCCACTTGGACATATCTAGTGATACTGTTAGATCTGCCCAAGCACAAGCAAGCAACTTGTGCAGGACTACAAAAACAAAAGTACTCCCCTCCATCACACATATTCCTCAATAAAACCCACCGACCCTCTTCAAATCGAAGTCCTTTTATTCTCCAAATCGAAGGAGGAGCAGCAGCGGAGGAGAGGGAAGAAGAAAGCTCGACGGCATGGAAGCAGCTGCTCCACTCGTTTACGCCGACTCGGTGGAGTCGTCACCACGATCCAGACACACCGATTCCTGGGACTCACCTCCGTCTTCTTCTCAGCCGCCGCCGTTATCGAACGCCGGGCCGTCTAAGCTCCGCCTCATGTGCAGCTACGGCGGCCACATAGTCCCCCGCCCTCACGACAAGTCACTCTGCTATTTGGGCGGCACCACCCGCATCGTGGTGGTCGACCGCCATAGCTCCCTTTCCTCTCTATCGTCGAAGCTCTCCTCCGCCCTCCTCGACAACCGCTCTTTCTCCATCAAATACCAGCTCCCAAACGAAGATCTCGATTCTCTAATATCAGTCTCCACGGATGAAGATCTTGATAACATGATCGAAGAGTATGATCGGATCCTCGCCGGCTCCTCCAACTCCACTTCGTCTTCTAACTCCTCCAACTCCCGCCTCCGCCTCTTCCTCTTCCCGCCGTCGAAGCCGGAGTCCGCTTCTTCTATCGGATCCTTGCTCGAGGACTCCAAATCCGAGACGTGGTTCGTCGACGCACTCAACGGCGCCGGAGTTATCCCCCGCGGCCTATCCGCCGATTCCTCGCCGGATGTTAATTGCCTGCTAGGTCTAGATGAGGGCTCGAGCCACGGCGGAGCCACCGTTGGGGCGAAGAACCCCCACCTTCCTGAATCTCCATCCGGGAAGGTGGGGAAGGTTGGACAGGATATTCACTCGGTGCCCGACTCGCCGATGATGGAGACGAGTTCGTCGTTCGGGTCGACGTCGTCTGCGCCGTGCCTGTCGAATCTGCCGCCGATTCGGGTGCATGTGGATGAAGGTGGGTTGAGGACGCAGGACCCTAGATTGGGGTTGGAGGAGCAATTTGGGCAGATGAATGTTGGGGGCGGCCCGGCTGCTGCTTCTGCGGCTGTGGTTATCTCGCCGGCGGCAGAGAACCCAAGTCGGGTTTTTTCGGATGATGAGAGATTCGAGCAGGGGATGGCCAGGAAACCCCCTCAGCCTCCCTCTCAACCCCAGCAGAAATTCTCTGCTCTTGAATTGCAGAACGATGCTGTTTCAAGGTATGCCCAATTTCTCTGAATTCTAGTCATGTTCTTATGCCCAATTTCTCTCAATTATAGTCATGTTCTTACTTCAATTAAGAAACTTCTCTGAAATGAAACGATTTGTTTCGTTTTTTGAATTTTTTAGGGATGGTAGCGATTCTTCTGGTGTGATTTCTCGCCAGAAAGCAGGATTTTATCAAGAAACAGTGGTTCCTGTCCCTACCCGGGAAAGGGTTTCTCCCAGTACTGCTGTTAGCTCTGTTTCAGATCCGAAACGTGATGTATCCGATCAGAATTATCGGATTCCGTTGCAAGTTCAAGACCCTGGTTTTGTATTGCCTATACAACAGCAGGAACAGCAGCAATTCATTCACACCACACCCCATTACATTCACCACCATGCTACTGGGCCTGTGCCCATGTCATCTTATTACCCAATTCATCCTCAGCAGCCACAGCAGCATCGGATTGATCATCAGTATCCGATGTATTTCGTTCCTGTCGGACAAAATCAAGCTTACAATCTACCCATTCAGTCGAATTTGCCCGACCCGCATTCAAATCCTTCCACCAAGCTTGCAAATCCTGCCATCATCTCCTCTGCGGCAGCTTACAAAGAACGCCCGCCCCCACCTGCCTATCCGACGGCAGTGTCTGCCCCTCTCCCTAAACCTGAATTAGCTGCCAATTTATACAGAACTGCCGCCGCACCACCCCCTATGGCGGCTCAGCCTCTTGCGGCTGCAGCAGCACCGCTTATTCATGTATCTGATCAGCAGCAGCAATACATGGGCTATCATCAACTGCATCACCCATCTCAAACAGTGGCCGCAGCTGCTGCTACTGCGAATTTCACCTATGAGTACACTGATCCTATGCACGCCCAATTATACTATACTCAGCAAACTTCTGCCACCTTGGCTCCTCAGTACCAAACAGTGAGCTCGGGAGCGATGATATCCGAGATTCCAATGCCGCCTCACTCAGCTGCAAATGCCAAGCAGAACAGAACCTCACAACCACTGTAAGTTGTTTGGGCCTGGCAAGTTCTAATCTGCAATCAATTTTGGGGGATGTGGGTGAATTGAATCATACTTGGTAGTATTTTCCTTGAGGTTTACTTGTATGGTTCTTGTTATAGTAATTTGTTCGTCTGTCTCTGTGATAGAAATAAGGAACTGGGTTTCTTATCTTCCTTCTATGTCAGTGCCACTGTGCATGTGAAGGGTGATCTGGGATCATAGTAGTTCTTTTTCTTTCTGAAAATGGTGTGTGGTCTTGTGTAGATTAATGAATAAGTATAGAGAAAAAAGTTGAGTCATATGTCCTTCCTCTTTATTTCTCCTTTTTAATGAGCAATTAGACATGTACATTGACAATGGTGAAGGATCATGGACTAATGAACTGTATTCTGTCTTGTATCATATCTTATCTGTTATGACTCTTGGATCTATGAGACTTGGTTGGAGCAAGGCTGCCTGCTTCAAAATGACCTTAAAGAAGCCTTAAATTGACATTCAGCACCTTGGTCTCATTGATATAGTAGTGTCGAGATGTATATAGCTCTCCCTCCATGTTTATTTTTTATGAGCTGTACACATTAAGGCTGACCCAGAAGGTAGATTTTATATAGGTTTACTGGATTTTTCTCCTCATGTGTTTCTACCCTCTTTTTTTTTTTTTTTTTCTATTATCGGGGAAGGTATATGTATGCACACAAAAAAAAAGGCGTTGCTTTTGTTTATCCACTCTAGAATCACTGAATCCTGCCTTTTAAGTTCCTTGTTCTTTTGTGGGGGTAGATTTTAAATTTTCACTTCCTATTTGTTTGTATCTGCTTGATGATATGAGTTTGGACTATCATTTATTAGAACCAGGAATTGTAGCTTTTATGTCCTTCATGCAATCATGTGAAGGTTTGGACGGATTCTAAACAGTTAACCTGGTTTTTTCCCCATTTGTATGCATCCGGTTATTGGAATTATTTTAGGACTGTAGAGTTGGGGATTTTGGCTGCTTCCATTTATTCATTTCTGTGCACTTGTTTTAGGAGTAGCTAGTGTTTCTTGTCATCTCTATAGACGTGGCTATCAGTGTTGTTGGATTGGTTTCCATCGTGTGTAGTATAAATGAGCAAACTTCAACTTGCCTTCTGATCTCATGTGGAGGCCGATTCAATCCGAATTGCGCATGAAGTTGGTCTTTGGTACTCTTTCTCTCATGAGACTCAATTTAGACGTACATGTTAGAACTTCCTAGGAGGTGGAGAGGAGAGGGGGATTGTGTTAGGGGTTTGACACCATTTTAATTATTTCAATACCATTCCTTATTTGTTATTAACAGTAAAGGTGTCAATGGTTATCGATTTTACCCATATCCAACTCATGAAAATAGCTTCTGGGTATATACTTGGACCCGTTTAATTTTTGAGCCTGAATTTGGTCTACTCAATTGGACCAAAAGATACTTATGTGAGGATTTGACTCAAGATATATGGGCATGGAGAAACAAAATTCGTATAGCCGATCCCAACATAGTTGGGACAAGCCTTTGATGATGATGGTGGTGGTGATGATGAATTAGATTAGAAGATGTTTGGTTTTGGTCTAGTTTCATGTAGTTCTTATAACTGTATTGGTCCTGGACCCAAACCTGAATCGGATGAAAATTTTCTTCTTTGGGTTGCCCGTTTTCATGCCTATTCCGGATTGCATTTATCTGATTTGGGTGTAGGTCCATCCAGTTGAGGAGATTAAAGATGGTTGCACATTCAAGTGATATATTAGGGATTTATAGAATCTATGATAACCCCATATATAATGGATAGTTCCCCAGTCGAATGTGATTGATTGACTTATATTAGAACAAGATCCTACCTATGGTCTCCACGATCTGGATCTGGAAATTTGGCAACGGGGTTTTGTCTGTGGTGAATACATCCCTGATTAGGCTTTCAGATTTAATGATGGTGCCAAAGTGAAAGTTGTGGCCCTATGTGGGGAGGGAGATGGAGCCCTGGGATTATGATTCCTTCCCACCATCTTCCTTTTAGTCAGCATATTGCACAAAAGAACACTATCCCTGGGACCGACCCAGTTCCCATCATATCACTTCTGGATAGAAAGGTTGTGCCTCTGCTGACATAAGAGAGTTTTGTGTTGTATCGTATTGTATTGAACCCCTAGAACCTACTGGTTTGCTGTTTTGTTTTTTTAGAGAGTAAGCTTTTTCTTTACATAATTAGATTGGTGGACTAAAATGTGACATAGTTATAATCCTAACCCGAGCCTATAATATATACACTTGTGTGGGTCCCATGTCAGTTCATCTGTCCAGTGGGTCTTCATCGTGCACCACTTGTGCTATTGATGATGCTACCCAGGAACCAGCTGGTTGGCATCTTTTAATTCCCTTTCTTATAGGCTCCTTGACCCTCTTCTCCTCCTTGACTTGTCTGATTTCAAGTGGGCAAGTAGTGTGATGGGATTTCCACAATACTAGATAGTAATGTTTTAAGAAAGTCCTCTAGTCTGCAGAATTATATTGAATTAACTCATTCCAAAATCTCTATCAAGACTAAAATCCCATCTAGTTTAACTGGAGCCAGAGAAATTTTAGACCAGTTTCATGAGCCTCAGGAGCACTTGAAACTGCAGATTTTTTAGGGCTTTTGAGCTGATGAATGGCCCGATGATCCAAGCAATCCAGCAATGAATTGACTGATTGCTCCTCCAGGTTATGCTATAAGCTTCTTTTTCCCTTTTAAAGGACCAATATCTCTATCCTACAAACCTTTTTTTTTTATATATATTCTGCACTCAGAATAAATCCTTGCCCGTGTCCAAGTCCCAACAGAAACCTACCCACCGATGTTCCAGGGATCACACCTGAATAGTTTTTGATAGTGACATGGTGGAAGACTTGACCTTTGTGTTTTATTCGATTCCAAGCCACGTCCCTTAAATGGTGGGCCCAACCTTTGATCACTCCAGCTCATTCTACAAGTACTGTATACTATTTATAATTTTATATGGGGATGGATCCTCCTTGGGCACATGACTGATGGCAGGTTAATGGCTAGAAAGTGTACGGTTTATACAATGAGAGAGTGAGAGAGAGATAGAGAGAGATGACCCACATTTATATGGGTATGGGTTCTTGGGGTACCATCCAGTCAATGGTTACACTGCTCTCAATTGGAAAATCCAGCTTGATCAAAGCAAGTGGATATGAACTGTCTCCACACGTGCCATGATCAATGCATACCATCTCATATCACTGTCTTAGGCTTTCAAAGATGTCACATGTTGTCATGTGCCGGTACATCTGAATTCTTTTTTAAAGTTGATCGACCTTGTACTGCTGCTGGTTATATGCAGTTGTCATTTCTCATGGGAAAGAAGCAAATAGGAAGGGGCGTGCAATGGAGGCTGGTGAACTCTCTCATTCCTTGATGGGCCCAATCCATGTATGTATATATATATATATATATATATATATATATTTATATCATTGAACAAGGTTGTTGTGGCTTGCGAGTGATGACCCACTCCGCATATGGAGAAGTAGCTTCTTGGGAGTTGTGGTTTGATTTTTCTTCTGGTTTCTATCTTGTTTACCTTTGTCACAATCGTTGCAGACCGTCTTTTCCCCTCCTAGAATGGTACACCATTGTCTTTACTTTTGAAAGGGAACTTTCACCTGCCTACCCACTCCTACATGGCTGCATCTGTCACGCAAAATGAGATGTCTATTGCCAATTTGGTATTTTTGTTCTTTATATGATGCAAGGGAAGACATAAATGTGGACATGTTTTTGTCTATTATCAATGGGTTCTCAAGTAACCTCAAGTGTGTGGTGGGGCCCACTTGGGGATGGGGATGAGAGCGATTTCAAGGACTCCCTGGGATCTTCCTTTCTGCAAAAAAATCAGCCACAATTATATTTCTATCATTTTGATATGAGTCTAAAAGTTTAATGGTCAACAATCTATTCAGATCGATACATAGTCGATTTAACGGTCTAATAAATTCGGATCTGAGCGAAAGTTGGTGGACATGTTTAATTTAGGGGGATCATTTGTTTGGTCCATTTAGGTAGGCCCCACAAGCATGAGCTTACTAAATTTTCTTCTACGCTCGAGCTTAGGAGAGCCTTGCTCATATATATATATATATATATATATATAAAATAAAGGGAGGCAGTCTTGTAAAGACCATCCTTACTGTTTTCTGTGCGGACTGCCTATTGGGGCCCACCGTGAGACCCCATTGGTCATGGGACATGGGGGACTGAAAGATCAAAGGGGGGCCAACTTACATATCAAATTTGAAGTCAATCTAATACCTCTAATCCCTTCATCCATGGTCTATAAATTTAATAGCTTTATATCAAAGAAGAAAAATTGACCCTCAATTCAACGGTCTAGTTCATCCGAATCTATGCAAATTTATGGGATTTAGTGCCTATAAGGGGGTTATGAAGGAGTGGTCAATTTTGATGGGTCATAAAGTGGGCCCCAATGGGCGTTCCGAACGATGCGGACCGTAAGGACAGTCCTTACAGGATCGCCTCCCATATAAATATATATATATATATATATATATATGAGCAAGGCTCTCCTAAGCTCAAGCTTATGATACAATTTTGTAAGCTCATGCTTGTGGGGTCTACCTTTGGTCCATCCAAATGAACTAAATACATGACCCCCCTAAATTGCACATGTCCACCAACTTTCGGTCAGATCCGAATTATCTAGACCGTTTGATCGACTATGTATCGATCCGAATGGACCGTTGACCATTAAACTTTTGGGCCCATATGGAGATGATAGAAATCATGGTTGGGGGCTGATTTTTTGCAAAGAGAAGGATCTCGGGGAGTCTCTGCAGTAGGGTTGTATACGGGTTAGGTGGGACTGGAGATCTAACTCGACCAGCCTAGATTCACACCCTATTTGTTGGATCTATATCTGAGCCCAAATGAAAAGTCATTAGCTGGGCCGGCCAGTCTCACCAAATACTATTGCCTAAACAAGAAAGTCTAACATTTAGTAAAATTACACCTTAACAAGAAAGTCTTCAGAACACTATGGAGCAAGTGGTGGATTCTTACATGTATTTTTGTTCGGTAAAAGTTTGTAGCCTGCTTACAATTGTTATGTTCGTGAGGACCACTTTAAGTGGATTCATATTCATATTCTAACTTGCACTTCAAAATGTTAAAATCTTGTGCACAAACTTTCCATTTAGCAATTGAACTCGACTTTTTCTGGGTAAAAAAAAAAAAAAAGAAGTTTCAGTTTTTAAAGAATGTTGCAGACCCGAATCCAAGGATAACAGCAGGAATGATGATAATATTATAGAACCTCTACTATATTTTAATAACAGCAATAATAATGTTACTATTCTTATAGGCCTAATATATTTTCGTGCTATCTGATCATATTATTGTAGGCTATAACCATGTATTCAGACCAATTATCAGTATTGAACATAGAAATGGGCTAGGATCCTATCATGGAACTCGATGAGTTGATTAATTTGTTAACCTATTTATAGCCTTCCTTGTAGTATTGATTAATTATTGAAAATGGACTTTGAGTGGGTCCCAAATCTATCAAAGGCAACCCCATGGAAAATTTATAGCAACGGGACAAAGGATTCCCTTGACTCAAGCCTCAAGTTGAAATAATAGGATTCATAAACTAGCTATTAGCGTAAATGTTATATGAGACTGATGGAAAACAGTTCATCAATCGATTTACAACTGGCTTATTAAATCCTAATCCAGAAAGACAATTGACAAAAAAATTCTATGATATTGTGTCATAAGCCTTGTGGATACCTTTAAACTGCAAGTTCTTCGTTTTCAATTTTTCTAGGCCATATTATGAAAAAACTCTTTGGCGATGATAACTTTGTCAATTGCCCTCTCACTTATTAAGAAAGCTCCCTGTGCATTTGAAACATATTTATTCATTAGATGTTTGATTCTGGAGATGGAGAGTTTTTGAAATTATTTTGTATTGCACATTGCATAGGCTGATTGACAAGCATTAAGATTTTTTGGAAACGAGAGAAACAATTGTAATGTTGATCTTAGATCAAGAAGTTTGAAGCAAAAAGATTTTATAAAAGCAGTGATGTCCAAAATCCCCTTAAAGAGTGTCTGCCTTTCCGAAAGACGCCTCCATGTTAGGCTCTATACATATTCTCTCAACAGTTTTACCCTTCCTTGCTTTCCCAAACATGGTGCCTTCTTGGGCCCTTCCTTGCTCTCTCAACAGTTCCACCCAACCAACAATCTCAATGACATTTGCCCAACCAACACTCAAAATTTAGCAACTTCACCAATTGCCCTCCACACAGCAACCAACTATACACTACTCCTGAAGGGAATAAAATCCACGTTGAAAGATATTAAGCACAGCAAATTTCCTTATCTTCTATAAAAATTTTACCCACAAGATCAACGCACAAAGACAGTGGGAATCTTTATTACCCATAGTCTTCGAAAGCGGGATTCCTGCATTAAAGGTTCCCATCGAAACTCCCACACAGCAGCACAGGAGTCTCATAGGTGAAATTAAATTGCCCTCACCTTCCTTCCCAACCATTCATTTTCCACATTTCTTACTAAGCACATTTATCTTCACACAACAAGTATAATGTCTCAGGAAGGCACTAAATAATTGTCATAATGATGGTTAACAGCATTAATAATAAACACAATGTTAATCTAAAACAACACCATTTTCTTGTCTACTAGCTTTTTTTGAAACCCTTTCTTCATACTTCGAGCACCAGTTCACATTCAAGTGACAAAAGGGCATCCCATCAAAAGAACTCCCCTAGTCAACAATCCGCATGATGATCATCTTTGATGTAAATCTCACTAATTTTAGGTTGATGCCCAAGATTAAATGATTACACCATCTTACATTTGTACTTACTTGAAGAGTGGAAATCTCAAAAAAATCACGAGTAAAAAGAGAAAGACAAAAACATTGTTAATTTGTCAAAGGAAGAAAATGAAAATACTAAAATCCTTGTATAAAATAGAGAAGAATGAAGAGATAAAACACTCTGATAACATACTCCTCTAGAAAGATGAAAGTAAAGAACTCCCACATTTATGCGTATGTTATTTTTGTAAGGTTTGAAGGCTTTCAAATTTTTTTTCCCAATCCTCCTCTTGAGGAACTTGGCTCCATCAAATCAACTGGGCTGAGTGAAACAATCATCATCAGTGAGCCTGACCCCTCCAATTTGCTATCAACGTAAATTAAAACCATCATCATCAGCTGGGCCTTCCCTGGCATAAAGGGTGAATTTGCTTTCCATGTCTTGAGTTCGAGTCCCACCCCAGACTTACTTATCGCACTAGTATTGTGGGGTTGTGTATGCCCAGCGGAATAGTCCTTTCCAGTAAATATGCCACGAGGACAACCATATGTATATATATATATATATATATATAAAAGAAAAATGCTTAAAAGAATTCTATTATCCAACTTTAGCTAAAAAAAAGAAGCCTAGATTGAAATATTTCTATGATTTCACTCGAGTGATATCATTTTAAGATTTAGAACTAGAAAAAGTTTTCTACGTTTTCTTTTTCTTCTTAAATACTTGTTGATTTAGCAGAACTTGGTTAGTTACTCTAAAAATTTGAGTGGAGTGGCAGCCAAGTGATGACTGTCAGATTTTACTATAGAGATGAATGAATGCTCTACTGCACTAACTGCCATTCTCCCACTACTTACCTAATTTCAAGATCCAAATTATTGCTTATGAAATAAGAAAATGACAGTTGAATTGAACTTGCCCTATTTCTTGCTTCTTCGAAGTGGGTTCCAATCCACCACCATGAATATATTTCCCTTGTGCTTTACGGGTTGTTTGCGGCTGTGATGTGGACTGCCATATGTACACTTGGCATACATGCATAAGGGGGTCCCACCAATCCCAATCCAAACAATCCTCTCCCCCCCCCCCCCCCCCCCCCCCCACCCCACCCCACCCCACGATATGTCCACTAACCGTCCAAACCATCTCTCGGTGGGGACCATCAAGCATGGTTGGTCAAAAATTTCATGATCAGAACCAGGATTCTTCCCTGCGTAGGAAACCAATTTTTGGCAACATTTCCACCGACCCTTCCATCTATACACCACCGATGAATAATCGTGACGAGTGCGATTTTTCCTAACTGATTTATCAACGGTGGGTAACCCTAGAGATGTAAATGGAACCCAAATTCTCTGATTATCTTGAAGTTAGGACCCGTTAAAAATGGAATTTTGGTCCTTAATTTACAGTCTGCTGAGTAAGCTGAGTTCGGGTCCAGCTCTACCTTAGTTATGACCTGTGGACCCAGGACCGACGTATTGTCTCAATTTTTGAAAATCCCTTCTAAAGGTTAACCTTTTTTCCATGTCATTTTCTACCTAGACCAGATCCGCTCCATGTACTGAGCCGGTTTCGGCTCCGGTTTCATCTTTTCATCAACGGTTCCTGTAGGCTGTAAAAACGACACCTACTTAGATTGAGATGAGATCGAGGTAAACTTCTTAGGACGGGGAATGCTGAACGCCAAGAACCTGAAAATGAAGGAAAATGGCTAGAGTCAGAGCCCCTGGCTGCCGTGAGCCGAAGGCACTCCGATGCCTCAGTTAGTTCTGAGAAAACTAAACAGGAGGAGGAAGAAGGGAATGAGACGATGTCCAGTATTGTGAGTTGTGTATCGCGTACCTTTATGGGGCTGATCCCAAGTGTATATATATGTGAGCGTTCCTCGTTCATTCTCTCTGTGAGTGGGGGTAGGTGGGGTGAGGTCCCATCGATCATTACCCTGACAGGCAGCAGTAGGTAAAATGGGCAACATCCCATCCTCACTTTCCATGCCTTCAGTCAGTTGATGTACATGGCTGATAAAGCTAACTTCTTATCGCCATAAATGAGCGATCCTATCGTCATAAATGAATGCTCATATCTGTCAGGGCGCGCCGTATTTCCAGGAGGAAGGTGGCGGCCCACTCTGCCCTCAGCATTTTGGTCCGAGACCAAGAATGGCTTGGCCGTGGTGTGCTTTTGTACTGGGCTGGCATTCACGCCGAGCTTCCGAACCGTGCCGCGCTGGTACTCTTGACCGAGCTGCCGAGCTGACAGGCTATGACCACAGAGGCCGAGGTGATCAGCGAGTCCTGTTGTAATCTTTGCTTAATTTTGTCATTACGGCGTTTTACCCACACAATTGCCCCCTAGCTTTTGACTTTTGAGAGCCTTCCAGCCCGAGGAGGTCAGAAGCTTGATGACTGTATAGGTGGCTCCGCTACCGAGCTCGAGTGAGGGTTACCGTCATGTGAGGGAGATACCGGGATGGGGGAGCTTCGGATCAGGAGGGTCCCCCCTAGGCCTGGTGGTCATCGCTAACGTACGGTCACCTTCGAGATGTCCCTTCACCTGTCCAGGATATTAAATAGCCCTCTGACATCGCGCCAATGGTGGCACGTGTCGCCTCTTTTGGCTGTCTCGCAATTACTTCGAGGAGACGTTAGGGCTGCGAGATGGGACGCCTCTTAAAGGCTCTTTTCGAAAGTCGAAACGACGCCCCTAGGCCTTATAAATCAGGGCGCCTCCTTCGTCTTCACTTTCCTCTGCTTTCTTCAAATTTCTACTGCGCTCTGCAAGAGAACTTCTCCGACGCCTGCGAACTTCCGACGATCCTGCTTGTGCAGTCCCCTTTCGTAGGACTCCTTTCCGTTTTCCTCGTCTTTTCTTTTAGGTAGACCCTCGTCTGAGTTGAGAATGAGGGTCTATAGACATCTGTTGGGAGACCCAGGTTCCATAGATCATTTTAGGGATGTATACAAGGTCCCCGCCAATGTGGAGGTCAGACCGGATGGCCCTGATGATGGCCTCGCCTATCGTAATGGCTGGATGCCGTTCTAGCTGGTCTCTGTAGTGGAAGGAGGGGTCCGCTTCCCCCTGCACCCACTGGTCCGGGACTGCCTCCGGGAGTGGACGTTGTGCCCATGCCAACTACTTCCCAATGGATACAAAATCATAATGGAAGTAGTGCGGCTCAACCAGATTCTGAAAATCGGCCTCGGTGTCCTGGACATCGAGGACACGTATGACCTCTGCAAATCCGCAGAAGGGGACACTTATTACCTCCGGCTGAAGGTCCGCCGGACTGGGTTCGTGACCGCGCTGGAGGACTCCAATAAGTACGCGGGCGAAGACCGAGTACTCGTCAGAGGAGGATGGGAGTTTGGTGAAGCGGAGCCTGCCACCACGGTCCGGGTTCCTCGAAAAATAGGAACTCCTCCAAGTAAAGACCGAAGTCCTTTCGGTTTGCAGTTCTCTCCTTTCTTTCTATGTCTGGCTCCTGACACGGTTTGGTCTATGCAGATTTCCGCGAAAAGAGGGAGCTTGCGAGGAGGAACCGCTGGAGGGTGAACAGCGCGTGGCACGAGAAGGTGAGAAACTACCGCGGCCACAACTGTCGTGCTACGTGGTCTCTCCTGGGGTACGTGCCCCACTACAGGTCCTTCAACACCTCCATAAAGGTGTTGGGAATAGATTCCGTGCTGAGCGGAGAAGGCTCCAGTCAAGGACCAGCGACGACTGCGGTACCCGACTCGGCGGCGGTGACCGTTGCGATTCCTACCGGTCGTCCGATTGAGTCTGGAGACCGTGCTCCAGCAATCTCCGTCGCGGAGCCTGTCGGGACCTCGGGAGCCGAGCCCCGACCTTCTAGAAGGAGGAGGCTAGTAGCTTCGAGCTCCGAGGAAGAGGAAGAAGAGGAAGGAATGCTACGCCAACGCGGGCGGCGTTACGGTGCAGAAGATCTGTCTGCGGCGGCCTTCGGGGACATCGGAGGCGAGGTCCGGGATCCCCCACAGGCAGTGGCTGCGACGACTCCGGCATCCGTGGGTGGAACTCCTGCCCCAGATGCCGAGACGTTCCGTACAGCCGCGACCGGGGCTGCTCGGCCTGACGCGGCAGAGGTCGCCTCAGCTCTGCCTCCGGCCGTCGTCGTGGATGACTCACCCCCTGAACATGCTGTGGGGGCTGGAGGTCGGGCTCGCTCAGCCGAGGTCGCTGAGGGCGGGCGACCCGAGAAGAGAACAAGGGTTGAGGCCTCGCCTGGCCCCTCCTCGCCTCCGCCTGCTGGTGGGAAGATCTTGCCTCCTCCTCTGGCTCCGTGGAGGCCTGCCATCGAGGAGGTTCTGGGGAGGCAGCTGGCCGAGACCGACCGCGCAACCGATCCCCAAGTGGTCGCAGCGCTGGGACGAGCCTGCGCCCTTCCTCAAGACATGGCGAGGTGGGCTGGGATGGACAACGAGTCACTCCTGCTCTCCTCGATGCGATTTCTGGTGTCGGTAAGTGCAATATTCTTCCCTCAGCTTTTAGTCCGGTGTCACTTTATTGACTTTGGGTTCTCATCTTGCAGCTGTTGCAGAGATGCCAAATGGGCATTGAAAGGCTCGATGCAGCCGAGGCGCGGGAGGCGGAATGGGTGGTCGAGAGAGATGAGCTGCGGGCGTCCTTGGCGTCTAAGGACGCGATGCTGGCAGAAAAGGTGGCCAAAAATGCCGGCCTCGTCTTCGATTCCGAGGAGTCCAAGGTCGAGGTCGAGCGCCTCAAGGAAGAGCTGGCGGACGAGAGGACCCAGAACCTCCACCTTGCCTCTGAGCTTGACGATCTCCGGATTGCGGCGAAGCGACTGGAAGATGACCTGCAGAGTGCGAAGGGGACAAACAGGAGGCTCCTCTCTCAGTGGAACCAGGCGCAAGGTTCCCTGGAGATGGCGCTGAGGGGGAAGGCGGCCGAGATTGAGTCTGCTCTGGCAAAACAAGAGGCCAGGCTCAAGGAGGAGTTCCTCGCTGAGCATAACTCCATCATGGGGGAGGAGGTCGGTAGGCTGTCCGCTGACTACAAGGCTCAGCTGCCAGGGATCCGGGACCGAGCCTGGGAGCTTGGGTGGAAAGCAGCCTTGAACAAGGCTGGGGTCCCCGAAGATAGCCCTCTTTTCCTAAATCCCCCAAAATTCTCCTGCTCGGACTCGGAACTCGTAATCGTGTCTCGGGCTTCCTCTAACCTTCCTCCGCAAGCCTGTCCGGAGGCGAGCGCCTCCCCCGGGGCGCCTCAAGAGGCTCCAGCTGCCAGCGCCGATCTCGAGGGCTCCCAAGCGCCCGCGGTCGTCGAGGCCCCTCCTGAAGCCGTCGCTCCCGAGGCTAGTGTTCCTGAAGCGAGCGCGGTCGTTACTGAAGCCACCCCGACCGCTCCCGAGGCCAGCGCGGTCGTGGCCGAGGTCCCTCCAGAGATTGACTGCAATGTGGAAGCTGCAGCCCTCTGAGGCTTTTTGTAATTTTTCTTTTATTGTATCTCCATTTATCTTGTAATCAGGATCTTCGATTAATGAAAACTTCGCATTTTGGCTCTCTTTCTCCTTGTCTCTGATGATATTGGTGTGGTCGACTTCATGTCGCAATGCTTTGTTTGTTTAAGTTGTTGGTCCGGATAACCGAACTCCTGGCCATTCTCAAAATTGGACATCCGCCCATGACCGAGACTTGGTGTATGAACCGTGGTCTCGGTCGGCTGTGCACCCACAATCTCCCCCTAGCTTTTGACCTGTGAGCTCATTCGAGTAGGTCGGAAGCTGAGTGGCTTTGTCAGGCCGGCACTGCCGCTGATCTTAAGAGTACCCGGAGTGTGAAGCATTGCCGAGATGGTGGAGTCTCGGTGCAGGGAGGGTTCCTCCTTATCACCTTTTGCTGACGTGGAGTGACTCATCGAGTTCTCTTCGCCAGTCGAGGCATTTGTCCTTTCGTCTGTCGAGGCATTTATCCTCTCGTATGTCGAGGCATTTAATAGTCCTCTGGAAATGCGGCGCCGGTGCCACGTGTCGCTTCTCCGAAGGGCACGCAATCATATCTGCAGGATGCCTGGGCTGCCCGAGACGGCGTTGGGGCTGTTCGAGGTAATGCCTCATTAAAGGCTTCTCTTGAAATCTGAAACGGCGCCCCCAAACCTTATAAATTAGGGCACCTTCTCCGTCTTCATTCTTTTTGAATTTCCGGAGGTTCTGTTGCATTCTGCTGGAGCACAATACTGCCTGCGAGCGTTTCTGTTTGCACGGCCTTCCATCGTAGGACTTCTTTCTTCCATTTTCTCCCTTTCTAGTAGGCAGTTCTTCATTTAGGGTAGAGAGTGGGCATTTACAGGCACTGACCGGGGGACCCACTGTCCATAGGCTCGTTCAGGGAGGCATACAAGATCCCTGCGAACGTAGAAGTTAGGCCAGACAGCCCTGACGATGGCATCTCATACAGCGACGGCTGGATGCCATTTTGGCTAGTGTCCGTCGTGGAGGGAGGAATCCGGTTCCCCCTTCACCCACTCCTTAGGGATTGCCTCCGGGAGTGGGAGTTAAGCCCCTGCCAGCTACTTCCCAATGGATATAAAATCATCATGGGAGTAGTGCGGCTGAATGAGATTCTATCAATCAACCTCGGTGTCCCAAACATCGAGGAGGCGTATGACCTCTGCAAATCCGCAGAAGGGCATACCTATTACCTCCGGCTAAGGGTCCACCGAACTGCCTTTGTGACCGCGCTGGAAGATTCCAATAAATATGCGAGAGAGGACCGTGTCTTTGTTAGAGGGGCATGGGAGTTCGGCGAGGCGGAGTCCAGCACCACAGCCCGGATCCCACGAAGAATAGGAGTCCCCTTAAGTAAAGGCCGAGGTCCCTTTGGTTTTGTAGTTTAACCTTATTTGTTTCTTTCCTTCTGTTAACATTGTTCTGTTTGTGCAGGTTTTCGAAAGAGAAGGGAGTTGGCCAGAAGAAACCAGTGGAAGGTGAACAGAGACTGGCACGAGAAGGTGCGAAAATACCGCGGCCACCACTGCCGAGCTGCGTTCTCGCTTCTGGGGTATACTCCTCATTACAAGTCTTTCACCACCTCGAGGCGGGTGACCGGGATTGACTCCGTGCTGCGCGGAGAAAACTTCAGCTCGGAGACCGTACAGACTGAGGTCCCCATCTCGGAGACGGTCACTGTCGCGATTCCCAGCGGGCTTCCGGCAGAATCGGGCGAACAGTCTCCAGGCTGTGAACCTGCGGGGACTGTGAGAGCCGAGACCAGGCGCAAGCGGCAGAGGCAGAAATTCGTCGTTTCCAGCGCGTCTCGGAGCTCATCCAGCTCGGAAGAATCCGAAGTTGAGATGTTGCGCAGTCGCAGTCAGTGCTTCGTGGCCGAGGACCTGTCCGCCGCAGCCTTTGGGGACATTAGGGGCGAGACCTCGGACCCTCTTCCGGCCGCCAGCGTCGCCCCGACTACGACGTCCGTGGCTAGTGCAGAGGTTCTTGCTCCCGCGGCCGAGATGGGTCCAGGAGCCGTTGACGGGGTCGAGGCCGGACCTCCCACCGCTGTCGAGGTCGGCACTGAACTTCCGGCCATAGTCGTTGACGAATCACCCTCCGACTCAGTAGGCAGAGAGGGTCCTGCTGAGGTCGTCGAGGAGCGCAGGCCAGAAAAGAGGGCGAGGGTCGAACTCCCACCTGCCCCTGAATCGCCTATGTCGGTCGGGGAAACCGCCACTCCCTCTGAGTTTGTCCCTTGGAGGCCGGACATCGAGGGCGTGCTGGGGAGGCAGTTAGCCGAATCGGACCGAGCGGTCAACCTTGAAGTGGTTGCCGCACTGGGACGAGCTTGCGCCCTTCCCCAGGACATGGCGAGGTGGGCGCGGATGGACAATGAGTCGCTGCTGCTCTCCTCAATGCGGTCGTTGGTAGCGGTATGTAACCTCATTCTTCATATTCCTCTCCTTTTCTGCTGCGTTCTTTCAGCTGACATTCTTTTCTTTCTGCAGCTCTTGCAAAAATGTCAAACTGGTATGGGGAGGCTGGATGCAGCCGAGGCCAAGGCAGCTGCCTGGGCGGCGGAGAAGGAGGAGCTGTTGAAGTCCCTGGCAGCAAGGGATGCGACGCTGGCGGAGGAGGCGAATAGGAATGCTGACCTTTTTGCCGAGCTCAATGCAGCGCGGGCCTTGGCCGAGCACCTCAAAGAAAAAGCAAAGGAAGAGGCGGACCAGAACGCCCACCTGTCCTATGAGCTAGACGAGGTTCGGCTTGCGCTGTCGCGGCAGGAGGAGGACATGCAGATGCTGCGGGGGACGAACAAGAGGCTCACCTCCGAGAGAAGGCTAGCCGAAAGAAAACTGGAGATGGCCCTGGAGGGGAAGGCGGCTGAGCTTGAGTTAGCTCTGAGAGGGCAGGAAGCCAAACTCAAGGAAGAGTACCAAGCTGAGCACGACGCCGTGATGAACGAAGAGGTCGGCAAACTGGCAGCTGACTATAAGGCGCAGTTGCCAGGAATCCCAGATCGGGCATGGACACTTGGGTGGAAGGCGGCCTTGAAAAGGACTGGGGTTTCTGTGGACAGCCCCATTTTCAGGAATCCGCCCAAGTTCCCTCGCTCGGACTCGGAGCTGCGTGCCGTCTCGGAATTCGCCCCAGCTCCCTCCGCCTCGGAAGTCGCCCCAGCTCCCTCCGCCTCGGAAGTCGCCCCAGTTCCCCTGGTGGTTCCCGAGACTGCCTCGGCCGTTCCCAGCGAGAGCGCTACCGGGACTGATTGTAATAAGGAAGCTGCAGCTCCCTAAATTTTGTACTTCCTTTTCTTTTCACATTGTATTCCGGCAGATTCTTATGTAATAAAACAACATTCTTTCCACATGGTCTCTTGTGTATGATTTGTCTTGTTTGTGGTGGAATGGGTGTCGATCCAGGTAGTTTGCCAAGTAGTTTTAATGGGCACTAAAATCGGACATTGATCTGGCCTTTCAAATCGTGGCCCCGACCGTGCTGGCGAGCCGCGGGGGTGGTGCTGTCACCGGACCCAGACGTCGGTGGCTATGTCGTCGAAGTCGGTCCTGGCACCGAGCTGACGGTGAATTCTTGATCCGAGGCGCCGTGCCGCGGGGGAGGTACTGCTACCGAACCCTGATGTGCATATGGTTGTGCCGCCCAAGCTGGTGCTGGCACCGAGCTGAGGGCGGTTGACTCTCTGAACAGAGGCGTCGAGCCGCGAGGGTGGTACTGCTACCGGACCCTGATGTGCATATGGCTGTGCCGCCCAAGCTGGTGCAGGCACCGAACTGAGGGCGGTTGGCTCTCTGAACAGAGGCGCCGAGCCGCGAGGGTGGTACTGCTACCGGACCCTGATGTGCATATGGCTGTGCCGCCCAAGGTGGTGCTGGCACCGAGCTGAGGGCGGTTGGCTCTCTGAACAGAGGCGCCGAGCCGCGAGGGTGGTACTGCTACCGGACTCTGATGTGCATATGGCTGTGCCGCCCAAGCTGGTGCAGGCACCGAGCTAAGGGTGGTTGGCTCTCTGAACAGAGGCGCCGAGCCGCGAGGGTGGTACTGCTACCGGACCCTGATGTGTATATGGCTGTGCCACCCAAGCTGGTGTTGGCACCGAGCTGAGGGCGGTTGGCTCTCTGAACAGAGGCCCCGAGCCGCGAGGGTGGTACTGCTACCGGACCCTGATGTGCATATGGCTGTGCCGCCCAAGCTGGTGCAGGCACCGAGCTGAGGGCGGTTGGCTCTCTGAACAGAGGCGCCGAGCCGCAAGGGTGGTACTGCTACCGGACCCTGATGTGCATATGGTTGTACCGCCCAAGCTGGTGCTGGCACCGAGCTGAGGGCGGTTGGCTCTCTGAACAGAAGCGCCAAGCCGCGAGGGTGGTACTGCTACCGAACCTTGATGTGCATATGGTTGTGCCGCCCAAGCTGGTGCTGGCACCGAGCTGAGGGCGGTTGGCTCTCTGAACAGAGGCGCCGAGACGCGAGGGTGGTACTGCTACCGACCCTGATGGTTCTGTCGAAGCTGGTGATGGCACCGAGCTGGCAGTTGACACTCCGAACAGAGGCGTCGAGCCGCGGGGGATCTCGAAGCAATGTAAAGACTCATTCCAGAAAAATCCCCTTTTATTGATATTTGAATTCTCTAATACATTTTTCAGAAGTAGAACTTTTCGCTCGGTCGCCCATAGAACACTTGGTAGCTCCTCTGCCCATCGACCTTTGGCTCGGTCGAGTCTCTTTTTAATTCCGTCGAGGTGCACTTTGTTCGAGATCTCGGCCTGACCGTTGCTTCGAGGATACGCCGGGGTGGAGTAGACATTTCGAATGCCGTACTCTTGGCAGAAGCTTTTGAAGAAGTTGGAATCGAATTGCGTTCCGTTGTCGGAAACGAGAGTACGGAGAATTCCAAATCTCGTGATGATGTTCTTCCACACAAAGTTCTTCGTGTCTAATTCGGTGATGGAGGACAAGGGTTCAGCTTCGACCCATTTTGTGAAGTAGTCCGTGGCCACTATCAACCATCTTTTGTTCCCTGGAGTTCGGTGGAGAGGTCCGACGATGTCCAGGCCCCACTGGGTGAAAGGCCACGAACTGGAGAGGGGGCTCAGGTCTTGGGCTGGCTGGTGGAGAGATTGAGAGAACTTCTAGCACTTTTCGCATTTTCTGGCATAGAGCCGAGCGTTCTTCTGCATGTACGGCCACCAGTAACCTTGGCTGATAGCTCGGTACGCAAGAGACCGACCTCCTATATGACTGCCGCAGATTCCTTCGTGAATCTCGTGGAGGAAATTGTCGACTTTGCTGGGGTGAACGCACTGAAGGTAGGGCCCTGTGAATGACTTCCTGTAGAGCTTGCCGTCTGGGGAGAGCCAGAACCGGGTCGCCTTCAACCTGACCTTATGAGCTTCAGTCCTGTCCTCGGGTAGCTGGTCGTCCTTCAGGTATGCAATGATGGGGTCCATCCAGCTCGGGCCGAGATCAAGGCACATAAGCTAACGAGGTTGCTGGAGGTCGATGCTGGGCTCTCGCAGCGTTTCTACTTCAATAGTTCTTTTATTACCGGCTTCGACAGCCGAGGCGAGGCTGACGAGGGCGTCTGCATGGGAGTTGGACTCTCTGCCGATCTGCCGGACCTCGGCCCTTTCGAACTGGGAGAGAAGTCCCCGGGCGTGGGCAAGGTAGGCCGCCATCTTGTCGTCCCGAGCTTGATAGTCCCCGTTGAGCTGGCTTGCCACCAGCTGAGAATCGCTGAAAACCACTATGGATCGAGCTTCCAAGATTTTGGCACTGTTAAGCCCGGCAATGAGCGCTTCATACTCGGCCTCGTTATTAGATGCCTTGAAACCGAGTGTCAGAGCTTGTTCGATGACGAGGCCTTCTGGGGACTGGAGGACTATGCCAGCGCCAGCTCTTTTGGATGTTGAGGATCCGTCGACAAAGACTTTCCAAGACGAGTCTAGGAGCTCTCTCCAGGACTGTTCTTGCTCGGTCTCGGTGACAACCTCTGCACCCCTATCGCCCCCTAGTTCGGTGTCGAGCGAGGTCGGTGCCGAACTCTGAGGAGTAAATTCCACAATGAAGTCCGCTAGGACTTGAGCTTTGATGGCCGTTCTGGGCTGATAGCTGATGTCATACTGCCCCAGTTCGACAGCCCATTTGGAGATCCGTCCGGAGAAATCTGCCTTCCGGAGGAGAGCCTTCAGTGGGTATTCTGTTACAACCATTATTGTGAAGGTTTGGAAGTAGTGGGAGAGCTTTCGAGAGGCGCTAACGAGCGTCAAGGCGAGCTTTTCGAGCTGCAAGTACCGGGTCTCGGCGTCCAACAGGGTTTTGCTCGTGTAATAGATAGGCCTTTGTTGGCCGTTGTCTTCTCTGATTAGCACCGAACTCACTGCATGGTCCGAGACCGACAGGTACAAGAACAGTGCCTCTCCAATAGTCGGGGTTGACAGCAGCGGTGGAGAAGAAAGGTAGTGTTTAAGTTGTGGCAGCGCCTGAGAACAATCCGACGTCCATTGGAACTTTGAGCCCTTTCGCAAAAGTTGGAAGAAAGGTCTGCACTTGTCCGAAGCTCGGCTGATGAATCGGTTCAGGGCGGCAAGCATTCCGGTCAGTCGCTGAACTTGTTTTACCGAGGTCGAACACTGGAGCTCCTGGATCGCGGTGATCTGGTCAGGGTTCGCTTCGATCCCCCTTCTTGTGACCAGGTTCCCTAAGAACTTGCCGGAACCGACACCAAAGGCGCACTTGGATATATTCAGCTTCAACTGGAACTGGCGAAGGATGTCAAAAATCTGGCGGAGGTCGGTCAAGTGGTCCTGCGACCTTTTGGATTTGACGACCATATCATCGATGTAGACCTCCACCGTCTTGCCGAGCTGGGCCTGGAACATCTTCGTCACCAACCGCTGGTACGTCGCTCCTGCATTCTTTAACTCGAAGGGCATCACCTTGTAACAATAGGTTCCCCTGGGAGTGATGAAAGCTGTCTTGTCCTGGTCTACCGCATACAGGGGGATCTGATGGTACCCCTGGTAGGCATCCAGGAAACTCATCCGGTCGTGTCCGGCAGTGGCGTCGATGAGTTGGTCTATCTTCGGAAGAGGGAAGCTGTCTTTAGGACAGGCCTTATTGAGGTCGGTGAAGTCCACGCAGACCCTCCATTTTCCCGTCTTCTTTTTGACCACCACGGTGTTGGCTAGCCACTGCGGATAGTGGACCTCCTTTATTGCGCCTGTCTCGAGGAGTTTCTGAACTTCCTCAACCACGGCCTCAGTCTGCGGGACCCCAGTCCGGTGCGGTTTTTGAAGCACGGGCCTATGGTTGGGATCCACCTTTAGTTTATGGCAGATGACTGTCGGGTCAATGCCGGGCATCTCATAGAGTGTCCAGGCAAAGACCGCCTTATTCTCCACGAGGAGGTCAAGCAGTTCTGTCTTCTCGGACTCGGGGAGCTGGCTTCCAACGAGGAAGAATCTGTCTGGGTCGGCGGGATCAATGTTGACCTTGGTGAGGTCCTCGATGCTTTTCTGCGCCGGAGCCCTGCCGAAGTCCCCGAGCTCGGCCTCTCTGTCCAGTTCGGCCACATTGACTTGGGATGGCTCGGCCTCGCCAGGCAGCACGGCCAGCAGGCATTGCCTGGCCATGTGCTGGTCGCCTCTGATGGTGATCACATCCGTTCGGCCCGACCGGTTTTCCAAAGGGAATTTGAGCTTCTAATGACGGGTGGAGGGTACCGCCTCCATGCTATGTAGCCACGTCCTCCCCATTATAACATTGTATGGGGAGGGGACATCGACTACTAGAAAGTCAACTTGCCTGCAGGCGCCACCCACTTGGACTCTGAGGGAGATCTTACCCTTGGGATAAACAGGCTTGGAGCTGAAACCGACCAGAGGGGTACGGGCAGCCTGGAGGTCCTCGTCCTTAAGTTTCAACTTCTTGAAGCAATCGTAGTACAGGACTTCGGACGAACTGCCAGGGTCGACAAGGGCTCTCTGAACCAAGAAGTTTTGCAGCTTCAAGGTGAGCACTAGAGCGTCATTATGTGGGAGCTCGACGTCTTCCAAGTCCTTGTCAGAAAACCATATTCTGACCCCCTCCGTTTTGGCTTTCTTCGCGGCCGGCTCTAGTGCCGCGGTCAGCACCTGCTTCTGATGGGAGGTGCGCTTGGCCTCGGCGCGAGCCTGAGAGCTCTTCTTGGGTGGGGCGGCGAGGTGAATGACGTTGATGATGCCTTCTAGCTCGCTGTCCTAGTTGTCAGCGTCTCGCCGCGGAGGTCGGTCATCACCTCGGCCCTCCTCCTTGATGTAATCCCTAAGGTGCCCCTCCTTCACGAGGTTCTCCAGGTGGAATTTGTAGCTCCTGCATTCGTCGATTCTGTGCCCATTTTGCTTGTGGTATGCGCAGAACTTACTCTGGTCCCGAGAGGAGGGGTCAGTTGTCATCGGCCGCGGCCACTTGAAGAAAAGCTGCGCTTTTATTTTATTGAGGAGCCTATAGATTGGCTCCTTAAAGATGGTATTTACTGCCACGTGGGAGGACACCTCGTGGCCTGACCTTCTGCCGTTCCCCGATGCCGCTGCCGAAGTAGAGGGGTTTCGGCGCTGCTCCGAGGACCGGGCCTTGCGCCGATCCGGGGACGGATCTCTGCGACGATCCTCCCTCCTGGAGGACCTG
Organism: Persea americana; assembly: GCA_029852735.1. NCBI lineage: Eukaryota > Viridiplantae > Streptophyta > Magnoliopsida > Laurales > Lauraceae > Persea > Persea americana. The sequence continues at coordinate 70,521,128 of CM056815.1, forward strand.
CCATGGTCCTTGGCTGGTTGGTTCTTCTTGGTGAGGCCGAAGTTTTCGCGACCTCGCACCTCGTCTTCTTCTGCCAGTATGAACCGATTCGCTCGGGTCATCAACTCTTTCATGGTGGTCACGGGGTACATGACCAACTGTGCCCGAAGCTGGATGCTCGGCCGCAGAGCCAGCTGGAAGGACTTTACTGCTAACTCTTCAGAAGCGCACTCGATCTGGCTGTAGACAGTCCAGAACCGACGAGCGAACTGGGTGACGCTCTCGTCTTCCTGCATCCGGAGGGCCATTAGGTCAGCATCGGTCTTCGGGACGACGCGATGAGCCTGGAATTTCCCCAGGAAGGAGGTCCGGAGCTACCGCCAACTGGAGATGGAGTCTTCAGGAAGCGAGCAAAACCACAGCAGGGGGAGATCCCCCAAACTGGAGGAGAAAACTCGACAGTTTAGGGAGTCGTCATCCCCCCAGACCGACATCCTCTGGACGTAATGTCAGAGATGAGCCGCAGGGTCCGAGGTTCCATCATATAGGGCGAACCTCGGGACGCTGAACTTCTCGGGGAGTGAGTATTTTCTTATCTCCCTAGAGAAAGGAGACGCGCCAGTGTCCTCAGCTTCAAAGGCACTATACTGGTCTCGGACGATACCAGCAGTCTCCATATTCTGGCTGATCGTCTGCATCACCCGCCGGTCGATCCACTGCTTCAGCTCTTCATCTTCCGAAACATGGCGCCGCTTCTTCGGCCCTTTATGCACGTGACTGCTGCTGGAGCCTTCTTCTCCGTGGTCTCGGTCGCGCCTCTTATTATTGAGGACGTGCCTCAGGTCTCGCCCGTAGTCCAGGCGCCTGGGTGGCGGACTCTGACCCTTTTTGTCGTCGAGCTGTTGCTTGAGCTGCTGGATAAGCTCATGCTACTCCTGGATGAGGCGGTTCTGAGCCCTGATGTCATCCAGGCGGGGGTCTTCATTTTGATCGAGGCTGGCTTGATGGTGTGACTACGATCCGGCCCGCGCTGACTTTTCGCGTGGCTTGGTGACCGACTTGTCGCCTTGCCTGGCCCGCTCATGGCTATGGCGGGGCTGCTCTGGAGGTGGGACGTCGCGAAGGGAAAGCATGGTCACTCCCCTAGACCGTGACTGTGTCTGGACCGTGGGAGACCTCCCCCTTGACCTCCTTTGCTGAGGGGGAGGAGGTGGAAGATTCTGCTCCAGCGTAGGCTGTATGGACAAAGCCTTGCCTTTGGAGGGTCCTTCGCCATTTCTGGTTTTTGGAGGCATGAAGTTTACAAGCTTTTAGTTCAGTTTCCCACAGACGGCGCCAAACTGTAGGCGGTAAAAACGACACCTACTTAGATTGAGATGAGATCGAGGTAAACTTCTTAGGACGGGGAATGCTGAATGCCAAGAACCTGAAAAGGAAGGAAAATGGCTAGAGTCAGAGCCCCTGGCTGCCGTGAGCCGAAGGCACTCCGATGCCTCAGTTAGTTCTGAGAAAACTAAACAGGAGGAGGAAGAAGGGAATGAGACGATGTCCAGTATTGTGAGTTGTGTATCGCGTACCTTTATGGGGCTGATCCCATGTGTATATATATGTGAGCGTTCCTCGTTCATTCTCTCTGTGAGTGGGGGTAGGTGGGGGTGAGGTCCCATCGATCCTTACCCTGACAGGCAGCAGTAGGTAAAATGGGCAACATCCCATCCTCACTTTCCATGCCTTAAGTCAGTTGATGTACAGGGCTGATAAAGCTAACTTCTTATCGCCATAAATGAGCGATCCTATCGTCATAAATGAATGCTCATATCTGTCAGGGCGCGCCGTATTTCCAGGAGGAAGGTGGCGGCCCACTCTGCCCTCAGCATTTTGGTCCGAGACCAAGAATGGCTTGGTCGTGGTGTGCTTTTGTACTGGGCTGGCATTCACGCCGAGCTTCCGAACCTTGCCGCGCTGGTACTCTTGACCGAGCTGACGGGCTATGACCACAGAGGCCGAGGTGATCAGCGAGTCCTGCTGTAATCTTTGCTTAATTTTGTCATTACGGCGTTTTACCCACACAGTTCCGGTTCTGAGTCCACTATGGACCCGGATTGGAACCGCACTGTTTACATCCCCATTATCACGTAATGGACGGTTTAGATCCAAGCAAATCACACATTTTTTGGCCTTTGAAATAGAAATCTGTTTGAAATAGAGTTGTTACAATAGAACCCTTTTAAATGGAACTAGTGGTTGGAGCGGTGGATCAAACCCATCATCCATCCTTAGCACCAAGAAGCGCATCATGTGCCTGGCTATAAACTAATAACTAATCTCTCCATTACAATCAACTCACCCCACTTGAATGTTGAGTGGGTATGGCCATCATAAAGACAATGATTCAAAAATAATAAATAATTCAAGGTGACCCCACAGATGGATCAGGCTTCGAAGCCTTCGATGATGATCAACCACAATGTCAATTTCTTTCTCTCTACTTCCAAATACATACAGCATGTCTGAAATTTCAGGTCTTCTTCCGTATAGTATGAAAAAATACTTGATATTTTCTCTCAGCTATGAAGAACCTACCTAAATTTTTATTTTTTTGGTGGGAGAAGAACCTACCTTAATGAAACCAAAATAGTGAGATGTATACAAAAAAAGCAGCCGTCTTTTTAACATTGGGAAGTCAATACAGCAAATGATTTTTTTTTTTGGGACAGTAACCGTACGGACGCCTTAAAACTGATAATTACCCCAGAATAGTTGGAAAAAAGTTTATTTACTGCAGAATAGTTCGATCCGAAAGATATCGCAAGGAAGTAGGATATCCTACAGTCAAAAGCAGGAAAATTTGAATAGTTAGTTTTTTTATTTTTTTCCTTGACTGTGGGACCACCAAACTATCATCCAAACCGTTGGATAGCTGTATGAGTGTAAAAGCTAATATCGTACCAAATCTGAATCATTGATCTATCACAATTATCTAGAAATTTACAAAAAGTCACATTGTTTTGCAAATTATAAGAACAAATTATAAGCCATTTTCTTTCCAAATTTCTAGATAACCGTGATAGATCAACGGTTCAAATTTGATGCGATATTAGTTTTTACACTCATACAGCTATCCAACGGTTTGAATTGTGATTTGGTGATCCCACAGTCAAGGAAAAAAAAATAAAAAACACTAACTGCTCAAATTTTCTAGCTTTTGACTGTAGGATATCCTACTTCCGTAGGATATCTTAGTTTGCGATATCCTATGGATCGGATTGTTCTGCGGTAAATAAATTTTTTCCAACAGTCCTGAGGTAATCATCAGTTTTAAGGCAGTCCATACGGTAATTGTCCCTCTTTTTTTTTTTTTTTTTGTCCAACGAAAGAACACAAGAGAAGGCCACATCACCCTTGTTTTGGTTTTTATTTATAATATCTAGATACAGAAATAGATTAGAATAATATGATAATGTTTCAGCAGATGGGTTTAATATCAAAGTTCTCATCCATACTTGGAGCTGGCCCATAATAGACCGGCCCACATCATCTACCTTCTCCTCATTGGAATCCTCGTTGCTTTGCCATTTCGATTAATGCAGAAATACCTATGAAGATGACCATGGTACTTGATTATCACTTCATGTTGCTTGTCTTTCTATTAATGGTACAGAAGTAACAGAACACACTATCAAGTATCACCACCGACCATGGGCCATGACCGCCATGACCGCATGTTGGCCAACCACATTACACAAGCAGGTACATTGAGTGAAGCCTCCACGTTCTTTTTGATAGTTTAGTACATCATCTCATCCAGCAATTTCTGCTCTCCCAATCTAACAAGTATGATAACACCCACCCGTACACTTAAAAGCGTAGATGATACTGTAAACGAGGATTATGAAAAAGGTGAACAAAATCTGCACTGCAGAGTGCAGATCCATACCCTCCCGTGACTATGGTAGACTAGGACCACTCGAGAGCAGATAAATGGGCAAAACCCTCACAATAGATGCAACAGTGTTTGAGATTGTTTTCATCTAAATAAGGAAACTACGAAAAATTGAACAGCTGTTCTACTGATATCCAGGGAACTGGTGTAGGGCTTTCTTTTGAGTGTGATATAATTCTATTGCCTATGGACCTGAGGAAGCAAAAAAAAAAAAATCCACTTTTGACATTGACATAGCATAGCAAAGTGGAAAAGTGATGCCCCCATATATTTTTTATTGAAGTTTTATCCCATCAATCTGGGGTCACCTTAATATCACATGTAATGTGATTGATTGCCTAGTCCCCCTGCTGCCCATGGAACAGATAACAATCCATTCTATTAGCAGATTCAAATTGATTGTAAATTGGGGCTTATTCATAAACTATCACAATAGTAACATCAAAGAGTGAAAATTGCAAAATGGTTAATTTTCAATCCCGTCTCCACTGCAAGAAGAAAACTAACGCTTTATATTATAACAATTAATCTCAAAACCCAAAGGCTACAATGACATAATTAGCGTAAAGGCGGGCACCATGGGAAAAACTCAAGATTCTGGAGCCTCGCAAAATGGCCACAAACTACTACAAAAGCAAATGGAAATGACAGGAATAACAAGCCAAAGAATTGAATGCTGCTTATTTTAGAGTTGAAAGACTATACATTCCTTGGGTAAAAAAGAAGAAAAAAAAAAGAAGGCAAAATCATAATAATACCAAATAAAAAATCACCAGGCTGAAGAAAGGGAACGCATGCGATGTCACTCAAAATCACTGTTGGGCGGCAGCAACCTTGCATACAGGGCATACATTTTTCTGCAGAAGCCACTGCTTTATGCAATATAAGTGGTAGCAATGACCACATTCTAGCTTCCCCACTTCATCTTCTGCTTCATATTCCTCCTGTATTTTACACAAACATAAGTTACATTGTCAAACTTATCATATATACTAAAGTGTGTTTCTAGGAGTACCAGAAAGCAAATACAGTTTGGATGTTCTTATCAGAATGTGGGGTCACCTGCTTTTGTGATACTAAGCGGGGAAAAAAAAAAAAAAGGAAACTCACATTTGGTGGGAGACTTTCCCATCCAACAAATGTGATTTCTGTTTTTTGTGCCCCAACAAATAAAGCAGAAGGTAAATCATCTATTCTGCCAGATCATAGATTCAGATGCAACCCAATATGGAATGGACAACCCCTCCACCAACCTGACAAATACTACATTTCCATTCCATCCCGGCAGATAAATGTGGTGGCAAAGCATCCAAGATCGAGTGCTTCATTTTCCTGAGACAGCGCACTATCTCCTCTTCTCTCAACCCAGTGCTCACATAGCCAATCCTATCACCAAGCTCAAGCAATTCCTGTCCAACAATAGGAAGAAATGAGATGGCACCAACAACTATTGTCAATGAAAAACTATGAATAGGCAATCCCAGGTGGGAGAAAATCATGCACCTCATATGACATATTGTCAACATCCAGACGCCAATCCCGGTAGCGGTCATAGCCATCTGGTCCACTTAACATGTAGCCAGTTTGTAACATCATGATCTGCAAGCAATTTACTTTAGTTTCCAAAACATGTTATTACCATTCACAACACAACTTAAGGAACTGAAAAATTGCTCCCTGGTACATACAGCATAGAAATTATAACCATCTTGTAAGCACTTCATCTAAATATCTGGAACCACCTATCTGAAGAAATTCCATTGTCCACATGTTCATAACTGCCAAGATTCAGAATGCTGCCTAGAATTATTATTTATTTATTTATTTATTTTTTAGTTCTGAGTGGTTTTCATCTTACTTTTAATCAAGGTTAAAGTTAATTTCTTGAACTCTTACACTGGCATCTAGCCATTTCTAATTCTTTTGCTTTTGTTTTACTACTTTTACTTCAGTTACCCAATATTTATGTGCGTTATTTTACAGTAACAAATAATCACCTCCCATTTTTTATTTTACAAGTAACCAATTCTACTAATCTAGTAATCCTGGTCAACTAGCATTCATAGGCCAGTTTTCAACCAGTTGCAAAATCTGGTACATTTTGTAGTTAAAAGGAAAATAATGCCATCAGAGCTATTCTAGTTGGGGCCTTGGGGTTGACCCAAGTTAAATAAAATAAGATTTAATGGTCCTTTTGTGTCAACTCCTTGTGTTTAATTCTAGTCATGCCAGATGTAAGAGATTTTCATCCTTCTGCAGGAAAATATGTCGGGTTCCATCAACTGGTTTGAACAATATACAAAATTTCGACGGAACCTACAGTTTTTTTTGTTTTCACTAAGTATACTCAAGTTATCAGTTGTCTATTCTCGAACACATGTATATACTGATTAGATCTTTTAGTCCCCGGTTTGATTCGACTATACAAAGCAATCTGCAAAAGGCCTAATGCTACTCGATCAATATTTTGGAAATCATTGTTGAAGCAGATATAAGAATGCTGAGATGTATGTGTGGTAAAATTAGGAAGAATAAAACTAAAAATGAGCTCTTTCGAGAGCATGTAAGGGCGGTATCAATCGGTGATAAAATTAGAGAAACCCATTTGCGATGGTTTGGGCATGTGTTCAATGCGGGTAAGCAACGACACCGGTAAAAAATTGTCTAGTTTTACTAGTTGATGGCCCACCAAGGGAAAGGGGTAGGCCGAAGAGGACGTGGATGGAGGTAGTAAAAGTAGATTTGAACACGTGCAACTTATCTGAGGATTTGGCTCAGGATAGATTAGAATGGAGAGATAGAATTCATCAGCCAACCCCAATATAGTTGGGATAAGGCTTTGATGATGATGATGCTGATGATGATGATGAAGTAATTCCATTCTTATGCAAGCATGTATTATTGGTGCGAATATCCCAAGAGAAAAAACAATCTTTGCATATTCAATGGTGTGCAAACGCATTGGCACAAGGGAGGCCGTGTTATTTTTAAAATAAATCATACATCACAAATTGGATTAATCCAACCACACCCTTGAGGTCTAACAACAGCGCCGTTGAAGAAAAGTTTTTCTATGCATGTTTATGGCCTACCAAGTAAAGGGATAGGCCAAAGAGGACATCAATGAAGTAGTAAGGATAGATCCAAAAAGTGTAACCTATCCAAGGATTTGGCTCATGATAGATGGGAACGGAGAAACAAGATTCATGTAGCCGATCCATACATAGTTGGGACAAAGTTGTGACCCTTGAGGCTATGATGCACAAATACTTCAAAATGGGCATCGTAATCTATCATATCATATCCGATGTGTCTCTACCGTGTCTACGGCATGTCCCTATTGTATCCATGTTGTATCTCAACATCATAACCCCGAGGTATAGTTCCACGTTCAAAATTAAGGTTACAATTAATGAGGCTTAGCAAAGGAGCATTGCCAATTACTAGTCTTTCTCAGGTGAACAACCAATGCTTGATGATCATTCTCAAGTAGACATTGGTTCCATAGTTGTCAATTCTATTCCAGTTGCCATTCCGGTTTGACTTCGTAGTGGAATGTTTCGGCATTCCAGTCAATTCCGGTATTCCATTCCAGAAAAGACGTAATTGAAAAATTATATATATATAAAAAAATACCTAATATTGAAAAAATAGTTGAAAGCTAAAATAATACTAAAATGCATATTTACATAAATTAAAGTACACTCTACAAATGTCCATTTTCTAGTTTTCACTACATATGAATGGATGTATTAAACCTAGGCCGGAATGGGTTGGAATTGGTACCCGAACGATCAAAATTGGGACCGGAAACTTTAAGGGGGCCATTCCGTTTCGCCCAAGGCCAATTCCGCAACGTTCTGGCCAGTTCCGGCTGGATTGGAATGGAATTGAGTCAATTGACAACTATGATTGGTTCACATGACTCACCACCTCAAAGCTCCTCCTGCCAAAATGTCTCAATGTAGAAGTACATGATGAAGCGTTGATCAAGAATTGGCATGTGGTGCTTTCAAGATACAAAGTGTCCCAATGAGAGGTGCAGTGAAAAGTTCTCATCAGAACGATACAAACCTAAGCCCAGTCCTGGGCATTGAATCTAGTTGGTGAGTAGTAGTTTGATTTTTTTCATAATCTTCAATTCCAAATGACATGGGCGCATTGCACCGTAAAAGATTTCACTATTGCAACACCAAAGGTAAAGGAAAATGAAATATCCAACTTGTATCACCTTGTTTAAACCAAAAGGCAATTTTTTTGCAATTCTTTTTTTTTCATTTTTCACCTTTTTTACCCATCATCTTCTTGGAGGGCTGAATTAAAGGTCTTCAGAGTTCATTAACCTTGAAATCAAATGGAAACACTTCAGAGAGATAATGTATGAACAAATGTGCATTAGTCACTCACATGTGTGCTTCATTGCTCATTGGCAATAAACCTGTCAACTCATGACTTACATGAATAACAATGACCTATGTGACATAATTAGAAGTATTTTATGTAACATGATGCATTTACTTTGAAGTGTTGTTTTAACTCTCTTTTTTTTTTTTTTTTTTTTTTTTCTCATTTACCTTTTTATTATTATTATTTATTTTTATAGCATCTTTTCAGGTAAGGAACGGCTGGAATGTTTCATTTCAAGGCAAACCAGAATGGCGACTGATATGGAATGGACCAGATACCAACCCCCTTTTATGATACAATTATCTTAAAAACCAAAACTCAATCATTCTTTTTGTTAGATATATACCACAAAGGATTTTAAAGGAATGGCAATATCAAAAGCTTTTGCACCCTTAAGTAGAAGAAATCAAAATACAACCATGTGCAATTGCCTACTAATTCGTTGTGTACTAAGTGTCATTCTAGCCCTTGTCATTTACCTAACTGGTGAGAGATAAATGGATTTGACCAATATATTCAATTTAAAGATCATCATCTCAACAATAATTATCAGAATATAGTTTGAAATCTCAACAATAATTATCAGAATATCATTTGAAATCTCAACAATAATTATCAGAATATCGTTTGAACACATACTAAATGAATCATGTAAGCTTTGGTCAACAGCTTGCATCAGTTAAGGTAAAATGGCTTGGTAATAGTATTTATTACCTTAGGCCCCAAAACGTAGCAAAGGGAGAAAAAGTATCCAACTAAACAAAGTTTAACACACCAACCAAAGATTGCGAACCTATGAAAAAAGGGATCAGCTTGTACTACAAGGTAGTACCAGTACCATAGACATCCTTATTCTTGGTCAATATTAGAATTTAGAAGCATTATCCTCAAAACTTTATATATCAAACCCCACCTTCACACAGTACTGGGAGGAAAGTGTGCCAACAAATGAACGCAATACAATTGGAAGTGCTTCGTGTTCATTTTATGCATGTGTATCCACTCAGGTACTATGTGCTCTCACTTAAATTTTCTAGATAGGAGAATGATATCTAGTTGTCTGGGTGTCATGGCATAGCACAACTGGGTAAAGTCAGGGCTTATCCTACTTAGACAACAGACTAATGTTTCAGGTCCAAGTCGGCTTAGTCCAGTGCATTAAACCTAACTTTAGCCCGGCAAGAACCATTTCCATCAACTACAAATAGTAAGACCAGGCAGGGCCATCCGGTAGGGCCCATCCTTACAGGAACACATGAAATGGCTTGGCTGGATTAAATATGAAGAAACTGAAGCATGGTCCAAACATTGTGCCAATGGACTCGGCCAGAATTGAGCCTAAAATGGGCTGCTAGACCAATCAATTCAGAAGCAAAGGTTGCCATATTAAGCATAGATGATCATCACAAAGATGAAAAAACTATAAAAGTTTTAGAAAAGATAACACACGCATGCACACAGAGGGAGGGACATCCCTTCCTATTCTTCTCCACTGTTGCTTTATCCCTTTCTCAACTGTTGGATATCATTTTTCTCTAGCATTTCTTTACTTCTACTCAATGGAAGTTCCAAATCCTAAGGTGAAGACTTCATGATGAGAATCCACTTGGTGGGAAATCTGGCTTTTCCAAATGATGACATATCCATTGCTTTACAAAAAATTTTATTTTCAGTTCAGGGAATAACACATTCAAGTTGCAATCATTTTTTTATATTTTTCATTATATGTTGATTTCATTCTCCTGAATGGTTTTAATATTAACTCCATTTCATCATCATTTGTTAGAAAAAACAATAGAAAACAGCTCAATAGGGCCAATGTTGCCCAAGGAAAACACATCAAAGCAGTTTCACAAGAGCTTAGGCTTCAACTACCCAAAACAAGATCTATGACAACAGAATCTTATATATGTTTACCCATCTAATTAACATGAAAAAATATATTTAAAACTATGCCAAGTAGCGATTCTGAAATGATAAGATACAGAAGGCACAGACAATACAAGCAGGAAAAGTAATACGATAAACACACTAATCTGATTGATGGTCATATTGGATCACATCACAACCAATCAAGTCCAAACGCATGTGTAAAATCTTTTAACCACTAAAGATCACTACTGGTCAGAGAAGATCCAAAACAAGCTCAATGCCAAAATGGTCAACATGGTGAATTTGAAGAAAACTAGAAAATGAGGATTATTAGTGTAGGAGCACCTCAGCAAGCCCTCCTGGAGAATGACGCAATCCTCGCAGATGAGGATAATGTCCAGCTGCGAACAGATCAGACCCAGGTCGCTGTGTTTCGAGGGCATATGGAGAACCCATAGTGGAGATTTGTTCGAGAATGTTGTTCCTCCTAATAATGCATGAACGCTGTCAAAGCAACCAATGTCAAATGATCAGAGAAGCACTTCTCCAAAAGAAAGGAGAATTTCACATATAGAAAGCAAAGCAGTAATAAACACCACATTATTGGAAAAAAACAACAAGAACAAAGGTAAGAAATCCAGATGAAAGTCCAAGGAAACCAATACAAACAGAATACTACAATGATGAAAAAAGGGGGAAAAACAGGTTAGTACCATTCAAAAAGAGTTGCAGAATAATATGAAAAATAAAGTGATTTGAAACTTGAAAAAGAGGATTAAAGAAACCCACATAAGCCAGTTCACCATCTGAAAAGCACAAACAAGAAAACAGTTAAAAGACAAATGCAAACTGGAAAACAAAAGCAAATTCAAGACACTACAATCGAGAGGGAAAAAGAAGTAAGAACAATAAAAAAAAAAGTAAAAGAGAAGAAACTGAGAGGAAAAGGCTAAAGAAAAATAATTGCAGCATGAAAAAAGGAAAAGGAAAAGGTTAATCAATCAATTACCAAGATATGGGTAATCTCTCTTTGTGACTAAATATATAACTATAAAAGAAGAAGCAAACAATAAGATTCTGAAAAGAAAATGACAAATAAATTAACCTGGGAAGAAAACTCCCAAGAAAAAAAAAATTAAAAAGCACAAAACAAACTGAAAAAATGCACCATAAATATCTGGAAAATACTAATGTTGCCTTAAAGGAAGAATCAGATGTAGAAGAGCCATAACAAATACAATTTTTTTTTTAAAAGATGCAAATAAAATAAGAACACATCACATGTAGATATATTTATAAAAAAAAAAAAAAACTTAATAAATATCTCTCTGTGGGGTAAAAGGATATCTTGCCCAAAGACTATCAAGAAACCCCCCCAAACACAGAAGAAACAAAATTTCAAGGAAAAGGGACCGAAATCCGTATTTGGAGAATGAAATGACAATGAGGTCAATAGAAACAAACCTCAAAAGAAAAAGAAAAAAAAAAAGAAATCAGGGAAAAAATCCAAAAACAAAAATTTCGAATCCAGGAAAATGAACAGAGGTACTGTAAATGGGAAATCCAATCCTAACGTAAACCAGCTTCTAGTAACACAAAGAACAGATCTTTCTCCACAAAGATGAAGAATGGAAAGAAACTACAAAACCCCCATTTCAGGAAACCATAAAAGAAGAACAAAAAACAAGAGAATGAGCAAACCCATGTAATAAAAACACCCCAAAACACGATTTCAAACAGAAGAGAGATAAGAGGGGCATACTTCTCCTTGATTTCTTTCTCCATCGCCTCTCCCTCTAGCCGCCGGCGGACGCCTGGAAACGACGCAGTCGACCGACGCCGCATCGGCGGCGAAGGCGATGCCGGGAGAGCACCAAACGTCGGGAACGACGACGGCAGGTCCGGTGGGCTGCTTCTTCTTCCTCTGCTTCTTCTTCCTGACCCTCTTGGCCTGCCAATCATCCGACGGTCGGATGGCAGCCGGCGACGAGACCTCGGACGGAGACGCGCATCCGAGAGCAGAAGCAAAGCCCTTCTTTTTGGAAGAAGAAGAAGAGGTGTTTGGTGTGAAGGTGGAGAGGAAGAGAGAAGAAATGGAGGATTTGCAGCGAGTGGTCTCAGGGGGAGGAGAAGAATGAGAAGTGATGACAGGGTTTTCAAGGACTGAGTTCCTTTGCAGTCTCCTCCTCCTGAATCTTGTGCACTCTGTGTTTGGTGTTGGGTTCTCATTGGAGGCCATGTTTTCAAGGATACAGACAGAGAGACAGAGAGAGGGAGAGAGAGAGAGAGGTGATTTGGGGTGTTTCTGTTTTGTGGGCTTTTATGATATTGCGGGTGGAGATTGGAGAAGACGAAGGAGGTGGTGCTGTAGATGGATGCTCATAAAAAGTTGTGGTGGCCTTTGAGCTCCGAGTCCGGACAGAGTTTGTAGTTGGATCTGTTTGTTTCCTTTTTCCCCTTTGTGAATTGTGATTTTGTTTGCTTCACATGAACTGTGCAGACACAGTATTAAAATAGGAGTGGAGGTGGTCCTCAACACTCCTGATCATGGTGGCCAGAGGCTTTGCCCCGGGTCCGTCTAGAGATGAAATTGATACAAGTGTTTAGTGGACCATGGTATCTTTGACAGATTCTTTTCTAATTTCATGTTTTAAGTCTTTGGGAGTCAATCCACCAATAACACATGGATGGGATTTGGATTCATTTGGATAAGATCACTAGCATCATTCATAACAACGTTTTCCTAGCAGATCTAGTGCTGATTTTATTTGGAAGTGGAATGAAAACTTGGTCTCAGTAGTTTTTATAATTGATAATTAATTTGTCTACTCAAGTTCAAATCCATAGTCAACATGGATGAGGGGCACTGTGGTTGGGGCATAATCCAGAACCATCAAAGATTATATATAATAGCTATTTGCTATCCTAAGGGCAAATTTACATATGGCCACTATTTTTTTTTATTTAAAATTATAATAACCCTAGCCTTTTCTATTTAAAAAAACCACCATAGTAATTTAAAGATCTCAATCAACCACTTTGACCATTAGTGTGTTTTTTACTGTGATGAAATTCTTTGTATTTTTGTATGGAAATGATATAATTTCAGCTAACAATGTGAATAGACCATTTAATCCAGGTCAATTTAATCACAACTAATGCTCTTATTTTTATTTGTTAGGTGGTTACATCTAACAAAATTTTCATTTCCTATGGTGAAATACATTGGATTTCATTTACTAGTCAAAAGCTGGTATTTGATTGCATGTCAAGGTGGGTTGGCTGAGAGTGCGATTCTTTATTCAAACCATTTCGGATACAATTGGAACATTCTAAAATAACTACTACTCTGACATCTTTACCATTTGCCGTGAACCTCCTTCGGATTTTGAATTCACTCAATTCTTCTATTTTCGATTCGAACCGAAACGAAGAAGAAAGGAATGAAAAATAAATATACGAGAAGTTGCTAACTCGAAATCCAATTCATTTAGTTAAGTAAGAATTTGTGCAAGTAAAAAAGGAAGGTGGTTACTGTAACATTTCCTTATCTTAAGAATATTGCCTTAGTTTTATAACCATTTTTGTTTGCAGACAGCTTCTCAAAGGATGACAATCTTTCCATAGTTTAGATCTGAAAGTACTTTGTTCCAACATGACAGTAACCCATATTAGATGCTAATGGAACCACAGTGAGGAATAAAGGTTGGTGAATTAGATTCTGGGGAATTTTATTTTACTTAAGATTGGGTGTTTCTAGGCTTACTTCTTCATGTCTAAATGCAAATCTTCTAGCTGACATTATCAGAAATCTCTCCAGTAGCACTTTCTTTGGAGCATATCTTGTTGATGGGGCTCGCTCAACCCCAAAATTAAAGAAAAAATTGTGGCTTAGCCCTTTCTCTCCTTTCATTTGGTCAATCTATCACTATTCATGTGAGATGGAACATACCAAGCTATCATTTCAATTGGAGTGAAATTTCCCAATGAATAGAGTATATGTAAAATGTGATTAGCTTTCAACACTACAATAGAAGTTAATGTTACATAACCTTCTGCTTCAGTAAGAATATACTATTTTAGATTTTTTCTCATTTAGTATATAACAAATTTAGAGATTGCACTTTGAGCAAAGTTACTATGGTAATTTTATTTAGAATATCCAATAGCTATTTATGATAATACAATGACTTGACATAGGAAACCTTAGTCCTGAATCTCACAAATATTTCTCCAATTGGAATGATATTTGGCATGTTCCATTTGATAATGATTATTGTTGGATTGAATGAGTTGTATGAGTGAGAGGTAGTCCATCATATTCTGATGAAGGGTTGCTAAGAATCAGTTCAATTAAAGTGTCCAACCAAGAGATTCACACACGCCATGCCTCGCGAGGGTACCAAATTTTTCTCGTGAATAATTTTAATTATAGAGAGATTTTCTCCTATGAATTTCCGCATGCTTTCATGTACTATGAAATTGAGGTGTCCGGATTTTATAAATTGGAGCTCCATATCTTTGACGTTTGAATTGGGACGTCTCATGGGATAAAGTTTCACCCACTTGGACTAACTATACAGGTCACACCAAACAAAGGCCTCCCATCCGTCCCAATTTTACTTAGAAAAAATGAATCTAATGATTTAGGCCATGGGTCACACCAAACAAAGGCCTCCCATCATACCCAAGTTTTCTTGGATAGAAAAAATGAATCTTGTGATTTAGTCTATGGGTCACACCTCACACCTAACAAAGTGAAATTGTGTCTTCTTTGAATTGAAAAATCAGAGAACGAATCAGCAGACACAATTGTTGAAAAAAGATAGCTCAATGACAAGTGCCAGTCCTTACCATTCGTACTCTCTGCCACTATGCTAGAGTTGCCGGGGGAGGAGGTGAATGGGATGGGTGGTGGATATTTATTGATGGGAGTTTCTATGAGTAAAAAATAAAAGCTTTACAATTGTCAGTTTGATTATCACTGTCTAATTCTCCTGATAAGAAATTAGTAATTTATAAACCAGTTTATGGCATGTATTCCCATATATTTATAATAGTCAATCTATTAGAGACGATTCAAATGGATTCACCAATTAAAATACTGGACTTTTTGGTATAGCGAAAGCACGAAAAGAAACAAACCAAGGAAAGAGATCACCATCTTCAACTCAATATCAACAAATTAACTCCACAAGAAATAAGAAAACCCTAATCAAACCACAATTCGTATTAATTCATAAAAAGAAACATCACATTGATCTTATAGGGTCCCAAAATTCTAAATTATCCAAAATAACAAACTTACCAAAAATAGTAAAAAATAAAAAATTACATCAAGGCCCCTTGATCATTCCTAAATGACTTTCTAAGACCCTTTTATGGAGACTCAAACTCAAACGAACTAAAAAAACCTCTAAAATATGCAAAACGACACCTTATTATAAATAGTAAGTTTTTGCACAAAAACTGCATTTTGACCTTCGAAACGGCGTAATTTGGCATCCGACAAGTCTAACTGCCTTTAGTTGTTGTCAAGTGCGTAGAGCTTGTCGATAGCTTTCAAAAGCATAGTTATAGGTCCCGTGACAATATTCGAATAAAGAGTTATAGTCGTTTGAAGTCAATACTTTAGATTTAACCTTTAGGCTTAACTTCTTGCGATCTTTTAGTTCCAGGAATACTTATGCTACTTATTCTACATCATATTTTGTGAGTGAAGTTGCACATCTATCACACCAATGTCAACCGTGAGAAATTTCATTACAAAACTCAGAATTTTGTAAATTATAAAAAGAAAACCCTATTTGTAATGCTAGGCATGCATCAAATGGATGAAGGTGAAACGTAACCCACGTTCTATCTACAAGACCTTCTACATTCCCAATCGCCATCTAGTACGGCTGCTCATGGTTGTGCCAACTCAAGCTTGGCTCACATTGAACTAGATTTAACACATGTTTGTGTAACACCACTCCTCATGAAGAAGGATTGAGAGACTATTTTCACTTTTCGCAGACATCATCTTCCATCATTTGATGCAAATAAATTTTGGTGAGAAGAGTAACTCTTTAGATTGACTTCTTTGGAAAACACTTTCTATTTGAGATATAGAAAAGGCGGATTGTTATAAAGAAAAGTAAAAGCATGAGTTCATTTATTTTCGTGGACGCTACACAAATATGTACTTAAACTCTAATTTCACACTTGCGAGTTGTGCGTGGCCCAATTCTTAAATGAGCTGTGCTTGCCACTGTTTATAATGGCCCGCCCTAACCAGATATTCATACATACAAAAGCTAATGTATCTTGTAAATGCGCAGGCCTAGGCCTAAGTTTCAAGCTTGTGGATTGGATTCAAGTATGAATATTAGGCTTAATGATCAAATGCCCGGGGCCATAACCTACGACCCAACCTGATCCGGCCCATTAAAGTGGGCCTACTTAAAGTTGGCCACAAATAGTAAGTACCATTGGGACCAAGATCTGAACTGATTATCACTTATAGTTTAGCTATCCTTCTCAATCCAGTAGACACATATGTTCCTACCACGCAAACCCCAAACACATGTTGTGAATGGGAAGGAGTTATGGATGTGAGTTTTTGAGTTAGGCATACATGGAAACAAATATGTTTGGAACTTGAAGTTTGGTCAGGGTGCAATTTGTTAGTTATGATGTTAATATAAAAATATGTGGGTTACATAATGTCAGGGTGAGAGCAGGTGTAACAGGTTTTTCATGCTTCCGTGTCAATGAAAGAAAATGACAGCACCTCAAAATTACCTCAGCATGTAGCATTGTCTATAAAAACAAAACCCACCAGCTGTATATTGTTTACTTACTAGTACTAGCATATGTATGAATGGTAATTGTCTGAAGTCAGTACCCACACCACATGACTTTAGATACCTATTGCTTGACTTGGTGAACCCAACAAACATGAGTGGATCTAAAATCCTAACCATCTGTTCAGAGGGCTTTCACAAAAGAGTGGTCATTTGCTCTGATATTTAACTTAACAGTGTACAATTGGTTGGACTATTGTAGTTCGGTCGGTTAGCATAGGAAGATCTGGTTCCTGGTCTGGATCCAAGTGGGATCCAAGTCACAAGAACCAAAGTCAACTCTATAAGATCGCCTGTTAAGATTCCAATTTGACTGAAGATGTGGATCTGGACAGAAGCTAGAATCCAAAACTTCTAGCTGGAATTTTTGAATTCGAAGTCTCAAGTGGAGGACTAAAGGACCAACAAGTGCCAAGATCAGCGTGGAACCCGTTGTGACATTTGGACCCTGATTATTATCCATGATTGGCACATTAGATCCAAATTGATGCCCATAGTTTTATTATTGTTATTATTATTAGAGTTTAGAAAAGATCTCTCCTACGGGAGTATCCGCATGTAGATCTAAACACTAAGGGCGCGTTTGTCGGTATCCTCTTGTGTGACTCTGCATTTCCGACGTACTGAGGTGGGAATCCAGCACCTGAGATCCTCACCGGCAATGAAAAATCGCATAAAATCCCATATTCCGTTTGGATTTCATCATTGCACCGAACAGCATGAAGGAGGCCCCAAACACCTCCTAAATAGGTGAGCCCTACATCAATAACCAAGGACCCCCATAATTTCACTGGATCTTCCTTGTCAAGGAGAGAGAATTCCACTGGTTTAACCCCAATGTCAAACTTGTGAAGGAAGTCCTCCAATAAGGTTGGTTGTTGGTCTTTCTCATTGATCTATGATGTAACTCACATTTTTGTGAATACAAACCGGTCTATTATTCACTACCTGCAAATTGATAGCATGCGAAATGTCATTTCTGCCCCAGTGCCATTAGTTGGAAGATTTTTAAATGTATAATTTTCTCTTAAAAAATACATGATTCTCAATTTTACTTTGAGTGTTAATCATGCCCTTTACATATAAATCAATACAATGGTGTGCATCAATGAAATCTAGCCACTTACCATTTCATAAGAGTGGTGATTTATTGAATTGTTTAATGGAAAAGGGCCAAGAGTGAGGGGCTGCTTAGTTGGTTACTAACCTGGTATCTCACCCAGCTATGTAGGGTTGGATTCCTGTATATGCTGCCTTTTTCTACTTATGTGGGCTATTTTGTTGCTTGTGCGCAGTGGCGGACCCATGATTTTCATTCAAGGGGGGCAGATAGTGATCAATTGAAGATCTCAAACTTAATTTTGTTGTTATATATTCGCATTATTTTGATGTTATTTATTCACATTATCAATTGAAAAAGAGAAAATGTCGTGCATTTGAATAAATACAAAAAATTTAACTACATCAAGCAACTAACATTCTCTATCAAAAGTCATATCACAATTCTAAAAAGAAATTTTTAAAATTGCCTCCGACGGTTCTTCATGTTTTTCCAATATATGAAACCAATTAAAAAAAAAAGAAAAGGTTTTGGTTTGCCGGTAACAAAAAACCAATTGCTTAACACTGTTGGTCACATAGAAGTGCAAAGAGAAATGTCACATACACCCCCAAGTCTTGATGTAATTGAAAAGAAAAGGCGCACTGGTTGAGGAGAGAATGAGAAATAACAAATTACAAAAGACTATCATCGTATTACTAAATGGAGAAAACTAAAAGGACAGAAAGAATAAAGTGAGAAAAAGGTGAGAAAAACCCATTAAAAAAAGGCTTACCATATTTCCAACCCTTACAAGCAATAAAGATAATAAATATTAAATCCCAACCCAATAACTCCTAGAGCCACATACAAACCTCCCTAACATACAAACCTCCCTAAACCCACAATGACAATCAATCCCATCAAAACCAACATATTTTTTACCAAATACTATGAACCACAAAATAACACAAAGCAGTCTCCAAATAGCCAAACACCCCCATCTTGAAAAACCCCAAAAAACTGAAATCCCAATACCCAACAAGAAACCCAAAATCAATAAAATTAAATTAAAAAAAAGCCACCTGAGATCTATTCATAAACTCCACTAAAAACCTGTAAAAACAAACAAATCAATAGATCATCCACGAGCCTTGAAAAAGCAAATCTCAAGAACCCCAAAAAGATAAAACATAAAAACTAACAAAAAAAAAAAAACCCTAACTATAAAAAATTGTTCAAAAACAAATCCGCCTCAGATGATATATTCATAAAATCTTAATAGTAAGACCCACAACAAATAAGTCAAATGAAAACAGTTAACACAGGATGATACGAGGTAAGAAAAACCCAATTTTTTAACCAAAGAGGAAAAAACCAACAAAAACAAATAAATCAAATGAAAACAATTAACACAAATTGATACAAAGATAAGAAAAACCCAATCTTTTAAACAAAAAGGAAAAAAAACCCCAACAAAAACAAATAAATCAAATGAAAATTCAGATAGTGAGATGGTGGCAGCTTCAAACGACGCCTCTCTGTGCCTATGCCGGAGCGTCGGAGCCGGACTGCCGGAAGCATGGAGCTTGAAGGGTTGGAATTTCGTTGGAGAGAGGATTTGGGGTTTGAGGAGCGGGATGGGTTTTGGGAATAAAAGTGGGTAAGGGCAAGCCTTTTGCAATGACGGGGGCATGGGCCAGTGGCCCATTACAAATTTCTACATTTTCCAAATCCAAACGGGGTCCATTGACCTTGATCCCCATAATGTGGGTCCGCCCCTGCTTGTGCGTACGTGCTCTCTCCCCATACGTGGGTGCTGGGTACCACGGGCCCAGCCCTCTTTCTTGTGGTATAAAAAAAAAACGAAAAAAACAAGGCTTTTAATACAAGGATGATGATGGTGATGGTGATCTAGTGTTTTAGATAAATAAAAAAGGGAGTTAGAAAACCACATTGGGAAAGCTTTCTAGGTTGCGTGCCCAACTCACTTACTCAAAAAAGAATCTACTCTTGGGTCACATATTAGAACGCACGAGTGTTTATCTTTTTTTTTCCCCTCTGATTTTGCTTTCTATTGGAGCATATTTCTTCTTTGTACACCGTTCCACTAGATGGTCAATGTTGCAATTGGATGCTAATTCAACAGAGGCCATAGAAAAATATGGGCAAAGTGGCACACATTTGAAAGGTTTAACACATGTTTCACACCGAACATTTTTAGAATTCTTAAAATGTTGGAAATAGAGAGAGGGGACATGAAATGTGGTGGCTAGAAAAGGTACAATGATTGGTTGCATATAGCTTAAATTTCAATCAAAATAGATTAATCAAGTTCATGCAATATAGATGGTGTTAATAATCAAAATCATCAATTGTAAGGTAGTCTTTAAGTTAATACAATCAATATATAGAGCCTTTCTGTTCCAGCCCATCTATTGTGTATATAGGTAAACATTAGTGAAAACTAGCGATGCAAAAAGATTTGATTCTCCGATCATTCAAAGATTTAGCTCATAAAAGGCAGGATTTGGCACCCGTTTTAGGTTCTGATTTGTAAATGGGTCTTGATCAAAAATCTAATTTAGGTTCTTATTGATAAACAGGTTTGGTTCTAGATCCAAATAGGTTTCCACTCATGGCCCAGGCCCACCCTATTTGCTCATACCTTTCCACATCTTAGATGTTTTTATTTTTTATTTTTTATTATTTTTTTTTGTGGATGTATCAATTAAAATAAAGAAATTGCACGTATTCTATTATTCCTTTGTCTCGCAAAAGGTGGATATGGTTGGCCCAAGCCGTTGCTTAGCTCATTGGAGATGGCATTGCATGTCTAGATGCTTAAGTTCAAATCTCTTATAAAGCAAAAGAAAGAAAATAGTTTATATATGAGTATTTAATGTTGCAAATTGTATCTCAAGATCAACTTTGGTTGGACATTTTAGTGTTTAACTCTGGAAGCAATAGACTTATATGTTATTATAGGTTGAATGATATATCTTTCTTTAAGCAAAAAATAAAAAAATAAAAAAAATTAAAAAAACAATAAAGAAGTCAAAACCTATTTTGGAATGGGATCCCAATCCTCTAATCCAAAGTAGTTTCGGAGCCGGATCCAAGTCCTCTTATCAGAACCCGGTCCAAGTTACAAATAGGTTCCGAGCTAGAAATGGATCTGCCAATTAGAATATGGTTCTGGTTCTTGGTCCATTACGGTTGCAACTTAGATCCAACCCGAATGCATCCTTAGTGAAAACCCCTCAAGATGGTTGGACTTAGGTTTGTAAATTGGCTTTTATATAATTCATGTCAATGGAGAAAAGAGAATTTCATTAAAAAAATACAAAGCAACAACCACCAACAAAAGAGGGGACAAAACACAACCCTACCAAAGATGAAGATAACGCAGGACCCACCTTAAAAAATAACCACCCTCCAAAAGGAAATCCCTCTTATAGGAAAAACATTGGTTACTTAGATGATGAGAAATGAACTCTTGAGAATAAAAGAAAACACAAACAATGAATCTGACAGTAGCCTGAATATATGAAATGATGTCCTTTATCAACCAATCTCCTTTACCATAAATGCCTTCAATCACCTCCATGGAATGGAAAAAAAAAATGTAGACCTTTGAAAAGCTAAGACCACTAGCCTTCCTTCAGACATAAAGGATCAATTACACTTTTGCTTCTTTAGTGGAAGGAGACTCTTGACCCACACCATAGGGTGAGGGATGCTTCCATAAGAATTTTGAAGTACAAAAGGAGGATTTTAAGTACATAAGGTGAAGTACAAAAGGGGGATTCATGTGCAAAAAGGAAAAGTACCCTCACCCTATGGTGAATGATAGATGCACATAAATGTCCCCCATTGAACCATATGGCAAAACAAAAGCTTGAGTTTCAATTAAAGGCCCTAAAGGCCGCATCTATAAAAATCAACATTGGATCTACAATAAATTCAGTATTAGGCCTTCTGTTGTGGATGGAGGAAGTGGATCCAGTAGCGCTTCCATCCTATCATGGTTTTCCCATATTATCTTATTAGCCAAATCTAGGTTTTGGGCGGGCTTATGGCCACACCTTTAAAAATCAAATCATTTCTAGTTTTCCACATGGCCCACCATTCCAATAATCTCATAGAAGGTCCATCACCAATGTGCAGACCCAAATCAAGGCCGAACCAAATAGCTTTGACATGTCACATTTGAAGAAAATATGTTCCACCGACTCATCTTCTTTTTTCACAAATGAGGCATAGGGAACTACCAATATTAAGCTTAGAGTATAAGAAGTCGTGTACCGGAGTTAGGGTTGTCAAAGTGTCTGGCTTTGGATAAACCGCTATCCTACCCTCATGCATGCGGGACATGCCTAGGTCGAGCCAAATCGTCGAGGCACTTGGTAGGCCTACAATACGCAAGAACTTACCCTACCATCAAGGGCCAAAGCCAAAAGAAGTTATATATTTCTTAAATATTATTCTATACCACAATGCTAACCCTCATTTATTAGAGCTAAAAATTGGTGCAATGCAAAAGTCAATCTTTTTGTGCCGGTTCTAAAAGAATGGACGAAATAAATTACTTGGTCCTCATATAAAAATAATATTTAGGATTAAATGAAGTAAGCTAATTTAATAGTATTGTGACATGAAATTAGGACATGGAAGAATCTGTTAAAAACCTTAGCATACTATCAATAGTCATAGTTTCAAGTAATGTGCCAAGCATTATTTGTTGTCAAGCTATAAGTAAGATTGTCGCAATTGAAGTTCTGCTAGTCATAGCCTTTTTTACTAGTTCATGTACTACATTTTTTTATAAAGCAATAATATGGATCATCAGTGCCTGTTTGACAAGTATCTTTTAATTCAAATAGATTAATTTCAAATAGGCTTTAGATCTTTTCAAAATAAATTATCTAGTATGTGTGGTTCAAATAGACATTAGACCACTCTTGAATTGCATTAACCCAAAATTGTAGTTCTTTGAAACATCACCATTGAAACAAAGCAATGAAACTTTGACTACCTAAGATGAATGATGAAGATGATCTGATGCATCTAAATGTGGGTCAAAGTTACAAACTTTAAGTCCATATGTGGGGTCTACTTGAATGAGACAACAAT
Source organism: Persea americana (assembly GCA_029852735.1). Taxonomy (NCBI): domain Eukaryota; kingdom Viridiplantae; phylum Streptophyta; class Magnoliopsida; order Laurales; family Lauraceae; genus Persea; species Persea americana. Next base: position 70,544,352 of record CM056815.1, read on the forward strand.
CATGTAAGTAAGAGGATATAATGATATTGGCATCGATCAGTACTTCGTCATTGAAGCTCAGCTCCACTCAATGATGATATTCATGGCCATTCATTTAAACTCTCAAACTTCATAGTTTATATTAATGGTAAAATGACAACTTCAATTCCCTTTTCATTGAAGAATATATTTGTGTCTTGGGCAGATGTAGAATTAAACATAGGTTGCAATATTATAACCTATGGGGATATTCATAAAGAATGTTTAACAAAAATCTGGTTATTATTGTTTGGGAAAATATTAAGTATTTGTCATTAATTGATAATTAGGGGGATTCTTTATAACTTTTAAGTAAAAATCCATATCTACATAGATATATATATATATATAATTTATATTATATATTAATAGACAATTAGACAGGCTGAGCCCCCTCAGACTGGCTAAGTCAAGCCCTAACTCGACCCTTAAGGTTGCAAGATTTTTGAAATGGGGCCCTACCATATCCTTAGGCTTTAGGAAAAAAAGAAAAGACCTCACTTTGTGGGTTTTTATGGGTTTAGCTGGGCCGGGCCCCCTAATCAAGGGCTAGATTGATAACCCTAACCAAAATTGCTCTTTTTTTAATAGTTTCACCCAAATAAGAGAAATCTTTTGGGAGGGGGAATTTCCTTAAATCGACGCCACTTGATGGGGCTACTGATTAAAATATATATGCTCCTATTTTTTTTCTTTAAATGGGGATCCTCACATTTAAGTTGTTAGCATTTGATATGAATGTGAGGGCCCCACTTTATCTCTCATAGTAAGGTGAGAGTATATATCAAAGGAGCATATAAAAAATAATATATAGTCGATCAAACAATTTAGTAAATTCGGACCTGATCAAAAGTTGGTGGACATGTGCAATTTAGAAGGGGGTGGGGGTTTGGTCCATTTGGACCAAAGGTGGGCTCTACAAGCATAAGGTTACGAAATCTTATCCTAAGCTCGAGCTTAGGAGAGCCTTGCGCGCGCGCTCTCTCTCTCTCTCTCTCTAAATATATATATATATATATATATTGGTTCTGGATAAGTTTTAGTAAAAGGGCCACACCCTTTTATCTAAACCAATAACTCTTAAGGATGTATATTTTGAGAATATCATCAACATCCCTTGGGCGATTAAACACACTTCTAACTAGGTTAACCTCCCATTTATATTTAGAATTCCATGAGCTCATGACTCAAAGGTCAAGGTCAATAACATTTGAGAAAGGCTTCTTTCGACCGTCTTTACAAGGGATTCAATTATTGTTCCAAACAGAGATACATTCTCCATTGCCTATGATCTACCCTATATTCTTCATAAAATTAATCGCTTCAACAAATCCTTTCCAAAATCAAGGGTCACCCCTTTTTGGACTTTGACTCTCACAATGATTTGTTTGGGCAATGCCCAGCCTTAAGGATTTTAGCACATAAGAGGTGATCCTCAAATAAATATTCCCAACATGTTTTGGCTAACAGGGCCATATTATACATTCTTTTTTATTCCCTAATCCCAGGGCCACCTTCTCCTAGGGGCCTACAAATGTGATTGTATTTTATATTTTGAATGTTCTTTTTTGCTTCCCCATCTCCCCGTCAAAAGTCCCTATATAGCTTATCCAACATTTCTAAGATTTTATTAGGGAGATAAAGGACCGACACATTGCAAACAGGTATGACTAAAGCAGCAACAGATTTAAAAAGGGTGCTTTTCTCTGCCTGTGATAGGAGAAGTATTTTCAAAATTGGATTATACTTTTGACCTTAGAGATTAGAGACTGGAAACTCAAAATTCTCTTTCTTCTAATAACTAAGGGATTTCAAAGGTAATTTTTATTCTCAATCACTAATCTCACACCCAAAATTAGCTTCAAAAGTCCTGTGCCTAAGCAAACTCGCACTTTTACTAAAGTGGTCCGCCGACTTTGTAAAACTAACTAGTTGATAAGAAATCTCACAATAAGTCATCAAGGATGTCCTTAATTTCCCTAACCTCCTCCATGGCTGCCTTGCAACAAATAAAACTATCATCCACACAGGGTGCCGGATACTATGTGCATTTCTAGTAATCCCGACCCCATGAATAAGCCTATCCTCTTTTGCTTTAAAGAATGCTTGGTAATAGGTGAATAATCTAACATCTAGTGATTCTTCACCACTACTCGGTCAAGGATTCTTCACTAGGGTTTTATATAGTTGATGATTTCACATTAATATTGGTGTATAGATGCGTATAGCTGAGAAAATAAGGTTTAATGTGCAAATTCACTAAAGTGAGGATTTTCAAATTTTATGGGGGCATAGGGGGTGGTTGGATCTGAAAATTCTAATAAATAAAGATTTCCATTTGTTTCAATTATCAAGAATTTACAATTGCCAAACATGATTTGCCACAACTTTAAAAAAATTGAAAATCTTTTCCCTAAAGATCTGGTAGCCAAATGTGACCTTAATCAACATTCTGGATAACATATCCGTCACTTTAATAAATAGGTGAGGAGAGAAAAGATCTTCATGTTTTAAGCCTCTTGACGGAGTGAAGTTCCCTAGGGAAGAACCATTAAGTAATATTGAAATGGAGATCGAGGAAACACACTCATTGATCATGCGGACAAAACTTTTATGGAAGCAAAAAGAATCATGCACATTAATCAGAAAATCCCGCATAAGGCGGTCATTGGCCTTAGTCATATCCAACTCTAGGCCCATAATTTTGCACTTCTCCCTTTCTTAAAGGAATGGATAACTTAATGAGCAATTATATAATGATCAAATATCCTCTTTCCTTAATCCTTCCACAAAGGCACTCTGAAAAGGTCCAATAATTTTATCCAACACAATCTTACTTCAGTTAGCCAACACGTTAGAAATAATCTTACAGCAAACATTACATAGACCTATGGGCTTGAAGTCATTGACTCCCTTGGGATAATTCTTCTTAGGGAATTAAAATAAACAATGTCTTTTGATATTTTAAAGGGAAGTATAACTCCTAAGAAATGACTGAACAATGAAGGCCATGGCTTGACCAATGTAAGGCCATATATGAAAATGTTCATGTGCATCCATCCCTCACCATATATATAGATGAGCTCAAGTTGCTTGTTGATATCTCCACCGGTTGTTGGGGCCTTTTCATTACTAGAATTCAGTTATGAATTCTAAATATTGGGATTTTTGAGACATGATGTAACATCATGTTGCATAGCATTTACATATCCTATGTTTCTTGCCTAGCATTTAGGAATTTTAGCTAAATAAAAAAGTCTCAAATATCAATTGGGAATTCAGAAATTCAACAATATATTTGCATTTTGGTGGAATTCCTGGATGCTCAAGTCCAAACGAGCATCCGGAAATTCCACTATGTCTGAGAATTTATGAATTTTCATAAAAGAATTTCTTAAATTATGGAAAAGAAACAGGCCCTAAATTCTCACATGGACACCAGTTAAAGTACAGCCCAAACTAGGAAACAAAGTATAAACCATGTGCCTGTTTTCGGAAACTAACTTTACATACTTTACCAGCGTCCAAAAAACAGAGAGAGGACATCATGGAAACGCATCCTTTATGCCATTCGTTATTGAATAATGAGCATTAAAAGCAACTAGAACTTATTCCTAGTTTTTATTATTCGGGATTGCATATATTCTAATGAAAGCAGATGCATTGAATAGAAGCCTGGAAGGTCGGTCTATAAGAAAATGACACGGCTTTTTGCGACCATCACTCATCTCCTCACTATTTTAGTCCTTGCCATCTGAAGATTGTCTCAGTAGTTGGTACAGTAAACACAGAAAATCAAAAGAGATGAAAGAAGCTTAGGAGAGGGCATGAAGTGTTTAATAGCACATAGTTTATATATATATATATATATATATGAAAGAAAAAGTCAATAGAATGGGAAAGTGAGAGAAGATAAACAAATCTTTAATTGAGGCTTTAAAGAAAGGGTCACTCAAAGTGAGGTGGATCAACCACCCCAATGCACGGATGAACAGAATATTAATGGATGGGACATTGGTAGATAAACCAAATTCGAGCCTCCTAACCAATGTTTTTGTTTTAATGACAGTTGCCCCAATAATCATCAGATTATTGAGATTATGAAAGGTGTAGTCATGTTACAGGCTGAGGATTAGTTCAGTCCTATTAGGGTCAAATACGATTGGCATACCCTCATCAAAAATAAAAATGAAGAATTTTATAGTCCGGGGCTCCTCTTACTTTTTTATATGGGTATGAGACTTGTGGGCTTGTGCTTATAAAGTAGCTATATGTTTCATTCATGTAAATCCATCATTTTAAGTTTCCACCTGTTATGTTAGATGTCTTGCATGTATCCTATGAAGACTGTATCAGTTGGGGACTTGGGGTATTTGGGTTTTGAAAACTGGACCCGGGTGAGACATGAACCCTAACCATTTTCATTAGAATTTGGGGCCGTGATGCACGGCAGGCAGCACGTTGAGAAAGAGAAAAGGAGGTATTGTATAGAGGTGGGAGCATGCTGTTTCCACTTTCCATGGCTCCCATTCCATAGTCCATAGTCCATAGTCAATACCCTAAAATGGTGAGATTAGTAGAAAATCAAAACGCTCCATTCAATTCTGGAATTTCAGTCTTCGAGAAAGGACCGAACGGTTTTTCTTTTCTACATTCCCCCCTTGGTCTTCTCCTTTTCCTAAGCCTCATATCATATCTGCTAGTTTGTTAACTAATGAGACATTTGGCTTTGCTAAACCTTGTACCTTTGGACTCCACTCTCTATACCCAGCCTAAAAACATCACGTATAAATATGTTCTTTATTGGATTTAGGCGTTGGCTTTAGTTATCAAAATCTTATTAAGATTAAGACCTGACTGAAACCCTTTTTTTATTTTTTTTTATTTTTTATGCTAAAGGAGGTTCGAATCCTTTGGGCTTGGACTAATCCCTCCGGCCCCCAAGAGAAAAGCCAGATAGAACCCCTGTTGCCTCATGTGGTAGCACTAGTATACTCAACCTTCAATTCCTGAATACGGGGAACCGGAGTTTAATTCTATGACCTCTAGCTCTGCGAGAGAAAGGACCCGTGGTCTTGACCACCAGACCAACCCTTTTAGGGTTACTGAAACCCAAATCTCGAGCCACGACCGTTGAAACTCTTGTTTTTTTTCTTGAGCCCTATAGATGGCTCGATATAACCCTGCCCCATCCGAAATTGCCAATCTCTAACCCAGATTTTTGTTTAAAGGGCAGCGAGGGGGCCACATCACCGACATTCTGATTTGGCAGTGAGAGCTTCTGATTTTCGAGCCCGTTAAATCTGGCGGTGAAACCGAAACATGTCACAGACTCTTCAAAAAGTCCATATTTCAATGGCCAGCTAAAAAGGCTCATGTCTGCCTCTCCCATCACGGCCCATGGCATCTTTTTGAGCCCTACAGTAGTCCGATATCAACTTTATATTACGTTGGCCTCCACTTGTATTATCCATCCAATAATAAGATACACCCACTCTGCCCTGATCCCCCCACCGACAATACTCACCATTTTGAACAATTGAGTCCCTTCACATTAATAACTCAAGATTACTTATATTAATTTGGACTTTTTTGTTTGACTAAAAACTTTGCTATGCTTGATTTTTACTATTTTCCTTAAACTTCTAATATAGTAAGTTGCTTATAGGTTGGCCAAAAGAAGAATGACTCTTCTTAGAGAGGCTGCATGGGAGGATTGCTTTCCAAATTAGCTTGCTGGGTTTGTAGGATGAGATGCCGCTTTCTGGTTTTATTTCCATAGTGGTTTGTGGTTGTTTCTGGATTTTGGATTTTTTTGAGTGATTAGCTACTATCAAATTTGATTGTGATATGAAACTGTCTCTTGTTAGAACGTTGTTGTTACTTGGATTGTCATGTTTTCAAGATAACAAGAACTCCCAGACTTAGCCCTGTAAATTCTATTGGCTGGCAAATTGTCTTGCAGAGTGGGTCTTTCATGTCCTTATGAGGTTTTGTAGCCTGACAATTTTTGGTACTACTTATACCAGATGGCCAATTAATTGTAGCTGTTGCTATTTTTAGATAATAAATGTTTCGTTTAACCAAAAAGGTTTGTACACGACTTAAAAGGTCAATTTTCCTTTCAGAATCTTTGTGATTAATACTGGTGGATGTTTGAATCTTCGTAATTTTTTACCCCTAGTTGGGGGAGTTTCAAATGCTGGATGATACGTGAGATTGATGTCAAAAATTGCCAAAATATAAAACTTCTATATAAACTTCTACTCGGAGTGAGCATGTTGCTTTTCATCCAATTGATGTTGCTCTCGAAATTGATGATTGACATGCATCTAGGTGAAGTGAAAGAATGGTTCACATGACAACCTAATTTAGTTTATGTGAGGTGAGGTATGAGCACTCAGGAAAGAACGTTCACTGTTCTAATTGACATGGATACCTATACATTATGAGCAAAGGGTTGCCTAGTTGGTTGGAAACTTAGTTTCTAACGTTATTGTCCAAGGATTGATCCTTGGGTACTCTCCCCGTGATGCTTGTTTCTCACCTTGTATGAGCAAGTCCTTTTTCATTGGTGTGGGTTTATCTGTGTGTGCATAATTACTGCCCCTAAGGGTGTCGGGTGTCTCAATGAGTCCCAGCCGCCTTGGATAGATAAAAAAAAGAAAGAAAGAATAACAATACACCCCAAGGCCCAAACTTTTCATTTCTTAAGCTGATCAACTAACAATATTTATGGAGCCTTTTGCCAAACAATCTCGGTTTCTTCTTATCATGAAATACTTTATCCACTAATGATATTTTTATGAAGTTATTTTTCATTTCTCAAAGGTGTCTTGTCAACAATTTGCCTATTTGATTCTTAAAATATGCTTTAGAAGTTTACCTAATCTTAATTTAGATAAAACATGAAAGAAGAATTTTTTTTTTTTTTTTATTTGTTCCTATCTAGCTAACTCTCCAACATCTCTAACTGTTAGTCCAATCCCTCTAAGAATGTAAAATTGTAAATTCACTTGGGTGTTGCGAGGAGAGTATTAAAGATGTTTAAGGCAAGGGTTCAAGTTGAGACCTAAATCTTACAGAAAAAAAAAAAAAACAAAATAAAATAAAATAATTGAGATCTAAAGAGTGAGGGAAATGGGTCAGGTTAAATGGGTGACAAACTCTGACACACCCCAGTCACCACTATAAAGAGTGGGTTTGGTGAGACTTATAAGATCAGTTATAACTTATAATTTTATAAATGTGGATCCCAATTGGGTTCTGATTTTGGCTATTCTTAAGTCAATTTGCCCAATTTATATACAGTTTATATATTTTTATCAAAACATGACACAAAACTTTCCTAGAACATTTGGTATGAAATATTTGAATAATGAGGCTTTTGAGGTTTTCAAGTTCAAATCTGGCTTAGCATTCAGTTTTTTGAGCACCCTAAAAAAAAATAAAAAAAAAAGTTCATGGAATTAATCAAATCTGACATTGACTACTATCCAATATGAGGTTGGTTTGGTAAAACCGCCCCCCCCCGCCCCCCCCCCCCAAATCTGACATTGACTACTATCCATTACATTGACTACTATCCATTATGAGCTTGGGTTACCCCCCCCCCCCCACCCCCCCCACAAAAAAAAAAAGGAACAAGCATCAAAGTGTGGTTACATCCGTCAAACTGTGGTGTGCTTCCAAAACCTGTATGAAAATTCTAGGTCCACTTCAAAAAAATCCAATCAAATTGCAGGCCCACTCTTAAAATCCACATGCAAATCCTCGATTTGCCCCTAAAATGAAACTACCTATTAAGGTCCACATTCCTCAAACGAAAATCTTGGGTCCACCACTGACAAGGCATATGCGTCTTTGGATCACTTATACCTATCATGGAGTGGATTTACTATCAATATTTCATAAACTGGTCCGGGGCATGATTGGATATGGGGTGGGGCATGTGTGAGTTGGAATATGTTTGGGTTTTATCCAGACCAATACCAAACTTGACCCGTTGACACCCCAAGATTAGCATTTGGTTTATATATAAAAGACTGACAATTCCTACTAAATCATGAAATGACTAATGATCATTTATGGATTTTTCCTTTAAACCCTTCGAAGGTCTTTTTAAGAGAAATGTCAAAAAAATCTTATTTTTATCTTATTTTTCTAATGCATTCTCCAACCAATATGAAGTCCTTTTTTGTAAAGATGGTGAGTGTTTGTGTGGAAATGGATTTGTGAAAAGAGAGAATTAATTACCAACCATTACTACCCCAATGGGTCAAATACATCACGAATGTCCACATCATTAAAAAAAAAAAAAAAAAAAAAAAAACATAATCACCCTCCAATCCTACTTCTAACCCGACTAAAAAGTAGCCCAACTTAGCGCAATAAGGGATTGGGTCAACTAGAGTTAGGCCCGATAAACTAGAAAAAGAAAAGCCCCCTCATTCTGACTTAAAAGCTCTGAGCTCAAGCGCTCACTGCTTTAGGTCTAGGTCGAATCAACCGGAGATAATTAATGAAAGAAATCTCTTATAAATGTCTACTTCTTCCTCAACATATGGGCTCGATATAAAAAAAAAGGTCATAACAAGTTTCCAAACAAGAAATGGGTTCTCAAAAGGTTATTTTTTATTGAATTTTGAACATTTTTCTCATATGGGAAATATAAGATTATTCAAAAGTGTTTTCTAAGAAACAAAATCCAAACCTTGTATTTCTTATCTTTGAAAATTCCCAACAGTGGGTGGAAAGAGTGGGGAGAACAAGAGAATCTAACCAAATTATTTGAAGCCTTTTCTTTATGGGATCAGATTTAATTAATACTTCTCGAAGTGGATTTTCTTTTATCATTATTCAATATACGCTGGATAATGGGTCAATTAGTCTCATATGAGGATAAACGGCAATTTCCATTGCCTGTGAGGGTTTGGATTGACCCACTCTATGGTTGACCTTCCAAAAACAATATATATATATATATATATTTAACCTTGATAGTAAGGCAATGTGTAGATTGATTGTCTAATTCCTAGACACAAACACACAGGTCTCATTGTTGGTTTATCTATTTAGGAGTCTTATTACTCTTGCAGTTCTCTACGTTTGGAAACCCATTTGTGGGAAAATCTCAAAAAGGTGTAAATTTTTTGGCTCATTTTTAAAATAGTGCATGAAGATTTAATATTTCCAAAACATATAAAAGTTCTTCACAATTCTTTATATAAAGTTCTCTCCATAAAAGAATTTTACAAAATGAAAAAAAAATACGTTTATTTCATTTTTTAGAGTTTTTCTTTAATAAATCATTTAAGAGAAATGATTATGTCTGACCTAAATGACCTCATGGGGCCCACTTCAACTACTTTATGCATGGATGATTAAAAAAGGGGATTTATTTCAAATATAAGCTGGATAATGGGTCAACTAGCTTTATTAAATGGTTACGATAATATTCAAAATCAAAATGACCAATTTTAAGGAGGAAAGAGGTTAAGAAAAGATAAAAGGGGAAGAGACTTTTTGTTGTTTCTCCAAGAAATTAATGGAGAGGACTTGATTGAAAGAGCATTTTTTCATTTTTGGAAAACTTTTTTACTTTTTTTAAAATATTCAAATCTTCATGTACTTTTTGAAATAGAGCCAAAAGTCTTATATTTTTTTTTGAAAATACTCCTTCATTTTATTAATCAAAACCATATATATATATATATATATATATATTAATACACACCTTTTCAAAAATAAAAAAAGTAAAATAATTCTCCAAGGCAAGTGATTTGGAAAGCAAATCAGATAAGCTGTACCCTATGTATTCAAATGCAGTGGCAATTCGGATGCTACTCATAACCTCTATATTATAAGATGAAGTTAGGAACTCAGATCTGATTAAAGACATTCTGGCAAGGGAATGGAAATAAGTAAATTCTCCTTAGGGTTTAAAATATGGTTGTCAGCATTCCTGGTTTTTGCCTGGATCCACCTGAGCTCGGTTTCTAGAAGTGCAGTCTGATGTTTGAGCACTTAGTAGGCCGGACTCAATAATGGGTTCTAGGCCCAGTGAATGTTGGAAGTTTTAATCATTTGCAAATTTTAATTAAGTACTATACATTTGTGTATTTTAATTAATTACTGTATATGTCGGTTATAAATAAATGAGACTTTACAACAAATTCTGGGTGGGCTCAAGACTTCATGGTCTGGGGCCTCCTATAAGCCTTTTTGGCCTGGCTTGGATTCAGGTTCTATGGTACATTCATTTTGGGCCTCTACTAGATTTCAGGCCCTCTTAAGGGCATCTTAGTCCGATCCATTGACGGTCCGAGCTCAAAAAGACTTTAACAGTCTTTGAAATTCTCCAAATCTCGGATTACCAAACTCAGACTGGGCTAATCTAAATGGGCTCATTGGGCCTAGATTTCTGAATTATTTGCAATGGCCCTAGTTGAAATCTTTCTGGCCCCAGGAATGGTGCTTCTACAACTCGAAACTTTGGTATCTGAATACCCTGAGTATTCAATGTAGATCAGGTTGAGCTTTGCACTTTAGGTCTATTGATTATTATAGTTCAGATGAGCTCTACCGGTTGTTACAAAGAGTGGGCACATCTGATTAAGCTCGTTAGAGGAAATATCCAGAACATTTCATAGTCCATACATCTTTGTGTAGAATCAAAGTATCTTGCCTTGCCCATGTGTGTTATCGCCTTAATTATGCCATATTTGTTCACAAGAGGTTATATAGTGTAGGCATGAGATTTTAGGTTGTGGTTTTAAAAGGCCTCATATTTTTCATTCATCCTCGGCTATGATACTATGTTGTAACAGCCTGGATCCACTATCCACATGATATTATCCACTTTGGTTGTGGAGTTAAGGCTAAGCTATTTCTGATATGGAACTCAGTGTAGTCCAAGCCTCAAAGTCCCCCCGGTATGACATGGCAATTGGCAACCCTCAGTAGTTACAACTGATCCTCATGAGATTCGAACTCGTGACTGGTTGGCTCTGATACTTTGTTAGGTTTTTTTAGCTAACTACTCCGATTTAAGCCTCAATGCGTTAGTAGAGGCACCGTAAATACTTTTCAATACTCTTATTTGGGTGAAACCCATTTTTCAACAAACCATACATACTCTAGTATAAAACCAGCGTGCTCTTCCTAACTGTCTGGATGTACAGATTTTTAGATGATGGCTTCAAGTCTAATCGTGTGGTCCAAGTTGTTTGTCTACATGTGAGTGTCAAAATACTAGGCCCATCAACTCGCCCTGACTCACTTGAGTATAATTAGTCCATCAAAAGCTTCATCGAACTCGCCCATCTCACTCAAATAAATGCTTTTGATTCGCTCCGGTCACTTGGGTGAGTCCAGCTTTACTACTATGGACAGGACATTTGTATCAATTTCCCCTGAAAACAAAGAACAACTTACATCCTCCTAACATTTTCTTTTTCCTTTTGTCATAAATGAATGTGACATGAGGCTAGTCTCATCAAAGGATAGAAGTACACACATTTCAGCTGATTTTCAAACAATTCACATAATTCATTTGTTAGCAAATATCTCAAAAGATTTCCCTTGATGTTTCTCTAAGGCCTGTTTGTTTCATGTAATTGTTCACATAGAATTTCTTGGACTTCTATTTGTAAAACTGGTTAAAATTGATGAGATATAGGTGAATTTTTAAAAAATGGCTATCAAATACGGTCTCATCTAGTGGAAAGTGAATCCAAGGGTGATGGGAAATGAATACCCATTCATCTCCCTAGTAATTTAAATCCCTTAGGAGTCAAGGTACAATCTAGACCTCCACCTTATATCCATCACCCTTCAACTCTTTCGTATTCCTTTATTGGACTCATAACCACTTGGTCGTGAATTCCTATGTATTCAATTCCAAGCAGACAAATGGATTTAAAGATAAGAGTTCACTTTGAGGGGGTTCCTAGTTGTAACTATCCTCTCAAAGCATGTGTTTCCTACAAAAGAAAACAAACATATTCCTTCATAGATTCGGAACACAAAGTGTGATAAAATAGAAATTGGCAGGTCTCCCACTATACAAGATTCGCACCAATAGGGTTCTACTGACCACGCCTATGACTTGCTCGGCTAGAGGAGAAACTTGCGAAGGCATCTCTACCAACTTCAATCAATGCGCAATATAAAAGAGAAGATTCAAATACCCATTGCAGAGGCTTCAACAAGATTGCCTTCTACAGCCCACAGTTAGCACCCTCCAGTTGATCCTTATAGGCTATAGCATGATCTGATTCAGAGGCCATTTAGTTGCAAAATGTGGAGAGAACTAATAGGACAGTTGGGATAGTCCAATTGGAAAAGTTTCCATAATCTGGACTCAAGCTAATCTATATTGGGGAACTGAAATGAACAAGGGAAGTCACAGGCAGCACCCCTTTAAGACACCAATCCCTTCTTGTCATAAGCTGAAAGTTCCCCTATTCATGTGTTCCATGCTTCAATTTACATAAATTGTAATAGAAAAGAGATCAATATAACTACTATAGTTTCTCAATCTTACACTATTCACTTCAATCATTATTTGAAGTTGAAGCTGATTTACACATGAAGCTTTTCTTAGAGCTTTTTTATTTTACAATGCAAAACATTTTGTTTTATCAATAACGATAAATTAAATTAAAAGAGAAAGCCATATACAAGAAAACCACCAAACAAATAGAAAGAGCACGATGGTATAAAAGAATTATACCACAAAAAAGAAAAGCAAAAGACAAAGAAACATCACATAATGAAAGCCACCAAATTAGAAAACCTATCCACCCTTTGCTTAGCTAACAGATCAGTAAAATCATTAGCCAACTTCCCAACTTGTTGAAACTTTACTTGAATCGATGATGCTAAAGCTTTAATCTCATTAAGGTAAAATTGAAATCTCCAAGGAAAGACAGCTGAAGAGGACACCCACGAAATAGCATTGAGAGAATCGCTTTCCACCTCTAACTTAAAATTAAATGAGGAAGATGCAAAAATTCTAACAGCTTCTAAGATAGCTAACACCTCCACCCTATTAGACTCCATAGTCCCAACATGCTTGGAAAACATTACCAACACAAGCCCTCCACTGTTACGAAGCACCCCACCAATACCTGCTGGCTCAGGCTTTCCTTTAGTTGCCCCATCCATATTAAACTTCAACACCCCTATATTGGGAGGAGCCCAAAGCACCACCTTTTTCACCTTTTTCACCCCACAATATAATGAAGCCTCCCAATTATGCAACACACCATCAACTTTTAAAGCGTCAAACTCCTTCTTGAAGGAAGCCCATTTTGCAATTTGAACCAGCACCAATTGCTCTAACTCTTCCACCGGCAACAAAGACCCTCTGAAAATTCTATTGTTCCTTTCTTTCCACACAGACCACAAAATAGCAAAAGGAATCATCCTTCAGAGAATCAAACCACTACCCAAAAAAGAAGAAAATCTCCACGCTTCAACTAGCCTCGAAAGATGTACTTCCAAAGGAGCAATATAAACCGTATCTATTGTAATAGCAGAAATGAAACAGGGATGATTTTATATGCAGTGAAAATTTACCTCACTGAATAGGAGATGATGAACAGATGAAAGGTACCCATGGCCATATCACTCTAGGGACTTGTTGACGACATGCTTTTAGCTTGAGAACTAGCTGAAAGATTATCCTTTGCCCGGGAATTTCGATCGGATGATGACTCTGAAAAGAACACCAAATGCTCATGATTTTCTGTGATGATTTGGAGAGTTCTTGGTATTGGAGGGATGCTTACATCCAGAACACCCTCCAACATTTGAACTACTTGCCCCATCGATGGTCTATGATTCTCATCATCTTGAATGCACCAACAAGCAACTCTTAAAGCTCTTTGGAGTTCTTCCACAACAGCATTCCCCTCTAACCTAGAATCCAATACGCCGATAACTTCACCTTCAGCCATTCTACTTGCAGCCCATGTGGGGTAGAAAAAAATCTTCTCATCCTCAGATTCCTCTGAGTTTCTCCTTCCTGATATAACTTCAAAAAGCACCATCCCAAAGCTATAAACATCAGCTTTGGGTGTTATGGCTTGACCCGAAATCCATTCCGGTGCAAGGTAGCCTCTTGTTCCTCTCATAGTCGTAAGTACCCGGCTGAATTCTCGTCCAAGCAGCTTTGCCAAGCCAAAGTCTGCCACCTTGGGACCAAATTCATCGTCCAGAAGTATGTTTTCCGGCTTGATGTCACAGTGTATGATGCAATCTATACATTCTTCATGGAGATATGCCAGTCCCCTAGCGGTCCCGACTGCAATTTTATATCTAGTTCCCCAGTCTAGTGTCTCGGCATTGTTCCTTCGAAACAGATGAAAATCTAAAGAGCCATTAGGCATGTAGTCATAGACGAGCAACCTTTTTGAACGTTCGGAGCAGAATCCGCGAAGGCGAACAAGATTAACATGCTGAATTGTCCCAATTGTGCTCACTTCTGCTCTGAACTGCTTCTCTCCTTGTCTAAATCCTTCCAGTTTCTTCACAGCAATAGCAGTTGAATCAGGCAGAGTCCCTCTGTAAACAGAACCAAAACCTCCAGTCCCCAATTTCTCAGAGAAGTTTTTAGTTGCTCTCTGTACATCCCCATAACAGAAGGCTGCCAAACCATGAATGCTTTTGGATGTTGCAATCATTTTACTTCTTCGGTAGCACAAAATCATCGCCAGAATCATGCCCAATATAGCTACAAGACCTGCTACTCCTGCTATAATTCCAGCAACAAGTCGTTTCTTTCCTCCAGAATTTGGCAGCTCTGAAGCTGCAAGGCGGATATACAGAGGACTTCCATCAGCCATATCACCAGACAGGTGTTTCAGATCAAACAGATCTCCATACCATAAAGAGCACTGGCTACCATAAGCGTAAGCAGTGCATGAACAGTTGTTCAAGCAAGCTGATTCACAATCTTGGACACTGCCAGCTGCTAAGGACTGTGGATTCTCAGGGAAATTAACAACTCTCATCATAAGAAACCCATCCCTTTCCCCTTTAGCTGAGCTGTTGCTTTCGCATTGTATTGGAGTTCTTCTCGAGCAGCCAGCACTCCAATCACTGAAATTCCAATCAATTGGCGATCGTGGTGTGAAACCTTGCAAACATCTGCAGAAAGGAAGTGCTGTCTGACTGCAAGAACTGAATGCCCCACATAGCGAATAAGCCTCACACCGGTCAGTCGGGCGAGACCAAAGCAACATCCACTGTTGAGATGACTCCAACCATGTCAATTGCTGAATCTGCCCCGAAACATCCATCACAACCCTTGACACACGTGAGCGATCAATGGATGTATAGGTGAAGTAGTTTTCTTTATCA
Source organism: Persea americana (assembly GCA_029852735.1). Taxonomy (NCBI): domain Eukaryota; kingdom Viridiplantae; phylum Streptophyta; class Magnoliopsida; order Laurales; family Lauraceae; genus Persea; species Persea americana. The sequence continues at coordinate 70,559,739 of CM056815.1, forward strand.
TTTGAAACATAGCTAAAATAAAAGAGAAAATTTGCAGTCATCTCTGGAATTAAGCTAAAAGTCTGTCCATTCCAAAGACCACTAGTCCAATACCTTCTAGACCTATTCCACGCTATATAATACTGACTACTTCCATTTGGATCTATCTCCAGAGAGAACATCCCGCGAGCCGGATTTTCTGAATTCTTCCATGAATAAAGAACCTGGTTGGCTCCATTGACTTTATTCAATCCTAGCTTTCCTCCAGGAAGCCATGTATCAGTTGGGTGGTCAAAGCTCTGCCAAAAGATATCTGAAGAATTAGACCCATCTCTTAAAACAAGATTTCCAGTGTCAAGAAGCACAACTACTGTTGAGTTTGACCCTCCAGAGGTTGAATTGGATGACCAGATTGGTATTTTTGATTGAGAGAGTAGGACTAGATTCCCATCTTCTGAAAGTTTTAGCTCTGAGGAGGTACCAGGGAGGGGGTTGTCTCTGTTTGCCACCCAAACTACTGTCTTTTGTGGGAATTTTTTGTACCAGATTCCTATGTAGTAGTTTTGAGAGGTGGAATTACCTGATTTGAAAAAACCCAGTTCGAATTTTCCATCTTGGGAGCTTATGGTCTGGTTTTCAGAAAGAGATTGGCCAGGAGAGAGCGTGTCAATTGCTAGGGAGAATGGAGTTTTGAAAGATAAAGAAAAGATGGCAATGAAGAGAAGAAGAGTAAGTAATTTAGAGCTTTTGCTTTCCATTGATGCAGAAGGAAGCACCCAGATGCCAAAGGCAGTTTTAGCATGGAAGATGAGACAGACAAGAGGTTTTATTCAATTGGAAGGAGGTAGCTTTCTCAGTACTCACGTGTTTTTTTCCTGGGAAGTTATGGTTTTGCAATAGTACTACTTGTCCACCCGTTTCCTGTTGTGTTCTTATCACTAAAAGGTCATTTTTAGTCTGTGAATGTGGGCCAGATTTTTTTTAGCCCTTCTCACGTTTGTTAACGAAAAAGCTTTGGAATTTACAAAGGAAAGCTGTATAAAATGAGAAAACTCTATCTGTTCAGTGAATGGATTTACTTTAATTTCACCAATCCCATTATGTTTTTTGAAAGAAATCCATGAAAGAATGGGTTGCAAGAAAGGACTACTAGAGTGTTGAGAGATGAAATATATGAGGTGGAGAAGATGGGACTGACTTTCCTAGGATTTTTTTGCTAGTGTAATGGCTGAGTATGACTTGCAACAAAAAGAAAATTATTTGATGGACATTTATGAATTTTCACCTTTGTTTCTTACAGTTTAATGCCTTTTGTAATAAACCTCTTAAAACTCCTTGCCCTTTGGAAAGATTCAGTTACAATCAACTCTGACCAAAATTCTTTTGTTAGAAATTTCAAAACGGTTACTGGTCTGATTATCTTCTTGGGTTTGAGCTATTTTCTCCATCTCTATAATCATATGAACTAACCTTCTTTGCTCCAACTTTTGTTGTTCACTTATAGAATAAACTGATTTGAACGGGCATCTGGGCCGTCTTAACGATTGGAATTTTGTCTTACATAGAATATGAACTGTTTTTGGCTTCTATTTCTTATGGGTAAAAACTTATTAGAGTTGTACATTTGATACCATCACCATCATCACCATCACCAATGTTCCATACCTCGAGAGAATCTTCAACCCCTCAATACCACGTACTTTCATTTTACTTTGAAAATATTAGGCTCCAATTTGAGGAGCTCGTTTGTGTGGTGTTTTACAAAGTTGAAGGACTTTTCTGCAGAACACTCTGTTGTTAGAAATCTCAAAAAGGTTACTAGTCCAATTATTTTATTGGGCTTGACGTATTTTGTCATCTCTATGTTCATATGAACTCTTATCTTTAGTCCAACTTTTATCACGTGTAGAACAAACTGTTTTGAAGGGGACTCTCAGCCATTCAACGATACCATCACCATCATCTTTCTCATCCTCAAAGGACCGTAGTTGTCATGATGCCTTTTGTTTAGGACTTTATTTAACATGGTTTTGACTCTAAATAAAATAAAATAAAAATATTGCTGATTTTGAGAAAAACTTAGAATGAGAAAAAGGAAAGGAAAGGAAGAGGAAGGAATAAAAAATGAAGGAAAGGAGAACAAATAAGTAATGTTTGATGGAGACTGGAGAAGAGGTTTCTTAATCTTCATTCTAAATTATCTATACTTGCCCCAAATCTTATGATCCAAGAGATGAGAAGAAAAATCACGTCTTCTTATTGGATATCTTGAAAGGAATTGTAGGTTATAGTCTTGTAGAGGCTTTGAGGTATGAATAAAAAAGAAAAAATGACCAAACGGCTTTCTCTTTTACAATTTTTTTACATTGCCTAGATGTACCAATTTCACTGCATGCCATTATGTATTTTCAATCATTGTGTCTTATATTGACATCTAATCTGCTTAAAATCAATGTCTATTTGCTGTTACATTAATTTTTAGTTCAATCGGAGTTTATCTATCATGGATATATAAATATAGTTGTATTTTTTTGTTTTGATTATTATTATCCATGTTAGAGAAATCCAGTTAAAAATCTTTATTTTAAGGAGATAAAAACTAGTGGAACCATGCTTTTTGAATGGTTTAGATTTTAAATATAAGTTGTTGTTATTACTTTTCTTTGAGGTTTTAAATAATAATATTTTAAATTGTGATGTACAGGTTACGTGCATGGAAAAGGATCGGTACCCATATTGATTTTTTTTGTACTCTAGTCTATATATATATATATATTATATACATATGGTAGATATACTAATTCATTCTTAACCACGAAGATTGTTAAAATTGCACTTCGCAACATAATGGACAATAATTTTTTACGGACTCAACCATGAAGAATGTTAAAAGTGCACGTCGCGACAGAATGGAATATGAATTTTTTATGGATTATTTAATTGTATATATTGAAAAAAGAAATCGCAAAGAAATTTAGAACTGAAATAATAATTGATGAGTCTTCAACTCAATGAAAGAACATGAAGCACAACTTCAATATTTTGATTACTACATATTTTATTACTTTATTTTGTAATTTTATTTTAATTTTTTTTCTTTTCCCCACTAAAGAAAATTCTTGGTTCCACCCTACACATAACACTTTATCACTCAGAAAGGCTTTTCAGTAGATTCACATAAAATAAAAAAAGCCACAATGTTGCTTTTCTTTACACAAAATTGTCCACATCAAAGGATTGAAAAAGAAGTCCACAAAAGAAATGGAAACACATCTTCCCTGCTCTTTCACATGAAATGCCATAACAAAAGGTAAGATTACCTGTATCCACTCGCCAAAAGTTTCATAAATATTTGTGAGGCATTAGCTGCTGGCATTTTATGCTGAATGACAGTATGACACCAACAGCTTGCTCCCACTAGAGCATGCAAGAATGCTAGCGAAGCTCAAACCATTTCATAGTAGGAAAATATAAGTCGCACAAGAATTATAGAAAAAATTTGCATTAGCCTTCCTTGAGAAAAAAATAATTCCATTAGATGTTCCAAAGAAATGATTTTAAATTGTTTATCTGATTTTATATTTACTTTCCGATTTTACTCTTGTATGTCAAATATTAAACATCGAAGATTTTAACTACGTGTGACATTTGTGAAAATAAAATATTTTTTATTATTTAATTTTCTGAATTTGTACTAATTAACCCAATTCATTTGGAATAAAATGGAATAAATATGAATTAAATAAGTGAATTATGGAAGTGGGCAGTAATGATTTTGATACATTAATATATATGTATGTATGGCTAGATATAGGTTGTCCAAAAATTATAAGACACATTTAGAAGTAAATTATAGGAGGCCCATGTAGGATCCATTATTGTGCAAGCCCAAAGCCTAATTCCCATTCATGGAGAACTAGATGAATACAAGGAAGAGAATTAGGATTGCTTGGATTTATGCCCAATTCATTTGTTACACATTGTAGATGCGGGTGAACAAAATTATTTTCCTCCCTACATGCATGATTTCTCTTTGACTCTCTCCCTAATTTTCTTTATCAAAACAAATAGCATTTGTTTTATATAAATTTTGGGCCGGGCCACGGCCCAGGCACCCTGGCCCAACACGGCACGACCATTACTTTGCGCCGTGCTGTGCCGTGCCACGGCCCAGGACCCCATGCCCCAGAACGGGCCATGGTTTGACTGGGCTGGCCCGGTCAAAGTGCCGTGCTAGGCCATGGGCAGTTGACTTTCATGCTGGGCTGTGCTGAGCCTAAGGGCCCGACCCAATTTACACCCTAGGGATGCCTACTATTATGGGTAAATTATGTATCACAAAGCTTGTGACACGGTTCCCGGCGGTTGTTAGAAGCTCTTCTTCTCAGGGTTGTGATATCACCAAGGGTCAGGAGTGTTGAAATGCATTACTTCTGTTGCTTTTAATGTTAGAATTAATGGTGCGCATTCGGATTTCAGTATTCCTAACCGTGGGCTTAAACGGGGAGATCCCATTTCACCATACTTTTTCACTATACTTGATTAATGGAGAAGCCCTCAATAGATGTTTGTTGGAGAACGGTAGACTAGGGAAAATCCTATTTCCTAAAATGTTTCTTGGTGGTTGGAACGAAGGATTGATAAAATTGACGCTTCTAAAGGAGGTAGTTGTCTCCATCTAGCTAGCTTTATAGAGATTAAAGTAGCCATATTAGAGATCGAGATTGTACATGAGTGAGATCTGCTTCTAGAGGTTGTTCTTGCTAGAGGTTGCCATTGAACAAATTTAAATTTAAGACAGTTGGACAAGCTGAGGAGCACCAATAAACTCAAAGCAAAGCACAGGAAAAACACCTGCAGTGTAAACATCAACCCACAAGAAACAATGTGGTGTGGCAAGAACCACCAACACTCATGGCAACAAGTGGAGCATGTGGCAGTAAGCACCAAGTAGTAGTAGCCAGACCTGCAACTCAAATCTGTACACACAGATGAGCAACACCGAGCAACAAGAAGCACGTCTGAAGTAACAACCACTGAGTCTGGAACGCACACCAGACAAAGCCAGCGAACAACTGAAATTATGTGAAGTTGAAGGTGACCGATCCACACAGATCTGCAACTGTGCGAGCACCGGATGGTGGAGAACGAGGATCCACAGGGATGAACGGAAAGGACTGTGTTAGATTTTAGGTTGGCTAATTCATTGGGTTATAGACAAAACCGGGTTTCCTTATAATGTATTTTTTTTTTTAGAAAAGGACTGCTTAGATCGTGTGTAAAGAAGTATACTTCTTTCAAGAATTGTCAATGGTCGCTCGAGCGATCATCTATTCGCTCGAGCGAACCTATACAAAACTTCATTCACTCAAGCTTCCAAGCAGTTCGCTTGATCCAACACTCAGTGCCAAAGACAGAATGCAGTTCATTCGAGCGAACATCCTAGTCGCTCGAGCGAACAGCTCACAGAACGTTATTCTTCGCTCGAGCCTATCCTTTACCTGAAGACAGTAAGCAGTTCGTTCGAGCAAACCCTCCTGGTCGCTCAAGCGAACACGAGACAGAACAATCATCGCTCGACCCAAGCTACTTACTCGCTCGAGCCATCATTTGAAGCTTCAAATTTCCAAGTCAGAAGCATGGTCGCTCGAGCGAACCTCATGATTGCTCGAGCGAATATTGGCGCAAATTTAGTAACTTACCCAGAACTCCTCTCCTTCTTTGGTTCAAAGTGCCAAATTGATTCTTAATGAGATTACAACCCTTAGGCACGAGCCTAGGCCTATATAAAGGCTTTTTCGCTCTATTCAACCTCACCTCTCTATTAAGATAAAACCCTAGAGAGAACTTGAGAGATCCATCTTCCCCCAAAGCTATTTTTCTGAAGTGCTGATGATCTGAAGCTTTGGTTATGCTCCATTCTGCTCCCTTGAAGCAGGGACTCCTTGAAGACGGCTTCGAGACGTTTGGTTCAAGTACGATGAAGGTGCACGGCGAGTAGTCGACAAGATCACGCAGTCCTTAGGTTGAGTTTCAATTGGGAAGGGTTGTGAGCTTTCTTGTAACTTTCTTTACATTGTGCTTGGTTGTCTGTTGGCCTAGACGATAAGGCCCGTGGTTTTTTCCCGAGTAGGGTTTTCCACGTAAAAATCCTATGTCATTTTCATTGTGTGGATTGCTTGATTTTAATTGGATCTAGATTTAATTACTAGTTTAATCACGATTGTTAAAATCTAGTAGAGATCGGTTGGTTGGGACATGAGCCTGTGTTAAGGCCGAATTTTCAGACTAATTTAATAATCTTGTAACCATGAAAAGATTATGCGGTCAAACGCACATAGTAATCTTGTATTGAGATTATTTTTATAATACAACATTGGTGGTTATAAGATCCTACAGAGTAGATATATGGGTACTAAGGAATCTTTTCAAGGTCCTAGATAGTATATTGCCAAGATGAGGCTAACAAAGATAGAAAGACTGAGGAGATTTGTAATATGTCGTTAGCTATCTTGATTGGAAGCTTCGTAGGCTAGGTGAGCGACAATGTGTAACGTCTTGAAACTCTAAGTATATAATTAGCCTAGTTAATTATATTGTTAGTCAATTAAATTTGTTTAAAAGCAAAATAAGTCCGAATTAATATTAAAAACGTGGGTGAGAAGTTTCGTTTAGCCTAATTAATTATATTGTTAGTCAATTAAGTTTGTTTAAAAGAAAAATAAGTCCGAAATAATATTAGAAACGTGTGTGGTGTTTCGCTGAGATTTAAGTTGGTTATACCAAAGGAGGGGGTTAGCGTGCAATTTAAATAGTTTGAGCGAGTTTTTCATAATTTTAGATTTTAGATATTTTTGTGTCATTGGGTAGATATTTTAATCTCATTCATCTTTGTTTTCTATATCATCTTGATTCGGACCCAAGCTCATCATCAAAATGGGACTCAAACCATATTTTGACTCAAATTGAGATTTCCATTTGAAAAGTGGGGTTTTATGCAAATTATTCATTAGACTCGTCTACACCCAACGAAGAGTCGTTCAATTCCAGAAATTCAGCGGTCTCTCTCTCCCTCGTTTTCCTTTCTTTCTCTTTCATTTCCTTTGGAAATCCTCGTTGCATGAGATTTTTGAAGCCATTCTGTCTACAAATTGAGTTCATCTCCATCTTCTTCAAGGTTCAAGCTTCCTCTACATATAACTTTCTTTGGATATCATCTATTCTTCATCTTTAGGTAAGCTCTCTTCTTCATTATAGATGAGTTTCTTTGAGGGTTTTTGTTTTAATCGTGTTAGATGAGTTCTTTGGTCTCGGTTATACTTGTTTAGAGTAGTAATTGGGTGGGTTTGTTTCAATTTCAGAGTTTTTGGAATTTTGGAGCTAGGGTTTGATTTTTGGGTTTTCCCTAAAGCAAGGCAAGTAGAATTACATGCTTATGAAACTGATATGTATGTCTTAACTTTGAATTTCAGTTTCTAACGGTATACTTAGTATTTGGAATTATATTGAATGGATGATTTTGCTTATGAAATGGGTTCTATGTTTAATGAAATGGGAATGAATGAATGAATTGAATGGGAGAAATGGAGTATGAATTGGAGGAGGAAGTGTTGGAATTATTGTAGAGGGCTTGGCCCTGACTTTCTGCGCAGGTGAAGATAAGGGAACAATTCCCTGTAACTGAAGCTGTCGAGCTTCGGATTGCAGTTTCTGGAGTGAGTTCGGTTAACCGAACTGCAGTTCGATTCCCTGTCGGTTTCGAAACCAGAGAGATGAAAATTTGGATTGAATTTCACAGTTGGTCACCTTGTCAATCAACCCCTCGGTGAACCGAATATTGATTGTATTTTACCTGTTTTCTCTTGAAAATTGGGTTCTTTCTATGTGTTTCTGAACTTCATGCTACCCTTTGAAACCATATTAGAGGACTTATCACATGCTTAAAATGGAAAATTTATTTCTCTTTTATATGTTTTACGGTATGCATTTTTTTATATATATGTGAATGAACACTACTAAGCTAAATCCACGTATGAATTATGACGGCTGCACCGCTTGATATTAATAGGGTCAGATTCCCATGAAAACCTGAAACGGTTGATCACCGTGAAAAGAAATTGTGAATAGGGTTACAAATTCCCGGAAAATCTGGAAAAGAATATATGAATAGGGTTAGATACCCGGAATATCTCATCCACAAAAGAAATTATGGATAGGATAAGGACTTAAAGTGCCATGGTATATTGTCATGGTAAAGGCCTTAGTGGTGTATTTTCTGTTATGAAATTGTGATTTTAGTGGAACTTATGAAATCTGATTTGAGTTGAATATTAAGAATTTCTTATTTTAATTGTTTTCCATTACATATTTGTTACAAATTATGTATGTTTACCTGCCAGATCCTTTTGTTGATGGTACTATGCTTGATGTACAGGCACCGGTTCCACCATTACCCTGGAGGGGGAGGAGGAGGAGGTGGCGTTTCAAATACATCAGTCTGATGAACATGAGTGGTGGGCATATGACGTTTATTGAGTTATCATGATAGTGCGAGTGTGTCTCACTCCTAGTTTTGAACTTTATTAGTTTGTTGGAATGTATATATAGACTTTTGTAATCAAACTTTTGTAGTAATTGTGAACTTTAATTTTAGTTTTGTACAAGTTTATTATAATGACGTACAATTACTTCTTTTAATATTATAAATGAATGATTTTACCACCTCACTACGGACTTAGATCTTGTGAACTATGATTGTGGGACAAATTAATGTTTAATCAGGTTTGTATGTTTTTAATTTAACTCTAAGTTTCACGTTAACCGTATTGTTAATACGGGGACGTGACATAGTGTGATTTGGCTGGCTAACGTATAAGTGTTGAGGAGTGGGCTCCGCCCAAGAGGGAGTATTGAAAAGTATTTACGCTACCTTTACTAACGTCTCTAAGGTTTTGGTAGGAATGGTTAACTAAAAACTTTAATATAGTATCAGAGTCAACCGGTCACTAGTTCAAATTTCAAGATGAATGACTCGGTATTGAAAAAATAATGCGCGTCACCAAAAGTGCGCCGATTGGATTTCACTTGAGCGAGAGTGTTGACAAGTGGTCTTTACCTTGTTAAGTAGTTATTTTACCGCACCTTTAACACTGAGGTATTTTGGGTGTATTGGTTAGTAACATGAGATATGCATTTTGGGTGAATTGGTTAGTAACATGAGATAGTATAAGAGCCAATACGTATTGGGTTCAAGTCTGCACAGGGCAAAAAGGCCACATGTCGAATTTTGTGTGCGGGCAAAAAGGCCTCATGCCGCGTTTTGCAGGGTTTTGGCCAAAATCAAACTCAAATAGCAATCACCATGTAATCCATTCAAGAATTCTTCATGAGAAAATTGTCAACTGCAAGTTCAAAAGATGTACAGAATTTGAAAAGTCCCATGCTTCTCATTTTACATAAACTCTAATAAAAAGGCGATCAAGATAATCGCTATAGTTTCTCAATCTTATCCATTACCACTTCAACAAGCAAAATCAGTGCTGAGGTACACATAAGCTTCTCTCGCAGATTTTGATTTTCTACAATACAAAGCATTTGAATAGTTTAAAAGATGTACTTCTGTTGACGACAAATGAAACTGGGATGATTTTATACGCAGTGAAAATCTACCTCACTGAATAGGAGATGATGAACAGATGAAAGGTCCCCAATGCCATATCACTCTAGGAACTTGTTGACGACATGCTTTTACCTTGAGAACTAGCTGAAAGATTATCCTTTGCCCGGGAATTTCGATCCGATGTTGACTCTGAAGAGAACACCACAGGCTCCTGATTTTCTGTGATAATTTGGAGAGTTCTTGGTATTGGAGGGATGCTTACATCCAGAACACCCTCCAACATTTGAACTACTTGCCCCATCGATGGTCTATGATTCTCATCATCTTGAATGCACCAACAAGCAACTCTTAAAGCTCTTTGGAGTTCTTCCACAACAGCATTCCCCTCTAATCTAGAATCCAATACGCCGATAACTTCACCTTCAGCCAGTCTACTTGCAGCCCATGTGGGGTAGAAAAAAATCTTCTCATCCTCAGATTCCTCTGAGTTTCTCCTTCCTGATATAACTTCAAAAAGCACCATCCCAAAGCTATAAACATCAGCTTTGGGTGTTATGGCTTGACCCGAAATCCATTCCGGTGCAAGGTAGCCTCTTGTTCCTCTCATAGTCGTAAGTACCCGGCTGAATTCTCGTCCAAGCAGCTTTGCCAAGCCAAAGTCTGCCACCTTGGGACCAAATTCATCATCCAGAAGTATGTTTTCCGGTTTGATGTCACAGTGTATGATGCAATCTATACATTCTTCATGGAGATATGCCAGTCCCCTAGCGGTCCCGACTGCAATTTTATATCTAGTTCCCCAGTCTAGTGTCTCGGCATTGTTCCTTCGAAACAGATGAAAATCTAAAGAGCCATTAGGCATGTAGTCATAGACGAGCAACCTTTTTGAACGTTCAGAGCAGAATCCGCGAAGGCGAACAAGATTAACATGCTGAATTGTCCCAATTGTGCTCACTTCTGCTCTGAACTGCTTCTCTCCTTGTCTAAATCCTTCCAGTTTCTTCACAGCAATAGCAGTTGAATCAGGCAGAGTCCCTCTGAAAACAGAACCAAAACCTCCCCTCCCCAGTTTCTCAGAGAAGTTTTTAGTTGCGCTCTGTAAATCCCCATAACAGAAGGCTGCCAAACCATGAATGCTTTTGGATGTTGCAATCATTTTACTTCTTCGGTAGCACAAAATCATCGCCAGAATCATGCCCAATATAGCTACAAGACCTGCTACTCCTGCTATAATTCCAGCAACAAGTCGTTTCTTTCCTCCAGAATTTGGCAGCTCCGAAGCTGCAAGGCGAATATACAGAGGACTTCCATCACCCACATCAACAGACAAGTGTTTCAGATCGAACAGATCTCCATACCATAGAGAGCACTGGCTGCCATAAGCGTAAGCAGTGCATGAACAGTTGTTCAAGCAAGCTGATTCACAATCTTGGACACTGCCAGCTGCTGAGGACTGTGGATTCTCAGGGAAATTAACAACTCTCATCATAAGAAACCCATCCCTTTCCCCTTTAGCTGAGCTGTTGCTTTCGCATTGTATTGGAGTTCTTCTCGAGCAGCCAGCACTCCAATCACTGAAATTCCAATCAATTGGCGATCGTGGTGTGAAACCTTGCAAACATCTACAGAAAGGCAATGTTGTCTGGCTGCAAAAACTGAATGCCCCGCATAGTGAATAAGCCTCACACCGGTCACTCGGGCGAGACCAAAACAACATCCACTGTTGAGATGACTCCAACCATGTCAATTGCTGAATCTGACCCGAAACATCCATCACAAACCTAGACACAAGCGAGCTATCCATGGTGGTATATGTGAAGTAGTTCTCTTTATCATTTGAAACATAGCTAAAATTATAGATATAATTTGCAGTCATCTCTGGAACTAAGCTAAAAGTCTGTCCATTCCAAACACCACTAGTCCAATACCTTGTAGACCTATTCCATACTAAATAATACTGACTACTTCCATTTGGATCTATCTCCAGAGAGAACATCCCACGAGCGGGATTTTCTGAATTCTTCCATGAATAAAGAACTTGGTTTTCTCCAGTGACTTTATTCAATCCTAGCTTCCCTCCAGGAAGCCATGTATCAGTTGGGTGGTCAAAGCTCTGCCAAAAGATATCTGAAGAATTAGACCCATCTCTCAAAACAAGATTTCCAGTCTCAAGGAGCACAGCAACTGCTGAGTTTGACCCTCCAGAGGTTGAATTGGATGACCAGATTGGGATTTTTGATTGAGAGAGTAGGACTAGATTCCCGTATGAAAATCTTAGCTCTGAGGAGGTATCAGGGAGGGGCTTGTCTCTGTTTGCCACCCAAACTGGTGTCTTTTGTTGGATTTTCTTGTACCATATGCCTATATAGTAATTTTGAGAGGTGGAATTACCTGATTTGAAAAAGCCCAGTTCGAACTTTCCATCTTGGGAGCTTATGGTTTGGTTTCCAGTGAGAGATTGGCCAGGAAAGAGGGTGTCAGATGCTATGGAGAGTGGAGCTTTGAAAAACAAAGAAAAGATGGCGAGGAGGAGAAGAAGAGAAAGGAATTGAGGCCTTTTGCTGTCCATTGATGCAGAAGGAAAAGCACCCAGATGCATGAAGCAGTTTAGCATGGAAAATGAGGCTAAGGTGTTTTATTGAATTGGAAGGTGGTAGGTTTCCTAGTACCCAGGAATTTTTCTGGGAAGCTAATGGTATTACAATATAGTACTTGTCCTACAGCTGTTTTCAGTTGTGTTTTAAATATGAAAAGGTCATTTTTAGTCAGCAGAAGTGGACCAGATATTTTTAACCCGTCTTACGTTTGGTATAAGATAAGAAAAACTTTCACTCTTTAGTCAATGGATTTACTTTAATTTCACCAATCCCATTGATACTGCCGAGTATTTTCTTTTGAGCTCATTTGTATGGATTTTGAAAAGGATTTTCTTTTGGGTTCATTTGCAAGGATTTGAACTCTTAGAAATCTATAATAAAATGGAATGCAGGAAAGAAGTACTTAGGAGGCGAGGGGTAAAAGAAATACGGTGGAGATGATAGGACTTATTTTCCAAGGGTTCTTTTTTTTTTTTTTTTTTTTTTAATAATGTGGAGGCTGGGTATAATTTTTATTTATGAAATTCCACCTTTGTTTTTTTTTTTATTTTAATTTTAACGCTTTTAACACGCTTCTTAGAATTTATAGGGATTCAATTCCATTTACAAAACGTACCCTTCGATCAAGAAGATTTGGTTACAAGCAATTTCTAACCAAAATTGCCTGGTTAGAAATTTCAAAGAGTTTACTGGAGTCCAATTATCTTATTGGACTCAACCCATCATTCTTGAGTCCAACTTTCATTGGTCATTTCTCGAATAACAGTTTTGAATGGGCATCTCAGTCATTGAACAATAGGAATTTTTTCTTATACCGATTATGAGCTATTTTTGCCTTCTATTTCCCATATACAGTTTCATATACTTTTTGATGGGTAAAAACTGATTTGAGCTGTCCATTTGATACTATCACCATCATTTTTCTCATCCTCAGGGGACTTGCTACTTTTTGATGGGTAAAAACTGATTTGAGCTGTCCATTTGATTCTATCACCATCACTCGCAAAACATGCCCATGCTTAACACGGGCAATAAAATCCAGAGTATATAAAAATTGAAAAAATTTTAAAATTTTAATTGAAATTAAAAGTATGATATTATATCTCTTATATTGAGAAGGAAATTTTTATAGTAAATTTAAAATATTATACTTTTCTGTTGGGGGCGATTTTGATAGTAATAACGAGGGAAAAACATTTGAGAGGATGGTAAATAGATAGATAGAGAGAGAGAGAGAGAGAGAGAGAGAGAGAGGGGAAAATTTGATAACCGTTTTGAAGAGTTATGAAACTAACATCAATCCATTTTGCCTTTATTAACTTACCATTAATATCAATTAACTTAATTTTAATTAGGTTATAATTGGGGGAGGGGGGTGACATTGGGACATTTTGGGAGTCAATTATTTAGGGAGCGTCAAAATCCATTAATGTCAATTGAAATTGAATTGATGTTGATTTCTCAATTAGGATTAGTCCCTTTCTCATATATATATATACATATAAAAGAATTGTTCTCATCCTCAGGAGACCTCTGTTGGCCTTATGCCTTGGGACCATGGTAATGTGACCAATGTTCCTTATAACGACCTCAGGAGACTTTTCAACCCCTCGATGCTTACACATACTTTCAGTTTCCTTTGAAAATATTGGCCTTAACTTAGGTAGAGCTTGTAAGATTGGAAAACAAAATTGGAAGATGTTTCTTCATAACACTGTCTTTTCTAACACTCGTGTAATGAGAAAGGTTTTCTCTATGGATTCAAATGAATGAATGAATAAATAAAGAGCCAAAATAATAGACTTTTCTTCAGGACACTGTCTTTTAAAACACTCCCTTTGTAATAAAAAAAAGGTTTTTTTTTTTTTTTTTTTTTTTTTGTGGATTCACAATAAATAATAAAATCCAAAATAACACTTTCCTTTACAAAAAAAAAAAAATACTGTCCACATCAAAGATGGAAAAAGAAGTCTACACAAGATGGAAACATTTTACCACACATAAAACGCGTTAACAAAAAAGGGAAGGTGTACAATTTAACTGTCTTTGCGTGCAATTATCAAAAGTTTTATATCTGCCAGGCTCAATGACAAGCACCGACAGCTTGCTCCCTCCCATATAAAGTATGCACGAATAATAATGATGATGATGATCTCTTGCATTAGCGTTCCACAAGAAAAATAGTTCTATTAGATGATGTTCCAAAGAAATGGTGTAAAATCATTTTTTGGCTTTTATATTTACTTTCCAATTTTATTACTACTACTCAAAAAGCTAACATCCAAATTTTGAACTAGGGGACTCCTGCACAGGGATGGAGTAGGGTTTTCAATGCTCGTCGTCAATAAAAAAGTGATCCCTAAATTCAAGGCTCTCATTGACCTAATTGTGAACATTGCCCTAGCTAACAATACATACTGAAATAATTTTTTCTATAGATAATAAACCATGAAACCTTTTTTTTTTTGGTAATTTAAAAAAAAGTACAACTTTTGGCTCCTTTTAAAAAAAAAAGCACATGAAGATTTAAATATTGCGGTATTTATGAAAAAATTAAGCTTAAATCATAATTTCATGATTTCATGATTTTCTAAAGAAAAACCATAAAATGACAGTAGAGTTGTTTATACATTTTTTGAAAAACTTATCCTTGATGATATCTTCCAACTTCCCTTGCTAAAAACTTTTATGATTCATCTTCTTCCATATGTTGATTGAAGACTATGATCCTCTCCTCTAAACCCTATCTTTCAAATGCGAGCCCCTCTACCTTCGTATATCTTTCACCAATCTCCAAAGTTTCCATCCGAAACCTATTTCTCTTATATTTACTCTTTCCCAAAACCCCATTTCCCCTTTCAAGCAACTCTCTCAAATCCATTTTGTCTTGAGTTCTCAATCCAAGATCCGAAAGTGGCCAGTCATCTTCCACACTTTCATCTCGTCTTTCTTTCATTTCATCACACTTCAGCTATGAGACCCCAAGGCAATCATGTACGGAGCACAACGGCTTCAAAAAAAATGGTGAATGTGAAAGTATCTCTTTTTCCCTCGTGACATTATCAAAATGAAGACACATAATAAATAATGGGGTGCGAACTTTCCATATTCACTGTAAGCCTAGAAGAAACTTACTTGTAGAGATGTCAAATGGGCCAAGCCGGCCCGACAGTCATCGGCCCATGGCACGGCATGGCCCACTGGGCACGGCCCGTGCCATGGGTCTTGCTGGGCCGAAGGATGTGGCACGACTGGCCCGTTTCGGCACGGCATGAGATGGGCCGACCTGTCCACAACGGTCGGCCCGCCAGGCACGGCCCACTTGGTCCGCATGCATGTCCTTTTTTCAAATCTAAATTTTCACAATTCAGTTGAGTAATGTACCAATAAATACCCTACAAGTTTTTTTCTTTTTATTCCAATCATCCTACATCCCAATTTATACAAAAGGAAACCGAATGAGACACTTAAAATTCAAAATTCTCACCTAATATATGTCTGCAAGAGTCCATCATTGTCAAATGATGAACATTGATGTAGATGATGAGATCGTGAAGTCCGTATGATGAATGGACAATGTATATGACCTTGATTTTTATACAGAACAACGAAAAAATTGTCAATTACCATGATCCCAATTTTAGAAAGAAAACCAAGGGGCAAAAACTTAAAATTCGAATTTTTCCTTGACACAGACACTGGGCATTCATAGGATTCAAGGGAAAATACATTATTTTTTTCTTTTTTATATCACATAACTGCGTCAAGGGTACATTTGTGTAGCAGTAAAAAAAAAAAAAGGATTTGCTAACAACCTTTTATGCATTCGGTGAAAAACTAAATCTGAGACACATCCCCACCCCACTGTCATTTGCCAAGGAATCATGAAAAAAACTAATTTGGTTTTTCATTTTTCCTGCAATTTCTAGAACATTTAAACGCAAGTCGGCAAAAAGGCGTCGAAAATAAAACATCTAACTATTCAGATCGATAGCCCACCAAGGGTAAGGAATATGTCAGAGAGGATGTAACTTAAATTCGTAAAAATGGATCTGACAACTGCAACTTATCTTCAGATTTTGATCCAAATAGATCAAAATGGAAAAACAAAATTCAATAGCCGGCCAATAGTTTGTCATGCCTTATGCTGATTTACCACTAAATCTATTATACCCATAATAATAATACTATAAAAGAAAACTACCCAAATAATCGTATATCATTAGTGGAATACAGACCCAGATTTTAGATAGGTTGGCCTTTGCCTATTCAGAAGTTCAATTCTAAACTAGAATAGAACTTGTCCAATTCAAGGGCCTTTGCCTACACGGCCTTTGACATAAATGCATGTAAAAGAATTAAACAAATAAATAAATAAATAAAGAGGCACGCTGAGCACCATTTGACATCCCTACTCACTTGCCACCAAAGATAGCAAAAATGCACCGGGATGTACAATTGGAAGTTTGTTTAAGTCTCTTAAGTTCATTTTAAGCTTCAGGACCCCGACCGACCAACACCACCCCACCCCCCCCCCCCCCCCCCCCCACCCAAAAAAAAAAAAAGTCTCTCAAGTTCATTTTAAGCTTCAGGACACCCTGTAACGCCCCAATTCCGAATGTCGAGGTTACCGCTAAGGTACCCGAATTTGGCGCGCTACTTCCTGGGAAATCTGAGAACTTCTAAGGTCATAGTCTGCAGTGAGGTCAAAAATTTAAAACTTTTTGGAGCAATAAAATGATCAACAGTTAAATTGCAGAAGCATAAGAAAGATAGCGGAAGCAAATGTGTTAATAGCGGAAGCATAAGGTATCATATAAAATGAATCAAGTATAGCAGGGCTGAAGTCCAACATAAATCTCAAAATGTGAATAATAAGTCTGTACATATCAGTCTATCTCCCTGTTCACAACATGACTACTCGAAATCCCAAAAGTAAACTATGCTCAAACACCCTGTGCGGGCACTTCACCCTCCGGCTCGACCACCTGGTCAACCGGTCCTCAACTGTAGTCGCCAGCTATGGGGCGCCTTGAAGATTGCGTCACCTGTGGGGTCAATGTCAAAACCTAAGCACCAAAGATGGGTCAGATCCAAGGATCTCGCAAGGCACCATATACATATAATACAGGATGTATGCATTAAAGAGAATAGAGACGATCAAGTAATCATAAGGATAACAATGATACATCAGGTAGGCAGTTGAGCAGTATATCACAATTGGAATCAGAATAATTAAGTAATCTAATCTAATAGACTACAACATGGCACATTCACACAAGCAGGATACCGCTAGATATTATGCTGCGGCCCTCTTATACTATAAACAGTCGCGGCAGGGAAAAGTAAGGTAACCATGCAAGGGATAACAAGCCCCGCAAATAACAATATAGAACACCGATCACACATCTTTATCAATAATAATAAAATATCGATCACACCCCTTTATCACATTAGATCGGAACCGGTATCACACCGTCCGTCTAACCATAGCTCATCATTATAGCTCTATTCATAACCAATATAGCTCATACCAGTGATGATCAGTTCAAAGGCTGAGCTTAAAGCAACTAAGTGAATGCTAATAACGACTCAAGAAAAAAAATACAGGTCTTGTGTCCGTCTAGGCTTGCCTTACGCGAGCAAGGTCCTACCAAGTCCCTAAGAGGCCCAAGTATAATTACAATTCATAAAATACAGTCCAAATCCAAGTTCATCATTGGATCCATACCAAGAACCACAAACCATGGCCTTAGTCTAAAACAATACAAGTACAATTTCCAAGTTCATTCCACAAGTAACCAATCCATACTCATTCATAAATGAGTCAACAATTCATCATAACCCATCTTTCCATCCTAGGGTATCACACTCCCAACTTAGGCCGTATGAGGGCCCACCTAGCCACAGACACGGGTCACTAATCACCAATTAACATCACTGGGTTACCATTAAGTAATCATAGGTTCAGGTCCTCCAATTTCCAATTAATTAATGTGTTTATAGCAATAACAAGGTTATAAGAGAATCACAATGTATAATAAACCTCCAAGTAATAGAATCAAATGGAAAAGGTAAGGGTTCAACTTAGGTAATGGTCCCCTATTCAGGTCTAGGTCATCATCAGTTAATTTGACTCCTAAACAAAGTCTCAAATGCCATGAATGTTGTATTTTGGTGCTCAAGAAGTTACGAGCATCTTTAACGATGTTTAAGGGTCGAATCACCCTCAAATCCACACCTTAGACCCTACTTGGCAGTCCCCATGAGTCAAGGTTGAGCCACACCATTGGCTCATACTTAGCACATCAATATAAATCCATTTGGATGGTCAATGGGCCCCACAACAAATCAATAATCAAAAACTACAAAAACTGTAAAACCTTAGTTCACAGTGTACCCGGTCGACATCCCCCTAGGGGATGTCGACTGGGTACACATGACACCTGGGTCAAATAGTTGGGGGGCAGTACTCTGCTTGTGGGAATTACTCAGTGTGCCTGGTCGATATCGTAGCCATGATGTCAACCGCGTACACAGGGTTTTCTGGGAATGAGAGAAAATTCCAGCTCTCAGTTATTCCTGAGTCTTCCTTCGTATCCAGTCGACACCCGGCAAGGTCCGGTCGACCGGGTACACTAGATTCCTAAGATTGAGAGAAAAATCAAGTCTCAATTATTTTCTGAAGATTCTTTGTATCCGGTCGACATCCCTTGGATGATGTCGACCGGGTACACCGAAATCCCAGAATTCCAGAATTTCTGCAATTTTTCCATTCCTTCCAATTTCCAACAAAAACACATCTAATCACTTCTATCCATCACAGAAACATACATGAATAACCAAAACACTCAAATCCATCTCCAACAATCCATAATTGGGCCATTGATCTTCCAAATGAGAGAACTCATCCGTCAAATGGCCAAAAAACATAAAATAAGCTCAAGGATAGATCTAGCATCAAATGAATTGAAATTGCATAATCAAATGAAAGAAAACGTGCATTCTATGATATCTAGCATAAGGTACTTGCCTTAGATCAATTGCAAAGGAAATTGAATATAAAAGAGAAATCCAAGCTCCTAAGGTTAGGTTGAAGCTGAAATTGAAAATGATCCTCCACTCCTCCTTGTAGCTAGGGTTGAAAATTAGGATTTCTAGAGAGAGTGGTAGGGGAAATGAGAGATGAGAGATGAGCTAGGGTTTTGCTTTGGGGAAAATGAGTTAGTTTAAATAGGTTAGGGTTAGTGGCTGATTACTAGAAAGCCCTTATGGGTTTAAATAGAAATGAGGATAAGGGTATGGGTAAGTTGGTCATTTTTGGGCATTCTAGAAGCTTCCCAAGTACAACACCTCTCATACTAAAACTTAATTACTAGCTAGGGTCTATTCTAACTAAAACCCTAATCAAATTACAATAACCACTCTACATCTAGAAGAAATACACAAGAGCCTAATCCTAAGAAGTAGGATAAGACTTAGGAAAATATTAAACTATTCTACTAATCCCTATTAAATAGCATAATAACTAATACTATATTAATAATTATTCAAATAAAAATTGAGGGCCACAAGGGGTGCACCCCCCCACCACCCCCCCCCCCCCACCCCCCCCCCCCGCGCGCCCGTTTTACTCTCCTCTCTAGGAGGCTAGGGGCCCCAGCCCCTCTACCACAAAGGCGTGCTACAATCTATAATACTTAAGCCCTTCAGGTAAATCAGATGTGCAAAGATTTTAGTGGTAATAAAGAAGAATACAAAGCCCAAGTATCACAATGCATATAACATAATGCCATTCCTAAATCCAAATCTTAACAAAAGCATATCCAAATCTATCCCCTCTAACCTCACTTGAAGGCACAACCGAACAAAAAGAAAATATTTATTTCAACATTTCACAAAACACCCAGCACTCCAAACTTGGACCCTCCAAATCTCATGCGAATACATAAACAAAAAAAGGGGAGGCGACAAATGTATGAAAATGTGACGAAGAGTGTCAGGACCACCCAAGGAAAATCAACTAAACCACAAAATGCAACGTTTTGTTTTATCACCTCTCCAGCACTAGGTTGAAGAAGATGAAGTACAAGATGGTCTTTTACAATAGAGATTGACGATATCATCTACTCAATTGACAATATTGTTAGCAAGGGTAGTTTCATTTTTTTTTTAAGTACGAACAACTCTTCTGTCGTTTTATTATTAATCTTCATAAAATTATTTAATTAAGATTTAAGCTTAGTTTTATTTCATAAAAGTCCCTCGAATATTTTGAAAAAGTAAAAGTTTTTCATTTTTCTTTCAATCAAGTCCTCTCCATTATATAATTTTTCAAAATTTCTTTTAATAAACCATTTAAGAAAAATGATATTTTTTTTTATGACGTGAATATCCCTGAGGTCTTTGACCCTACATGACTATTTTCCCCGATAGCTACTGCTAAACCCACACAAACGCACACCGTGCGTATCTGGGGCTAGTTTCAAACACAAGACGTGGGGGGTGTGGGGGTGGTTGGTTTGGCAAGCCCACGCCCTATGCCACCACTCAACCAACTCCCATGTGGGTATTTAAGAGAAATGATCAAGTCAACTTAAATGACCTAGTGGGGCCCACTTTAACTACTTTTATACGTAGACCGTTAAAAAAAGAAGGGTTTATATTGATTCCAAATTATTTAAATTTTTTTGTCATAAAGGTGTTTTTGTCATTTTTCAAGTTTTTTTTTTTTTTTTTAATTATTATGAAGAGGACTTGATTAAAAGAAATATGGACAACATTTATACAGTTTTAAAATATTCAAATCCTCATATACTTTTTTGAAAATGAAGCCAAAAGTTTCATACTTTTTAAAAAGTTCCCCTTTCTCTATAAGAGGATGATCGGGTGAACCTACATGCGGCTCTTGTAATCAAAAGACATGAAAAGCTCCAAAAATAAAATCAACTAAGCTCCTTTAATGGTTAGGCGGCAAGTTCACTTAACCCCTTTGCCAAAGGTTTTTTTTTTTTTTTTTAACTACTGTCAATGAGATCTTTCTACACACACACACACACACACACACCCCCCCCCCCCCCCCCCCCCCCCCCCCCCCCCCATCACTTGCCCTGGGTCCCCTTGCGTTAGGTTAACACCTAAGATAGATGCTATTGGTGGTCACATAAAAATGGAGAAATTCCTTTCCAGCCTATCTGGAGTCAATTTGTGAGTCCATCTCCCTCTGAACACCGAGCAACCCCAAAGGTGGCACAAGATGCAACATTTAAACTATATCTACTATTGTCTTTGACTGTGGCTGAATTAGTTAGGGACATGTGTGAGTGTGAATTCTTCATGTAGCAAAAAAAAAACATAAAAAGAATCCACTGTTAGATTTTTATATATGATATTATATTTATTTCTACTGCTGACAGTGGGGCCTTAATAGCTAAACCAAATGATAGACAATTGGCTTGATTTTTGGTCCACCACCAATCCAAAGTACAGGACGTTTTGTCCCTTCATCCCCAGAAACTAACTCAAAGTCACAACCTTCTTGGGTAAAATGACACTCACTCTAATTTGATACATGAAACTCATACACACCATTGGATCTCAATCAAGAATTGGGATCGATTTGCTTTGCCCAATCTAATCCATAATGAGACCATTCTATTCCCATACCCCCTGTCTCTGTTCATGTGCACCCATCCCTTGTCACATGGTGAGAGACACATAGATAATTGAAAATATTTGTGTGCAAAAGAGGAAAAACCATATATAATCATTTATAGAAAAGGAATGTTCATATGTAAAAAAAGGAAAGCAATATAAGTGTCACTCACCCTAAGAGAGAGATTATTCATGTGCATCCATCCCTCCCCATAAGATGAGACTTACATGACTTTCCCTCTTTGCACATGAACATTTCTTATTTGCATATGACCATATATGGATTTTCCTCTTTTGCATGCAAATATTTTCAATTAAGTCGGTGACCCTCAACCAATGACGGGGGATGAATGCACGTGAACATAGTTTCGGAAATGAAGTTAAATGCTATTCAATCATTCATTTTGTAACCATGAAGAAGCTGGAGACTGATTGCATTGCCTAGTTCCCAGGCAGAACCTGCACGTCCTGATATTTCAAATGGAAAACTTCTGAAAAGAAAAACTATCCATTGATTGCGCTTTCTTGTACAAACTATCCATTTTTGCTTGACTTTGACATAGAGCATTATTTAGTGTTGAAAGGGTCCACGTCTGTCATGCCCATGAAAAACCTTTTGATTGGAAGACTAGAATTGTTAAATACCAGTTTACAAGTATTGTTTAGAGAGCTGGTGGAATAGAGCTTTCCAATCACCAAAATCACAGCAGAACTGATTAAAAAATAAGAGTAGAGAGATGATCTCTTATAGACATTAAATTCTAAGTTTGCTATTGATGATAACAATAATTTGATTTACATCCTAGGGTTTCCCTTTATTAAGTTTGATTATAATAATGAGTCCCCTTACGTGCAACCACTAATATCTCAATGATCAAGATAATCATGAGCATATCCTATATCTCAGTCCGGATCACTTATCATAGTTGTTACACCTTCACCGTGAATGGACCAATAACAATCCGCCACATCATCCAAAAATTTAGGTGATTTTCAAGTTTAAGAAAGTTTAAATCAGATTCACCTGAAATATTTTTGGATGACGTGACTCCTGAGGACTACCTAAGGTTACACTATGTCACGCTACCACTGGATTGAGCTCGTCCTGCTGATGCATAAGAACACATTTCTTATGCTACCTCTGCTACAATTAGGCCTATTTGGCAAGTCCAATCTATTAGAGATTAACTTGATTCACTTGGACCTCGTTATAAATTGAGTGTTTGGTTTGTTATTTACAAGATAAAAAGTTAGACTAGAAAAATTGTAGAAGTTATATAAGCAAGATTTTCATGTAGTAAAAATACTACATACAAAGTTGTCGTATATTAAAAGTTATATAAGTAAATTTGTTATAAAGAAAGTCCTAAAAGATGTCTGTCTCTAGACTGTGTTACAATTGTTTTTTTTTTTTTTTTTTCTGTTACTCTTTGAAAAAGAGGCAGACGGTCTTCAAGGTAATTAAGCTGGACATTCATGACATAAACTTCTCTGGACTCCGTTCCAATTCACTTGAGGCTTTGACTCAGAGAAGTCCTAAGTTGAAGGAGTAAAACGCACAGTGAGGCTTACCTATTGATAATTATGATCTCTCAAAATAAACACTCCCCCTGTGTATGGAATATCCCCAAATATTATTGCAATAGGAGTAGGTCCCATCATATTTTGATCATTTGACTAATAACATGATCAACCAATTATTAATTATATTCATTAATCATGTTAGTTATCAATCGTCAATTTTATGATGAGACAAACTCCTCCATTAGTGAAATTCGAAAATATCACATGTACAGGGAAGATAAACCCCTTTTGAGTTTCACTTAACTCAAGATTCATATGAGTATCCTTTTGGCTGGGGGCTAAGTTGTTTGGGGCTTTTTTTTTTTTTTTTTTAAATTGTTTGATTGCTCTCTTTTAGGGCAATTTGGCAACATCTTCGCGGAGGAGTCTACTCCATTTTTTGTGCTCCCATGGAAAATCCATGTTTGTAAAGCATAGAAAATAATGGCAAGGAGTCCTCAAATCATCATTTGCAATTATTTGTCATGTTTGACTTTGTAAATCCACACATGAGAAGAAAGGCAGAACTACAGTGAAGGGAGTGAAAGAAAGAGGTTACCGGTTTTTACTTTGTAACCCTGCTTTATGGGTCCCATAATTGCGATCTAAACCTAATTACGTTTAGAAGGTCCAAAATGGCTAGTAGACCTTGTTGGAAGTGGGTGGGCCTCTAGGATAGGTTTCAAAAACTTTTGACCAACTAAAAGTAGTGATCATCTATCCAAAAGGCAACAAACCCCAATCCAGGATGCATGTCCTCAATCTCAGCCATCATGGTTAGCAAATAAACCTATCAAGAAGATATAAACAACACCTAACAAGCAACCACGAAATTCTACAACATACAAAGAGTAGATAATACCTATGGAGCTCGGTTGTGCTCTAATGAAGAATTTGATTAAATCCTTTGATGAAAATCTCTTTTACAAAACAAATCAGAATCTCCAATGCCCAATTGTCTTCCACGTTATGTTCCGCTTCAGATCCCTTTTCTCAAGAGAGATGGTGGAATCTCCAAGAGAAAGACTAACTAGAATCTCTAAGGAAACTAGAAGTGAACTAGAAGAGAGAGAGCGGAAGAGGAGGGAGTGCAACTCTTACACACAAAGGGAAGTGGGTGTGAACTCCAAGGGATTAGAGCATTGGACGTCCAAGGGCCTTTCTCCTCTCCTATTTATAGTTTTGCAACTTTTCTCTTTGTTTATCATTAGAAGTCCAACTTCTATAATAATTAGTAACTCTATATTCCCACTATTATCACTATCAGAAGTCTTACTTCAAATAGAAATAGTAACTTTCCTTTTGAGTTTAAATAGAATTAGTAATGACCCAATCTTTGGCTAGCGTGAGGGCCACTAGGGATTCCATAGAAAGCTGACTTCAACTAGGACACCGCGACCCCACATCTCATGTGCAATCCGGGCCCGCGGTTAATTGCAAATAACTCCACTAAATAAATGCAATTGAACTCCAGTTTTAGGAATAAATTACATGAATACTCTAAACTTCCTTATCACTACAAGTAGGCCCCTCCATCAATATCTATGGATCAATTGGACAAACTGTCCCACCAATTTAGACCCATATCTTATTATCCTTGAGACCCAATTAATTATAGTAATCATTAGTACCATCCAATTAACTCTTAATTTAGATGGGTATACACTTACCAATGATAAATCCATTAATTGGCGCAAGGGGATAAGATAGATTCTATTTTGACTATTAAATGTTCCCATAGTCTTATTATCACGTACCCAAGACACCGAGGTGTTGACCTACAGTTGGCCTCACTCATTGGTGACTCAAAGCAAATAAATAGATAGAAACTTGAGTTCATCAACGTCTCAGGGTTGAGGGCCCATTGCTAGAGAATTATGAGAGCATACCTTAAAGTAAAGACAGTGTTCTTGAGGTGCTTCTCATGGTCCTTCAATGCATCCAATGTACCAATATAATGATCTTAAACCTTACATTCCGATGATCAAGACAGATCACACTATCTCATAGTGATTATAATACAGCAACCTTGTCAGATGAGATGCCCAATCTCATCACTGGTTGTGAATCAATTCAAGAATAAGATTTGCGACACATGTCTCCTGTATGTGGATCTCATCCACACACATGTGTTACATCTAATACACTTGTGAACTCCGGTTCATCTTATGAGATAATATGTCATTTGTATTTGTTATGTGCATTTAAATAATAAAACATCATTCATCTCATGAAAGGAAAACATGAATATATTGATAAATAAAGAAATTAATCAATTTATTACATCAATCTTAATGGATTGAGACCATAAAACTAACAGACCTAAAATTAACTGTTGATATGTCATGTTTTTGAAATATTTGCAAAACGGTCCAACTAGTTAGATCACGATTTTTGGAATTTTGTGGGGCCCGTTTACAAAATCCAAACCACCCATTCTCTTCAAAAGGCCTATAACAATTATGAGGTCTAACTTTGTAATTTGATTCAAAATGATTATGAGAAAATAGTAAAAAAGAAGAAGCCGATGCTATAGTTGTTTGGGTAATAACTTACCCTTTTTTTGTTCGAAACCCTACATCTTGTTTTTCTCAATCATGATTCGAACCAGCAATCATCCATAAAAGCTCCAAAACGACCATGTGGTCAAATGCTAGTAGTTGACCCCTAATAAACCTTGTGATATTTGCAAAAAAAAATTGCAATCCCTAAAATTATCTTTTTTATTCCATGGGCCCCATTCGCACAACTCGATCCATTCAAATTCTCTAGATAACAAAAAAACAGCTATGGGCTGCAAGCTCAGGTCTTGATTTTTTTTTATGGATTTTGAAAATTTTGTTAAAAAATTATAACTGTTGGATCGCACATCCTACAGATGGTATAAATCATCTCTTTAACCAGACTTAGAACTCTCCTAAAAAATCCTCTCCTGAGATATTTTGGTTCCAGGAGGTGGAGGGAATCCTCTAAATAGAGGTTTCCTCTTTGCTTACCAAATGTGCCTTTAATGAAATATCTTTTCTTAAAAAAATCCAAGATTCTTACCTTATTAGTAAGAGCCTCATAGGATTGCATTTTAAAGAATTGAATCGAGATCCTACAACCAAGAAATTTCAGAAAAGCTTTGTCTGTCGCATAAGATATTATTAGAATGGAATCAGGATCCTCATAAGATCCTCTGTCACATCTATGACAAGCTTTCTATGCAATGATGCCCGAACACCACCATAGGGCTAATCATGTTAATATGTGCAGTTCATCTTGAATCCCATCTTTTCTAGTGGAATATTTTTAAATTTTAGCTTAATATGACTGGATCCCATCGTCTGATTAAGCACATGACGAAAAAACCTGATTGGCCCTAAAGTGGCATCATTGTTGATGCGGCATTAATCACATTTTCATCATGTGCTCAATAGACAGGGGAATCCATTCCTATTAAGCAGAAATCTTAGGAGTTCCAAGCATCTGTTGCTGGAAAAGCCTATCATAGAAGCCACAGGGGATCCTACTCCTATGACAACTATACATGGGGTCCTTGCATTTAAATGAGGCCTAGTTGCTGGGCTATACAAGAAAGAGGACCTATTTCGTTTGTGTCCCACACGCTTTCTTGTGAAGTGGACTGGAAGCCATAGTGCACTGCACCTAATGAAAATCTGAGCTACTTGATGCGTATTTTCCCACAAGTATACGGTTGTCTCAAGTAATATAGACTATGGAAGTCCGAATATCGTTCCCACGAGGATTGTTACAAGGAAAATAATAATGATATTTGAAAAGGAGTATCAACTCAAATATAACTAACAAATTAATGCAAATGAAAATAACAATGGAAACAAGAAACTAGATAATAACAAGGAAAATAAAAAATGTAAACTAAAATAAAACTAGAACTAGATAATAAAGAGAAGTTAGTAAAAAAAAAAATTGAGAACAAACCAAGAGCAATGTTAGTAACAAGTTAGTGACAAAGGTAATGACAAAAGAAAAATAACAAGGTTAATAAGAAAATAACAAGTGAAAGAAGAAAAATGAGTGGATGGAGATAAAGAAATGTTCTAAAGTATTTTAAAATCAAAGATGAAATTTATGGTGTAAATAGAGAAATGGATTGTGAGAATTAAAACAAGTGAATAAGTGTGTGAGAATGTGAATAAAATCAAACTAAAGTAAATAAAACAAGAAACAAGCAATACTAATAGATGATTGAATCATCTAGAATTCACTAAGTGACACTAATCCAACACTAATGCTCTTCTCTTTTCTAAAAAAAAAAAATACTCAAATCTAATTACAAATTAATGCTTAGATTTGGAAAATATAACATTAAAGCTCTAAAATAGAAATTAACAATCTAATAGCCAAGATTTTTTTCCCTTCATAAAAGAAAAGATTCCTAATGACTATCTATCAAAAGTAAGCATAAACCATCAAAAGATATTAACTCCTAAGCATGATTTATCAAACCTAAGCATAAATAGTAAAAAGAATGCTAACATAGAAACTTAAGCATGGAAGGTTGCACAATGGAATGAAGAAAAATCTACTCTAACGTATTAAGCACATAAACAAAGGAATTTAAAAATAAAGAGCATAAGCAAAAGGAATAGGATCAACTTAGCTTCACCTAGAAGATCCAATCAAAGGAATTAGCCACCCATTGGAGAAGAAGCTTTCAATTCCATTCCAAATCTTTAATTTTACAAGGCTTTCCTCACTTTCTCTCTACAATTTGCTCTCAATTACATGAATAGCTTAAGTAAAGAGGAGGAAGCTCTCCTTGCTTGTGTCTCTAATGCCTAGAGCTCCCTTCCTTATATAGAAACATTTGTCTTGCTCTCTTTTGGTTTCTTTCCAATGTGGAACTTTACAAGAATGGAAATATGAACATATGTATGTGATTTCCGTGTTAGAAAATAGTTACCAGATTGATGTATGATTTTGACCCCCGAAACGTCCGAATTGGGAAAAATATTGTGAAATATGAGGTGTAGATCATTGAACAAGCTTTCCAATGCTTCTGAGATCACCTCAATCGGACACCCGAGTAAAAAGATATGGTCAAAATACCAACCCACGTCTATCATGTTCATTCTTATTATTAGCCTAACTTTGTCATTTCTTCATCCAATTGCCTTCCAAACTTATCCTAACTCTCTTTAATTCTTGAATCTCAACTTTAATCTTCAAATTAATCTTCAATTAATACCTACAAAGAAAAATTAATATAATTGAGAGTATGGAAGCCATTGAAACTCATAATAAATGCATACAAATGGTCATCTATAATGGAAAGATATGAGCAAAGATGATGGGGAAGAACTTTATGATTTTTATGCTAAAAATAGTGTTTTGAGTTCTTTTATCTTTGAAAACTCATAAAATAATGCTATAAAAGTATATCTTTTGTGAACTCATCACTACTTAAAATAAAACGATCACCAGCCCTATATATGGATGTCTACAAACATTAACTTCTGTGCATTTGGAGGGGTGCTTTTAGACGTCTAGAATTTAGAGGTGTAAAACGGGTCATGCCCGCTGCTTGGCTGGCCTAAAAAATGCCTAGGCCGGCCAATGAATTTTCACGGTAACATGTCGTGCCGTGCCGAGCTTGGCAGGGGTCAGCACAGCAAGGCCCACTGGTCGTGTCGTGCTGGGCCATGTGCCTAGATGGGCCATGCCAGGACAAGCTTGCCCACGTGTTTTGATTTTCTTAATGAAGTAAATGAAAATGAAAAAGCACAACTTTGATAATTTTATTAAAATAAATTGACATTACAACTTGAAAGTTGAAACAAACATTTAGACTTTGATGATAATTCCCAACATAAATTTAAATTACAAAAAAAAAAAAAAAAAAAAAAAAGGGAAAACCTTGAAGTTACAACTTACAATTACAAATTACAAGTATCACAATTATAAATTACAAGTATGAGATGAGTTGGGGCCCAGCACGGCCCCGTCGCAAGCACTAGGACATGTCGTGTTGTGCCACATCCCCTTGGCCCAGCACGGGCCATGCCTAGGGTGGGCTGGGCAGCAGCATGTTGACTGGCGTGCGTAGGCGGCCTGGCCCATTTTACACCTCGACTCTAGGTACATCATCAGTCATCACTGTGGTGGATTGCACTAATCAAATCTTTCTTGCTGGAAATAGATACAAGACACCCATGTGTACTTTTAGATTTGATCCATCTTTTCATGTCTGAACTTTCACTTTAATTTACTTTACAAGCAAATTGTCCAAGCAGG
Source organism: Persea americana (assembly GCA_029852735.1). NCBI lineage: Eukaryota > Viridiplantae > Streptophyta > Magnoliopsida > Laurales > Lauraceae > Persea > Persea americana. The sequence goes on from CM056815.1 coordinate 70,589,412, forward strand.
CTGAGATGCCCTCCACACTTCCTATAGCTGACCGAAAGTAGGAATGTAAATGGGCTTGGGTTGGACTCGAGCCCGGTTTTCTCTTGCAGGCCTTATTCTGGGCCTCTTTCACAGTATTCTGACTTCTTGATCCATTTTCTTAATCTGTAAAGATAGGAAGAAGGACTCTCTTCTGGGCCTTGATGGGACTGGCCCATTCTTTCATTGTCCTTGTTCTATTTTGAGCTAGGACTATCTATTCTGGACAAAACGAAGACTACTTGTCCAGATTGTGGCCTTTCTCCATTTTATGGACAGTAAGGATTCTGGGTCCCACTTTGATGTCGAGCCATTCAAAAAGATCTGTGGCCAGAATTTGTAGATGTGGCTAGTTTTTAGCCTTTGTTGTGGGGACCACAAAAGATCTGCTATTGAATTGGAGTGTTAGAAAAAAAAAAATTTTCTTCACAAAGTTTCCTGCAGGCTTTTTTCTGGCCTCATTTGTATTAGTCCAAGGATTTCGTGAAATTGAGGAAACCCATTGGGCTACTGGTTACAAATCACAATGAAGTGGACAGCTACAACAACACTTCTACTTCATCACCATGGTAGATATGATCATCATTAGGTTGTGCTAATTTATAGATTTAAAAGAGTCAATGCAAATTAAGCCACTTCCTGGTCGGGCCTTCTAGTTGGTGGCGAATGTGTTCGGCAACAGGTGAGGAATCCGTGAGAATCTCACTGCCAATGGAATAGGAATTCCTCGCTAAAGATTTATATAGCTTAGGATCTCACATTGACATTGGTGTGTATAATGCATATAGTTGAGAAAAATTAGTTTCGGTGCACTAGTCCTCAAAAGCAAAGATTTCCAAACCCTATGGGGAGACTAGCTTGAACTCAAAAAGAGGTTTTCCATAGGTCCAACTTGTCAGGATTTTATAATTGTCAAACGTGGTTTTTCCACGACGTTGTGGAAATTGAAAATCTTCACCGTGAGGATTTAATGTGACCAATGTAAAAACCAAAAGTTTTTTAGGGGGGCAATGTAGAAAAAAAAGAAGCATAACTTTCCTATAACATGCGGAGGAGTAAAAGTTAGGTAGAAGTCATGAAAATATAAAGGTAAGGTATGTTTTTTTTTTGGTAGAAAAAGGTAAGGTATGTTAAAATATAACTAGAAGTGTGGTAAAATCTTTATTTGAATAGTATGAGATATAATATAGGTGAGAAGGAATTCATATTAGAAAGCACTTGTTGACAACTACACGATACTTTATCATGCTTTTGTAGTAAAAACACAATTGCGAGTAAAGGAGTAAATGGTAATTAAGTGGTGTCACGTCATATGTTTACTTCTCCATATAGAGAAATGGAAGTTTGTATATTCCTCTCACACTCATGTGGGAATGGTGTTGATCATACATAAAGAAATTACTACAATTGTGTTTACATGGTAGTGTTTTCCACTTTACGAAACTCTATAATAAATTGAAAATCAAATTGAGAAAATAAAGGGAACACTAGTCAAAGATTCAGAGGGTTTCGAGTAACTGATACCTTCATCAAGTCAATCACTCTTTGGATTTGGGCATGTAATTGATATTCTCCATGAATTTTCAACTCAGTCATTTTCTTGGTTTTTGCTCAAATCTGAACTGTCAAATCTTATGACTGGACCATTTTATTTTTATGCACCCCTCCATTTTTTCACCCAAACGTGGTGAAGTAAACAAATATCACAACACATGTTTAGTTTAACTTTACCTTTACTACTCCTTGTGCTAAACAAATAGCTCAGGGATTTTCTTGCCTCCCCTGGTTTTGCCCTTGATGCTAGATAATTGATAAGAAACATCAATGTTCATTCGAGAGAAGTTGGATGATTAAGTTTAAACACATGTAGAAACGGAAGACTTTAGCCAATAGTGTCTTATTACATACTAGTGTACTGAACTTCTTTTCATGAAAAAACCACTTTTTTCCTTGAATACTAGAAAAACATACCCATGCTTATCACGGGCAATATAATCATAATATTAAAATTAATTTAAAAAAAACTTTATGATTAGTTTATTTAAAATTAGATGCAAAAGGTTTTAGTCTGAGAGAGATGAAAAAAAATTCCATAAGAATTCAAAAACCTAATACTATATAATTTTAAAAAAAAACACAAGCCCATAAAATTTGAAGATTAAATATAAAGAAAACGAAAAAACAAAATAAAAACAAACAAGAAATATAAACTATGAATAAAATCATATGAAATTTGAAAGACACATAGAAATAAAAATCCATTATCAACTCAATAACATAAGCAATTTAAAAGAATCAAACACTCATGGGAATAAAAAAACTCAAAAGTGGAGCACAAAAAGGTAAAGACAAAAGAACTCACAAATTCATGAAAAAACATAATAAAAAAAAACCAAAAACCCATCACAAGTAAGAAATTATAATAAAGAAGTACAAAATAAAATGAAATAAATTTTGTTAAAAGGGCTATAAAAAAAAATATATAAATAAAAATCCATAGACAATACAATGATAAAAGAAATTTAGAAGAATCAAACCAACTTATGATAATCTAATACTCAAAATTGAAAATTTGAAGACACAAAAGAAATAAGAAAAATCTATAAAAAGATTTCACAAAGAAAACTTAAAGAACCCAATGGAAGTAAAATAAATAATTAACTCATAATGATAAAAAGTGATTTAAAAGAAAAAAAAAACCAAGGAGAACCCAATACCCAAAAGTTGAAATAAAAAAGGGGAAAAAAAGAAGCTCACAATCTATGAAAACCATACAAATTTAAACTATAAAAATATTGCAAAGCTATAGAAATTTTAAAATGGTGATTCTTTTGTATAAATTATATTAAAATGACATAATTAAAATTGCTTAAATAAAATATGATGAACTCAAAAGTAAATGAATTAAAAAAGGTTTACCTCTCAAATTGAAATATTTAATAATTGCACCGATTGTCTCAAGATGCTCATATTTTAAAATGGGTTGAACACTGATCTAAACTAAGCATGCAAATGAGACATGAGACGGTATTAAAAAGAAACACAAAGAAACAAACAAATTATTGAAGTTACTCTAAAAAAATACAACGAACTTAAAAGTAAATGAATGGAAAAAATGAAAGTCCTCTTGTTGACATAGAGAAATAGAATTATATTGGAGAAAGTAGAAAAATGATAATAATAAGAATGAGCTTAATTCTTTATTTAGATGAACCAATATTATTGGAGATTCATTTTTCCATTAGTTCCGCATTTTAAAAAAAGAAGTGTACAATCAAAATCAATAGATAAAAAAGAAACCAGACAACCCAAAACCGAGAGTAGATTAAATAAAAAAGAGTAAGGATAAAATAAACTAGACAACCCAGAAATCGGCATTTCACATCCTCAAAAAAAAAAAAAAAAAAAAAAAATCATATAATCAGAACAAACAAAAATACTTGAAATTCCTTAGATTAGTGACACTTAGACACTAGGACCCATTAACACTCAAATGCTATTGCCTTGATAGAAATATGATGATATTGAGAGTTTCCTAATAGACAAAAGGCATGATAGCACACAAAAAAATTATAAAAGTTATTCCACTCCATTTACATCATGATTTATAAAAGTTAAAGCCACACACACAAAAAAGAAAAAAAATCAGACTCTACCCTTTCTCTCTGGGCAAGCGTGCATGGTAACACATCAGTTACATGAAAAGTTTCCCGCCTCCTCTTTAGCTGTACGCTGTTGTCGCAAGTTTTTCTTTTTTCAAATAAAATTATCATTTTCTTATTAATTATGAAAGTTATTATTTTTGTTGATCAATTCCATATATCATATATTCATTTGAGTTTAATTTTATTGTGGATGTCATAGAAAATTAATGACTATATGGGAAATCATATAAAATAGTTATTTTAGAAGTTTGATCTTCTATGCTTAAAGTACAATGCATAAGTATGAAAATAATAACAACAGTATTTATAGAGGATAATATTTTAGAAATATAGTTATTTTTATAAATACCTCATAGATAAATTCCAACTCCCAGTCAATATTCCAAAGTGGGGCTGGGTCCCTTCTTCATTAAAGTTTGATCATCTATGCTTAAAGTACAATGCGTAAGTATGAAAATAATAATAACAGTATTTATAAGGGTCAATATTTTGAAAATATAATTATTTTTATAAATACCTCGTAGATAAATTCCAACTCCCAGTCAATATTCCAAAGTAGGGCTCGGTCCCTTCCTCATTAGCTAATTTTAAAATTTTGTTGATAACTATTAACAAAAAGATGCTATGTGGTGTAGTGGTAGGGTTGCTCTTCTGAAGTTTATATTGTCCTGAGTTCAAGTCTCGGCACATACCTTGATTAAGTTTTGCCATGTCATTAAAAATACACAGGTCAGGTTGGGTAAAAAAAGTGTGCTTTATCTCTGGCCCGACCTAATTTACCTTGACCCATTTGCTAAGGTCAAACTAAATTAATTTAGAAATTGGATGAGTCAAAATCAATTGGAGGGAATTGGAAGTGATTTCAATTTGAAACCAGCTTCATATATAATAATGTGTGAATCCGATGTTTGGTGTTCAAATTTTCGTTCTTCTTTTTCGGTTTTCTACAGAAGAAGAAGAAGCACAATGTGGATTCCGCGGTGAATAAGACTAGAAAGGATTGTGATACACATCAAGTATCTGTGAATATATGCAGAACCGTAGCTCAAAAATACAACAGAAGTAAAACTTGCAAAAATTAAAATTTTCTTTCCCATTCCGCAGTAAATAAAGGCTAGATAGGATATAGGGAAATTCTAAAAATCGCCACACTTTAAAAACGTCTCTTTTTCCACCCCTCTTTTTTTGTTTACCATGGAGCCCATGTTGAGTCAATCTGGTCTTTTTACACACACTACCTATTTATAAATAGTTATAAGTCCAAGTTTGACACTCATCCAATTTTTTCTCACCGTTGGGTTGAAATCATAATAAAATGATGCTTCTAAATTATTAAATTCTAGGGCAATTGATCAAAAAGTTAAAATGATCTTATAAACTCAAGATTTTGCATATAGGTAGGTTTCATGTGGATCTTTCCATCCAAAGGACTTTCATGATCATCAATTATCCCAGTGGGCCCAATTAGGAGGGGCTTTTTCTCCTAAAAAATACTTGAGAATTGTGTAGCACTCCCCATTATATATTTATGGTGAGGGACAACATAGTGGGGCTGGCCGACAACATAGTGGGGCTGGCTTTATGATACATCCGAACCATATACATATATGTGACCTCCTTAACTACACTAGATCCATCAAGTTTTAACCTATTCAAATAGATTGGACCGTTTGGATCGAAGGTCAATTTTTTTTTTAATATAAAGTCGTTAACACAAAATTAAATACGGCGAGTGTGACAAAGCTAAAAATGCAATGAAATCAGGATGAGTGCAAAAACACAGCCAGCTTGGTTTAAGCCTTTTAGATTCCATAGGTGGACCCCGCGGATGGATTTATAGGATGGCCTCTAAAGATTGTGATTCACAATGGGTATTTGTGATTATATGCAGAACCGTACCTCGAAAATACAATAGAAGTAAAACCTGCAATAATTTAAGTGACAATTACCGTACAACCGGTTTAAAAACTAACAATCCCCTCAGAATTGTTGGAAAAAGTGTAATCACCGCAGAATTGTTCGTCTGTAGGATATCCCACATTGCGATATCCTAGGAATGTAGGATATCGCGTCATCTCAAGCGGGAAGACTTGCGGCCACGGACGGTAATGCTTCCCTCAACACTTTGTTTAATTTTTGTTAGACTATATGACCATTAACGATTATCCAAACCGTCGGAAACATTAATACGATCTAACATGCCCAAATTTCAACTGTTGATCTGTCTAGATCTCGTGATATTTGATAAAAACCGAATAACCACACATCTATTTTTTTGAACTTTTGTGGGCCCCATAATGACAATCAAGATCGTTAATCTTCTTTGTAATACTGAAAATGGTTGGCTATAAAATTTTCAACCTTCGATTTAATGTATAGCTACCAAAAATGAAGAAAAACCTTAGAACTGTTGTTTCTAATGTGACACTTTCACAGTGGAATAAATGAAAATTTAACCGTCCATTTTTTTTCTTGACTGTGGGACCACCAAACCATCATTCAAACCGTTGGATAGTTATATGAGTGTAAGAGCTAATATAGCACCAAATATGAACCGTTGACCTATCACGGTTATCGAAAAAATTGTAAAAAAAAGTGACTTATATAATACCAAATTTGTGCGGAAAGGAGTAATCACATAATACTATATCCTATGTCATATTTAAGACCTGTTTTACTGTAATTATCCCATAATTTTAAGCTTTTTTTTATCTTATTAATACTTTATGTGGTTTTGGTTTTATGTTGCTGGCAAGGAGGATATCTTTGGCCATTCCACACGACAGCGACGTTTGCGGAAAATCCCATAAAAGTATCAAATCAACAGCTACAAGGTATATAGAATAATATATGATAGTCTGGAAGACTACAGTAAGTCATGCACATGCACATTCCCATTGCATTCCACATAAACATATTACATGCCTCCATCTAAATTTATTTGCCTGGTTGGGAAGATCACTTGTACAGCAGTTTGAAGTAATATAGAAGAAGAGAAGTGAGGGTTAAATTTAATAATATTATATTTCAAAACACATAATTTTTTTTATATAAAAAGGTCAAAAACCTACTTACACGTAGCTAAATGAAAAATGCATTCCTCTTCTTACTAAAAAGATTTAAAAAAGAAGAAAAAAAAAAAAACCCTCTCTCCTGCCACTGAAGTGGCCTTTTTGTCATGTAACACTTTATTATCTGACATTTTCTTCCTTCATTGTTTTTTAATTCTGACGCTTCTCTTTACTTTACTATATAAGTAAATTACCAAACAAACTAGTCATTGAACTAATATTTTGTGTCGGACCACTCATCAAGTGATGGCCTAGCGCGTCACATATAGGAACTTTAAACGCCCCTTTTAAGCTAAATATGTTGGTCGGAGTGGTCCTTTATTAACACAAAGATCCAGACCTAGCTTGTTTATCACCTAGAAAATTAAGCCCGGGCCCTTTCAATAGGCCTAAAAGTACAGCCCAAATCCAACCTAAGATGGGCTTGCGCTGGCCTGTCCCATGTGTGTTGTTGCCTTGTTCGGGCGTGCGTGTGCATGATAAAAGCACCGTAGTCCCAAAGAGTAACTTAAACAGTTTTGAAGTAACTGCCAAACGGTGAACAAGCCGCAGCTTTTAAGATATGGTGAATACTGGAAAAATGGGGGCAATTGGTTTGCTCTTAGCTGTTTGGAGGCGATGTTTTCAAGTTAAAGAAAGCATTTCCCCCAGCTTTTATCTTCCTCTTTCATGCCATCTTTTCAGTGCAGGGTCTGAAAGTCAATACCATGTCCAAGGTTTCTGGAATTAAAAGCTGAAACACTCAAAGCTCTGGCTTTCAGGTAACTGTTTTTGGGTATTCAGTGTATCAATAGCATTTCATGTTCCATAGTTACTGTAGAAAAGAGGGAGTTTCAAAAAGGGCCCCAACATGATGAGAAAGATGTGTTTCTGTCTCTGGTTCTGCATTGAGAGTATGGGTTCTGTTATATAATAACAGGAATTGAAGTTTTCAACATGGAAAATGGAACTCATCACTTGGGTGTTTACTGTTTAGTAGGTGAAAATTTAGTGATGTTCTTACAAACAATCTGACAGTTTTGCTCAAAATGGAGATGTGTGATAAGGGAAACTGTTGTCTCTGCTCTGCTTTGAGCAGAATTTCCTTGCCCAGACCAAGAAGTCAGCCACCGGCGTGTTTGTGAGGCTCCTCCAATCCCACCAGATGGAGTCTCCTGATTAGCCATGCTCCAAAAATCAGCCCTCTTGGATTTTTATCCATCCGATGTAAGGCCATGAAATAGACCGAAACTCTAAAGGCCTTTTATATTCCCCCCTATATAACCAGTTGAATAAGATTCTGAAGCTTTTTTTATCAGCGTAGAAGTCTCAAAATCCTGTCAGGTGTGGATCTAAAACACTGAGAAATGGTTGAAAAATGATAAGAAACCCTGTGTTATTTATTCCTTTTAATGTTATTATAAGATGAAGAAAGAAATTAGTTCCTTCAATTGTAGGATGTTAGTGTTTGCAATTGGAGCTGGTTTTCCTTTACATATAGACAGGTACTTGGGATGAAGATATGACAACTTGTCTCCTTTTATCATCCCCTATTAAAACCTGCTGAATCAGTTTATTGACTAAAGTCATCAATTTTTTGGGCTAATTTCATGTTCTTTGTTTGTAGTTGTAATGATTTAGAGGAGTTAACAAATGGTCATAAATTATGGGAATTCCTGTCTTTCTCACCCTCCTTTTTTTCCCTATCTCGACAGAGATTACAATTCTCAAAATTTAGGCTGCATTATATGATTATATGCTGTTGTACCAGTTTTTTTTTTAAACACATTGACCTGGTATAATTAACCTTTGTTGCATTCCCCCTATCTGAACTTTCTGAACAAATCTCCAGCTTTACGATCGTGACGATTTAATAAAGTAATGAAAGTTAAGATCTTTGATAAAATTATGAAAGTTAACTTCTACGATTGTAACAATTTAAAAAAGTTAAAGAGAATGTTACAATTTATGGAAGATCATGTGTTTCTTTTCGTTCTTATTTTGTCTTTAAAATGGAGTTCTTAAGATGAAAACAGATGCTGCAATTTCTTAAGTGCTGGCTGCAATTTTATATATTTTAACTAGCTTTCCTTGTAAAAAGATTGACTACTTCTTTGAAATGAAGACTGGGGTTGCATTCCTTATCACTTTCCTCTCAATGTCTCCAAAATAAGTAAATTGATTGAACTTGTCAAGGCCTCATGTTCTATGCATCAGTCCCATGTTCTTGTTTTTAGTAATTCAAAAATATTTAAAGAAAAGGTCACAAAATCCCGGCCTCCTTTGTTTGTTTTTAGCCTCCTTCCAAGGTAAATTGATTGTTGAGAGTCATTCAGCTAATGTAGTGACGTGGGTCTCAGATTCTCAGACTAAGCCTTGGAGGTTCAAATTTCATCTGAATGAGATTAAGGTGTTGTCTTCTCTTATGGGTGTAATTTGTTAGGCCTAAAGTCAACTTGACATAAAAGTTTGTCAGGCCGAGACAAAATGGTGTCTCGCTATAGAGAGACATAGCGAGACACCAAGCGAGAATGGCGCTGATGCCCAGTTCTGTCCGAACTCTAATGATGAGTTTGAATATGATTTCTATTCTGATTGGAGTTTAATTAGAAGTTTTATGCACGAACTTGGGGCTATATATAAGTATTGCTCTCAACCCTAGGAGACACACCTCTCATTAATCTGAGTTAGAGATATTTAAGAGAGAGGTTATTCTCTAGAACCATTGAGAGATTATTCTAAAGGGCTGCTCTAGAAGGTTGTTGCCGCTGCTACTTTCTTGTAGAAGATAGTTCATTTTGACTGACAAGATGCGAGGAGATCAAGTAAGGAGAACGGGGCACGGTGGATATAATGTTAGTGGATTCTTTATAAGAACAACTACAGTTCTTAGATCGAGGTACAGACTGAGGTAAAGGAGCTTGTGAGTATATCTTGTAACTGATTGTGAACTCTTGATTACTGGTTTGTAATTTTTCTCCCTGGATAGGGTTTCCACGCTAAATACTGTGTCTGCCTTCTTGTGGTGTGGGATTGGTAGATAGCTAAATCTGTTTGGTTATTTCCGCTGCATTGATTGGTTAAATTAAAACTAATATCCATTCTAGTGGGTCCTGCAAAATTCTCATAATTTTCTAACACGAGGTTAGGCGCTAACAATATGGTAGATGCTCTAGCTAAACAGGGGGTGGATAGACTTTCTCCTTGGGAGGCACGCATTTTGTGATTTTTAGGAGGATATAATGCTCTTATACCCCTGTTTTCTTCTCTTTTTTTGGTGTTGGTGTTGCCTGTTGTCCTAATCTTCTTTATAAAGTAATCTCATTACCGGTCCTTAAAAAAATGTAATGTGCATCTTGCATTCTCAGACAAAGTCATCTAAACTTCTTCTTGTATAGATGTAGTTTTCAGTGTGAGGTTTGGTTGGCCAATGGTAAAACAGCTAAACAGCTGTTCTAGCTAAACACCTTGAGAGGCTTGCATTTTGTTATTTTTAGGGGGTATAATACTCTTATACCTCTGTTTTTCTTTTCTTTTTCAGTGTTGTATGTTCTTCTAATCCTTTTTTATAAAAAAATTATCTTCTTTTACTCATATGAAATGGGTCTCGAGATAAGAACATTTAATATATCAAATCACAGGCTTGGATTGTAGTCATTTTACTTTCATGTTTTCTAAAACAAATTAGAAATTGGGAAGCAGTTTTCTCTTAACAACCTAAATCAGTTAAACAGACTGCAAATCGAATTGGCCTTGCGATTTCTGAAGAATCATAGACTACTTTATTAGAATATTTACTCCACTCACAAGATACAGGTTTGTATCACAAACCTAATTGCCTTCCATTTCTTCTCTCTTAATGTAGGAGATTTGAATCCAGATTATCTGTTTAGAGTCACATGGCCGGAATGGACGGAACTGAAGCTGAAAAGAGAGAACAGATTGGGTCAGTTAAGGAAGTCGTTAATATATTCGGACAAAGGATACTTGGTGAAATACCAGAGAGGAAGAAAACAAAATTGGTAATTTCAGAGGTAAGAGCTCTATAGATTCTAAAACCTGTTTATGCTATCTCCTATGGTAATATTGATTGGATTTTACCAGTCTTGTGTATCTCTTCTCATCCTTTCTGTGGATTATTTTGTTTGTTAAGGTAATAACTTACATGAATCTCTGTTCTAATTCTAAAGAATCTGCCTTCAAGAGCAAGAGAAGTCCATCTTGCAAAAAGAGACATTGGTCGATTAGATGATAGAAGAAGATTTGCAGAGGCTGTAAAGGCTAAAGCAGAAATGGAACTCTCCGATGCCCAGAAGATGGTGAATGATCTCACTGTACGAATTGAAGACTCAAACGCTGCAACAAAAGCACAAAAAAAAGAGCTTCAGGTACTGAAAAAAACAGGACGACGTTACAGGGAAAGGGCTGCGGGCTTTGGTGAAATAAACAATCATCATCAGTACACGGAAGTGATGAGGGAGCTTGAAGCAGTAAAACAGGAACTATCCAAGCTGAAGGTGGATATGGCTTCGGTTCTAGAAGTGAAAATGCAAGCTGAAAGGCAATCTGAAGACTCAAATTCTAAAGCAAGATTGTATGCAAGCTCCATGGAAGCTTTGAAGAAAGAGATTGAAGAAGTAAACGAAGAGGAAGTACTTGTTGAGCTGGCTAGAATGGAAGCTGTTAGAGAATTCAAGGCCATCGAAGATCAGAGAAGGGCTGAGGCTGCTCAATTCTCGACAACTATGGAGAAAACCCGAACGAGAATCGAAAATCTTATTCAAGAAATCAACAATTCAAAGGAGCATGAAATGAAGCTAGAAGTCACAAATTCGGATGTGGATGTCTTGCAGGGTGAACTAAAACTAGTTAAGTCGACGGTTAAAAGTTCCAAAAGCAATACAATTTCCCTGGATCAGTTGAATAGTTCTGGAACCGGAAGCAGTAAAAGAAACGAAGATGAACTGGCAAGTTCTTCTTTGCTGCTGTCAGTGACTGATGAATTGACAGAAGCGAAAAGGGAATTGCTGCGTATTAGAGAGGAAGGATTTCAGTTCATGGCTTCAATGGATATCATTCGAAATGAGCTGAAGCATGTCTCCGAAGAGAATGCACGTTTAAAGAACTTAGAAGAGAAAACAGAATCTACTGTTAAGAATCTCAATTCCAAGCTTTTAAGAGCCAAGTCAAAGTTGGAATCTGCAACTGATGCCGAGGAGAAAGCAAGATCGATTATGTCCAACCTAACCGCAACGCTGCAACAGCTGCACACAGAAACCGAAGCAGCAAAGAAGGAGCGAAAGTTGATCGGTGAAGAGACTGCAAGCATCAGATCAGAAATTCAGAAGACTGAATCTGACATTGAGTTGGAGGAGGAGAGACTGCAAGCTGCAATGCAGGAACTTGAAGCAGTCAAAGCATCCGAAGCTTTAGCACTTGGGAGTTTGAGAACTCTTACTGAGAAAACCATGAAAGCTAGAGCTTCCATGTCGCTACACAGCTCCTCTATAACAATATCTGATTTTGAGTATGAGTATTTGACTCGACGTGCAGAGGGAGCAGAAGAAATAGCAGATAAGAAGGTGGCGGCTGCTCAGGCATGGATCGAAGCATTAAAGACCGGCGAGAAGGAGATACTGATGAAGACAGAAATGGTCCAAAGAGAGATGAGAGAGCTAAAAAAAATGGAAGATCAAGAGCTGTACAAAGCTGAGAAGGCACTCACAGCAACAAAAGCAGTGGAGGGTGTGCTGCATAATTGGAGACAGCGCGAGAAACAGACCAATGATGCAGACTTGCATCTTGAGGCTCCAGTGCCTAGAAAATCCATGAAAGAAAACGGTCCGATGACACCGAGACGGGCCAAGATGAGGAGGCCAGCATCACCTGGAGCTCGATATGTGAGCCGCTCGAGTTCAATTGCTCTTAGGAAGAAGGGGAAGGTCATGCCAAGTTTGGTCAAGTTTTTTAGTGGTAAGAAAAATGGTTAACTGTCCAAAGGTCAAAGAACATCATCAAGGGGCAGAGGTTCAGAGTGTCTACATTTTATCTCTCTGTTGTTGCTACAGCTTAAATTTAATTTTCTTTTAAATATTTGAAATCACCAAGGGACTTGATCACGGTTCAGTCACCCAATGGTGTTAAATGCTGTTATAGAGAACTTGATTTGGAGAGGTGGTGTAGCAGAAGCATGAAAAGAAACATAAAAAGGGAGAAGATCACCGTCTTCAACCCAGTATCAACACCTTTGACTCCACAAGAAAGAGATATGGAAACCCTAAATGAAATCGCAATTCGTATTATCCCATAAAAAGAAGCAGTACATCACTTTTATAGAGTCCCAAAACCCTAAATTACCCGAAATAGCAAACTTACTAAAAATAATAAAAAACTTAAAAATTACATCAAAGCCCCTGGACCATCCCTAAATAACTTTCTAAGGCCTTCCACAAAGACTCAGACTCAGACTCAAACGGACAAAAAAACCCACTAAAATATGAAAAAAAAAAACAAAACAACTTACTATAAATAGTAAGCTTTGCATGAAAACTGCATTTTGACCTTTGAAACAGCTGAATTTGGCCTCTGACAACTCCAACCGCCCTCGGCAGCTGTCTAGCTCGTAGAGCTCGTTGATAGCTTTGAAACGCATGATTATGGGCCGCATGACTATACTCGGATCAAAAGTTATGGCTGTTTGAAGTCGACACTGTGGGTTTAACCTTCCTGCTTGACTTCTTGCGATCCTCCTCGTTTCAAAAATTCTTCTATGACTTGTTCTACATCAAGAGGGATTTGGTATTAGCAATTGTTACCACACTTCTAATGGAAAATGAATGTTGACTACTCTCGCTCTCCCTCTCTCCCTCCGGCATATGTGTGTGCATATTGGTTCTTTTTTATCTGAAAAGGGGAACGAAGTCTAGAAGCACATTTTTGTAAAGTAATAATCTCATTTTGTTAAGAAACTCCCTGATGACAAGAAAACACCGCAACAAATGTGGAAGATTTTCTCTTCATCAGGTCTCCACAGACAACAGTTTATTGTTAATTATCAATACATGTGATTATTAAAGGTCAGGATGCTGCACTGATAGACTTTCAGAAACAAATCTCATAAAAGATGTTGGCTAAAGGGCTTGAAATCTCAATGAGAATTTTGAAATCATAGAAATATATTCACATTACTTGAAGAATAGAAAATTAGAAATGCCACTTAAATTATGCATCTGATGCTGCCAACATGAAGAGTTTAGATTTGTCTAATTTCTTGTTTTATCTCTCTTGTATCTTCCTATATCAATGGAATGAAGCAGCAAATACATGTGGGACTTTTTACAGCTCTGGAAGCTTTTGACTGATCCAGTTTTCTCAGTGTCAAAAAAAGAATTTATACATGACAGAAGGATTTTGGGACTAAAAGTTTTTTGTTCATACTCAATAATTCTGCTCTTGTGCATGATCAATGTTTCTTGGCCAAACTAGTGACTACAACTCTTTTTTTTTTCTTTTTTCTTTTTGAACGGTAACGAAAGATTTCAATAAAAGAAAACAAAGTTACAAAGAACAAAAACTAGTGGCTAAAACTATTGCAAAGAAAAGGATATAGAACTAGTGGTTACACCAATTACAAATGAAAAAGAAGCCCATAAGATATTGATCTTGAATGGGCCTCCTAAATGAAATATCATACGTCTAAATGGAGGGACACAAATTGGCCGATCCCAGCCAAACGATCGAGCTTGAAAAGTCCCCTCCTCTATCTATTGGTCTCTGTATTTCGGACAGAATCAGCCCAAAGGCATGATATTCAGGCCCAAAGACAGGCCCAATCTTCAGTAGCTAAAGCCCATGTTAGATATATTTGGCCTGCGTGGTATATTTAATTGTACATTGCAACAGAGATTGACCCAGGCACAGCCCCTTAAGCTATTGGCCCAGAAAAGAAATATGGGAACATTGGCCTGCCTGTGCCCTGCTATCAGCTCAAGAAGGAGGAACACCCAACCATAGGACTAAGGTTAAACCCAAAGTAAACAGTTCTCCCAGGATCTTGGTTCAAAGAAAATTATGTTTGGAAGCAATGGATCTGTTGACTTGCTTTCCAGGCTAATGTGGAGATGGATCCATTAAACTTGTTTCATAATAAGATTCACACGCTCTATACATATCCTATGGTAACTTTGCATTTGGTTCTATTATGTTACTTAATAGCTTGTAATGTTGATTGGTGCTGACTCATTTAAAGGAGGAAAGCTCCTTTCTTCTAAAGAAGCAGAAGCAAGAACATACCTTTTGCGGTAGAAAAGGCTAAAGTGATTAATGGTGCCGAGGATTGGTCTGTTAATTTGATTATTTTGGATGTGTTAGATAGTTTTAGGTGTTTTGAAAACAATGACTTTAATTTTACTCCTAGGTCTTGTAATGTCGCAGCCCATTGGTTAGCTAAAATGGGTTATTCTAATGTGGTTGATGTGGTGCCGTTGGGGATGGTCTTTGTAGCTAGGCCTGGTCTTTTTTCTTTTTTCTTTTCAACATAAACTTCTTTCTACCAAAAAAAAAAACACACCTTGTTTCCAAATAATGAGCCAGTCAATGCATAATGCATTTCTTACCCTCTATATGTACTATTTTGAAAAATCAACAAACAAAAAATCAAGAACATTAAGCATCCAAGTCAACCACTAACATAAAATTAAAGAAAAATATAAAGTGCGCTATTTTAATAAGATTCACTTGTTGGTTCTGCATGCCATATATTCACTAGTGAAAGATTGAAACATCCCTTAGTTGCAGATAGTTTGATTGGGGGTATGTGTTGTAAGAGTGCATGAATTGAGTCTGCACGAAACAAAGTGATTTAAAATGCTTCCTATTTCAAGTTGAAGTACTACTTGCTTGAGTATCACCTTCTTAGCAGAACTACTAATTTGGACCTCTAATTTTCAAATGATGGAGCACCTTGAGTTTGCCCAGTTGGTTGGGCTTCCCACTTCTCACCCAACTAGCAGGGATTATTCATTGGATCCTCTCATCGTGTGTGCAAACGTCCTCAAATGTGGCCCCCTTTTTATTTTAAGTTGGATGAAATTTGTATAGGGAGAAGTAGAAACCAAACTTTGTTGGTATTCAAAGCTTGTCCTCAAATGTGCCCCTCTTTCTTAGGTGAAATTAGATCAGATTCCCCAGCTGCTCTCTTTCTCGAGTTGCATCACCTGTCATGCGGTCTAAAATGACAGAGACGCTCAAACAAAAAAGCTCTTCTGATGGTTTTCACAACTTCTCTGATTGACAAGAAAGGAAAAAGAAGAGGCTCCTTTGGTTTCTCCACATGGTGCTCTGACTCTTGAGAGTTCTCTAAAATGCCCTTCTTTATACCAATTGAGAACTAGTCAAGTAGTCCCACGGTCTACATTTCCATAGAGTTTGGACAGTTAATATATAGAACAAAAAACAAAAACAGTCAATGGGCCTTAGTGGCACATGTGAGAGAACCTCTGCCACACCAAGCACTTGTTTGCACGCTTAAGCATGTGTTCACCTTCACCCCCATAACTCTCCTCAGAGTAAAATAAGAAGGGGCCCAGGCACCATCTCTTTAATCCTCGTACAGTGGTTTTGAAAAGTTCTCAACTTTTCATGTGGTACTCTCTTTTCTTTTTTGGGTAAAATTCATGTGGGACTCTTAGAATTCATAAATTATAAGTTTTCCCACAACCCAGCTACACATCCAAGTTAGGGGCAAAGTCTTTCCAAATCCCTCCCAAGTGAATGTTTCTCTGAGTCAAATCACCACCGACCAAATCAGCACAAAACCCACCAAAGACCAATACCAATTATGATGAGGCAGGAAGGCCCCATCATCATAGCTTAAAGATGGCCCAGTAATTATCTATATGGCATCATGACAGCCATTGGTTCAAGAGAATAATAAGTCTTAAATCCAGCACTACCTGTAGCTTAATGAGAAGTGAGAAAGTTGGGTTGCATGCATTGGCTTACCAAATCATTCTCAAAAATAATAAAGTAGGGGTGATGCAACTGTATCAGCACCCTCAAAAGAAATGCAGCAGCGTTGTCGTTAAAATGATAATGTCATGTAAGCAATGCTGGGCCTGTGCAGTGGTGGTCTCCCTTGCACAATGCCAATGATTGTGTTTCTTTCATTCCTATATAAATTATGGAACTGGAGTTCTCTGAGGCTGCCATATATGAGGCCAGCCAAAACAAACTAAGAAATAACATTTTAAATGGCAGTGGCAAACGGGTCGGATTGGGTAGAAAGTGTTGGGCTTTAGAGAGGTGTCCATAAAGCCCAACTCATCATATTCATATCATTGTAAAAATGGGTGAGACAATCAGACAAGCTCTACTCGTATCCAATGTGAGTCAACCTGAATTGATCCTACTTATATTGAAGGTTGGCCCTGACTTGATCCATTTCAAGTGTTAAAACCATATTTGAGACTGGTTGCAGACTAAATAAAGCCCAACACGAGCTTAGTTCATTCCAAGTTATCTAATAGATAGCCATGCAAATCCAAGGATCCTCATGCCATAAACCATGGTTTAAAAACAATTAACCATCCATTCATACGCGTAGGATGAACAATTTTAACTGGTGGGCTCTTGGTGAAAAGCATATAGTCATTAGTTAGTAGTCCGTTGTCTTTAAATTTTTTTTTGTATTCACATGTTTTACAGCAATTTAAGTAAAATCAACAGTCAATCCAAAACAAAGAGTGACTTCTTTCCACTAATTTAACAAGGAGGTTTTGAAGGTAAAACGGTGAATAGAGTTGTCACTCAAATCCTAAGCATTCAAATCATGGGTTTCTTGTTAGATGGCCAGCCCCAAAATTAGATTAATTCGATGATCCTAACCGCCAAATAAATAGGCATTTGTTTGTTGACTGTTTTATATTACTTTGACCATGGGAACCAATTGGCTGGTATCTAATCCAATGCGTTTTTTTTGTTTCCTCCTTCTATTTTCCATTCAATGACTGCACATGGTTTGTCCTGCTAAGCAATGCAACTATGGCTAAAAAACAAAAGAAAACCAAGTGAAGGTTTGAAAAGCACACCCCACCTGAATTCATGAGAGAGAGAAAGAGAGGGTGGGAGATAATTTGTGTAGATTAGGGGTTGACAATAAAAATTCTCCAATCAGGTGATACCTTCAAAGCTCAACTGTGGATAATGAATTGATCAGTACCCAATTGAGGGGACAAAATGTGCCATCCTATGGATCATCTATAGGTGGGCCATTTAACCCCAAGTAGTCCCTAACAAAGGGAAGAAACAAAAGTGTGCTCCAACTTTGACGAGACCAGTGTGGCATCATTATATACACTTTTAGATTTGGTCCTACAAGTCTACAACTCTTGATTAGTTTTTCTACCAAAATAAAAAACCTCTTGATTAGTTTGGGAACTTGGACAAAGCAACCACCACACACTCATAAGCTCTAGTAATCAAACCTTCCTCCTCCTTCCTGATACAAGTCATTTTCAAAGGAAACTGTCATTTGTGTGAATGAGGGTTGCAGCCATGCTGGAAATTAATGTGGTTCCAGTGGAGCCCACGGTCTTCATGCACCCACTCTAATGGAAAATGGGCTCCTCGTATTCGTGACTTTAATGCCTGCTCTTATTGCCGCCTATGATCGCGCAGGGAATGATGTCCCCACAAGAACAAGACACACTTCTCTTCCAAATGGTTTGTAGGGAACTTGAAATATTTTATACCTTTTTCACATGCAGTCAACATGTTGGTTTTTTACTCCGTAGTGGACGGTTTGGTGGATTTTCTAATAGGGAAGTACGGCAATTGGCTAGTTCTCTAGATAAGTACTCCTTTGACTTTGAACTTTGAAGAATCCAAGCCTTCTATACACTTTCAGCTCCTGCCACTGTGCTAATTTCACATGATTCTTAAATTGTAAAATTTATCATCATAATCATGTGTGATATGTAACGATTAAATTTTAAGGACTTAAAACTAATGGCTACAATCATGTGATTGTTTTTTATATGTCATCTTTTCCTAATTCATGTCCAAGTCTCTCCATTGCCATGCCTTTTTTTCATGCATAGGAGAGAATTTTTTTAATGGTGCTATAGAGTGTTGCTAATTATAATATATTAAGCCGGAAGGTTTTGGAACTAATTTTGACTATGCTTATTAATTTTGACCAAAGTTATTTTCGGTTTATACAAGTGCCAACATCTCTCTCTCCACTTTCCACTAATATGCTTTCCCCCACTTATAGACTTCCATTTTTCCCGATTCTAACATACATAGAATTCGAATTCGACCTTTCACACATACCTGTGATTAGCATGGGTTTTTGTGTTAGTCAAGTATTAATCTGTGGAAAATTATAAGAATTCAATCTACTTCTTTCTTGTTTGACATTGAGTAAAAAGGATGACCGTCCTTTTTGGAAGTAGAGAAAGGTTATGAAGTATTTCGGTGCCCTGCCAAGGGGGCTGGGACTTGTGAGACCCCAGATATGGGAAAAGCTTCAAAGGAGTTTTCTTTTTTGCTTTTGGTAAAGTTGAATGGAGTAATTGGAGAGACAAATTTAATGTGGAACTTTAGAGTCCTTGACTTGGGTAATATTGGCAAAATGATGAACATAAACTTTTAGACTCTGAGAGCCCTTGTTTACATTGTTAGCAAATTTCTAGTATGTTTACAGGCTGGTCTACCACTCCATGAAAATGAGAAAAAAGTTTTCTCAGAGAAAATCCCCTGGCACTTGCTGGAATCAATATCCAATGATTTTGGGCATTAGAGAAAATTGTGGACAGGCCTAAAAATTCGTAAGTAGTGGAACCCCTTTCAAATTTAGTCCTACATTTTTCGGTTTTGGGCCAAGATTTCCACCAATCAAGGTTGGTCCATCTTTCAAAAGGATCGATATGATGGTAACCTGTAAGCCGATGGATGAAGTGGAACCTCTGATCGATGAAGTTTCAGCCACTACAAACGCAACCATGGACTGTGTTGGTGCGGATTGGATGATGTGGAAGAAGATGATGGAAGGATCAGAGCTAATGGAAGGAAGAGGAAAAAGGGTTTTCTCACGGGGCTCTCTCTCTTTCTTTTCTCTAACTATTTCTCATTGGATATGGAACAACCAATTCAACCTCTTCTCTTTCCCTTTTTATATATGCACCTTAGCAAGGATAATTGGATCTGAATCCAAATCTTTTGAGAGAGATTTTAGCAATGGTGCGGGAGACATACTCACAAATTGGTAAGTGCATAATTTTTAAAAAGAAACATTTGTGAGGGGGCACTTAATATAATTAGAGGCCCACCCACATGTGATTACACGTAGGCTCCATTGTAGATGGCAACACAACTAACTCTAATTAGAGTAAAATTAGTCCAAAGCCAACAAAGCTATTACAATAGAAGTGAGAACACCACTTGTTAGTTGTTTGGATTTTATAAGTGGGCATCACTGATGAATTTATAGGCCTAGATACAATTCTTTAGTGGATCTCAATCCCCCTTTTGGTTGTGTCCTTGAGTAAAATGAGGACAACATGCAAGAGAAAACAAATCTCAAAAGAACGATCATTAGAGCGAAATATAATTAAGGACCTATTTATTTATGTAATTGAATTTCTAAGATTCTAAGACTTTGTGTTTCTATAAGGGGTGAAACGTGGCATATGAAAAAAATGACTATCATATAGCCTCCTCTTTAATGGAATTGAATAAAGGGAAATGAGAAATGAATACCCAGCTATCACCTGGTAATTCAAGTCATTGGAGAGTTTGAATCTCATCTACATCACTATCTTATATCCTTCACTTCTCACCTCTTTTATAATCCATAAGTGGAGCTCATTTGATCGTAAATTCTTCTGCGTCCAATGCAAACAAAGACCCTTAATAAATCTCTCTAGAGAATATATTTTATTTGTATCCACATAAGTTAAGGGACTTCTAATTTCCCATGGCCCTGTGTTGTTTGTATTTTTTAGGGAATATAGTGGGTGTTTTGCTGGAGAATGGTGGAATTTTGGAGAAGGAAAAACATAACTTTCTACGGGTGTATGCAAGCTAAATTTTGATGGGGCTATATTTGAAGAACAAGCTAAAGCCGGACTGCGAGCAGTATTAAGAGATGAGATGGGTAATGTCATTATAGCAAAGAGCAAAGCTGAGAAGCTGGTAAATGAGGCAGATGACATTGAAGCTTTGGGGGGGATTCAAATGGTATGCAACATTGGTGTGCAAATATTATCATTGAGGGAGATTCACTTTGGACAATCAATGTTCTTAACTCATCTACGCAGAACTTGTCTAGACAGGGCCATTTATTTGAAGAGATAATAGCTGTGATGAAACTTTTTAACAACCGTCAAGTAGTTCATGTGGGAAGAAGTGGTAATGTTGTTACTCATAAGTTAGCCAGGCATACTAAATTTACTGATTATTACAAGTCAGCCCAGAGGTGAAGTGGGTTTTGGCAGTGACCCATCGACCAATCCCATCTTGTTTTTGGCACAGAGGGCCATTCTCATGGCTCTCTTCCAAGTGGGATAATTATCTCCCGTGAGTGGGGTTGAGACGAGAATAGTTCCAGGATTATCCGAATGATGCAGATAATATGGTGAATTGGAATTCTCATTGACTGAAGGGGATGAAGAAGACGACATTGTAAAAAAAATGTTAAGAGATGATACCACAGGAAAAGCTCTGATACCATAAAAATTCTGAGAAATTCGTTGTGTATGTATATTGAATATGATGTCTGTTTATATACAGATTACATGTGAGATTGGGTTACAATTAAGATCCCAAATCAGTGGGATAGAAATCAAAGACTGCTAATTACAGACTAGATCCTAAAACAGAGGAATAGAAAAAGAAAGTATACATAAATAGAGATGCTAATTGAAGAGCCGTGAGCTGTTGCCGCATCTTCTGGATATTCTGCTTGGCTGGGTTCTTCTTGGCTGAGCTGGCTGGGCTGACTTGTAATACTGATAGTATGGAGGTTTGGTGGTTTTCTATTTCTGATTTTATTAAACAGAATGTACTTGTTGATACAAATTTGATGATGAAATAAAAAGCTCCTTTTGTGTTGGTATAAAAGAAAAAAGCTTAACTTTCTGTTTATTATTATTATTATTTGAAATAAAGTACTTTGTCCAATTTCATGACTGTGATTTTTTTTGAAAGATTTTTTTCCTTTAAAATATGGGACATATTGGGAGGTTTCTATACACTTAACTAAACAAATAAAAGGGAATTTGTGGATTATCAATTTATGAAAAAGTAGATTTCATTTCATTTCATTTCATTTATCTACAATATAATTGGATGTTAAGTAATTTCCAATGAGGTTAACTGTTGGTACACTGTGAATCTTTTAATCCACCGTAGCATTTTTGTGTTGCGAGCCAAATTGAATCACCTAGAAGCCCTCTCTCTCTCTCTCTCTCTCTCATATTGTTAATTGAGTTCTTTTTTCAGTTCAGTCAGCCTTTCCATTATGGGTTCAGACAGGATGAAACTCAGCACATGGTCAATTCACAAAACAGAGGTCTTCATCTTTCAATATAGACTTGAGTATCCCCATGGCACCACATGGGTCACACTCTTGAGTGTACACCTTAATAAACAGTATCCTGAAACCGCACTCCTGGTAGAAGTAATGACCCAATCATACTGAATTGCCTAGTAAATTCAAGATTAACAGCCACAGAAGCCGATTTCCAGGCCTACATTTGCTCAACTCTTGGGTTCTTACTCTCTTTTTTTCACATTTCTCTCTCATCTAACTGTCAGTAAGTGGCAATCTCAAACCTTAATTTCTCAAACGTGCAGATTGCAAGTGGCAGAAAACTGGAGACGTGTGTAGAAGTCCCTTTTTGTGGTGCATGATGGTGGTTTTGGTAAAGTGGTGTTTTATAATTCTGTGTCAAGAAAGATGCGCTCACCAGTAGTTTTGGAGGAATTTTTTTATCTCCAAAGTGGGTTCATAGGAATGTAGGTAGGCCGCTGTTGGGTGTTGGTACTAGAAGGAACGGTATAATGCCGGGGTTCGGGACCAAAGACTGCCGTATAACACATTGATATCGCATGTGAGAGAGAGAGAGGGAGAGAGAGGATTGGTGCCCATGGGGATCACTAGAACATTGAATATAAGTGGGCCAACTGCTGCTTTCTCAGACCTAGGTCTGCTTTCACATTGTCTAATGTGCTTGAGCGCCCCCAGTTTTTTCCTTTAAAATATCTCAACTTCAACGGTTATAGCCTGTGCCAATGCAAGTGCAAACATGGTTGATTTGTGTCATCACCTTAGTTTCACATACATCCCTATAAATGGGTTATGGCCGGGTCATGAAGTCTAAACATGTTACTTGAGAGACAGTGGGCTTAGCTTGGTGCATGATAATTGTGAGGTTCATAGAGGTTTACCATCTAATGATCATGAGATTAGTTTTCAAGTTCCCAAATTAATGATTATGTTATGATAAATCACCGATAAAATGCTTAAAACCAAATTAGGGTGAGTGTCAAAAAACCGAATTGACCATAACTGCACCCCTCAAACAAAATCAAGAAACTCCGAACATATATTTTGAAAGAAAAAACACTAAAAAGTAAGAGAGAGTTGTGGAGAATTGGCCTTTTGCAAATCTTGATGAATGGCCAATTCACCTGATACCCTTACCAAATGGTCGGTCAAGATTAATCATCAGGCTCCCCAAGATTCCAAGTTTAATGGGTACCATTCCCTAAAATACAATACAAATTGGCAATGTCACTCGACGTGCATTGGACGCGGCCTCTGCCCCCAAAAGCAAGAAAAAGGAAGAAAGCCTTTTTTACGAACCGGGTCCCACCGTAAACGGCTAGTTCGAGGTTCTCACGTATGACAATTTATCGTGAGATTCTCGTCCCCCGATATGAGCTAACAAATGAGTCTGAGTGTGTCTTGACTGACCCGTGTGAGTTAACGAGTACGACTATGACCGATCCGACCGGATGAGAAAAAGCAGACGCGCACGTACGGATGACACTATCCACGTCGACTAGTCCGCGATGACTGAGTAAAGACTCAACACGTGGGCGGGGGACGGACCACAACCTAGCGTCAATCACGCTGTTCTGTTTTTGCCATCTACTATTTTTGGGGCCCACATGTGGCACCAAAAGCTGTGGACTTGTTAGTGGGCTGGTGTACCAGTCTTGTTATCATTGCTGTTCATCTTGGGTGGGCCTCACTCTAAATGAAGTGGTTATTGGGCCTATGGGCATATGTATTTGGTTGGATTCGGATCCCCTGACTGCTGGTCTATTACACGTGCGTAACTCTTCATGGGGCCCAACTACTGATGACCTGATGTGTTAAAATTGAATGCCATCATCTCCGGTAGTCAAATTATACTTGGATGAGATTTGATTCAAGATTGAACATATGATTAGCATAATGTTATTATGCATTATTAATCTGATGCATTAACTATAGTACCAATCAAGAATATGCATCTTATGATAGAATCAAATCCTATCGAAATAAAATTTGAGAATATAGTATGGGAGGGAATGACGTTAAAAATCAGTAGGTGGGGGCCCATGGTGAATTGCAAAAATCACACACGGACACAGGAAAAGCATGTAATAGAGCATAGGACGTGGCCTCAGCTTCAGATGGGTAAGAGTGCCAATGTCGTGGTGGATTAAGGAAGTATGTGGGTCCAGTAAATTGGGTCCAAATGCAAGTTTAGAGTCTAATCCAGTAGGCGGAAGTAAGTCTCTAAGGAGGGATGCCAAAATTTTGACTAATTATCCATTGAGAGCATCTACATGCGCCCCAATTTTTCTTTCCACACCCACCATTTTAAGACAAAACTTACTATGTATATACATTTGTGGAAAACCCGCAAACTACCCAAGTCTCCCTCTCTCTCTGTATCTCTCTCCCTTTGCGGCCCGCCTCCTCCGCCGCCTCTCTCTCTCCCTCTACCTCTCTATTCATCTCCCTGACTCTCTCTCGCTCCCTCTCCCTCTCTCGGTCTCTCTCCCTCCCCCACTCTCTCTCCCTTAGCCGGTGCTGCCAGAGGGGCGATGGTGGTTGGTGCAAAGAATAATTTAATAGTTTGAAATTCATAGGTGGGAATAGAGAGAAAGAGGGCATGTAAAGAAAAATGGGGTGCATTTAAAAGCACTCTTATCTCTCTTTATGTATTCCAATGGCTCAATGCAAGCTATTTTTTGACTAATTTTTGTTTAATGTAAGTAGGGTTTACTGTTAGATTGTCAACCTTCTTATTAGATTAAGAATCTTTAGGACAAATCAAATGGATTAATAGAACATAGCTTAAAAGGAAACAATATAAATGCTCCCACAATCTTTGCATTCTAATCCATGTGTGCCACTAATTAAATTGGTCATATGTATTTCATTGCCTTTTCTTTGTTGTATTCTATTCACACGTTTTTACACAGGGTAAATCTGTTGAAGATTTTGTGGACCAGTACAGCTCTTTTCCTTTCCTTTCTCCACTGAGAATAGGATCATAAGATCACATTAAGAAGAATAGAGGAAAAAACATCTCTATAAGACTAATGAAATTAGAAAATGTTATGATAACATGTTGGTCGCGTATTCTTGCAGATAGATCCATAACCGTCGACACATGTTCAAGCTCATACTAGTGAATGTAGATTTTATGAATAAGGTAATGGCTAGACCCTAGTTCTAAAAGTCTACTTGCCCTCATAGAGTTGTTAAGACTTAACTTCACTTGGTGCCTTTACCAAATAAAAAAAATAACTTCACTTTGGTGCCTTTGAAGTTGAGCCAACTTATTAGAGGAAAGGTGTGTTGACTCGAGTTTTCTTTCTCGTTTTTTTTAGAAAACTCGAGTTTTTGAACTGCGTATTGATAGCCAAAATATACACAGGTCCAAATCCATATTTTATGACCTTCCAAGATAAAATAAAATTAAAAAAAGAGGACCCTCTTAAACTCTTTTGACTAAGTTGCCCTACACTCAGTTTATCTGTAATTTATTTATTTATTTTTTATTTTTTTGCTACGTTGAGCTATGCTCATAAAATGATGCTTTAACTTAAGGTCGTTTGGATCGATACTTGGATATATGTATGAAACTAAGGGTAATTTTGGCATCATTCTTATGTTGTTTTTGATTTTGTGCTCAAATCAGGTTGTGCTAAAATCGAGTTGTGTTGAGACTATATTATTGCAGAACTTGCTTGACAATATTATATTAAATTATTTTATTGAGAATGAGAATACGTTGTACGAAACTTATTTGGCAACATTATAAAAGTTTTGTTACAAAGAACGGAAGCAAGATAATTATAAGATTTATAATGTGGGATCTACCTTTTATTGTTTCGACACTCTATTATTATCCTACATGGGATCCACTTATAAGAATTACAACGTAATACCCACATTTAAAAATTAAAACACGGGACCCATATTCATAGGATTTGCTGTGTGGGCTCACCTTTATAGGAATTATAATGTGGGGTCACCTCTTTGTGAATGTAAATATGGAGCACACCTTTAGAAACTACAATGCAGCACACACCTTTAAAAATTAGAAAATGAGGCTTATATTTATAGGATTCACAATGTGGGTTTACCTTTTGTGATCATGACCATGTGACCCACACTTAGGAATTATAAAGTGGAGCTACATTTTTTGTGATTGTGGACACAAGATCTACTTTCAAAAATTATAATGTGATACCCACCTTAAAAATTAGAACAAGAGGCCCACATTTATAGGATTTATAATGTGATCCCACCGTTATAGGAATTGTAATATAGGCTCACTTTTAAAAATTAAAACGTGATATCCACCTTTATAATTTTAAATGCGACCCACATTCATGGGATTTATAATGTAGTCCTCACCATTATAAGAATTATTATGGGCCACACCTTTTGTTATTTTCACCATGTGACTCACATTTAGAAATTACCAAGTGGGCCCACTTTATTTGACATTATGAATATAAGGCCTACCTTTAGGGTGAGTGAGAGGATTAGGAATTTTCAAATGACATTCTTTAGAAAGCAAGAGATAAGTATGAAACAACTATCCTGTTGTTTCTTAAAAACTTTAAAAAAGAAGTTTTTTTTTTTTTTCCAAATCTCTTATGCTAGTAAGTTAAGATTTGGAGATTTCTTTCAATAGTAAAATCAAGATTCGAGACAATAATTTATACATACCAAATATGTTTTCTACAACCTCATCTCGTGGGAACATTCAAATGCTAGCATGTGTGTTCACTATCCGTAAATTTATTTATTGTAACTTGTAGCGGCAAAAATCAAGACAATGCCACTGAGGGGTTACCCTTTTTTTATTTACTCATTCTGTTCTGAAAGCTTTTTTTAATGTATGATGTATGAATCTTATTTTATGCCTAGATCAAGTCACCTATCTCAACTATAAATATTTTCGTTTGGGTCCCAGAAACACCTGTTCACCATCCTCCCGATTGATTGCCTCATGGCTCATGCTTATGATTCTACAGACAACGTTCCTCAAAACGAACCCTCTAGATTTCACACTTGTGGGCTTATCATCTGCATTTCAGATTTGATAACCCTTCTCCTCAAATACTCATCTGTGTGAGTTCTGACTCCAAAATATCGCAATAAGTGATCCTACATCTCCTCCACGAGAAACTGAAAATAC
Organism: Persea americana; assembly: GCA_029852735.1. Classification (NCBI taxonomy): domain Eukaryota; kingdom Viridiplantae; phylum Streptophyta; class Magnoliopsida; order Laurales; family Lauraceae; genus Persea; species Persea americana. The sequence goes on from CM056815.1 coordinate 70,616,865, forward strand.
CACTTGATATTCATTTCCAGGTAAGAAGTACTAAATTCTCCTCCTTTGTAGTGTGTACAATGCCAGTATACATTGCAAGTTGCAGTCTTTCCTTTTTCCATCACCTCCACTCCCTTTTCTGCAAGCTCTTTCCAAGCCCAAACTCCTCTTCAAACGATCCTTTCAATCTCACACAAGAAGGGTTCTTCCGCAGAGAGGTGAGCAAAAATCCTGCCCAAACATCTCCTCCTGAACTGGGTTGCAGTAGTTTCTTTCTCCTCTCCACCCAAGATTTCTTTGCTTCCAACGGTCATGTTTTCTTTTGAAGTTTCAGTGATGGTTTCATCTCTGTTTTGGGTGATTCTTCTCTGCAACTCCTTTCTTTTTGTGGACTGCTTGAATGGAGAGGGACAAGCTCTTCTTTTATTCAATCAGTCTATCTGGCAAGACCCAGATGGGTCTCTAAGCAACTGGAACTCTTCTGATGAGAACCCATGTTTTTGGAATGGGATTACATGCAGAGATGGTTCTGTGGTTTCTATAAGCATACCCAAGAAGGGACTTGTGGGTTCTATTCCTTCATCTTTTGGGTCTCTTTCTTCTCTTAGACACATCAATCTGAGGAACAACAAGCTTTATGGGAGCTTGCCTGTGGAGCTCTTCTATGCACAAGGCCTACAAAGCTTGGTTTTTTCGGGGAATTTGTTATCTGGGTCTGTACCTACTGAGATAGGGAAGCTTAAATACCTTCAAATCCTAGATTTATCAGATAACTCATTCAATGGCTCGATGCCCGATTCATTGCTTCAATGTAGGAGGCTAAAGACCCTTGATCTTGGTCACAATAACTTCACAAGTTCTCTGCCTGTTAGGTTTGGTAGTAGTTTTGGTGCTTTGGAAAAACTTAATCTTTCTTACAATAGGTTTAATGGTTCTCTTCCTGGTGATATTGGTAACCTCTCTAGTCTTCAAGAGACAGTTGATCTGTCGCATAATCGTTTCTCTGGTTTGATACCACCAGGCCTTGGGAACGTTCCAGAGAAGGTCTATATTGATCTAACCTATAACAATCTCAGCGGGCCAATACCCCAGAATGGAGCCTTAGTGAACAGAGGACCCACAGCCTTTATTGGGAACCTGGGGCTTTGCGGTCCTCCATTGAAGAATCAATGTCCTTCAGATGGTAGTTCAAGCATTCCATCCTCATTCCCTTCTTTCCCAGGTAATTCCCCACCAGTAACTTCAAATGGTGATGATAATGGTAGGAGGAAGGGGCACAGAAGCTGGAGCACAAGAATTGTGATTGCAATTGTGGTGGCTGATGTCATTGGGATTGGTCTTATGGGGTTGTTGTTCTTTTATTGTTACTTGAGGTTGGTTTCATGGAAGAATAAGAATGAGGGCAGGAGTTTAGATAAGGGACAGAAGGGGAGGAGGGCCTGCATGTGTTTCAGGAAAGATGAGTCCGAGACTCAGTCAGAAAACGTCGAGCAGTTTGATCTCGTTCCATTGGATGTGCAGGTTGGTTTCGATTTGGATGAGCTTCTGAAGGCGTCTGCTTTTGTATTGGGAAAGAGTGGGATTGGGATTGTGTACAAAGTGGTTCTTGAAGATGGGCTTACCTTGGCGGTGAGAAGATTGGGAGAAGGTGGCTCGCAGAGGTTTAAAGAATTCCAGACAGAGGTGGAAGCGATTGGAAAGCTCAGGCACCCAAATATAGTTATCCTTAGAGCTTATTACTGGTCGGTTGATGAGAAGCTGCTAATCTATGATTACGTACCCAATGGAAACCTTGTTGCTGCAATTCATGGTAAGCAATCACACACTAGTTTCTTTCTTTTCTTTTCTACAGAATGCTATTTTTTTTAACCAGAAGGCACAATGATGATGATTGATGCGGAAAAGGCAGAGAACAATGTCCCACCTAATTCTGGACTCTGATTTGTGCAACCCCAAATTCAAAGTGGGGGAAGATAACCATTTGTCCTGCCATAATATTGAAACTTAGAGAAAATATGGTTCTCAACACCCCTTTTGGAACTTCAGTTCTCAGCAGTTATATATCTGTCTCTTAATCCTGTGGGTCACCATGATATGCAATATATCTGAAATTTCACACTGGTTGGGCAGAGAAAATACTCAATCTACATAATTTCTGGGAGCTTTTTCCCTTAAGCGTCCACATACTTTACTCGGAAGTTCTCCAAAAGCGTGGCTATAACTGTCCAATTGCTATATATAGCGCTCAAGCACATCTAAGTTAGAGCATGTTGGACAGACAGCTGGGACTTCATACACACTTGTTATGTGTACAAAATAAAGGCAGTGATAAATAACATGGAAATATGTGTTTATCGTAGTTCTTCATCAAACATTTTAGCTCTTAGTATATCATGTCCTTCTACTCATTGAACTAGCACTTTCATGGGCCAAATATTTTAATCTTCCTCTATCTTTCCTTTGAATCTTTTTGTTGCTTCCTTTGACTTCTGGTTGTTGGTTGTGGCTACGAATTCAGGGAAGTCTGGTATGGTACCTTTTTCACCACTTTCATGGCACCTACGACTGAAAATCATGAAGGGAATAGCAAAGGGATTGGCTTACTTGCATGAATTCAGCCCCAAAAAGTATGTTCATGGAGATTTGAAACCTAGTAATGTACTGCTGGGACTAGATATGGAACCATACATATCAGATTTTGGAGTTGGACGTCTTGCTAACATTGCAGGAGGATCGCCGGCACTGCAATCAAATCGGATGACTAGTGAAAAACTACAAAGTCAACCATCAGAAATCTCTGTTAATCTGGCCATGAATGCCGGATCTTGTTATCAAGCACCTGAAGCCTTGAAAGTTCTAAAACCGTCCCAGAAGTGGGATGTTTACTCATATGGAGTGATTTTGCTAGAGCTAATATCTGGAAGGTCACCAATGATTGTTTTGGGTACTTCAGAAATGGATTTGGTTAGATGGGTACAGTTCTGTATTGAGGAAAAGAAGCCACTTTCAGAAATTTTAGACCCCTTTTTAGCTGAGGAACCTGAGAGGGAAGATGAGATGGTTGCTGTGCTCAAAATTGCTTTAGCTTGTGTTCAGACAAATCCTGAAAGAAGGCCTTACATGCGGCATGTTTCAGATGCGTTGGACAGGTTGATTATCAATGGCTGAGAGGACCCAGTAATCCTCTCTAGCATTAAATTTGAAATTTACTTGGCCCAACCGCTTCTCCATTTGCATAAAAGGCTCGCTGCAATTTTTATGGATCTTGATCTTATTGCTGATATGGTTGCAAATCAGTTTTATTCAACTCAACCCACCTTTTGGAAAGCAGAACGCATTTTCATTATACATGAACTTGATTCAGCTTTGAGGATGGATGGTAAGACGGTAAAGAAATCATCTTCCTACTTGTTACTGTCGCTTCAGAGTTTTTGTGCCGCCCTTGTTCTGTCTATTCCCCATTGCAAACTAGTTAATTACCATAATCTGTGCAGTTTTACTCTTATGTTCTTCTTGTTATTATACTACAAATGTTTTTATGCTTTTGGCAGGTGCAATATGTAGACAGTTGATCTTTAATTGAACCTATTTGTATGTTACTTCGGGAGCTTCAATTGTGCTGACCATATTTGATGGTTTGTTTGTTTTCCATTTGATTGCTTGATGAATTTTATACACATTTATTTATTTTGAATCAGTTGTCAGTTGTCTCATGTCTGTTCTTTTAGGGACTCAGTTATTGTTAATGCTTTGTCACTTCAATAACACCTTTCTTTTTTTTTTTTTTTTTTTTTTTTAACTCTTTTAAGCTTGTGAGCTGGGATAGGAGAAAGGGAACATGGGGACAGCTTAGCAATTTTACTTTGTGGTCATTCATCTTGTGGAGCACTAGAGCCTCCACTCCACTAAATGATGAACAAATTTATGTTGTCTCACTTGTTGTTACGTTCTGGCTGTGATGGTAATTAACAATAAATAAATTAATCAAATTTCTGACTCTCGTTGTATTGCTTGGTGATTAGATGGGTTGAGCTATCCATAGGTTGACATTAGTAAAATATTCAGACTCTTGTGTAGCATAGTGGTTGGATAACTTGGTCACAGATTCTAGTATAGTGTTCTTTGCCTTTTTTTTTATGGTAGGCTTCCACTCTGGCCAGAGCCATATTCCTTCAATGGGTTGATCAAGACTCCGACCCTAGTGCTCCCTATGGGAGATGACATTCCTACCACTACACTATGCATGTAGGGACTGAAGTGTTCTCATTTTTCCAAGGCTTAGGCTGTTGTCCAGCAGTATCACGTTGTGGTTGTTATAAGAATTAAAATAGCGTTTGCAGTAGGCGTAGCGGCCACTGGTCAAAACGCTACTTAGTGGTCGATACATAGAAATTTTTAAGTGGTCAAAAGAATTCAAATATTGTATAGCAGCCAATCTTGTGTTTTTTTAGTGATTTGAAACCATATAAAGTTAGAGACAACTTTAGGAAAGACTATTGAGGAGAAAAAAAGAAGGAAAACTAATGTTTTAAATTAAAATTGTTTAGTTCTACTAGGTTTAAGACCATGGCGCTGCTATTTTCAAAATAGTACAGCGGCTTCAACCACTATTGTCGACAATGCATAGTGGCCGCTATTTTGAACTATGATGCCCAGATATGAAATGGATACAGTAGAGATACGCCATGGACATGGCAGGGACACGGATTTTACATATAAAAAGTGAAGCATCTGATACGATACGACACAACACGATACATTGCCTATTTTGAAGTATCCGTGCATCATTGATTTTGAACCATCGTCATTCATCGTGTGGAACACTAGAGCCTCCACTCCACTAAATGATGAACAAGTTGATGTTGGCTCACTTGTTGTTTAAGTCTGGCCGTGATGGTAATTAACAATACATTAATAAGATTTTGGTTTCTGTTGTATTGCTTGGTGATTAGTTGGAGTGAGCTATCTATAGGTTAACATTACTCAAATATTCAGACTGTTGTGTAGCTTAGTCGTTGGATGGTAACTTAGTCACAGATTCTAGTTTAGTGTTCTTTCTTTCTTCTTCTTCTTCTTCTTCTTCTTTTTTTTTTTTTTGGATATTGCCCATACAACAGTTTTTAGATCTGACATACACCCATGAACTGTCGAAGTTTGAGTATTTCCCACAAAATTGTTTGGGCGATATCCTAGGGTCATGCGATATTGCACGCATCGGACTGTGCGATATCACACGTCTCGCCCTGTGCAATATCCTAAGGTCGTACGATATCACACTATTTTTGTACGAACAGCTCTGTAGAAAATATTTAAACTTCACCTATTCTGAGGTAGTTCTACGGGCAATATCCTTTTTTTTTTTTTTTTTTTGTAGGGCTTCCACACTGGCCAGTCCCATATTCCTTCAATGGGTTCATCAAAACTCAGACCCTTGTGCTCCCTATGGGAGATGACATTCCTCCCACTACACTATGCAGGTAGGGACTGAAGTGTTTGCATTTTTTTACGGCCTAAGCTGCTGTTGTCTGTCAGTATCAGGCTTTGCATTATAATATGTTGCGGGCAAAGCCAGACAGTTAACTCGGCCTTGGCTACACATGGACTCAAGGGTGTAAGTGGCTCAACACAGACTCAAATTGCAGACTAGATTGTTAACTCAAGTGGGATTTGCAGTTCATTTCTTGCAAGCTCTAGTTGGCGGTTGCCGATGAAATGAATAGCCTGCTCAGATATCTTATGATTCCTTTATAGGCTAGTAGATTGCAGATAGGGCATATTTGGCTTGTTGCTATGATACCTGGATACTTCAAAATCAGCAACTTAATTGCATCATATTTTATTGTTTCTAATACTTCACTTTTTGTGTAAAATCCGTGTCTATACCATATCCTTGGCAATATCCTTCTATCCAAACATATGTGGGCATTTTAGGCTTGTGGAGTTGTGGTTAACTTTGGTGGCAGAATAGGGCTTGCACTTGTAGAAATAAGATGAATCTTTTTGGGCATGTTTATTTTCGTAAAATGTATATGAATTGAATGCATAGGAATTCATGGTAAATGAGCACCACAAAAGGGTTATTAAAGTTGTGAGATGTGAAGGACATGAGATAGGGGTGATAGAGATGTAGATAGGACCTTGACTTTTCTAGGTTTTAAATTACTCCGGTGATGGCTGGGTATTCATTTCCCATCTTTCCTTGATTCAATTTCAACTAAAGGGGAGGGTTATTTTATGGCCATTTTTGGATATTCACATTTGGTTCATTTTAACCACTTTTAGAAATAGAATCCTAGGTTTTCAATTCCATGAAACAAACGGGCACTTTTAAGTCCCCAACATTGCAAAAAAAGAAAAAAGAAAAAGAAAAAGTAGTTCATGGTAAGTACCTAACCATTCAATATGCACACTGCCCTTTGCAAAGGATTTTTACACCAGATTAGCGTTTGCAATGCCTGGAAGCATACAATTTCCTGCTCAACTCATTGCTATAAGTGGAGTCATGCTTCTGTGGTCCTTCGCATGCTTGCCCCTCCCATATCCCATGTTGGAAGATTATAACTCACACTTTTATACTCTATTAATCATATATTTAGATCCCCCAATTTCACAAACCACGTGGTTATGATGGTCTTCGAATCTGAGATATTTACAAGGAGTCTCTAATTGTGGTGGGGCTCATCATATCCAGTGGTAGGGATCATGGAGCAACAGGCCAGACATCTAATGGCTCCTCTCATGTGTAGTTTTATCGGTTGTGTCGTGCATTCTAGATTAACCGGATCCAGTCATTTGGGTTAGCCTGGATGTATATAGGTTCGAGGGTATTTTGGCGCCTGTCCAAACATTGATGTAATTGTAACCTCTCCATATTTGTTTATATTTGATAGGTACACTTGCTGAACCACTAAAGTCTTGCTGATGTTGGGTCATTTCTTGTGTGTATATGGATATTGTGTTGATAGCAGGGTTCCTCTGCTGCCCCACAACATGGTTTTTGTTGTCACATCTGTACTTCTGTGCTCAAGCAGCCTTGATGGATTCTGTTGTCAAGTCTATTTTACTGAGATCTAATCTGTGGCCTTTTGCTCCCTATTGCATCCTGACTTTATTTTCCTTGGCAGTGTGCATCTTGTCTTTCTTTACAAGGTTAAAAAGTGAGTACCTCAATCCTACAACATTTGTGTTGTATTCGTATGGACCATTCCAAGAAGTGCTCTTGCTTATTGACATCTGACAATGGCAGTGGTCCACAGCTTTTCTTTTTCTCCCCATCAGTTTGTATATTCCCATAACATGTGATGTGGCCCACCCATCAGCTTGAAACACGCTATGAAGCAGGTGGGTCCTACGGTTCTACCCGCACAAAATTGTCTGGTGGTCCCCCCTACCTACCCCTTTGATTGATCATCCACTAATTAAGAGATCCCAACTGTCCAATTGCCTGTTTACATTTGGTGGTTGATTATAAACTATAACCAGTATACTGACATTGGGTTGGATCACAAATTTGGTTATATAAAATCATGTCAAGCTTACCTCCCTCCTTTCCATCACAAAAGAGAATACTATTAGATTAGACATGACTTGTCTTTGCCAGTAAAGAGGGTCTTTGCTTTATCACTGTCTTTTACTTTCTGTAACATTCCTGCTCGTGACTTTTGCAACTTTCTGAGAAACAACAGCTCATAGTTCATACTGTCCAAATCTTGAAACCTTTTTATTCATTCAAGTAACTCTTGTAAAGATCCTAACCATCTGATTTTTCATGGTAGATTTGAATGGTGATGATTCTCTGATGATAATGCCACTGCGAACTAGACACCATCATCAATACCATGTTCTGTTTTTTTTTTTTTTTTTTCTGTTCCTTGTGGACTTTAGGGATGGTTCCAAAATCCATGTTTGGATCCTTGGAACTAGGTTATCCTGTAATTGAGTACCCTATAATTCTATATTTCATTAGTCGATAGTATTCTTCAGGCTACCTTAAAATTGAAGCGCTGAGATGTGAGGCATGCAACCCAGTTGTTCCCAGTTGCGAATTTACTTGAGCCCAACCCAGTTGCGAGTTCCCCACTTCCACATGCAACTAACTAATCAACAACTTCTTCCAATTTGTACTCTTCTCAACAACTTCATATCCATCCCAAATTTCATATAGGCCTAGTCTACTCATCTCCGTTTTCCTTTCAACCTCACTTCTCTTACTCCATTTCTATGCTGCAGACTGTTGGTACTATCATAATCCTCTTTTTCATTGTTCTTTATTAGCAAGTGTTTGAAGATGATTATATGTAATACGAGTTTCTTTTTATTTGGTGTTTATATATATTGCTGCAAATTTTATTGGTCAATATGCCCATTTTTAGCACGGGTTATTGTGCTAGTTTATGGCTTATGAAGCACGAGCTTGTACCGTTACGCGACAAATATAAGTAAATATATGCAAATTCTACAATGTATATGTGAACAATTTATCTTTATCTGAAGTGCTTAATTTAAATAGCTTCGTTACAAGAACCTCTTCTCCTCGGACCACACTTGCTTTATGTGAATTTGAGCTTAACCCATGTTTGCGGACATTACATATTCCAACAAGTTAAATTTGATCCTAACCCACCTTTCTAGACATTGCATATTCTAATAAGTTCAACCGGTTTTTAACTCCCACTTTTACAATTCTCGCAGTGGGCCCACCTATGATCAATTTATCTCCTAATACTACCTGGGTGTGGCCACCATGAACTGGCACTGATCCTAGATTTACTCCACTTGGAGTGCACCCTGCTGTTGGGTAATCACAAGTAGGACTGCGCTCACTATGATTGAAGTGAAAATTTATGGTCTCCATATATTCATAAGCTGTAAGATATGGGCTGCTAAGATTCTTGGGTAACAGGTTCAAAATGCAGGGTCGCAAAAGTGGAGCATACTTATAGTGAGAGCAAGCTATATGTGCTCATACCAAGTCTATATAATGTATGCATGCACTGAAGGTTCCATATCCATACCGCGATACATATTTCTTACTGTAGAGAAGTTGGGCTGGAACTATGGTTAAACCACGCTAAGTAACATGGCACATTTCACATCCAAATTTAACGTGAATTGCATGTGTTACTTCTAATACAAGTTTAGCTACAAAACAATCACATCAACTACACGATCAGGACATCTTCCTACAGACATAGCAAATGACATGGACAAAAGTTATGTTAATGAAGAACAAGAAAGAGAAGAAACTAAAACCAGTGCTTCATCCTTTTGGTGCAATCCTCAACCGCTTTACTGAATCAATGAAGTCCCTGTTCAAATTCATTAAAATGGATTTAAACAGATGACATCTAGAGTTAAAAAAGAAGAAGAAGAGATTATCTAGTAGACCCAAGTGAAAAACCACCTTTCTTGATAGGTCAGCCATTTCAACTGGACCGCCTTCCTTTGATCCACAGCCCTTTCATCTGGTAGACTGATTTTGAAGAAAATTCATCACTTTAAATGAGCTGGCCTAATTGGACCATTTTTATAAAGGACCCCACCGGATAGATAGTCTGGATCACCTTAAGTTGACCCAATCTATGAAGTTGCTAAAGTTTATTAAATCAAAACTGGATGCTGATACCACATGGTCCCAAAATGATACTTGATCTAGTGTGTTGGACCAGGGCCCCCATTGCGAACTAGCTTTTCTTACAAAGATGGAAAGAAGAAGAAAAAGTGCTTGGAGATTTATTTTTTTCATATTCTTTTTGTCTGGAAATCGATTTGATCGGGAAACTGTACAATTCAAACTTAAAAAGGTGGGAAAACTGAAAAAAAATAAAGGACACTCGAACTTACTTCCATGGGACATCACCAACAGTCCTCCATTTCTCATTTCTGTCCTGATAAAACAAGGAAAAGCCAGAGTCATTGTCCAGCAACCGTAAGCCAGAAGCATATTGTCTCCCTACAAAAATATAGAAACAAGAATCAAAACAATTTGAATCCAATCCACCATTCAATGCATAGAAAACGATAAGTGTCACACATACTATAAAACATACCAAACATGTGTTCCAGTTCAAGAGCAAGGCCAGAGTAGTCAGTGTGGTCGAAGATGCAGACTTTTCGACCAATGATGACCCCATCCATGTTAACCTTCACATAAGGCCACCTCTCTTTGCTCTGAACTCCTTGCGTTTCATCGTCGTCCTCTTCTGATATTGCAGGATGGCCCATGTTTGAGCTTTTCTGGTATGGGGTCACCTGAGGCCAACCCATCATCTCCCCACATTCACTTGGGCTGGAATCTGACAGTGACATAAACAGCATCATTTGCACAATATCAGACTGTATTTATAGGGCTTTCAGTAACTGGACCTAGATTTGATTTAAGTCCATTAGATAAATGGGTCTGTGCTTCCCACTGTTTTGCAAAGAGTTTCTTATGCCTCTTCCTACCTGATTGTGCCAACATTCAGGCTTGTGGCCGGCCTAATTAAGTTTCATCCTCACAAATGGATGGACCCAGGCCCTGCACAGGGGTGGCAATTTCTGACCCGACCTGCCAACTCTATATGAACGCCCTGTAATTTAAAGTTTGGTTGACATTTGCAAAATAATTGAGGTACAGGCCAGATTCAGGATGCATCCATACATATTACGCAACCAGTCTACTCGACCAGTCAACTCCGACCAAATCCAATCCAATCTTTCATTTTGTACTTTGACCCACAAACTCAGCCCGTACAGCTGAGATTTTAGGGTTCGGCTCTTGACATTTCCAACCTGAATAATAAATAGCTTGCAATCACGATTATTAGCATTTAGCACACCCATTACAATCATATGCCAACCCTACTCATACCCAACCTGACTCAACCAATTGCCAACCCTTACAGTACAAAAATCTGATTGCTAGCTACTTGATCTTAAGCAATGATCTGGTGGGCCTTAGTATAAAATGTAAATGGGCCCTCATTTTTGAGTTCACACTGATGGCGTAGTTCTGAGTTCTGACCACACAAGAAGCAGTATAGGAAGATTAAGTCAATAAAACGTTAGCCTCTCTATTTCTCCCTGAGAGAATTCGTGTAATTGATGATGTTCAAATATTAGTATAATCAGTGAAAGGTCAGGATCTCAGCGCTATCAATCAAAGCATCAGCAACCAATGATGATGATTCAATAAACAAATAACTATGATGACAACAGCAGTGAGGAGAGGAACAAGACAGCAACTAGAAAAATGGATGTCTTACATCTCCCTGGGGGATGATTGTACGTCCCTTGCTGCAGAGAAGTGCTAAGGGTAAGACCCAGATCGATATCTTCCCCTTCTGGGTGCTGATAAATGAAGTTAGGAGCCATAGCGCTGTAGTCCATTTCAGCCTGGTGGACTTCCAATGGCACTTGCACATGCATGGATTGAACCATGTTGCTTATATAAGCATGCAAGCAAGGCAGGTGACAGACTGACAGGATTGAAAAGGACTGGGGCCCATTGATTGGACCATCACCCATCATCAATCATAGAGGGGTTTCTTATCTTCTTCTTCTGCTACCATCAACATGCAAGTGCACAAGTACATGATAAATTAACATGTGGTGACCTGAAACAAGGAATGGCCTCCAATTCCATTGAAAAGAGAGTTTTGGCACCTGCACCCTAACAGGATGACAAGGTGGAATGAGTTTCAGTTACTAAGTTAGAAACGTACATAGACATGAAACAGAGATGGGAAAGCTCTGTAGTTGGTAATCAATGTTCAGTGCTATTGGGAGCTGCTAATTATATGTGGTGTATTAGGAAGAGTAACATTCTTGCTGAATTGATAGAAATTTATGCACTCATTAGGGGAGGATAGAAAACTGAAAATCACATTAGGTGTGTTGGTGTTTCTTATTTATTTATTTATTTTCTTTTCCCCCTTTTCTTGTTCTCTAAACTCATAATTCAGAAGAAAGGTAGTATACATGTGAGGCCCACAGATTTTATGATCCAGATTTTAGATGTGGAGATGCTCCAACTTCCTTTTTTTTTTTTTTTCCTCCAACTAGGGTCTACAAATTAGCTTCGATTTTTTTGCAGCAACTATCATCAGGCCATCTATTAAATGGTCAATCACCATTATCATTTTTAAAGCCTTATCCCATTTGGGGTCTTGCGTTAATCACTCAATCCTATTCAAATCAATTATATATTCTTATTAACTCCACAATTCAGAGCTAATCATACCAGATACCTGTGAGAACGTATTACAAACTTATGAGGAAAAAAATGTGATAGATTAGGAGGCTCTAAATAAGTTGGATGCAAAAAGAAAAACTCATTCAGCAGAACATTAGATGGAACAAATAAGACTTTCATGATGATAATGAAAATAATAATGATGACGAGCATCACACCCATAAAACGATAAAATGTTGCCCTTCACTGAGGCATATCATTCCTTGAAAAACTGATCCTACTTCCTATCTTCGGTAGGGATTCAAAAGTTAAGGTCAAGTTTGGGTTACGTCCACCATAGATTTGACCCAAATTGGTATCCACAAATTTAAATTAAAGGCCCAAGCCTGAACCTAAATCCCAAATAAGGGCCTAGACACGTCAAGCCCGAGTCACTTATATTGTCGTGTACTATACTTATTTTATATATGTTTATAGTATAGTGTCCAAGTAGTGAAGCTATCTGATAAGGAGGCCATCGTATTCTAGTGCAGAATGTTACTGTGAACCATTGTTACTAGTGTGGGGAAAAGCTTTTGTTTGATTCCATCAGCTAAAGTAGTTTAAAGCCCATGCATGTCAGAATCCTCCTAAGCTCCCACAGTCAAGATCTCTAACCAGATCATTCACTGTCGATGGCCGACAAAGATCTTAGAAAGCATAAAGATTTCTGCATTTGCAGACTCTTGGCTGGTAAGTGGGAACCTGCCCATGAACTAACTCTTAGATACTGCTGTAGATCTCTTAGCTTGGGTCTGGAATTGGCAATTTGTTTTGGTGGGACAAAAATAGACAAGGGTCTGATCAGACTCATACCACTATGAATTAGAGCCAAACTCTGCCTGTTCTAGGGTTGTCTGGCCACCTCCACAGTCTGCCCATCCCTCCCTAAACATGAATGAGACATTCGTCTGTGTGTCTTGCTTTTTCAGTACATGGCAATATGGGCTTGGCATGAGAAAGCGGATCATGCACTCATACGACAGAGGGCCCTTTTTTTTTTTTTTTTTTTTCTAATATTAAGGAGTGTTGTAAAGTGAAGCTTTTGGGAAATTGGGTTTGGGCTGGTGATCAGTAGTCACGGGCCTTTTGCAGAATTTGAGATGTTGTAATTTTAAAATGCTGCTGAATTTTTGGCATTTCTAAATTTCCTGTTTCTTTTGTGTATGTGAATTTCATCCAACTTGAATTCCACAAATGTGAAAGAAAAAAGATGCATCTACTTTCTCTCCCTCCAACTCTCTCAATGCAAAGAAAAAAAGAAAAAAAAAAAAAACAAGAAGAAGAAAAAAAAATCTGCCACCTTTGGCTGTATGAGTGAGAGGGAGGACAAGGGTGGATCGGTTTTCATTCCATCAAACCCCCAAAAATCTTTTTCCCTCCCTATCCATCAAAACACTAAAAAAAAGGTATGCAACAAAATGAAAAAAATAAATAAATAGAGAAATAAAGCAGATGGATGAAAAGAGTGCAAAGAAAGAAAATGATTGGGCCCCGTTGCGTAGATGAGAAGATGGCATTAGATAGTTGGGGAGAGCCAGAGTTGCAACAAAGTCTCTCAGAATATATGTAGTTACAACAAGTCTCCTGAAATGACTAAATTTGTAAAGACTAGCATTTGAAAATTCCAGCTTTTTGAAAATTTAAAATACTACTTACCTCAAATGCTGGGAATTCTAGTAAGTGAATAGGGAATTTCTGATTGGAATTTAGGAATTTCCAGACAGTCTAAATTCCTGTAAAAAATGCTTTTACAAAAATAGACCATATATTTCCACTTGAAGACCATATATGTTATGCAAAATGCCAACACCACTTAAGCATAAGTTTGAAGAGGTTGGGTCATCGAAATGGGAAACATGTAAAACCCACGGCTTTGACACAAAATACAAAGGGAAAAAAGAAAAATAACAAACAAAACAAGTATTCACCAATTACTCCCTCATCTTTTGTCGTAAATGTCACTTTCAAAAAATTATTGTCTCAACAAAATGATTTGATGTTTTTTAAGCATCGGGGTTTTATTAGGATATTATAGGGAAAATGTCATGGTAAATTATAAATTTTAGATAATTAAAGTATTAAATTATTGTAAAAGTAATATATTTTGGTGATATATATATTTCTAATTTTTTGTTGCATCTAAAGTATTCTAAAAGTATTTGAAAGTAATTTTTTTTGTATTTCTCAAATGAAAAAAAAAAAACCCTAAATGAACCAATACAATATCTAGGCCTGTTCTATAATGCCATCATTTTAAACTATGTTTGAATGAACGATGCCATTTGGGAATGTTTACGATGGGGAGGAAAGTTGGGAGATGGAAAAAAAATCTACATTTACTCTTATTTGCATTTGATTTTGAGGAAAAATGTAATTCGTCTCTTAATTAATTTTCACAGAAGCATAAATTGTTTTTCCCTAAGAAAGTAGAGAAAACACCCCACTTCTGGTGAAACTGTCTTTTTTTTATTATTTAAAATTAACATCTAACCATTTCTTCTACCTCCATCTAAATCCAAATACAATGAAAAATCACTAGTTGAGAAAAGTGGTGAATCTTTAAAAAAAATCTTCATTTCTAAATTTCACCTTTCTTCTCCACTTGTTCGTTGTAAGAAGTTTTCACCTAATCTTATAGGGGTTTCAAGGAAAACAACTGCAACTTACCAAAAGAAGGAAAAAAAATGAAACGATTGGAGGTGGATCTAAAGTTCTAGATCCTATTGTTTTGTTATTTGTTTTCCTGCTCAACTCACTTGATCTTCTTTTTTCCTTCTTATACACAAACAAAATAAAGGACATGGAAACACAAGCATAGTAAACAAATAAATAGGTTAAAACCATGATATGTGCCCCATGTATTCTCTGATTGATTGAGTGTGTTGTTTTGTTGGGCCATCATAATATTAATACTCGTAGCTGACATCCAACATCATACGTCAGTAACATGCAGACGAACCACAATAACAGTTCATCAGGCCAAGCTCACTACAATGTGGCAGTTTATTAGATTAATTTCTTAGGAAAGTAACAGCTAGTGCCAGTGCCACTGCACCGTGGAATCTTACCTACTGCCTGCTCTGAGGGCGAGAAATTATCTAATTCCCACTAGACTGATGAAGAGTTAAAAATTTCATTTCATGTTCCATCCTTCCCCAGTAGCTTCATCTTAAGCAGCTAATTAATCAATATAAGTTGGCTTCTTTTGATGATTAGAGATGAGTATTTGTCAAAGAATAATAACATGGCTTACAGTAAGTGCCCTCAGGGACTTTCTTCCTCCTAGGACTTGTTTGTGTTATGTATAACAGAATCCCAAGTTCGGCGGATTTCTGTTCCAACAGGAGAGAGGAATTATACATTTCATAGAAAATCAGAATCCTCCCCGTAAAAAAGAAATAATAAAAAAAAATTTCAATTCATTTTTATCCTTTTGGGAAGGAAAACATGTTATCGAATAATAAAGCAGTGAGTTGTAAAGAAAAACTAAAAGAATTTTTAATTATTTTCTCTACCGTAAAATCCTCTCGTAACACAAACACATCCTCATTGCCGTATTCCCATCTGCACTGACACTTTCCTATCCTTCATAAAAATCTAAATCTTGGGTCATTTCCATTTGGTTTTTTGTGTTTCACAATCTCAGCGTATACCTGTATACGGCTATAGTCATGTAGTGATAAAAACAAATACATAAAAAAAGATCCAAAATAGTAACTCATCTCATCCTACCCTAGGGATTGGAGTATTTATTAATCCAATGAGTCTCCTTACTGTAGTGAATTGGGATCATTACTAATCTAATGCGACCATGAACCACATAGTACAAATTGTGATGAGGCGATCCAGAACTTCTTGGAGGTTACTCTTTCTGTTGATTGTTAATCAACTCTTTCTATCACAAGGTAAGTGGAATTACAAAGTGGGGCCCACCTACCGCACATATGAACTCCTACAAATAATGAGAGGTCTCCTCCCATTAGCGCTAACTCCAAAATTTACTTCAATAGGAGTTGATGCATTATAAGATTGAAACATGTGATTAAAAATATCATACGTTCGATCTTATGGTAAGACTAGCTCTTATCGGTGTTAAGTTTGGGAAAAGCCCACTTAAAGGATCGGATTTTTTTTTAGCGATTCAGATATTCAATAAATGGGTCATAATATGTAGTGCCAGATCTTCATAAGAAACATAATTAAGTTAGACACAGATTATAACTTTGCATTGTAATATCATTTATTTCTTCAGGGCCCATCTTTTCATGACTCAGTGAATGGATTTAAATGTTGCCGTTTAGTTACTCATGCCTAAAATAGAGAAAAAGATGAATCAGTTATCTTTTTAACAGGTCAAGTGGAATGCACCAATACCGTCCCATGGTATTGAATTCAAAAATGACTGCCCGTTTAAGTCAAGTAAAAGTTAACGAAATCAGAAATAGAGGCCGGCCTTGTGGATAAGGTGCCCATTCCATAGCTCCCACTAGGTTCAAAATTTGGTGGATGCCCTTTACTTCCTATGTCCCGGCCACTTGCCAATCAAGCAAAAAAGAAAATTAAGTTAACGAAACCAAGTATAAAGCACCTCTTTCACATTTTTTAAAGTATAATTGACCGAATCACGCCATTCTCATTATGGAGTTTCTTTAATATCATCATCATCATCAAAACTTTATCCTAACTATATACGGTCAGCTGAAGTTTCTTTTATATTTGTCACTTTAAATGATTCTTGACCGTCCAAAAGGGATGATGCAAATTATAGGCATCATTTGAACGGTCTCAATCCAACGGCATGTGATCCCAACCTTAATGGTCTCAATCAGAATTTTGAATTGCACCGCCTTCTTTAACTGAGAGAGAAATAAAGCCTAATCCAAACCACCTCAATTAATGCAAACTTTCGGTCCAAGCACTTTCCTATAGACTTGACACATACACTTGTGGAATTGATCCAAGTTAATTTGTTTATATGTTATTCCATTAACCAGGGGTCGGTAGGGGTCTGTTATAGGTGGACCCCACTGTACAGCATATGTTTTCTTCTTCTTGTATGTTGTCCTAGCTCTGTCTTATTAACGAGGCTAGAGATTATAACTTTAAAATCCTCTTACTGATTGCTTACTCTGGGCCTAATTGTGTAAAACATTGTTTCTGATGAGTGAGTCCCATTCCCAAGATTTTCTTTTGAGGGTGCAGATGATGTCCATAATGTTAGTTTCTTCGTTAATTTTTTATCTTAGGGATGCGAGAAGGCGGATTTTGAGCTAACCCGCATGCCCGGTTTGGGACCCAATTATTGATTGGATTTAAAAAAAGTTTTTTTTTTATCATTTTACGCGGTCTGATGGAGCGATTACCTCCAATTCCTAATATTTAAATCGCCCCCGATGATCACGATGATGATCACAAAGAGGGCCTACATTGAATAAGCGGGAGATTAATGGTTGATGACAGATCCGAGGGGTTCCCGCGGGATAAGAGGTGGAGATGCAGGCACATGACCCTTGTTACTATAGAAAAAAGTAGCGGCTCTCCATACTCCACGTGTACAAGAAATCTGAAGCTCCATTGTGCGTCTTCCAACATTGGTATGTGGTTTTCTACTGTAGCACATTCACACACGATGGTCAATCAAAGAATCTTGAAAATGGGCCCACTGGTGATGGCTTAAATATCAAGTTGTCAGTTGATGTTCCAACCGATCACCTTTTTATTTTAATAACTACTGCTAAAATCATTTATATTAGAGGAAGATTTGGCAGAGAATTAGGCCACAACTTCACATGACTGTTAAGATAATTTTGTCATTGATTTTAGGGCTTGTTTGTTTGCATTAGAGTATATAAGAAATGAATACATGGGGTGCTTAAAAATTAAGGTCAAATGTGAGTTTTCAAAATGAGCATAAAATATTATATTCTTTTGATTTCTTTAAAAGAAAATGTTATTTGATGTTTATTTCTAAAAATTCACCATTGATGTTTATTTTAACCACCTTGTGTGTTCAATTTTTATGTATTTTACTGTAAAAAAAAAAAAAACCCCTAGGAAGTTCTTCCAATGACTCTGATGTTGATCAGGCGAAGGATTTTCCAAATTGGCTGTTGAACCTGATCAAGCCTTGTAGGAATTTGTTATTGGTTTGTTTTGGTTGGCATTTGTAATACACTTTAAAAAGAAACCCACCCCACCCCTCCTCCCCAACCACCACACACACAAACACAAAAAAAAAAAAAAAAAACTTAGTTCGGCTGTGAGGCCTACTTATCTGTTCATGCTAATCACTTGTAGGAAGGATTGAAAGGCCTAAGTATAGATTAGGTGCGGGCTTGATATTGAGCATGATCCTGTGATTTAAATTAAAGAATATGTAAACTACAGCGGAAAAAAGAAGAAGATGCAAATGGGTATGGTTTAGGTTGGGCTCATGGTGGAATGAATTTAGACACAACACAGATCCAAGTTATAGCACCAGATCTAACCCCCACTCAAAGATCAATATACTATTATATACTTTGTTAATTATTTTACATTTATGCATATTTTGTATGTATAATTAATAATTGTATGCTCCACCCATATTTTCGATTGTAACCATGCCGTTTAAGGGCCTAGTTTAATGGTCATTCCTAGAACTTTTAAAGCTTTTAAGCCCCTAAAATGACGGTCACAACTCACAAATCAAAATTTTAAGATCTTGCTTATGGTAGCCCCACAGCCGGTTCACATTTTCCAAAGTTGGAGCAAAAGTTACTTTTCCTCTTATATTTCGCATGCATGAATTTCTTGCCACAAAAAAAAAAAAAAAATATATATATATATATATATTGATAACTATGAAGGGTGGTACACTTGGTTAGGGCCCATAGAAACCCAAGATTGCTGTTTCAAACCTGCGCTCTCTCGTTGCGGCCATTTGCCTAGGTAAAAATCTGACTTATTTGTGCATGGGGAAGTAGGGACTTCACATACCCCAAGGGAATAATGGGGTAGACTGATACCCTCGTCTGCAAAAGAGATAATGACCGTACCTCAGTCTTTAAACCCGATAATTCCTCAGAACAGTTGACAAACACATAATTTTCGCAGAATTGCTAGTACATAAAAAGACGGCGTGAAAGTGGCGATTTTACCCTTAATTGTGGGATATCTTATGGCTGTAAGATATCTAAAGATTGCCCCTTCCCTCCCAAATGCAAAGCACATTTTCACCACAAATTAAGAATTCTGTTTTATTATCTTCTTCGTTTCTACTTGTTATGGGGTTTCTGTAGGATCTTACTGTACCATCTTCTATCATCTAAAGTTTATACATTTCAGTTATCACAACCCTAAGCAAAAATGAGTAGATTTTTCACTCTAAAATCCTAAGCCATTAAAGGTCTGCGAAGTTGCAAAGAATGAAGAAGGAGAACGAGGTGAAATCAAGTATTCCTGCCATATTGAAAGCAAGATGATTATATGCAAATGGAGGAAAACGCAATGGAGAATTGAAGACGATGAACTCAGTGAAAGAGTTTTCACCTCGCTTTTTTCCATTTTTCTATTTTACTTTGGTAGAAAAGAAGACGGTGAAAGTTCTCCGGAGATATCCTGTGGCTGTAGGATATCGCATTGCGCGATATCTTACACCCCTAGGATATCGCAATATGAGATATTTTACAACCATATATAGGATGTTACACGATTAAGGGTAAGATCGACACTTTTACATAGTCCTTTTGTGTATGAATAGTTCTGTAGGAATTATGTGTTTACCAACTGTTTTGTGGCAATTGTTGGGTTTAAGGACCATCGTACATGTTAGGAATTTTATTGTTTTGGAAAATTCATGGGTTGGACAAAACTCTGGTTCTATTTGAGTTGTAATTTTGTATTTCATTTAGAACGGACTTTGGTTGTGTCACTAGAAGATCTGAAGCGAAAATTGAACTATTTTGGAGCGAAAAGGACAATTCCCAGAACACAAGCTTGCTATAGCAAGGCTCTTGCTTGCTAGAACGAATGTGCGTGGAGTGTCCGGCATAGAGAAGGCGCTTGCTATAGCGAGGACCCTGGTCGTTATAACGAACCTGGAAGGGAAGCCTAACGCGTTTCAAGCTTCTATTTTGAGTTTGATTGCTATTCTGATTAGATTATAACTAGAATACTCTTGCACGATTCTAGGGCTATATAAAGGGCGTTTCTTTCAACCCTAAGTGTCTGTTTGTGTACAACCACGGAAGAGGAAAGAAAGCTTTCCTCTTTCGCGGCAAGACGTTTCTCATGGTGAAGGTGGGACTTGCGTATCCCCTCTTGGCGAAGAAAATCGAAGGGTTTCAAGACGCCAGAAATTACGGAAGAAAGGATTCCGCCCTGCACCAAACAATTGGAAGAGGGAGCCGGAATTTCAGGCGCCATGTCGGCAACGTTTCCTCTGAATCTCCCCCTGTACAAACGTGCCCTAAGTAAGACAAGAAGTTTCTCTCGCTTATTCTGAGGTGAGAAAATCCTAAGAGAGATTTCTTGTTCTCTAGAGCCATTATTGAGAGTATGTGCTGAAGATATGCTCTAGAAGGTTTGTTGCTTCTACTTTCTTGTAGAAGACCTGAAGCAAAGACTGGAGTGTTTAGAGCCAAAAGAGCGAAAATCCAGAACATATATTCTCTATAGCGAAGGTTCAGTTGGCTAGAGTGAACTCGGTTAGCATCCAAGACAAAGAAGGCGCTTGTTATAGCAAGCCTGGAGAAAGAGCCCAGCTTGTTTTAAGCTTCTAATTTGAGTTCAATTGCTATTTTGATTGGATCATTATTAGAATATTCTTGCATTATTTTATGGCTTTATAAAGGGTAATTCTCTCAACCCTAAGCACACACAAGAAGTAACTCTCTCTTGGTTTAAGGTGAGAAAATCCTAAGAGAGATTCATTGTTCTCTAGAGCTATCATTGAGAGGTTGGGTTGAAGATTTGCTCTAGAAAGTTTGGTGCTTTTACTTCTCTGTAAAAAATTTGTGTATCTTGGTTCTTAAGGTGTTATTGGAGGATCAAGCACGAATGTGCGGCAAGTAGTCTTAACAACGAGGGGTTGTGCAAGAACAACTACAGTCTTTAGGTTAACGTATTGATTGGGAAAGGGAGCCATGAGTATCTCTTTTAACCATTCAATAGTAATTGATTCTTTTGATCATGGTTTTTCTCCCTAGATAGAGTTTCCACATTAAAATTGAGTCTGTCTTCTTGTGATATGTGATTGGTAGATTTGTTTGCTAGTTTATATTATTTTTATTCCGCTGTATTGATTATGAGAATTAACATCCATTTTAGTAGATGAAAAGGGCACTTTCAGTACTGTCATTATCCCTCTGCAAAATAAAATAAAAAGTTTGATTATTATTACTATTATTATTCTTTCTTTCTCTCCTTTGTGAAAGACTCACACGGTAGTTAAAATTGAAGCTCTGACCCCACCCGCATGAGATGATTAAAATAAGAGCCAAAACAAGACTGAAGAAAGTATCTGGTGGAAGTGATTTCCGGAGAGGATAAGAAGACCCTTTTTCTCTACTGGGGAGAGAGAGAGCGCTGGTGGAAGTGATTTCCGGAGAGGATAAGAAGAGCCTTTACTTCTACACGAGACAGAGAGAGAGAGAGAGAGAGAGAGAGAGAGAGAGATATGGTGAGAGAATTGAGAGCTATTGAAGAAGGAATTGGAGGTGGTGCCATGTTAATGTTATGGGTAGGTCTGGTAACCTTGTCACTCATCTGTGCCACCATCTTCTTCTGTGCAGATGGTGCCCCTAAACATAAAGCCACAGCTACAGACCACCATGGTGCCTATAGTCCCGATTGCACTGCTGGGTGCGGTGCCGCATGCGGCGCCTAATACTCCATTGCTCTTAGTCTTTCCAGCTGAATCCAGAGATACGTAGAGGACCCGGTTCTACACTGAATTGATTTTGAGAGATTTTCCGGGCACTCTTCCTTTACTTTCCCTGTGTTCATCTTATAACATGTGTTCTTACTGCCAAAATTTGCATGTATGTTTTGGTAAGCTAATACCGCTGTTGGATTCTTGTAGGCCATCTTGAACACTTGATGAAATAATAGATTTAGATCCTCTTTCGGTCTTTCACTCTCTAGATTTTTCTTCTTATTCATTGTTGGTGGAGAATGTTGTAAATGGTATAAATAAATTGCAAGATATTGGAACACAGTGGATTGGCTATGCCTGTTTGGTCGACTCTTCCTAAGTTGAATGGACTCATTACGCAACAATATTGGGAATGAAATTTGCAATCTGATGTGTAAACCTTTTAGGAAGAATAATATACATACATTTGAGGATCTATGCCAACAAGTTAGGAGATTTAGATATTTGGAAATATATTATGGCAACTCCATTTGAGTGGCAATGGATAGTATGGAACATTTGAAGGGATTTTTAGGCGTTGAGGAATTATAAGGTCCCACAGGTGGAAAATTAGTTTTTTTTATATTAGTGTTGTGTGTTGGGTATTGCACTCATGGGGCCCGTAATAAAAACTTACCCCATTTTTTGAGCAAGAAAAGAAAAGCTCATTTCAATTGGTCTAACACTCCTCATCCGTAGAAGGAATTTGGGGCACAATACCCTACAATATGGGTCCCAACTGTGTAATGCAATATGGGATGAGGAACTCCGCCTAAGTGGGGCCCACTTCTCACTTTCTGGATCCCATCTGGTAGGACCTGTGATAGATGATGTTGGAATGAAATCCCCCATTGCAGAACCATAGCCATCTAGTAAATGGTTAGGTGGAAATGGAAAGCCAGAGAAGGCCCATTTGGAGGCCAATTTGTTACTCATTCAGGCAGAGGTCCCTGCCCAAAATGTCCTACATTTGATACATTTGGTGCATTCAGCAAAGGTCTGGATGCCAACAGGGGGGCTTTACACCTTTAGTTTTTTTTTTTCTGAGGGTGGTCAAGCATGGATCTACCAGTCATCTGATGGGCCTTTCGGGCCTAGACATGGAGCAGTTTGGGGGTATTATCATAGTCTGAAAACGCGTTATTACTTGTTAACTTGGCTGAGTTGACTCCTGTCTGGCAAGTCCAGTGAGTCTGCATGAGTACAGTGGCCCGTTGGTCTCTGTTTCTGGAAAGTAGAACGAGTCCGAACGAGCACCTTACTTGCTCAAGTTAGTCAGTGACTTTCCAGCTTCAGTCAGGTTTTCCAATGAATTTGAAGGACCATGAACTCTGCATTTTGGGTGGTGACTGGTGAAAACTTTATACTTCACAAGTTTCACAATGATGGGATTGAATCCAAGGACTGCAAACCTTAGCATATTTGGGCTTAAGTTGTTATGAAATTGCAGGCTTACTTTTATGGGCCAAAAAACAGGCATTTTGGGTTTGACTCTTAGCAGACCCCCTTGAGCAGCTAATTCTTTCAACGAAGCATTCTTGAAAAGGGCAGTAGACCCTCGCTGGAACGACTCAGGGGATACAATCATAAAAATTCACCAATTATCCTGTTTGTGGGATATATACACTAAGAACATATAGATCAATTTCAGAACAATCATCATATGGATGTGTCTAGCTTAGCATTACAGCTTATATGAAAAACCAAACCACATTCATGAAATCCAACAAAGAAACTAACATTT
Source organism: Persea americana (assembly GCA_029852735.1). Classification (NCBI taxonomy): domain Eukaryota; kingdom Viridiplantae; phylum Streptophyta; class Magnoliopsida; order Laurales; family Lauraceae; genus Persea; species Persea americana. The sequence continues at coordinate 70,640,700 of CM056815.1, forward strand.
CTTTACATATTTCGGAGTTCGTTCATTTGCTTTTCTTATCCTTCACTTCTGCCCTTGGTATCTTGCCAAGAAAATTTGAATCAACTTTTTTGTAAAGTTTCTTCAGATCGCGCCTTCCTTTCTTGGCAAAGTACTCCACCTCATCCTCGTATCTTTCATACATAAGTGGTATGATTTGGATGCAGAGAAAGACTAGTTCCAATTCAAACAATAAGATTCAAGTCAGTAAGTAAAAATCCTGCAACAAGAGACCACCTATGATACTTCAATTTTGATGAATCATCAGTACTGTTCTAACATCTCCCCACCTTCTCATAACAGATCAGAGGTGGGGTATATTTTCCATCACTGACCAATCCCTATTAATCAGGTCATCATAAGATTCTTATCAAGAACCTTATAACAAGACCCTAACATGACCAAAGAATTAAAGCCAGAGGTTCCCAGAAATATATTAGTCACAATGTCACATAACGTTAAGAGCTCAACTTGGGTCAGGCCTTCCATTTCGGGTTTCATTTGGGCTCGGGCTCGGGCTAGGTGCTTCCATTTCGGGTTTCATCCGGGCTAGGGCTCAGGCTTGGGCCTGGCAATTTAGGTTTCATCTAGGCTCAGCATTACCAATATGTAACTGGGCTAGGCTAGGGCTTGGTAAATAACTGGCCATCTGGCCTGTTCTGCCCAGGTTGGCCCCTTCATGTAGTTAGGTCTCAATATCGGTTTTTTACGTAGTATTCATTTATTTTAGGGGTGCAAATGGGCGGTTCAAATTAGTTTGGAGGGGAAACTATCAATCAATCCGAACCCATCGGTTTTCTATTTTCCCGAACCAAACCACCCATGTGCTCAAACCGAACCCAACTGAACCAAAAGGAACAGTTCGGTTCGGTTCGGTTACGGCTTTTTTGTTTTTTCACAAAAAATGGCAATTCAATTGGTAATAGACGTTGGACTTCAAGTAACGGGGTAAGGGTTCGAGTCTTCTTTAAGTAATTTTTTATATTCCTTTGTATATTTTCTAAACAATCTATATTTATATAATTAGTTCAGTTCGGTTCGATTTGAGCGATTTAACAACAACTTCAAACCGAAAACCGAACCATACCAAACGGTTTGTAGGAAATTTGAACCGTGACTGAACCGATCTCCTACAAAACCGATCCGCCTAGTTCGGATTGGTCCGTATCGATTTAACAGTTTTTTTGTGCACCCTTAATTTATTTTAAATACCGAAGGAAATGCAAGGAAGTTGAAAGTTGTACCAGAATATAGGAGACTAATGGAGCTGAAATAGGTTCCTACCACAGATAATAACCATAGAGAAGCAATTGCCTGAAATAATAAGAAGATTAGGGTCATGGGAGATAAATCCATGGATGTAAGAATTTATGTAATAGGACGAAAAGAAGTAGAAATACCAAAAGGAAATATTTCAAGTCTTCTCCTTTTGCAATGTTATAGAGTATGGTTATGAACGCATGTAGTTTGCCATGGAAAACCAGAGCAGCTTCTTTAAACTGGGATTCCGACAAGATGACCTCTGGAATCTTGGGAGGAGGTCTACAGATGAAAGTCAATAAACAAAACATCAATTTAAATATAAGATGCAGTACAGTTCCATAATAAAGCCATAATTAGGAAAAAATAGTGGAACAAAGGTAGCAATCTTGGCTATAGGTGAATCCTGTCACCATAAGTCCAAGACCAAAAATAGAGATGGAAAATGGGCCCGCTTGACTCTATTACCCAATAAGCGAGTGGCCCACTTCTCTATCAGCATGTGATCAGGGAAGAGTCCAACCTTCCCAGTACATGGTTTGAAACCACAAAAGCCATTTGATTAATGAAAAACAAGAGATTTCCTATCAAGTAAACAGCCAAATCTTCTTAAGTTGCATATTCCTTCCTGCAATCTTAGCAGGTCTTGGTTTTCATTACTGTCATCAGTAGCAAGGGTCATTCATATGAGCATTTTATTTTACCTGTTGAAGAGTGGAGCGGCATTACACCAAATGAAAATGGCGAGCATGGTCGCAATGGAGATGTGGCACAGAAGAGTGAGGAAATTATATTCCACAACTTCGAATAGAATCCATACCACAGTCGCAGCGGCCAAAATCGAACCAGATAAACGCGTGTTCTTCCATAAGACAATGTCAGCAACTGCAGACATCATACAGTTAAAACAAATTTAAAATATTAAATCAAATCTGTAGCTTGATTTTCTTGACCATTGCTAGGTTAGTCCATGAGTCTAATCCCAAAGGCCATGGTTTTAGAACTCACCTGAATATGACTTAGCCTCCACTGCATAAATGTTTCACCATGACTTACATTGGTTTTATATGGTTTTACTCTTAAACTTAAAATGGATGGGAACTCCATTCTCAATGCTTTCATAGTTTATTTTGTTATTTTCTATATTACATTCTTAACAGTTACATCTAAAATGCTTAAATACGTCTAAAAGACTAAAATGAATATAGGCCGGTAATTTGTTAATGTTTTATACAATTTTTTTTAAAGAAGCCAAGATTTTGGTTCTGGAGCAGTAGAACGATCTGGGATGGGTCCATAGTTTATCTGGATTTGATCAACTTAGATCATTTAACAAATCAGAATCAAATATTATCAAATTATATTTACTATATATATAGAGGGATATTCATGTGCATAATTCCCTCACCATATGGTAGGGGATAAACTTAATGGGGCCAACGTAAGGCCCCATTAAGCATAGGACTTGGGAGGATGGAAAGTGATATCTTAGATGGACCCATCTATCAAGTTTGGGGTCAATCTCATGCCTCTAACCCATTCTTCCGTGGCCCACAAACTTAACGACTTTATATTAAATAAAAACATTTGACCTTCGATCAAACGGTCCAATTAATTTGGATAGGTGAAAACTTGATGGATCTAGTATACTCATGGTTCAAAATCGCGGTATCGGCCGGGGCAAAAAACCGATATCATATCAGTATCGGTCGCGGTTATCGGTCTGTCACGGTCATCGCGGTATGAAATTTTATTTTAATCCAAAAAAATTCATTAAAATATTCAAAAAATCCAAAATATTAGAAAATGCTGGAAAACAATATTTTTTTCCTTTAATAATAACAATAAATCAAAATATCGGTCACTATAAGTCATGAGTCCAGTCTATGTCGTTGACTCGCTGTCTTTTCCAGTATTTTATATAATGCAACTATTATATTGGCTCGAGATCAATTTATTAATGTAAAATATAATAAAATAAAGATAACATATCAAATATTATTTAATACTAACTCAATCATCAAATAAGTAGTGAGATCCAAGACCATGAAGATAACATATTAAAATCTGAAACATGATAGTGAGATGAATAAATCAAAAGGCACTTGGTCATCAAAAGGTTTATTGTTTACTTGAAATTAAGGGAGACTAGAGAGAGAAATTGATGAGCATGACAGCCTAATTCCAAGTGGAGTGTTGCCCAAGCTCGATATCATCATCATCATCATTTATTCGGTATGAATTGTTAAAAAATACATAATAGTTAAAATTAGGGAGTATGTTGATTTTCTTACCAAAATAGAATGATTTTTTCAAGAAATAGTGTTGGAAATATGCAAGAGAATGAGCTAAGGACGAGGGGTTGCTCTAAGGAGATGAGGGGAGAGGAAGAATGTGGGGGAAGAATGAGGAAAAAAGTGAAAATTTTAGGGTTTTTTTACCATCATCCATCTCAGCCGATATTTTGACTGAGATGGACTGATATATCGGCCGATCTATCGATTAAACCGATATTTTCAAAATATCGGCCGAAATGGACATATTTTTTGGGGATATTTTGGTCTGCGATATCGAGACTGATATCTCTCCAAAATATCGGACTGGTATGGGCCGATACCGGTTCATATCGGCCGATATGAACCGGTATCGGCCGATATATTATACCATGAGTATACTTACGGAGGTTTTATATAAATAGATGGTTCAGATGTATCATAAAGTCGGCCCCACTATGTCATCCCTCACCACAACATGGTGAGGAATAGATGTACATGAATATTTATATATATGTGACCCATATAGGTCTGTGTTCCATGAAGAGGTACCTCTCACCAATTGCGTGGGAGATAATGCTCTTAAGCCCGTTGTGGGACCCACTTAAATGCAGGGCAATTATTGAACAATAGTGTGATAGAAAGGTCTCATTATGGATATGTTTTTGAGAGAGCATCTTGGTCAAATCATTATAACCATCATACCATTATTTTAGCGGTCTAAAAGTTAAAACGGTTTTCTTAATTTAGATTTTGCATAAAATTTAATCCAACCGTTTCAAAATTCAGCTTAGTGTCAAAATTACTAATTCATGGGGAATTAGTAAATGTGAGAAGGTTGGATTTATCATCGAGGGACCCATGTAGATGTAGTGACCAAAACGTTACCTCACACGTAATCCACGAGAGGTATGTATATCTTAGCAGAACGTAGCCCTCATTGGTATATGAATTATAATTATGATGTATTGGTATAAATACTTTTGTATGTTATACATGGGCAAACAGGTATCAGGTATTATCTATAGCCAACCCACATGTCGACCCAATTATCAATCAGGACCATTAAATGTACTACTCAGGCATTTCCATGATGGGGTCCATCAAATATTGGGGTGATTGGGCCTTGATTACACTGAATATTGTATCAACTGTTACTCCAAGATTTCAGCTTTGTCTGATGATAGTGTTTCAAACCGTACTTTAAAATCATGCTGCAAGGCGAATTGATATTAAAAATTGACATGATGGATTTTTTGCTTTGTACCTTTCCCTCCTCCAAAGACGGCATGTAATTCTCTTTCGCGGCCAAAGAGCTTGGTCTTGGTCTTTGAAGATGAGGCGCGGTCATCTGTATCGGAATCCATAATCAATGGCATTGTTACTTGTAAAACAACAACAAATGGGGTGGTGATCTCATGTTAAAGGCACAGAGAGGCTTTTATAAGGTGTGTGGTTCCAAGCTTAGTAGCCAAGTAATACTAAGCTTTAGAATATGTGGGAAGAAAAGGATGACTTTGGGTGTGCTTCATATGGTACGCAGGGTCTCAGCTAGTTTTGATTCTCCTTGCGTTTCCCAGTATGTGAAACTTTCCTGGAATCTTTTCATCTTTTGGTTTTTTAAATCCTGCAGTGTTGCTCTGAGTGACTGAATTGACCCTTTTTGTGCATGTATGGTCCATGAATTCTGTGATCTAGATTGAGTAACCATCAGATTAATGGTCTGGATACTGTAAGCAAACACGGACAGAAATGGACTGCCCAGCAAACTATGTGTAGGAAAAACCAGGGAACCAGGATTCCTCTATTGCAGCTTCAATGCATGCGTGAAGGGTAACCCATGTTACGGGGCGACCCAGGATTTTGGTTTAAGTGGTCCGAACCTGAATAGGTAACTTGTTTTTCAGGGCAAATCGCGGATTTTCATGTGAATTTTGAGGGTAGATTCACAATTTTTATTGGATATTTTGAAGCGCACCGTGGTTTTAATGGTAGGGTTGCACCCATGTGGTTGTGTCAGGGTCCACCCTGGTTAGGGATGAAAATCGTTTGGGTTAGGGTCTGTGGTGTGCCTAACTAGACACGATTACGAACCTGAGTTGGTAAGAGGGGATCTATATCTGGACCAGGGCACAAATCTGATCCAAGTTAAGAACCGTGGGCCCTTGCACAGATTTAGGTTGAAGACCTGAACCCTTATCAGGACTCAGAGTACAGGGCCTGGATCCGGACCCAGATTGAGACCTCAGCTTAAATTATATACCTAATATAGTTGACAGACAAATACACATGAAAAAAATTATCATAGATTGGGTAGCTGGGCCCATAGTTATGATGTGGACCTCAGTTGGGTCTATGATGTGGACCTGAAACTGGATGGAATTCAAAGCAAGGTCCACTTACTGGACCCATTTTTTTCCTGATTGGTTCCATGACCCATTTTCATCCCTACCCATTTGGGCCCGTTTGGCACTTTACTAGCTAGGATAGTAAAAGTCAAGTAAAGCTTCTATTTTTTCCAAACAAGAGGTCACATCAAGAGCACTTTCAAAATTACCTTCTTTTTCAAAAAATATCAAAAAGCAACTATATTTATCTACTAAAAGACAAAGAGCTTCAATTCTTTATTCAAAAAGTAAAAAAGATTCTACACCAAACAACTAAAAACAAAATACCACAATAACCGACTTATATTTTATTCCCTCTTTATTTGATGCTTTACTTCACCTGATTTTAAAAGTAAAATTACCAAAGGGCCCAATAAGAGATGCCTCATACGTCCATGATTCTGAGTTGATGTGATGGCGCTTGGTGTGGATGGCAAATATTCAAACTTAATTACATAAATAAGAAGGATAAAGGCCCCGTTCTTTCTCTTTTTTGGGTAGCCCACCCAAGGGCTGGGACCCAAGAAAGAGCCGTCGACACATGGGAAGATAGCCCACTCAAGTGAAAAGGAGGCCCACACAACCGAGAAGAGGTGACGTACCTGAGATTCAAACCCCGAGCAGCCAGGTAAGACCTGACACTCTTTACCACTTGGGTAAATAGTCGTTCTTAATAAAGGCCCCCATTCAGAAGTTATGATTAGAAATAGAAGAATAAAAAGGATAAAGGCCCCATTCAAATGTTAATATTAAAAATAGAAGATCCAAACTTCTAATTTGAGCTTACAAACATATCCTTGTTTATGAGGATCCAAGAAACAGGCACTTCCAAGAGCTAGCATGTTTTTTTAGCAAGTGGTAAAGCAAAGGTAATGGCAAAGTTGAGTTGAATATGACATATTCTCCTTTTATCATTCATGTTTAAGAAAAAAGTAGAGAGGAAAGTAGTTTCCAACTCCCCCTTTTTTTAGCATTAATTTACCACAATTCGTTTTTTTTTTTTTTTAATAATTATGGAAAAGAATCTCTTACATGGATCGTGCACGAAAAAGGACTCAATAGTTTGAACCACACAGAAAAGGTCCTCCCACCAAATTTCTTGTTCTTTTGGCTTGTTTGAGTGGGAGACGACATCGTTGGCCAAATGCAAATGGGCAACGATATCGTCACTCTTCATCTTATATATAATTCCATGCAAGGATCATTTTAGATCATCTAATTTTGGTTATGAGAATCACGTTTTGGTTTGGATGGGGTATTGATTGGTGGTCTAAAATGTGGGTGGAGGGGTGGAGAAGACGACGGAATTTACTTATATTTGTAGTTTTGAGTTGTTGGAAGAGGGATGGGTTGAAAAGTGGGTAGAATAAGTTTTTCTGATTTGAAGTCATCAGATCCAGACTAAACGGTTTGAGATCTGTATGGGAGGACGGTGTGTGGTTTGGATTTCAATAAAGGGATTCTCAAATTATCGTCTTTTTCCTATTTGTTTGTTGCAAACACTTTTGTGAGGGTAAATCAATGGTCTAAAAAGAGAGTGGATACGTGCGAAGTGTAGGAGTGCAGAGATGCTTCAGAGCTTGTTGTAATTCTAGGAAAAATTGCGTGGGTTAGGGGGAAGATAAACTCAAACAGGGAAGTGACGATCTAATGTTAAAAAATTACAATTGGCCCCACGGGACCATATCAGTGAGCTAATATTTATGAGGTCATTTTTCATGCACGGGTCATTTAATAGGTTTTATCTCCATAAAATACCCTTTTATTACCACATAAGACCATAATAAAATGTGGAAAAGTACACCCAAAGCAAAAGGCTCTCTCTCTCTCTCTCTCCCTTTCTCTCAATTTACTTTGTTATACATATCAAACACAAATATTAAAGAACCGCTCCTTACCCCACTGGTAAGGAGTTGGGTTTTTATTGGGGAGGTCAGGGGTTAAACCCCACATCCTCCTTATATATTCTTGTATGTGTATATGCGAGCTTTCTTCCCACTTTAGTGGGCTTCTTTCCTGGGTGAAAAAAAAAATGGTCTCAGCCACTAAAGCTTGGGTAAAAATTAAAAAAAACAAAAATATTATTTCACCAAATACTTTAATAGAAAATGTTCATGTGAGAGACACTCTAACCAAGTTGGTGAGAGTGGGTGGGGGCCCTCACATAAATATTTGAGGTCCTTATATTTAAATTTGTAAAAGTAAATATTTATGTGAGGCTCCCATCCATCTCTCACCAACTAAGTGAAAATGTATCTCACGTGAATCACACTCTTTTTATTGTCAATTTACTTTATGTCATACATGGCAAACGCAAGCATTATTTCACCAGTAACCTTCTCGGAGCCTTTTCAATTGATGTGACGTTTACTCTATTTAAACAAACAGTGGAGGGTGTTTGGAGCAGCCAGAAGATATAGTTAATTGGATGACAGCAAATCCAAGTTATATAGTTCCGAAGGAGTCTGGAAACTATGAGAGGAGCCTAAAACTCAATGAGGCTCACTTTCTTAAAATCAACTGCCAAAGGTAAACTTCTCCCCTTGTTTAGGTACTGCACCACCAAAGTTTGGCTCAATACAGGGCATAGGCCCCAAAGCATAACAAAAGAAGTTGGATCTCTCTTGCTACAACTATGATCATGTATAGAAAAAAAGAAAAAAAAGAAAAAAAGGACCTGTGAAGGTATATATAGCTTTACGGGATTTGAGGTTCCACCAATAAGCCCATTTGTAAGAGGATCCAATTGGAACAGCTTTATTTAAATAAAACCTATTTCAATAGGCTCCATTTTAAATAGATAAGACTTGCCTAAAAAGTGGTTTAGATTGGGGATTTGACATTTCAATGCCCCTTAAATATGAAATCTCCAATTTCATGACTAAACTTCACTAAATGTCACTGGAGTCATTTTACTCTGGTACACTTTTTTTTTTTTATAAACTTTTTTGCCTTAGATCCAATGATTTAATGGGATCAAAGTAGATTTTCAACTTTTAACATTTAGATCACATGATATCATGGGTTTTTAAACTCTCATGATATCATGTCACTGGAGTCATTTAACTCTGGTACACTTTTTTTTTTTTATAAACTTTTTTGCCTTAGATCCAATGATTTAATGGGATCAAAGTAGATTTTCAACTTTTAACATTTAGATCACATGATATCATGGGTTTTTAAACTCTCATGATATCATGGGATAAGAGTTAAAAGTACAAAAAAAAAAAATAAAAGTACCAGTCATGTGACATTTACTAAAATTTAGTCATGAAATTGGAGATTTCTTATCTAAGGGGTATTGAAATGTCAAATCCCCTTGTTATAGTGCTACTTGATATATCATTCTCTGTACTCCCTTTCAAAAGAGGCTGGAGAATGGCAAAAGATTGGTAAATGTCAGCCACTTGAATGGAGGATGGGAGAAATCATGTAACTAGTGCTGAAAGGGCAACACTTTTGCGGCCCATAGTACAACCAACCTCAATAGATCTTGTGTGGACATAAAATATAGGGTAGATTGCCATGATGACAAATTTGGGTTGTTACAATACAATGTAAGTGGTTGAGATAGATTGACATCAAGCGGCCCGTAGTGACAACCAACCTCAATATATCTTGTGTCGACATAAAATATAGGATAGATTGCCATGATGACAAATTTGGGTTGTTACAATACAACGTAGGTGGTAGAGATAAATTGACATCAAGTAGCACGTAGTGACAACCGACCTCAATATATCTTGTGTGGACATAAAATATAGGGTAGATTGCCATGGTGACAAATTTGAGTTGTTTCAATACAATGTAAGTCGTCGGGATAAATTGACATCAAGCAACCAACCTCAATATATCTTGTGTGGACATAAAATATAGGGTAGATTGCCTTGATGACAAATTTGGGTTGTTACAATACAATGTAAGTGGTCGAGATAAATTGATATCAATATCCCACCAATTGAAGGAAGCATGGTGATTTCCGTTGTTTATGATTCAGTATTTAATCTGATAACATTAAGGCTTCCTTTTACCATTCCATGGGATACATATTTAAGAAAAACTTATATAAATTGTAGTGGGTCTTATGCATCTTGACATCTGGTCCAATCAGCAGCACCTGAGTAAGTATTCAAATCCGTTTTCCTAAACTTGTTAAGTTGAACCCCATGAGTAGGGGTTCCACTGATGTAGCAATGTATTGATAGTGATCAAAACAATTGACCTTTTTATTTTTATGTTTTTGGGTAAATGAAGGATATGTCAGGTTGAATGATTATCAAATATTGTATTCCATCACCAACAATATTTTTATAATGTGTTAGGTCCGGGGACAATTTATCATATGTGAACACGGGCTTCTTTTGAACCATTAGGGTCGAGAGAGGGTTAAATCCTGTCATCATGGCTCGCTAGATTTATTGCATGCTTAGAATGTGAGAGAGATGAAACTCAATATCACATCCTGATATCATCGGTCACTGTGTTTTGAATGGTTTATCAATGGCTTGGTATTTGTTTTTATGGTATAAAAGAGCTCTTCCACTAAACAATGGGCCTTCAATGGGCTCAGCCCTTGTTTTGGGTCAGGCTTTAATGGAACTTGTGCTTTTGACAGCCAGGCTCCGGTCTCCTATATTTCTCATTGGGTGGGCTTAAACTTGGGATCTAGAGTCCGTATAGGACTCACACTTAGATTCAGCCCCTTATACCCTTATGGGGCCCGGATTCGGGCCTTTGACGAACTTTGATCAAACTTGTGCCTTTGACGAGTTAGGGTCAGACCTCCTATATTTCTTATTTTCTAGGCTTGAACTTGGGATCTTAGGTCCCTATAGGAATTGGACCAGACTCAGACCCTTATCATCCTTATTTTGGGCCTGGGCTCGATACTACGTAGGTCTTGTTGAAGCTGGCCAATTCATAGCCTACTTTGCACAGGCCCGTTCACGAGCTGGGTCAGGTTGTGCTAAACCTTGTAGAAGCTCAGGCTCTTTAGTTAACGGGCCTAATATTTAGGTTTAATCCGACCATATGGGAGTTTGCAAGTATCATACACACCTATTCTCTAAACATGTTAGGCCAAGATGAGCTTTTGGCATAGAAAGGCCCCCATGGCCATATACCCAAAACACAGGCAAAATCCACCGAATTGTGGGTCAGGCTTGCGCTAAGCCCAGGATAGCTCGGTCCATGGGCATCCTTAGTCAGTACATGGTGTTTTTTTTTTTTTTTTGGGTAAAAACAGTAAATGGTGTTAAACAGAGCTATTTTCTAAAATTCTCATGCCTACTTGTGAAACAAATTATACAAACATCTTTTACATTTTGTATTACTAAAATCTAGCACTTTGACAAGTACTAAAATTGTCCTCCACTAGGATTTGAAACAATGTTTAAATCATCATCATCTTTAGTTCGGATCCTGTGGAAGTTTCATTCAAAAGAACCCTGAGTTAAAATAGCAGAACTCCATAGTAGGACCAACTTATTGAAAATCCAAGATACTTGAAATAAATTAACACCAAGCATATGGAGTATCCCCGAAACTTACCCCAATGAGATTTGGTTCCACCGTAGGATTGATAGTGTTGATAAAATAAATAAATAAATAAATTGAGCGGTTTGGATTTTAAATAGATAGTCCCCCGTGTGAATTTACACGCCTTCAACACACAATTTCCTTTTAAGTCAGAACCTCAAAGTACCCAGACTCCATAATCACAACCTTATCCTACTACTGAGAGTGAAAGGAGAATATATATATCTATAGGGACTTGAAAGAATGGGCACATATATCTCCATGATAGATCAGACCAGACCTGACCAAACCTATGAAATTAACATATCCTTCAAAGTAAGGTTTACTTTTGTTTGTGGTACTTCAGTGCTGAGCGTAGCAACGGATTACATCCGTATTTTTGGCCATTTGGGATTTCAAAGGGCACTTCATCTCTTTTCAAACACTCCTTTGGAAATAATAAATTCATTATATTTTAATCTAGCCCTTCTACAGCTGAAGAGCCAATCTTATCTCCAGTCATTCCCTCTCTCTGCAACTCAAATGAGACCATTTATGTGGGGATCTTGACATGTTTAGATCAGAACATATCCAATCAAACAATCTTCCCCCGACATGAACTGTTTAGACCTTGCTTCTTTAGTAGAATTTCTGTCAGAAATTTATCATGTTCAGGAATTTCTGGACATGATGCGATAGACGGTTTCTTGAAATTTCTGAATTTCATATTTCTTTACTAGTATTTCTGGATTCTAGCCACATAAAATGTCTCTTTTAATCTTTGGGAATTTAGGAATTCCACTCCCTTTCTATTTTGATGAAATTCTTGAATTCTCAAGTCTAAAACAGCATTTAAAAATTTTATTATATTTGAGAATCTAAAAGTATTTTAAAAAAAAAAAATTTTGAATTCCAGAAAAGAAACAGTTAATTTAAAGCTCCACGTCAGTGCAAACACATGATGCCTCTGCCTTGCTTACGACAAACTTCAGAATGCAGAATTCAGAATTCAGATCAGACGTCATGTCACCAAGGCCGGCTCTCATACAAACAAACGAAAAGTGCCTAGAAACAAGAAGGAAAATCAATAATTTAAGCTCCTCTTCACATGTCTAAGTTCACCAACTAAAAATGCAACGCTTCTCCTCTCTCACTTCGATCTCTCCAATCACAGCTCACAACACTCTCAGAAACCTCAATCACCTACTAAGCCCCACAAATGTCTCTCACATTCCACTCTTCCTTCATCAAAACAGTGACCCAATACCCACATCAACACCCATTTCCCAAAACACCCACCTCCCAAAACCCCACAAAACCACTCCAAAACCCCAATTCAGTCCTCAGATGCACCCACCAAACAACAACAGCAGCACCCACCATGTCATTTGGCCTTAAAAGCCTCACAGAAACCTTCGTGATCGACGTCGAGAAGGCCGAAGGGAGGCCTCTCAATGTCCCTTTGACCGCCCCATTTACCATCGCCTCGTCCAGGCTCGACTCGGTCGGGAACGTGGCGATCCGGGTAGAACTCAGTAATGGGTGTGCTGGGTGGGGAGAGACTCCCATCCTACCGTCCGTTACAGCTGAGGATCAGATCACAGCGCTTGAGAAGGTAGGGGTGGCTTGCGCTGCGCTGAGGCGGGCAAGGGGAAGGACTTTGGGATCGGTTCTTGGAGAGTTGGGGGAGATCCTTCCTGGCCATGAATTTGCTTCCGTGAGTTGGGTTTTAGTTATTGTTTGTATCTCACCTGCTTTCGTTTGCAAAATTGAAAGATTGGGTTTTTTTTGGGTTGCAATATTTGGAGCTGAATTGCTGCTGATTGAATTGGTTTTTATATGCACTTCTTGTTGATCATTTTGGAGATTTCTACATGTTACATGTGTAGATATGAATTACAGATTACCCCACATTGATAATGATGTTTATTTAGATAAAAGTTTTACTCTTTTAGTTACTTGTTCATGTATTTCGTTTAAAATGATTACTTTAGGTTCTCATTGGGATGTGTTTAGCTGAATCTATGATTGAAGGTTAGAGCAGGAGTTGAGATGGCGCTGATCGATGCAGTTGCTAATAGCATAGATGTACCTCTGTGGAGATTGTTTGGTGGGGCTTTAGATTCCATAACCACTGATATAACAGTTCAGTCCTTTTCTTACCTGCTACATGAAATTCTCTTTTCAACAGTTCTCAATTCCTATCACTGCTTAGACGAATTAATTTTTCTCAATTGTCTACCAACTGTTCAGATTCCAATTGTTTCACCAGCTGAAGCTGCTGAATTAGCTGCAAAGTATCGGAAACAGGGATTTGGGACTCTGAAGCTTAAGGTCGGAAAAGATTTGAGAGCTGACATAGAAGTGCTTAAGGCCATTCGAGTTGCCCACCCTGATTGCTCGTTTATTTTGGATGCAAACGAAGGATATACTGCTAAGGAAGCCATCGAGGTTCTTGATAAGTTACATGGTGAGTTGCTAACTAATATATTTTGTATGTAATTGTGTGCATATGCACATGTTGTACTTTGATTTTATTTATGTGTGTCCATAAGTATTTGAGCATCTCCAGTTCTGCTGCTTCTGCATGTGTGATTAAACTAAAACTCGTTGAGTTTAACTCAAATCGATCAGAAGTCAGTCAGCATTGTTATTATTCAATTTTGACTAGTTTTAACTCAAATCGATTGGAAGTCAGTCAACATTATTACTCAATTTTGACTAGTTTTTGGCCCAAACTTGAAATGCTTGTTACCGTGTGCGTGGGGGGGGGGGGGGGGGGGGGGTGGTGGCGCGGGGGACGGGGCGCGGCTTGTGGTGTGTGTTCAGATCCTCTGCGTAACTGGCTAAGCACAGGTCCACCGGCACCCAGGGCAGACCCAGGCACAGCCATGCGGGTTAGGTCACACGACCACGGTGCGCTTCAAACATCTCAATAAAAATTGTGGGTCCACCCTCAAAATCCACATGAAAATTCTCAGTTTGTCCCCAAAACCAAACTACCTATTAAGGTTCGCACCCTTCAAATGAATATCCTGGGTCCGCCAGAGATAGGCAGCTGTAACTTTCATCTACATGGTGGGTTTTTGTGTTTAGCTTTTGTCAATCAACATGTTCACCCACCTTTCTACCTTTGTTGCCTCTTCATTTGTCTCACCCCTGCTCCTTATTTCTCAGTTCCACTTATCATCGAAATGGCATCTTCTTCCTTATTTTGAGAACAAAAACAAAATGGTTTGTATCCCTTATTCTTTGAGTTTTAATGCTGTAAACCAAAAACATTCTCATTTTCCAAGTGAGAGTAGATTGAAGACAACTCTGTTAGTGTCAGACTGTATACATATTTGATGTTCATAACTTTGTTCCTTTACTTACCCATTTCAGTATCTTAAACATTTATATTCCCTTTACAACCACTGCTTTTCATGACTTTCTTTTCTTGCAGAAATGGGGGTGACTCCAGTTCTCTTTGAGCAGCCAGTTCAAAGAGATGACTGGGAAGGTCTGCATCATGTCAGTCATGTTGCGAAAAACAAGTATGGGATATCTGTTGCTGCTGATGAAAGTTGCAGGAGTTTGCTTGATGTTCAAAAAATTATACGGGAAAATCTTGCTGATGTTATCAACATTAAAATTGCCAAAGTTGGGGTTCTTGGGGCCCTAGAGATGATTGAACTTGCCAAGAGTAATGGCATTACACTGATGATTGGTGGCATGGTTGAAACTAGAATAGCCATGGGCTTTGCCGGTCATTTAGCCGCTGGTCTTGGGTGTTTCAGGTAATATGTCTCGAGTCAATAAGCTGTTTCTTTTCTTCTTCTTGTTAGATACAAAATACATACCATTCATCTACTGGGCCACAGATGGGCTGCATCTCATCAAGACAGGCTTCTAGGCCCATGGTTGTTTTGCACGTTAAAAGTCATGTGGATTGTATCTTTGTAGCTGCTGAGTGGATGACTCATGCCTAATGAATGTTGTGGGATGGTTTGAAATCTTTCTAACCAACCATTTTTAAAAGACCACCAATACACTAATCATCGTCGTCGTCATCATCATCATCATTCAAAGCATTGTCCCAACTGTTGGGGTCAGCTACCCCCAATACAATACTAGGATGAAAAAATGTAGTCTTTGAGGTACTGTGATCCATCCACAATATGGCTTAACCAAGGAAGCAAATTTCTATATTAGTCGGCCACTGGGTTGGCATAGGTACAGAGCTGACTTGGCGAAGTTACACTAAGTTAGTCAAAACCCTAAATAAACATCAAAGAAAATCGAAATATGGAAGACTATGGAAGTATGGGAAGAAACATCTTCTGAACTCTCCATGTTTTACTTACAATTTTTGAATGAATTACTTACAAGCGATTGCTTTTGCTGTCATTAACTCAATTGATTTTTTTTTTTTATATTTATCGGGAAGAGAACAAATGAGAGACTAACCTAAAAGAAATAAAATAAAACGACTTATTAAACATCCGTGATTCAAGGTCATGGAATCACCGTAAAAGTCCAAACCTTTATCTAATGGTGGAATTCAAAGCTTCACATAAAAGAACATGAAAAGGAGTAAAAAATGTTAGTTTCCTGAGTAAATTGGCTTAAATACAAAAGTATAATTTTTCTGTGGATATAAGTCTTAATCCATAGCTTTATGATGTATGAAGCATTTAAGCTTGATGACAAGCAAGTAATTCAAGAAAGATGGGGAAAAAGTCATTCCTTTTTTGTCAAAAACTCCAAATGGGTTTCAGAGTGAACTAAATTGGCTGCTAAGACTCAAAAGAAATTTGTTCGTCACCACTTTTGTTCCAGGTTGAATTCGAAGGAGGCCTAAAATTTCTCGATCTATCATTTCAAAAACTGCAAAATTATTTAATATGGATAAAATAGGGCTTTTTAGAAAACCCTCTCTTGGAGCTTAAAGGCTGGCCAAATTACATTGTCTGACTCAGGCCAACTTAGCCAAGGTGGTTTCATGCTTGACCAAGTTGGACTGAGCCACAAGAGACTCCCCTGAGTTGGGTAAGAGACTTGAGATGCCTTTTTCCTAGACTTGAATGGTCCAAGCTGATTTCTTCTTCTTTTTTTTGTGCAAATAAACTTAACATTCCATCTTCTGTTGCCAACCATGAGCAGTTTTGAATGCTGTTATGGGCTCTTTTCTTGACTCCGGTCAACTTGGGCAAGTCAACAGATAGTCAATGTTTTATTCCTTTGGCCTAGCAGATGAATAGACCAGATCAGTACTTGACCAGATTTATTGATACAGGGTGATTGTGAACTAAGGTACATTTATGTTGAACACCAAATCATCTCCCAATATCTACATTAACATCAGCTGTAAGTTTGATGCAGATTTATTGATCTTGACACACCCCTTCTTCTGGCAGAGGATCCAGTAATTGGAGGTTATGAAGGTATTTTCCTTTTTTAAGTTCAGAAGATGGAACTGTTTACATTTAGTTCTTCTCTTTGTTAATTGTATATTCATTTTTGCTAGCTTCTGGTGCTATTTACAAGTTCACAAATGCCAGGGGCCATGGTGGTTTTCTTCATTGGGATTCTATTGCCTGGTGAGTCGACTTCCATTTTCTACTTCACTGCTGAAAGTTTGTATCAAGAACAATTAAACGTTGAGGCTATTAAATCAAAGGATAATTTGATGGGCAACTGTTAGCCGAACCCTTGTCCATGATGAGACCTTCTGCCTGCTAACAACAGGGTTATTGCAGGTACATAGTATCTATTTTGATTAAAGTCTGCCATAAGACACATCAAAATTATATTTTATCCATGGCGATGGATTCAATGCTATGAGGAAATATCAAGAAGATAAAGTACATGCGATTAAAAAGCATATGTTGAGATGGATGCACATACCGAAGTAGATGTACAAATTCCCATTTCTTTGCTGTACTTCTGAATTTGTTAAGCAGTTTTGCATATGATGGGTGCTTCTGTGCCTTCGATTCCTATTATCAACATAAGATGACTTTTCTTGGCAACTAACCTCAATTTGATCCAGCTACTGCAAACTGTCACTCCCTAATTCTGATCAAAGTCCATACAGGTGTACATAGACCAAACACAGCCTTGCATTAGTCACATACTGGCATTTGCATCCTTCTACAATCTTCGTTATCCTTTTTCTGAAATTATTGTTTGTATTTATGAGGCTTCCAACAATCCATAAACTATGATGCCCATATACAAATACAGGTACGTGCACGGATGTAGGGCTCAGGGATACGACTTTGCACTTTTAAAATTCTAGGACACGGATACGGATATGGGTGTCTTTTTCTTTAGATCACTTTGAATAATGAAATTATCATTACCATTGAAAAAAAAATGAAATTATCATTGTTTACATTCCTTTCTAACATTTTTTATGTTGAAAAGTGAGAAAACTAAAGGAACTGTTTGAAATAACGGACTTGGTAAGTAGGATATGCTAAACTTATACCCGAGAAGTAGTTTAAGTATTTTGGTATGTTGTGACTTTGAACGAGACATGAGTATGTTTGAATGTTTATTGATAACTAGCCTCAAATAGCAAGTTGACTGAGCAGCCACAAATCTTTGCTCCCTAAGTCTGATCAAGATCCATACAGGGGTAGGCAGACAAACACCCTATCATGGGTTGTGCTATGGATCAACCACATGCTGGAATTTCCATCCATAAAGTATTCAATATTGGGTTTCCTTTGTTACTATGAACTGGAAATGAGAGCGTATTGGACTGTCTCAATGGTCAGCCACTGGCAAGTTATTTTTTTTCTTTCCTTTTCTCCTGCCCTTGTCAGGATAATTTCTTGTCTTGATATGATCGTACTGTTGTAGTGTGGTTCCTGATGTCCACAACCCAAACTTAGCATCTTCACATCAGTTTATTTGGATGTGAAGACAAAACCACTCCCGTACCTGATCCAAACCATTGTTTGGTGGTTAGTGGTTACATTACACCCATTGTTTTCTGAGTTCACCCAGCTTGCCACTTAGCATGCGTACCGAGGTGCTATGTTTGTTTTGTTAAGAATTTACCTGCTTCCAGGTTTTCAGATTTAAACCTACTGCAGGTGGTTTTCTCAACTTTGTAAAATCTTCATGTTATATTAGCAGTCCATCATCTTAATGGACTGCTTTGACTACTGTCCTGTCGTTGCTTCTCAGAAAAAAAAAAGAAAAAGAAAAAAATAATCGGGGTGTTCTCACCTGCTTAACTTTCTTAAATGACATAACACGTGTAACTTGTTGTTAGGCTTTTGAGATGATACTCTTTTAGGTATCTTTACAGACTCTGTTATTTACTCATTGTTGATGATGAGCTCCATCATCGTAACCTGGAAATTAGACAGGATTATACTGATTAATAATGATTAACATTTATTTTCTGAATTCCACTATATTATTTAGCTGCACTATTTTATTAGTTGTTACTATTTTAGCTCTTTTATAATAATTATTTGAATGCTCCCAGATATTGGGTCTGTTTTATCCTTGATTTGAGAATATTTCATGGATCTTTCTAATTCTCATTGTTCATTCGGACTGACAAACAATTTTCCCAACAGAAGGCCATGAAATGTGGTATGCCATACGAACATGTATTTCTTCTTCCAGTATCACAGTTGTGAGGTAAGCATTCCTCAAATTGTATTGTGAAGGGGAAGTTTATCTTTGATTTAGGGTAATTATCAGAGGTAAGTGCTATTGGAGCTACTCTTACAAGCACTTCTGGGACATTAATTGTCTTTTTGGGAGAGTTCAACTTGGAACTGTTAATTTCGTTAGCTTCCGAGATGAATAGGTAATTTGTATTTTGAACCTTTAAAATCTCCTTGTACTGAACAAATAAGTAGGCTTTTGGAAGTTGTATAAATTGGTTGTATGAGGATGTGATTAGAACTATTGTTGCTATTTGTCTTCTTGGCCTCTCTACTCATGTCCTGTAATTTTTTGGTGGATGAGATCTTGAATGCATTATCCCATTGGTTGTGTCAAGAATGGACGCATGTGAAAGTCCATTAGGAATAAATGAAAGCAAGATCTCCTGCAGCACGACTGTTGAATGCAGCTGTGCATAAATGGGCACTAAACCATCAGCATGGACCTACACATGGATGCATCTCAAGAGGATCAAGTTAACCTAATTGGAAATGGTCCATTTGTTATGGGTATGGTTGGGTTGGAGAACCTGCTTGGTTGACTCGTGATCCAGCTGAGACAATTGGGAATGGCCATAAGAAGGGTCCAAATGCAAGTAAGAATGCCTAGGAGATCACATTGAGATTGTCTTAGGAAAGAGATTTTGCATTGTGGGGAGTTTCTTCTTGGCCCTACCCGGTTAAACGGTTCCACTTGCTTATGCTGGGCATCTTGTAAGGTTCATCAATTGGAATGTGCCCATACATGGGTTTGTTTCAGTTTAGTTTAGTTTTCCTTACTTTTTTTTTTTCTTTTCTTTTCTCTTTTTTAATTAGAGAAAATAAATGTTTCTTTAATTTTTATGGAAAGAGATTTTAGATCATGGATTAATCTAGATGTTGCTTCTAAATAATTATCACTAGAATTCTCAAATTTATAACGGTACTTTACTGATTCAATAGTCTCTGTTATTTGATGCTTCCTGGATGATGAGGCAAACTGTTAAAACCTTCACTCAGGTTTAATGCAAACTGTAGAAAGGATGCAAGACGCTGCGGACTGTCTTCACAGTTTTTCCCGATACTTTCTATTGTGAAGTTATAAAAATACTATACACAGCCTCGATATCAAGGTTATTTTAACAATTGTGTGTGTAGTATGTTCTTCTTTACACTCTAGAAATTTTGTGTTATTGTATTAAAATGATGTGTTTTTTAATGTGATTTAGCATTCTATTGTTCTTAAACAAATTTGACCTTTTCTATTGTTGGCTTCTGTTACCATTATCATATGGCTGTTAGGGATCTCAGTTACACACGCACGATCTAAGAACAACAATCAATCAATCACACAAGCAATCCACGAGACACAGATTTACGTGGTTCGGCAATATTGCCTACATCCACGGGAGATTCACGCCGTTCACTATTATTGGAGATTCCCACAAGAGTACAAGCACTCACTGTTTCTCTCGTTCTCTCTCAATATTCACCATAATAACAATGCTCTCACCACCCAGTATAAATACATGAAACCCTAAACCTCTAGACAACCACAACCGTCGGATCTGGCCTCATAACAGATGGTCCAGATTAAACCGACATATTACAGATATACCCCTGTAATTAAGTAAGAAGGTCTAAATCAGGCTTCACCAACCCATCAATCTCCCACTTGAAGACTGATCATACTGAACGGCTTTGACAATAACAGAACACGGCTAAGAATCTCGATACCTCATCTTCATGCTTGAAGACCAACTGAAGCTGAGCACAGCTTCAGTTTCTCTGTAGTTACCACCTTAGTGAACATATCTGCAGGATTCTCACTTGATAAAATCTTCTCCAGTTTCAACACTTTTTCTTCCAGAAGCCATCGTATGAAGTGATATCTGATCCGAATGTGTTTGGTTTTTGGATGAAAGGCTGAATTCTTTGCAAGATGGATGGCACTCTTACTGTCACTGTAAAGTCTGTTAGACTCTTGCTTCTTATCCAACTCTTCCATTAACTCCTGTAACCAAATCATTTCCTTACTAGCTTCTGTAGCGGCAACATACTCTGCTTCTGTGGTTGAAAGTACAACGACATCCTGTAATTGAGATTTCCAACTGACTGCTGCACTACCCAATGTGAAGACATATCCTGTAGTGCTTCTGCTTCTATCAAGATCTCCTGCTAAGTCCGAATCAACATAGCCATGCAATTTAATCTCTGATCCTCCAAAATGCAATGCTGCCTTTGTGGTGCCTCTCAGATATCTGAGAATCCACTTAACTGCTTCCCAATGCATTTTTCCCGGATTACTCATAAATCTGCTTACAACTCCCACTGCATGAGCAATGTCTGGTCTGGTGCAAACCATAGCATACATCAAGCTACCAACTGCTGAAGCATATGGGACCTTGGACATGTTCTCCTTCTCCTGTTCTGTTTTAGGAGACAACTCTTTTGAGAGTTTGAAGTGGCTGGCTAACGGAGTACTAACTGGCTTAGCACCATGCATGTTGAACTTGTTTAGAACCTTTTCAACATATTCTGCCTGAGACAACTTCAATGTGCGATTTTTCATGTCTCTACTAATTCTCATACCAAGAATCTGATTTGCAGCACCCAAGTCCTTCATTTCAAATTCCTGTGACAACTGTTTCTTCAAATTATTTATCGCATGCATATTTGAACCTGCAACGAGCATATCGTCTACGTACAAGAGTAGAATAATGTAACAGTCATCAAAACTTTTGAAATAATAGCAATGGTCTGCATGACATCGTTTGTAACCTGTGTTGTACATAAAACTGTCAAATTTAATATACCATTGTCTTGGGGCTTGCTTCAAACCGTATAAACTCTTTTTGAGCTTACACACCATTTCCTCCTTTCCTGGCACAGCATATCCCTGTGGCTGATGCATATAGATATCTTCTTCCAAGTCACCATGGAGAAACGCAGTTTTCACATCTAATTGCTCAAGGTGTAAATTTTCTATCGCCACAATGCTCAACACACTTCTGATTGTGTTCAATTTAACCACAGGAGAAAATAACTCAGAGTAATCAATACCTGCCTTCTGCTGGAAGCCTTTTGCAACTAATCTGGCTTTGTATCGCTTGCTACCGTTATGTTCTTCCTTCAATTTGTACACCCACTTGTTGTGCAAAGCTTTCTTTCCCTTAGGCAACTAAACTAAGTCCCATGTCTGGTTTGATGATAAAGATTTCATCTCATCTTCCATGGCTTGTTCCCACCTTGCCCGAGTTTCAACCTGCAATGCTTCTTCATAACATTCTGGCTCACCACCATCAGTTAACAACAAGTAAAACAAAGAAGGTGAATAGCGCTGTGTAGGCTTAGGAGTCCTAGATGACCTTCTTACTGGAACAGGTGTTTGAGGGTCCACCTGCGGGTTTTCATTTCCATGTACTTCAGGTACATCATTTTCAGAAGTGTCATCCAGTTCTAAATATTCATTGCTGTCCTCATGCACCTTGTCCTTGTTTTTGTGCATCACTTTCTCATTGAATATAACATTTCTGCTTCTAATGATTTTTCTATTTTCTTCATCCCAGAAGCGGTAACCGAACTCATCAGAACCATATCCAATGAAAGTGCATTTCTTAGATTTAGAATCTAGTTTGTCTCTTTTTTCAGCATCAACATGAACATAAGAGATACAACCAAATACTTTTAAGTGTGAAAGGTTTACCTCTTTTCGGTCCAAGCTTCCTCTGGTAGTCCACCATCCAAAGGTATTGAAGGCCCTCGATTGATCAAGTATGCAGCAGCATTCACTGCTTCCGCCCAAAACTGCTTGGGCAATCCAGCATGTAGCCTCATACTTCTGGCACGCTCAACAATTGTCCTGTTCATGCGCTCAGCCACACCATTTTGCTGTGGTGTATTGGGAATGGTCTTCTCTCGCTTAATGCCATTTTTTGCACAATACTCCTCAAATTCTTTGCTACAGTACTCTCCCCCATTATCAGACCTTAGGCATTTCAGTTTCAAACCTGTTTCGTTTTCAACCAAAGCTTTCCACTTTTTGAAAACATCAAACACGTCAGACTTGTGTTTCATGGGATATACCCATAATTTCCTGGTAGCATCATCAATGAATGTAACAAAGTAAGAAGATCCACCAAGAGAAGGTAGCTGAGTTTGTCCCCACACATCCGTGTGTACTAGTTCCAACCTTTCTGACTTCGGTGGCCTGCCTACTTTAGAGAATGTAACCTTCTTCTGCTTTCCGAAAACACAGTCTTCACAGAACTCTAAGTCCAAGGACTTGAGTCCTTCTAGCTTACCTTTAGAATGAAGAATCTTCATCCCTTTCTCACTCATGTGTCCGAGTCTATAGTGCCATGTGTTTGAGTCAATGCCTTTATCTGCAACTGCAATGGAACTTGTAGAGCTGTTAGTCAAATAAAGAGTTTCTTCTTTCTTACCGCGAGCAACAACCATACTCCCTTTTGTAACTTTCCAGAAATCATCTGCAAAAACAGTTACGTGACCAGAGCTAGCAAGCTGACCAACTGATATGAGGTTTCTCTTCAGGCTAGGTACATGCCTGACATCATTCAATTGCCATATACTGCCATTTTGCAATTTAATCTGAACATCTCCCTTGCCAATTATGTCACAAGGTTCATCATCACCAAGATAGACTTTTCCAAAATCACCTTGTACATAATTTTTGAGATATTCTTTATGTGCAGTGGCATGAAAGGATGTACCCGAATCTATAACCCAAGATTCAGACTTATAATCAAAAGCAAGAATTAAGGCATCTTGAACAGCATCACCTGCGACATTTGCGGAAGCTTCGTTATCCTTATTACCGTTCTTTTGCTTATTCTTCTTTGGTGGAGCTCTGCAATCCTTTTTCATATGTCCCTTTTTGCCACAATTCCAGCACTCGATTTTGCCTTTTGAAGATCTTGACTTACTACGTGATTTTGATCTTCCATGACTTTGCTCTCTCTCAGATGACCTCCCTCTGTTTCCCACATTCAATGCACTTCCTGATGATTCACCTGAAGGTTTCCTGCGAATTTCCTCATCGAGGATGGCACTCACAACATCATCAAATTTCAGTTTGGTTGATCCTGAAGAATTACTCAGTGATGTAACCATACCATTCCAGCTGTCTGGTAAAGAAGACAAGACCAACAAAGCCCAAATTTCATCTTCGAATTGTACGTTAACAGAGGATAACTGGCTCATGACCGTGTTAAGCTCGTTCAGGTGTTCAGCAACAACCCCACCTTCAACCATCTTCATGTTAAACAACTTTCTCATCAAGAAAACTTTATTTGAGGCAGAAGGTTTTTCATACATTCGAGATAGGGCATCCATAACATCTTTAGTGGTTTTCTCCTTAGATATATTGAATGTAACAGACTTTGATAGAGAGAGACGAACAGTACCTAAGGCTTTCCTGTCGAGTACCTCCCACTCTGCATCTGACACTGTTGTAGGTTTCTGGGCTTTTCCCCCAAGCGGTAGGTAGAAATTCTTCTGGTAGAGGAGATCTTCAATCTGCATCTTCCAGTACGCGAAGTTTGTGCCATTAAACTTCTCAATCGTGAGCTTCATGTCGTCCGTCATTGCTCCCACTCAAATCAAGCTCTATCTACTTGATATGAATTCTGCTGGTCAAACTGTCAATCCGTTCCGTCTACCTTGTAGATCTCGTTGATACGAATCCAACAAAAAAAACGGAGCGCAATTCTGAGTCCGGATGGCTTCAGAGATCAAGAAACAATTCTGGCCCTTGAATCCGGTCAAACTGGATGGTTGACCGTACTGCTTCAGGATGACGTCAGCGTCTGCTGACTACTGGGCTTCTCCTTCACGGACTGGGCCGGGTCAGACCTGACCTGGACTGGAACCTGGACTGGACGCTGACCCAAGAACTGCTGGGCTTCTGGAGTGGGTCAGGTCGGACCTGACTTGAACCAACCCGGGCCCAACTGGGTCTTCTTCCTCCCTTTCTCTGTTTCAGAACAGAGCTGTAGCCCAGGTCACTGTCTTCTTCTTCAGCGGCGACGGGGGGCAGGTAGCCGGACTGCGAGGTGGCGACGACGGCACGGCGACGGAACAGCGGCGACGGCGGTCGTGCAGGGATGGACGGAGGGTGATCGTCTGTGTTAGGATCGTCTGGTTTTTCTTCCGTTCCCGACGACAATCAGCAGCTGTGGCTTCTCCGACGATGCCGGACGGGCGGCGACGGACGATGGCAGCGTCCGGCGATGGCTGCGACGGCGATCTGGGCAGCAACAGGACCCCGGCGACGGCGATATGGGCAGCGGCAAGTCGTGGCCCACTGGTTTGATCAGTGATCGTCGATTTGCAACCGTGTTGCGACTTAAGAGAGCAAGATGATCTCTCTTCTCCGGGATTAAACCCAATCTGATCCTGATCGCGCGCGAAACCCTAGGCTCTGATACCAGTTGTTAGGGATCTCAGTTACACACGCACGATCTAAGAACAACAATCAATCAATCACACAAGCAATCCACGAGACACAGATTTACGTGGTTCGGCAATATTGCCTACATCCACGGGAGATTCACGCCGTTCACTATTATTGGAGATTCCCACAAGAGTACAAGCACTCACTGTCTCTCTCGTTCTCTCTCAATATTCACCATAATAACAATGCTCTCACCACCCAGTATAAATACATGAAACCCTAAACCTCTAGACAACCACAACCGTCGGATCTGGCCTCATAACAGATGGTCCAGATTAAACCGACATATTACAAATATACCCCTGTAATTAAGTAAGAAGGTCTAAATCAGGCTTCACCAACCCATCAATGGCTACATGGGTTGATGGCTTTATTCTTGAACAAAATGACCCGATAATTGCATTACATTAACTTTAGATTTTCATTGTGTGTGTATGTATGGATTGTATATGCTCATTTCCATTTATGTATAGTCTCTCTTCTTTTCTTTTTTTTTTCAAATATCAAAGATGGGTGAAAGAGTATTTAGATGAATAAAACAATTACATGACTCTTTCTTTCTGTGGTTTTATGGTGAGCTGAGGACAAATCTGGGACATGGATAGACTGGAGGGCAATGTGTACCTACTGGTACTTTACAATCTAGTTTAAAAGCTCCATTTGTTTGACAGTAAAATATCATTGATTGAACTTATTAATTTGTAGTAAGAAGTTTGTAAAGGAAGAGGAGAAGATGCTAAATATTTACTATTAACAGTAGTGACTAGTGAATCTATTCGGAAAAGTTCCTATTGCAATTAAATACGTACCACCACCTCTGTGTGACTTACTATTGCTTTCCAAAACCAAAAAGCATGATGGCCGCTGTGGTATTTTGTCTTTTACCTTTAGCATTTAAATATGCTGGTCGGGATAGGAGGATTTTTGAAATTCCAATGGGGATGGCATTTGGAGAATTCTGGAGTTCTTCCATTAGAAACATGCTCTTCACTCTCGAAAGGGAGAGAATGAGTTTGGCATTTTTGGCCCATTCCTATGTGGTAGCCCGTAGCCCGTTGGTTAATGGGCTCATCTTGTTTCTAATGGGCTCATCTTTGAACTTCAAATGTTGGAGTTTAAGAAAGGTTAACCATATATTGCCCAGTTCCCTTCGTTTCTTTGTGTGGGTGGGGACATGGCTTTTCTCAGAGTTGAAGAGAGAATCACGGAGAAAACTCAATAAACCAAGGGCCTGTTTGTTTGGAAGAATTGTGAGAATTAAGGTCCGAGAGAATTCTATGAATTCAAAATGCTCAACCCCTCTAGCATTTAAAATGCTAGAATTCAGGGAATTCACAAGGCTATAAATGCCTTTTCATGCGCTTTGGAATTCTGTATTCTTATATTAGAGTATTTGGAATGCTTAGGGGTCAAGATGTCACGTGATGTCATAAATCCCCAACAGGTCTAATTTCATGTAAAAAATGACTAGCCAAACATGCCCCGAAGGTGAGAGACTTTGCTTTCTTTTCTCTGTTAAGAAAGTAAAAATGTTCAAAAACTTTTACGTGCCCCACAATATGGCCAGAGCTTGGTTGAATTAAATAAGGAACTTGGGTCGAGTTTGATTTTGGGCCCAATTTTTGTCCTATAAATTCTGAAAAACCTCTAAAAAAAAGAAAAAAGACCAGTATTGGATGCCATCTCTCTCTCTCTCTCTCTCTCTCTCTCTCTCTCTCTCTCTCTCTCTCTCAAATATATATATTTTGAGCAAGGCTCTTCTAAGCTCGAGTTTAGGATAAAATTTCGTAAGCTGATGCTTGTAGGTAGGGCTCACCTTTACTCCATCCAAATTGATCAAACACATGACCCCCCTAAGGTACACATGTCCACCAACTTTCGGTTAGATCCGAATCTACTGGATCGTTGGAATGACTGTATACCGATCCGAATGGATTGTGGACCATTAAACTTTTAGAACCTAGATGAAGATGATAGAAATCACGATTGTGACTAATCTTTTGCAAAAAAGAGGATCCCATGGAGTCCTTGAAGTCCGCCCCATCCCCATGTAGGTCCCTAGGTGGGCCCCACCATACACTTGAGCTTACCTTGTCCTAAGCTTAAGCTTAGGAGAGCTGGCCCATATATATATAAATATATATATATATATATATATTTATATATCTAAAGGGATGTGGGAAGCCTTGGTGAACGACAAGCCAGGAAAGCACAATTCCTGAATTCTTCGAATACCTAGGAACAGGGGGCAATATCTCTCTACTATCCTAACTCCCCCTTCTACTCTCTCTCCACTTTCCTATGTCCTCTTTGGAACTGCTATAGATAACTAATTTTAAAACTGCTCCATTCCACTAATTCAGTTACACTTAATATGAAAAAAAATAAAAATAAAACACTAACCAAGGGTGTTGAAGAGTTTTGGGAACTAGCGGGCTTTGGGTCTGTGACGGAATTCTGCACATCATCATCTTCACCTGTGCAGGAACAGAGGCAGCATCCAACAGATCACCGGTTGAATTGTTCTACGATTGTTTTTACATCACATATCCATCAACAACATCAGATATGTGCCCTGCTCAAGAGTGGCCCACCACCGATCATCCTAGTCTTCTGAGAGTTTTTAATCATCATCTGAGGTAGGTTGTCCCTACTTTTGCATCTGACGAATTTGAACTTTTTTTACAAAAATGTTTTCATCATGGAGTTTTATGGATTTCCATCCAATTTCCCTCCAAGATTCGACTGTTGGTTGTAGTTTTCATCGCTCACAAACAGATCTGATCTGATCTGTGATTGGTAAAAATCGAGGGACCCACATATAGATCACGCCAGCAATTTCATTGTCGCTTGCTGTGATTTCTGTATTAGTTATGTCTGTGCATTTGCTGCCATTGTTAAAAGAGACGGAGAGAGTCTGAAACATTATAAATATATAATTTAAAGGAGAGACAGTCTGTAAAGGGAATAAGGGAAGAGGCAAATAAGGAGAGTTCCTCTTTTATGTCTTTGCTTATTAGAAATTTCTTTGTTAGACTTTTCCACTGAACAAAACTTGGTGGGTGCTGTCCATGAATGTAGACCGTTGAAATATTGGGCCATGCTTTGGATGCTTGATAAAAATTTCTATGTTAGACTTCCACTAAACAAAACTTGGTGGGTGTTGTCCATGAATGTAGACTGTTGAAATATTGGGGCATGCTTTGGATGCTTGATAGAAATTTCTATGTTAGACTTCCACTGAACAAAACTTGGTAGGTGCTGTCCATGCATGTAGACCATTTAAATATTGGGCCATGCTTTGGATGGAATCCGATCACATCATGATTAGTGATCCATGATGGGGAATAACATGTGGGGCCCATGCACGGTTATTGGGTTGGGTGGATTTGGAAGAATAAGATGTACTCTACTCGGAAGAATTCAAGTATGTTTTAAAAAATGGTACCATGGATTTTTATATTTCATCGCTTTAAAAAGTCAATGAAGTTGGGGGCTTAAAAAATTCCAATATGGCAAGATTCTTCTATTCTCACAGACGAGTCCTTATTCATTCTTGATAAGGAGTGAGGAATACACAAACTTGATAGTATTCTAACCCTCTCATTTTACTTGAGGATTTTTAAATCCTATGGTGGGGGTAAAACGTAGGAATCCAATAGAAATGAGAATCTCGAAAGACCCTAATCATCAATAATTTAAAATTACTAAAAATGGATTTTCCATGACTTTATAAAGAAAACAGAAATCATTTTTATGAAAATTTAGTTGCAAAACATGCATTCCAAAATCCTAGAAAATCTGAATTGGGGTTTAGGAGGATTGGGTAATTTTCTTGGGTTGTCGGCGTATATAAATGTGGGGCCCATGCTAGAGATCCAGGCTGTCTAAGTGGTGGGCCTCATCTCAGTGGGCCATGGATGTGAATTTCAAGCAATCAACTTTAGCAGTGATTTTAGAGGAATATATAAATCCAGTCTTTGATTTGGTAACTGAGGGGATTGGGTCGGTGACCCGAATCCTGAATAATTTAAAATTACTAAAAGTGGATTTTCCATGACTTTATAAAGAAAACAAAAATCCTTTTTAGGAGAAAATAGTTGAAAAACATGCCTTCCAAAATGCTAGAAAATCTGGATTGGGATTTAGGAGGATGAGTAATTTGCTGGGGTTGTCAGCGTATATAAAGGTGAGGACAATGCTAGAGATCCAGGCTATCTAAGTGGTGGGCCTCATCTCAGTGGGCCATGGATGTGAATTTTAAGCAATCAAAGTTAGAAATGATTTTAGAGGAATATATAAATCCAGTCCTTTATTTGGTAACTTAGGGGATGGGTAGGTGCCACCTATTTACAACTGAAATCAACAGGGAAAGAAAACTGTAGCATCTGAGCAAACATAGCTTAAAATCTTTTTTTTTTCACCTGCATTGAAACCGCCCTTCAATATTCCTAATCAACATCTGGTGGGGCGCACAATCAGACCTACATGTAATAGGTTGAACCCCCCCCCCCCCCCCCCCCCCCCCCCCAAAAAAAAAAAAAAAACGGCAACTCAATATTCCTAATCAACATCTAGTGGGGCCCACAATCAGCCCTACATGTATTAGGTTTGCGCCCCCCCCCCTCACGCAAACCAAAAAAAATAAAATAAAAGGCCATTAGGGCCGTAAGAGAAGCCTAGCCCAGTCCCCACTTCAAAATCTCCTTTCTCGATCTCTCTTTTCATCTCTGAAAAATCCATTTAAAACAAAAACGCATACTGATGACTACCATTAATCTGACAATGGTAATGATTTGGGTCAAAAAATTGTGACCCACAGATTTATAGGTTGTGTATTTATATATATATATATATATATATACACAACAAATTGCTCATGAGATAATGTTAGTAGATGTAATTAGATATTTTGTAATTGCAATACTTTATCTTTTGCAATCGAAATGCTGGATCAGCAAAAAAAATAAAAAAGAATACCAAGTGATTGAAGACAAACCACAGTTACCAGAAGAGATTGATGACATTATTTCGGCGGAAATACCAAGTGAGGTGGAAGATCCATTGGCATTTGCGACTGTGCCGAGGTGCATGTTATACGGGCCATGTGGTTATCGAAATATTAATGCTCCGTGTATGGTAAACGGAAAGTGCTTGAAAGGTTATCCAAAACCATTTGTAACTGGAACGACAATAATGGAGAATGGATTCGTGGTGTACAAACGTCGAAATAATAACATGACGTATAGAATCCAGGTAAAAATGTCCTCTTATGATGACTGCTGGGTTAGTTTCAATGGATTATTTACCATAAACATAATGATTTGTAAATTATTAACATAGTTTTTAATTGCCTACAGGTCCACCTAGAAGCACCTGAAAGATGTAGAATCAAATACTTTGCATGATTATTTTGTTTGATATTGTCTGTGTTCTAATCTGTATATATTTTGGATTTCTAGCGATTAACGTAAGCGTTCTAAAAGTTGAATTCAATGCCTTCTAATTTGTATAATTCACCTGGATATCTATATTGTTAAACCTGTGTTATTCAAATTACATTTACTTGCTTTATTCTATTCTTTTATTGTGAATATGTGTTTTATTTATTTTCTCTTACAAGTGCACGGGCTTTGTCAAAATCCATTTACACCTCATGTAATACTACTTATTAAATTTAATAAAAAAAATCATATGAGTCTGTGTATTTGGGGGTTCTGTAGTCCGTGCATAGCACGGGGTTTTACTAGTATATATATATATATATATATATGTATGCATGTATGTTGTGTGTGTGTGTGCCCCCTGAGGAATTGTTGAAAACTCCCCATTTAGAAAAGGGGAGTTTTTGCCCCATTTGACTTATCCAATGAAATTTTGCCACCTCACATAGGAAACATAGGAAAAAAGGAGATTTTTTATTTAACTTGATGATGATATGTGTCATAGTTTTATAGGCTTACGCCCGAGGCGTTTTTTTTTTTAAAGCACCCGAGGTGTTTGTTTTTTTAAAAGCGCCCGAGGCGATTTGTAGTGCTCATCATATTTACATATATATAATTCTCAAAAACCTCCCCTATCTCAAAAGGGGAGTTTATACCCCTATCTAACTGCCAATGATTTGTTAGTATTATAAGATAATCTATAAAAGATCCACCTTTGTAGGGGAATCTTTAGGAGAGAGAATGGGTTAGTGTATCATTGATGACTGTGTTATACTTTTATTGGCTAAAATGCCCATCTTTTTTTTTGTTATAGGGCCTATGTTGAGTCAATCTAGTCTTTTTAAACCGCCCCCCCCGCCCACACACACACAACAAAATGAATAGTCCACCTATCCAAGTTTGATACTCATCAAATTTTTCCTCATCGTTGGATTTGAATCATGATAAAAAGATGCCTCTAAACCATTAAATCTTAGTATCATGGATCAAAAGGTTAGGATGATCTTATGGACTCAATATTTTGCATATAGGAGACATCATATAGATCTTTTCATCTAATAGACTTCCATGATTATCATACATTCTAGTGGGCCCAACTAAGAGGGGCGGTTTTTTTCTAAAAAATGCCTGGCGCTGTGTAGTGCTCGCATATATATATATATATATATATATGGCCCCTTCTCCAATGCTATCATGCAAGAGTGCTTGTGGGGGTCACCTGGGAATGAGATAAAGGGGAATCGAAAGATCTCCACGCCTCTGCAGTATTTATATGTGGTGATGGACGTTTAAATGATCATCCTAAGAACTTGATCAACGATTGATAAGTTTTTATCCTCCAAAACAAGTGTACAGTCGATCCAATGGTCTAGTCCATTAGGATGGTTGCCAAACCTCAGGATCGGTGACTATCAAGGGTGGTCCTTGTTTTTTGGTCTACTCAAATGGACCATCAAGTGGCCTCACTATCTCATCTATACGTTGAGTTGATGAGTACATGAGCTCGGGATGTTTCTTCGAGCAGTACGCCAATGCAAACTCACAGTGCAAGCCAACTGTAGGGCCCATTGTGAGACCAATTATGGATTCGATGGAGGGGTGACTAGAGAGATCAAAGTGGGACCACACCAGGTATCAAGTTTGAAGCCAATCCTGGCCTTTAACTCCTTCATCCAAAGTATTAAAAAAAATTGACCATCAATCCAATGGTTCAGATTACCAAACCTTGGGATTGGTGACTATTAGTGGTCTTTATTGGTGATTGGTAGAACCCATGCAAACTGAATGTGTCTATATATATGTATGTATGTGTGTATATGCGCGCATATATACACATGAGGAATTATAAAAAACACCTCATTTTAAAAACTCCCTTTTTTGCTCCCCTATGTTTTTAGGGTGTGGAACCCACCTTAAGTCAATTCAATCATTCCACACGTACTACCCCCTATGAATTCGTATAAATCCTAAATTTGACACCCATTTGACTTTTTTCATGGATCAAGGGGTTAGTATAATCTAATAGATGTTAAATTCTTCATATAGGTAGATCTCATCTAAATTATCCTGTCCAATGACATTCCATGGTTGTCATACACCATCGTGGGCCCAACTAGGAGGGGCAGTTTTTGAAAAAAAATCCTTGGGAGTTTTCTAGCAAGAGGAATGGTGTGGGAATAGGGGAAATGAAAGGTTCTAGAACTATGAAAATGGTTTTGAATAATGGAATTGAACTACCGCAAATGGGGGAGGGAGAGAGGGAGAGACTTTTCTAGAAGATGAAATGTTAGTCGTGGGGAAGTGAGAAGGGGAGGACATTAAACTGGTAAAGGGCGTTTGAAGAAATGTTGCAAAATGGAAGTGTGGAACTTGTGCAAGGGAATGTTGAGAATGGGGGAAAAGGAGTTGGAAAATATAACCAAATAATCAAGACAAATGACAATAAATTGGGAATGAATGAGAAAGATAAAGCATCTTATTGAAGGACTCACCGAGTCCAAGCTGAACCGACTCGAACTCTGCCAATTTTCAGTAACTTAAAAAAAAAGGATTCTTGTACACATGAGAAGGAAATCTGCAAGCATATTGGTTCTTGCACAGTGACTTTGATTGACGGCTATGTGGTTTTTTCCTCATCATAGAAGGTGCTCCATCTAAAATTTGCATGTGGAGTTGGTACCCCTTTCTCTCTCTTTATTTCTTCCATAGTACTTAATTTTAATCATGTTGATAGGATTGTACAGTACTTGTGTTTGTTGAAATTGTTATCTGATTCACATAAAAGAAAAGACTTCCGCACTTCACCAACATAGTTTAATGACACTTTACTTCGAGGGCCATGTGTAAGATCCGACCAGCCTAGGCCAAAGTGGCAAATCCGTTTGGAATTCGGTATCACCTGTCATAAAATACCTAATATACAAGGGATTACAGGAGTCCTAAATAAAAAATATTCAAGTCCAGAGCTTGGGCTTATATGCACCCATGGATTACCTCCTCCATGAGGCATCTTTCAAAGGGTAAGACCCTGTGGTGTGACACCATGTCCGATGGCTTGATGAGATCTATAGTTTAATGAGCA
Source organism: Persea americana (assembly GCA_029852735.1). Taxonomy (NCBI): domain Eukaryota; kingdom Viridiplantae; phylum Streptophyta; class Magnoliopsida; order Laurales; family Lauraceae; genus Persea; species Persea americana. The sequence goes on from CM056815.1 coordinate 70,674,811, forward strand.
ATCAATCTGTAGGATGAGGAGTCAATGGATAGTCATATCTGATGATCAGTCTTAGTGGGAAAATCTCACCTGCGGATGTTCCTGGATAGGGATGTCTACATGAGTCACAAGAGTTTTTTTTGGTAACCCAACTAAGGGGCCTGGGATCAAGAGAGAGCCCGCACACACACGGGAAGACAACCTGTAGAAACGAGAATAAAGCCCATACACAAGTGGAAAGAAGTGATGTACCCATTATTCAAGTCTTGGACAGCCATGAGAGAATTGCCGCCACTTACCAAACATGGACAAAACTTATAAGAAACATAGAACATACGTTAAATGTGGGATGTAGATGGAAGGAATTAAACACATGGTTGATACCTTGGTGTATTCCAATGTATCAGTTCTTGATTGACTTTTCAAATTGTTGCGGCCCTTTTTGTCTAAAGAAATAATTTAGAGAAAATATTTAGAAAATGAGAGTGTTTGAATCCCTATTCTTAATTGCTTTTAGGTGTTTTCATATGCAAATATAATAACAAAACTCATCTGGTTTCAGAATAAACCCATTGGGTGATATAACTTGATTTTTGTCAAGTTCTAAAACTAGGATTTAAAAGGCTACGATTGGTTGAGTTTAATTTTCTTAAGATTTGAGCCATGCTTACTAGATAATATCAAGACTAGGAGTTTTGACAATTTATGCCTAATCACATGGCAAAACTCGAAGTAAAAAAGAGTACTAAGATGCTAGTTGGTTGGTAAGAGACATCAAAGTTAATTGACATAGGAACTAAGTTTGCACCTAATTACTGGGATAGAGTGCTTTAAGAACAAAATAGAGTTTTTTATTTGTATTACCTAGCTAAGGGGCTGGGATTCAATAGAGCCCACACAAGTGGGAGGAGGAAGTCCATGAGTTGGAAATAAGAGCCAACATAAGAGAAAAAATAGAGTTAGCCCCGATTAAAATTACCAAAAAAAAAAAAAAAAATTCCCTGGAAAAGAAGAGAGGAGAGTTAAAAAACAAAAAAACAAAAAAAACTTAGAGAAAACTCTAATGATCGATGACCTTGATTTGGATTAAAAGTGCATGCTAGAGGGCATCATTACTCCCCTAGCAGCCTAATTTCTTTTTCACCTCCCTAGTCCATATAACCAATGAGCAAAGTAGAACTTTTCAAAAGAAATCTTTGACCCAAAAGTGCCATTTGTTGTCAAAGAAGAAAGAGCTGTGACCCTCATCTTATCTTTAAACCAACATGTTAAATACTGTGGAGTGCTCTTCTCATTTCATCACTAGAAAATAAGAAAACCCATCAATGATTAACACTTAGACGCACCAAATCAATGTGATTATAATATTCTAATCTTTAAACCTATAAGGTTAGAGTGCTATTGTCAATTCATTGCTAGAAAATAAGAAAACAATCAATTATTAACACTTAGACCCACCGAGTATATCTGATTATATTAAGCTTAGTCACATTAACAAGAGTTAAAGTCACATTGTTGTCCAGATTCCCTGTAAATAAAATTACCCAAGGGCCTGTCCTAGTGCAGGTTACTTGGATTACGATGTAAATGTGGATTAATGGATTTGGATAACCCAAGCATAAGCACCATTTGTTCCCTTCTTCACCAATTACATGTAATTGGATTTAAAGGGAAACTGAGCACAGGGCAATCCAAGATCCAAACAGTGCGGAATGAATCCTTACCGGGTGATTCTTGCAGTCAAGTTACATAATGATTTAGTTTATGCCGCATTGAAAATATACAAGCAGTTGAAATCTGTATCAGAAGTGAACCAGTTACTTGCAATCAGTTCATATAAATTCAATCAGGACTTTTATTACCACTGTGTAAGTGGATAAGCGATTTGGGCCAGCATCAGCCTCAAAACTCCTCATCCATATGCTTCCATTTCTCAAAGCATAATTACCATGTTACCAATTACATCTTAGTAAAATTTCTTTTGGAAAGTCAAGATGTCATTTTCACCCATTTCCCACTTCAAGGAAATGGGAGATGAACTGGAATTCTCAAATTTCAAGCTGTTGGTACTTTAATGATATTTGTGAAGTATTTACTTGGAGTTTGTAAGAAATTTGAACTCACACTCATCGTCTTATATGAAATTAGAAGACCTCCAAAACGGGTATTATATTTTAATAAATAAATGTCACATCAAACCACCGAAAGAAATTAATGAAAAAGAGTTACTTGGATGCCCTTTTGTGTTGGTAGCAGTCAAAGGAGGTGATGACATTTCACATCATAGTGACACAGAGTTGGTGGCTCAGAAGAGGTTTAATAAGAAATAGAGTTGGCTTAATCACAATTAGGAAATGGTATCAGACCCTTAATGGCCCACTTTTTGTCATGGATCTGGGCCCTCAATTGGTAGGACAAACTTTCGTTGAGCCCTAAATGGAAAATCACCCTGATTTGAAGTCTATGACCCCACAATCATCACTCAATTTTCTGAGTGGCCAATCAAGGATTATTTAGAAAAACTCTAATGATCAACTGATTAAACGATTGCAAAAAAAGTTCCAAACTTTTGAATGGATTGTTAGCTTATTGGTCCAGATTCATTGATGAATACTGTTCTACCAGGACCAATTTGATAAATTGTTAGCAAAGGATCCACAAATACAATGTGACCATGATACAATGAAAAGTCACATGTGTGTATATGGAACCGGATCCCCTGTTTCGTCCGAACAGGGGAGCCCTGTTTGGACGAATCAGGGGGCGACACATGCGGGGGCGAAGGGGGGCGCCCCCCTTCGCCCCCGCATGTGTCGCCCCCTGATTCGTCCAAACAGGGCTCCCCTGTTTGGACGAAACAGGGGATCCGGACTCGCGTGTATATATATATATATATATATATATATATATCATTTGCCTTATTCGATCCTAACCACATTGATTGGGACCAGTACTCATTGAATGTTGATGAGGCCACACCCATCATTATGGTCAGTGAACGAAGTACATTTCTTATTAGCATCTGCAGAGACACATTTCATTGAGCCCAAGAGGTTTGGCAGCCCCGTTTTGCTGGTAAGCCCATTTGCAACTGCATGCGCAGCTGCCATCAATTATGTGATAAGAGTAAAGAGGGAGAAATAGTGGCTTTAATAGACTGCACGCCAAACTCGAGCAATTGCGCATGGGCTAGCAATCATGGTGGATGTGATTATCCATTAATTTGACCACTTTAATTATGATCATATATATGCTCTACACCTGTAATGTACCTCTATCCATGCCATTTAGGGAAGAACTTAATGCAGCACCATTGTAAAAGGATGAGTGGGGGCCACCTTTTGCGAAAATCAAATTGTCGATTCTCTTCTAACACTTGTTGAGGTAGAAATGAGTAAGGCGTTGTATAGGGCTGTAAAAGGGTCGGTTCCGGTCCGGGTCCAAGGTGGACTCAGAACCGGAACTGTTAGGGAAAATGTGGAACCGGACCCAGACCAAAAACTGTTTCGAAACCAATTTCTTGGCTCCGAAACCGGAACCAGAATCATATATGAGACGGGTTTAGATCCGGGTCTGGATCTAGGTAAAGAATAATATTAAAAAAATATGGATTTTAGGTGAGATTTTAAAAAATTAAGGTAATATGTCGGGTCTCGGATCCACGGGTCTGAACCAAGGTGGAACCAGACCCGGACCCATTTACTTATTGGGCCTAAATAAGGACCCAGACCCGGTTTTTAACGGATCCGAATCTTCGGGTAATCGGAGAATCGATGACCCATTTACATTCCCAGCATTGTACTTGTGCAGTTTTCACGGAAGAGGAAATGAAAAGTTAAGTCCAAGTTAAGAGGTCGGACTCCAAAAACCTTCCCATACAAAGAAAAACATATAAAATTTGATGTTTTCAGGGACAAAAACAGTCGCACCAAATGAGTACTCGATGAACGGTAAGGAAATGCAGCCCACACAATTTATGTGCCACTTATCCTGCACAAACATGTCCTAAAGTATGCCTATGATTAGTGAGATGACCACAGTTGGATTGACTACATCTTGAGCACATGTTCATCTTCCTTCACTTCAATCTTCTTCAGAAAAAATTAAAAGAATGAAGAGCATATGTGTAGAATCCAGTGATCAATTGAACGGTTGGTACAAGGAAATTGACTTCTACTGTTTAAATAAGTTAATATGAAGGGTGTTTAAGCTATATCAATGGTTTGAATTTTCAAAAGGTAGGATCCACTCGTGCCTTTAATAAGAGTGCTACACAGTAAGTTCTGCCCACTAGGTTAAGCCTTTTCTTTTATCATGCTTGCCATTGAAAACCCATTTAAATCGCGCATGCACCAAACAGTCGATGTGCATGGGAGTCTCCTTTGTCTGATGCTAATCTGATGGTGGTAAAGATTAGGCCCAACTGGCTGGTAGGTGCGGTGCCCATCCACCATTATTGTTAAAGAAGAAATTATGTTGAATAGCGTTTGCATTTGCATGTGTGCCGCTAGCTTCATAAGCAAAACACAATGCCTATGATTATATTAGTCTATTAGGGTAGGGCTGTCAATGAGTATTTGATCATCCAAATATTCAATGTGTTCAATCCAGATAAAATGAACTATAAAGTCTATGCAAAAAGAATCCGAGTACCTTGAGCAGCCAAGTGAGAATTGATGCTCTTTACCACATGTAAGGACCATTCTCATATGATGGGCTTACATCCAATGCAAAACCCTATATATGGCAGACGCCCTGATCCGGATGTTAAAGAGGCGGGCCTCCACCAAACAACTGGGATTCACCACCTATAGGATCCATGACAGGGCCCACCTCTGAAATTCAAATAGCTTAAATCAATGTGTCCCAAGTTTTGTCATTGAGCTAAATATCACTCCACTAGTGTCAAGCCGGTGTCAAATTGATCACTTGTGATCAAATTGACCATTTACAAATCATGAATCTAAAAAAAAATCTATATCGTAACATTTACAACGCTTGGGCTATATTGTACCTTTTGGGACCCCAAGAGTTTACAAGGCTTGAATAATATTGGCATTTTGGAGAGCTTTACTTGTACACATTATAACATCTCTACTTTGAAGGCTGCTAACATGAGTCTACTTTATATAAGTCGAACCCCACTGCTCTTTACCCCATCTAGATCTGGATTTTAGTATTTTAGTTGACATAAGATATAGGTCTAATACTTAAAACCCATGTAGAATACAGGTCCCATGATGAATCCATCCAACAAAAGATGAATTCAGATTCCAATGTACCATGGTTCTTCTTGGGATTGAACACTCAATACGCCCCTCTAGTGTATTCTCTACACCTGGTCCACTCCACACTGTTAAAAAACACGCGCGTCTACTTTTTCCATGCACTAGAGATGGCAAGACCCACAGATCGACTCCTTTTCGCACAATGGCATCATTTTCACACAACCCCACGTTATAGAATCCATGATTAGGCTCACCTCGATTCATACCTTTCTTAAAAGCCTGACCAAAAACCTTTCCAAATTAAGATCAATTCAAATACAATATACATTCCAATGATTCTTGGGATCCAAGAGCAATTGATATACATTTTTTTTTTCCATCTCTCCTCTATTAACTCTCTATAAATTGAGTAGACTGCCAAAGCAATTGCTCCCATGTCCCATTTCCTCCTTCAATCTTCTTCTTCCTCTCTTTCTCGTACTAGTACTGCTATTTGAAAAATGAAGGTGTTTTGCATTGTGGTTGGTCTCATGGCGGTGTTGATGATCGGCCAGGTGCCGGCTTCGGTGGCGGTCACCTGCAAGGCGACCGAGCTAGCGTCGTGTGCGACCGCAATCCTAGCTGCAATGCCGCCCACTCCCATGTGTTGCACCAAGCTTAAGGAGCAAAAGCCTTGCCTTTGCAACTATCTGAAGGACCCTACCCTTCAGAAGTACATCAACACTGGGAATGCGAAGAAGGTGTCCCGTGCATGCAACACACCCTTCCCCAGGTGTTAGACCCAAGTCCATGGGATCTAATTTCTTGGGCTAGCTCTTTATTCATATAAGGGACATCTGATTGTAGCTGTGTGATTTTGAAGTAAGAGTGGTGTGGACTAGTCTGCAGTACTGTTGAGTCAGCAAATCGTTTAATCAATGGTGTGGTGTGTAGTACTTTATTATATGACTTTAGTGCATATGATGTTATATTGTAATGACATGTTTTGGTAATTAATTAAGACATTGTTATTGGAGTAGAGATTATCTCTAGTGGGGACAATCAATGTGGGACTTGGGCTGTGACATCGACCATTGTGGTGACAAATGACATTGATAATAGCATGCATGGGTCCTCCAAAAATCATATGGGTCAGATTGAAATTCATAAATTAAGTCAAAATATATCAATAGTGTTGGCATCTGTTAATGGGCCCCACATGTGATCACATGTGGTGGGTCCCAACCAATAGAATTGGCGGGGCCTCACATGACTTCCATATGGTAGTGACGTTGTGGTGGGGGGGCGGGGGGGGGGGGCGGATATTCAGGTTCGATCCCCTCTCTCATCTTTCCAATAGGTTGGGATACCTTTCTCTGCTTTCTCCGTCATAGCAAGTGATAGAGATAAAAGAAAAATGAAATCTCCTTGCTCCCTAATTATCGAGGCTTGACCGACCCCCTCCAAATGCTTAATTTCTTCATTCGGTTAAGAGAAGGGAAAAAAAAAAAAAGAGAGAGAGATCCTCATATGGAAAACTGTAATTAGATTCGATACAACTGATCCCAGCCATTCGTCATCTCACTCTACTACTCACATATCCATCCTTATCCACGGATCTTGCGGAAAGAAATAAATGGGATCAATTTGAGTGAAATAGATGGGATTGATTTTTGGCAGACAATCTCGGATATCTAAATTATGTGCCTAATCCTATCAAATACCCAGTAATGGTCAAGTTTTCCGCAATCAAAGCTCCCGCAGTGACACAAGCTAACAAACAAGCAAAGTTGAGAATAAACATTGGTATGATTCAATCTAGTGGACCCGTAGCCCAAGTCGAAAACAACGACATCCTATAGCTGGCAAGGCTGTCAAATATCTCCACACTAAACATGCCCACTGAAAGAATATTTTATAACCGAGAAATTCTAAAAAGTGCCCCACTTTAAACAAACTCCACCCCCCCCCCCCCCCCCCCCTTTCTTTTTATTTATTTATTTATTTCATTGGGCCCAGTGGCGGACCCAGGATTTTCGTTCGAGGAGGGCATATGATGATCAATTGAAGATTTCAAACATTATTTTGTTGTTATGTATTCACATTATTTTAATGTCATTTATTCACATTATCAATGGCAAAAGAGAGAATGCATTGCATTTAAATAGATACAAAAATATTTAAATACATCAAGCATGAAGCAACTAACATTCTCTATCAAAAGTCATATCACAATTCTAAGAGAAACTTATTACAACTGCCCTCGATGGGAGATGCTCCGGCTATCGGTGAATCCATTGGTTGCATATCGTTGCGAGTCTCAGCCAATGTCGAAGTACTACTTATGGGGTCATATGGGTTGTCTCTATTAGCATAGGTGTTTCAAATGTCTCTTCACTTGTTGGTAATCCTAAACATTTGTTGTTTATTAGAAACTTAGGATACTTTGTCAATTGTCCTAGTTTCCAACGATGCTTGATTTGTGGGTTAAGTACAGGGCAACACTAACTTGTTTTTAAGTTTTAACATAGCTTTTGATATATACAACGAGATTTTATAATAACGTTAGGGCCTCATAAAAGGCCAATTAATATATATATATATATATATTTAGGGAGTTGAAAATGTATTGATGAAGAGGAAGGATGAACAAGGAGGTAAACCCCACCAATATGATGAACAAACAGAACTTGATAGGCCAATAAAATAAAGACCACTAAAAGAAACTGAGGGAATTGCAATAATGTTTTGTGCACCAAGCATGGTACATATTTCATATTTCCATAGGGAATATCTCTTATTTTTCCACAGGTTAGTCTACAGCTTGTACAGCAATTGCAAACCAGTTTTTACAAAATCACTTGTTATTCAATTTTAACAGTGGGTTTACAGCAAAAAGGCCACAGTTAACAGCCAAAACACCATGATTCTACTGCTTAGCTCAGGAATACACATTTACTGTCTTTTCCGACCATGACTTGTGTCTATTGGTTCAATCCCATGGTTTGCAACCATCTTCAAGATCCTATCTAAACTAGGAAAAGCCCAGACTCAACAAAAAGATTGCTCAATGCCTCAATCCTAGCAATGGATTAAAAGCTTTCATACAATATCAGCATCTGCAAGTAGAAGATATTGAATAGAATACAAGGAACGGTATCATACAAGTGGTTATAATTTCTAATTTGAAAAAGATTCTACCAAATGCTCAACTGATTGAGAGTTTGAGATGGTGGAAGCTTCAAACAGTCAAACCACACATGACACCTCCCTCTCCCTAGCTCCCTTGACCCTTCTATGCTGGAGCGTCGAAGCCGCTGAGCCAGACTGCCGGAGCGCTGGAGCTTGAAGGGGAGGGCTGGGATTTCGTTGAGCAAGAGCCCTTGGAGTTGGAGAGGATTTGGGGTTTGATGTTTGAGTTAGAGGAAACTCAGGAAAGGGAAGGGTTTTGAAGGGGAAGGGTTTAGGAATAAAAGGGGGGTCAAGCCTCTTGGGTCAACGGGGTCATGGGCCAGCGGCCCATTGAAAATCTGTGGGCTTTTCAAATCCCAACGGGGTCCAATGACCCCATTGCTCTTAACGTGGGTCTGCCCCTAATTGGGCCTATGTTGAGTCAATTTAGTCTTTTCACACACACTACCCCCCATGAATAGTCAAAAGTCCAAGTTTGATACTCATTCAGCTTTTTCTCGCCGTTGGATTAAAACCATGATAAAATGATGCCTCTAAACCATTAAGTTTTAGGGGCCATAGATCAAAAGGTTTGGATGATCATATAGACTCAATATTTTGAGTATAGGTAGGCCTCATATGGATCTTTTCATCAAATTGACTTCCATGATCATCATGCATCACAGTGGGCCCAATTATGAAGAAAAAACGCTCGGGCGCTGTGTAGCGCTCTCCTTTATAGCCACTTTATCTCTTCAACAATACATATAAAGAATATTTTATAACCACTTCATCTCTTCATCAATACATAAAGCTAAAGAAGTTATTATATACTCTCAACCATGAAGAGGCTCTATTTTTTCTTTTTTTCTTTTTTTTTTTTGGAGGGGGTGGGGTGGGGTGGGGTGGGGTTGGGCTTATATCTTGTATTCCGAGTTTATCGGATTGGTTCATTGAGTTGGCCAATGAACCAAGTTCAGGGTCATGGGTATTTTATTAATTGTATCGGAGTTTTCCTAATGGTTATGAAAGGGTTTCTTGTTGGCCAAGAAAGTAGAGAGCTAGAGAAGTGAGAGCTCTCTCTAATGGGTGTTGGAGTCTTTTGAACCACCTGGGCTGTATGAAGAAAATTTTATTTTCCCGTGGACCTAGGTAATATTGCTGAACCACATAAGATTGTTGTGTTTATGTGTGTGATTGCTTAATGGTTTGATTGCCGTGTGCATTATGATTGTTACCATAGATCACAGGTATTTTTCTAATGCCCCACTTTCCCCAACAGAAATGAGATGATAGCCTATTGTCGTATTTCATGGTGGAAAAGTTTCCTTGTTGACTCACTAGCATGAGTAGTTCTTTGAAATGATACAACATCAGTGCAAATGCACTTTTCGTGGAGTAAAGGTTGGGTTATGTTCATGGATGAGGACCAGTCAAGGTGTTTTGCTTGGAGACTGCACCAGGTTGTGTTTCCACGATCTTTCCCCTTGCGAGAAGCCCACATATATATGGTCAATGGTTACACTAACTGTACCCAGGTGGTCCATACGGATATCAGTTGGGACCTTCCTTAATAAGACATTTAACTCCTTGTAACTCACTTTTAGGGCACATTTGGACTCAGTTTGCATGACCCATACCTCCATCTAAACCGATGGATCTGACACACATGATTCCATTTCGTTACTCTTGTTTAAATGGCACAATGGAGCAATCTTCATCGGTTAATATTTTCATTAGCAAATTCTAAAAACTTTCTCCTTAATGCCTCCTTTGTAGTTTGTTATAGGGGTTCCACATATGATTATTCTGATTACCTTGGGAACATCTACCCCTCATGATTTGGCACCTATCTCAATTTAAAACTAAAACAACCATTACTTTGGCCGGATTTAAATCACCAAAAAATTATACTTAAACATCCAATGAACCTTTGAGGCTAAAAATTTAATTAGGACTAACATTATTTGATCATAGCTGAAAGATGTTAGTAAATACTAATGCTTTGTTGGTTATTTGATTTCACATGTTTTCCCTGCGAGTAGAATAAAGCATTGGATTGCTATTCTCCAAGTATTTTCTTTTTCTCTACTGAAAAAAAACACAGCTGAATCCATGTGGATTCTCATGAAAACATGTTAGATTAAAACCAAATATATTCAGTTTTATTATCCATCATCACAAGCTAACATGCCAAACTGCTCCAACTACTCTTCCCTGCATCTAGTCCTCTATTTCATCTCTCTTAATCCCGTTGAGAAGTTGACGCTGCACTTTATTAAGATGGCAAGATAGAATCTGCCAAAATCACCATGGTGTGCATTTGGAAAGCACCTAGAGCCTATATTTGTGATTTCTCATTTTTCTCTAAGATTCTTAGCATGTATGTCCATCAAATGATAAATTTTGATACAAAGTTTTCACCCAAAGAGTCATCATGCTAAAGACTTTCAAAGCATTTCCATAAAATCACCATAAGTTTTATTCATGAGGAGAACTACATATAAAAAGCAAATATGAACTAATAGGATAAAAAAAATCTACTTTACTAACAACTCATATCAGCCTTAACAAATACTCTAACCACTAATAGATAATCTCTAACACATGCACAAGAATGGTGTGGGATTTTTAATTTGGCCATTTATACATAAATAGACTCCCAAATTAAAAACAGCAACAGAAATCCAGCACGGCATCTGTGCTCGGAATCAGATCTGCATCACGCCCCTAGCACATTCCTATACTCCCAAATCCTATGTACCTTGAAGTTATGCAAAAGTGGTTCCATCTTTAAAATCTAATCAACTCAAGATTTTCTCTAATCAGAATCATTCCAACCGTCGTATGGATCCCGGTTAAAAATGCAATTTGATGTTTTTCTTATGATAGTTACAATTTTTACCTGTGATCAATTTGCCTGTAGATAGGGTGTTCATAATTCATATGTTAGGTGTAAGACCCCGCCCCGAGAGTTTCCGATTAGCCTTAATTATGGCGTGCTTTAGTTATAAGTGAGGTCAGTGGAATTTGGTTAAGTGTGGATTAGAATAACTTTTAAATAGCTTTGGATTATTTTGGAAACTCTTTTGATTTAATAGTACCCTTTGGGGGTTCCTTTATCATGTTTTGTGATTATTTTGGGATTTATTTGATACTCGGAAAAATGGGTATTTTGCCCTATTTAATTTATTTTATCATTCCCTACAACTTTCGTGTTTACCTTGTTTCCATTCGAGACCTCTAGACTCTATTTTGCTAATGATAGGGGTAAAACAGTCTTTTGCACAAAAATCTAGACACTATTTTCGATGTGTCCGAAACCCGTGAAATATATACTTTTTGGAAACTAGAAATTTCGACGAACAATTCTTCATTCTTCGTCGAATCCATCCGAAGCCCGAAAAACGATGTTTTTAGCCCAATTATATTCTTAAGTGGTGGGACCCATCCCCACTTTCTTTATAAGGAGGAGTCTTCTTCTCTTCTTTCTTTTCTTGCAACTTTCCCTTGAGAGATAGCGAGTTCCAGCCCTAGGGTTCTTGCCCTTTTTCCTTGCTTCTTTATCTCCAAGCTCTCATCAAACTCTTGCTAAAGGAAAAATGGAGGCTACAATCTTCTTCCTCACATTGAGAGCCTTCTATTGATGCAATTTTTGGAGAAATCCACCTTCTCTAGAGTTTATTTTGAACTACCTTCTCCCATTTGAGGACCTTCCATGTAAGTGATCTTTCTCATCTTCTAGATTGTGCTTCTACTAGCCCTAGAGAGTCTTCATTTCCATTATTGGAAGTTATCTCTTTCTATTTCTTGATTTTGACATTCTAGGGTTTGTGATGGGTTTCATTTTTAGGGGTTTTTGTGTAGATCTTTGATTTTGAGCTTGGGAGTGGTGATTAGGAGCTAATTAGCTATTTGGAGCCAAGGTAAGTGGATGAATGGATTTTCTTTAAATGATTTCATGTTTTAATGGAGTTAATGATTTTTCACTATTCACCTTGCATTTGTTTATAATCCAATTTATTGTTAGAAATGTACATAATCATGAGTTTCCTTCTTATTTAAATGTTCTCTTAAATGTTGTACATTAATGTTGTATTTTGATATGTATGAACTCTCATTTGGTGGTTGTGCATTGAATGGGAATTGATAGAAGAATGGATGTGATTTTGGGTTATAATGCATGGTTGTTGGAGGACTTGAATGTGGTTGAAGTTGGTGGAAAAAGGACCATAAATGTGTGTTAAGTGTTGGCTTCATTAGTGTTGAGAAATGTAAGAAGAAGGGGACTTGGACTGCAGGTTTTACAAGTTTCTAGAGCAGTTCGCTTGAGCGAACCCAACATCGCTCGAGTGAACCCTTCACAGAACTTCAATCGCTTGAGCTAACCACATGCTTCGCTCGAGCCTTCCTGATCCGGAGTAGTTCGCTCGAGCGAACTCAACCTCGCTCGAGCGAACCCCTCACAGAACCTTGGTCGCTCGAGCCTCTCTCCTGCTTCGCTCGACCTTTCCTGACTCGGAGTTGTTCGCTTGAACAAACTCAACCTCGCTCAAGCGAACCCCTCACAGAACCTTGGTCGCTCGAGCCTCCTCCTTCTTCGCTTGAGCCTTCTTGACTTGAACCAGTACGCTCGAGCGAACTCAACCTCACTCGATCGAACTGTACAGAATTCCTGAGTCTTTTCTATTATTTTCAGGTACGGTATTTTAAGGCTTGGATGGGTTGTTTTGCTGCCCTACCACCTTGGAAGGACCTAGGGGATGACATAAGGAGACTAACTTGGAAAGAAACCTCACTTCGAAAATGTATTGGGAATTGTGAATTTATTAAACTGTATAAGGAAACTTGGGATGTCTACCATCATCCGAGTACCATGCCAGGAGCAATAGTAGACATACAAGACCTTTATACATATTGTATGAATACAGAAGCCCCAATACTTAGTCCGTATTGGTATAAGGAATTATCGTACTGTTTTACTCAGTCTATGCTTGTCCTAACCCGATTTCACCTAATATCATTAGTTTTGGTCTCAAACTATGAATTTATGTACCTGACATGTCCTGCCAGCCCTGTACATGCATGAAAAGATAATGATGTGAAATGTGTGTCTATGAGCACCATGCCCCGCTTGCTTGAGTGTTTTACATTGATATAGTTTTGTACATGTTTTGATTTCTCATGTAACCTATGAGTCGGCACCACTAAGCTGTACATGTTTTGATTTCTCATGTAACCTATGAGTCGGCACCACTAAGCTGTACATGTTTTGATTTCTCATGTAACCTATGAGTCGACACCACTAAGGTTGGACATCCTCGTCAGTCTGATCAACTGACTTAGACCTCCCCTTCGTGCTCCCGCCAGTTGCAACTTGGATCATGTCCTGTCCCGTTACTCGGTTCCGCGGCCGTGGTCTTGTCTAGCGATATGTATATGTATATAATGTTGGTTCTTGCCACTTCGCGTGCTCGAGCCCAGCGCACTGATTGTGCTCTCATCACATTAGTGATAGAGAGGATTTAGCTTTAGTGTAGTTGCCATCTTGCTAGTTCCCTGTTATTGTTATCCTGCATGTTTTATCTATATATGCATTTTGATAAATGATATATTTTGTTTATGAAAATAAATGTTTGGATAGATTTCAATTTTTTTTTCAATTTATCTTTCGATTTCTCTCAATGTGATATCTATTCACTCACCTGTCAGACCGTCGTGTCTGACCCATTTTTGTGGTATTCAGGTCCAGTCTCCGTTATTACCTTCGAGGAGGAGCTAGAGGAGGCGGTCGGTGAACCGCAACAATTAGTGGAGTGGCAGGCTAACAATGTCATTTAGACATTTTGTTTAACTTTGAGCTGCATAACATTTTGGGGAGTTTATAGAATGACATTGATTTACACTTTTGGTTGTACTGGCCTTTGTTGGCTATTATTTTTGGAGAATGTTAATTTAATTGATCTTTTTTTTAAACTTCTAACTTTATATTTTGGGAATGCCAATGAGATCATTGCTCACTCTGACATCATGTTAGTTACATGTATTTATCAGTCTTGTGTTGGAATGGATTAAGAATTTGATTTACTACACGCTTCCGCATCAATGTAGATGTTTTGAGAGTGTGTGTGAAATCCTTACCGCGGAAACCTATGGGAAATTAAGTGAGCGTATATCCAAATGTCCGTTGTTAAATTCATGTATGTATGTGTATTACCGTTCGCGGTCCCGGATCTCGGTCCTGGGTCGCGACACTAGGGTCGCGCCAGGCTGAGCAATATATGGGCTTGACCCGAGTTTTAAAAGAAAATGCCCAACTCAGGCCAGAAGGGCCTGGCGAAAAAGGGTTAGCCCAAACCCGGATAAAGGTTTTTAGAAATTAAAAAAAAAAGGCTTTCACAATTAGTACAAGCTATAGCTTAGGTAGTTGTGGCTTATGTGCACCCATGTATGTGCATGTGTTCAAGTCTCCATGTTGGCAAAAAAAAAAATTCCATTTTTATTTAAATCATGTCTCTCATTTAGGCCGGGTTGGGCTTCCGGCTCTTTACTATTGAATCCAAGCCTGCCCTTTATATTGAACAAGCCCAGATTTTGGGTCCAAGCCTGGGCTGATGTAGGCTGTGCCCAGGTAGGGATTCAGGCCAATTCGGTCCACGAGCGCCACTAACTGTAGTTAGAGTAAGATTTTTAATAATAAAAAAGGTTAGACAGGTGATTTTGAGTGATTAAGACTCTAGGTTGCCTAAATGTTCAAATTTATCTTGTAAATATACTGAAGCATCCTTTCATGCTTTTAGGACTCTAGGTTGCCTAAATGTTCAAATTTATCTTGTAAATATACTGAAGCATCCTTTCATGCTTGGGCACATCCTGATGAAGACACAAATCTACTCCCCATCCAACACATAAATTAGCACGTGTACAAACTTAATATCAATCTGAGTTTTGCAGGTGGTTTATATCTAGTGTTGCAATGATATTTTTCTACCTAATGTACTCAATATTTATTTACACTATTGCCATGCTTGTCATGCCTCCAAGTAGACCTAAAGAGAGGAGCAATTCTCCTCACCAAGCATTGTTTAGGTTTGTAGCGGAATTTTCACCTGAGGGTTCCGCACTTGTGTGGCATGGGGCAAAATCTCTTCTTCTCTGAAGGTGGGGATAAAAAATCTTGCAGGTGAACGATGCATGATGCAGGACTCAACAAGAGAAAGTCTACAAATTGCTATCAAATAATTATTCCTTTAATAAAAGGTTTATTAGCTAGTCATTACCCCGAAAAACGAGAGAGGTTTCTACAATGGGGCCATGTACAGTCAAACAACCATAGAAAGCCCCTAAATTATTATTATTAAAATTTCCCTTGTGAGATAGTGAAACAAATAATTGTTGGTTTTTATTGACAAATAACAAAAATGCCATATGTTTAAACTTTGATCCATTTAACAAAATCACTAATAGTAATGGGTGATATAAGAGGCAAAATTATTTTTTTATCTTCTAACCGAAAGGATAACTCATTTGTGCGTTGGTTTTCCCCTTAGTGTAACTTTTAGCCATTAATAATACCACTTGGTGCCCAAAGTTGAAAAAACCCCCCACAGGTGCCCATGCAATCTTTATGGACTAAAATGTCCTTGACAAACTTTGTGATATTGTATACTATATCTTGTGATTTCACAAAATTTTTAATTAATGCAATATCGCATAAAAGCCCCACTCTTATTGGGTTAAAAAATGAGGCTGTCTTTGTAATATCCCACAGTTTACAATTTTATGCGATATCGCACCATCAAGCATTTTAGTTCATAAAAAATGCACTAGTATATGTGAAGAACTTTCACAACTTCTCCCAAGGTGAGATTATCCATGACCAAAGGTTACAGTACATGAAAACCCCAAACAGTCAATTGAGACTTTTAGTAAAAAAGCATGACATACAAAACGTTGAGGCCTTCCTGAGGTTGTGTGACAACATGGAGGCCTTTTGTTATTTATAATAATAATAATAATAATAATAAAAACTATGAAAATCAGAGTCCAAGACAAGCCAAGGAATATCAAGTATCATCAACATTTCAATATTATATCCTTCTCTCCCTCATCCTTTTATTATTTTTGTTAGAACCATTTTATCATGAATTTCTAAATGTTCTATTCTGCCAAGAGTATTCCTATCAAACAACCATCTCTTTAACGAGAATTGAAAATTCAGAGATGACCACCTTAGTAAATCAAGTGGCAAAAACAAAAAGTTCTTTAAGAACTTTCAATGCAGGCCACTAAAATGTCCAAACCAGCCACTCTATGAAATGAGATACAGAAAGCACAACAATGAAAGTAGGTCCGAACCTTCACCGACTTCGCCGTTCCACCGCACGTCAGAGAGTCACTAGTCCATTCCATCCAATACTGAAGAAAAGTTGCATGGTGGAAACTCCCAGCTGGGTACTGACAATCAAAAGGAGACAGGAGAGGATTCCATCTACCTTCCTCCAAACATCTTCAAGTCTCCATTCAGAAGTCAAAGTCTCCCACTCCAATAAAAAATATCCAAGTCCATCAAAAAGATACCCCAGCTTGACTTCTCTCTATATCTCTCTTCGTTCCTCCTCGTTCCCTCATTTTATGTGTAATCAGTTCAAACGAGATCCTCACTTTGCAATGTGTTCTGTTGTGGTCTGATGATGGTGTTAAGAAGCACTGTGTTTAGGATTAGATATGGCTGCTCGTTTCAACTCTTTCCTTTCTTTCTTCTCTCTATCTTTTCTTCTCTTCACTCACCTCAAGCAGACGCTTCTGGCCACAGAAAGTGTTCTCCTTTCGCATGTGGTACTGTTCGTGGGATCCAATTCCCCTTCTCTAATATCAGCAGTCCTCCTGATTGCGGCATATACAACATCTCATGCAGCAACAACATACCAATTATCAAGTTTGTGGAGGATAGAGGATTATATATGGTTAAAAGCATCGCATATGAATCAAACCTGCTTGCTATTCAGTACAATGATCTAGTTCGTGCTAATACGACCCAAATCTGCAGCAACCTTCAAAATTTTACAGTACCCAGTTCTCCTTTTCTTACCTTCAAATCTATATCACCAAACTACACCTTCTTCAAATGCAAGCAGAGTGATGTTTTTACACCCCCAAAGAACTTCACGCTGTACAATTACACACAGTGCAAAGACTGCGTTCTTCATTACACAAAAAATAGGAGCCTACCAGCGATTGAACACAACTGTTCTGTATTTGTGATTCCCATGTCTGAATGGATAGCCGACCCATATGGGTTGAAAGACCTCATTCCTCTGTTGTCTGCTGGTTTTGGACTTCAATGGAACCTCACCCATGAATGCGAGGAATGTTTCATGAAGAGAGGAGGCTTTTGCAATCAAAATAAAACTACTGGACAGTTTATTTGTTCTGGTAATCAAGGATTTGGATTTAGTTTTCGTTTTGTTTTATTATTTTTTTTTTGCTAATGATTAACTGAGAACTATGTATTTTTTTGTTGTTTTAATATTTAGCCCATCTGGTCCTTTCCGAAATGGCTCAGACTTGCTTGACATTGATGTTTCTTTCTTTCTTTTTTGTTCTTTTTTTTTTTTTTTTTTTTTTTGTTGGGGTTGTGTTGGGGTTGGGGGGGGGGGTGGGGGTGGGTCTGAACCAAAAACAGAACATGAAGCATCTAACAACAGAGAAATGGGTTCTGCTTTGTCAAACTGCCTTACTTGTCACACAAAACAAAAGCAGCCTAAAACCATGTATTGAAACCAATTTATTGTTATTCTATTTTACTTATGAGAATTCAGGAAGGACATGATGTCTAGGAGGTTTGAATTTAGTCATCCGTATCAAAAGATGAGGCACATAGAATGATTTACAGAGGAACCCAATGCTCAATATTGTTGTTGTGGGTTCTGTTCCTTCTGCCGCCTGCTGATTTTACCGAGTAGTACTTCGTTCTGTTTGATCTTTTGATGTTGCTAATGTCTGTGCTACTGTTACATCATTGTTGCTTACTTAGTGTAGTATTTTCCTCAAACTGGGATATCTAGTTCTAAGATTAGGCCTCTGCAAGTGATTTAGTGCACTGAGATTCTCTGTTCTGTTGTATTTGGCCTTATCTTTCTCTATAGACAACAAAAACATATTTTTATACGAAGGGGCTATAAAAACACCCATTCTTTTTTATGCTAGTCCCTTCTAAATGAACTCAGACTGAAGTAAGAAAAATGGTGGAGGTTAACGAAGGGGGTCTTTCAAAGTAGTAGTTGTTTTGAAGGAGGAAACATCTGATGCATCTCAAGCTTAGTTTTGTATCTCAGCTCTTACCCATGGCTCAAAGTTTTCCTACTGGCTAAAGTCTTTATATCTTTCTTTATGCTTGAATATCAAAAGCCTAAACAGAAACCTTGAAGATAAATGATACCAGAAGGTCTAAAACAAATAATGCAATGGGACTTACCTCTGTGCTCTAGTTGTTATTAGTCCTTACTACTTTGTCCTAGAACATAATACCCTGAGCAAAAGGGTGCCTGGTGAAACACCTTTGTTTGCTACAGATGGCATGGCACACATAAATCCTAACCAAACAGATGAGATAATGCCTGAAGACCTTACTGGTAAGAGGACCCTAGCAGTCTGCCTAATTGGGTGATTTCTGTCCACTGCAAATGGATGATAAGATTATATAAAAAAAAAAAAAACAAATCAATGGGTACAATTTCGGGGTAAAATACTTCTGATTCTAGGTCAACATTGTCAAAATAGATGCATCTAGGACCTGTGGTGTGTCATAATAATGATCTAAGTCAGCGATGGGAAAGAGAAAAAATAGTGTTCATACAGTGTAATACTTCTGATAAGAAAATTTTCTTTGCGCAAATGAAGTCAAAACGGGCAAGGCAATTTCTCCCCTCCAACCAATCTTCTAAAATTCTTTAGTCCTAAGTCTGAATTGTTAACCGCGTCAAATACAAAAAAGATTACTTACAAAGAAATTTTGGAGGGTTATTTATTTTCCTCACTTCAAGGAAGACAACTCTATACTTTCTGGCGGTGCTCAACAATTTTTTGACACCCATCATTGACTTTCCATTTTCACCATTACCAATTGTTGGGCATGGTCTTTTCACCCTGCCTTAATATTTCTCAAAGGTGTTGTTCAATCATACAGGATGCAAATCTTATGGTATCTACCATGCATAAGCCAGAAGGATATTCTACTTTGAGACTCCTCCACCTAACTGTTCAGTTGTTCTGTTTCACATGCTTCAGCACATCAATTGGACTTGGTCCAGTTTCGACCTTCTGTCTTTGTTTGCCAGCGTTTTCCTCTGATATGGGATGAAATCCATAATTGCTACATGTGCTCCTCAAGTGGAGGCATGTCCATTCCAAACACTACTGCTTTAGATCTTATCTGCTCACATTTCTTTAATACTAAAAATTATCCAATTTCTGATTTCAAGAAAGAGACCTTGCTTTCCTTTGTTATTGTTTTCTATGATAATCATGGAAGCTGAACTGAAAATTATTATTCTTGTTTTGCATGTCTTAATATATATATATATATATATTTCAACCCTGCCTATCAGTTACAATGATTTTTAAATTTAAAGAGCTTAGGCTTCCAGAAACTTATGAGGGAGCTAAAGCGACCATTAGAGCTTTAGGAGTTTTCACTTGGTGATGACTTTAGACCTCATTATTATTATTGTCATCTTTCCTCTAAACTCACTTCACATTATGCCATTGCAGATGCTCATACTGATAAGACTTGTACTGATAAGAAGAATATCATCATAATAGGTATTGCACTTCCCATGCCTTTTTCCATTTTCTTTTTGAGTACTAGGAAGACGAATAAATCATATTGGGGTTGCATTGGTAGACATGCGTTATCAAGTCTTCTTCATGGGCTAAACAATGCTGGCTACAAATCATGGTCATCAAGTGAGCCAAAAAGTTCACTTAAGACAAATCAACCTTCAAGTTGCATTGTATGTATTGAGGAGTGGGCTCCACCCAAGAGGAGTATTGAAAAGTATTTATGCTGCCTCTACTAAAGCCTCGAGGTTTTGGTAGCAATGGTCAGCTAAAGAAATTTAAGATGGTATAAGAGCCTACCGGTCGCGAGTTTGAATCTCAGGAAGAACAACTCGGCGCAGAAAAAATGCATGCCACCAAAAGTGCGCCGACTGGGTTCCACTTAAGGGGGAGTATTGAGGAGTGGGCTCCACCCATTATGCTGCCTCTACTAAAGCCTCGAGGTTTTTGTCAGAATGGTCAGCTAAAGAAATTTAAGAGTATGTACATGTATGGCTCATGATGGCCCTTTTTTGGGAGATAGCATGTTTAAGTGTGGTAACTTCATAAATGGCCCTGATCTTGCACACATGTATCCTTGCTCAAACACCCTTTGCCTTATATCTTCTATCAGTTTTTGCAAGGACTAACTGCAATTCTTAATTATGCATGTGTTCCATACATGTGTGCCATGCACACCAAATCCTAGCCTAAAAATGGTCAGGCCTGCTTGCAGGTGGGCCCCACTGATGAAAAAAATCGATTCTTGTACCTTGAAACATAATTAGTGGACTGTAGATGTACTTGTGTGTAGGTCGGACTGCAAGGAGATCTTCATGTGCTCTGTTGAGCAGAGAAGTTTGTTGAGATGAAATACTGTAAGTCTACATTCAATCAACATAAACTGTACATATGGTAGATCCTACCTAGGACGGCTTACAGTTTCAAAATTAACATTTGAGTACTTGATGATCCTAGCCTTATGGACAGATCATTTACCTTGTTATGATTTAGACTGTTAGCTTTTGGTGAAGGTCTATAAACAGCTGCAACTTCCTTTTAAGTAATGCTTTAAGTACTTCATGACTATAATTGTGGTTGAGCATATGGATTCTACACTAGTTCAACACATTTCCTGAGTAATTTTCCTCCTCTTGCAGGTGTTTGTGCAGGATTTGGAACCTTACTTTTATGCTCCGCCTTCTTCCTCTTCTGGTGGAATCATAATAAACACAACCCTTCAACCTCTTCAAAACCACCCTCTCGAGCCATGTCTTCTGACTCGTCTCTTAAAGAGGACCTTGAAAATGGCCTCCCAACTAAATTCTTCAGCTACAAGGAGCTGGAAGAAGCCACCAACAACTTTGACCCTTCTAAAGAACTTGGAGATGGTGGCTTTGGCACTGTATACCAGGGTAAACACAGCTAAATCTTGCTTTTCTTTCTACAAAAGCCATCTCCTCTGAACAGCTATTGTTAATTTATTTTTTCCTTGTTTTAGCGCTTGTTTTAGGGCCTAGGGGCCTGCTTGGTGTTCTCCCTAGGGACAATTTCTCAGTAGAAACATCTCACTAACAATGCGATATGGTGAACCTAGTCTTGTATCAGTTATTTCTTTCTCTTGAGAATCTAATAAAAATAACCATAACGCTGGCATATCTAAGTATATATCATGAGAAGAACAATTGGTCTGATTTCATAGTTTGCCTGATTATTTTTCAAGTTCATAGTTGGCACAGTTTGCTTTGCTTATTCTTTGGTTTAGGTTCATTTAATTTGATTTCTGATTTGCCCAATTTGTAATTCAAGTTCACTGTCTAAGTTATCTTTCAAAAAGATGAAAAAGTTGACCGCCTTGGATGAAAAAAATCTGATTTTCGGGTTCAATGTTGTTTGTTTCTATTTGCATGGTTTGTAGGTCCACTTCTACTAATTTTTAGGGACATCATTGTCTACGAATATATATATATATATATCGAACCTTAAATGGCCTTGTCAAACTTCGTATGTTGATGTAGTGTTTCATAAAATTTTCTTATATAACGTCTTCTAATAATTACAATTAAGACAAAAGTCACAAAACCCCTTCTAAAGATAGGAAGAAAAGGGTACACAGAAACAATTACTATATACACATTAAAGTAGGATTACGAGTCCCAAATTAAGTGGTAGTAATTTGATTCAATCTGCAGACTTTACCAAATTGATATTGAATTACTGAATGAATAGAATCGTATATTTTCAAAAGATGAGTTTGCAGTCTGAACCTTGTTAGTTCAAATTAGCCAAATTTAGAGAGGCTATCCTTCCAAAAAGCCTTTTGGGCTGTTTGTATGTTTCCAACATCAGTGAAAAGAAATCGGAGAGACATTCTTGTGATGATAAATTGATAATAGATCCATGGCATGGTTAGATCATGAAAAGGATGGTTAATTTTGGCAGAAAATAGATCTTGACCCTCTCTTTCGGAATGAAATTAGACCCATGTAAATATCCTTTATTGACCCTTCAACCTTCTCTTCTCCTGTCAAAGGTTTTTCACCTTTCTGCTTTCCACATAAACCTGGTTGGAATGACACAGATATGCCCCTAAAACATTTAATTAACAGTTGTTATAGCATAAAAAACATTTACATCAATTGTAATAATGTTAGAATGTCTCACATAATGGGTGTTCAAAACATCAGTTAGAACTCTCTTGACAGCTATTTGACAGTGGCGCCATCAATGATCTGTAAATAATCATGCAAAAAGGCCAAATATGTGAAGATACCTGACAATCGCTGGAATGGGTGCTAAAGTGGTGCCTTATTTTTCTTTGTTAAGTTTGGGAAAGAACAATTTTGAAACATTATATGTACTCATGCTTTGCATTCGTATACTGAGTTTTAATCCTTTAGGTGCTTGTAAACAAAATATAGGAAGAAGAAAGAGGGAATTTCTTCTTTTTTTCTGTCTTCATACCATTTCATTAGAGATTTGCTTCTTTTTGCAGGTACGCTGAGGGATGGGCGTAATGTCGCAGTCAAACGCTTGTATGAGTACAATTGTAAACGAGTTGAACAATTCAAGAATGAAATCAGTATCCTTTCTCGCTTGCAACATCCAAACCTTGTCTCATTGTATGGGTGCAGCTCACGCCACAGCCGCGAACTCCTCATTGTCTATGAATTTATCCCCAATGGAACTGTGGCTGATCATCTCCATGGAGACCGCGCTAAACCTGGTGCATTCACTTGGCCTACCCGAATGAGCATTGCTATAGAAACTGCAGATGCCCTCAAATACCTTCATGCTGTAGACATTATACACCGTGATGTGAAAACAACCAACATTCTCGTCGACAACAATTTCCATGTTAAAATTGCAGATTTTGGCCTCTCTCGTTTGTTTCCCTATGATGCCACACATGTTTCAACTGCTCCTCAAGGGACTCCCGGTTATGTTGACCCGGACTATCACCGGTGCTACCAACTTACTGAGAAGAGTGATGTGTATAGCTTCGGAGTGGTCTTGATGGAGCTTATTTCATCAAAGCCTGCTGTGGACACCAGTAGACATCACCATGAGATTAACTTAGCTTGCATGGCGATTAGCAAGATACACAAGCACGCACTGAATGAATTAGTGGACCCCACTCTTGGATTCGATTCAGATTATGAAGTAAGGAGAATGATTACACAGGTGGCTGAGTTGGCATTTAGGTGTTTGCAAGATGATAAGGAGATTAGGCCTCCAATGGAGGAGGTCTTGGAGTGGTTGAGAGGAATTCAGACTGAGGAATGTAAGGGGGAGAGGGTAATGGAAGTGGATACGCCGACTGATGATGAAGTATTGCTGAAGAAAATGCCGCCATATTCACCTGATGATGTTGCTGAAGCATGGGAAAGCAGTACAACCACTCCTAATACTAGTGGATGATGTATATTTTTCACTTATCTTTTGTAAATAAAGTTTAGGCTCATTCGCCTTCAGAAGCTAGATGGTAGCCCATTCTATCTTCTCTAGTTACTCTTTTGAATTTGGTAGGGAGGCTAAAAAATCTTCAAGGATGTAATTAGTAAGTAGTTTCTAGGTGGAGGACATGTAATTATCTAAAAGTAACTTAAGACTTTAGACGGTCTCCTACTGTTTAAGTTCAAGTGATAATTCAGCACCCAAGGAAAGTTGGGATTCTTGGAACTTGGTTGCCCTGCACTCAACCACCTGTAACTCTTTGCAACTGCTTTTAATAATCAGTTGTTGCAAAGAACTAAACAATTGTGACTTACAGGTACTCAGATCATCCAATTGCCTAAGCACATTACATGGCCTCGGTTTACAAAGATCCTGAGAGCGGTGCTCTATCCATTATTTGTACTGCAAGGTTGGAGGTCATGTAAGTTGTCAAAAAAAGTTATCTTGACTTATAGGTAGTTAAAGGTTTTTCAAACATATAAACCTTCATTTATTCAGTAATTCATGAGTCCGCTATGTTGCAGTGACTAGAGCCCATTACTCTAAATATCACCATTCGAACAGTCATCTTCTTTGCCTGTGCTTGCATTCTCCTTTGGCACCAGCTCTCTGGAATTAGGCAGCTATTTTCAACATCTTTTTTTTTTTTTTTATTGTGAAGGACAGCTTTGTTTCGGACCTAATTTTACTGCTTTCATCCACGTCCTCATCAACTTACCGCTTTTCTTTGTTGGGCCATCAACATGCATAGCCAAGTATGTTTCTACCATTGCTGATAAGGCTTTGATGATGACAACATAGTCGGGACAAGACTTTGATGATGTTGACGATGAGACATCTTTATGTAAGATCTTGTGTAACCACTTAGCTAACATTCCTTCCAAAATCAATTGGTGATGGAAGAGGCACAATTCAATGTTTTATGCGGCATTCGACATTGCGCCCACGAGCCTGTTTTTAGAACGGTCACACGAGCGGCATTGTGGCGCGCCCATGCTCAACACTTTCTTTCACCTAATGATAAGAATTTCACCTCTTCATTGTACATTTTTAGGAGGGTTTTTTTTTTTTTTTTTTTTATTGATGTGCTTTTATACGCTTGCTTAACTTGTTCTCTATGATGGGTGTCACATAAAGATTCACAGCCACCAACGGAACTAGAGGTATGGCACCCCCAAAAAATTTCATGGAGCACCTTAGAGTTTGAGAAAACTCTATGAGGTTTCTGCGTATTTCCCCTCCAAGATTTTTTTTTTGTTTTTTCACAATGGCCCCTCCAAGGAAGCTTTCCGAGGTTCTGTGCAAAGCCAGGATTTTACTCTTTGTGAGGGGGTCGATCAAGAATATCAATGGGCCTAATTATAAAACATCTAAACCATTAAAAAAAGGTCCTTCCCCCTATATACTCTTTATATGATTTTCACTTAAATGATCTATAGTCAGAACAATAACTTTCTGAATATTTAGATAAAACATTTACAAATATATATATATATATATTTTAGAGATCTTCTGATGAGCCTTACATCATATTGGAGTGAAATTTCACGTTCAACACCATCAAAGTTAACTATGAGGAAAAAAAATTTAATTGAATCACGAAAGCCTTCTATGACAGTGGGCCAACTTATAAACATCCAAATTATTGAAAAAAAAAAAAAAAAACACATTATCTTCATGTGGTGTATAATCATCCTCAGGTTTTACTCAAATGACCCACCTTCAAATTAATAACTTTTCATACAAATTAATCTGAAGATCAGCCCTAGTGTACAACATCAATGATACCTTGATTATAGGCATGATGGTGGGCTGTCACATTTGTATACAAAGTAAGACAGTTATGATGAAGGAACTCTAGAGAATTTTTTGGGGTGGGTATCTTGCATATGTATCCCATGGAAAAATGAAGACCCATTTGTCACATGCATGGCTGAGTCACGATCCTTATCTTGATGACGAATCCTTATAATCTTCTCCCCTTGTAAAGTAATGACATCATAAGGCTTGTTTTGCTGGGCCGAGCCCCAGCCAGCCAGGCCCAGCATGGCACTGCCCATAAACATTCTCGGGCTGGCATGGCCCACTTTGCACCTGTTCCCTGGGCGATCCCTTTTATATAAACCTTCATGGGTTGGGTTTCATGTGACCCATCAACCTGCATTTACCTGCTACTCAAAGGGACTGCACTTTCAGCTCTTTTTTTATGGTCCACAATTTCTGAAATTTACATATAAGCCCTGTCATCTATCAAAAAGCCCCTAACTATCAGTTTTACGTTAAATTTTGGACTGTTTGGGCCCCAATTTCTCTTCAATTCTTAATCGAACCCTTTCGGGCCTTCTTAGGATGTTCACTCCTAAACCTTATCAAAAGATGAATCATGGGCGGATGGAGCTTGGCTAATGGATGCTCAAACCTCGAATTACAGGGATTTAGGAAGTCCACAGCTATTTGGGAAGTTGACTTGGCTTTGGAAGGCTAAAAAGGGCTCTGGTGAATGATCTCAAAAGGGCATATACAATCATACCATCATATATGACCATTTTATGGATGGATCTAGCCATGTCCATGCTTGCGTATCAGACCTTTGGCCTTGCTCTTATTAGATTATATGGTCTCAATCCAGTGGATGATGTAAATAAATTGATTTAATTTTTTATTAATATAATCATGCTTTATTTCATGAGATGAATGGTATTTTATTCTTTGTTTGCACATAACCAATACAACATAACATGATGGTTCATGAGATGAACCGGAACTCACAAGTATATTATATGTGATCCATGTATGTGGATGAGATCCACATATAAGAGACATATGTCACAAATCTTATACTTGAATTGATTCACAACCGGTGATGAGATTGGACATCTCGTCTGACAAGGTTGCAGCATTATGATCACTATGTAATAGTGTGATTTGTCTCAATCATCAGAGTGTAAGACTCTAGATTATTGTGCCGGTACATCATATGTACTGAAGAACCATGAGATGCACCATATACAAATTTGTCTTTAAATTAAGGACCGCTCTCATAATTTCCTAGCAATAGGCTCTTAATCTTGAGAGATTAATGAGCTCAAGTTTCTATTATTTATTTTCTTTGAATCACCAGTAAGTGAGGCCAATTGTAGGTCAACACCTTGGTGTCTTGGGTACATGGTACTGAGATTGTGGGAATATATAATTGTCAATATGGAATCTATCCTCTAATAGATATATCCCCTTGTGCCAGTCAATGAATTTATCATTGGTAAGTGTGCACCCATCTCAATTAAGAGTTAATTGGATGGTACTGATGATCACTGCGATTAATTGGATCACAAGGATAATAAGATATGAATCTAAATTGGTTGAACAGATTTAATCCAATTGATCCATGGAAATAATTGATGGAGGGGCCTACTTATATTAATAAGGAAGATTAGGGTCTTCCTATAATTTATTCCTAAGACTGGAATTCAATTACATTTATTTAGTGGAGTTATTTGCAATTAACTGTGGGTCTGGATTGCATATGAGATATGGGGTCCGGATATCCCAGTTAAAGCCAGCTTCTATAGAATCCCTAGTAGTCCCCACGCTAGCCCTAATAAGAGATTGTTTCGAATCCATTTTGGAGTCTAATAGGAAGGAAGAGAAGGATATTAAATATAATAGAAGTGAGACTTCTAATTATAATTAAAAAAAAAAAGAAAAAAAGAGGAGGTGCTCGCATGCTATAAAAGGGGAGGAGAGGCTGGACGTCCAACACACTTAATACACGCCCAAGCTCCTCTCTCTCCTCTCTCCTCTTTTCTCCTGCGGTTCGCTTCTAAAGATTATAGGGTTTGTTTCTTTTGGAGATCCCACCATTCTCCTTGAGAAGAAATCTGATAGAGGGTCATAGCGTAGAAGACTACAAGGTTTTGGAGATCCTTCTTGCTCTTATAAAAGTGTTCTTCAACAAGCCAAATAATCAACTTCGCCATTAGAGCACAACCGGGCTCCCAATATTAGATCCACTTCATCTCTTTTGTAGATTTCCGTGGTTGCTTGTTGCTGTTGTTTTCTATCTTCTAAATAGTGTTATTACCGATCTTGATTCATGAAAAAGAGGTTTTGGATCCTGTATTGGAAAATAAAGGTCCCATCTACATTGGTATCTTTTATCCCTCCGCACGGGCTTCAAAGCCAATAAGACGTGCCCAATTTCTTGGCTGGATTAATATGTTGCTCTTCTCATAACTTTTTTTTTCTTTATAGATTATCTGATCCTTCTCTTATACATTTAACTATATATAATGTAGAGTCCCGGTTTTTGTCGTACTCACATTCTGTTGTTTGAATGGCACCATTATACTGTATTAAAGCCAAAGCATTTTCAATCTAATTTGGACATTCTGATGTATTTTGGATAGACAGTTATTCCGTCCTCCCTTATCTCTTGTGAATGTACTTCTTGTCACATGCAACACTTCCCATGTAACTACCCATCTCATGTTACTACCATATCTCTTGTTACTTTTCCGTTTTTCCTTTTTCCTTTCTACAAAAGTGCCTTTCTACCTCTCTCAATTGTGTGAAAATTGGTACAGTCATGTGTTTTCTTCTTTTATTCTTTCGAAGATTTTACTATTGTGCAATGTATTTGGGCCCCCATTTAAGTCAATAATTATTTTCTAATTGCATGAATATTTGGTTTGAATTGTATAGTCAAACTCGTACTCAAGCACAGGTTCTTGTGCTAGTTTCTATTTAAACCTGAATAACGCAAGACCTAAAATTAACTATGAGAGATATTAATCATTCAATCCGAGGCATTTTATAAATCAATCAAATTCTGGTTGTCCAATCCAACTGTGGACATCGCCATAATCAAAGTAAGATTTTATCTCGCAATGGAAGAGCAAGCTGGAAGATTTTAGCAATCTAGCGTCTTCATAGATATACATTTCTTATAATTTCTAAGAATTCAATTCCATGCAAATAAATGAGCCCTTAATTTCATGATCCTAGCCATCAGTCAACAGCCTTAAACTGGACTAATGGAATTAAACTAGACAAATAACATTTGCATCCATCTAACACAGATTAGTAAAACAAAATTTAATATCTTGGCCCAGACCTCCAGGGCCCGGGCTGCAAAATATACCAGGATTGAAATTTAATTTGTGTGGCAACTTCACCCTGTTTTCAACTCAATTATCCAATGACGTCTATGATTGCCTGATAGGGAGTCTTTGCTCTATCATCCATCCACAATGGGTCCTACAGATAAATCGAGTCTCCAAAGATGGGCCCCATCTATATGGAATTCATCAAAGATGAGCATAACCAAAAGTTCGAAGAAATGGTAAAAAGCAAGGTTAAGACAGAAAGGAAAGGTCTTTATTTATAGGTGGATGATTGGATGAGCTAGAAAGAGAGTCAATTGGAGATTTGTGGATGTCACCTTTTAAATGCACGCAGGAGAGCCCTTTGAGGCCCAAAACAAACCCACCTTTGCCGATTCTCTCGGCCAATTCAAGCCCATGACGTCTGAATACTTGCCCGAAATTCATGTTACTGATCTTGACCAATACTACCCAACCGTTTTTCAATGCCATGCCCATGCCTTTATATATATACCAAGGACCTAGAATATCTATACCACCCCAGAACTCTCTTCCTCTCTATCAGAAGTAGAACCTTCATGGCTGATGTAAGGGATTCTAATATCGAAGATGCAAATGTCTTCGACACGGGCTCTCTAAGGGCACAACTTCCTCCTCGAAAGTAGGTTTCATCTCTGAGGCTAAGTTTACCATTAGAAAATGGAAACCAAAAGTTTCTTTCATTTTTTAAAGCATTGATCTTCATGTGGGGTACGAATGTTGATGGCCTTTTTATTTGCATGAAATTGAATTCCTAAGAATTCTTAGTAAAATGGGTTCCAAATATTAAGAGAGGTGGCGGGTGACTGTCATAAGGTGGAGATGTAGATAGAACCTTATTAGAGAATATTTTAGATAAGGTTGGATATGAAAATGATAGAATTAAGTGTTATGATAGTTTATATTTGAATTGGATTATCTTAGCTAGGCTAGAACCATTATGATTAGGTTTCTATATATTATTTGATTAGGTTTCCTTTTATCAGTATGATTGAATTTCCTATCTCGCGGTTGTAATGTTGTAAATAGTCATTGGCTATTCTTAATGGAATAACTTTGAAGATTTGTAAAAATATAGTCTCTAAAAATTTAACAACCCTAATTTCCAGGGATTTGATATAGTAATTAATGGTTGCATAATCATTTTCCTCCAAAGAATATTAATTTATGGACACTTGTGGAGATGTTCTACATTTTTTTTTTCTTTTTTGGATGTTGAACTTTGCTTATTCAATTTTAGCCACACGACTTGAATGCTTCAATTCCATCCAAACAAATGGGTCCTTCGATCGTTTTTCTTCCTCTTCGTTTTGAATGAAAATTAAATTATGAAATTTTTTTCTGCCTCAATATGAAAGTTGAAAATTGTTTTCCTACCTCTTGGATTTAACATCGAAGAATAGCAAACCATTATTATTAATAATTTCCAAAGAAACTATTTTTCTTCCTTTGGGGAAAAACGCACCACATAAACATACCATGACCGTTTCAGTCTTGAAAATGCTTTCACCTCATAATATAGAAACTTCAAAAAAATGTTAACATGAAACAATGAAATTACATTCTCTTTGAAAAAATTTGAAAAAAAAAAAAAACCATTTCCATTTGTTTTTTTCAAGACATGCTTCATATATACAAACATATTGGAATAGTTTCTAGTCATCTTAGAATAACAAAAACAAAAGGGAAAATTAAGGTGTTGGTTCTGATGAACCTTTTTCTTTCTCTGTTTTTTTTTTCGCAGCAGCAACAGCAGTAGAAGAGGACTGTCTCGGTACTTCTCAGGCAAATCGCAGTCATATACATGTTTGGCCGATGTAAAATCCCTGGAAGATCTTAAAAAGCCTGAAATCCCAGAGGCCAAGAGGAAGAAGTATTCAAGCAGGGAGGTCTCATGTCTTCCACCATCTTCTTGCAGAAGAGCTTTCAGTAGCAACAATTGTGCCCCTTGCATTGGCGCCTAGAGATGGTCCCAAGTAGTATTGGATTGCTTTTCTCCTCCTGGTCGAAAACATGGTTGATATTTCCACTGATTAGTTCATAAAGAGTTTGTGAAAGACAAGAGAAGTCTCTTGGTATACATACATGTTTAAACTTTTGGTTCCTTGATTTGAAGCCATATTCAAGTATGGGGTTTTGATTGTAGTTATAGTGAGATGATTTAAATTTTTTTTGCAATAAATGTATAGAGGTAAACTGCCGCCCAGCAATGTAAGCTCAGAGGCGCTGAAAGAATAGAAATAATCTTAGTTGGATCTTTTGTTTGTATACTGTGCAATTGCTTTGCCATTCTTGTACAAATATGTAGAATTCTATGTATAACCTACTTTACTTATGCCTTTAATATTTATTGAGGTCTACCTGTACTAGGTGGAATTGATTCAGACAGGTTAATTTTCTTTAATTAGTATAAGACCAAACTAGCAACAAAGGCCCGGGCTTAATATATTAAATTTAGAAATATTATTAAAAACATGTAATAAGAATAAAAGAGGCTTGGGCCTACAACTCATAGTATGTTAATCTAATGAAAGAAAAATATTTAAAATAGATTGAACCTAATAAAAATAAGAAATACTGATAGGAACCATGCCACTATGTCTATCAAAATCAAGTAATTGTATTTTTCAAAAAGCATGGAGCTACTTAGTGTAATTAATAATAAACAAAATTGACATGACACTCTAAATACAACGTAAATTTAACTATAGAATCTTCATAACTACTTGGATTAAGGAGAACTTTTAAGAGAGGAAAATAGTAGAGAGCAGGATTAGTTGCTTATTTTAGACGGGCTCACCTAAATTTGACTTGGCACTCTTAGTAATTCAGTGAAGGCTTGGTAGCAATTATAAAAACCTCAAATCAAACAAACTAAACCTCATATCCTGCAAAATAATAATAATAATACACCAATAGTATCCAAATTAAAACAAGAAAAAATACTAAAAGAGAAAAATAAGAAATATTATTGATTTTAGAACGATATTGAGACAGTTTTCTTTGTAAATGAAATAATGAGATATATCTTCATCCTTCTAAGAGACACCCATTTTAGGGACCCTCCCTTTTTATATGTATCTAACTTTCTTCCTATCTTTTAAGATCAAAAGACGTTAAGCCCATGAAAAAGCTTGCTTGTAATGAAAAATCCCATAAAAAACTACGGGGATAACAAAAAAGAACAACACATTTTAAAGAGATTTACTCTAAAGAGATCCTATGACGGAGAGGATGAGTAAGGACTCTTGACGCCTCATAGCCTCCACGGCCTTAGCGTATGTAATGTCCCTTGCCTTCCTTCTTGCTTCTTAAGAGGGTATGGTTCGAGAAATCAAGTAATGGCCCACAAGTTGCATTGTACAATTGGCATGCTGAGAGATAGAACAGAAGCCTGTTGCTCCACCCAGCACTTACTACTCTCATGGCTTCTGATTTGAATTATTTCCACATGAACTTTTGTCATATCCTGGATAATGTGTTGATTGAGATTTTAGACCCTTTCCATATGGATTTTGGGATGAGAGATGGTAATTGTCGTAAGAAACTTAGAATGGAAGAAATCCTTGTTGGTTCTTTAGAGTGATTTATATGCTAGTTGGACATTTGATTAGAGATGGATCTATTAGGAATAAGATTAGGAAAGAGAGATTTTAGGATTAATGAAGGGAAGGAGTGGCCCATAAATCTAGTATCAAATAAAATCTCATGTGTTGCATTGTTGGTAGGGTCTCACTGTTACATCATTTGTAGGGCCCTTGTGATGACATGAGTTCTTAGTTCTACGGATTTAAGGTGGGCCACTGTGATAAGTCTATAAAGTTGGATTAAAAAGCCATCATTTTATGTGCATTTGTAGACTTAATTAGGACAAATTGTTTAATAATCCCATGATTTCATGCATTTGATCATAAATATGGACTTATAGTGAAAATTAGCTAAAAACCCTTGATTTTGCATGAACTTATGAGATTTATGTTTTTCATCACCCCTGGGTCCCTCTAAATAGATTTAAAGCACTGTAACCCCATTGCATCTATTGCATTAGTTCATCTTGCATTAGGTAGGACTCATGCATCCCATGCATTGCATCTTTAATTATTTTATTGCTAGTGATTTGTTTATTTTATTGCGTTGGAATTATCACAAGCAATGGGGGCCCATATGAAAGAGATAAATTGAAGAAAGAAAGAAGAGAAAAAAAAATAAAAGAAAAAGGAAAGAAAAAAAGAACATAAAGGGAACCACACCTTGGGGCGTGCGCGTGCTTCCCTATGCACGCCCAGGGTGGGTCCACTGATGCACAAATCTCTTTCTTTCTCTCCTAGTCACCAAGTTTCCAAGTTTTCAATATTTGAGTTTCAAATCAAGAATGTTCTAGAAGAATCCAAATAGAATTTGAATTAAGGAAGTGTTATCCAAGTGAGATTGGTGATGAGTCAGCAAGAAGGAAATAGAAACCAAGAAAGATTGGAAGATCGAGTCAAAGAAAGAAAGAGATAAGAATCTCTCACTCGAAATGTGAGCGTCCAACCCTGGGGCCCACTGCCCTCGGATGTCCACCTCATCCCCGCTTCATCTCCCTTTCTTTCTCATCCTCTGCTCAATCTACACCATTGGTTTGCTATCTACTATACAACAAGAGATTTCTCATAGACTGCTGCTCTGAGTTGTGATCAAAACAAAGAAAGAGGATCAAGTTAACTCCAATTCAAATCGCAATTACTTTGCTTATAAGCCAAGCTAAGATGGAGTTTATTTTTGGAAAAGGCTCAAGCAACAAAGCAAAAGTAAAAAAAAAAACTATATATAGAAACCCCTTGCCCCCCCCCCGCCCCCCCTTCTAGATCTAGGTCTTCTACTTCTAGTTCTCCATTTATATATTTTTTTAAGGTAGCTTTGGGCCTTTAGGAGGAGCTGAAGTTGTACTTAAGAATGTTATTAGTGAAGATCATCTTTTTCTTATTTGCAATGGGCGTGTAACTTAGCGATCGGGGCTCTAGATGAAGTTAAGTATACTTTAACTTTCATTTTATTCATGTGAATTCTTGTTGATCTATTTGTGCTTGAATGTTAGATTAGGCTTGTCTTCATATATACCAGTAGGTGCCTTTCTTTTTGTAGTTCTCAATGTTAAAATAAGCATTTTATCATCTATGCTTACTTTTAATAGATTATGCTTGAGAATATATTCTTTTTAATAGTCTATATATGCTTAGGTTTGATAGGTGATTATTAGGTAATTTTAACACTTTTATAAAGGGAATGAGGTTTTGGGTTTTTTGATAATTTTTTTTATAAGAAAAAAAAAAAAGCCTATATCTTTTGAGAAAAAATGATTTCAAAGTTAGATTATTCAGATCTGGATGCCTTGATTGGGTCCAGATCTGAAGTAGAAAAACTAATGAACATGTGTTTGCAAGAAAAATGATGTTTTTGAATGCTTAATGGATTCTAGATGCTCTCTTTGTTATTATCAACATTCTAGTTGCTTTAGTTTTATGCATTGTTAATCTTAGATTTTTCTTCTTGATCGCTCTTTGTGGGTTCGGCCCGTACTTGCTACTGTCTATTTATAGACGCCTTGCACTTGCGTTCATTTATTGTTTGATTACACAACACATCACACTGCACTTGGAGATTTAATGGTATGTATTTAAGGTGAGACTTAAAATTTTATTACCATTAAAAATGTATATGGTTGTAGAGTCATTTGGTCTTGGGCATACGAAGAGGGGTTGTTATCAATCATATGGCGAGTGAACTATTACTATTTGAGTGTTAGTGGTATAGAATTAAGGTGGAAAATAAAGGATAATAAGAAGAGATAAATTGTGTTTGGAAAGACTCACACAAGAAGAAAAACATCGGTGGAAAGATGAGAGTTATTTTAGGGAAGAAGATTGGATCGTTTGATCTAAGATTATTGGATTGAAAATGGGATAATTAATTATTATATTTAGATGGGGAGAGATGTTAGGATTTAAAAGAGAGAGCTGGAGTAGCATTGATATTGGGATTTGAATTACAGAGAGTTGGATCGTCCAAGACTATCGCTCCATAATGGTAGGTTAGTTGGAATTCAAATTTTGAATTTCAATTTTATGTTATCTTTATGGTAATAGTGAATATTAGGTGGATATAATAACTATAGAAGAGAGATTTTAGGGGATGGAAACCAATATACATAGGAAGAGATCATAAATGAAAAAAATGGGAAGGGTTGAGAGTTTTGCAAGAAAACATAAGAGTGAAGGAAAAAAGCTTAGGTGGCGATTTTTGGAGTGCTAACATGGCAATGCGAGGCTTGAGAGGGTTGATATGGCTCCCTTGAGAATCAACCTCCCTATTGCTTGAATATATATAATTTTACATAATTTAGACATTTCATGATATATTTCCATTAAAGTACGAGAAATCTGACCAGCCTGATATCTCATATTCTCACCATTTATACTAAAAACCTTTTTGTGATCTCCATTGTCATGCATTCATGTAGGCTTTGTGCATTTTATAATATTATCTGACATTTTTTTATTTTTTCTATGAAAATCATAGTGTTGGAATCTTCATACTTCATATTTTTTAAAGAAAATTAAGTACTCACCCCCATACAAACACCCCCTCAAACCCGCACACACACAAGGATGGACCGATGTTGTTCAATGTGGGTTTGGTCTCACCAGGTCAGACCCAGAAAACTCTTTACAGGGCTATGGGCTATATGGACCAGGCCCCAATTCAAAGCCCATCCCACCCTACTCAAACGTAGAGGATAACATACAATGCACTAGGCCCAGCCCCTTCAGCTCGTTTGAAAACCCCCAATTTCCAAAATCGAAAGAACACAATACCCTCGTCCCTTTCCCTCTCAAAAAATATGCTCCCTCTCCATCATCATTGAAGCGACAATTCAATAGGATGCAATAATTAGACACGCGCGCACACACACACACTCTGTCTCTCTCTCTCTCTGTCTGAAAACTCGCGTGAACAACAAAAGCCTCATAAAAAGCTTGTGAACTAGAACCTCGACGTCGATCTAAAGGACGTCATCACCGTTGATGCCCTCTGCTTTCACAACGAGAACATCACAGCTACTAAAGAGACCAAGGCGAGATTGGATTGGAGGAGCGATTCAAGACCAGCAAAAACAGGTGGTTCTTCACGTAGCTCAGGTTTTAGATCTTTCTTCTTCGAAAACCACGACGTTGCCCTTTCTAATTTGGATTGATGGGTTATTGGATTGTTGATGAATGGGGCTTTTATACTTGAGTTTTTATATATATACCCCCCTAAGGTTTGTATGATTTGTAAATAGCCCACTATGGTTTTAGTATTTATAAATAGGCCCCTACCTTTTTAATTCAATATCTTTTATATCCCAAAATTAGTTTTCCTAATGAGAATAGGTAACCACCAGGAGATTTCTGTTGGATTTTTATAAAAATGACAGCTTTGCCCTTATATTCATTAAGCAAAAAATGAGTATATTATTAATTACAAAAATACCATTATTTTATCCCAAGTCTCAACAGTCTCTCTTAATAACTTTTTAATGCACATGAAGCATAATCATGTATTTTAAAACTTTTGTCAATCTAACGGTGGGTTGTGCATGGAATGGATCAATTATAAACAATTATAAGCACTTGCATTGATTGTCATTATTACCAATTTGGATTTAATGAAATAAGCTTTGTATTGATAAAAATAGATTTACGTACAGTTATTCTCCCCAATTAAATGTAATTATTAATGTTCTAAACTTTAGAGAAAAAGAAGTGCAAGCTTTTGAATTTAAGCATAAAGGGGTAAAGAGATCGGCAAAAGAGTCATTTCACTCTAAAAACTTCCCATGGCCGAAAGGCTATTGATTTTGGGGACACAAAAGGTATTAAAATGAAAAGGCAGGGGCCTATTTACAAATACCAAAACTATAGGGGTTTATTTGCAAATCCTAAAAACCTAAGGGGGATATATGAAAAAAGCTCTTTATATTTTTGTCTTAGATTGTGATTTGAGGTGAACTTTGCCGGTGTTCTGGTAGTGATTCTGATTAATAGATGTTTTGAGATATGTATTTCTTTTTATTCTAATTTTGAGATGGGGTCATTCTTGGGTATATAAGGTAATAGGTTTGAATATGGGCCTCTATGGCATTTCATTTAGAATTAGGAATAGGTAGAATAATTTCTTTTTAACATATCTTTCATCTAAAAACCATCCCATCCTCTCCTCATCTCTCTCCCCCCACCCACCCAAAACCCATCGGGAATATGTTTTTTTTTTTTTTTACTCTTGCCTGTAGTGCCATTGCTGTCATGGTATATTTTTCTCCTTTTTCTTTCAAAACATGAAGAGCCATTGATGGCAATTGTAAAACTTTGTATTAGAGTTGAGATGGCAATTGTAAAACCTTGTTTAGAGTTGAGATGACTTTTGATGAGAAAAATGTACGTTGCTTGGTGCAATAAAATGTTTAGTTTCTATTTAAACGCAATATGTTTTGTTTTTCTTTTCCGATTGTTAGTGTGTGAGGAAGATCAAACAAAAGAATGTTTGGTTTTTTGGATTTTTATGAAAAAATCATGCTTAAACTCTGATTAAACAGACATGGGTACAAAAACAAAAAATGGCGGATTAGGGTTTTGTACATTTTTGTTGTATATATATTTTTTTACATAATTGCTCCTCTAACATACCAATACCCTCTAATGATATCACCTATTTCACCATTTTTACTGAAACTTACAACTCCACTCTCTTGCTCTCCTCATCTGGATTGTTTGGCAAGGGTGTGGAGAGATGAAGAGAGACTAGGAGAGATGGACGATTATGGTGAAGGTGATGAGATGAGTTATCAAATTAATGGGGAAGAAGAAGAAGAAGAAGAAGAGAGTGAGAAGGTGATGGTGGTCGAAAGATGAAACTATATGTGGTGAGTTATAGGTGTTTGGTTGGATAAATTAAAAATTGGAATGATGTTAATTTAGACTTAAAACTTCAAAAGTAGAACAAAACATATGGAGAGAAGAAGAACTACTAGAAAGTGAAAAAAGAAAGTGCAGAATAGATCAAATCTCGAAATCACACTCCCAAACAACTTATGCAAGCAAGCCATCACCCTTTATCGACCAACCCACACAACACTGCTGCATAACACCAACTTCCTCTTCATCATCACAATATATCATCACCCTCCCACATCCTACTCACTCACTTTACTAGTTTCTCAACCTTCTCTAATGATCGCACCCTCACCAACGAGGGTAGATGAAGAGAGATTAAGGGGCGGGTTGCAAATTTCGACAAAAATGATGAAGGGGTGTCAACATCATCATAGGGGTAATGATATCGTTAGAGGAGTAATTGTGTCTAACAAAATGTATGGCACCCTAATCCATCATTTTTATGTTATATTCTCTTATTCATTTAATTAGGATTTAAGCATAATCTTTTTGTTAAAATCCTTCCTTTTTTAATTGGCCATGTTCTGCACCTCCCACCTATGCCCCTCAACATTAGGCCTTGTCCCTCAGTTTGGATTTTCTGGGTGTGTCGGTCAATATGCCCTTTCAGTGAAATGAGTTAAGACTCCACAGTGAACCTCACCTGTTAAAATTCCAATTAATTAGCACAAAAAACAATGCTCTAACTAAACGTCTCCGAATTTTAATAAAAAAAGGAATTGGTCCCATCTTGAGATTTTAAAAACCTAATATAATTAAGACAACGTTTTATGGCATTAATCATATGCCTATTATCATAAAATTTGCATGGATACTATATCAGGGAAAGGAATTATTTTTGTCCTTTGTATTTTCACTAGGTGGGTCACACGGACTAGCTGCCATCCTTTCACTCATGGGAAGCTAGTGAAGACACGTTCAGATGATCCTCATTCATTTTGGGGCGCAAGAGCATTGGCATTTGGCACTTACAAAAGAGTATGGATCCTTTATCAGGGTATGGCCCTGGAACGGTCTAACAAATTCCTTGAATTGCATTGTGAGGTTTATATAGTGATAATTTGGACCGTTCAAGATGAATGTCATTTTCTCTATATTAGATCCTCCACTTTCAGTCCAAAAGGGAGAGGATCTCATACTATGATTGATCCATGGTTCAAAATCGCAGCATCGGTTGTGGTATCGGCCGAGACAAAAAACCGATCTGGTTTAGGTATCGGTCACGGTTATTGGTCCGTCATGGTCGTCGCAGTGTGAATTTTTTTTTAATCTAGAAAAGTTCTCAAAAATATTTAAAAAATCCATAATATTAGAAAATGCTGAAAAATAATAATTTTTTTCCATTGGTAACAATAATAAATCAAAATATCAGTCACCTTAAGTCATAAGTCTTGTTTGTGTTGCTGACTCGCTGTCTTCTCCAATATTTCATATAATACAACTATTATTTTGGCGCATGGTCGAAAGATAACATATCAATTATCATTTATTAGTCACTCAATCATCAAATAAGTTGTGAAATTCAAGACCATAAAGATAATATATAAAAATTTGAAATATGATAGTGAGATAGATAAATCATAAAGCACTTGAACATCAAAAGATTTATGGTTTACCTGAAATTAGGAAGGACTAGAGAGAGGGAGAGAGATCGATGAGTATGACAGCCTAATTCTAAGTGGAGTGTCGACTAGATTCGATATCATCATAAACATCATTTCTTCGGTATGGGTTAGAAAGATATGCTCCATAAAATGATTACTTAAAGGTTTAAGAGTTAAGAGTAGTGGAAATATGAAAGAAAAGGACCCAATGAGGGGCTGCTAAGGAGATGAGGGTAAAGGAAGAGGATGAGGAAAAAAAACAAAAATAAATTAGGGTTTCTACCACTCGGCCGATATATTGGTTAAACTAAGTTTTTCAATATAATGGTGACTGATACCGATACTAGTATCACACCAATATATCGGACCAGTTTTGGTCGATAACAGTTCATATCGGCTTATATGAACTGGTATTGATCAAGATTTAAAACCATGGATTGATCAAATGACAAAAATTGTGATTAACACCATGCCAATATGTCAGCTCCTAGTCACGTTTCTATGATGTGTTCAATGGGATAGTGGGATCCAATCCGTTTTAACCGAAACTTGAGGATCAAGATAGCGAGGGGATAGGATGATGGGACTTTCAGGAACATGTTAACACGGTTCAATGTAATAGCTGCGAGAGAGGATCTGTCACAAGTATTACACAGCAATCGTATAACACTCTTACGGTCCCACCATCTAATGGAACACCTCTATGAGGCAGCTGACATGGTTTGAATCATGTTTTGTTCCCGTGCTCAACCGGACAGCAACACCCACTCCTTTTGAGCATAGGCCCGGGAACACGCAGTTGGATGGGTGGAGATTCAAATTGAGCGGGTCAGCATAATCTCTATATATGGGCTCCACAATGGTTAGGACGAGAATTTCACTCTCTGCGTAAGCACCTGGCCATGCGAGACGCGAGCCCATGATTATGATTGTGACTGACTGAGACCCCACCCCACGCACGCAACCCCCACCTTCGTCCTTTTATCTTCTTCTTCTTCTCTCAGTCTTCTCCTTTTCCATTGGCCACCCTTTCTCATTCCACTTCTCTCCTCCCTCGCTAGTCATTTCCAAGGAAAAAAGAAGACATGCAGTACAGTAGCCGTAAAAGGCAATGCAACGAAAGAAGACAGCCTTAAAAGCCCATAATCGTCTAAATCTACCATCTAGATTTCTCCATCTTCGCTTCCAGTCTTCTCTCATCGAGGAAATATTCTCAACACTCTACGCTATACATCTCATCTTTTCCAATCTCATTTCCACGACTGTGAAATCAATTGATATAAGGTTTATCCATAAAGCCTTTCTGTTTGTTTGTGTTTTTTTTTTTTTTTTTGGTCTTGTATAGTGGACATGTGCTTTCATTGACATTGTCAGCTTGGTATTGAATTCCTGTTAAAAGAGGTTTGCATAATTGTAAAGGGAGGAGTGATGGGACCATGGGTTTTGAAGTTTAATGTATGTAGTAGGGTAACGGATGGGTATTAAAGGTTGTTTTTTTTATTTTATTTTATTTATGGTCCCCTGATCCTTCTTCACTTTTTGCCCCTTTGGTTGAGGGTCATTGCTTTGAAATCCTAGGAATTCAATGACAAACGGGATGTTCCTGCTGTTTTTCTAGGAAGCCATTTCATGTTATTCATAACTAATCCAACCAACAATGTGATTTCCATTCGAAGGAAAGCGCTTGTGTAGTTGTTGTTGTTGTTGTTGTTGTTTATTGTGTGTTGTGTGTGTGTGTGTGTGTGTTTTTAGTAGCTACATTTGCTTGGTTTCTTTTTGTTGATGGCATTCTTCGCACGTGAATAAGGGGCTGTTTGTTTATGGTAATTCTGAGAATCCCTGCTGGGAAGATATACAAAGTCTCTAAATACTATCCCCAGCAGGTTTCTCAAATGCTTTATTACAAGTACAACAGAGCATTCAAGTGCAAACAGGGAACTCCAAATGCTTAAGGACAGAGACTAACATTGCTGTTAGAACTGTCACATATTACCCCAAACAAACAGGTCCAATGGGCTTGTTTGGCTAGAGGATATGTGAAAATTACTGTTTGGGAGATATCTGAATTCCCCAAAAGTTGTTCCCAGCGTGGATTCACAAATGCAAGGGGAGCTCTTAGGATTTTGAAAGATGGAATTTGGAGAATATGGAAAGTTCTATGAGCCAAAGAAGCCATGGCACAACGCTGCATTTTCGAGAACCTTTGAGGAAAAAAAACTGAGAATTTAATAAGCTGGGGGCCAATCAACTGACATGCTGGCAGAAATCCCCTACGGCAGAAAAAAAAAAAAAAAAAGCCCTGTCAGTTTTACCTCATTGGGCAGGTCCTACAAAAAACCTTAGGTCTAGTAAAACTACATTGAAATAGCCTTTGGAATGCTCCAAATTCTAAAATCTCAATTATTTATTATATATAAGCATTTGAGGACTTCCAATCAAGTTTTTAAGAAGAAACTGAGTGGTTTTGCTTCTCCATATAATAATTCTCCAGGTTGTTACTGTTTCACCATTGGAACAAGTGCCTATAGAACTGCTAAATTATGGGCCCTTAAGTAGGTCTCAGAGCATGCTGATTCTGTTCATTCTGCTAATCCATGCTTAGATCCTTGAATCCACCCTAAACTTGTGATTGGGATGTATCAAGGTGGTCCCTGAAACTGTGTAGCCAGATTT
The DNA here is from genome assembly GCA_029852735.1 of Persea americana. Classification (NCBI taxonomy): domain Eukaryota; kingdom Viridiplantae; phylum Streptophyta; class Magnoliopsida; order Laurales; family Lauraceae; genus Persea; species Persea americana. Next base: position 70,717,335 of record CM056815.1, read on the forward strand.
TGCATTTCAGTAGCTTAAACACTTAAGAATTGTTGTTTTTTTCTTGATGTCAGTCATTTTTGGATAATAGATTTGCTTATATCTACTTCTATATTCCATCTATTCTCGTCTTTTAATTTTGTAGGTGTCTTGCGATTCATCTTTGTGTTACATGTGTATCAATTGTCTTTATCGTTTAGAGTCATCTTTTGAAATCTGTCACCACCAGATCATTCAGTTTTCTTTTGAAAGTTCTAACATGTTACAATTCAATTTTCAAGAACACTTCTTATCTTCTTCGAATTCTGATATTACTACTGCTTTGTATTTTTAGATTCCATACATGTGGTGCATCTGTAACATCTTTCGGCATTGGTGCACTTATGCTGCTCTTTACTGACAACAATCTTATTCAGAAATGCATAAAAGGATGAGAACTGAAGATCAAGAAAAATATCTCCGTGGTATGAATTTTGCTGGAAGTTCACATGGTGATCAAAATGTTGAAGAGGAAAGGTCATCACTTCCACAAAACACTGATGACTCCTCCGGTTGGTTCAATGTCTCTGACAGTTGCGATTATGGTAGTGTGGCCCAAGTGGTTAAAGACACCCTTGCTCTTGGGGAGAAACTGCGAAACTCTCTTTTACAATTGTTACCATCTCTTTCTAGTTCCCATGTCACTTCTGCCCCTCATTCTTCACCGGCTGGAGGCAATAAGTTTTTTGATCCTTCGGCTGCACCCAGGAAATCAGACCCAATGCTGCTGGATCAGCCAAATAGCTTTTCCAAGTCAAAAGATATTACCAAAATGGAAATTGATATCTTGGATAGTGATGTTCGGGCAATGGATGCTGATGAAGAAAAAAATGTTCAGGCAATGGAGAGCGGCAAGAGTCTTCATGAATCCTCTGTAGAAGATATACATGAATGTGGGGGTCAAATTTGTAATGACAACTCTGGGACTTGTGGAAAAGCATCAAAGTATATACCAGTGGTAATTATTGATTCTGATGATGATGATGAAGAAGACAAGGCTATGTATAAATGCAGTGACCAAATTGGTGGTAATGACTCTGAGATATGTGGAGATGCACCAGACTCTATGCGAGTAGTAATAACCATTGGTTCTAGTGATGATGAAGATGAAGATCTGGTCAATGCCAGAGGTGCTTCTACATCTGTACTTGAACCCTGCAATGCTGAAAAACATCTAGGAGATAAAAAGCAGATTGTTGTGGATGCTGTACTGAGAGAACCCAGCATGTACTCCCCTCATGCTCAACGTGTTTCCTGTCAAGAGAGATATGATGAGGTCAAGAACACTGACCTAGATAACCGTGTGCTGATCTCTGTTACAGAAGAAACATGTGCAGACAATGCTAAAGTCATAATTCACCCTTCATGCGCCCTGCTTATTAGTTCTTGTGAGAAGATTGAAACTCAAGAAAGTATGATCCTTGAAAACCTTTTCAGACCACATGCTTCATTTGTTTCCTCCCATTTTAGGAGCAGAGAAAATTGTCAACTGATTTCAGGAATGCTACCAGTGGAAAATATCCCTAAAATCTAGTGAGGATTTTCTCTACTTCTGAACTTGGAAGTTTGCAAATGCAGCCTAACCCATTTAGTCCTATAGGTTTTTGTGTTTTCGATGTATTAAAACTATCTGAGCATTTCCTTTTTCATTTTACATTCTGAAGCCAATCAACAAACCTCTAAGCAGTACTACACTGAGGATGACTTGACCTTCACAGAGGAAAAATCAGTCCAGAACTTACCCGTTAAGTTACTTCTCCACTTAGAATACAAATGCTGCATTAATTGGAAATGTTGAAGTGAAAATTCTATTTGTTAATTGGAAAAAAAACGGTGGCATGTTATTTGCAGAGTGACAAGCGTTGCACATGTGAAGTTAACATGGAAGGAGGTGAGGGTGAATCAGTAATGGAGTTGCAGACGTACGAGTGTTGCACGAGCGAACGTAACATGGAAGAAGATGAAAAATATGATGTGGGTGAATCAGTAATGGAGTTGCAGACCGGCAAGCATTGCACAAGTGAAGGCAACATGGTGGGCGAATCAGGAATGGAGTTGCAGACTGGCAAGTGTTGTACGAGCGTAGATAACATAAAAGAAAGTGAAAAAAATAATGTGGATGAATCAATAATGGAGATAGAACATGGTGTAAAGACTGGTTTAAATGAAGATACCAGAATGAATTCTTATACTGGCATGGCTACTGAATGTTTAACTCTGGAAAGTCATCACATGGATAGCCTGGAGAACGATAGTTTGACTGACATTTGGAGGGAGATGGCAATGGCTTTAGAGTATTCCAAGGTATTTCATTCTCTCAAAACATAAAAGTGAATTTATGACTGCCTTTTGTCCTTTCACTTCATGAATGGAACACATTTCTTTGCTTTTGAATGAAGTACTTGGTCTCGATTTTGCTTTTTAGGCACAGATTGACTTACACTATAATTGCCTATGATAATTTGGGGAAATGTGTCTCTTGTGAATTCTGCTTTGATTTTTTTTTTTACTTGGAATATTGGATGTTAAAATAAATTTTAGAAGATAGTAAAATGGGTTTTAAGTAATATCAAATTGTTTGTTGAACACTTGTTCGCTAACTATAAAATCTCCAAGACATTTACTATCTAAAAAGAATGGTTTAAACAAAATTTCCGTTCATATTGCAAAAAATTTCCAAGAAAGTGTAGATTTTGACACACACACATGCAGACATTGGATGGACAATCCCTAGATACATCCTTTAATACTTTTCTGGAAAGTTCAACTCCTAGCATAAAAATATTGGAGCGGGTCCTAGCACAGCACTTTGAAAAGGTACATTGGAAAGGTACAGCAATGGCAAACAAGAGCAACTAACTTGATCTGAATTCTTTCAAACTTTAGCATGATGCAGGGCAAATTTCACATTGCTGCAAAAAAATGACAGTTTAGCTAATTTTACTTGCTTATCAGAGCTGCTTGAGCTTACACCGTGGTGAAGGTGAATGCTCTGAAAGTTTCGGATCACAGTGTTGGGGCTTGGATCCAAGCATTATCTTTGAAATTATTTGCTCATACAATTTGACACTTGATTGTGCTCTGGATGAAAGGATAAACTTGCTTAGATTGCCATGATACTCAAGAAGAATTGTTCCTAGCACCAAAATAGTGAAAATTAATGAAATGTTCGTTGGTTGGAATGTTGGTTTGGTCAACTCCTTGACTGTATGATCAAGCACATGGCTCTAAGGCCGCTTCTTTATTGGATTTTCTCGTATATTGGTGAGATATTAATGACAGGTGATTTAGGTGGTTTTTCTGCCTGTGTTTTATTGGTTGACTGGATCCTATCCTTTTTAGTTCTTTAACTTAAAATTGAGAGTTGGGATTAGTTTATTTGGATCGTTGCAGTTTTATAGGATCTTTGGAGTGTATTATTGTTTAATGCTTCGTATATAAACAGAAGCAATTACCTACTGATTTTTATTGCTAAAGAGAGGTTCAATTTGGACCTTTCTTTGCAGAAAAAAATCTTCTGTTATTAAGATTGTCGTTAAACTTTCTGTCTTTGAGGCTTTGCCTATTTTGAAAGTGATAATTTTTCCTGTTGCCTTTTTCTAATCTGCATATCTCAGCATTAGTGATGTGTTCTGGTTTATCCTTGGATCTATTACTATTCTTTTTTGTGTTATGATACTTGGGTAATTATCAATGCTTATGATTTTACTGGCATAAGAACTTATAGATGCAACACATGAATTTTCATTTTTATTGATGAGTATGCTCTACTTTTCTGTAAAAACAGAAAACTTTATATTACTCTGCACCTCATGGTTGGATGTTGACAATATTATTTTATTTCTAATGTATTTGATTTGTGTGAAGATCCTGGAAAATGTTGCATCCATGATTTGATAACATAAGCATTGCAACTTGTTTTGAATATATTTACTCTCCAGAAGGAAGTTGTGGATTATATGGGGAATACTGTGTCTTGATGGTAGATTTTTTCTTTTTTTTTTTTAGTGATGTGGGTATCCCCATGGTATGTTTACCCAACAGGACCATTCCCGTGGTAGAATTAGTAATTAATGTATGACAAATTGAGATCTTACTGTGTTGGTGTCCTATTTATATCCGTTAGTGAGTCTACTTCAAATTTTTTTGCCGACTCCTAAGCATAATTTTCTGATGTACTTTTGTGTGTTTTTTTCCTCTAGACTGCTGCTTCAGACAGCTCAGTTGTTCAGCACAGATTAGTAGAAGAATGCAAGCACTCTTGTGTTCTTAAAGAAGATTTGGGATATGTTTGTCGGATTTGTGGAGTGATCGAGAAAAGCATAGATACCATATTTGACTTTCAGTGGATTAAGGTAATCATCTGCCCCTTTGATGAAACATTGCTTGCTTTTAGCAGGTGAATTTTATTTTTTATTTTTTATTTTTCTTTGTTCCCCTTTTTTTTTGACGTGGATGATGCTGTAGCACAGTTGGTTGGTGCACTTTGTTGCAACCATGGCTACAGGTTTTAGTTTTTCACTAAATTTGGGACTCAAACTCATGCACTCTCACTCAAACACTCATGTCCCAACCAGCTGTGCTGCATAACGGGACAGTTGCAGATTTTATTTATGCTGGGTAATTTATTTATTTTGCACGTGCTTTTATTTGTGATGCTCATTTATCATAGATTCTTTTTAAGATGGACCTTTCCATTTTAATGATTTTGCTCCAACTGCTGCAAAATTTTCTACTTGGCATCTACTGAAAATTTTGTCTGACACAGGCTTGAAATATCTTTTGAGTTCCATTTATGTTACTGAACTCTGTTGCAATGGTAGTTCATTGATATGCTATAATGTTCAGTTAGTAAGAGTACATTAGAAGGTCATCTCTACTTGCATCCTTAAATGGAAGACCATGATGTTTACTTATAAAAATATGTTTAATGTCCTATCGAGTTATTTCTCTAACAGAACTTTTGATGCATGCTGCTCCAGTCTAGGCCCTCTTAAGTTTTCCTCTTAATGTATCATATGATGTCATTAATGAGTAGGCCGTTTGACTTGATAATGCGTGTATGCTTCTAGTTTATGGTTTGACAGTCTCCTTTTGTCTGGAGATTGCGGTGTCATGAATTCTCAGCCGTTTTCTCATACTATTGAGGCGCCAGTTGGGATTCTGTACCCATATGTGTCATATATTCTGGGAAATGCAAAGTCATATCACTCTCCTGGCACTGCTGTACATCTATTACAGATGGGTATTATTTGACTTGCTGTTTTGGATGTAGGGGTGTTCATGGGACGGGGTCAAAGCTTGCTGAAGCCCACCTATTTGGTTACTGGGATTAATATTCATGTCCAGATTCAACCTACGGTCACAACTGCCAAAGCCCAGCCCATTTGGAAAAATATGTACCCTTTGTGCCAAATACGCTGGGCCAGACCAGGCTTTTAAGCATACATGAGCTCATGATCAGTCAATTTAATTATTGGGTCATAAACTTATGCCTTGGTCCAGCCTATAGGCCTAAAAACAGCCAGAATCTAGCTCAATGCGGGCTGGGCTGCTGCTGGTCTGGCCCATGATCTCCCCTATTTGGATGTGTTGGATGAGAAATGTTCACACCACACACCACCTGGCGGCCATATTGTGTTCATTTCTCATGGCTAATATTAATATTCAACTAGGGTTGTGGACATTGACAGAATGGCAAGGCCAAAGATGTCATTGAAGCCCACCTAGGAAGGCTTTGATTTACTTCTACCCTTAAATGCACCTATTCTCTTTAAGCTTGATATTTATAATGATCAGGGAACGAGGACTACAAGGACATATATGTCCGACGATCGAACCACCAATCCTGTGGACTCAACTGAAGTAACTGATTTTTCTGGACATGTAAAGTTTGAACATGACCTTTCCTCAGCTGAAATGTCTGTCCATCCTAGGCATATGATGCACATGAGGCCCCATCAGCTTGAAGGTTTCAATTTCTTGCTTAGAAACCTTGTGACAGATAAGCCTGGGGGTTGCATTTTAGCACATGCTCCAGGGTCTGGAAAGACATTTATGATCATCAGTTTCATTCAGAGCTTTTTGGCCAAGTATCCATTTGCCCGGCCATTAATTGTGCTCCCAAAGGGAATTATTCCAACATGGAAGAAAGAGTTTCAGAGGTGGCAAGTAGAGGACATACCATTACATGACTTTTATGCCTCCAAGGCTGGAAACAGAGGCCAGCAACTGGATGTATTGAAAAGTTGGATAGAGCAGAAGAGCATATTGTTCCTGGGCTACAAGCAGCTTTCGAGCATCATTTGTGATAGTGCAAATAACAAAATAGCTGCTGCTTGTCGGGAAAGAATATTAAAGGCCCCTGGCCTTCTTATTCTAGATGAAGGGCACACACCTAGGAACAAATACACTGATGTATTCCAATCCCTTCGAAAGGTGCAAACGCCCCGCAAGATTGTACTCTCAGGCACCCTCTTTCAGAATCATGTCAGTGAAGTATTCAATATTTTAGACCTGGTGCGTCCAAAGTTCCTGGAATTAGATTCTTCCCGAGCTATTGTTAAGCGTATCCTGAGCAGAGTACCGATAATGAGGAGTAGAAGACAGTTTAAAACCAATTCTGAAGCAACTGTCTTCTGTGATTCTGTTGAAGAGGCTTTGAGAAATGGTGATGATTTAAAAAGGAAAGTCACACTAATAAATGATCTTCGGGAAATGACAAATGACGTTCTTCACTACTACAAAGGAGATTTCTTGGAGGAACTGCCTGGGCTTGTTGACTTCACAGTATTTCTGCATCTCCGCTCCATGCAGAAGGATACCATCCAAACACTAAAAAGGTTGGAAAAATTCAAGAGAGCCTCCATAGAGAATTCTGTCTATGTACACCCACACTTGAAAGAAATCTCGGAGAATACAATGGGAGATCGAGGTGACATCTTCGATCAAGACAAGATAGACAGGTTGTTGGATAAGATAGATGTGAAAGATGGAGTTAAAACAAAGTTTTTTCTCAATATTTTGGGTCTATCTGAATCTTCAGGAGAGAAGCTGCTGGTGTTCAGTATGTATCTTCTCCCACTAAAATTTTTAGAGAGATTGCTAGTCAAGGAAAAGGGCTGGAGCCCAGGCAAGGAAATCTTTCTTATCTCTGGCGATTCAAGTACTGAGCAGAGGGAGTGGTCAACAAAGCAGTTTAACTGTTCTCCTGATTCGAAAGTACTCTTTGGCTCAATCAAGGCATGTGGAGAGGGCATCTCTTTAGTGGGAGCATCACGTGTACTAATTTTGGATGTTCATCTTAATCCTTCTGTTACTCGCCAAGCAATTGGCCGTGCATTTCGACCGGGTCAAATGAAGAAAGTATATACGTATAGGTTGGTGGCTGCAGATTCCTTAGAGGAGGAAGACCACTATGCCTCTCTTAGGAAGGAGTTGGTTTCCAAGATGTGGTTTGAGTGGAGTAGGTTCTGCAATCATCAAGACTATGAGATGGATGAAATTGATCTGAAAAACTGTGACGACATGTTCTTGGAGAGCGCAGTTGTACGGCAAGATGTGAAGTTTGTATACAGGAGGTTAGCATTCAAGTCCTCTATGAACCTTAATAGTTTCTTGTTGCTGCTTAATATGAAATCCATCCTTTTTGTGCAGGTGAACCCCACAATGGTAACTCGAGCGAATGGATCAGATTCTTATCAAGACTCGAATTCTTCAGTATTCGGCTGGTGCTTCTCGTATGTTTTTTAGGCGGCCACTTTAAAAATATGATAAGTGCATATATTGAAGAGATTGGTAAGAGTGAAAAAGGCTACAATGTATACTAATTGAAGGTTATTGGAAACAAGTTGCTTGCACTTTGCTTTGCTTATGCATATGTCAGTGATGCTTCCCTCTGTACAATTTTGTAAGTTACAAAAAACAATCATGTGTGAGATAGCCCAACAGGACAAAACATCATTTACCATTGCCTTTTCTTTTGCTACATTTTTTTCAATTCTATAGTCATATATGACAGCAAATAAAAGAAGATGACTGCAAGGCAAATGTAGAGGAGATTGCTGGATTAGTAAAATAGAAAAGCCTAACAACAAATACTTACTAGGAACTTTCAATATCTCTTTTTATTATGAATCTTTCAGTTACTAGGTTAACCTATTGCTCAAGTTTTACCTACATTATTTAGATAACTCATTTGAACTCCATTTTATCTGTAGTTCCCACCTTCTCTTTTGAGATTCAAGGTCAACATTTGGGGTTGCAAAGGCTTGAGAATTAAGTGCTGCTAGGTCATCACCAAGTTCTGAAATTGTAAACTGGAGATACATGTAAATTTGTTCTCTGCTACTGTTTTTCAGCCGATCTTTTCAGCAACTTCCAGGCATTGCTGTTTTCTTGCATCAGTATATACTACCAACACTGAATGTTACATCTTGTTATTCTTCAGAGGGATTGTGGTCCACAGAAATTGTAATCCCACACCCACATGCTAAAATCAAAATTATTATTATTGTTGTTGTTGTTGTTGTTGTGGTGGTGGTGGTGGTGGTGGTGGTCATCTTGTCGCTACATGTAGTTTGCAGACTTCTCTGTTTTAACCAGTTGTGGAATTGGCAGATAAATCTGTATGTTGCAAGTGATTTTCGTTCATAAGTTTTTCTTATAAAAGTTTGTTCTTGTATGGATAACTTGGTTTATTTGGTATTAACATCTCAAACCTCGTATGATCCATCAATACGCAATGATGGACTAAGGTTCTTACACAGTTACTCTTGCAATCCTACTCTATTTTGTTGAAGTGATGAATGGCTAAGGCTGAAAATCTCCTCCTGGTTGTGGAGACTTCTGTAGTTAAATGGACAATTAAAAAACATGAGTAAATGCAAATTTATAGCTTAGCTTGGTGGTGATTTAATACTTAAGTTGATTGTCCAGAAGCATTGTCTGAGGATATGAACTTCAAAATGACTCAAAATTTTGAGTCTGGAGAAAAGGATTCTGGTTCATCAGTTGGTGCCAGCTGATCACTTGGCTTTGCTCATGTGGATTCAAGGTTCATACCATTCAATCTAACACTCATTGCTGCATTGGTTTGATTGCCAGCTATCATTCTGATAGTCGTGATATTTAGCACTGAACCCTGTTGTGAACTTTCCATTCAGTTATGAGAGTTGATCACTTTCCTTTCACTTGTAATCAACCCTAAATAGTAGTAGTTTTTAGTGATCTCTGTTCTGGATTCATGCTGACCACGAAACCAAACAGGTCAAGCAGTGACCACTCCATGGATAGGTCTCAAGCCTAAGATTTATGTGGACGGCAAATCTGCAATGGACATGACCCCTTGCTCAATTTCCCAAAGATATCTGACCCTATAAGCTGAAAAGAGACCACCTTGAACCTGAACCAATTCCACCCATCACGTCCTTTACTAGCATTTGTTTAAACTTGTTCCTATTAGCCCAAGTCGGCTTGGCTCAGGAATTTCACCTACGGTGACCTGACCAGATGCAATTATAGTTTGGGTTGGGACTAGGATTGTGGGCAACATGGATAAGCTCAACCTAAATCCAACGCATTATTCAGTAAGGTATTAATACGTTAAGTTGTAAGAATGGTCAACCTAAATCCTTAATTAATCAGTTGGGTTCTTTGGCAATAAATTGTACCTGTTTAACTGGTGTCAGTGTGCAATTGAAGCCCTTGTGATTTACAGTACTGTATTTTCTTTCTTTTTTTTCTAAGTGATAAATTTTATTTTATTTCATGTGCCGGGGGAAATAGTAGGTTCTTGAAGAGGCTGGACACCCTTGTTAGCAAAAATAAAAAATCTGAAAACATTAATAACATAGAAATTAACAAATGAGCAGTGGATGATCTTGTGGCAATATCCACTAATTCCCACAATTAAAGTATTTGTACAACCTGACTAGATCAATAATAGGCCTGACCATCCTTGAAAACGTTTTCAGAACTCATGCTTCATTTGTTTCCTTCCATTTAAGGAGCAGAGAATATTGTGGATTGATTTTCAGGAATGCTACCAGTGGAAAATATCCCTAAAATCTAGTGAGGACTTTCTCTACTTCTGAACTTGGAAGTTTGCAAATGCAGCCTAACCCATTTAGTCCTGTAGGTTTTTGTGTTTTCCATGTATTAAAACTATCTGGGCATTTCCTTTTTCCTTTCACATTCTGAAGCCAACCAACAAACCTCTAAGCAGTACTACACTGAGGATGACTTGACCTTCACAGGAAAAATCAGTCCAGAACTTACCCGTTAAGTTACTTCTCCACTTAGAACACTAAAGCTGCATTAATTGGAAATGTTGAAGTGAAAATTCTATTGTTAATTGAAAAAAACTGTGACATGTTATTTGCAGAGTGACAAGCGTTGCACGTGTGAAGTTAACATGGAAGGAGGTGAGGGTAAATCAGTAATGAAGTTGCAGACCGACAAGTGTTGCACGAGCGAACGTAACATGAAAGAAGATGAAAAATATGATGTGGGTGAATCAGTAATGGAGTTGCAGACCGGCAAGTGTTGCACAAGTGAATGCAACATGGTGGGCGAATCAGGAATGAAGTTGCAGACAGGCAAGTGTTATACGGCTACAGTATAATACCTGCAAGCAATGGGGCCACAGAATTGCACTCTCTTCGTGAGCACCTTGCCATGCGAGACGCGAGCCCATGATTGTGAAAGTGACTGACTGAGACTGAGACCCCCACCCCACCCCACCTACGTCCTTTTCTTTTCTTCTTCTTTCAGTCTTTCTCATTCCACTTATCACTTCTCTTTCCTCTGTTACTCATTTCCAAGGAAAAAGAAGACATACATACCATAGGTAAATAAGGCAATGCAGCGGTTGAAGAGAGCCTAAAACACCCATAATTGTCTAAATCTACCATGGAGATTTGAGATTTCTCAATCTTCGCTTGCAGTCTTCTCTCCTCGATGAAATATTCTCAACACGCTACGCTATACATCTCATCTTTTCCCATCTCATTTCCACGACTGAGATATTGGCACAAGTGCAATTGATATAAGGTTTATCCATAGAGTCTTTCTGTTTGTTGTTTGTGTTGTTTAGTCTTGTACAGTGAACATGTGCTTTCATTTACATTTGTCTGCTTGGTATTGAATTCCTGTTAAAAGAGGTTTGTATAATTGTATAGAGAGGAGTGATGGGACCGTGGCTTTTGAAGTTTAATGTAGTAGGGTAATGGATGGGTATTAAAGGGCGGGGTTGTTTTGATGGTGCCTTGATCCTTCTTCACTTTTAGGGCCTTCGGTTGAGGGCGATTGCTTTGAAATCCTAGGAATTCAATAACAAACAGTATGTTACTGCTGTTTTTCTAGGAAACCATTTCAAGTTATTCATAACTAATCCAACCAACAATGTGATTTCCATTAGAAGGAAAGCGCGTGTATTTGTATTTGTTGTTGTTACTTGTTTCGTGTGTGTGTGTTTAATAGCTACATTTGCTTGGTTTCTTTCTATTGATGGCATTCTTCAAACGTGAATAAAAGGGGCTGTTCGTTTATGGTAATTCTGAGAATCCCTGCTGGGAAGATATACATGGTCTCTAAATACTATCCCGAGCAGGTTTCTCAAATGCTTTAGTACAAGTACAACCGAGCATTCAAGTGCAAACAGGGAACTCCAAATGCTTGACAGAGACTAAAATTTCTATTAGAACTGTCACAAATTACCCCAAACAAACAGGTCCTTGGGGCTTGTTTGGCTAGAGGATATGTGAAAATTACTGTTTGGGAGATATCTGAATTCCCCAAAAGTTGATGGAATTTGGAGAATATGGGAAGTTCTATAAGCCAAAGAAGCCATAGCACAAAGGTGCATTTTCGAGAACTCCCGAACAAGAAACACTGAGAATTTAATAAGCTGGGGGCCAATCACCTGACATGCTGTAAAAAAAATCCCCTACAACCAAAAAAAAAAAACCAGTCAGTTCACTCCATTGGGCAGGTTCTACAAAAAACCGTAAGAGTCTGGTATACTAAAACTACCATTGAAACAGCCTTTGGAATGCTCCAAATTCTAAAATCTCAATTATTTATTTATTTATTATTTATGCATTTGAGGACTTCCAATGTAGTTTTAAAGAAGAAACTGAGTGGTTTTGCTTCTCCATATAATAATTCTCCAGGTTGTTACTGTTTAACCATTGGAACAAGTGCCTATACAACTGTTAAATTATGGGCCCTTAAGTAGGTCTCAGAGCATGCTGATTCTGTTCATTCTGCTAATCCATGCTTAGATCCTTGAATCCACCTTAACCTTGTGATTGGGATGTATGAAGGGGGTCCCAACAACTGTGTATAGCCAGATTTTGCATTTCAGTAGCTTAATCGCTTGAGAATGGTTGTCATTTTCTTGATGTCAGTAATTTTTGGAAAACATATTTGCTTATGTCTACTGCTATATTCCATTTATTCTGGTCTTTTAATTTTGTGGGTGTCTTGGGAATTATCGATATCCAATTCCAACAGCTTAAATATGAGGGTCTTCTCCCTTACTCTCATAGTACTACGAGAGTTACTCTCAGCAAATCTCCGTCGACACCATCCTCTTCTCCATTCCATCACCTTCTGCTGTCCGTCGACTTCGTCCCCTTCTCCAACCGAGTGGAATTTGATGCCGTTACCTTCTCTGCTCATCCTTGTCCACTCTCCTTCTCCATCTCGACAAGCATTTGCATCCACTATGAGATGTTATCTCCACTTCAAAAACCCTTCCTTTTTTCGTGTTCATTGACTTTCCTCCATCTACCACATAGTTCTCATTTATTTTGAAAGAGGAGAGGGATAAAGGGGGTGATGGCCCTAGGATGATGGAAGTGAATATGTGCTGCCTTCCATGTGCTTATTGAAATGCCTTGGTGATATTTGCTTGAGTTTTTTTTAATAGAGAGTGCTATTTTTCCATTGATGTCAGAGTTGAAATGGAAGAAGAGGAATTGGGTTTTCTTCTATGACCATGATGTTAAATGAAGTATGTATGTTTGAACAATTTATATGGACCATTGAAGAAATGAAATGTGTTATGTACAAAGTTGATTATGATTTTGTGCACATTCCATAATGGATTTGACGAATTAGTGGATGAGTGTTTGTTGATTTGAATGTGGAACAAGTTATTAATGTGTATGGATGTTAATTTGAATGTAGAACAATTTTTAATGTGGAAGGTTGTTATTGTTAATGTCTATGGTTAAAATGTAGATGGATATTGATTTCTTTGTGGAAGAGGCTGGTCGTGTTGATGGTTGTTGATGTTAATGATTGTTGATTTAAATGTGGAACATATTTTAATATGGATGGTTGTCATTTGTTAATGTCGATGGTTAGAATATGGATGGATGTTGATTTGTCTGTAGAATAATTTGTTCATGTGGATGGTTGTTAATATGGATTGATGTTGTTTTGAATGTGGAATAGATTGTTAATACAAATGGTTGAGAATGTGTATGTTTATGATGTGAATGTTCCAGTTTTGCTTCAGAACAACTTGAAATGCAATATAGATTTTTTTTGTCCAAATGAATTTGTGAAGAGGGAATTGATAGGAACCTTATTTCTTATATGGTATGAGAATTAAAAGTGATTTTTTCATCGATATCAGGTAGTTATTAGTCAATATCGAAGAATTCTTAGCTGACAGCAACGAATACAGTGTTTTCACACTGACTTCAAATTTTGGATATCATTGATTATTCGTTGAGATCAATTAATTAGTAGTTGATATCGATGAATTTTTACTTGATATCGAAATCTGTATTTTCCTATATGACCTGAAATTTAGTTATAAGTGATTATTCATATTGATATCGATGAATTTTTAGTTGATATCGATGAATACTGTATTTCCTGAATGTCATGAAAAATTGCATATCCGCATCTATCATTGATATCGACTAATATACCGAATAACTAGTTGATATCAACAAATATTGTGTTTTCCTGCATCCCATCATATTTGACTTTCAGACTGATATGAACTTATTAAACCTGTCCATTTGCATCCACCATTCACCAAAATGCAAACTAATCGAACAAAAACACATTTCCTTCACCCCCTAAAAATTATATCCACCATTACAAAAAAACCACGGTTCAAACATCCACAAAAAATCCTCCATTACAAAATAAAAACATGATTCCATAATTCTTCACTCACCATTCACCAAAAATATACATGGTATAGAAACATCAAAATACAATCCATTAAGACGCAAATTAAACAAAAAGAAAACATGGTTCCTCCCATACAAAACAGACATGACACCACCTTTCGCCATTCTCCTTTTACTAAAAAATAGCAGAAGATGAGAAGATGAGTGGAGATGAGAAGGTGGTTGAGGCTTAGAGATGGGAAGAGGTGTGGGTTAAGATCCTTGAGTTTTGATGATGGGATCAAGGAAGATCAGGCTCCTTCACGATTTTCTTCTTCTCCTCTTATTTTCCTCTGCTTTTTCTTCTTTTTTCTCTTATGTCGATTTGGGTTTTATGAGTTTTGTTGACATCAACTAATAATGGGCAAAAGGGGAATTTTTTTTTTCAAGTTATTAAAAATGAATGCCAAAGGAAAAAAGTATCCATTTCCCACCTTCCTGTGATTCTATTTGCATAGATGAAAAGGTTATATGATGCTCATTTTTTGAAATCCACCTTTGACTTCATTTTTAACCGCTTCGAGAAAAAAAAAAAAAACCAATTATTTTTTAATGCAAATAACCAAGACCTTTCAGGTTCAAAACTTTGTAAAGGGGTAAAAAGGAAAATGCTCATGAGGAGAGATGGAATAATTTTTATTTGTTTTAAATGTCACTCCAAGGGAATCCACCATGAAAGCTAATCTATCCCCTTACAATATTTCATTATACTGGATATGGTAAATCAGGCCTCCTATACCTCCCAAATCCGAGAGGATCACATCTATTAGTAGGTAGCCAAAACACACCCTATGGTCTGTCAGGGACACCATTCACTCCCACATCATCTACTACTCATTCAAATGAAAGTATTCATCATGTCATTATGATGCTCATTACATTGGGCAGGGGATTTTAATAAGAGATTAAGAGAAGAAAAATTCTAGTTCATGTGCAGAAGTTTAAGTGCTGACATTGAGTGCAGTCAATGACTCACCACAGTTAAACACACCCCCTTTTTTTTGGATAAGAACTTGAATGAGGTTGGGTTTTATATTAGGATATCTACTCTGAACAAACTCTCACCAACATTGTTCGTGATCTTTTTTCTGATGGACGAACCAAGTGTACTCTACCTGATAAATCACTTGTATTCATGAGAAGGTTGAAGAATTATGGGAAGTGGAAAGCACCTTTATCAACTGACATGAATTCATCAAGAATTCCATGAAAAACATTTTAGGAACAACTTCATGAGCGTAGGAAGTGCTCAGCTAATCAGCTTGAAGTGGACTGTGAGAAAAATAAATCAGTAATTAAATAATAATCATTTGAGTATTCCAATCTTCTAAAGGACACCTTGTAGGTTCATGTTTAGGTTATAAATACTTATTTTATTAGATGATTCGTGATACATAAAGATAAGGCACCTCTCCTCTTTCATGTTTTGGTTCCACTTACTTGGGTTTATTGGTTAAAGACAAGATTCATGGAATTCTCAATTGGATTGGGTTTTTTTTTTTTTTTTAATCAGTCTTTAATTTGATTGATTGAAAGAAAGATAGAAGCAAAGAAGACATACACTTGTCATTAGGCAAGATTTTTCACTTCCAGGAGAGGGAGTACAAAAACACCAAATAAGCAAGTGAACGAGTGAGCCTCAAGAAAGTTCTGTGAAACAACAAAATACTAAAACATATTTCAGCTAAAGCATTTGTAATGTGATTCTCTCTCCTCTGTCTACTACTCCTAAATGATCTGTGACATCACCACCATCGTCATAGAATTGTTATCAACGGATATACTCGAACCTGTAGAAACCTCTTCTTTGATCTCCTCTCTGTACATATCTTCTATCATAGGTTTCCACAGCCGAACACGGGCATTTATAAACCAATTGGACACCTGAAGCAATCACAAAAAGCTCACTTTGCACCAAACTGTTTCGATTCAATAATGAAAAAAAGTTATTTTTCCAAACTTAAAATGGATTTTAGTGAATTACCTGGTTCCTGCTCAGGCCAGTTTGAGCTGCCAGCAATAGCTTTTCAGAATCATTGGGGTAACTGTGAAAGGGTGATGAATGTGAAAACCTTGATAAACATCATACTTATTATCAGAAAAGAAAAGAAATGAAGACAATAGCATGGGTAGTTGAAGGTCGGAAAGAAAATAAATGATGACAATAGCATGGGTAGAGTTGAAGGTCGAAGCACCTACGGATGAAGGAAGTGTTCAAAAAGCCAAGCACGAAGGATTGCAACAGCATTTTCTGGCAGCCCTCTTATTGGCCTCCATGCTTGTTGGGTTGAAATCATTCCTAGAGGTTGGGGAGATGCTCTTTTTTGTCTGGTATTCTGATCAAACAAGCTAAGTTGGCCAAGACTGCCATCGTTTCTCAGAAGGTCTTCTGAGAGACATCGTCTTGCAGCACATATTTGTGTAACTATTGCATGTCTCAAACTGCAGAAGTGCCTGGACATAGCTTGGGGTGCAAGACTAATGTAAGACTTAGCAGACCCTAGTCCAGCAACCACCTCAAATGATGACACCACTTCCTCCATTTTATGACGATACTGCTCCTGTCGTCTGTTGACCTGGAAGGTGAGAATCACATTGACTTGAGTGCAATTTTCAGTATGATTCTGGATTCCATAAAAATTTAAGCCTAATCAGATTGTAGTTGTGGATGATAGGTCTAACTAAATCACTCATCACAATTGAAAAAATACCGGACATAAAGTCACATCTTCAACCTTCACAAACATTAAACATTCATATCATAATTGTGTAGTATTAAATATTAATAGTTCAGTCATCTAACAAGGAAGCTTGGATGTGGTCAACATCTGCTTTCCGGAATGATGAGCCAATCCATTTAAGTTCTGCATTCATGAATTTAATTATCTTCCCCTCCTTTGAAAGAACAAATGATCATACCTAATGTACTTGTCCGTTCATTTCCTGAAGGGCTAAAAAGACTAATTAATGATATACACATATGCATTACCGCTTGAAGCACTCCTTTGTGGTGATAATACTGATTCGATGATTGTGGTCATCTGATTTTGAAAATGGAATTTTAAATGCTAATAATTTTTTCCTTCTTACTGTTTGATGGATGCCTATTGGATAGCTAGGTTCATCAAACCAGTATTATCATCAGGGTGACCACTCACGATATGGCCCATTATTTGGGTGTTGTTATTGGATTGTATGCTGGGTGTACAGTGATATTTTGCCACAAAGCATCCATCTGTAGTTATGGATCAAAGTTTGGACATGTTATTCTATTCATTAGAAATTCTAATGCAACAAGTTTGAACAAAGAGGCCACCACCAGCAGATCTATGATGCCCAAACAAGGCTGGGTACTGAAAGGCCATAACATGGATATGGGTCAGACATGGATTTTACACAAACATGAAGTATTATAAAATATTGAAGGTATCATTACTGCTGACATCTCAACCATAACAATTGTACAAAATGTATAATGAAGAGCATGGAAGAATAGGAATAATGTGCATACCTCCTCCAATAAAGCAACAAGCTTTTCAACTCTAATCTGAATGTCCTGCTTGCTGGCAGATGAACACTCATTACTGCAAAGTGTGTTTCTTGTCTGATCATTCACCAATTTCCCTGCTTTTGTGCATCCTCTAAGGCTCGTGGTTCCATCTTGCAGTATCCTTCTGACTGATTTATCTTTCCTCATTTGCTTATCTGGCTTTAGCTCAACATCCTTGATAACACTAATGACTTCATCAAGCAAACGCTGAGCAGGCTTTAGATATCTAGAATTCCGAATGACTAAAGAAGATGCTACTTCATTGGAAGAAATTGAGCAAGAATGATTTTGTAGCATTGAAGTCGCCTCATATGCATTGATAAAAACTCTTGGTTCTTCTCTGGTAGTTAAGTAGCTTGGGTCAATTTGATTTACAATTGGATCTGCTTCCCTGTAATTGAATGAGGGGATTTGCACATCAGATGGGAGATGAGAATAGAGAGAGAGGGTCAACCCTTTGCCTAGTGCAGAGCTGAAGTCCTGATGATCGCTCTCTTTGCCGCCTTGAAGATTCATCAAATGCCTCTGCCTGAACATCTCCGAATCCTCAGACACAGAAGATTGAACCAGATCCGTGGACCTATATATTCTCTCCCCAAGTGACTGTATGCTGGGAAGTACATTGCTTGATTGTCCGTCCCAATTTTCAGTACGACAGTGATTTGTAAAACTAGTTGGACCTGCAGCCATGTCCGGGGTATATTGATGAAACATAACTGATATTGATTCGTTGGAAGATGAGTCTTGTGAAACCATGGTCACCACAGTCGGATCTTCCAGGTTGATTAACAAAGATAGTGATCGATAACCGAAAATTTCATGTTCAGAATTACATCTGTTTACAAGGTATAGCAGACCGGTATACTTATCAATTCATGCCCATCTTTTTCTTGCATTGTTGTGGATGGGTGGAATGAAACCTTCTACTTGAGATTGGAATGACAATCCATACTTCCTTTCTGTCAATCAAACATTTAGCTGAAATGAGGAAAGAATACTGATTACAATAAAAACTCAGAGAGACCACGTTAAGAGTTTATAGAGCAAAAGCAAGATTAGAGATAAAGATATAAGATAACAAGTCATATTTTGTTCCTTTTAACGCTTACAAAACATCCTTATAACTCAAAATGTATACACAAATCAGTTGTGGTAGAACTTCTTCATTGGAAAGGAAGTTTCACCAGCTAATAGGACAGCAAGTAGATAAGTACAACAGATATGAACTGGGAAAGATTGTAGTTTTTTTCTAGTGTCTAAAGCTACCACTAGGAGCAACCATGAATGGAGAGTTGCTCATGACCCACAATACCAATAAAAACATCTGTAACTAATGTGAGGTCTCTCAGAATCATAAAACAGCAGCTTTCTATTTAATAAACACAACTCACATTCATCCAGGAGAGCTTCCCAGAGTCCTCAATGGATGAGTAAATGGACAATGATCACATAAAAAAGAAAAAGGGTGAAAGGAAAGTGACAAATAATAGAACAAGAACTAACCCACAGTAGGTTAACAATTAGTGCAGATTGCAGAAACATCCTTCTGTCTCAATGACCATTATCAGACAAAACCAAAGCAGTTCAAATAAAAAAGAAACAAACAAATTCCAAAAAGAAGCGGAAACCACACCCACCCTGTTAATGTCCCATCAAAAAGCAGAACCAATCCATTCATAAACAAGAAGGTTGATAACCCAATATACTGAAGAACAATCCCCCAGCAAAATATAGTAGAAGATAATAAATAAAGAACATGAAACAAAAGAATCAGTCAAAAAGAGGAGGAAGAGACAGAGCTCTTCACCTAGAGACCTACTCAACCTTACACAGAAGCAGAAGGAGAAGATGCTCTCCTCAAACTGGTCTATTCTCTAGCCTCTGAAGACTGATCTCTCAAAAACTCATATGCTAGAAAAAGAAAAGTGGTCCCATTAGCTGATGAAAACACAGATGCATGAAATAAGAAAGAAATCATATCTTCAGCTTTTGTGCCTGCTGTCTTTGGCACACTGCCTCTCTTCCAGTCCCAGTCCAACCAATGCCCTTCTCTCTCTCTCTCTCTCTCTCTCTCTCTCTCTCTCTCTTCTGGGTTCTTTTAGTACTTTGTGCAAAGGGTGGCTGGGAGCCAGAAGCCTCGAATAATGGGCGTTTGAAACTTTGCATCTGCAAAACAAAGTAGAATATCTTTTCCAGCTCTCTAGCTTGTCTCTACTAGAAGGGAATATCTTTCTTTTGGGTTTAAGATGGTCATTGTGATGATAAAAAGGTGGGAGAAAAGGACTCTGAAACTGTATCTGAAAACAGAAATAAGGAGTGTGGGCAGAAGTGATGTATGTATTATTCCTTTGCTGGGATTCTGAAGCTGATTGGTTGGTTACTTCTGTAATCATTGCAATCTCTGCCCTTTTGGGCTGCTCCAGTTGGCATCTCTGAAAATTGCCAAAGGAAAAGTTAACACCAAAAAAGCTGAGATTTCTTTGGAAGTAAACATGACCCACTTCATTTCAAAAGCCTGGATATAGTACCTCTCGTACAAGGAAAAAAATAAAAATAAAAACAAGAATGTTCTGCCATTAGGAAAGTTCATATGGGTAATTAGTTTTGCTGGGATTCTCTAATTCCAATTGGTGGAGAATTTATAATTCTCATAAATTCTTCAAATGTTGTCTCTCAGCAACTTTCCCAAATCCTCCAGTGCACCTCAATCTTTGTAATCGCATAATGATAAATGTAATGCTCAAGCTCGGAGAATTTTGAAATGCCAACAGTAATAATTTGAAAGGCTTAGTTTTTAGAATGCCATTAATTGAAAAGGAATTTCAGGGATTTCACACACAGCAAATTGCTGTTAAAATTTGTCAATGCAAAATTTCCGTGAGAGCTCCCTACAAACAATTGCCCTATAAAAAATGATATAGAAAACTGCCCTCTATTAGATTGCGATATTAATTGCGAGTTCTTAAAAGGTACAATTTCAAAATAGAATAAGAATTTAAGTTTGTTTTTAAAAAAAGTACATTAAGATTTAAATATTTCAAAATTTATAAAACTTTTCCATATTTATTTCAATCAAGCCTCGCCATAAAAAAATAAAAAATGACAGAAATACGCCTTATTTTATGTTTCAGATTTTATTTTAATAAATCATTTAAGAGAAATGACCTAGTGGTAGTGGGGCTCACTTCAATTATCTTTATGTATAGATGGTTAAAAAAGAAGGATTTATTTTATTTCAAATGATTGAAAAACTAGCTTAATCAAGTAGTTATGATCATTTAAATCAAGTTGAAACTTTGGACATATGAAAATCAAGAGGAGAATGCCATGACCAATTCTGGCATCCTCCCAAGTTACTGAACCATTAAAAGAAGGTACCCAACCATTAACCTTTGACCAATGAGGTTCATAAAGTGAGTTTTAGGCTAGTTTTGGAGACAAAATAAGGTTAAAAAAGATATAAACTTGCCATAAGAGTATTCTTATCATTTTTTTTAGTTTTTTTTTATAGAGAGGACATGATTGAAAGAAATATAGAAAACTTTTATACTTTTTTTGAAATATCCAAATCTCCATATACATAGTGAAAATGAGCCAAAAGGCTTATACCTTTTTTGAAATTTTCCCTTCTTAAAAAATATCCTTCTTTCTTAAAAATAAAAATAACGATAAAAAAGTTTACTATGAAATCTAAGGAATTTGGTAGCAATACGGAAAATCAGCAATTAAATTTAGAGTGGAAGAGAGATGACCCCTTTCTCAAGAGCTTATATTGGGTTTTTTTTTTTTACTATTTCTTTTGGCGAAGACTTGAGCTCGCACACTTCTTTTTTTCTTCTTTTTTTGGTAGAGACTCGAGGTCACACACTCTCCCCACTACATGTTGAGAGTTGGTATCGCTAATGAGCTAAGCTACAGAAAACACCTATCTTGGGTGTTTGACTTTCCAAATTGAAAAAGATGAAAGCATGAAAGAGCAAATAAGGCATTTGAAGTGACAGAGAATGGGGAACCTGATTTCGGTACAGGAGCTTTCATTACTAATAATCACTGATTGGTATAAATGGCTGTCTAAAACTCAAGTGTCTTCAGCCAATGGTCCAACTCTTGGATCAATGAGTTTCAACAAAATGTCCAAGAACCTTAACTCTAGCAGCACTTGCTCACGTGAACTTTGGGGCATTGACCTTATCGCTCATCTATAAATGGCCCATCAATTTGGTGGATTGGATGGATTGAAGTGTTCCCATGTTTGGCGTCACAGGCTTGACATCATTTACATGTTGCTGCTCGGAAATGAGGGGCCCATGTGGATCTTCTAATGATCCAGAACGTTGATATGGCAGGCCCATCATGGATGAAGAATCTTCAAAGCAGTTCTAGTCCTGGGAGATTATAGGCATCCATTTTCTGAAGGTACAAGGAGATTAATCACCCAATTACAATAACATCTATTAAAAGATGAGGAATTATACTATGGTACAATATTATTTTAGCCCCAGGCTCATCTTTTTAAAATCTGCATAGCTGGTCCACTTTTATAAGGCCAACTAGTTCATCTCAGTCCTGGCCCCTACCCTCTTGATTGGCACTCATAAAAATTTTACACAACCGTAAGGAGAGCAACTGTAAGATCAATGGAGTGATAAAATGATCACATGGTGCCCTGGGCCTAAAATCAATGGAAGGTCATATGGTTGTAGAACAATGTCTTGCACAATATATTTTTGAGACAGCTCCTGGACATGACTAGTTCACAATTTAGCAATTCAGGGGCAGGAGTTTGTTGGGGCCGAGTCAATCGGAGTCGCAAAATACCCTGGTCAAACACATCAGGACAGCTGATGAAATGCTACAAACAAGTGATCATAATGGCATCAACAGCATCACTTCTGTCTATCAAAACATGACCATCACCTTCCACTGTGCCCAGATGAATCCCATTTTCCTTGTTACAACAGATGAAACTTTAAATGAAGTAATTTTACATGTTGCATTCACTAAAATACACCAAAAAAAATAATATTTGTATCTTTACAATATGCTCTACCAATTTATATTCCCACCCATTCCCTTCTATATACTACACTACACTGTTGAACCTATGTTCCAAAAGATTTAAGGCTTATTGTTTTCAAGATTTTTGAATGCCACCACAGAATCAGCTTTTTAGGCTACAAAATCATGCACAAGCTGCGAAGAACTGAATCTATGTCTCTGGTTCCCCAGATTCATACAATCATATTCCGCAGCATCGACCCGATCAGAAGTTGCACCATACATGTCATCATCCCCTCTGATACCAACGAAGTTCTGCTGACCACCAGAAACAGGTAGATCCCCATCACAGTGCTGCAAGCCCAATGTGAGAGATACACCTCCATTGCTGAACCTCCCCAACTCTGCCATCTGATAGGCCATAAACCTTCCATTCCCATCAGGCTGAATGAGAGCATCTTGAAGGAGACTACAGTGGTCTGCGCTGTTCACTCCATTTTGGAACCCGGGTGTTGTCACAGCCATTTCTACATCAGAAACGTTATCTGATTTCTTTGAGTCACTGTATTGGCTAATTGGGCATTTTTCATCTGCAGATTTCATGCTTTGTATTTCTTCTCTATTCTCAGATAACTTAATTTCTTCTCTTACTTTTGTTGCATTATCCGATGAAGAACTCGAGTCCACTTCAGCATCACCAATCTCTTCTTTGTACATCTCTTCAACCATGGGCTTCCAAAGGCGCACACGTGCATTTATAAACCAGTTAGAAACCTGAAGCAACAGAGGGAATAAGGATTAGAAACCGCATAGAAAAAAGGAACAGAAAAGGAAGCTATTAATGTTGCACTCCTGGTCATCTTAGAAACAGAGAAATTTTCTTCAGGCTTTTGGTATTTCATAACCGGTAGAATTTCCAAAATAAAGATATAATTTTCTTTAGTCCCAAAATGTAAGTAACTAAAAGCAGCCTAAAGCTTTTTGAAGATTACCTGACTTCTGGTCAAACCAGTCTGTCTTGCCAGCATTATTTTATCTGAATCTTTTGGATAACTGTGAGAAACATCAAGTGGGACAAACATTAAGTGCTTAACAGAAGGAATCTTGGAAAGCATAAAACCTAGGAAATGTAAATAAAAAGGGGTGCAAAAAGTCTTACGGATGGAGAAAGTGCTCAAACAACCAAGCACGAAGGATCGAAACAGAGTTCTCAGGCAAACCCCTCTGTGGCCTCCAAGCATGCTGTTGAATCACACCAAATTGCTGAAGAGCCCTCTGCTGCCTAAGCTGTTGATCCACAAATCGGAGGCGAGATATTCCACCCCCTTTGCCACTTGCATTATCCTCCTCACCAAGGCTTTTCCTGGCCACTTTAATTTGGTTGCTGATAGCATCCCGCAAGCAGCGGAAATGTCGTGAGATTGTCTGGAGGGCAAGAGCTGTATATGGTTTAGCAGCTCCGCACCCTGCTATGACGTCAAAAGAAGACACTACAATCTGCATCTGATGGTGATACTGCCTGTATCTGATATCAACCTGTAACAGGAAGGGAGTTGTAGCTTCATCAAGAATTAAAGGGAAAATCTATTTCTTAATGACAAAATGCAATAAACTGTCATCAAATACCCAAATAGACATTGAAACCATCTGATCTTATGACCGTCAACATTATGTTCTGAATTGAAAGCCTGTTTAATAAAAAGATGATTTAAATATATCCTAGTATGTAGTGCTAACGTGAGGGAGAAGCTGCATTTTCTAACATGTCAGTGGATCACTATGATTGTAAGCATGCCTGCATACAAATTTGCATTCAATATTAATTTAGAATACCAACTCATTATAGAAGTTTTTTTTTTAGAGAAAGAAAGATGTCACGGTAGGTTGCGAGAGAGAGAGAGAGATGTGGTGGTGGGTGGGTTAAGTTAGAATCCACTAGACAGGCATCACCGTCAACATCATCATATCATCACAGCCTTGTCCAATCCATATGTACAGCTTCAAAACTTCTACTTCACTCGTCCCTTTTTAGGGGGTAATCTGTGTGAAGCATATACTAAGATGAAGCATAGATATAGCTCATGCACTCATTGGGTACAAACAGTACTGTTGTTTGTTGCAACTTGAATAAGATTGCATACTGTGCTTTCAAACATGGTTAATGTAACATTTATGGGACTACTACTACAGAACCTCAAAACCCTACCACCTTGACTCGGTTGTTTGTTGAAATTCTTTCCAAAATAAATCTGCAAATTAGTTTTCCCTGCCACAGAGTACCTGGAAATATGATAAATTTGGAAATGCCTTTAAGACTTGTCTGGATGCTCAGAATCCTAGTGTCCATGATGTTTTAGAGGATATCAGCCTTCTTGCAGGACAAGAATTTCTCTAGGCCAATCCCTCTCACTCTCAAACAAGATGAACTCACCTTGGTGAACAATGGTTTCTCTTCAACTCTCTCTACACAACTCTCTCTTGTTGCCTTTCTTTAGAAGGTATGAAATAAAGAAGAGAATGGGGCTTTTAAGAATCTCTTCACTCATACATGTGGGTCACAAATGTGAACTTAAGTGGAAACCCAACATGGCCCGTCACATGAGGATGACCTCAAAAGACCCAACAAAATTGACCGAAGACAATAGAAGAGCTGAACAATTAAATACTCATAACTATATCATTTTCCTTCCCCGTCTCTTTCCTCCTCTTTTTTATGGCACCAGATTTTTAGACTACATTACACCCAAATTGATCCTTTTATTTTCTCTCCTTTTACTTACTTCGTGAAGTACAACCATGAACTTGTGATGAGAGAGAGAATTTCAATACTTCTTTTTCTAATGCTGGCATGACACATAAGAGCAAGTTGGTAATGATGGTTAACAGAAAGATAACTCAATCTTGAAGTTTTTGGTCAATTCACGAAAGATTATGTTACTTGAAACTTAAAATGGCATTTCAGCTATCATCATGAAGGGACACATTTGCATGCCTGAGAAGCTAGGAGAGCTGAACAACCTCCGAAGAACCAATTTCCACAAATTTATGATTAACCTTATAGCTAGAATGTGCAATGCATCTTGTTTCCTGCATTGCTTTGAAATAAGCATACCTTCATGGACAACACGATCAACAATTGTCTATCATCCATCTGTAACATTACCCACCCAGCCAACACTAACTCGATGATGATGGAACATTACAACTCTCTTAGATGATGTAACAGAAAAGCATTTGATACAGTATCCTTAAATGTCTATCGATCTGAAGAAGTTGGACAAAATGAGCAGAGAGGAGAGTTTAAGGACATACACGATGTATATCACGTAAATATCAGATCAAGTGACAGACAAATGAGACTTCCAATTACAAGAAGATCTAATCAGTTAACAGTTCCCCCATGGGTCCAAGATTCAGAGTAAGCACCTTACTTGATACCCTTTTCTTTTCTTTTCTTCCTTTTTAATCATTTAAGCTCATTAGTAGATCAGTTCAAACCATCAGAAACTCCAAGGTTAGCATTACACACACTAGGTGCAGCAACAAGATAGGTCTAATCGCAGTCTTGGCAAGATGCCCCTTCTATCAAAATGGAAATTGAGTTGGATATCACAAGTAGAAAAAAAAAAAAAAGGCTGCCAAAGCTGAGAAAACAAGTGGATTGTTGTGAGATAATCGGGTCACTTGTGTTTTTTGTTTTTTTTTTTTTTTCAATAAGAGTGTGCCACTTCAATCAGATGGCAACTAGACCGCCCTTGTTGTATGAAGCTAGGCAACAAGTATGTGGCTACTGGCTACGATGCATTTGCTAAGACAGATATGAGTAGTTAAGGATATGATTAGGAATGAGTATATAAGAGGATATCGACTTGTAGCTAAAATAGAAGTAAAACTCAAGGCATGCCATTTGAGATGGTTTGGGCACATCCACAGATGATGAAAAATAGCCTCCATATGAAGATTTTAATTGTCACAAGCTCGAGGAACTAAGAGAATAGGGATGTTATTACAAACATTAATGAAGTAGTGATACAAGTAAAAATCAAGACATACCATTTGAGATGGTTTGGGCACATCCACAGATGATGAAAAATAGCCTCCATATGAAATATTTAATTGTAACAAGTTCGAGGAACTAAGAGAATAGGGATGTTATTACAAACATTAATGAAGTAGTGAGGCAATGCATGATGGATTGTGGAGTAATGGCCCTAAATAGGGTCGAGCGGACAAGAACATGAAAACCTAAAAGAACATAAGCATGTAGCTGTCAAATTCCCATTTGGAGAAGAAATAACCTCAAGGTCTAAAATAAACCCCAAAGCCCCACATTCTTCCTTCATATCAAATTGTAGATGTTGCTGTGTAATCAATAAGAGCTACTAAGAGCCTTCACCAATAATAATTAACAAAATAACAGATCCATGTGATGGTGAATATAAGAACAAAGACTAAACATGTCCAAGAAAGTAAAAGCGGTTACCATGATGATTAAATTAAAATTTTAAAACCCACCTCAAGAAACATGTTGAGATCAGACAGACCCTAAACCTATAAATCTTTGATCAGAAACACAAAATGCACATCCATCTGATTGGATGGTATTAGCAAACTACTTTAAGAGCTATTAGAGTGTGAAATAAATTCTCTTTTTTCCTTCACTTGAGAACGTACCTTTTTACAATTAAAATATCTTTCACCATAGCTTGTTGACAATGAATACACAAAGTCTTCTAAAGAAAACTGAACACAATTTATTGCGACAAAGGATATGTGAGAAGGTAGAATGTTTGGGTGTCTAATGCGAACTTGGGTCATTAATGCCAGAATAGACTGTATTCATGAAATTGCAGACGTCCATCTTTTACTATCCTGCCAGCAGGAGCATCATACCCACATGTTTGACAGGAATGGGGTCCACCTTTGCTCGATCCAGCCCATACACATCACACACGGTACACTACATGAGCATTTCCTTGTATCCAGAGCAAGGTTTAAAGAACCGGACTGGGGACCCGACTCGTTCATAGCTGAGTCCAAGTCGACTCGCCAAGTCCCAACTTCAATTGACATAGGACTCGGCCGAGTCACATGATTCGAGGCCAAGTCCCATGCAACCCGACTCGGTATGTGACATGATCTAGAGTGACATACACCATTAGATAGAACAAAAGAAGGTGGCCCCCATCATCCGAAATTGGTAGGTAGGCCGGTCCTGCCAGCAAGATATGTTCATTTCTCTTTGGACTAAAAAATGAATTCTAGGTGTTCAATGAGCTTCTTATATTTCCATCTATAGTAACAACTTTTGATGCATTTTGTTGTTTCAAAAGGACAAAGAATTGATGTCTATATGTGCAAGTTGGTTCCAAGTACTAAATTCAGAATAACATTCCAATACATGAAATTGTATACTTTTCAGCTTCTTCCTGAGATATTGAGGAAGGAAAAGTAAATATGAGATGATGAAAGTTCATCTAAAAACAAAGTGATCATCAAGTTCAGCTCAGAGTTATAATTAACTTCTTTAGAATGAGAAGAAGAGCCAATTAACAAAGGAAGGAGCTAAAACAGAGAAGAAATCAACGTTGGAACTTAATATAATGAGTTCATAAAAACAGCAGAACAATGAATTTGATATGATCAATAAACTCGTACAGTCGTACTCAATAAATAACCAACAATAGATAAGTTAGGTAAAAAGTTGCATGCGAAGAAATTCCAACTGACCCACTATTCAAGAAAGTCTCAAATTATCGTAGTTATTGGAAATTGGTGTGTACCTCATCCAACATCGCTATGAGTTTTGTTGTCTTGCTCTGTAAATCCTGTCTTTCAGCTGGAGAGAGCTCATTGGTGGAGCTGGATGTTGAATCTTGACAGTTTGCAGGCATGCCTTCTGAGGGAGGCAATGCACCATTTATTGATCCTACATCAGTCTTTCTGGAGCCTGACATACCAGCAGACGTATGGATGCTTTGACGTTTGTCCGAGTCTTGCTTCAGAGCCTTCTTAACATTGACAACCTCATCTAGAAGCTGCTGCACAGCCTTTAAATATTTAGAGTTGGGAATTGTGCTTGAAAGAGCTGAAAATTCATAGGGAGAACAATCTCGATGCATTTGTTTCAGTGCTGCTGAATATTGAAGGTTGCTGCCCAACATTCCCCCTTTTATTGCATGGTCGCCACCAGAATATGGTGGCAGTTCAGCATTTCTTGACTCTTTGTTAAGGGAGCCATCCTCTCTACATGAGCCGCAACCAGCTCCCAAAATCGACTGATGAGATCCCATGAAAGGAATTTCTGCATTTGTATGCTGGTGGTACTGGAATGAAGCAGCTTGGATGGTTGATGGAATTTGAGTGCTTAGACTGAGTGATAATCCTTGTCTCTGAATGGCTGAAACATTTGGCCTCTGCGGCTGCAGGCTCTGCTCCCTCTGTAAGATGCCAAGTTGTGACTGGATGTCCATCTGGGGTTCCTCTGTAACAGAATGACTCACATGGTCATCTGTGTTGTTATTTATCTGCTGACTGATCGCTTGGAAGAATGTCTCGTTTCTCCCATCATGCCAAACTCCATAAGAATGTTCTCCAAGGCCTCGAGAAACCAGGTTTGACGGGATTACTTGACGTGATGCAGTCGATTCAGATGGCCCCACAGATGAATCTTGTGAAAGCATTGTGGTAGGAACAGGAAGCTGGACACAGTTCTGCTGGGGTTGAGAATTGCCTGACAAGTGATCTGAGTATGATCCTGCAGATGAATAGTTCAGATACATCATGCTACCAGTAAGGGAAGATTCATGATATGAAGCATGTCCAGGATCCCCTAGATAAAGGGTTGGCATCGCATCTCTCTGGTTGCTTGTATTATAGTGAGTAGCCATCCTACTCCTATATTTATACTGATATAGAAGGTTTCTTTTCTTTCAATTGAGGATAAAGAAACATCAAGACGACACAGCACCCTCAAACGTATTGGCCCTACCCTTTTGGTTGCAAACAGAGGGGAAGGCTCTTAAGCTGCTATTTCAATAGAATCTGCACATCTGAAGTGTTTCCTTGGAAAGAAAGCCATCAGCTGCAAGAAAAAAAAAAAAACATGCATGTAAAAGGATAAGAACGAAGGACAAACACCTTGAATGAATTAATGACATGAAACATCACACAGTTGCTGTTACCAAGTGATCCAGGAAGATAGGTAATGAGGGAGGCTCGAAGTAAAGAAAAGTTGGAAAGATCATAATGTGTATTTTAATTTCATTAAAATACCCACAACAAATCCTAGACTAATGTGGACTGTCAGAATAACAAATTATTTAAGAGCTGAAAGCTCATCCGTGTAAGTACAATGATTTTCCAAACAATTGAAACAACCCAATTGAGATTTAAGTCTCAGCTCTCTATCTCGAGCAAATAAGAAATTGTTACCTTCCACCAATTTAATATTAGGTCTAAAAAATATATTATCAAAAGATTCTCAGTTCATCCGAAAATTGCTCAAAACAAATTGAGTCATTGTAATTTCAATTTCCATTACCAAAAACATACAGTATTGCCGCAAAAATAATAATAATAATAGTAGTATTCAGCTTTCATATTGGAGTTTTTACCCATGGGAACACAAAGCTGAATACTAGTCCATAGACAATTCAGAGTCATGGATCTAACAAACTGCGTCCAAGGTTGAATTCAAGGTGTCGGCTACTGTTAACAAACATCTAGTGCTAGTCCTCTGAAGGCTAACATTTACAGTAATACCAAATGATGCTTGTAAAAGTAAAACAGACGGAAAAAAAAATAAAAAATAAAAAGGAGAGAAAGAAAGAAACATTTGAGAACACTCCATCAAACTCCTTAGGTCTAGCTGGCCTTTCTAAGGGGCTTCCCTGAGAGAAGGTCTAGCAGATAAACAAAGCTTTGAATAGATAGAATTCCCACTCCACTATCATCCATCCATGAAACCAAAGCCCTTCCTACCCAAAAAAAAAAAAAAAAACAAGCCTAAACAATCCATCAGACAAGCGAAAAGGCCCTCCTTCACAAAGAAAATGAGAAAACAAGCAAGTAAAAAATCCCAAAACTCATGAAGCCAATACCCAAATGACAAAAGAAGAAAAACCCAGAACCCACAACCAAAACAGTAATGAAAAAAGCATGCAAACCCAAAAATAAAACAAACAAAAACAAACCCCAAACACCCAAGAAACCCAACAACCTCCAGAAACCAAAACCCTCGGATTCTACATATATTTCACCAAAAACAGAGATGAAAAACACACACAGACACTCAACCCCCACAACCAAAAAACTCGGATTTAACTCAACCATCAATCTCATGCAACAAACCCCATATCACAAAAATAGCCAATCATTAAAATAAAAAAAAATAAAAAAAACGTAACTTTTCATTTTAAACAATGAAAATCTTCCATTCTTCTAAGAAGATAATAATATATATACAAATAAATATAGAGAAGGCCAATACCTTACAGTGACTGAGATTGTATCCGTTGTGGGAGGCAAGAAAGCTTGAATTCTTAGCTGATCAGAGACAGACCGATTCCAAAACAAGCCCTTTTCATCAAGTGAATACAAAAGTTGGGAGTATTGTACAATAAGTTTCTTATTAAAAAACAAAAGAGCCCTCTTGAACAGTATTATTATATGAAATATATTCTCTATCTCTATCTATCTATGTATCCAGCATCAGAAAAAAGACCTAGACATCCCGTTCTCCCACGTGAGAACCCAGCCATGAACTCTCTCTGCCCCCCCTTTCTCTCTTACATGAAACAGAGAGAGAGAGAGAGAGAGAGAGAGAGATGGGATGATAAAGTCTGCACAGTAAAAGGGCTCCCCTCCTTTCCTTTTCTCTCTCTATCTCTTTCTCTCTTTTTCTTTCTCAGTTTTGTCTGTCTCCTATCTTTTTAGTTTTTTCTCCTTCTACCAGCTTTTGATGTTGTTTTTTTGTTGTTGTTGCCTGGTGTTGTTAAGGAGTTCAAATCTCCTAACCACCAGTAGGTAGACCTAAAACTCCCTCAAACCCATCTCTTCTCTTTGGTTCTCCTCCTACTTCTCTCCATGTCTTTGTTTCTAAGCATATGTAGATGTGTCTTTCTACACTCCTACACCATATTTCTACAGTCCTATACCCTCTGTCTTCTTAGTTCCTTCAAAATGGACAATGGATATTTCAATGTTCAGGGGTAGACTACTGTAACTCTTTCACAAGTTAATACTACGAGGAAAGGTAATCAAGGACATGGTAGAAATATATACCATAAGTGGATGGACTCACTCACTGTTCTGGATATTTTCAAATTTGGAGTTTTCTTTACATGAATGTGTTGGAATATAAGTTATTTTTTAATAATAAAATAATAAATTTACAAAAGTGATGGTTAGTAATGGTTCCTTGATGGAATTGCCCACATGAGGGAAATTCATGATCATGTGAAAATAAGACTAGTACAACAGGCATCCCCTGATTTAAGCATCATTTATAAAAACTGATTATGGCAGTTTCTTCCTGTTAAAGGTTCATATGGTTGCCAACATGCTTACAAGAAAGTTGGTTTTAATGGGCATCCAGGCTTATTTATTTGCATGGAATTGAATTTCTATGAATTCATTGTAAATCGATGAGGGCAAAGGATATAAGTTGGACCGAGACTTTCTTATAATTTGGTTTAATAGGGTGGTAACCAAGTACTTATTTTTATGAAAGAAGAAATTATTTGATAGCTTTTTGTGGCTCATTATCATTATTTCTTCAAATTTTGCTTGCCAATATACATTAATAGAAACCATAATAAAAAGTCAATTCCATGAAAACCAATGGGCACATAGGGTCCAATAAATGCAAAGGATATGTTAGTGACCTAACATAAAACGCCTGACACATACAAAGAACTCTCCAAGGGAATGGAGTGCCTTAGGGGTTTTTTTTTTTTCCTTATTAGAATCTCCACAAATGAAAATGCAGTAATGTTACAATCTAACATTGAAGATTGTCAAGACTTTTTACATTTTTATTTTGACTTAACCGGGTGTTTTAATTTATTGATATTCTGAGAGCATGTTAATGATATTGCTAGGAAAATATTCTTCTAAGCAAATATTATGAATTTATGACAACATTACAAAACACTGATGACATTTGTAGCTGCCAATGAATTTGTAGCGCCTGAAAAACATGTTAGCTGGATAATTGCAATCATCCAACAAGCATACTTCTTTTATTAGAAGAAACTGTTGTTAAATGGTTAGAATTATTCTTTTCTTTTGGAATTAGTTAATTTTGTCAAGTCCAAACAGCCAGTTTGAAAATATTGCATTTCTGACTGAAAATCTAATGACCAAGTTAACTCACTGCCTTAGAACTTAGAAATGAAGGATGTGATTAGAACCACTTGGCGGTTCGGAACAAATTGGCCCAGCATATGGGTTCAATTTAATCTGATCATAATGTCATAATTACATAGATAAAAAAACATTACACCAACTAAATAGTACATGTCATCAATTACATTGATTTGGTTGTATTTTTTATGGAATAACTTTTTGTTTTCTATTTGCTCTTGAGCAGTGAAAGCAGTTAGTTTGTTACTAAATTGGTTTTGACCAGCCTCTCCATATAACATGTGACCAAATGGTTTCAATACCCACATGATCTATACAAATCAGAGAGAGTTGTAGATTAGATCCCTATTAAAAATCAACTTCAATCTAGTTAAAAGCAGTTTTTACCCTTCAGTATGCTGCAATGATTGTGAGCTAAATCTTATTTTGACCTTTATTAAACACTAGGAACTGATCATGATTTTAAAGATTTGATGAAAGTACTTTTTGTTCGTGGTGTTAATAAATCCACTGGCATATCAAATGGGGGCCAATCACTTCAACACGCTTCAAAGTATAAAAAAGGTTCAGGTATTTATGGGCTCAACTTACAAAGTAGTATTTTGCTTGTGAGGCTTGCATCATGATTCATGTTTATCATTGAGGTAGTAGGCAACTAAAGGGCCTCTTCATTAATCAAGGTAAGCCTCCACCTGGACAGATTTTAATGATCATAGCCACCTATTTAAGGGATGAAAGTCTAATAATTGTATAAGTGCATTATATAATATTAATACTCCCAAGTTAATGTTGGGCTGGTTTATAATTGAATTTTCCTACAATGGATTGAGGTTAAAAACACTGGGTCACTCTCCGTATTGAACCCGAATCACCTGATGCTTATAAAAAGCTGAGGTTGCTAATCAAAATGCACCATATCAGCCAAATCAGCTTAGGAAAAGAAATAATACAAGTCTTCTGATATATAAAAACAAAACACATGATTTTGATCGATACGGCATATTTGGATTGGAAAGTCTTAGATATTTTGTGGTTTCTGGCCTTAGGTGATCCGGCTTTTTCTCTTAATCAGCACATAATTATTCATACACAATAAAGTCTAATTGAAAGATTGGTTTGATTAACTAACAAATAATGTCCCTACATGAGTCAGCTGCCCCTATCTACTAAGAAGCTGATATGGTTAGTGACGTGTATGAATTGAAATCACCTTGTTAATTATTTTCTTATAGTTGATTACAGTATATACTCATACAATTATATATTTATAGACCAATTCATCTACTGCTATATAAAATAATGAGTTTCTTCATAGAAATATGGGATGCTAGTTGAATATTGTATCATACAGTTGGACTAATGAGAATAAAACAGAAGATATTAGTACAGATCAATGATATGCCAAAGCAGGTTTATGTTATTGTTTTCTGCAGAAGATTCTAATACATGTATTTGGAGGGACCCCCATACAAACTCTTCCCCAGGTGTGAAAATTAACATAGCAGCAGAAAATCTGCTTTGTAGTTGAGAACTTGAGATGCCATTATTTTGGTGTATGTTTTCAGAATCTTGACAGTAAGTGGATGAAAGATTAATGAAGGCACTACAAACTTGAGGTAGTTTGGATTCTCTAATGTGGGCCCTGGCCTATAAATTCAAGATTTTTCTGGCCCAAATCTCACTTTAATAATTAGGCATACTAAACCGACAATGATCCAATTATGGAGCCAATGCAGCCAACTTGTACCAGACAATTTGATATTTTGATTAATAGGTTGTTTTAGAATATGCTATGTGAATGAAATGCTAGAAATCAAAGGCATCACTCAGGAATTTAGTTTTGGGCAGGATTGGTAAGAAGTGGGAATTTTAACATGGTCCTTAAATTTTAGCCTACTTCCATAAAATGGTTCAAGAACTAAAAAACTTAAGGGCCTGTTTAGATGCACAAGAAAACAAAAGAAAATAATATTTTATAGAATATAATCCTTCATTTTTTAAAGAATAAAATCTTGTGCGTTTGGTAACTCAAGAAAAATTTGAAGAAAAGATTCTTTTCTTGCAAAAATCTCAATATTCTCTCTACAGCTCCCCCCTGTAGAAAACTTTCTACAAGATAAAAATCTTTAAAAATGACTATTACAAAGTGGTAGAGTAAAGTAAAGATTTTAGTTCACCAAATCCATTATAATGTGTATGATTACATATATGGTAAAGTAAAGTAAAAGTAAATCTCACAGAACGGTAAAGGTGTGGTAAAGTAAAGGTGAGATAAAGTACATGGTGAAGTAAAGTGGGAAGGAATGGTAAAGTAGTTTCTTTTCTTTACTTTACTATATCATATTTTATCGTAGTTTTATATGGTAAATAAAAAATAACTTGTTTACAGGTGTGGTAAAGTAAAATAAAGATTGATGTCATATCATGGTTAAAGGTGAGTTGAAGTAAGGTCAGATGAAGTATGTGGTAAAGTAAACTGAGAGAGAGAGTTATAAAGTAGTTATTTTTTTATTGACTTTACTTTACTATACTTTATCATGGTTTTATGTGATAAAAGAAAAGTAACTTATGGTAAAAACATAAAAGTTAAACTTTACTTTACCACATTACTTTTTTATCTAAATGTGATAAATTACATATAAATAAAAATATTTAATAAATTTTTTTTTTAATGTAATTTACTTTAATCATAACACCTTCCAAACTGCTCAATTTAAAATCTGTAATATTCTTCAAAAATTGCCAAACAGTAAAAATATTATACTGTTATAATATTGCATTATTGTATTCTATACTATTTTATTCTTGCAATATTTAAATCTGTAAATATTTTATTCTGTAGACATCCAAACGGGCCCTAAAGGTCTCTAAGTTTTCAAACAGGATCTTGTTGTTAACTTGATTGTCAAAAAATAAGTTTAACAACATCAACAACTATCCTATCCATCTTCTCCAATCACATTTCTTTTCCCCGACTCCCCCATTTTGTACTTAAGCTTCTATTAACTTTAACATACCCGCTTCTCTACTTCTTCTAACCCATATTATTTATGCTTTATTTTTGTTGGGCTGGTGTCATATATTTTGAGTTAATCGGATTAGTCGAATTGGATCGGCAAGGACATTTGGAAAAGTTGAAAGTTTTTGCAGGGGCTATCAGAATGGATATACTAGTTCTAAATTAACCAATCAACATGCAGTGAAAATAACCAATCAGAATATAGAACTAGTTATTTACCAATCACACATCACAAGAAGGCAGAAACAATATTTTAGCGTGGAAACCATATCCAGGGAGAAAAACCACGAACCAGAAATCAAGAATTTACGAACAGTTACACTCACTATCTCCTTTATCTCAGTCTGTACCTCCACTTAAGGACTGTAGTTATTTTTGTAAAGAATCTACTGACACGACATCCACCATGCCCCATTCTCCTTACTTGATCTCTTCGCACATTGTCAGTCAAGATGAACTATCTTCTACAAGAAAGCAGAAGCAGTAACAACCTTCTAGAACAGCTCTTCAAAACAATCTCTCAATGGCTCTAGAGAATAATCTCTCTCTTAGATATCTCTGACTCAAATTAATGAGAGGTATAGTGTCCCTTAGGGTTGAGAACAATACCCTATATATAGCCCCAAATTCGTGCCTTAAACTTAGTGCACAAGTAGGACTAAAATTGGGAAGACAAGTCTCAAAAGGAAACAATTCCAAATCAGAAAATGAGACTTTCCCGTTTCTATGCCGCATGTCCAATCGATCGAATAGTGCATCCGATCGATCAGGCAAAACAAATAACTGAGGCGCATCTACTGTCCGATCGATCGGACAGAGGCTCTGATCGATCGGACTTGGGTTGATTCACCCGGTCTTCAATCTTCATTAATTCAGCTCTATCGGTGCCACAACCACAGTTCATTCTAAAATACAATAGAAAATACAACTCAATGGACTTAGAGTTTTGTCCAACCCATGAATTAGCCAACAAAAATACTAACAAAAGTCCTACATCCTACATTGCTCAAATAATGGATTTGACATGATTTTATATATCTATTTGTACCTTCCACCATAGTTATTAATTTTGCACCGTTTCGGCCGAAATGACCGAAAATCTTTATTTCGGTCAAGTGGCCGAAAAAAATCCCTGCATAATAACCTTTTGTTTTAAATTTCAGATTTCGGCTAATTTCAGCCAATTTCAGATGAAATCTTAAATCTTGGCCGAAAAACCACATTTCGGCCAAAATGATATTTTACATAATTAATCATATTTTAAAATCTTTTAATTTTAACACATTATTTTTTGTATTTCTTCATAGGCAGTTGGGATATGAGCACTTGCTGGTCGCACTAATGAAAATTTGGCATGAGCATTGTGTTTCATTTCATGCGACTTAAAAGTGCAATATCTGTTGTTTGTCTCGTTTCCAGGGAAGGATACAATCTAGTGACCAATTTTGCACAAACGACCAACATGTGAAAGGCCAAAGCGAATCACTTGTTAGGTCATTACACTCAAATGACCCAGTGAAAAAATCAATTCGAGTTGAAGATTCCCAACAATTCAGTTCAGAAACTTTTTAGCATCTATTAGTCCTTTCAATAAGCATAATTTCATATGCACATCTTCAGCAACAATCTATCACCACTATCAGAATTTTAATCTATTCATGTTAAATATTTTATTATGGGATTTTGACATATTAGTCCTCCTTAAATCTAGTTTCCCAAATTTCATGACCGATATTCAGATAATTTAACCAGTCACTTGATATCATGTTCAAAAAAAAAAAAAAATTAAACTTTTTTGCTCCAGATCCATTAATATAATGAAAACAGTGTATGTCACAAAAACCGACAAATCCCATAATATCATGGGACTATCCCTTGATGCCATGGCTTTTATGCCGCATATCTCAGGAAATATTTTTTTCTGAATAATAAAACTTGAGAAATGGTGATAAGATGTGTATTCACTTTCCACAAAATGCCATTTTCGTATCCTATAAAAAAAAAAAAACGAATTCACTTACTAATTATAAAAAATTTATGACACCAAATTGATAAACTTCATCCTATCATTAGATATGACATAAAAAAATATTTAAAGAAAATGTTGACCAAAGTTAAGCGACTATGGTGACATTATCTAAATTTTGCTTATCAGGTTTGAAAAATCGAGTTTGAGAAGGAATAATATGTCTAAACCTCTTCTATAAATTATGTCCAAAAAAAAAAAACCTATGACTATAATTCCTATGCACATTTGTTGAATATTATACCCCATTGAACTACCGCTTATCTGACTCCTGCAATACAACTCGTAAAATGCGTGTCCCGTAACATGAACACCTGACCTACCAGGCTTTTATATCACTTGTTGAATCTTACACTCCATTAAAATACCACTTATCCCAAAACCAATTAATGATGAAAAATTGCACAATAATAGTTTTATGGCGAGAACAAGGGTTCGACGATAATTATGACCGCTTAAGGAGCGAGAATAGACGTCGATGTCATCCACATTGGTATAAAAAAGTGTTCTCTCTCTCTCTCTCACATATCATAATCTACACACGTTTCCATGCTACTTCATTTTGGGGCCCATTTGTAGCGTGTGCTGCTAAACTTGCAAGGAATCACTGGGGCCATTGATTAGTGCAGATTGTCTGCATTTGCCAAGTTCCATGGTACTTGTTTAGGCTTTTGATGTTTTTTTTTCCCTTCACTTTGTTCGACTCTTCAACATCCACCTGATTCTACAAGAAAACCGTCCAACTGAATCGGACCGCATTAACAGAACCTAATGACTTGCTATTTCTACACGCCTCACACCATCCACCTTACTTTGCTTTCTACAACTTTCTTGTAATGACATGGACACTTCCTCTCTCATATGTGTCTATGTACTTTGCTTTTTGTCCCTTTCTTTAACTACTGGGAAAAAGATTTATCCTTCAGCCATCACCAAATGTCACAACCAAACACTATCTTATTTTGTTCGTTATCACTAACAGTAATGTAAAACTAGCTCAATAATCTCTTCTTATCACTCGCATTTCCATGCATTGCAGATTTAATCTTCATACGTTAAAAAGGTTACGAGGGTACCTATTTTTGTAATCCGAGAGAATATGACTTGTAATGGGAAAAGAAAAATTAGAGTAGAAAGGAAATAGAAGAGGTGAGGTATAGTGGGGATTCTTGGAAAAAGAAAGGAATAAAACTTTCAAATATCGAGAGTGGAGCTGAATGGTTTAATGATATAAAGAGATAAGATAAGTAGCGGGAGGAGAATGTGGAACTTTTGAAAACGAAGGGATAACTTAGGATCAGAGATTATTACTGGCGATCAAAATTAAAGCCAGAACCCTTGACTTTAATATATTATAATTGGTGTAGAATGTACTGAGGCATATCTATTTCGACTGGTCCCGCAGTACAACTGCATATAAATAAACTCTACTTTTCATACAAATAATATTTTGGGTTCTTGAAAGCTTCAAATTTCAAGGCTCGATCTATTTAATATTTGTGTTCATTTGTTGGCATAAAGCTTCAAATTTCAAGTCCATCTAGCTTCCTCACATTGATAATTGATAGATATGCACCTTTTTTACCCCTAAACCCAAAGAGTTATCCAGTCCTTACATGAACTGGACCAATTGCAGTGCAAAGTGGGTCCTGTTGGGGCACACAACAATATATCAGTCAAGCCGCACAAGTGGAGAACTGATTATTTGGTTCACAGATCCTTCTCCATTTCTTTTGTCCAATACTTTCATTTCTGTCATTTCTTTTATATTTCAGCCAATGGAGACATTGCCAAAAGCTGATTTGGGCACCGCATTTCGCGGAAGATTGGAAGTGGCTAACACTAATTAGAGGTAACTAAACCTGCTCCTGGAATTCTGGTGGACTCATATATGCCAGCATTTCACCTAAACCCTTTGGGCAACTCATATATACGAACATCTCGCATAAATCTTTTTGGGCCTGTTTGTTTGTATTTAGAATAGGTAGGAATTGTATACATAAGATTTTTGCCATAAGTGTGGTTAAAATTAAAGACTAGAGGTAAGCCCGAGGGATAGTGCAGTTGGCTAGGACCATAGCTCATGAACCAGAAGTTGCGGTCTCGAACTTATGCTCTTTTGTTGGTCCCACTTGCGCAGGTAAAAGCTTGACTTACTCGGTGCATGGGGAGGCAATGACTTCACGAACATGTGGAGAGAATCGGTTCTTGAAAAGGTAGGACACCATTCTAAAAAAAAAAAAAAAAAAAGATACTAAGGGTAAATTTTCAAAAATGAGCATAAATTTTTTTTTCCTTTTATGGAAATAGAAACAAAGTAAGATGGAAATGAACAACCTTATTATTTGCAAATTAAACTATGGTATGTAGTTGTAACTACTCATGACATAAACTCTGTATATTTAATTTCTATAAATTTTAATGCAAACAAACCGACCCAAAACCCTAGTCCCTTAAATCTGCTAAGATAAGCGCCAAAACAAGCTTAAAGTATCCTTATACCAAAAAAAGGAAAAATGGGGAAGAAAAACACTTTAAATTGTTTTGTCTCATTGTCTGGTACAAATAATTTTTTTGGAAAGCTATAACACCTGTTTGGGTAACTGCAATTCATCCTTATACTCAATGTCACTACAATTCATTGGTAGGAGAAAATTCCTCTCCTCTCCTCTCCTCTTGCGCGTGGATCACACGCGAGACAGCTAACCACATTGAAGAACACTTTCCACTATAATATTGCTATGCAACCACCCAACATTTTAAACGTTTTCCTGAAACATTTTGAAGCAAATGCTTCAAAAAGCAACCCCCTTTTTTTATGCCATCTTTCTTTCTTTTCATCCCAGGAGCCCACCTATGATCAATAAAAACTACTGATTCACCCAACCCCTTTGATTTGCATTGGTCCTGATTTGACACTTTGCTAACATGATTGCTTTGCTGGCCATTAAACTTTCAGGTCCTAAAATTAATGACCGTTGTCAATTTATCATACTAAATCTCATGACCCCTAATCTGAGCCGGATATATCTATCCCCCCTGTCCGCTTTGATTGTCTTGCATTCGGCTGGATCTCATAAGAAGTGGGCATTTATTATTGTATCTAGAAGCATCCAAGCGCGTTTACAACTTTACCTATATGTAAGTACTATAATTAATATGATTATCATTGAGTTCATCTTACATAGTCATTTTACTAGTGTTTATTTATAAGGCAAGGCATTGACGATGTGAGCAGTTGTTGGGAGTCTTTGGACCTAACCTCATGTAACAAGTTGGTGTGGGACATCCCCTTGGCCGGCGTACCAAAAACAAACCAAAAAAAGGACTTCTCAAGTAATATTATAATCCTTTGTTTTCCTTTTAATTATCATTAACTTGCCAACTGTGGTTGATTAGAGATTATGATATTCCTTTTGGAGGAAGAGGAGATGGTTTAATTATTACAAAACAGGTGGGGTGGGTCCCACGTTTCTCTATTTTGTATCATCAAGATAATGGGGTGGGGGCACACCGTAGATGTAGAGACTGTCCCAAGAAGAAAGCTTTGGGTTTCTCGACTCCCCCTGTACACCTTCAGTTTCATGATGCCTTTTTATGGATACATACAGCCAATTATTCTGAAGTATATCCTAATCCCATACGATATGATTAGTCCTATTGGACTGGAGATTCCAGATTCAGAATCCAGAATTCCAGATCCTCTAAGGGTGCCATCAGAGAGTTTCTGACTCTCATATCGATAATTACGTATTTTAAAACCTTAAGCTGATAGAGAAAATGGCGTAATAATATATATTACAATTCACATTACCTCCCACACATGCAGACTCCGCGTGCGAACATATATATCTCATGGGAAATCAAAATGCTCTCAGTAAAGAAAACCCATTTGATTTTA
The DNA here is from genome assembly GCA_029852735.1 of Persea americana. Taxonomy (NCBI): domain Eukaryota; kingdom Viridiplantae; phylum Streptophyta; class Magnoliopsida; order Laurales; family Lauraceae; genus Persea; species Persea americana. The sequence goes on from CM056815.1 coordinate 70,759,413, forward strand.
TTTTCTTTTTCCATAAATAAAATACATCATCAAGCAAATAACAGAACAATGCGCTATATGAAAAATCAAAACAATTCTTTTACCTAAAGTGAAATACGTTATTTATTTTTTTTCTGGAGATTCAAAACTATGTGCTCTACTCTTCCCACATACAAATATTTTCAGCTGAGCTACAGTTGAGGGACAGACAAAAGCATCATGATACATGTGGGCTACACATTTGCCTTGCACGTGTTTAAATAGAATCCAAAGACCTAAAATTTTTAGCCCACAGCTCAGACGTGGGCTTGGATTTTCGGGTCCAAATGGTCAAAAGGGCTGAGAGCCTGAGACTATCAGTACATTTGCAACCTTTTTCCAGCAAGTTCAAGACAAGCCCACACCCATGAGATAGATTGTTACATGTTTTTTTACTCTCTCTCGTGTAAGAGGGAGATGGATTGTTATGTGTTAAGAGTTGTGTCAGACCACATTAACAAATGGTTCATGCCGAGCCTTAATTTTAGACCTAACAAAAAACAGCCTACTTCGGCTTCCTCCTTTCTTTTATGACTTAATACAAAGGGGATGCAACTCCTAATGGACCGGTCGACCCACTTGAATAAAATATAGTGATTCTGGGTTCGACTTAATATTTCGATCCCAATTAATAAATGGGTCAGGTTTTGGGTTTGCAAATACTTGTTAACTTTGTAACTTCACAGGCACCCAGTATGGTAAGTAGGGGTGTTTATCGACGGGGTCAGGCCAGGCCCACCAGTGTGAGGCATATCCGGGCATGGCCTGACTTTATAGGCCTAAGCTCATATGCAGCCAAAGCCCAACTCTGGCTGAAAGTGTCTGGCCCGCCTTCTAAATGTGATGCCCGGTCCATCCTTTTAGCCAATTGGGCCTGTTATGGCCCGTGGCGGACCCAGGTACAAGGGGATGGGGGCTACCTTGAAAAAAATTTAAAACTCTTCAAAAACCCACTACAAATTCTGAAAATTAATCCCCCATCTCCCCCCGTTCTGGCCATGTGAGTTTTTTTTTTCTTTTCATACATGATCACTTTAACCATAGTCTAAACTCCAAAGTGAAATTTGGCCACGGCCCACATAAAAGAAGACTCAATTTATGCAAAAATTTTCATTAGATAGCTTTACTGAAAAGTCTTAGGATTTTTTTGTGAGACAAAACCTTTGGAGGATGGGCACTGGACTGAAGGGGATTTTGGGTATGCTTATAGTCAATTGTCATACATTCCATTGCCCGTTCTCCTCCTCTTGATGATTTCATTTACTACTGGGCTATTGCCATGGATATTGGATAGATAGAATTGATTGTCGTACCTGCCATTTGTACATGGGTGAGTTGTCATATAAGCCTTAGAGCTTGTGAACACCTCTCATTGTATTGTATTGGACAGGTATATATTATGGTAAAGCTTACATGCCACTTGTGCATGCGTGAGTCGCCACATAGCATTCGGGTTGTGAAAATGTTCATTGCATTGTATTGCATATGTAAATAGTATAGTAAAAAAGCCTGCAAAAGTACTATAAACAAAGAAAATGACAATGTCGAGTCAGAATCCTTTTAGTGTCTCAATACATGCTTCCAAAGAGCTTGGGGCACACTGGGTGACTTCTTAAGTATTGCGTATGATAAATTTTCTAATGAATGCAAACTGGGTGTTTCATGGTCTCTGACCAATGTCACAAATAACATTCATCTCAGGAACTTACAGGGCTAGTTTGTTTCCATCAGAATATATGGGATTCACAATGTAAGTGGTTAAAACTAAGATCAAAGGTAAATTTTTGGAAATCAGCACCAAATCACCAACCCATTTAGGAGAATAGAATCAAAAGAGGAGAAAAATGAATACTAAGCCATCACCCAAGTAATTCAATACATAAAAAAGTGCAGTTTCTACCTACATCTCCACCTTATATCCTTCACTCCTTACCTCGTCTTAAGAAGTGAAAGTTCTATCTACATCTCGACCTTAAATCCTTCACCCCTCACCTCATCTCCTCTCACCTATTTCAATAATCCTTCGAACGAGTTCATTTCACCATATATATATATATATATATATTCAATTCCGATGTATTTTAATGCAAACAAATTAACAACCCTATATTCTTACGTCTGAGGTTGCATGATTCGAAGATGCAAAATAAGTCAAGGGGTTCAAGGATTGGCAGGACCTTCATAAAAAATAAAATAAAATAAAAAAGCCATAGAGATACTTTCAAATTACAGGTTTTTGTAAAAATGACATGAGAAAACAAAATACTTTTTTAGATGATTAGAAAATTAATAAATAAAAAAAATCACTATTTTTTTTTTCTATTCTTCCTATTTTTAAAATCATATTATCACAAATTGTAATTCTGAAAATACCATGAGATTACCAGAAAATACCACTGCTTAAATATCATGGTAATATCATAATATTTTCATAATACCATTACCAGACAACTGTATCTCAGGCCCTGGCACAGCCATACGGCTTGAAATAAAAACGGAGAACAATTTTGGACATTCGTTTTAGTTCTGTATGGAGGTCACCAACTGCTTGTGACTCCAACCCTCCCCATTGAAAGGCAGAGGTGGTGGGTGAGAAACTATTCACAGAACAATCAATTAAACAGAGACGTTTTTTGCAGTACCAGGGACATGAAGATGTTTTGGTTGATGGGACCAATCTAGAGACAACTACTAGGCTGGGAATCATCTTCAACAGTGTTAGCATTCTTTCTGAGCTTGTATTGCTTTTGAATTTTGTTGGGCCCTTGCCTTAAGAGGAGGTTCCCACGGAAATCAGATATAAAAGCAGTACACAAATGGAAAAAAAAGAATGAATTGATCATGGAAAGTTTACAAAATTCTTTGGTTGTTGAGAGTGTTGTCCAGGCATTCAGGAAATGATGAGTAGATTGTTCTCATACCCATTGTTGTTTGTGATGGGGCGAAGTGGATCGGTTTTCCATAAGCCATCCACGATGAATTTGATCTGTCACACCCATAATGCCACAATTATTTCCTCCATATGATAGGTACCGTATTAATAGGATTGCTCAAACACAAAGCATGGAATCAGCAAAGTGATTACCTACCTCATAGCGGCCGGGGTACAGTTTTAGGTTCAATGAGAACATGCCTGCACTCGATCTTTCCATCCTTCTCTGCAGTGCAGGACATGATCAGTGTCAGTAATCCAGACTCTGAAAGGAGAGAGAATAGATGGTTCCACAGTTTCATCAGAGAAGAAACCATAGCATTCTACAAATAACCACCTACAAAACATAGGGATCAGGGCCTCATGGCTTCCCCCAACAGATACAGTGAGACACCACAAGCATTTATAAAAATTGAGAATAATTTGAGGACCGATTAAATCCATTTACAAAAGTAAAACATGCTAAAAAATGGGAGATGAGTGGTCCAGAATCTCAAAATTCCATGAAGGTTAATTTCTAGAGTGTATCCTTTTTTTTTCTTTTTCTTTGAATAAATTTCTGGTGGCTCTCTGGTCTTGCAGCAGGAGAGAAAATTCATCTTCTAAACCTAGTAATGATTAATCAGAAAACAACTGCCTACGGAAGCTAACAAACATAAAAGCACAGCCTGATTCTCTGAACACAGATAATCCAGAGATAAACAGATTGCTAGAAAAAAAAAATGATGTTTCGAAAAAGACAGTAATGTTTTCATCGGAAGTTGTACACGTTAGGGAGTCTAGTGGTAGAAATGAAACATAGTATACATTTGCTTCTTGGGATGGTCGTTCAAAGAGCCCACAGATCATATATTCTTATATTTTTTCCCTTTTCAGATGATTTTCTTCTTATGTGCCCTTAGGGATTAGTTCTCGGCTGTCCAAAATCGAGTGTCCCCCGGGTTTAGGGCCAAAGGCTCCTGGGCTGAGCTAGGCAGGAGATACCCTGGGTTATCAAAAAAACAAAAAGGTTTTCTTTCATTGTTTCTTTGCACATCTCATTTGGTGTTTCTTAATGTTTATTTCTCATATTGTTTTTCTTGTGTCCTTTCCTTTCCCAAAGTCATTCGGAGGACGCATCGGGGTTGGTCCAGAAGGCCATTTCCAAAAAGAGGTCAAATATTATTGGCAATGGGAGATATGGAAAAAAAAAAAAAAAAAAGGACAAGAAGAAATTTTGAAGGCTAAAGTAATACATTTAAGGTGGTAACGAAAAGAACAATGAAAAGATTTTATAATATGACTACTACCAAAAGAATTCAAGTGGACATCCTTTTCAGATCTTGATAAGAGAATTTAAGATTGTGATCGAAATGTTGTCAATAAATCTGCTAGTTTGTTGTAATTGCCAGTCCCAAACCCAGACAAAGGCTGAGGATTGTGTTGGGTAGGTTGACAGTCGGCTTGAGACTTTTGTCACGACAACATGAATTCTGAGACAACACTGAATTCAACCTATCCGAGAATTTGGGCCAGGATATAGTGGAATGAAAAAACAGAATTCATGTAGTTGATAGTTGGGACAAGGCTTTAATGATGACGACGACTATAATCAATAGAGGAACAGTAAATAGTAGAGTAGAGGTTCCACATAGTCAATGTAAGTTGAATACGCACAAACGCTCAGTTGGTAAGCCCAGATGCTCTGGAATTGGGGAACAATAAAGAATAATAAAGTAGTTTTGGCCGTTTCTGTAGAAGTGGCATTAGAGAATCAATTTAATTCAAAAACAAATGTGGGGACCGCCTATAGTTGAAGATGATTCTTGCAACATCTTCAACTGGGCACAAGGAGATTCAACTTCACCATGGAAGTTGGCATCAATTGAAAATGAACTAAGAAAACTGTTGCTCCTATGAACCTGTCCTTCCATCATATTCAAAGAGTTTGGAATAAGGAGATGGTTTCTTTGGCTAATGGAGTAGTCATTAGGCATGATTTTGTCATGGGAAATGTGCTGCCTTTGTAATTTGGTTCTTTTCAGTAAAAAAAAGGTTCACTGTGTTAATTGACTCAGCTGCTTTATACATTGTAATAAAATTCCTTTTTCTGCAGAGAACAACAGAGAAGTGAATCACCAGGTGGGCCCCACTAGGTATTTAGGCACGTGGTGCTCACCTGGGGATTTTCATATATATATATATATATATATAGCTTGAGAGAGAGTTGTAGAGAGAGAAATGTAGTACTCTAGTGCTAAAATCCTGATCATTGACAGTTCCAGCAAAAACAAACCTGACTAGTCCAGCCATCAAAAGATCCAGTCAAAAAAACCTCTTTGGCATGATTTGGCCAAACAATACAGGCAGTTCGGAGGATGCACAGAGCCTTTTTAGCATCATCAATTCTTCTTTGTCTTTCTTGCACCATCTTTTGTGCTTCTCTGTTAGAAGATAGGAGGATCATCATGGTTAATGCGGAAAGGAAAGAGGGTTCGGACAGTTGTGGAGTTAATAATTAGGGAAAAACATACATGATTTCCAGTGCCATCTTTCCTTCCATGACTGCCAACTTAGCACGCGTAGAGCGCAATTTATCTCGGGTTTTCATTATTTCAGTTTCTTGAAACTCCAAAGCATCAGAAAGCTTATGCATCTCCTCCAAGGAACTTCCTTGACCCTGATGAACAAAATCAAGCCTGATAATCGAGTTACTTTCACACTAATAATCCTGATAGGGATGGCAATGGGTCGGGGTTGACATAGGACAGGGTAAACCAAATCCACCCCAACTCGCACCTGCCCCTCCCCATGCCCAGCAAACCCTTGACTACTTATGATACGTGATACCAAACCCACCCAATGATAGGTATGGGTCGGGTCAGCTTTGATACCAATTATAAGTTACTCATTAAGTATTATTTTATATGTATAAAAAATCCTGCACTAAAATGACTCGATATTGGGAACTCAGTTCTACTTCTCAAATATATCAACTATGCCAATTAGGCTGTGTCTTATATTCTAACAAAAAGCACATAAATTGGTCATAAATGGGGGCAGGTTGGGTTGGATCATGTTGGGGTGTGCAGTGCCAACTAAAACCAGATCCCCACACTTGGGTCAAAATTTATGAAACCATCTCTGGCCCTGACAAAACCACTACCAAACCCAAAGAAAATAAGGGCAGCTCATCCATTTCACCTGACCAACTGGCATCCCTAATCACAGGAGGACAATATTTAATAATAAAAAAACTGGATTTTTCACAAGCAAGAACAAAAATATCAACAGAACAAACTAATCACTATTCAAATGTAAAACGCATTTCACATTTCTGAAGATCTGCTCTTTCCAAGAGCACCAACAGTCTTGAGGCAAACAACTCAGGATGCAACTCAAGAGGTGGGGTTGCATGTTTTAAGAATTTTGGACCAAAGGTCAAAAGCTACATTTCCACACACAATTGTTCTTAACATTGCACATGAACAGTATGTGGTCCACTGCTAGGAGAAATTTTCTGAAGAACATGAGTATTATGAAGAGCCAGAAAGATCAATGACTGTTTGGGCAGCAAATTCAACCTTAACAACAAAATCAGAAGCAGAAATGGTGTAGAAAAGTATATAAATGAGACAAAATGGTAGGATATACACCTTATTTGAAAGAGCAGAATCAGTATTAGTTCTGAGCAAGCAGAGTACAGAAGTAAGCTCTAACTCCAAATGTTGAAGACGGGAACGTATCTGATCTTGAAAACTCTGTTGATCACCAGAGCTTGGTTCTTTCCATACATTTGAAGCCTCATTAATACTGTCAGCTACTGTATACATCTCATCAGTTATATCCACGTTATTTGAAATGCTATCATCTCTTGTCCACTGGTTTCTACTTTGGGGAGGAACAATTTCAGCAGCTGTATATCAGAGTGGTAAGACATCAGTGGGGTCATAATTGCGAACTTAAATTGCCAAATGAAAGTATAATACCTTCGAATTCAGTTTGAGGGAGACCTGCCCTTTGAGCGCTCCACGTTCTCCACATTTCTGTCTTAAGGGAGCTACCCATGCCGTCAAAAGTTGAGCAATTCCCATTTTGTTGGGAACCCTCAGTATCATTGTACAAGCCTTTGCTAGGGGCAAATGATGTGGATGTGAAACTGCTGCTTCTTCCACTGCTAGGAGCTGTTTTTCGCAAACAAATATTGCACGTTTAGTTTCAAAACATTTGTACCCGTAAGAAGATTTCAAAGATATAATTGACATAGAAAAATAATCCAAACAACAATTTACACAGACAGATGTAATATATGTGGAAACTAGTCAGCTGTTTAACCATCACAAGATTTAGCAACCCAACTCTTGCTTCTACTTTTCCTTTTTTTTATTTGTAATTTCTTTTCCTTTTAAAGACCAGATAGAAGACCGCTGATATCTAGGAAAAGTGTTAGTAGTAGTACTGCCGGCCATGTTTACCATATTTACAAAACGTTAGAAGCTAGAACTTAAAGCTATTGTGACACCTCACTGTTTTTTGGTATCTGCAACAATTAAGTTACATTATTTTTTTGTTTTCATTGGTAACATGATTTGTACCCACAACCCTCAAGGTTGCAATAGTGAGCACATTCCACTGTGCCATGGGCTCTTGTCAAATTAACTTGCATTAATATTAGAAAAAGAAAGTACACCATCAATGAGAGACTCTGTTGACAATGTACACTGATGGAATGACAGATTTAATGACGTTACTTGGCCATGATACAAAGTTCTTTTAATCCAAGCATGATAAAAAAAATTAACCTCTTAATATTACGTAATAATCAAATGCAGCAGAATTCAGCATTAAACACTGTTAACTGTTGAATGGAAAATGTGTAATTTGGCTAAATATAGGTGCAGTTATAATGTTTCAGTCATTATCTTTTTCTGTATTAACCCTGAGCAATGGGCATAAATTGCAAACCCTTTTAGCTTTATATTAATCAAACTGTTAGGGCCAGTTTGTTTGGGTGAAATTGAATGCATAGGAATTTACAGTAAAATGGGCTTCGAAAAAGGATTATTAAAGAGGTGAGGGGTGAAGGGTATAAGCTGAAGATGTGGATGGGACCTTGACTTTCCGTTAGGATTTGATTATTCATTTTAGTGAGTTTTTGTTTTGCATGGGTTCTCCATCTTGAACCTTCATATTTGTATTGAACTTTCTTTTCATCCTTTTTTAAGGGTTTTTTTTTTTTTTTACAATTTTTAGTGTTCCACATTTAATTTCAAAGTCACTTTTTAGTGTGTTCTATATCTTGGAGCACTTATCCTTATAAACTAAAATATCATCATTATTATTTATTTGATGTTTTTGTTGTATTTTCTATGTCATATCTTACCTTTCTCAAGTTGGCTTTTTTATATTTTCTGTTTCTCTTCTCAAAATTTTCTTTCTTAGTGCCCCAGGTTCTTTTTTATTTTTCTCTCATCTAATATTTATAATTTACCAACAGATTTTTTCTGCCTTTTCCTCTATATATAAAAAAATCAGAAAAACTCTCTGATATTGAATATACTGAGTTTTATTTATTATTTTTAGTTTTATCTAAAAGCAAGTGTAGCAAAGATGAGAATGTTAAGATGATGTATAGTAAAACAAGAAAAGATAGAATCAGAAATGAGCCCATTTAGGAACATTTAGGGGAAACATCAATAAGTGATAAATTAAAAGAGACTCATTTAAAAAACTTTTTCTTTACATTATTTTTTTTTTCAAAATTTCAAATCTTGCACGTTCTCTGCCACACCCCAACTTCTCACTTCTTATCTCGCACTTCTTATCTTTAATGTAACTATCCACATAACCGCTTTACATTTGAAGACTCATGTGCTTATCTTCTACCAAAGATGCAATTCGAAAAGGCTTGAATTTCTTTATCATCTTCTTTGGATGTGAACGTCAAGGGAAGGTCAGGGCCCGTCAGGCTACAATTTTCTTTTAAATCCTACAATTCCTTATCATTATTCTCTACCTATGGTCATTTTTTATTTTCGTTTTTGAGAAAGAATGCTTTAATCCAAATACAAAATCTAAATAACTCAATAAAAAATTTTATTATAAAATTTAACTATTATAAGAAATTAAAAACTGCTATTTATTCTCACAAATCATATTGCCTGTGCTAAGCACGGGTACTTTTTTCTAGTTCAGTTTTATGATGATAAAGGAAATGTCTGCCTATAAAGCAGCTACAGACAGACACTGATGCAAAGTTACCTTTCGTGATAAAAGGAGATGTTGCGATAAAAAAAGGGAGACCTGTACTCTATTTGAATAATATAAGGTGTAGACTCAAAAAAATGCTAACATAAGTTTAATTTGAATCCTGATGAAGAAACTGGAGCAAGCACACACACACACATGCTAAAACCTAATAAAACCTGAAATGACCAAAACTGCTCCTTGATGCTCTTTTTTATTTTATTGAAATGGTAATACTCCTTGCTTCTATAAATTTATGCAAGGCAATTCTCACATATGGAATGCCCCTGAAATAAGCTATACACAAATGATCACCACCTGGGGCCACAGCTGTGTGAAGGTCTATACGTAATTTGGAATGTCCCAAAAATCAGCCAGAGAAAGTCATCATAGATAAATTATGAAAAACATATGGAAAAAAATGGGTGAACCAAAACAGCAATGGTAGAATGAGTGCCAATGTGGAGTAGTTCCAATACATGCTTATTGGGTGGAAGTGGGGTCCTAGCAAGTGGGGCCTCATTTTTAAAACTTTTCCCTTTTTTAACTGTAGTGAGTGGTAGTAGCAGCAAAATGGAATGTGTGGGTGGCATTTTTTGATAGTCTGATTCTACTTAAGTTCTTCTCCCCTCCCTTTCTTTCTGAAGGTGGTAAAAGTAACTCTAATAAGAGGGGAAAAAAGGTAAATGATCTCTAACAGTGTTTAAGAAAGACATACCAAGAACATATGAAAACAAGGAACAAAGGAAAAATAACAACAACATTGGATCAAAATAATATTATGTCTAACTTGAGTAATCCCTGTTTTGCAGAAAATCTGCTTTTCCCCTCTTTTCTCATCACATCATGTTAGTTGGAAAGAGATTTAGGCATTTAGAATAGAACCCCAGATCGCCACACTAGTGTTGTGTTGAGCTTCTGGTCAGGTCAGATAGTGATCACTGCATCACATATATAGCTGAAGGACCCGTTTCTCTCAATGCCACAAAGTTCATGGCATGAATGCATGGAGGACCATATGGCTTAATCACTAAACCCTCCAGTTTGATTCACTCCTCCAGTAGGATTATTAAACATGAATTTTCATGGTAGCTTGGTCGAGGAAAGTATATAGGCTGGGAATAGGGGTGTGATAAGAAAGCACAAAGGATTCATGGCCTGTCAATGTCTTTTATGCAGTTGAGGCAGATGCTAGAACTTTTTGATAAGCTATCATGACTTTGTGTCTGTGACGAATGCTTTTATGTGAGGGCAATTCCATCTAAGCAACAAAATGGGCTTCTGATAATGATGTGCCCCTGGCATTCGGCAAATATGATTGTGGAGACCTAAGCCAAATTGTTTGGTAGCATGTTTTGAGCAAGGCTAATGGGGTGGATCATGGTTTGGCCAAACAAGGCACATGTTAAACCAATATTATGCATGATGTTTGGTTTCTATTGTGTCATTTTGTCTTTAATTAATAAGTTTATTTATTATTTCATTTTTTTTAAGAGAGAACTAGATGGTAAACAAAGCATAGGATTAGGCTTATGAGGCCCGATATAAGTTTCATCCAAGTAACAAAATAACCATCTCAAAGCCAAGGGGAAGAAAATGAGGAAGGGGGGAATGTACCTTACTTCCTCTTTTAGCTTGTGCTATAGACAAGTTGTGCAAGCATGTTTTAGATTTCTTCTCTACAGAATTAACAAAAACCTTGGACATGCTGGTATAGATATGCATGCAAAAATAGAAAAAACCGCAAAGGTAACTAGATTATTTTATCTAAAGTGTTACATTCTTCTTCCGAACATTTCTAAATTGAATAAAATTAATTAGTATCTACATTCCCTTCTAATAATATATTGTTGAAGAAGTATGAAATTAGAAAACTTTATAAAACAATGGACCTAGTAATAGGATACGCTTAAATAGTATCCTACCATAGAGCAGAACTACTTTAGGGTTATAGTTCTATTCATAGTTCAAAAAATGTAGCGGCCGCATTATCGGCCATAGCGGTTGAGGCCGCTGTGCTATTTTGAAAATAGGCGCGCTACGATGTAAAACCTAGTAGAGCCAAGCAATTTTACACGTTGTTTTTTTCTACTTCTTCTCCTTTATAGCATTTCCTAAAGTTGTCTCTGCCCTTATATGGTTCCAAATCACTAAAAAAACACAAGATTGGTTGCTACATAAGATTCAATTTTTTTTACTACTTCAAAAATTCATACCGCTGCATCGCTACGTATCGCCACAACCGCTATGTATCACTCGCTATGTAGCGTTTTGACCACTGGCCGCTACACCCACCGCAACCACTATTTTGATCATTGGTTCTATTAATTATTTGGACGTACCAACATCAAATAGGTACCACGAGAAAACTTGCAGAACAAAATGACCCTTCGCATATCATATCATTATCAGGTCTCTTGGGGCCCATGCCTAGTCAAAGCATGTCATGAAATCAAACCTCTCCATAGTCATCATGATTTGTGCTCCACATCTATCTCAATCAGATAGGAGAAGTATCAAATAGAGCGATATTTGAGCCAGTGAGCACTCACAGCATGTGCATTTAAACTGGGTGCGTGCTTGTGTGTGCGTGCGTGTGTGCATGTGTGTGTGTGTGTGTGTGTGTGAGAGAGAGAGAGAGAGAGAGAGAGAGAGAGAGAGAGAGAGAGAGAGAGAGAGAGAGAGAGAGAGTCCATAGTTTCAATCAGTCTTCAAAAATTCCACTTCACCTAGCTTGACTAGCCACTGGGTTGATTTAAGTCAAAGCCTACAACTTGTCTTGACTCTGTTAAAAAGCAAGATTTGGTAAGATCTAAATTTTCTAAATATATATGTAAACTAGCAACTGCTGACTTCATTTTTCCAGCAGAAGGTAGCCTATGAGCCTCCCGGTAGTTTTCCCCATATGCACCAGTTGACTCGTTCCAAGGTAGCAAAACAAGCCAACCAGCCTTCCGTTTCACAATTCAACTGCTGTCTTCTCATCTTCAACAAAAATTGAACATGAACTAGTTGTCTTTTTATCTTCCACAAATATATTGAAAGTTTAAACTCATTAAGAATTGAAACTCACCCCACGCTGAAATCTATTCTTCCTATCCTTTCTCTAACATTTTAAGTTCAACTATCGCTTCTGCAATCTCTCTGTCGCTCATAGTCTTGGGTGTCTTTTTTAAGTTTCAGCATGTAGGGTGGATGGCAGATAGTTTCGCAGATGCTTCGTGAAACAAGGGTAGATACACCTTGTGATTTAGTTGCTCTCACCATGTAATCTTTTCAGCTCTCTGGTATATCAATTTTATACCATTGTCTTTCTCCTATCATTGTGATAGGGTGTGATATTTTAATTGTAATCCTTCTCTTTTTTAATAAAATTTATTGCTACTGATAAAAAGAATCTTTCTGTTACTTAGACATTCTTGATCTCTTCAGTTAGAAGAAAAAGAAGATGAACCAAAAAAAATAAAGGGAAGAACTCTACTGTCCCAGGGTTTATGGTGACTCAATTTATCAACCATGTCTGACAAAAGACTCGTGCTAGGCGAGTATTTCATAGAGCTTCAGAATTTCCTGCTGGGTATGACAAAGTCGAGTTTCTGAGCACTGGTTTCCACATTATAATAGCGATGGTAGTATGAAGCAGAATTTGCACTTCAGAACTACTTAACACGAAGAGAAATCATTCGGCCAAAAATACCTTGAGATTTGACAGTGGCCTGAATATCACTTTAACAAGATTAATTCAATACAGACGTGAATATCAAACCATTACAACTATTATTCGGGGCAATTCCAACTCATGAGGGAAGGTTTCAATCCAATAGCTTCAATTCAGAAGAACGGAGATCAAAATCCTACATAACATTAATTAAATCAGTTCTGCAATTCAGCGTCTCAAGACCAGCACATCCGTGGTTGCGTGCCTCCTTATACATAATAGGATCAATAGCAAACATTGAAATAAATTCATCAAAAAGAGCTTCCAAGAACTTCATATCAAGGATTGAAAAAAATATATATTAGATCACTTGTTCACTCCCCATAGATAAGGCTAAATCATACTCTATGAATGCCAGCTTTTAAAAACCAAACACCAACTCACCCGCATCCGCATCTGCAGAGAGTCCCCACAAATTATCTTCCCTCATCTGCGTCAAGTTTCCTTCATAGCCTTCAATCTCTTTGGACCCAACAGCATAACAAAGACTCCTTTCTTTCTTTATTCGGCTCAATATTCCCTCAATCCCTGAATCCTCCGCGCTCTCCATCTCTCTATCGCCATTAAAACAAAAGGAACAGCTCATTGACGTCAAAACAAGGAAAAAATTCAAAAGACAAACAAAATCAAGAACACAAAAAACCAATCAATCTGAAGAGAAAAAGAAAATCTCACTGCAATCGACCAGAAGACGAAGGAGCCATGGAATCCGCTTCCAGCTCACTATCGCGACTCTCACCGGAAAACCGCTGCTGAAAGATTCTCCCATCCTGCTGCCCCAAACCGCTTCCGGATTCTTCCGCAGCCGAATTCGATTCTTTCTCTGCTTTCTCACCTTCCTTGTCATTCACATCCCAACCCAGCGTGAACCAGCCTCCCTGCGCCGCGATTGCCTCCGCCAAATCCATCCTCCCCTCAGCAATCAACTCCTCCTTGGTAGGGAACCTGCTAGGGTTTGCAGACCTCTCCATGAAATCGAAGATCTCAGACTCCAATGCGGTGCTGTCCGCCACTTCAGCATCCGGCGCCGGCAGCTTCTTCCGCCGCCTGCGCGGCCTGGGCTTCGACGATCCCGCCCTCTTCTTCGCCTGAAGCGGGCGGAGGGATTCTCCGCGCGCGGCTCTTGGAAAGGCGAGAGAGAGGAGATGAGAGGCGGAGCGTCGGGAAATTCTAGGGTTTATGGCGTCGGAAGAGAAAACGAAGCTGCGATGCGAAGAGGCAGTGAGGGAAATCATCGTTTCGTTCGCATTTCTCCGAAGGAGACGAAGGGCTTGGATTAGGGTTTTTGATTTCGCTTCTTTTCCTGTGTCTTCTTTCTTTTCCGTGGAATTTGTACGAGAGAAGGAAGGAATGGAATGGAAAGCAAGGAAGGAACAAACACACACTCCAGCTAAATGGGAGGGAAAAGAGAGAAAAGATTGGGTTTTGTTAATGACTGAGATTAGAGTTGAGTGTAATTAAGATTAAGATTTAGGATTCCCTGATTAAATTAAAAATAACGAACTTTGGGGGCACAGGCAGAGAGCGGTTGGGTTCATCCGTTCATGGCTCTGGAGGAGTCTTGTCTGGTGCTTTTTCCGTTGGTGGGGATTTGGGGATAAACTATTTATATAGTGTGGGGGTAGGGGCGGTGAGAAAGCGGGAGTGAGAAGATGTCTAGGAAAAGGACGGAGTTGTCATGGTGTGTAGTAGGTTTTGTGTTGCTAGTTTGAGGTGGGGGCCATCTACTGATGATTCTAATAGATGATATTTTTTTGAATTTTATTTTGATGGAATTTCGTCCCACCGTGAGCTTAAACACATAGGGTGGGAATGTAATTACTGTATGGGATTAATAATGCATAATATTATGCTAATAATGTTATAGATGATGCGTTCAATGTTGGGGTGGGAGTAAATCCTATTGAAGTAAGATTAATTGAAGGTGTGATACGGGAGGGGATGGGATTCTATTTTTAACGGTTTGGATCTTCAGTCGGTGGGCCCCCACTGTGAGTTGCATGCGTTCAACTCGTCGACAGTGTAATAGGCAACTCGGGCGTTTGGAGTGGAGATCTTCGTGTGGGATGTAATCATGGAATCCAAAGGGTTTAAATGCATTGATTCTTGGACAAATTTTACTCTATTGGATCTAGATCCACCATTTGAATATGATCGATGATGTGATCAATTTCACATTGGGCCAACTCTGATTCCGGATGACATTTGGTGAAGAAAGAACACATGAGGCAACGGTCATGGGATGTTTGGATTTAAGAGATGGACCCCACCTACAAATTTATATATCATAGGCAATGATCTTTTCATTTAAATGTCGCTTGTAATCTCTCTAAACACGTTGTTTAGTGAAAAAAAATTCAACCATTATATATTTTTATTTTACTTTATCTTTATTCTATTTTCTAACAAAAATAATAATTCCAAGGAAGAAAATTAACAAGCTGCTGTCCTTCCCAGAGCCTGGAAGAAGTGGGGGCCCACATTTCCCTGGCCCACATGATGGCAAAATCATGGACTTGTGGGGGTGATTGGCAGCAAGGAAAGCCTACAATTTGTACTGTTTTAAATGATTTTCTTTGAATCTTTCTTTGATGTTCAAACTGTCAATTTGTGGGACAGCATTTAGACTTTTAAGGCTGAGATTGTCCCCACTCAAATGGGAGATGGGAAAAATAGTGGAAACACAATCGATGGCCGCCCAACCCCAGGGCCATAGAAAGAACTTCTCTGTCGGACGCACAGGGCCGCGTGTTGCATGCCTCTAAAAAGATTCGTGCATGGGGACTTTATATAAAGTCTGTAATCCCCCACTAATGAATTGCATTTGCATGGCTACTAAACTGAGCTGGACTGACCCGTTGTAGTGCTTGTGGGTCCCAATTGGTAAACCAAAAATATGCTGGTCCAATTCAAACGAATCTCTCCTTATCCAGTGGAGATCAAACAAATGTAGCCCATGGTAGCAGAACTGATGGTTATGACCCACCAAAGAGTTAGTGGAGTGGCATAACGCTCCCCGTGTTGGTTTGAAATCCGCATCAAATTAATCAGGTGTGTGTTTGGGTGGATTTAATGAGTGCCATCTTCGGGATTAGTCTGGAAAAAGACTCTTGTTGTAGCTTGGACTGTGAACAGTGAAAGACAAGTAGAATGGATTTATCACGTGTGTATTGTGCATTTGTGTGAATTTAGCAGCTTCATAATTAGTTTGGGTGGGCAGGGGACTTGAAGCTTGGACGGTGAACAGTGAAAGGAAAGTGGAATGGGATGTAAATTTGTAATTACATATTAGAGGGAATCATTTTTAATAATAAGATGAAAGAGAACGAGGGAGTTATGACAAATCACATCCAGAGAACAATTCAAATAGTTTGTCGCACTCCAGTAACCGTTGAAGGGGACAGTTATAACGAACGGGATCTTCACAAGAAGAAACAGATTACATAAGAATACGAAGAGTCCGGATCCCCTGTTTCGTCCAAACAGGGGAGCCCTGTTTGGACGAATCGGGGGGGGGGGGGGGGGGGGGGGGGGGGGGGCGACACATGCGGGGGCGAAGGGGGGGGTGGGCGACACATGCGGGGGCGAAGGGGGGCGGATAAAGAGTAAAAGTACTTTTTCTTTCCTCCGCCCCCCTCCGCCCCCGCATGTGTCGCCCCCTGATTCGTCCAAACAGGGGATCCGGTTCCAAATACGAAATGTTCGTGGAAAGCTCCGTCGTCTGTGTGTTGTTTGGTTATTCTTTAATGTAGCTCTTTCCAACAATTTTGGTTATTCTTTAATGTAGCTCTTTCCAACAATCTTCTTTTGGTAAAAGAATAAAATTTTACCAAACAGGTACATATGAAGCAATGTCAAAGGTATTTTAAGTGTCACGTGGGCTACACAATAATGATGGAATGGCAAACCTACTTTGATACAATGTAATAAACCAAATACCAACCCAAAAGATCCAAAAGCTTAAGCTCATAGGTAAAAGGCCCAAACGATAATATATGAAGCCTTGCCAAAGACATTACTTGGCAATGTGGGATGTAAGGCTTTACTTTACCAACAGTCCACCTTAATATCCTTAAAATCTCATTAATCTCTAAAATAACTGTATTAATAGATGATTCCTCCTCCTTTTGAGAGCATTACTCACTTCATGAGCAACCTATAGGACGTAATTTATTTTAGAGAAGCCTCTATCTTTGGCTTTTTTTTTTTAATTACATATAATCTCTTCTTTTTCTTTTTTCTTTTTTTTTTTTGTCTCGTAAATATTATTCTTAGTAAAGAGAATATTCTCTTGTACACGGTTCACATGGGAACCATGTACAAGCTATGGGCAACAATTTTTCTTACTTGTGATCTACCTAATAATAATACCTAAAAATAATGCAGCTCAAATTCAAGTGAAGCTAATTCAAATCATATTTCTGCCATTCAAGGGACCGTAGGTGGCCGACTATGTATAACTATACCAAAGAGTGATTTACATGGGGATTAGGCGTCAATCCATGCCCAACTCATTTAAGTGCAGATCAAGATTTCTTGATTTGTGATCTATCTAAAGATAGTTAGGGCATAAGCTGAAGTAGAATCGCCATTCAAATCATATTATTATGTATTAGCGCAGGGTTTCCAATTTAATTCTTCTCTATTTCTTACTCTCTAACCATTATTATATATTATAGACGTTGGACTCGATTTTAAAATTGGAGTCCGATTTCGCAATTAGTTGAGAAATTGGAGGTCAATTTCGATTTCAATTTAAACCCGATTTAACTTAAGAGAGATTTTAGTAATTCAAGAGAATTTTTCGATTTTAGCCATCTAAATAAAGAGGTCAATCTAAAAAGAGTTTCATATTAAAGAGTCCAATCTTCCACGCTCTCTAATCAATCCATTCACATTTAGTATGTTTAAAATTGGATTCTTTCAAACTATTTAGTTTCCAAATCTTAAACCAAAACATGATCCAAAACGTATATGATATAAGGATGAATCCCAACTCATCTATCCAGTGAATTCCCACTCATCCATTCACATTCATGGGAAAAAAGAATGTCGTAACATCTGTATCTTTACAATTATCATGCTATCGGGCTTTACAATTATTTTTTTATTGTTATATTTTCTTAATTTAATATTTAAAAAATCATTATAATAGTTTATATAAGTTAAGTGCACCTTTATTCTTTTTAATAATTTTAAATATAGAATCTTAATAAAGATAAAAGAATTTTTTTTATTTAAATCTTCTTTCTATCTAAAAATTCTAAACTTATATATAATTTAGTTTTTGTGCCCGTGCTTGCACAAGCCTGCTTTTCAAATGTTTTCTCTATTATTATTGTAAGTCTTAGTTTTGATTGCAGTTTTTAACATCTCAATATAATTTAGATTAAACATTATTTCAAAATCTTATTATTTTTAATATTATAAATTATATTGCCCGTGCTAAGGACAGGCTTGTTTTGCTAGCTATTATTTATAATGAAGCTAACTAATTTTAATTGAGAAATCAACCATGATTCTCAATTTGATCCTGACCGTGTGAATTTGTTTTTGACCCCTTCAATCGATTCATATCCAAAATACTCCTTATAAAAACTCTTAATACCGAAACTCCTCATCACTTTAAATGACTCTTTAATAGCCTAATTTATCTACGTTATTCTTAACTCCTCAAGCACTTGATTTTTCTACAAGCATCTCTTCAGCCACCACTTCCCTCTTCCTGTCTCTTGTGTCTTTTCTTTTCTTCTTTTTTGTTTCTTCCCTTGGTTTCTCCATCTTAGACAAGAAATCCGATATCGATGTGGACTTCTTTTTGCATTACGGGTATCATGGCCTGGTTTTGTAGTTTTGATGGCTTTGATGATATACTTTCTGCTTTGTAGCTTGTAAGTGATTGATCTATTTTTTAAATGCTTATGTTGGTTACTTCATGTAGAAAGAATATTTTATACATAGATAATATTAACAAAAGTCGACTTGTTTTTCCTCTTTCTCTTATGCATATCTTATATTTATTTATTTTTCTAATGTTTAAATATGACCTTAAGATCATTGGCATTAAGATCTCTCTTTCAGAAGAATCTTATAATGGTAGATACTATGTGTTATAATGGCAATGAAACATATCAGGTTGCTTAATGATTTTTACTCTTAATTGGTCTACCCTTTTTAGGATGAAAAATATTTTGATGGGTTGTTTGAATATATTATTACAACAGTTAATATTGTAATTGGTCTTTCAAACCTTTCAATTTTTTATTTTTCATTCTCAATAAAATTCATTCAAAAGTATCATTAATTCAAGCTTTCATTTAGTTCTCGTGAAATACAAAAGCATGCTTGGCAGAATACTTGATTTTGCAACTTTTTCTCCGCTCTAAAGGGAGGAAATGTGGCCTCACCATATAGATTGGGGTATACTTATTCTCCAACTTTTCCTCCACTCTGAAGGGAGGAAAAGTGGTAAAGTGGTTTTTAAGTAGTGTACTTGTTTTGCAACTTTTCCTTCACTCTGAAGGGAGGAAAAGTGGTAAAGTGGTTTTTTGCAACTTTTCCTCCGCTCTAAGGGAGGAAAAGTGGTATTTTCAGTAGCAACCTATAGTATACTTATTTTGGAACTTTTCCTCTACTCAAAGGGAGAAAAAGTTGTCTTTTCGGCTAGGCTTACCAGTATTTTGCAAGCCTTCTTCCATAAAGGGAGGAAAAGTTGTTCACTCCTATTAAATTTCTGGGAGCTCGAATACAAAAGAATCTTATAATGGTAGATACTACGCGTTAAAATATTAATACAACATGTTGGATTTTTTAATGAGCTTTACTCTTAGTTGGTTTACCCTTTATAGGATGAAAAATATTTTGATTGGTTGTTTAAATATGTTATTATAACAGTTAATGTAATTTGCGTTTCAGACCTTTCAATTTTATTTTTCATCTTTAATATAGTTCATTCAAAAGTATTATTATTTTAAGCTTCTATGATTTTTTTAATTATAATTATATTACCCGTGCTAAGCACGGGTATATTTTGCTAGTCTATGATTAATGGTGATATATATTTGCAGCCTGTATTTAGCACATGTTACCACTGTTATGTGATTATTATCTGAACGATCCCACTGCTAATATCTTGGTATCAATACAATTGTTTGTGGACCCCACTGAACAAAATTGATCTGGTCGTTTCCAGACTAGTTAGGAATAGATAACTTCATACAAAGGCACCTAATGCAGTTAATATATAAACAGTATTTATTGTAAATTAAATATATGATACATATTCCTACCTATATCTATTATATGAAATATATGTACATTTATATTTATAATATACTAGATTAACATTATTGTTGTATAATATAGTAAAAAACACATAATGTATAGAGGAAAATTTCCTTCTACGAGCATATTGCATATATTTCATATCCAGTCGAACTCATGGGGCCCATTTAGAGCATGCCTATAAATGGCGTGAGGGTAGATGGAAATGTGATCTTATGGATAAGGGTCAGCCAAAATATTTAGCCCTATTATATCGTTGCATCCCTAGATTTAACAACTAGTTTAAATTTTAATGATGTTTACGAACCATAGATTGTTTCTTGAGATTCAATCCAACGGTACCTAATGGTTCGGTGAATGTTATTGGGCCTAGTGCTAGATCATGAGATGAAAAGAGTGTGAGCTGTACTGATTAAAGGTGGACCCATAGAACTGGATTGCCCATGCAGTTCTCTCTAGAGGAGGAAGATTTTCTTGTATAGCAATACTTTGTTTTGAGTTCAGTCTGGATTTCATCTGGTCCAATAAGGTCCATTGGAATTGGGTCCAGGCCTAATGCATTAGACACATGGATGGTTGCAGTGCAAGCTCGGTTTAGGTGCACAAAACACTAATTATGTCCGCATTTGAGTCTTTATTTAGAGTAGAACGGACCATAATCAGACACATGTACTGATTTACTTCCCTATTGAGCATGGGGATTGGGGAGTAGGGTTGTCAAAGAGACGGGCCAGGCCGAGGCGTAGATTGTCCTAGTCCTACCCTCAACATATGTGGGCTGGGCCCAGGATGGCCCAAAGCCCTTGGAAGGCCTGCACGACCTAGGCCTTTACACAGCCCTCATGGGCCAGAGTTGGGCGTATCGCCTAAAGGGAAGAAAATGAGTTTTAAATTATTTTTCTACCCTTCCACCATACACCAAGTGTAAGCTTTTTGTTAACCCTCCTTTTTTATACGAGCTTGGCTTCGTGACTACAGTGCAAGAAGTGATCACACGGCGGTAGATGGAAACCTCACATAACTAGAATCTGAATTTAAGGGGGGTGATGGCTAGACAATCATTTATAATCCATAAGTTGTTAATACAACACATTGAATGGAGTTCTTATGAATTAAATATCGAATAAACAAATTAGTTCTATATTAGAAAAAGAAATGAATTGTCTCGGAGTTTCCTTTGTGGCATGCTAGTGGGATTTTTAGCATTTTTTTTTTTTCAAGCTGTGGCCATCCAAGAGGTGGGTCATTAGAGATAAATCTGAATATGAGGGTACATATTATATCCCATAACTAAAGAGAAGTGATCTCATGCTATTAAGAATCTACATCAAAATCATTATCAATTAAATCCACATATATGCTCAAATAAATTCACATATAAAGCAACTGTACGTAGATAAGCCATTGCAAGAAAAAAAAAAAACACATAAATTGTATGCGGCTTATTTATATATAAACCACATGAAAATTAAAAAAAAAAATCATAAAAAAAAACTAATTCAAAAATGGAAATAAGAATCATGCTCAAATAAATACACATATATGTGACTAAGAAAAATAATAAGGTAGAGTCTGGTATTGTATAAGCCTGCCCTTAGATTGGCAAGCCTGTGAAAATTATCCAAGCCTGACCAATGAATTTTTTAAAAATGAAAAACCTTTATTTTGCATTCCTTTTGAGGGTTGAGCTGATCCGGACAACTAAGGATCAATCCCTAATTATTTACATGGAGAGGAGATGCCTTACCAATGAGCTATTGATTTCTTATACTCAAAAAATGATTTAAGATTTCTCCGTCGTACCGTTACTTAGCCATAGCCTTGATGACACTTTCATTGTCCTACAGAGAATTCACAAAAGAAGGAAAAACTAGTCAAAACCAAACACCTAAAAGGATAGAAGAATTTTTATGTGGTTCATCAGTAAGGTCTACTATGTTCACGGGCAAAGAACAAGATGCATGATCGAGTGTATCAAGAAGAAACAGGATATGATTTGCAAAGAGGTCACAAAATGCATGATCAAGTGTCACATGTCAGACTCCTAAAATCTTTCTCAAACATAAGGAGACAATTTGCTTCTTATTTGTTAAGTAGATTTGTCTTCAGTAGGCCAACAGCTTCAGCTTATGCAATACATTGACTAGTCGGACTTGACATAGTATTAGAGCAAATGCTAGGTCTCGAGTTCGAGCCCCATGGATGGCATTGTTCCTACAAGTCGCGTGTGTAGGCACGAGTTCAAACCCCATGGAAAGTGTTGTTTGGGTAGGCACGATTTAAGCTTTTGGGATGTATTGGTTAGTTGAACTTAACATTATTCAGAAAAATTTGTTTATGGTTCGTAGGAATCAATGTCATAGAAAGGGGGTTGGTAAGCAAATCCATGGAGGTCAGTTACAATCCTTGTCAAGGGGGGCAGACACTATTGGAAATTGCTGCTCTTCTCTACAGCTTGGGGAGAGTCCTAGTTAAGGACTGTCTTCCCCTTGTTCAGCTCTGTCAGAAGACACTGCTATATGTGAAATCTATTTTTTTTTTTTTTTTTCTGAAGGGCTTACTATTTTGAAGTTTTTTTAATGTTAATGATGACACATCCTTTCTATAAAAAGAATATGCAATTGCAGAAGAGTATTAGAGATTGAAATAGAAATATGAGGAGATTGGTTGAGAAATAAGAGAAATGAGGAAAGAGATACAAGGAGGAGAATTTGAATTTATTCTCTCCATATAAATTGGGATGTAGTCCTTTTGATGAAGTTAAGATGAATTCTATGAAAATGTAGACTTTCAGAATATCTACAAAAAAAACCCTCTGTAAGAATTTTTGCTATGTTTCCTGCGTGCTTGTGACAGGCGGGTTGTTGTCAGAGATACTGTAAGAAGTTGTTCAATCTCTAGCTTTTATCTTAAGAATAGACTCCCTTTCTGTCTGCCTGTGGACTTAGCCCTCATTCTTACTGTGCCTGTGACTTTGTTTGGGTTTTATTCTACTACTTGTCTGCATTGCAAAAACAGCATCGGGTCCATTTCAAATGGCAAAATCATACACAGAATAAAAGTCCAAAACTGATTCCAACACAACAAGAAAGAAAGATTAGCTAATGATATACATATCCAAGATAATCTGCTTATGCAATTCTCTAATCATCCCTCTTGACAACTCGCTATAAACATAACATGATTAGTTACACATTAGTAGACAGACCATTGAAAAAAGAAAGAATCTCATCTGTCACCTCCTCAGCTTTCTCTTGCTGGATGAAGTGGTGACCATCCATGATGACGACTTCAACTTTTGGTACAAAGCTCTTGAAAACCTCCCCCTCAACATAATCCTTTGTGCCAAGAGAAAAGCCTATGTCTTTATCACCAACTATGAACTTTGTTGGAGCTGTAACTGTAGATCCTTGCCATGGTGCGAGAAGCTCCCAGTTCCTATGTCACACATAATTAGTTCAAGTCATGTCAGTAGTTAAAAGTTTCAGGCACTCAAGAAGAGTAACTTGGGGCAAGTCTGACCGAGTACCATGTTGAACTTCTACGACTCACCCGACTTGGTAGCATATTGAGTTGAGTCCACTCAATCAGAATCAGGTGAGGCGAAACAGATCTTAAAACAATTGTTTAGACCTACCTAACAATTATGCACCATGCCGCTTAGAACAGGTAGCACAAAACTAGAAAATTTATCATGCTTTACATTTACCAAAACAAGATAATGTTATTGCAACTAACAGTGTTTAATAAAACCATTTCTAGGACATGTCATTGCTAAGCATTCAATGTTTACCTAGCTCCTTCAGAATAACAAATTATGAGATGCACTAAGGAAACTACAGTAGTTTATTCTCAAAGAAACTACCGACTAAAACATGGCACTACAGAGTATCTAACTCTTTTTTCCCCATCTCTCTCTCCTTTATGCAAGACATTTTATTTAAATTTGCAGTTGCTTTTGCGAGGGAACTACTGTACTTTTCTTAAGTATTTTCACAAAATCATTGATGGGGATTTTCTTTTAATAAACTAAGCAAATCATATTTTCTTTTCTCACCTGAAAAGATCCATGGGATCCTGGCCATCACATGGAAACTTCATTCATTGGCATATTAATGCATAGAATTTTACTGCCAGGTGATAGCTAATATCATACAGGACTAGAAACAGAACCCTATAGTTTCCAAGATTGGTGGATGCTTTGATCAATACTGACCACAAAATTAATAAAACACCTCATGGATGAGTCAAGAACAAAATCTGTAGGAATCTCTCTTTCATAATCAATCACTAGATCGCCTTCTTTATCTCTAAAAAGAATAATTTTCTAAAAGAAAATTTTGTTGATTAACCATGACAGTTCAAGAGATAAATAGCTAATTTTGTCCCATTACTGATCCAAGAAGTGATCACTGAACACTCATTTTTGCGATTCAAATCAATTGATAAATGACCCAATTTGGGTTTTGTAGGACTGATCTCTTATCTACTCATAGGATGCATACTAGCTTCTAGGCCTTTAGAAAACGAAAATTTCAAGTTAATGATCATAAATTCATACATACAGGTCCATTGCGCGATAGTAGTTTAACGGGCCAGTGAATCCTGATTTCTGGAACTTGCTAGCAAAATATTGAAGTTCTTCCTCTGTAAGCCATGGTGGCAAGGATGTTGGTGTGTCGAGAAAATCAATGATTTCCATGTCAGGAGGAGCAATAAGAAGATCAGGTTTCATTATTAAAAGAAACTTCTTCATAATAGTATAACAATCATAATGTGAAAAGGACTTTTCTGCTCTTCCAGGATCCTGCAATGTCAAAAGGATTGAGAAAATTAACAAAGATGGAACTTTGCAATAGCAGGTATATAACAACATCTAAGCAACATATAATGGAAAAGAGGCTTAAAAATGTGAATTCAAATTAGAATTCTTTACTGTGTTTTCTTTCTTCTTCTTTTTCTATAAAAAAGGAGTTTAGCAAAAGAGTTGCATAAAACTGAGCACAAGCCTCTGCTTCATGCAAAAAAATTTGTAACTTCACAAAGAAAAATAATTGCAGTCTAGCTCATCCATACTGCCATTCAAGTTTCAACCCATATCTAATGCAATAACCTATTGCTGTGGATTCTGACTTTTAGTTTATTATTGTTTAGCAGAGGAAAATTTCTGTGAACCAGGCCACAACTTATTCATAGACCCGGTAAATTCTGGGGCCTTCAAACAGATGGTACCCATGTGGGCCCACACCTCACCCAATATAAGGCCTTACAGTTTCCACCTGGTGATTATACTGAACTAATGTGGGCCCTACAGAGGTTTTAAACTTTAAAGGTGCAGCCCGGTTCGCAGCCAAATTTTCCTCTGTTTATGTTAGTATTTTGTTTACTTTCTAGTGAATATATAAGAATGAAACCATGAAGACTTGGATGAAAACTTCTGAAGATCACATGTTTTAAAAATACCTTTTAAATTCCTTGGTCAACCCTGTTTCATTGTTTCTCAAGACTTCCAACACTAGAATATCATAAATAATGATAATTCAATTTGACTGGTCTTTTATAAGCCACCTGAATTGCAAAATATAGAGGGAAATGACAATCTATCAAATATACCTGTAGGAGTTTGTGTCAGTAAACATAGATCATGCATATGGTAGCACAATGACCACGTTTTTCGAGCCTTTGATACATTTTATAGTACTTTTTCTGAAGGATACAATCCGAAAACAGGAAGTAAAAAGAGCCAGACAGCAGAAGTTACCAAATAGATTGAGGAGGGATTGAGCTATTCAGAGGTCAGTTATCTTATATTGAATTTTGCATAAACCCAACCTTTGAAACTCAATAGATTCGCTTGGTATTTTCAGCATGGGATCTTGGTACAACCTTCTTTAAGGTGTGATTCAATGTAGCCTGGATCAAATTTGGGCTTGACTATCTTGGGAGAACCCTTTTTTTTTTTTTTTTTTTTGTTGAATGGTAACAAAGAATTTCAATAATAAAAACCAAAAGACGAAGGCACCAATCAAAAGATTGGGATGCTATAAAAGCATTATACTATCGAAGGAAAAAAATTGCAAATATAAGAAAAGCAAAGGAGAAGATCTATCCACCCCTTGCTTACCCAAGTAATCCGAGAAAGAAAACAGAAAAAAAAAAAAAAAACACACTTGAATTCCACTTGAATATCAGAAGCCAAAATCTTAATCTCATTGAAAAGGAAATGGAATCTCCATGGAAAGATCGATGTAGAAGAAGCCCAAGAGGTTGCATTGCATGAGTTGCTTTCCACTACAAGGATATCATGCAAATCATTGAAGTGCGCACGAAAGATGAGGAGGTCTTCTAAAATAGGCAAGACTTCCACTTCATTGGATTCTAAGATCCCAATACTCTTTGAGAACAAGGCCCCAATATCCCCTACACCATTATGAAGAACCCCACCCAAACAGGATGGACCCGGCTTTCCCCTCACTGCAAGATCCACATTAAACTTCATGACACCCACTGGAGGACAAGACAAATATAAAACTTTTCAAATTTTAGGAATGCCACAAGACAAAGTGGATTCCCAATTGTGCAAAGCACCCTCCAAGGAAGAACTATCAAACTCCTTACTCGACGAAGGCCACTTGAATATTCTTGAAATAACCAACGGCAAGAGATCTTCAACAGGCAAGGAAGACTCCCTAAAGATTCTATTATTCGTTTCTTTCCACACTGACCATAAGATGGCCGAGGGAAATAAGACATAGGTACCAACCTAGCTTTGTCATAGGATGGCAGGGAAATCAGAAAGCACAATATGTGGATGCTGTATTTCCACTTTTAAGTTTAAACACCCAAGATCAGTATCAGTAACCTTATTTTCACAAATGATTTGGAGTATAGAAAACCCATATATCACCTAATATGGTCCTCACTTTCTTTAGCTCTAGAAACATAGCTGAAAAGATAATCATCAATGCCAAAATATTCAAACAGTTTATGCTTTTAGGTGTTGACAATTACTTACTCTAAAAGCTTAAGCTGATAGAGAATGGTATAACAATGTATATCAAAGGGTACAACACTCCTTGCAAGGGAACATACACACAACACCCCGTGCAGGAGAATACAGGGTACCAAGGCATAACACAACCGCAGAGACTCAAACACTCGACCTCCCACTCTGAAACCATGTTGACATGGCAACCACTTACTCTAAAAGCTTAAGCTTATAGCAAACAACATAACAATGCATATCAAAGGGCACGACAACTCCTGTACCTGCAGGCTCCACATGGGAACATACAAACAATACCTTCTGTGGGAGGATACAGGGCACCAGGCACAACACGACCCTGGGACTCGAACACTCAACCTCCTGCTCTAATCCTATGTTGACAACCACTTACTCTAAAAGCTTAAGAGCAAGTGGTTGTCAACAATAGGTCCATCTAAATGCACATTATGAACAGGTTTAAGAAGTGGAAAATGCAGATGGAATAGAAGAGTTAAGACACCTTGTATTCATAGCTTCTTTCAGAGATGGAAAACATATTCAAAACATGAGAACCAAATGACATTGTAAATAGGGAAATTGAGAGAAAGCTAACCTGGAATTGAGAAATGTAGAATCCTTCCCCAAACAGTCGATTAAATGACTCAGTGGGCTTAGTGGTGGCAGAACGGGGCATGTATGGCACTCCCAAAATAACAAGTGCTCTAACTCTGTCTGGTCTGAAGAGGGAGAGATACCAAGCAACCCAAGCACCCCAGTCATGCCCAACAACAAACGCCTGCCCAAAATAATAGAAGTTGACA
This sequence comes from Persea americana, assembly GCA_029852735.1. Lineage (NCBI taxonomy): Eukaryota > Viridiplantae > Streptophyta > Magnoliopsida > Laurales > Lauraceae > Persea > Persea americana. The sequence continues at coordinate 70,787,396 of CM056815.1, forward strand.
GTCTTGCAAACTACACTGATTTAAGGTGCCATCATGCTAAAAATCAGAGAGGTCATGCCGTTGTTCTAGTTTGTCCCTCACATGTCAGACTGTTGATCCTCTTCAGAGAGAATGATTCTATCATGATACAGAAGGAACCAGGTGAGGTACATATTGTTGAAGATCATCATCAACTTCAAGCCAAGATTAAAGGAAGTGGAGAGATTGAAGGGAAGTGGGCAATCTGCATGCATTGCTGTTCTGTTATGTAGTTCCTTTTTATTAGGAAAGTCAGTAGAAAATAAATCATGTAGACCAAGTCTTGTGGTGACTCAGCTAGTTAGTTTTTATTGCTTAAGCAGTTGCTATTTCTTTGCATCTTAGTCTATTTATGGGTAATCTTTTAATACATTGAAATGTAGAGTGGATAATTAGTTCCAGCTTTCCAATCTCTTTGTTTCTGTTATCTGTTGTTACTGTGAGCAAATCTTAACAAGTGGTATCAGAGCCAGGTTGGTCTCTGAAAGGAGTCGTGGAACTCTTAGAGTGATACTGTGCTGTTGTGTTGTGGTTTGTCTGCTGGTATGGATCTCACCAATTCAGTAGGTGGAATCGAGAAATTAAACAACACAAACTACGATTATTGGAAGTCATGCATGGAGTCATATCTTCAAGGCCAAGACTTGTGGGAGGTGGTGAGCGGGACTGATGTTGTTCCACCTAATGGCACGCTGAGTCTCAAGATGGTGCAAGGAAATGGAGAATCAAAGCCGGGAAGGCTTTGTTTGTTTTGAAGGCAACAATTCAAAAGGAGATGCTTGATCATATCTGAGAAGTCAAGACTCCAAAGGAAGCCTGGGATTCATTTGCTGCACTATTTTCAAAGACTAATAATGCAAGGCTTCAGATGCTAAAAAATGAGATTGGATCAATCTCTCAAGGCAGCATGACAATATCGCAGTATTTTTTGAAAGTAAAAGGGATTTGTCATGATATTACTCAGCTGGATGCAGAGTCTAAGATCACTGATGCTCGCATGCGAAGGATAATTATTCGTGGACTGAAACCTGAATATAATGGCTTTATTACAGTCATTCAGGGATGGCCAGTCCAACCTTCTCTGATTGAGCTTGAAAGCCTTCTATCTAATCAGGAAAGTTTGGCTAAACAATTAGCTGAAGCTAAACAATTAGGTGGAGCGTCAGTGAAAGAAAATGAAGAGGTGCTTTTCACTGTATGTGGAAACAAAGGAAACCCAAAATCTAAAGCTTGGCAAGGGAGTTCGCAAGGAGGGGAAGCATTCAAAACCTGAGATTCAGAGAAGCAGTATCAAAATCCAAGCCCCAGGAAGGTTGTGCTATGCTACAATTGTGGCAAACCTGGTCATTTTGCCAGGAATTGTCGAGCACCAAAGAAGACTGATGAGAACAATTCTGCTACTTCAAATGATGTTTCACCGAATGGTGAAAGTGATGATGAATGGAATGCACTTGTTTCCATCATTGAAGATCAGTCTATACTGGATCAGAAGAGCAAGAACAACTTTCTGCTTGAAGAAGAGTTAGACATGGCTCTAACTAATCATCTGGCCTCTGCAAGTTTCATGGAAGGTGACAGTTTAAATCAACCAGATTATGCTAGAGACCGGATTGTTGACTCAGGTTGCTCAAACCATATGACTGGAGATGTACAAAAGTTAATCACAAAAGCAGAATACACCGGTAAGAAGATGGTGGTCACGGCTAACAATGCAAAGCTACCAATTGCTCATGTAGGGGATGCTGCATACATGCCAAAGACCAGTGACAAAAACATTCTGCTCAAGGATGTATATCATGTCCCAAATATGAAGAAGAATCTGATATCAGTCTCTCAGATCACAGACTCAGGTAATTTTGTAGTTTTTGGACCAAGTGACGTGAAAGTTTACAAGAATTTGCAGATCTCTGGAATGCCTTACATGGAGGGAAAAAGGATAGAGTTGATATATGTTATGACAGCACAGGATGCTTATGTTGACAAAACTCGAAAAAATGAGACTGTGGATCTCTGGCACTCTCGGTTGGCTCATTTTAGTGATCTAAAGCTGAAGGTAATTATGAAGAAGCAGTTGGTGAGAGGGCTGCCTGAGCTAGAAGTTCGCAGAGATGTTGTCTGCCCTGGATGTCAATATGGTAAGGCACATCAGCTGCCTTACAACAAATCTGTGTTCCAAGCAAAGCAGCCACTTGAGCTTATTCATTCAGATGTCCTCGGCAAGGTTGGAGTTTCGTCAATTGGAGGTAAAAACTATCTTCTAACTTTTATGGATGATTTTTCTAGATATGTATGGGTATACTTTCTGAAAGAAAAATCTGAAGTGTTCAAAAAGTTTGTAGAGTTTCACAAACAGGTAGAAAATGAGCTTGGCTACAAAATAAAATGCTTACGGTCTGATAATGGTGGAGAGTTTTCTTCAAAGGAGTTTTCAATATATACACAGGAGCATGGGATACGCAGACAGTTTTCTTGTCCAAACACGCCCCAATAGAATGGAATAGCAGAGAGAAAGAATAGACATCTAGCTGAAGCGTGTAGAAGTATGATGCATGCTAAAAATGTCCCAACCCAGTTCTGGGCAGAGTGCATGAGGACTGCTACATATGTCATTAATTGCTTGCCTCAACCGAAGCTCAATTTCATGTCGCCTGTGGAAAAATTATTCGGTGTTAAGCCCAATGTAAGTCATTTACGAGTATTTGGTTCGGTTTGCTATGTGTTTGTGCCTGACCATTTACGCAGTAAATTTGAGAAGAAAGCTGTCAGATGCGTCTTCACCGGATGACACTGAAAGGAAGGGTTGGAGGTGCGTTGATCCAGTTATAGGACGCATTCATGTGTCAAGAAATGTGGTCTTTGATGAGGCATCGTCTTGGTGGTCAAATGACCACACTACTCTTCCAAATAGCAGAGAACTCGAGATAGAGTTACAGAGGAAAATGAATTCGGATGTCATGCTTGAACCAGTTTCTGAAGAGCTAGTTGAACCATCTGTGGAAGAGACATCTAATCGATCAAACAGCCAATAGAACCCATGGCAATCTGGTGTGCATCAAACCAGAAGTGCAGAGGAAATGAGGCCATCACAATTGAATGATTCAGAAAATGAGGAGAATGTGACTGTGTTGAGAAGATCTTCTAGAATTCCAAAACCGAATCCAAGGTATGCAAATTCTGTTTTAACTGCTGCTTGGATGGCCACAACTGATAATGCAGATAGTGTGTATGAACCTGAGTCTTTTGAAGAAGCCTAAGGAATACCATAATGGGAGGAAGCAATGGGTGAAGAGATTAAGGCTCTTAAACAAAATGAAACTTGGGAGCTTGTGCATCGACCAGCTAGAGTAACGCCTATTTCATGCAAATGGGTGTATAAAGTTAAGACTAGAGCTGATGGTTCAGTGGAGAGGTTTAAAGCTCGATTGGTGGCCAGAGGATTTTCTCAACAACCTGGGCTGGATTACGATGAAACGTTCAGTCCAGTTGCCAAAATTACGACAGTTCGTGTTCTTATTGCATTGGCAGCAAGCAATTCCTGGAATTTGTGGCAGTTAGATGTAAAGAACGCGTTCTTACATGGTGAGGTAGACAGGGAAATATTTATGGAGCAGCCAAGGGGTTTTGAAGAGCGTCCTAATTATGTTTGTAGGCTGAAAAAGGCTTTATATGGTTTGAAGCAGGCTCCAAAAGCCTGGTATGGCAAAATTGCTGAATTTTTTGTTGCAAATGGATATTATTTAGCTTCATCTGATTCTTGTTTATTTGTTAAAGTGACAAATACTAAGACTTCTATTGTCTCAGTTTATGTGGATGACTTGATAGTAACAGGTGATGACTCGTTTGAAATTACAAGGATCAGAGTTAATCTTGGAGTTCGATTTCAAATGAAAGAAGTGGGAGAGCTTAGGCATTTTCTTGGACTGGAGGTCATTCGAAGTAAAGAGGGAATATTTTTCTGTCAGCAGAGCTATGCAAAGAAGTTGCTTGGTTGATTTGGGATGACGAATTGCAGTGATATAGCAACACCAGTGGAAGTTAACGCAAAACTTCTACAAGATGAAGGAGAAGAACTGGAAGACAAAGTCATGTACAGGCAACTAGTTGGAAGTTTAATCTATTTAACTCTAACTAGGCCTGATATAACTCATGGAGTAGGTGTTGTAAGTCGTTTTATGCAAAGGCCAAGAAGACCACATCTTGATGCAATTCGCAGGATTCTTAGGTATGTACAAGGAACATTGAGCTTTGGCATATTTTATGAAGCAGGGAAGAAGAATGAGCTGGTTGGGTTCTGTGATGCTGATTATGCTGGAGATCTATCAACCAGAAGGTCAACTGCAGGTTATGTATTCAGCTTAGGATCTGGAGCTATATCGTGGTGCAGCAAACGGCAACCAACCATGTCATTGTCTACAACTGAAGCAGAGTATCGGGCAGCTGCAATGGCAGCTCAGGAAACTGTATGGTTGGTTCAATTGCTGAAAGATTTAAATCAGACTTTGAATGGAGTGGTCAAAATTTATAGTGATAGTGAAAGTGCAATTCAGCTTGCAGAAAATCCAGTGTTCCATGCTAGAACAAAGCGTATAGAAATTCACTATCATTTCTGTTGTGATCTAGGGCCTATGGAAAGAGATCAATCACACACAAGAACACGGAGATTTACGTGGTTCGGCTTTTGGCCTACATCCACGGGGAAGACGGGAGAATTCACTATGCAATCAGAAGAAGGTGTACATCATAGAGATCCTAAGTCTCTATTTATAATATCAGCCCAATACCCAATTACACCCAAACACTACTTCTAATCACAGTAGACCTATGATAATAGACCTACTTCTAATCTCAGTAGAACATGGGCAATACAGGGGCCCAGTATATTTATTATTTATTCAATTGAGCCAAACAAATAACAAATCTCCACCTTGGCGAACATTGAAGCTGATCCTCATGCACTAAACACGTCTCACCGTCTCCACCTGCCCCTTAGGGCACTCAGGTACTGAGCACACCGATCAAGTCCAAGCAATGCTTGAACTTGAATTTAAACCATTCCTTCATGAGTGCACCAAATCGCTTGTACCATTGTCCAGAAGCTTGCTTCGACCCGTACAATGATTTCTTTAAACTGCATACATGATCAGGAACCTTAAACTGCACTCTACCTGCACTGGAAGCTCCTTCATCTTCCTCGTAGAACCGCTTGCATCCGATGGCCTGATTTTCCTCATCAAGAGACTCCATCTCTTTAGTCATAGTTGCTGCCTGTTGACTACTTTCCAGCCCTTCCATTAATTCAAGAGACTCAGTCGTCAATGCGTATGCAACCATATCATCAAGGCCACTGTCTGATGTCGACGCGTACGTCGTCATATCCTCGAAACCGTATCTAACCGGCGGTTTCCTTTCTCTCTGCGGTCTACCCGTCTGCGGCATCTGCGGCTCTATCTGCTGCATCTGCTGCACAGTCTGACGATCCCCTGTATCCCGGGAGGAGTCGGATGCACTCTCCTTCTTCACTAGGATGTCGGACTCCACCTGAACGGTGTCACTGCTGCTACCTACTTCTGTCCTCTCCACCTGCTTTCTCGATTCGAGTAAAGCATCCTCATGAAATGTAACATCCCTGCTGATGATAAATCTGGGTGAATCTTGATCAGTACACCACAACCTGTATCCTTTCACCCCAGAAGCATATCCCACCAAGCTGCACTTAACAGCCCTTGGTTCTAACTTATCGGTTTTCACGCGAGCATTAGCCGGACAACCGAAGATCCTCAAGTTAGAATAATCAGCTGGATTACCTGACCACATTTCTTCCGGTGTTTTGCAACCAATCTTTGTGTGTGGAGACCTATTTATCAAGTAGCCTGCAGCATTTACTGCCTCAGCCCAAAAGTCCTTGGACAATCCTGCAGTAAACAACATACAACGAGCTCTTTCCAAGATCGTTCTGTTCATCCTCTTTGCAACTCCATTCTGCTGCGGAGTTTCTGTAGTGGTGTAATGCCGAACTATGCTATGATCCATGCAATAGTTCTCAAACTCTGTCGATCTGTACTCCTTGCCATTACCTATCTTCAACTTCTTCACCTTTCTGCCAGTCTGTTTCTCAACCATTTCCTTCCATCGCTTGAATGTAACAAAGGTCTGATCCTTCGTCTTCAGAGTATAAACCCAGACTTTCCTTGAATAATCATCAATAAAAGTCAGCATAAACCGGGACCCGCCCTTGGAGTAAACCTTAGAAGGCCCCCATACATCTGAATGAACATAATCAAGGATACCTTTCGTGCGATGAATACTTGTCTTGAAACTAACCTTTCGATGCTTCCCGAAGACGCATCTCTCACAGAAATCCAACTTGCTTGTCTTTGTGCCACATAGCAAATTCCGATTGCTCAGTATTGTCAATCCCTTCTCACTCATGTGACCCAGGCGCAAGTGCCATAAGCGCGTTGAGACAGATTCATGGTCATCTGAGGAAGACACTGCAGCTCCACCTGTAATTGTATGTCCAGACAAAGCATATAAGTTTCCAACTCTATTACCTCTCATAAGAACCAGAGCACCCTTCACAACCTTCATGACTCCACCTTCAGCTGAGAACTTACAACCATCGGAGTCTAAGGCACCAAGAAAAATAAGATTCTTTTTCAGATCAGGAACATGCCGAACTTCTGCTAACGTTCTGATGATTCCATCATACATCTTGATTTTAACTGTTCCAATTCCAACCGTCTTACATGCAACATTGTTGCCCATCAAGACACTACCACCGTTGATTTCTCTATAAGTGATAAACCAGTCCCTATTGGGACACATATGGTAAGAACAACCAGAATCAAGAATCCATTCATCTTTAGGACGAATACCATTTTCAATCACAGAAAGTGCATTGTCGGAATCATAATCTGATCTTCCATCTGCAATACTGACTGAATTATCATCAGATGATGAATCTTCTATTTCTTTCCCTTTCCTCTGCCTTTCGGGACAGTTTTTTCTGATGTGCCCTTTCTTATGGCAATAATAACATTGAATGTTTTTCCTGTTGGATCTATGTTTGCCCTTATCACTGGAGTCTTTTATTCTTCCTCGTACTACCAAACCCTCACCCGAACCATCATTATCAGCTACAACCTTTTTCTTTAACTCTTTCGAGTTCAAGGCTGCCTCTACATCCTCTTTGGATAGAGTATCTCTACCATACATCATGGTATCAACAAAATGCTCATATGAGGGCGGTAACGAGCACAGCAACATAATAGTTTGGTCCTCATCATCAATTTCAACATTGATATTTTCCAGATCCATAATAGCTTTTGTGAAAGAATCAATGTGAGTTGAAACAGACGTACCTTCCTGCATTTGTAACGTGAACAACCGCTTCTTTAGATACAAGCGATTCGTGAGAGATTTCGTGATGTACAAGTTCTCCAACTTTTGCCATATGCCAGCAACAGTTTTTTCCTGAACAACCTTTCGTAGTACACCATCACTCAAGAACAGCAGAATCTGACCATACGCCTTTTCCAGCAACTCATCCTTATCTTCATCTGACAATTTTTCAGATAGAGCATTCTTTCCCTTCAAAGCTTTATGCAACCCATTATGTACCAACAAAGCATGCATCTTCAGACGCCAAAGACCGAAGTCATTATTTCCATCGAATTTCTCAATGTCAAACTTCATAGCCATTCCGCAAATCTTTCACAAGAACTGTGTAGATCTGGTCACCACGAGCACGCTGGAAGAAACGGATCTGAAATCCGACTTTGGACGGCTAAGATATCGCAGAAATAAGTTTCTGCGCTCCGATCAGTCAATCTTCTTTGTTGACCGTTGAACAGCCAATCTTCTTCCACAACAGCGTAGATCTGCTCGCAACGAGTCCGTAGGTTCAAACGGATCTCAGATCGGACTCTGGATCGTCAAGATATCGCGAAAACAATTTTCAGCCTTTGACTTGGTCAAACTGGCTTTGACCGTACGATCTGCTGACGTCACTGCTGCTTTAATTCTGGGCTTCTAGTTTACGGGTCAGGTCGACCTGGCCCAAACCGACCTGGACTGGCGGATGGGCTTTTGAAGCGGGTCAGGTTTGACCTGACCTGGACTCAAACCACAACTGCAGCAGGCCCACCTTCTTCTTCTTCTTCAACGTTCTGTTCTGCAACAGAACACCCTTTTTTTTTTCCTCTCTCTCTCTCGGTGTTCTCCTCTTCCGGTCTTCACTTCTCTTCCTCAGCCACGACACAGTGCAGTAGCAGCGGCGACCCTCTCTCCTCCGGCGACACGCACAACACCGGCGACAGCAACTGTTGCTCTGATTTTCTCCTCTCCAGAACAGAGCAGAAGATCGTCTTGTCCAAGCAGCAACGGCGTCCTTCGATCTTCGCAGTAGCAGTCCTCTCCTCCGGTTCCGTCGCAGGCGCAGGCGGCGCTTTATCTCCGGTGACGAGTAGAGGCAGGGATTCCGTCAAAGCTTTGAACCCAGTCCGAGCGAAAACCCAGTCCAAGCGAAAAACCAAATCGCTGCTGTTTGTTTCGGTTTTTTTCTTTCTCAAACTGATCCTCCCTCTCGGCACAAACTCAGGCACAAACAGCGGACCTCTTTGGAAACAGATCCTCTGTTTCCTCTGAGTCTCTTGATGAAGTATTGCAGTCCGATCTCTTCTTCTTGCGATTCTTGTGGCCCACAGAGATCAAACGATCTCCCTCGCACGATCCAGGAAACACTATCTCAATCTTGAGATCTAATCCGTCGATCACGCAGCCACAACTCCAGCCCTTTGAGATCCGATCTGTCGAATCTCTTCCGATCACGCGGAATGCTCTGATACCAGTTTGTTGTGATCTAGGGCCTATGGAAAGAGATCAATCACACACAAGAACACGGAGATTTACGTGGTTCGGCTTTTGGCCTACATCCACGGGGAAGACGGGAGAATTCACTATGCAATCAGAAGAAGGTGTACATCATAGAGATCCTAAGTCTCTATTTATAATATCAGCCCAATACCCAATTACACCCAAACACTACTTCTAATCACAGTAGACCTATGATAATAGACCTACTTCTAATCTCAGTAGAACATGGGCAATACAGGGGCCCAGTATATTTATTATTTATTCAATTGAGCCAAACAAATAACAATTTCATTAGAGAAAAGGTTTTACGTGAAGAAATTTCTCTTCGCTCAATTCACACTGATGAACAAGTGGCTGATGTTCTGACCAAGGGGCTATGCTTAAAGAAGTTCATAAAGTTCAGAAAGAAACTGGGAGTGCTGAACAGAGAGTTAATGATGAGGGGAAGTGTTGAAGATCATCATCAACTTCAAGCCGAGATTAAAGGAAGTGGAGAGATTGAAAGGAAGTGGGCAATCTGCATGCATTGCTGTTCTGTTATGTAGTTCCTTTTTATTAGGAAAGTCAGTAGAAAATAAATCATGTAGACCAAGTCTTGTGGTGACTCAGCTAGTTAGTTTTTATTGCTTGTGTAGTTGCTATTTCTTTGCATCTTAGTCTATTTATGTGTAATCTTTTAATACATTGAAATGTAGAGTGGATAATTAGTTCCAGCTTTCCAATCTCTTTGTTTCTGTTATCTGTTGTTACTGTGAGCAAATCTTAACACATATGACCCCATCTTGAGAGTTGAGAGCACGAATCATCTATCTGGTTACACTCACTTTTTTTGGTGAAATCAAAGTTTAGATGACCCGGTTTACACTGGTCAATCCTAGTTAGGAAAGAAGAAAAAACTACTTGTTCACATGTCTAATACAAAGAAAAATGATGAACTTTCAAATGGAATGGATCATTACCCATAAACATTATGAGAACAGAATACAAATATAACTTCTGGTGGTAAAAAAAAAAGAAGCAGTCTGCTGGATCATAGTAGAGATGGAAATGGGTCCCAGATCCCCAAATACCCAAGGAACCCAATCCAAAAAATGGACCCCATTTCGGGTCTCATTGGGGTCCACTACTTGCACCCCAATTTTGCTAACTTTCTGATGATGATACAATTTTACAAACTTTGAAGCTCTGAAAAGAGTAACTCCCAAAAAAAAAAAAAAAACTCTTAAACTCCGTTGATTGATTGGACCTGAGTCACATGTCCCAGTTCAGATGCACTGTGGACCCAACAACCCAAATCCAGCCAGCCTTGGATTGGATAATGGAGTACGAACTCAAACCAAAAAAGCAAAATAAGATGTTGGTTTGGTTGATGCACATGTAGATGAGGAGAAATGAGAATCACCTTCTGCTGGTGGTGACCAAGGTGGTCAAGAAGGCCAATGATGTCACCAACGAGATGAAAATAAGTGTATGAAGAAGGAGAGGGGGGTGAATCAGTGTCTCCATATCCCCTCATATCGGGTGCAACTACGTGATAACCCTGATTAGCCAATTCCCTCATCTGATGCCTCCATGAGATCCAAAGCTCTGGAAATCCATGCAGCAGAACAACCAATGGACCCCCGCTCCTCCCTTGTTCTGCTATGTGCATTTCTAAGCCGTTTGTTCCAACCTTTCTATGCCTCACTTCGCTGTCCATCATCTCTCTGCTTCTGCTCTCCCTTCCAATTTCCAGACACACTCTACTCTGCAAGTCAACGAATCCCTCTCTGTCTTGTATATATTATGTATTGGGTCCGGATCCTAAGACAGCAAATGTCCTAGCTTAAGGGCCCCGCTGGCCTGCTTTGTATCTCCTGGGCCTGTGAAACCTTTTCTCCTCCTCTTGTTTTTTTCTCTTTGCCATGGTTGTACGAAATGTTTCAGCCGATCCGAATTTTCAGTGAAACGTGTAGGAGTTATGTTTTAGATAAACATTCCCCACAATATTTTGGTCATTTTGAAAATTTTCGACAAATTTGGAGGAAATTCATGTTTTTGGATAAAATTGACTGAAATTCAAATCTAACAGTTGGGCTATGCATTTCATTTCAACTTTATTACCGAAGCAAAATGAAATTGACAACTAAGGCTGAAATTCAAACCTAAAAGTTGGGCTATGTATTTCATTTCAACTTTATTGCCGAAATAAAATGAAATTGACAACTAATACTACTAATTGAAGAGTGAAACGCTGGGTTTGTGTGCCAACACCATGCAACCATGAGTGTGTTGGCAGGCTACACAAACTTGGTCCCATATCATGTTGCAATAGTGTTGGATAAGTCATATTTTTATAATATAGTCAAGGTTACTTGTAAAACTAAACTCTTGTCCTTTCCATTGATTTGTTTCCCTTTTAAATATTGACTTGGGCACCCTTGACTTCAAAGTACTAAATTAATAAAGTTAACCTTGCTCCCATTATTTTCCAAGATAGAATTATTTTAACAAAAACTTGATCTCTACGTTCAACTTTTGCTGCCCTTTACTTTGAAGTTGTAAATTATAAAAGTTATCCCTGCACCCATTCTCTTTTAAGAAGAATTAATTATTCAACATAAACTTAATCTCTATATCACATTTTGTTTGAGTTTGAATGCTCCCTTCTTTAGTATAAGAGTTATCCGGGGCTTTTTATAGTAAAAAACCTGCATGACAGGCTTGTTTAGCCCACTATTTTGTGAGATAAAAGAGACACAATAGATTAGCAACCTAAAAGAACAGATCTATATATATATATATATATATGTTATAGGTGGTGTTAACTAGGTGATTAATCTAAGACCATGAAACACACCTTTAAAATATAACACTTTTCATTCACTCATCATTAGACTACTTTTAGATTGGATAGCTAGCAACACCTATATCCTTTTGTTTTGTGGATGACTAGTTGATGATGCACTCTTACAGCACTTTTGAAACATAAAACTCTAGTTTGCTTACCATTTTACAGTTTTTAGATTGGATAGCTAACAAGTAACAGCACTAATATACCTGAGTTTTGTGGATGGCTAATTCATATGCACTATTATGTCGATTGGATAGGTGGGCCTACAAACCTGTGACATGTCCCACTTTTTAAAAGGCCAGATAGAATTGAGTGGATATATTTGCATGCATAAATCTAAGGTCAGATCCAATTAGGGAATGGAATACAAAATTGACAACGGAGAAGAATCATCAGATTTGTACCATTTTAGGATCAGAACCAAATACATTTAGATTTAAACTCAATTCCAAATCTAAAGCCAAGACCAATTTCACATTCTCTACATGCCTGACTATGAACTAGCTAGGCTGAAATTTTGTACAAGCACACCCATTTTGTATAGGTTTGATCTGAAACTTTGTAATGCATTGCAATTTGCAAGTGGTATTGCGCTTTGTCATATATTTAAGACAGACACTCTTTTAAGACAAACGGCCCAAAACAGGCCGAGATTATCATTATAGGATACAATGACCAATACCTAAAGCTTTTCAGTTGAGCTGATTGGAGTTGGAATCTGAGTGTAAATACAAATCCTCTTACTGGGCTTTATGTGATCTGAGCTGAGTACGAAACCTCTAAAAGGCCCAACTAATTGAGCCTGGCCCATCTTTGATCTCATTCTTGGATTTTGTACTGGTAATCTCCAATCTACTCTGGGCTTGGGATGCTTCCACTTTCGCAAACAAGTCTAAAGCCGACTTTGGTTTGGTCCATCGATGGAAGATATGTAAAATAGGCCTCGGCCTTGCTTGCTATTCAGGCCCAAGAATATACAAGTCCAGTTCCTTACAATGGACTACTACAGCTTATTGACTATACAAGAAGCCACAAGTTTAGCCCTGCCTACTCTCCCAATGAAATAATTGAACAAAAGATGTTCCAGTTTTTCTAACTTCTCTCCCTCGAGCTTCCTGTTTTCTCTTATTCTATTTTCATCACAAACTGAGGACCTCTGCTGCTTCTTTGAAAATTCCCTTTACTATTTTTCTCTCTGCTAAACATTCTCGCATATACACACTACACAATACACACGTCCATAACCAACAGTGTGGCATGTAGGGATTGAGCCTTGAAAGTAAGCAGGCATCTACCTTTCCACAGAGCCGTAAGTGTGGGTTGGCTTTTGCCCTTTGAAGATTCCTTAAAGGCCCATTTTATAATTAATGGGAGTTTGCTCGCCCGATGTTTCAAGCTTAACGTACGTTGGATTTCTGTCAGCAATGCCCATTTTGTATTTAAAAAAGAATAGAGAGAGAGAGAGAGAGAGAGAGAGAGAGAGAGAGAGAGAGAGAGAGAGAGAGGATTGAGCTACAGGGCTTTTATGAAAGAATTAGGACCTATAAGCAATTGCCAAAATCTCTAAGGAGCCTAAATTAATTTTCTCAAGGTAAAAGTGGAGAAGCATCTTTTTTTTTTTTTTTGGCTATCCATAACTCTGTTGTCTTCCTCATCCAAAAATATATTTTGTTTATATAAAATAGAATGCATTTCCTTTTCTGAGTAAAATGCCAAGCTCGCCAAGATTAAAGAAGTGCCAAAACATCAGTGACTTTTTTTGGTAAAATTTCAGTAATTCATGTTAGGTATTGACCTTGTTTTCTTTTGGCCACTAGATCTTCAGGCAATATTACTCACCAATCTTGCTTGAGAATTTGGAAAATTTATGTTTGGCAAATATAAATTTCGGAGGATTTGGGCCAGTTTTAAAGATTTTCAAGTCTGACATTCCCTAAATAGAATTTGAAAATCCTCAATTTGCAGATTTGTGAATTGACACCAAATTTTCTCAGTTATGCATTCCCATATCAATGTCAAGCCCTTACCTGTATTTTCTAAATTCTAATTCCCATCTAAACTTAGTGCTCTAAGTCCATTTATATATTCTCTCCTACTACGTACATTAAAATTTGTTAGGCCTTCACCCACTCTCTGAATGACATCTATATAGAAATACCGACCAATTGAACAGCAAGGATCACTGGATCAGATTTTTTAGAGCCCACAACTGGTGTGAGCATGTGATTCTTGGGCTAACTAATTGTTACACCCCGACCTGAACTAATCATGATTAAGGCTACTTAATTGAAATTAATGCAAATTAAGCATGGGTAATTGGGTTAATGATCAAAGAGAGAGAAATTAGTATCAAATGATACATTAAGCATAATGGAATGGATTTGAATTAAACTAGTTTAATTAAATTAAGCTTAGGCTCAAACAAGAAGAGTCAAGGACTTTTTCGTAAATACGAATTTCTGCGTATTTCGTCGAATATGGAAACTTTTGATACCAACGCGTGTATCTCGAATAGTACGTTAACTTGCATAACTGACATCGATCCATTTGGCTTGAAATTGGTCAAATGAACCTTCATTTGACTTAAGTTGTAAATAATAAAAGTGAAGGGGGTTTTGTGCAAAATGGGGCTTATAAGGAGATGAGATGAACTCAATGAGTTCATTCATTCATTCCAACACAAGAGCTTAGAGAGGGAGAGCAAACTCTAGGTTCATTTTCCCCTTTTTCTCATCAAGTGCATAGGAAGGAGACTTGTGAGGTGATTTGGAGGGAGAGTTGGTGATCTTCATCTTCTTCCTCAAGTCTTTCCCCCATTGTTGAAGTGTTAGAGCTTGAGAGAGAACCCAAGCTTTCTTCTTTTGGATTACAAATAAGTAGTTGGTGTTTTTGTAGAATTTTGAAAGTTTCATTGAGGGGTTTTGCATGACTTTTAGCTTGGTTAGCTCATAGGAAGCCATTTGGTATGTTTTCATTGATTAGGGTTAGGATTTGGGGGAGATTTGTCTCAAATCAAGCTAAACAAAGAGAGGTTTTACTAAGTGACTCCAAAAGAGGCAAGTATAAACCCTTACTTGTAATGGATGTTGATTATTATAGATGTTCATAGAAATTGCATTTATTTGGATTTTTATACCATTTCTACTATTGTTTAGAATGGAATCATTTTATGGTTTGATTGAGATGATTAATGGATGATTAGAAGTGTTATTTTGTGAGGGATGTGTAAATGAGGAGTGGACAGGAGGTCCAAATTTTGTGCAGGTTGTGGGATTGTAATGGAAAAAGAAGAGTAGAAGAAGGAAGAGTGGTTCATAATTTCAGGTTGGAGTTCTGAAGTCTGGATGAGTCCACTCGAGCGAACAAGAGTCCTCTCAGTGGATTTTGGTTTTGTCGATTCTGGAGTGCTTCTTGTTAGCACAAGTACTCCCTAAGTTAGTTTTAAGACTACTTATGGGGTAATTTGAGATTGTTGAGAATGAAAAGTAATAAAAGAAGAATTTTATGATTGGACCATTGTCCCAATAGTTAATTGAGTATGGACTAAACTTCCATAGGTGATAATTACGGAGACTATAATTCACATATTATATAAAAATGTGATGTTCATCAAGAATAACACGTGCTTTTGATAACCAAGGGTTACACCTAAATGGTTGTTTAGAACTGAGATAAAAATGAGTATAATCATGAATGATTAGTAATTATCTCATTGTATTGTATTCCATATTGTTGTGTTCCAATCTAATGAGATTGATGTTACTGTTATTCCTTCCATTTATTAAGAATGGAATTACTGAATCGAATTGAGTCCCGAAGTGGACTAGCATTGAAATGTATTGACTCTTAAGTCTGGCACTACCTAGCTATTGTATTAAAGCTTTAAATGAGCTAAATAAATTAATAAATGAACAAATGACTATTCCTACTGCAGTAGCTGGATTTGGGGGCGTTCCGGAGTTCCGTGGTGATGCCAGTTGTCCTAGGCCCGGACATTGATAAGTCCCACAATTCCGATCGTATCTATGAGTATTGATTGATGCCTTCCATTTGGAAGATGAATTCTTCCTTTGAGGGAAAATGGTAAATTATGCCTTCCATTTAGAAGATAAATCATTCCTTTGTAGGAAAATGGTAAATGAAACTAAATGTAAAGAAAGGAAATGAAACGAATTGAGATCAAATGAAATGAATGCTATGGTAGTGGTCATCTTGTGCATGTCTATTGATTGACGTTTTGTGCTCACCTATTGTCATTGTAGGAATTATCTAGATTTGTCTATAATTGGAATTGTTTACTAAATATATTGAATGAATTTAGTATATGTATTAACATGTACTATCACAAGATCTATTTATACAATGTTGAACCGTCGTGTTCACTGGTGTTATTGATGGCATTACATGCCCAATTGCCAATGCCGGTCCGGCAGCTACCCTAGCGGCAGCGGAGGAGACCGCTCCGGTTCCTCCAGGAGGACTGATCGAATGGAATGGACGGGATAATCTTTGAAATGGTTATCCGAGTGCGAAGTGGATTGAAAATTCTTTTTTTTAGAATTCTTTTGAAATAGTTGGAATTCGTTTTGGAATGTAATGTTTTGGGAACTTGTATAGTTATCAACCTGCGTTGTATTTGAATATGCAGGGGTTAATAAAAGTAAGGGAATGATAGACATGATACATGTATAAAAAACTTTATTTTGTAAATATGTAAAATCGTAAATTGATATTATCAAATAAAATTATTTCCGCAAAAATTGTGTATTTGGCAGGTATTTGTGAATGTTTATCCTTTGTAGATTCCGTTTTAACTTTGATTAATTGGGGATTTACGGGAGTAAATATGGGATCACGGATCGGAATTATCTTACCTCGAGCCCGGGTCGTGACACTAGCACTCACCAACAATTCTCTGCAGCCCACAATTAGAACTCCTGCATATATTATATACAGTGCATCCTAGCAAGCTATATGATCCACCACACTTCCCACTATGATGGGAGAATCCCCACTATAAAAAAGAGTTTTTGCCCATTGACCCTCTTGCCCCATGATCAGATGATCTGCAAACGTCCATTTGATGAACCTACTGTCGGTAGCCGACTGTATAAAATAAGAAAAAGAGGAAAGCATTCCTCCCTCTTATCATATTATATATATATAGTGCGGTTTCAGTCGTGTGCATCCAATCATCCTGACTTCGACATGCCGTCTCATATTTGAAACTTGTTTTTAAAGTTCTAATCTCTCGGAATCAAAGACATGATTGAGTGCTAGTCTTCTTGTCCCCACTCAACCACCTCTGATTCCTTCGAAAAACGCATGCTGACTGAAAAGCATTGCTTTTGTCGTATGAACTTTGCCTATGAAAACTAGTTTATGAATCCGACAATTGTTTCTAAATGACAAAGAGAAGAAACAATCCAATATGTGCAGATCTTTTGCTCCTTTCTACATGCAAACATTATAATAAGTGAAAATACCAAGGAAATGTAGACCCCGGATATCTAGTAAAGATATTCTGGGACCTCAGCAAGAGGATTCTATATATGGCCATTCCGTGTCTGAAAACCCAATTTAATTCCATGAAAGGAGTTGATGGTATGAAATAAAGATGACCCCTTTAATATTTAAATTGGGACTGCTGGCATAGTTTTTCTAAGGGTGGTTGTTTGTCTTCATTGGGAATTAAGGAAGTCTTGAATTATTCAGCAGATTTGTGAGAAGCATGTCGTGGGGTGCTACTGTTATCTTCAGTTAAAATGATATATATATATATATACACACACAAAGGCGTGCGACCAGCAATAGTTTGTTTTGGTGATGGAGGATTTTCTAAACATACACCGCATTTAGGAATAAAACATACACCACATTTGAGCACCTTACACACGTTGGACAGATGAAGGATTTTCTAAACAGTGATGGCTGGTTTCTGTCATGGATTATATATATTTGAAGTAAAAAGAAATAGGGGAGATTAGAGTATTGAGGGATGAGAGTGTTTCCGTACATGTGCGGTAAAGTAAAGTAAAGGTAGATGTTACATCGTCTCTTCAATGAAATCCGGGCTTTATCTACCATTATTAATGTTAGCTTCTACCTTTAGCTTAGGTTAACCAATGCGATGGCGGATGCTTTAGCAAAAAGTATATCTTGTGGCGAAAGTGACATAAAGTATGTGGTTAAGTAAAATGGGAGAGCGACTGCTAAAATGGTTGGATTTCTTATTAGAGCAAAGCTCTCATAAGCTCAAGTTTAGGATAAAATCTTGTAAGCTCTTGCTTGTAGGGACCACCATTGGTCAAATGGACCAAACACATGACCCCTCTAAATTGCATAAGTCTACCAACTTTCGGTCATATATGAATTTACCGGATCGTTGGATTGACTATGTATCGATCCGAATGGACTATTGACTATTAAACTTTTGGGCCCATATGGAGATTATAGAAATCACGATTGGAGCTGATTTTTTGCAGAGAGGAAGATCACAGAGAGTCCTTGAAATCCCCCCACCCCCATGTGGGTCCCCAGGTGGGCCTCACCACACACTTGAGCTTACCTTATCCTAAACTTGAGCTTAGGAGAGCTGTCCCCTTCTTATTGAATTTTCTTTACCATACTTTTATAAGATAAAGAAAAAGAGTGTGGTAGAATAAAGCTGTAGTTGAACTTGACTTTATCACACCAATTTTCCATACCTTCAAATAAACACGTCCAAATGTTCGCTTTTGGGTCACTGTGGAGACTCATTTGTGGGTGGACCCTATATCTTTGGGACCGAAATGATCCCTAGTCATGGTCTTGCATATGGATCAATGGAGGTCATGATACACTTGATATTCCTATGAAGTTGGGCGGAGAGACTCTTTCCATCATCACATGATCAAGCCTCTTGATCCAATGAAACCCTCTAAAACTCATCATCCTTGCACCATTAGGTAAACTCAAAGCTTTCCATCAGGCCTACAGGTGGAGGGAGCAAGCGAATGTTATTGTGGAGTCCACCTGTTGAAGATTTAAATTAAGAAAAATGAAGGTCCTTCCCTTCAGTGGGACGACCCTTTGGTCTCACTATAAGATTGAGTATGTCTTTCATAATCATATATGTTCAATCTTATGGAGGGACTATCCCCTATTGGAGTAAAATTAAGAAAAATCCCACTTATAAGGAGGTAGTTATCGTGAGTTGTTCGTATATTCAATAGGTTGACTCCATTATGAACTTTCACACCCCTCACTAGAAGCATGAGTAAGACAATCAAAGGATCAGAACTATTAACTTTATATTTTCATTAAATTTACACGTTGGGTGTTATCTTTCCATGACTTCATGAATGGTTTTAAATGCTACCTCGTCAACCATCCTTGCTTACCACAGGCATTGTAGCCCATCATACGATCATATGTAACCAGTCCATTTTCATTAGTCAATAGTGAGCGTGTCAGTATTTTTGGTTGGGAATTCTTGAGATCTGGACAAAAATTCAAGTCTAAATAGGGTTGTAATTTTCTATTTCTTGCTTTTGGATTGTAGTGGTTGATCAACACGATGAATGGAGAAAGGAAATCATAGAAATTCAAGCTCCACAATCAAGTAGAGAAGACTGGGACAGAACCTGGCTTGTGTCGACCCAACCACAACTTGGGTCGAGTGAGCAAGATTGCTCTCTTAGGGTTTTTGAGACAGAACCTCAGTTCAGTTGATTGAATTGAAATCTGGGTTAACCCAACTTTGCGAAAGCTTGCCAATTTAATGAGGAAAGCGTACCTATTTTCTCTCTTCTGCCTATTTGAGCTCCAACATTAGATCTCGAGAACCTCTTGCACGAATCAAAGGCTATAAAAAGACTTCTTATGTAGCCCTAAAGAACACCTCTCCTCCACCCTAAACTTAGATCATCTATAGAAGATTTCTTAAGAGTTCAAAGTTGTTGTTTTAAGAAGTCCTTCTACTCTTTCGTTGTTGATTGAAGTACTATGAGAGGCATTGAGGTGAGTTCAAGCAGGTGAACGATGAGTCGTTGGCAAGAAGAACTACAGTCATTTAGGTTGAGTTCAACTGCAGAATGGTCTGTAAGTATATATTGTAACTGTTCAAAGATTATTAGTGCTTGGTTTTCCCTTGGACCAGGTGAAAGATCTCATGATTTTTTTCCGTTTGGGCTTTCCACGTTAAGAAAATCTTGTCTTTTTGTGTGATTGTGATTGGATAGATCTAACCATTGTTTGCTTAGAATTTCATACTAGAAATCTCTTGGGACCTGGACCCTAGTGGTAATCAGAGCGGATTGATTTACATGTGATCAATTTGGCATAGGTCATTTTATGTAGAGTTAGATACAACTCTCAATGTTAAAATAAGGGGAAAACAATTAGTTTGAGCCATTTAGAATCATTATAGAGAAATTTATTGTTTTCATATTTTAAGTGCCCTTACAAAGTTTTGCAAAAAATAAGTCTTGGGAAATTTTGTGGTATTCTCAAATATAGAATTATGATTTTCCAAGGAAATTAATAAAAATATAGTTAAAAATAGTTTTAAATGATTAATAATAAGTTTTAAATCTAAACCATTATCGGTCTGACTATTGCTTGCCCCCTTACAAGAAAATCCTAGCTCTGCCTACTACATGATCATTTTTTTCTTCAACAAGTACAACATTAAGAGCCTATTTCTTTAGCAGGATTCCAAGAATTTCTATCTGGAGAATTTAAAAATTCCCTATAACCTATCATCTAATTGGAATTCCTAAATCCTTCTTTCCACTTGAGCATCCAAAAATACCAAGGATGTTGAAATTCTAAAAATTCCAAAAGTTACTTTCACTTTTTAGGTGGTTAAAATTCGAGATTCCAACAAAAGATTACAACATGCAAAAACCCTAAGGGACAACTATTCCTTCTTGTCTTTAAATTTCCAACATCACAAATTCTAGTATAAAATCCTGCTAAAGAAAAAAGCCACGAAGTTGTAATAATATAGTAGGCTAGATTGGTGAAATGAAATAGTAATATGTAGGGGAAATAATATTGATGATGAAGCTTTTTAGGAGGAGAGCGAGGGTCATCAACACAATGAGAAGCAGATGCTTTTATTAGATAACATAAAGTGACAATTACCGTACGGAAGGTGTTAAAGCCGACAATAGCCACAAAACAGCCGGAAAATATATATTTATCTCATAACTATTTGATCTGTAGGATATCTCATAATCAGAAGCGGAGAGACTTAAATAGTCCATTTTTTATTTTTTTTTCTTTGACTGTGGGACCACCAAACCACCATCCAAATCGTTGGATAACTGTATGAGTGTAAGAACTGATATCACACCAAATTTGAACCATTGATCTACCACGGTTCTCGAGAAATTTGTAAAAAAGTCGCGTTATTTTACAAATTATAAGAACAAATTATAAGCCACGTTTTTTTTTTTTTTTTTGCAAATTTCTTGATAATTGTGGTAGATCAA